>JAPDNY010000001.1:70199662-71436746 GCA_029375565.1 Gekko gecko | reverse complement strand
CAATGAATCTGGGTAATCATGACATTCAGATAATCTATAGTCTAACAGTAGGTGACAAAGTTCTCATTGTTCTTCTTACCTGAGTCTAATATATCAGGCACAGTTTTTAGGAGTAGCTGGACACCACTTTATTCTCAGTTGTTTATCTCATGTATTTTAGTGGGGGCAATTTTTTTTTTTAACAACCCAAAGCCTAAATTGTAGCTGAATGGCTGCTTTCATAAATAAATGGCAACTATCTGTAGTGGTGGAATTCCCTTGAACAGACTGAATCTGCAGGCCATATAAAATTATCTCCTCATGACCCACCCTGTCCTCCAACTCCTTGACCAGTCTGAGCCTTACTGTAATGAGGAAAGTTTTGCTATAGTAGGTGAATGTGAGGAACACAGTTGATGGTTTACGACACTAGTGTAAATGCACAGCTTTGAAAACAGCATTAAAATGAAGCAAAAAAGAAAATGTGTGTGTGTTAAATAAGAAATGGTGCCAAACTTTTTAAACTACATGCCAGATCATTTGATAGCTATTTCTGTGTGTGTTTTACTTTGTATATTTTGCATACTGTACATTGTGTTTGAATTCACTCCTAAGATTCCTTATGTACAAGTCTAAAAGAACCCCCCTGATTTTACCTCTAACCTCACTTCTGGCTTCTTTCTCCTTTCTCTGTATCCTACCTAAGGGCACAGAACTTAGACAGGCCTGTGCATCTGCAAAAACACTGACTAAATAAGTTGATTTGAGACATCATAGAGCCATTGGCTTATATCCTTCTTCTTCCAAGGACTCCATGTTCCTCTCATCATTCCCACTAACCATTCTCTCCTACTTCAGTTCTGCCATCAGGAAGGAGGCCCACATTGCCTAAGGAGACAGGAGGTGCTGCCGCCTTCTAGTCCTTCACTCACCTCTCTCTCCCTGGAGCTCTGCCCCATTTCTCTCATTGACCTTCTGCACACTCAGCTGACACAATATTACCCTGTTGTTCTTACACCACATAGTTCTGCCTTCAGATGTGAATGATAACAAATATTTAACTACAGTTGAATAACTCTATCAGTTCAATTTCTTCAGCTGGATAAAACATCCATCATTATTCACCATCATTAGAATGCAAAGTCTGAAATTTGTTGTATAAGGAGGACACAGTAAGATGGCATCAGCTGTGCATTCAAAGGATATTGGCTCAATTTCTTGGTTTGAAAAATGCTGGAGTGAATTGACATCCTGAAAGAAACAGAATACTGCATCCAGCAGAATGTGAGATTCTGTGTCAGCAAGAATGCACACATTTGATATGATATAGCCTTTCCTACTGGATAGGGGAGGAAAAATGAAGGAAGGATGAACGGGTGATATAATTATAGAATTTATTCCTTTCCATTTTAAAGGAGAAAACTGATCCAATTTCAGCATACTCGTCTTTGAAGCACACAGTTAATAACAGCCTAGAAGTCATTTAAGTTCTAGATTTGCTTAACTATAAATCTGAACTCCATAAACAGTAAAAAGAAGAAGAGGAGATTGGATTTATACCCTGCCCTTCACTAACCAAAGGAGTCTCAGAGTGGCTTACAGACTCCTTTCCCTTCCCCTCCCCACAACAGACATCGGATGAGGTAGGTGGGGCTGAGAGAGCTCTGACAGAAAATGCTCTTTTTCAAGAACAGCTGTGCCAGGACTATGGCTTGCCCAAGGTCATCCAGCAGCTGCAAGTGGAGGAGTGGGGAGTCAAACCTGGTTCTCCCAGATTAGAGTCCATGCACTCAACCACTACACCAAGTTAGTCTCGGCTTTTTTTATCCTAGACAATTGTCTTTCATTATTAGAGTCTTCAATATATGAAGGACTTGATGGGGACTCCGTTTCTGGAAGGTGCTGTAAAGGATCCAGCTGAATGCCACCTTTTCAGGATTCCTATGTCTATAATATATAATGAAGTACTCTATACTTGTCTAGAAAGCTTATATCCTGAAAATTTTGTTGATCTCTAAGGTGCTACTGGACTTGAATCTAGCTCTGGAATCGAATCTAGCTCTTCTACTGCTGACCAACACGGTTACACTACTGAAACTGTACTTCTCTAATGACCTCCACTGCTACAGCTTATATCTTGCCTATCTATAATCACTCCACCCACCTGTGCAGATTTGCCACATAATATGTGTGTTATGGGCACGGTAGCAAATACAAGACATACATACAAAGCTAAAGTGTGGAGCAGATATCCATAACTTGTTTCTTGGGAAGTGTGTGTGTGTGTGTGTGTATTCCCTTCTTATCAGTTTCCTTAGATGTGGGAACAGAGATATGTTTCAAATAGTACATGACAAAGAGATGTTACCAGGCTTTCTAAAAAATAATCACCTTGTATATTTGCTAATTTCTGTTGAACTGTTTTCCTATATGGCTAAAAGAGATACATTCAGGAAAATGAAGACTATTAAAATAGAAGACTTAAGTAATGTTGAACTTTAAAAAAAATTGGATCAAGCAATATAAAACAAAGCTGCTTGGTAGAGGTCCTTAACTGAAGCTTCAGATTATAATGACTGACCAATGACAAATTCATTAGGAAAACCATCTTGCAAAGTTCAAAATTGTTCAGTTTTTTTACAGAGCCAGGTATGTTCTTATCTGCACTGTTTTACAAGCTTGCATTCTGTCTACAGCTAAATAAATGTGGATGTCTATTTAGGAAAATTCATATGTGACTAAACTATTCTAAATGGACATGGTTTTGGTAGAAAGGACAAGGGAACATGAGACAACAGCCATTCACAGTGGTACACATGGATTCTTAAATCTGAGAATGTTGCACTTCATGGAACTTGTTTTAAATTAAAGTCATGTAAATGCATTTCTTACAAGTATAAAGTGACAATTTCTCAAATGTAGAATTAAGGTTTTTCCAGTGGTGACAATGTTAATGTTCTTTTAAAGACGTCCATCTTTTTAAAATGAGCAATTGTTGTGAAGGAATTTAAAAAGTAGAAGTAATTAACAGTTTTAAAAGCAGTGATCAGTAATCTTTTTTTTTTTTTGCAGAGGCTTTATTTAAATACAGAAATGATAAAAAGTAAAGCCCGTCAATATATACACCAATTTCCAGTTAAAGAAATAAATTAGATCACTCTTCAGCATCATGGGCATATGGGGACCAATCTGGCAAGGTATTGAAAAGCTCCTGTGAGGTACTTAGCATCCTCACTCCTACATAATACACAAGGTACAAAGTGTCCTGATGACTAAAAGGAGTTACTCAGCATCTTAGCGGTTTTCTGGCTTTAGAATATTCGGGGGGGGGGAATACCTCTCCTATCTGCAAATTACATTATAGTTAAACAGTCTGCATAGATGTTTGAGAAAAGGACATTCTTCCCAGCAAGGCATAATATATTATCAGAAAACACACCAACAAAATCAACACTTGACATCTCAAGTCTCACTGTAAATTTAATTCAGATTATTTTAGTTATCTCTCCTTCCTAAAAAAGTATGGAGTCTCTCTCCATATCCAACTACTCATAAAAATTATCCACAGAACCTGCTTACAAAAATCACTCAGCTATTCTGCAGAGGGGCATAATTAATATATCCATCATTATCTGTACATTGGAAGGTGCTATAGAAATGATAAACCGTCAATCAGAAAAAATGCTGGTCTTATGTTGACCGGAATGGTTAACAGAGAGGCCTCCTTTCATTGTGGAACTATAGCAAAGTTACATACATAGAATATTATTTTAAGAACATTTTGTGATATGCTGTAACTTTAATCAAAAAATGTCAGGAAGGTATGAATTGCTTTGTTTTTAAATATAGAAGTTAATTCCTTAAAGCATTTGGGCTTGAAGTTCTAGTAAATACTTTTATCAGTTAGAGGCCTTGTGGGATGGAAACTATGAACTGTCTGGTGGCACCTTAGCAAACAAAATGAAAATGTAAGACACAAAGAACATGTGACTGCATGTAAATTGATTTACAAGCAACTAGATGAATTTTAAAACTTGTCAGGCCTATCAAGGTGATAGAAACACTAAACAATGTTCTTCATTTTTAATCTAATAGTTAAACGGCTCCATTTCACATATCCTCCATTAACCTAGTAGACAACATTACCTTGAACAAATGACAGATTCGCATATGTATGCATAGACTTTCATCCTCTATGCACGCATACCAAATGTAGTCTACAAGCTTTGGAGATATGCACTGAAGACATACTGAAAGTGAGCAAAATTAAATGCCTACATTTGTCTTTCAAGGAGGGGAGAGAATGATGGTCCACATTTTTTTTCTTCCAATACTCAAACCAACATTCTCTCTCAATAGAAGAGGTTGTGCATTCCTGCCTTATCCAGGTTCTCATAGTGAACTATCCATAATGTGATCTTAACAGAAAGGGGATATCCAGGATATGACTATAGCATATCTACTCAGAAGTAGGCCATACCTTCTCCCAGGTGCACAGAATTATGGATTTATATGGAAGTAATCCTATTGAACTCTTACTATTAAGTACATATGCAAAAGTTTGGGCTGGAAAAGTTAGCCCTACACGGTTTCTCTATATTTTAGAAGAGCTATTTTTAATGAAGCATGCCTTAAGCACTTTCCTTAAGACCTTTCAGTTGGTTTTTATACATCTCTAAATAATAAGGAAGATGAGAGGCACAGGTTAAGTTTACAAAACAGGAATGCCAGAGTTAAACTTTTAGTTCTCCTCCTTGCTCACTCCAGAACCCAGGCTGAACTCTTCCTCTGGACTTGAATATGCTCCACAGCCTCTCATGCTTCCAAGGTAATCCAACAAAGCAGGCAGAAGACTTCCCAAGTTTCTTCCTTAAGCGAAGCCATCTCCTTCCTAACAAAGCACCATAAATTCATAAACAGTTGCGGTGCTGAGGATCAACAGAAGGAGAGAGGAAACTTGCACCTGTCTTTCTTGACACAACACACCTGTCTGGCACTGCCCATGCGCACTTGAAGCGAGGCTCCCCTTGTACAATTTCAATAGCTTTGCCAAAGCAGAGGCAAAGAAAGAGAAGCGCACGAATCTCTCTCCCCCCCCCCCGCCGCCGCTCTTGTTAGAAGAGGCCACCGGGGGCTGTTACAACTGCTTTATAGTCAAAACTGCTGCTCGATCGCTGCTCTACAACTGGCTACTCTCTCGCTCTCTTTCTCTTCCTTATGCCAAGATCGCCAGACACCCTTCGCCCACTCCATCATTCCCACCTGCCATGCCATTCTCTTTCTCTCTCTTTTGAAATAGTACAGTCTTGAAATG
Organism: Gekko gecko; assembly: GCA_029375565.1. Classification (NCBI taxonomy): domain Eukaryota; kingdom Metazoa; phylum Chordata; class Lepidosauria; order Squamata; family Gekkonidae; genus Gekko; species Gekko gecko. Next base: position 71,431,453 of record JAPDNY010000001.1, on the reverse strand, counting down.
GTATTCTAGCGGATACCCCACCAACACACACACACACCACACCAAAATTTAAGCATGCAGAGAAAGAGAGAGAGCTGTCCGACAACCACTGTCTGTAGCACGAAAGCGAGATCGTCGCTTCGGGAAAGAACAGCTTTGCCATATTGAGTTTGTGCACGAAGTGGAGATAATCCCCACCAACTAGCCAGGAAACCTTGAAAGAATAAGTATCCCAGCACGAGCCTTCTCCGTGGCAGGATCTTCCTCCCCCCCCCGCTCCAAAGCTAACCTTTAAACACACACACACGCCCCTCTCTCTCCGAGACCCACCGCCACAAGCACTCTACTTACAAGTCAATGAGGTGACCAAAAGTAAGCCGTTTATGGCACAGAAGCCTAGTAAGAGCGACTCGTTTCCATCCAGAAGGAAGCATTTTTCTAGCGCACACGCACACAAACTCGCTCCACTTCTTTCAAACGCACACTGCAAAGTGAAGGAGGCTTACATCAACTCCAACAGCTCCAAAAAAGCAAGATCAGGCGATGCATACACGCACCTACACTTCAGAGAAAGTCATTCAACACCCCCCCCCGGGGGGGTATCTTTCCTTAGAAAGAAACTCCAATGATTTCAGCAGAACTCAGTTCCAAAGGGAAGAAAAAACGCGCTCGGGATTGCAGCCTAAGTCTAACAACTTGATCCTTCAAACTTCCACTTCATCCCTTCAGTCCCAGTCATTCAACAATCTTCGGTCCATTTCCACATCCCTCCCTCCCCTTTACAATTTATCCCACTCTCTGAATAGAAAAAGAAAGCGTCCAAACACTCCTGACTTCTCCCATTTCAGGTTTCGCCTTTTCCGTGTATTTTTTTTTAAAAGGAGAAGTCAGAGGCATGCAAATGATAAGCAAATCGAAGGAGACAAAAAGAAAGGCAGCGATTAAGAAACAGGACAAAGAAGAAGGAGCAGACCAGGAGTTCGAGGGAACCGGGAAGGGAGGGGGATCGGAAAGAAAGAGAGCAAGGAATCTCAGGACTACGCTCACACAAAGCTCAACCACCACCCGCCAGCTCTTATAAAAAGAATAATACAAAAAAAAATTAAGGGGGGGGGGGACCAGGAAGGCAGGGTGAGACACAGCAAGCGAGGGAAAAGAAACACCCCCCCACACACCCCTAACCCTGTGCTTTCCAACCAATGTGATGGCTCTACTGAGGCACTGGAGTCCAAACCGTTATGGGCTTAATTGGATGAGCTGAACGGCGTTCTTCATTTCACAAACTCTTTTTAACAACAACGGCAACAATCCGGCAAGAATGGTTGTTCAAAAGCAAAAATCCTCAAAAAGAGAGGAGCACCCCGTGTCCAACTTGATCCCTTGTCTGAGCTGAGAACTATCTCCCCCCCACCCCCCGCGCCCGGCGCCCTGAGAAAGAACAGATAAGAAGAGAAGTGAAGGGTGAGCGATACTTACTCAGTTGCAAAGGCGATGACACTGAGCCCCCTCTCTTATTTTCCCCCTGCTGGTTAGATAGAAGGAGAGGGAGAGTCAGAGAGAGGGAAACCGCGCGCGCACCACACACACACTCACACACACACGCTCCCACAAATAACACAGACGGCCCGGCTATCTTGCGGCTGATGAATATTGTAATTGGCCAAGGGAGGGTGAAAGTGAGCGTGCCAGGGTGCGTGCGTGAGGGAGAGGGAGCGAGGGAACCGGAGTGAGTGTGCACGAGAGGAGAAGGAGAGAGGGAAGAGACGGAAAGAGATAAAGCAGAAGAAAGGCGAGTGGAAGGGGGGGGGAGCGGGAGGGAAGAGCTGTTCTGCGCCTCTCTTCTCGCTCCCTGGCTGTAATTGTCTATTATTTCTGCAGGCAGCGGAGCAGCCTCGTTCAGCTGAGGGCTCCGCACCACAACAAGATTTACTTTAAGACACAGCTGAAGGAAACAGGAAGACTACACGTCACGCTCTGAGTGACGTGCGCCAGGCTCAGCGCCCAATCGGGAGGCTCCTTCGGATTCAAGGGGGACAGTGAACTTGGGAGGAAAGAGAGAGAGAGAAGAGGAGGAGGAGAAACTGGTCGGTCTCCCTCATTCACTCCCCCCACCCACCACTTTGCCATCCTTTTTCTCCACACACACACCCATCCATCGTTGCGGCCGGGAAGGAGACTTTTATCACCACATTGGGGGGAGAGTAGGAAGGGTTGGCTGCGCCCAGTCCGGAGTTCAGCCTTGGCGGGTGGATCACTTACTGTACCTAAAGATCTTGGGGGATATCCCTAGCGCATCCCAAGGTGTCCCTGACCAAAAAATCGGTTATCTGTCTAATCGTTAAGAGCTATACCGGGGCGGCGGCGGGGATTGCTTATGTATTCTTAGTAAACGTATTTGGTGATGCAGTCTAATAATTGGGCTGTTAAATGCACACAGCCCGCAAACGGGCGCAAACTAGCACGGGTAAAGAACAGTGTTTTTCAAAGTAGGAACAATGGACCAAGAGATCTCCAAACTGCACAACATCCCGAGGCATCAAGATTTGACATGGGGGGACTTTTCATTTCCTTTAAATAACTGTGTAACCACGCAGCTGGCAGCCCGATCCACAAGGCAGTTCATCCCAACCATTTAAAGTTCATTCCTTTCCTGCTTGTACTGGGATTTAGCGTCATGGTGGATTGGACAGCATGCTTTGGCAAGGGGGGGGGAGGTAGAATGGCACTGGACAAACTACAGTGAATGAAGCCAAGGTGCCCTCCTTCCGTCCCGCCACTCATTATTCTGAATGGCTGGGGAAAGGCTAGTAATCCTTGGCAGCCTGATACTATAGAATCAGGGGCGTTTTAAAAGACCAGAGGACATTACGATGTACATACAAATATATGCTTTTCTGTAGCCCTAAACCCAATAATTTCAATGCTGGGAGATGCCTCTTCTTATATGCGGTTTAAAAAACGGAGAATACCAGACCAGCGGTTTAACATAAGTTAGGCAGGTTTCCTCTTCGCAAACTTCTCCGAAAGTACAGATTGACTTGCTACTGCCATTGATTCCCGCGCACCCCCTTAGGAAGACACAACAAAATAACTAGAAAAGGAAAGTCGGCTTGCAGTCTTCAAGAAAACCACACAGACTTCTCTTTACCCCTGTGCATCTTCATTTCTGTTTATTATAAGTCGTTGATAACAGACATAACAAAAACGTTCACCCAAAGTTCAAATCAGCCCAATGTTATTCATAGGGCATCAAACAAAGAGCCTTGAATCATTGGGAAGAGAGAAATGATCGGTCTCTTTCCCCAGTATCTCTGGAATGTAATGAGGTCAGGAAGGCGATTCTACATATTTAAAACTAGTCGTTAGTTCAGATTTACTAGTATGTACTTGAGATGTAGGACATATGTACATAAAAAACCCGCACAATTCCTCTTGCTCCTTTAATTGCTCGGCCATCTTCTTATTCGAAAAAGAGGATATTAAAGTCTGACTTTAATTATATATATATATATCTTGAGGCTTAAGGCGTTCAAGGCTTCAAGAGAAGCAAAGATCAACTTTCTAAGTTAAACTAAGAGTGGCCGTGTTAACCATGCTTTGAGAAAGGTAAGAACAAGCTTTGGTTTCAGTAAGCAAATAAAAGAGTGCCTCTCTTTATTCGTATAAGACTCTGCATAAAATAATTAAAAATATTGCCAATGACATACTTATCTGTATTAATGTATAGGTTCAGTAAAAACATACCGACACACTCAGCTTTATACGCGGCATGCACAAATTCTGCGCGTCCCCAGATCAGCGACTGGAGAACGCGTCTCAGCGGTCTAGAACCTTAAGATTCTCTCTCGGGTTGCTTCGCCCTTCTGCTCTCTTTTGTTCGAGTGCAGGCGAGGGGGCTTCTTGGGTATCTGCCCTCTTTCCCAACGTTCCTTCTCTCTCCCTTTCTCTCCCCGCCCCCCCCCCACCTCCGCTCCGCTTCACAAAACTAGCAAACTGGCACCCAGGCGCGCATCCAAAGAAAAAAAGACCTTGCGAACTTCTCAGAAACTCGGATCTAAGAATAAGAGTTCAATATCTCTTCCCTCCACAACTTCTACAATTTTTTTAAAAAAAGCAGTAGCAAGAAAGTGGTCAACGGGACTGACCGACGCGTTGCTGGGGACCATTGTATCTGTTGCTTTGGGAAACTGGGGAGGGAGGCGGACAGCGGCTCGCTTAGTAGTGGCAGCACTTTCGGGGGACGAGCCGACGGCGGTGTGTTCAAACACCTGCTCCCCTTAGAGCCGTACACTTTTCCAGTTACTTTGGAGGGAGGGAGCGGGCGGGGGTGGTGAAGGGGGCGAAGGCTCCATATAACTGATTCACGCCCACTTCCTTCCTATGGCAGATTTTTGTCCCGTACTTCATCTTTTGGTCTACGATTATTCCATCAGGGATTCCCCCCCCCGGTCTTTCCAAGATTTGTTACAAGAGGAGCGGCTTTCAGTGAGGGTGGGATGACCCGTCACTGTCAGAAACCTCTGCGTTTCAATCAACGTGGTCCAAATCTCTCTCTCTCTCTTTCTCTCTCTCTCTCCTCCCCCACCCTCCGCCTCTCTCCCTGGAGAAAAGTCCTGAATATCTGATGCGACTCCCCCATCTGTTTCCTAATCTGCTAGGTGAGGCAGAAAAGTCAGGAGGCGAGAAGCCCTCGATTGTGGAAGTAAAATCAATCCATCCCTCCTTTCCACTGGGGCGTATCTGTCTATCGCCTTATCTCCTTGTGAAAGAGGGAACAAAAGTTTAGTACCTCTTGGAGACGGTCATAAAAAGAAGAAAATAGCGCCAGACTTTCAGATAAGTGTTGTTCTTCTCAAGGCAACTTCTGCTTTTTTGTTCTTCTTCTTTTCTTTTTTTTAAAAAAAATCCCTTACCTTTGGTTCCCGAGGTCTTCCTCGACGTCTAGTTGCCGATAATGTGGCCCTCATTTGCCTCGCTGATTTATAAACTTCTGAAGGCTCAACGCTTCTGAGGCTCTCTCTCCCCCCCCTCTCTGTATTTTTTTTCCACCTCCTATTTGCAAAGCCCCAAAATAAAAATCAGTGCCAGCTCCCATGGCGGCTTGATGGCCTTTGTGTCACACTGAGAAGTGATCAGCCCTGGTTTACGCGCCGCCTGTCAGTTGCGAACCGGCGCTCGCCCCGTCGAGGAGCCGATCCGCAACCTGGACTCGGTCCTAAGCTAAATTACACCACACGATCGGCAAAGAAGCGAGTGGCAGCTGCAGGAAGGAATTCCCTAACGGGAACCCAACTGTTTTTTTCCTCTGACCCCTCTGAAGTGTACTGTTTGTTTAACCGACGGCTTCAGTCTAAACAGAAATAACTGGGAGTTACAGTCGCCGCGGCTGGACTCAGCGTTGGGAATTGCGCTCCAAAAGTTTCTCGCCGCTGTCTCAAACATGCGTCTCTTCTCCCCTCCCCCCCACTATTTCCTCGCTGAATACACCACAGTAAAAATGTAATAAAGATCTTCACGTGTTAGTTCTTCAGGTGCTGCATGATACCCCTGGCAACCCACCCCCAGCACAGTTCTCCGGTGCTTCAGACAGAAGACTGTAATCTTCTCTTTCTTTATCATTCTAGCTCTCTATTCATTTCTTTCTCCTTTTCTCTCCCTTGCCCGAGCTCCTCTATCTTTAACAGCTGCAGGACAACTCCAAAAGTCAACAAGTCCAGCTTTTCTGGAACTGTCCAGGAAATATCTCACCAGCAATTCCTATTGAATCCAGGTCTAAATTTCTGCCTGGCAGGTGGCTTTTAAAGAACATGGGGCCATCCTAAGCTCAGCAGAACTACAAAGGTTGAGGGGGATTTGAACCCACTCCTTAATTCTAGCTGAGCCACAGAACTCTTTCTTTTTTTCCTGGAGGGGGTAATATTTTTGAGCATTATAGTGCAACAGCAACCCACTATTGACTAGTACCCAAGATATAGCCAGAACTGGCTTCGCCTCAGGCAACCAAACTTTCCAAAAATCAAGACATTAACAGATGGTGGCAACCACATGGAGAGATGCTGCTGCTTAGAGAGAATCGAGTCATTTCACTCAAGCCGATAAAGAGTGAATCCCAGAAGGACACCGTGTATTTCGAAGAGTTCTGCACTTGGCCCATCCATATCCCTTTCCCTTCTGCTCCTCTTTCATCAGCTCCATTTTTTCCTTTTTTTTTTTTTTGGAGAAATTCAGCTAATAACAAATAAGCTTCCTGAGAGGGACAGTAGGTCACCAAGTGTCTGTGTGTGACATTCATGATGAACAGTGATCTCTATTTTGTGCTGATTACAAAAGGTCTCTCTAATGTAAAAACCAAAAGGGACAGTCCATGAAAAAGGCCTGGAAATGAATAGATTCTCTGCTAATGATATTTCTTGGGAATTGGGATGTCCTTGAAGCCTAAGAAGTGCACGCACACATACGCACACAGAGACACAAACAGATAAAACTTTACTCTGAGTCTGCAAGTGTATATTAATTTGGTCAGATCAATGTAATTAACACAAGATATTGAACTCCAGACAGTTCCATACCTGGAGTCCATTATTCTGTCACACAAAGAAACTCTGTTATGGAACTGATCACAAACTTTAGAACCAAGATCTTTTAAAAGCCAGGGAATTACAGTAATAAAATCCTGCTGGATTTCAGTATTAGTATTATTTCCTGTACTGTATCCTTACCTGCAATGAATATAGATTATAATGTTTTTTCTACATGGAAACCTATACAGTACCTTATATAACATGTGTGGGGAAATTAAAAAAAACACTCACTGCCACATGCAATACTAAGGTCAGCATGCTTAACAGACATTGTGATACCTGTTGGCCAAAGTGTCTATGGGTATATCTGTAGCTGATGCTTAAAAGAGATTTTATACATATTTTGCTGTCATGGGTTCTGCCTCCAAAGAAACCTGGGAACTGTAGTCCAGTGACTGTTCTGTAGCATAGATACACCTTATGTTACCTTGTGGAGTGTTTTGTGAACCAACCACTGTCTATGCCAAATTTGCTGTCTACTGTTTCACAATAACCTGCTGATCCCATAAAATGGACATGTTTATCTAGTTCACATTTCTTTCTTTCCTTTCAAATGATTGTGTCTTATAATTGGGGGCATTTTGGTACCTTAACTGCTGGAGCAGCCATGAACAGGATGCTTTGAGGCCCAGCGATTTCAGCATGAGAAGCCCTCTCTTTTGGGCAGTCAGGGAGAAAACAGTTTGAGATAAGGGACACAGTGAGAAGTATCCATTTTTCAAATTTAAAGACTCCAGATGAAACAAAACAACAAGGGCCTTGGCGAGAGATGGCAGCTGTCGTTCAAAGAAAAGAAAGTTGGAAGAGTTAGAGGGTTTTCACAGGTGACATTAAAAGAGCTTTAAAACCCTTCACCCGTAATGTAAAACCCATAGGAATTGATTTAGATTCCATATCTTTTGTCAAAAAATAATTTTGAAGACTCTTCAAAAGTATGTCTTTTTCTGTGATCATCAGTCATGTGACAAGGAGAGATAGAAAGGGAACGTAGCTGAGTTCTGTACCAAGCATCTTTTGTGTGTATACTTTTTTTCCTGCTAAATTCAAGAATAAATGCCTCTATGGGAGATATTTCCAGTGCGATTTGTGCCATATTAATAACATAAGTAGCATGACGCAGCTTCTTGATCAGATTTAATCTTCTGCACTTCTCTCCCCTCCCCACTCTGACCCTGATTTATCTGAGGGTGGAGGAAGGACCTGAATTGCTAAGAGAGATGAAGGACAGCCGCTTAGTTTGCTGCAATGAGGCACAGCTAAAGACAAGTGATCATGTTATATGAAGGAAGCTAGTTCTTTGTTGGAAAGGTGTTGACTGACACACTGTTTGGTACCTTTTGACTAAGTAGTTTGTCTCCTTCAAAATGTTGGATAGAGGCAAATGTGGTATTACCAAATATTCTGTTATGGCAGATTTCCCCCCTCCCAACAGACCATTATTGTAATGCTTTTTCCAACAGAGTTTAAAAAAATGGTGGGTGATTGGAATTTGTCCATCTGCCACTTAAGTGTCTTTCCCATCCATGGTACAGCCAGTTGAAAACTTATGATCTGGGTAAGAACCCCCCCCCAGCCTTCTGAAAGAAAATATTCTACTCATAAAGAAAATATTCTACTCGTAATTATAGCAGTTATTCTTTAAAATGGTTGACCAACAAGGCAGCAGCTCCCATGCTCATTCTGTTATACATCAAACACTGAATTTCCCTTCCATTTGAATTTCACAATGTTATAGAAAGATGCTATGCAAAAATGAAGTGTCAGCTCGCTGAATAAAAACATTGCAATAACATTTGTGTGATAGATAGCTATATAGCAGCATGTTATTTAGGATTACAATCCTCAAACCACACAGGCTAAATAGTTTGTTGATGTGAGTGGTTTGAGCATGGAAGCCACAGTTCTTTAACAGCCTTTAACATGTCCTAAATTGCTTAAACTAAGTAAGCAACGTCATCTAAAATGAAGGCTCTTGCAATTGTCAAATCATTTCTGCTACAGTCGTTCTACTGATTTCAATGGAATTACTCCAGAGCTAGCATATTGAGTGTTTCAGTATCACCTCCTGAGCATCACAAAAAGAATTACATTTTGATTCTTCTGGAGCTCAGCAAAATATATTAATAATTTAGATAATCTAAATCAAATGAAAGTGTTGAGGTGTTCCTCTCCTCAGTACCTAGAACCTCCTTTCTCATTTTATCCCATTTCCCTTCTCTTCAAAATAGGATTCACATGACTGAGTTTTCCGTCATAGTAAGACTTTCAAGTGGTTAAGACGCTGAATTGCAGGCTGTGGAAGGTCAGTAGTTCAGCAGTTCGAGACCCGGGTGCCGCATGACGGGGTGAGCTCCTGTCTCTAGTTCCAGCTCCTGCCAACCTAGCAGTTCGAAAGCAAGAAATTGCAGGTAGATAAATAGGTACCACTTCGGTGGGAAGGTAACAGCGTTCCGTGCACCTTGGTGTTTAGTCATGCCGGCCACATGACCACGGAAACGTCTTCAGACAGCGCTGGCTCTTCGGCTTTGAAACAGAGATGAGCACCGCAACCCTAGAGTCGGATTCGACTGGCTTTCGAGCAAGGGAACCTTTACCTTTACTTAAGACTTTCCTGAAGTCACCTGACAATGGAGGTCCATGTAAAACCTACTCATAGGAATCACACAACTCACATTGTGATGGATGAGGTATTAATACCAGATCTTACTGGCGGCCATTTTTCTTCCAAGAAATGTTATTGTATTGTCTGTTATGGTGGGTGATTTCTCAGTCTCAGTCTCAGTCAAAGAGGGTGAGAAAAGGCTGATAGCAGGCAGGCAAACGATTAATAGCAGAAATTAAGCTGATGAAGTAAGGTTGTAAAATGTATTTTATTTCAATCTGTTCTATTTTTTTTTAAAAAAATAATGGCTTCAGTCATATGAGTAAGGTAATGGGGGGGGGGAATGAGGCTATTTGCTCCGTTGCAATTTGACCCGCATTTGCGCGATCACGGTTCCCAAGTGAGTTTTCCAACACTGGGAAAATCAAGTACTTTCCAGGTATTTGTGCTTTGAATCCACGACTTTGCCTATCTGGACAGCCATCTCTCACAATGATTGCGATCAGGTCATCTGGATGTCCTTCTTCCAATAGGTTTGTTTTTGCAACTTTCACTATCGTGTGCATGCATGTGCATGCACATATGTGCACATATGCACATGTGCAAGGAATGCCAATTGGGCAGCGTGGCTGTCTGCGATCACACAGGGGAAAGTCTGTCTGTGGCCCATAGCAACCCGTTTGATAGTGGACTTTCTCCAGTGTCTTTTAACTCCACTCTTGCAGCGGAGCGAAATAGGTTGCTGATGGGTGCGGGATGCTGGCCAGATGTTCACGTCTGATCGTGCCCATTAAATACACCTGGCATTGGCACCTATGGCATGGCTAATTGTGCGTATGATTGGGACCAATATATACCTGTCTGGAGTGTTCAGGGCTTGGTTGGATAGAAGAGGCAATGCTCTGGGTGATTCAGTTCAGAACATTTTCTGTGGTGGCATAGCAATTTTATGAGGCCTGCCATGTTATACCACTATATACTTTAGGGAAAGCAACCCAATATTATCTATTTGGTAAGGCACTGAGAGGCTTACAAGGCTACATATGCTATTATAATCTGCTGTTTTTGTTGGTCTGTGGGATTTTTTAAAAAATATTACACAAAATAGAAAGAGAGCATAAACATCAAAACAGGTAAGATAAACTATATACATCAAATTTAAATACTATCGCCATAGGAAAGATATTAATGTTAAAAAAACAAGTTTCTAAATAGTCAGATAAAGTGATGTATACAATGGTCGAGTTCAAACTGGCAGTTTGGCCCAAAATAGGCATGTTTCAGAAGCATTTCACAAATGTTTCTCAACCCGTCTTGCAACATTTCCCTCCTGAGTTTAAAAGATACCAGTTGAAAGTGGTAGCAAACCCTGTAGAGCACGTTCATCCCGTGTTTGTCCTGCTTCCCAGAAGTGTGAACGCAAACAAGCTGATCTGGTAGGGATGCGCTTATGCACATGAGCACATGAGCGCATAAGCTCATACCGTCAGATTCCATTACAAAAAGCCACTTACAGCCGCGCCTCTGCCAGGGGTGGGCCAACAGTGTGAATGCACCCTTGCGCCTCCTCCTCGGAATGCTCCCGCATCAGTCAGTGCAGTGTGACCGGAAAAACCTGGAATACATTGTTCCAGGTCTTTTTTGCCATGACTCTCTCGTGCTTCAAACTGCCAGTCTGAATCAGCCAATATATATCTAAAAAAGTTATACATAACATTGGTAGATGTCTTTTGGAATCTCCTTCTTTTCAGAAAGATAGTTTGTAATTAGTAACCAGACCATTTTAAATTTGACTAAAGTTTTGGGGAAGGTCTTTTGGTTTAAATTAAGAGTGAGTCTGGCTAGTACATAGTGATTCCAAAGTCTTGCATGCCATAGCGATTTTGTTGGGGCAACTGGAGATTTCCATCGCATGGCCATAGACACCTTAGCTGCTGACAATAATATTGCAACAATTTCTGCTTTCCAATTGGGTTGATTCTTATCTATTTTTGGTCCCAGAAGAAGACAACCTAGAGTAACATCCAGGGTGAGTTATGTGAGCTTCATGATTCATCTGTGGGATTTTTAATAAACTTTTTCATTGGTTACACCAGAGGTTTGTTATATTAGCTATTTAACATGGTCGAATCATAATATGTTCATTTTAATGCTTTAGTCTTATTGATCTTATGTTTTGCAAATTAAGGACAACCTTAATTCATCAACTATATTTAAATGCTGCTGTTTCTTCAAGAAACTCAGGATGATAGCCATGATTCTCCCCTCCTCCTTCAAATCCTCATAAACGCCTTGTGAGACAGATTACAAAAAGTGATCATGACTGGCCCAAAGTCACCAAATGACCATCTTCCTTTGTTGGGCCAGGGTGTCAGGTAGCCCTGCCATGATGGAAGGGTGGGAGGTGGGCTATGATGGATGACGGGAGGGAGGTGGGCTTTGGGCGCCTTAGTGGCGGAACAGACGGGAGGTTGGAATCCGGGGAGTTGTTGATTTACACCTCGGGTGTGAGAATGGAATGTGGCTTTTATTCTTCCTATCTCTTGCAGCCTGGACGTTCTGACCTTGGCAAGTCGGGGTTGCGAGCTTCTCTATCGCTGGCATAGATGTAGCAGCTGTGGTTAATGGGGGCGGTGGGAAATTCATTTGCTTAGTAACTTTCGATTTCCCAGTCGCATGTTTATTCATTGTATGGAAGAAGGGGGGTCCCCATTCACCCCCTTCCCCTGTATAACCGCTTGCTTTCTGTAACCAAGTCATTCTGAACAAGAGACCTGTTTCAGTGATCTATCTATTGCAGCTTAATAAACGCTAACCTTGCTTGCATCAAAAAGGTCTGGTGTTTGCTGACTAAGTTAGGACTTCTGACAGTTTGTTCAGAATCTTCATTTACTTTCGGGACTGGTCCTAAACCCACCACTCCAAAATGAGTGATGGAGAAGAAGACACTCTCCCGATTGAAGAAGAAGAAAAGGACAAGAAGCCTCCTGGGAAAGGCGTACCCAAAGAAACCCCTGACACATACGTGCCGGGACAATGGGGTTTGGAGTACGACTTTGGAGGGCCCTACGGCGATCCGTATGGGGCAGCCTATGGAGGGGTGACCCACCGAGCGGGACGCAGACGGGACTGGGTGAAACCCCTGACCGAGACCCACGAGGCGTGGTTCGGGACCCCAAGAGCATCCATGGGGATGAGCCACCCCGAGAGGTCGGTCCGCAAGTTGGCTACCGCAGAACCCATGGAAGACACCGGCAGGGACTCCGAGCCCCAAGAGAGTGTCGTGGTAAGGCGGAGATGGAGCGGGGAGCCAGGCCAAGACCGCCTGATGCGTTTCCTGGATGAGTCCCTCGCTCGCATCCCACAGATGATTGCGGAGGGCATTCGGGAGGAGCGTGAACGACAGAGACGGGAAGAGCCGCCGGCACAAGTCCCTCCAGATCAACGCCCAGCACCGGACCAGGGAGCGGGGAACGTGCCAGCCGGACCACCGGATCAACCAGCGGGGCCGGCGCCACGGGGGCCGCCGGGGCAACAACCCCCTCGTCCTTGGGGGTTCCTGCCTCCTAAACCTACGGAGCTCCTGGACGCGGATTTTGACGGAGACCCCGAGAAGTTCCCGTTCTTCCTGGTGCGAGCCGAGAAATTCATCGAAACTTGGGGCCACCTGTTCCAGAGGGAAGAGCGGATGGTCGACGTCATAGCGGCTCACCTGAAGGGAGCAGCAGCTGACTGGTACGTGGGGCTCCACCAAGCCGATGGGCGCGAACTGAGAGAGATTGATTCTTTCATGTGGGCTATGAAAGAACAATTTGAAGACGTGCACTCAACTAAAGCAGCAAAAGCAACAATCCGGAGCCTCAAGCAGGGCGCGAGGTCGGTGAGAGATTACACCGCGGAGTTCCGCAGATGTGCCGCCAAGCTGCGAGGAGAAGGTAATCTCCTGGAGTTTTACAAATGGGGGCTGAATCCGGAGGTTCGCCGTGAGGTCACCCTGAACCAAGATCCGAACACCCTCACCGGATGGATCCAGGCCGCAGTCACGATGGAAAACCGGCTGAAGACCATCAAACTAGACGATGCTGCAGCGATGGCAACCCGAGGGAACGCACCGACTGCGAGAGGGAAGGCTCCCATCCAGAACCCAAAGCAGAAGGACGGAACAAGAGAACTCCGGATGAAGCAAGGTCTGTGCCTCAAATGCGGAGAAGGAGGCCATTTCGCCGTGAACTGCCCGACCTCACCTGCATCGACCGGGGCGCAAAAGGGAACAAGGAAGAAGTTCGACACTTCCACGCCAAAACAGGTGGCGAGACCGAAGGGGCGAAAGCTTTGCAAGCTAAACCACTCAGCGAGCCATCCGACTCCTCCGATGGCGAGGTCGTGCCGCAGGGAAACGAGGCGGACCTGCTGTGAACAGCGCTGAACAGCAGGTCCCACAACCCCAGGCGCAACTCCCGGTGAGCAAAAAACCCCTCTCTCTTTTTCCTTACAGTGACTTTAATGGACCCGGGTCTCTTGACCCATGTGAAGTACGGGCTCTCATTGATTCAGGGTGTGGGAGAGACCTGATCAACCCCACCCTACTGACGGGACTCGGGGCGAAAGTCCTTAAACTAAAAGACCCCTTGATTTTTACCCAAATGGATGGGTCCACAATGAAGGAACCCTGCAAATACGAGACTGTGCCATTGCGGGTGGGACTGGGGCAGCACTGGGAAGAGAGATCGTTTGTAGTTACCCCCGTCCGCCCGGTTTCCCCTGGTTTTAGGAAGCCCGTGGTTCTTTGATCACGATCCTCACGTACTATGGGGGGAGGGAAAGGTGGATTTCATCTCCGAGAAATGCCGGTCCCACGTCTGGAAGACAGAGTGGGGACCCATAATCGAGGGGAAACTCTCGGTGCCGGCTGGAGTAGCCGATGCAGAACTAGAAAGCATTCCCCCCGAATACCGAGACCTCGCCCCTGTCTTTGGGGAGGAGGAAGCAGATGAACTACCCCCCCACAGAAACTCTGATTGTGCAATCGAGATTCTGCCCAACCAAAAGCTACCTAAAGGGAAACTATATTCTATGAGCCCTTCGGAAAAGGTAGAACTGAGAAAATTCATTGACAAAAACCTCAGCAGGGGCTTCATAAGGCCAGCGTCCTCCCCGTTCGCAGCCCCCGTGCTCTTTAGGAAAAAGAAGGACGGAGGGTTACGGCTTTGCACGGATTATCGGGGCTTGAATGCGGTATCCAACACTAACGCTTACCCCATGCCCCTCATAAAAGACTTGTTGGCAGCAGTCGCTGGAGGGAAAATTTTCTCAAAACTTGACCTCCGCGATGCCTATTTCCGAGTCCGGATTCGGGAGGGGACGAGTTTAAGACGGCGTTTAACACACCTCTCGGCCAGTTTGAATACTTAGTTATGCCGTTCGGACTTCAGGGGGCTCCTGGGGTCTTCATGAATTTGATTAACGAGGTGTTACACAAATACCTGTTCAAGGGGTCCTTGTTTACCTTGATGACATTCTTTTGTATTCCCCCGACCGCACATCTCATGTGAAACTGGTGAGGGAAGTACTCCAAACGTTGCATAAGCATAAACTGTTTGCCAAGCTGTCCAAGTGTGAATTTCACAAAACGGAGATCCCTTTCTTGGGCTACCGCATATCGCAAAGGGGAATTGAGATGGACCCTGACAAAATCAAGGATGTGGTGGGGTGGGAACCTCCTAAAACACGGAGGCAACTCCAAGGTTTCCTCGGATTCGCGAACTTTATAGATCATTCCTCTCGAACTTTGCCCAGGTGGCTCTCCCCTTAACAGACTTACTGAAAACCAAAGGGAAGCCACCCGAATGCACTCGACCGGGCGCTAAACTAGTATGGTCACCCGAGTGCCAACGGGCTTTTGACAAGTTGAAAACCCTCTTCACCTCAGAACCGGTGTTGGCCCACCCCAATGAACTTAAAAATTCATTGTCCAGGTTGACGCCTCGGACGTCGCTATGGGGGGCGATCCTCCAGGAGGGGAGGACGGTAAAGTGCACCCCCTTGCCTATGTGTCTAGGAAATTCAATGATACTGAACGGAATTGGTCCATTTGGGAGAAAGAAGCGGGATCGATCCGTCTGGCATTGTCTACTTGGCGCCATTGGTTAGAGGGAGCGCGAGTCCCATTCGAGGTCTGGACTGACCACAAGAACCTCGAGCTGCTCCGCTCCCCCGTTCTTTGAACGCCAAGCAGCTCCGCTGGGCAGATTTCTTCTCCAAGTTTAATTTCACACTGCACCATTTCCCGGGGACATCAAATTCGCTGGCCGATGCTCTGTCACGCCTCCCCCAACACGACAGCATGAGGGAGGAGGTTCGTGACTCTGTATTCACTCCTTCCCAGTTGGGAGGAGCGGTAACCACAAGGAGGCAGGCCAAACGTACCGCACCTCCGCCAGACCCTCCTCCAAGTGACTGGGCGGTACGGTTTTCCACTGAAATGTCTGATGCGGACAGGGAGGAGGTGGAGGGGGAAGAAGGGCTATCCCGCGATACGCATGGCTGCTGGACTAAAAATGACAAGCTCTTCGTTCCCCGTTCTCTCCGGGGGGAGGTGATGGGTTGGGCGCACGGATCCAAGCTAGCTGGACACACAGGGTTTGTGAAGTCTCTCCAGCTCTTACAGCGACAATTTTGGTGGCCAGGGCTACGTAAAGA
Source organism: Gekko gecko (assembly GCA_029375565.1). Lineage (NCBI taxonomy): Eukaryota > Metazoa > Chordata > Lepidosauria > Squamata > Gekkonidae > Gekko > Gekko gecko. The sequence goes on along the minus strand of JAPDNY010000001.1, from coordinate 71,415,592 downwards.
TATGTGTCACTCTTCACTTCTGCTTGTCAAACCTGTTTAATGAGTAAACCTCGCCCTGGAAAACCCCCTGGTGCCCTGCAACCCCTCCCTACGCCGGCTCGGCCCTGGGAAGTGATCTCTATGGACTTTATTACGGATTTACCCCCTAGTGGGGGGAAAACTGTTATTTGGGTGATCGTAGATCTCTTTACTAAACAGGCACATTTTGTTCCTTTTGCAACCATCCCCTCTGCCAGAAAATTGGCTTCTGCGTTCTTACAACACGTTGTGAGGCTCCACACTTTACCTGCTAAGGTGATCTCCGACAGGGGGTTCAGTTCGTTTCCAAGTTCTGGAGCGAACTAATGTCACTGCTTGGAGTAGAGAGGGGTGTGAGTAGTGCATACCATCCTGAATCGGATGGACAAACTGAACGTGTGAATCAGACCCTGGAACAATACTTGCGCTGTTTTTCTAACTTTCAGCAAGACAATTGGCATTCTCTTTTACCTTTGGCTGAGTTTTGTTACAATAATACTCAGCACTCGTCGACGGGGATGTCTCCATTTAAAGCGGTTCATGGTTATGACGCCCCGCCTCTGCCATTTTTGTCTTCTCCCGACCTCCCGGCGGGAGATGCTGGTGACTGGTGCAAACGTCTGCGGGAGGCGTGGGGCTCGTTAGCAGAGACTCTGGAAGAGGCTAAGACTGCCTACAAAATCCAAGCCGATAAGAAACGTAACCTAGCCTGGGTTCCCAAGTGTGGAGAGTTTGCTTACTTGTCTACCCAACATTTGCGCCGCATTCAGCCGAGCCGCAAACTTGGTTGGAAATTTATTGGTCCTTTTGAGATTGTGAGGGTGATTAACAATGTAACTGTTGAACTTGCATTGCCTAAATCCCTAAAGTCTGTGCATCCTGTTTTTCATGTGCGGCTTCTTCGCCCAGCGCCTGAAGGGAACAAATGGCGACCGCAACGGCCCACCCCACCGCCGCTGCTGGTGGGGGGGAACCTCACTACGAAGTCTCGCAGATTCTGGACTCTAAACTCTCTCGCAATCGCTTGTTTTACCTGGTTGAATGGATTGACTTTGGGCCGGAGCAGCGGGAGTGGGTACGGGCGGAAAATGTTCTGGCCCCCCGGCTAGTTAAAGCCTTTCACAAATTGTACCCCCACAAACCAAAGGGGTAGGATTATTTTCGAGGGGGCTGCATGTCAGGTAGCCCTGCCATGATGGAAGGGTGGGAGGTGGGCTATGATGGATGACGGGAGGGAGGTGGGCTTTTGGCGCCTTAGTGGCGGAACAGACGGGAGGTTGGAATCCGGGGAGTTGTTGATTTACACCTCGGGTGTGAGAATGGAATGTGGCTTTTATTCTTCCTATCTCTTGCAGCCTGGACGTTCTGACCTTGGCAAGTCGGGGTTGCGAGCTTCTCTATCGCTGGCATAGATGTAGCAGCTGTGGTTAATGGGGGCGGTGGGAAATTCATTTGCTTAGTAACTTTCGATTTCCCAGTCGCATGTTTATTCATTGTATGGAAGAAGGGGGGTCCCCATTCACCCCCTTCCCCTGTATAACCGCTTGCTTTCTGTAACCAAGTCATTCTGAACAAGAGACCTGTTTCAGTGATCTATCTATTGCAGCTTAATAAACGCTAACCTTGCTTGCATCAAAAAGGTCTGGTGTTTGCTGACTAAGTGACTTCTGACACAGGGTTATGCTCTTCTGCTCCAACATTTTGCCTAATTCACTACACTGGTTCCTGAAGTACCCTTTGAGTAGACTAGGAATAGGCACAAACCACATTTTTTCCATTTGGGTCATGCTTCATGGCTGAACCACGAACCCATACGAACTGGGTGGTTGGTTTGCAAAGTGATTCTTACTGGTTCATGAGCCATTTAAATTTTAATCCCCTGCTTTCTACTCCCTGAGGCTTTTTGTGGGGAGCAGAAAGCAGGGTTTAAACATCTCTGAGCTGTTTAAACCAAACAGCTGAGCAGTGGTCCCTGCCACTCAGCTGTTTGGAAATCTCTGCTTTCTGCTCCCTGCAGCTTTTCATGGAGAGCAGAAAGCAGGGTTTAAATGGCTCTGAGCCATTTAAACCAAACAGCTGGGCTGTTTTTTGAACAGCAGAAAGCAGAGGTAAACCCCTGATTTCTGCTCTTTATGAACCTCCATTAACCACCACAAACTGCATCAAAATTTGTGGAGGTTTGTGGTGGTTCTTCAATTCACAAACATTGCTTCACAAATCATGAACAGACAAAATTCATGATGAACTTTAGTTTGTCAGCTGGTTTGCGCCCATCCCTAGAGTAGACTAGGATGGAAAGCAAGCATGCAAGAACTTCAGGGCTTGCCATGACAGGGAGTCTCTGCTTGAATAAATCAGCCTCCCCATTTGCCTTCTTGTGTGCACCCTCCTTGTTGACTCTACCAGTTTCCCAGTTCTATCGATGCATTTTGTCATCTTCCCTGATCCTGTCAAGGCTTATCTTGTCTTCCTGACACCAGCATTTTCTAAAGAAATGTACTAGCACAATAACTGGATGATGTATACTGACTTCCTTTCCTGTTTGGTCAGGACAGGTTTTTTTTTCCTTGAGCAATAGGTCATCTTCATAAGATGACTGATTTGCAGCATTCCTCTGAATGAAAACAACTGCAACATTTCCTCTTCACTGAGATGACACAGACTTGCCCAGCTTCCCAAGTTCAGAGGCTGAATCCAAAGGATGAGCAGCTTCCAATATACATCTGGCAATGGCCATATCACATTTCCATCAAGATCTAATGCAATGCCACCTAACTAAGGGTGGTTCCATGCTAGTCTAATGTACAGCAATTACCCTCAGTTGTACATGCAACCATAAAGGCATTTTCGGGTGATGTTTTCATTGACTTCTTCTTCTTCTTCTTCTTCTTCTTCTTCTTCTTCTTCTTCTTCTTCTTCTTCTTCCTCCTCCTCCTCCTCCTCCTCCTCCTCCTCCTCCTCCTCCTCCTCCTCCTCCTCCTCCTCCACTGGAACCCTAAGTGGATTATAAATATAATAAAAAAATTATTCAGTCAGTAGCAGATAACATCATCAATATATCTGATTTTCAGCATAGCCAAATCCATGGATATTTATATCTGAAAACTGGAGCTATGAACAGCTAAGACAGATCTTTCTACAAACCTGAAAAATGTAGCAGGTTTGTAGAAAAATCTGAAATCCAAAACAAAACAAAAATAATTGAAGTAGCACCTGTAGCTTTAAGAAACCATTGCCTTCAATGGCTGTTGTTAGTCAATCACACATTATTGCTGGTAGGTTCCAGCCTTGGTTTCTGTCAGTAAAAGATGGGGGGGGGCTTTTAAAGGGCTATTTTGGCCTTTGAGGGACGACTCATTGGAGCACCTTTTGGGCAATTTGACACAACACAACTTATGCGACTCACCAAGGACTGGCTGCTTGCTATGGTTCAACAGCAGCCACTCTAAAAAAACAGTGTTGTATGATGGTTAGAGTTTCATATGAGGAACTGGGAAGCCCAGGTGCAAATCCCCACTCTGCCATGGAAGCTCACTAGGTGATTTTGAGCCAGTTACACATTCTTAGCCTAACTACTTCTTCTTCTTCTTCTTCTTCTTCTTCTTCTTCTTCTTCTTCTTCTTCTTCTTCTTCTTCTTCTTCTTCTTCTTCTTCTTCTTCTTCTTCTTCTTCTTCTTCTTCTTCTTCTTCTTCTTGTCGTTATTGTTATCATTGTCATTATTATATTAAACTTATTAATTGCCCGCTCTAAAGAGCAGGCTCTGGGCAACTGACAACATTTTAGACATTTAAAAATACAATTGATATATAATAATTAAAATTATTAATAGTAACAGAAATTAACACCCATCAAGATGGTGATATAACCTCCATTGCCAATCACACCACTGTCCCCACACAGCAGGGCAGGTAAGGGTATCTGGGGGCCATAGAAGAAAAAAGAGAGAGGGTGCCAGTCTTAACCTCCCATTGCTGCCCTCAACTAAAAGCCTGTCGAAACATCTCTGCCTTATGGGCCCTGCGGAATTGCATCAGATCCTGCAGGACCTTGATGTCATTTGGCAGAGAGTTCCACCAGGTTGGGGTCAGGACCGAGAAGGCCCTGGCTCTAGTCAAGGACAGCTGGACCTCCCTAGGACTGGGGATCACCAGCAAGTTGTAATCAGCTGACCTCAGCATTCTTCTGGGGACATATTGGAGGAGACGGTCCCAAAGATACATGGGTCCCTGACTGCTCAAGGCCTTGAAAGTCAATACTAACACCTTAAACCTGACTCAGTACTCCACCGGTAACCAGTGTACCTGGTGCAGCACAGGTTGTATATGTGCTGTCCATGGCATTCCTGCCAGGACTTGTGCTGCTGCATTCTGTACCAGTTGGAGTCTCCAGGTCAGTCTCAAGGGCAGGCCTGTGTAGAGCAAGTTACAGTAGTCCAGCCTGGGAAGTGACCATCACATGGATTATTGTGGCTAGTTCTGGGCATGACAGGAAAGGGGCCAGAAGCCATGCTTGGCATAGATGGTAAAATGCCAACCTGGCTGTATTTATGAGCTGTGCCTCCATAGACAAGAAGGCACCCAAAGTTACACCCAGACTCCTGACGGAGTGTGCTGGTATCAACAGCACCCTGTCAAGAGCCAAGAGCCTGAACCGCAACCTCACAGCCTCCCTCCCCAGCCACAAAACCTCCATTTCCCCCAGATTCAGTCTCAGCCTGCTCTTCCTTAGCCATCCCACCACAGCCTCCAAACCTTCAGCCAGATGTTGTAGGGCAATATCCAGGTGGCCGTCCAAGGGCAGATACAGCTGGGTGTCATCTGCATATCGAAATAATTAAAATAGCTGAAGATGAAGGGCAAATAAAAGGTAGGTTGGCAGGTGGGTTGGTGAGAGGGACACAGATAAAGGTGAGGATATGTGGGCTGCCAGAAGGATAGAAAGAGGAAATGGTGTGGGGAGGGGGTTATAGGACAAAATGAGATGCCCCTACAAGTCCTTGTGGGTTCCCCATTGTGCAACTGGGCCTAGTCCAGAGGCTGGCACTGCACACTGTCAGGGCCATAGTTTTCCCAAGTAGAGGCTGCCAGGAGGAGGGAAGAAGGAAAAGCTGAAGACAAGGGGGCAGATAACTGTAAGTTAGGTCATGGGTGGGGAGGAGAAAAGGAAGCAGGAAAAGGGGAGAGGCTATGGGGGCTTTCAGGGAAGGAAAAGGTGAAATAGTGGGGGAGGGAAAATTAGATATCTCCCACAGTTCCTTAAGGGTTTTCCTCTTGTTTGAACAGCAAATATTCCTGGTAAAAATATTGCAGCTGGGCTGGGATCATAGAACATGGGTACAATAAACAGAACAATACATGCAAACATATCTGTTTAAGGAAATATTTTGCATTTTTTATATTCTGAAGAACAGAAGCTCAACCTCTCTGTTGGTCTTTGTGCTACTATTTCACAATTTTCTCAGGGTGTTGTATCTTTTGGTATGTGATGAAAATCATCATTCTAATTGTCAAACTTTGAACAGACTTTTGCAGTCTCAATTTTAAAAACTGAAATCGATGCTATTACACCATTACAATATTGGGAATTTCTATTTTTATTTCTATCATTATTCAACATTCATAGTGTCACGATGTAATAGCACTAACTGGCACAAAGTGGAAAAAAAGTATGGAGATATACTTCTGCCCATGGCTGTTAACAGAGGGGAAATTAGATTGTTGTTTTATCATCATCATCATCATCATCATCATCATCATCATCATCATCATCATCATCATCATCATCATCATCATCATCATCAAATTTATTATATATAATGTAATAATATTATATATTATTAATAAGATGATGATGATGATGATGAAATCTGGAGTTAAATAATTTGAAAAGTGCATTGTCTGGTGATGTATGGATCCTCTTGTAATGATGCATGGTGTTAATGCTAGAACAGCAGCAACTTGATTTGTGGAGAATGGTCTCACTGTAGAATCATCCTACCCCCATCCTTCCAATATTACTATACCTCAATTTCTTCTCAACTGTTTATTTTTTTAAATATATAATTTTTATTTATTATAAGAACATAAGAGAAGCCAATGTTGGATCAGGCCAATGGCCCATCTAATCCAATACTCTGTCACACAGTGGCCAAAAATACCAGGTGTCACCAGGAGGTCCACCAGTGGGTCCAGGACACTAGAACCCCTCCCACTGTTGCCCCCCCAAGCACCAAGAATACAGAGCATCACTTGCCCCAGACTGAGAGTTCCTATCTATACCTTGTGATTAATAGCCACTGATGGACCTCTGCTCCATATGTTTATCTAATTCCCTCTTGAAGCCGTCCATGCTTGTAGCCACTGCCACCTCCTGTGGCAATGAATTCCACATGTTAATCACTCTTTGGATGAAGAAGTACTTCCTTTTATCTGTTCTAACTTGACTGCTTAGCAATTTCATTGAATGCCTCAATATAATTAAGAGATACAGAAACAAAAGGGGGGAAAGAGTAACAAAAAGTCATTAAGCATTGTTCATCAAACACTTTAACATTTTTCATTTACTGAGGACACGATTCTAATACATAGAATAAGTGTACTAAGTACATAGATCAGGAGTAGAATATCATCTCAACTCACATAAATTTCTCCAAATATCGATATACTTCTTTTTTTAAAAGCACACCAATTTTTAAACAATTAAATTTATTCAATTTATATGGTAATTTTAAAGTAGCATTTATAACTCTTTTTTCTAGAAATAAAAAGTTCTACATGTTGCTTACTTAATATCATTTTAAGTCTTTTAAATAAAATAGATAAATTACATATACTCAGTCTCAAAAAGGAATAATATACATTAATATTGACTATAATAATTTCCCCCTGACTTTCACGAGTTGCCAGTTTTTTATCTCAGAAACTTATCATAAGTTACAAGCTATTACCATAATATGAATAATATGCTTTCCATTTCTGCTGAAATTCTTTCATTGGTCTTTTATTTACTTGTGTGACATTGGCCGCCACCTGGGGGCATCCCACCTCCAGAAGCCGTCCTTGCAGGAGGAGCTGCCTCCCTGACGCTGGCCCTGGGGTGTGGATCGAGGGGCCCAAGGACTTCATAGGGTGCCCGGGAGGCATAGGATAGGCAACCTCAGATGGCGGGTACAGCAGGGGGGTTTCCACAAACCACCTTTTCCCGCCCTGGGTCTGACCTTATGCGCAGCTCTTGAGCTTGCTGTAGGGGTCTCCCTCTCTCTCTTGCCTCCATATTTCACCCCAGCCAGCCTAGTTCGCCTCTCCTCCCCAGTTGCTGAGCCTCGCTCTCCCTTTTATTACCCCCGCCAGTCCCTGGGCTCCTCCTGCCCCATAGCCCCGCCCCTGCCTAAAAGCGGGGACACCGAGCCTGTCGCTCCCTCCCCTGCCTGCTCTCCCGCAGCCCTGTCTGGAAGCAGATGTCCTCCCTGCTCCGCGTCCCACCCCCTGGGCGAGGACGCCATGCCGGACATTCATGGGCAGTGCGGGCCAGGCCGAAACCTCCCCGCCTGCCGCTCCTCCACCCGTCGCTCTGGCTCTTGTGACTGCTGGTGCCTGGCTGGCCGGCTCTTCAGTCCCTCTCCCATTGTCATGGGGAGGGACTCCAGGTACGTCTTTGGGGCCCGGGGGAGGGTCTGCAGCCCCTGCTCTGCCGCAGCCATCACGGCATTCGCCGTCCCGGCCAGAGCTGGGACACACCCCTTCCCTTAATGGTAGCCCAGGGTCGTCCTCGTGGAGATGGGATAGGTAGTCTGCGACGTGGTGTCGGCAGCCCTCCTGGTGGTGTACAGTGAACTGGAAGGGAAGGAGAGACATATACCATCTCAGAATATGGGGGTTATGATCTTTCATCCATTCCAGCCATAGAAGGGGAGAGTGGTCTACCACGAAGTGGAACAGGTTGTTCTCCAGGTAAAACTGCAGGGCCCCCACTGTCCATTTGACTGCTAGTGCCTCCCTCTCGACTGTTGAGTAATTGCGCTCAGCTGGTTGCAACTTCTGGCTGATGAACAAGACTGGATGTTCATTACCGGCCTCTCCTTGGGCGAGCACGGTGCCGAGGCCGGAGGTGGCGGCATTGGTATGTATGGTGAAGGGCCATGTGAAGTCCGGGTTCTGGAGGACTGGGGAGTGGGACAGACTGCAGTGCAAGGCCTCAAAGGCCTTGACTCTAGTGGAGGACCACTGGATAGTGTTGGGCTTGTTCTTCCAGAGGCAATCCATAAGGGGACTTGCTTGGGACACAAAATGGGGGATGAATTTGGCATAGTAGCCCACGACCCTGAGAAAGTGGCACAGCTGTCGTTTGGTCGTGGGCCACGGATGCTGTTCCACTGAGAGCACCTTCTCCAGGAGGGGTCACAGCTGTCCACATCCCACCACGAATCCCAGGTATCGCAATTCCTGAAACCCCAGCTTACTCTTTGCTGGGTTGGCATGCAGTCCTGCGGCTTTTAGGGTGAGTAGGACCTTCTCCAGATGTTGGAGGTGGGTGGGTCAATCTGGACTACATATCATGATTTCGTCGATGTAGGCCCTGGCGAATCCTTCGCACTGGGCCAGGGTCGTGTCTACCAGCCACTGGAATGTAGCGGCGGCCCCTTGCAGGCCAAAGGGCATGCGTCGGAACTGGAAAAGGCCGTGGGGTGTTGCGAACGCCATCTTTTCTCGATCCGGTGGGTACACTGGCACCTGCCAGTACCCTTTTGTCAAATTGATCGCCGAGATGTAGTGTGCCTGACCCAGCTGATCGATTAGGATATCCGCTTGTGGCATGGGATAGGCATCAAACTGCGAGAGTCGATTGACTTCACGGTAGTCTACGCAAAAGTGCATTGAACCATCTGGTTTCGGCACTAAGACGATAGGGCTGTGCCAAGCACTCTGTGAGGGCTCTATAACCCCCAGTCTCAACATGTCCTGCACCTCACAGTCGATCACCTCCCATCTCTTCTGAGGGACTGATCGCCACCGGGCCCGGGCCACCTGATTGGGCACTGTGGGGATGTAGTGCATGGCCATGTGGGTGCAACCAGGGGTGGTTGCAAAGACCCCTGCTACCGCCTCCATGACATTATGCAGTTGGGCCTTTTGGGTAGGCGTCAGTTCCGGATTGAAAGGAGGAAGACCAGGGTCTCCTGCTTCCGCTGTCCAGGGCAAATGGCCCTCCCACAAGCAGAATGGGTCGTCCTCCAAACAGGCCCAGTCCGTTGGGGTCCGTGTCCTCCACTTCTTCAGGTCGTTGACGTGCAACCGTTTCTTGTGCCTGGCCTGTGGTCCACATTGCGCCTCATAAGAGAGGGGCCCGAGTACCCAGCAGATTTGGAAGGGGCCTTGCCAGGGGTCCCCAGGGGGCTGGGCCAGGGCTTGGCAAGAGACCAGGATGGCATCCCCCTCCGTGAATGACCGGGGTACCGTGCCCCTGTCATACCGCTGCTTCTGGACTTGCTGAGCCTTCTGCAGGTTATGTCCAGCTTCCGCTCGCACCCACTCCAGGCATTCTCGCAAGTGGGCCACGTACTCTCCCACTTCCTCTTCCACTTCTGGAGCTGCTGGCTGGGCCCACTGTTCCTCCATGATTCCGAGGATACCTCGTGGGAGCCGCCTGTATAACAACTCAAAGGGGGCTTATCTCGTGGACGCCTGCGGCGTTTCCCGTATGGCAAACAAGAGGGGGTCCAGGAGGAGGTCCCAGGCCATTGGCTGATCCCATGACATCTTCCTCAACATCCCTTTTAGCGTTTGATTCATCCGCTCCACCAGGACATCTGTTTGAGGGTGGTGGACAGACGTAAACAGTTGCCAGATATGAGGGGTGTCACATACTTGCCACATCAAATGCACTGTAAACGGGGACCCATGGTCCGTAAGGATCTCCCCTGGAAGGCCCACATATACAAAGAAGTGCATCAACGTGCGGGCGACGCTGGTGCTCTTCAAACTAGGGAGGAGTATGGCTTCCGGATACCGGGTTGCATAGTCCATGATGACTAAGATGTATCATGCTCCCCTGGGGGTATGGGATAGAGGGCCCACAAAGTCCATGGCTATCCTGTGGAACAGGGTTCCCGTGATGGTTTCCAACGGGGCCAGAAGTGCCCTTGGGGCGGCGTGCGTATTCATACGTTGAAACATGTCACAGGCCCTGCAAAGCCCTTTGACGTCTCGGTCCACCGTGGGCCAAAAGAAGTGGGCCAGTAGCCATGTCATTGTACTCTTAATGCCCTGATGGCCCGCCCACAGGTGTTAGTGGGCTTGGCCCATAATGGCCATAACGGTCTCCCGGAAATCAGTAGAGACCAGCAGCTGGTCTATGGGGCCCAACCACCCCTTGACCACACTGTACCACACTGCCCCCCGTTGTTGTATGTGAGGAAGCCGCTCCCCCCTCCTGGGATCTACCACCACTCCATCTCTTACCGCCACCTGGGAACGGAGCTTCTCCAGGCCCTCGTCCCAGGATTGGGCTTCTAGGAACCACTGCTCACCAGTCCACTGCAGTCTCGGATCTGCCCCAGTGCCTGTCTGTGTGGAGGGCCCTTCGCCCAGGTTGTTGTCCTCCCTGCGGTGTGGTGGGTCATCCAGGTCCTCCTCAGCGGCAGTGACTACCTCGTCCCCTGGCTCCCTGGGGCGTCCTGTGGTTCGCTGTCCCACATGATACGCTTCTATGGCCTCTTGGATGCCCAGCGTATCTCGCCCGAGCAGGAGGCGGCAGGGCAATTTTTTCATACAGGCCAGGTGCACCTCTGCCTCCTGCCTGAGGTACCGTGGAGGAATGACTACCACTGGGCACCATTTGGCGTGGCCATGAAAGCAGACAATGGTGGCCCATCAGCATATCGGCAACCCCGGGGGTAGGGCTTGCTGCAGGTCCTGCATCAGGGCAGTCTGTACCTGCTGCTCTTGTTGGGTAATCTCCTGTATAACCTTGGTTTGATGCTCTGCCATCCGTTGTCCAAATTGGGCCAAATCCATCTTGGAAGTGGCTGTGTCCTCCTTCGCTGGCCTTGCCTTCACAGAGCCCTGGCTGCTGTTGGAATCGGTATCCTCTGAAGAGGTGGTGGCCAACACCGCCAGCACACTGGCGTGGGCGCTTGCTTCAATGGCACTGGCTTCCTGGGTGCTTGGCGGATGCCACTCCTGGGGAGTGGGCAGGAAAGGGCGCGGCCTACTTAGTGGGTTGCTGGTGCCTGCATTCTCCACCATGATGTGACATTGGCTGCCACCTGGGGGCGTCCCACCTCCAGAAGCCATCTCTGCAGCCAGCCCAGTTCACCTCCTCCCCGGTTGCCGAGCCTCGCTCTCCCTTTTATTACCCCTGCCAGTCCCTGAGCTCCTCCTGCCCCGTAGCCCCGCCCCTGCCTAAAAGCGGGGATGCCAAGCCTGTTGCCACCTCCCCTGCCTGCTCTCCTGCAGCCCCGCCTGGAAGTGGATGTCCTCCCTGCTCTGCGCCCCGCCCCCTGGGTGAGGACGCCGCACCGGATGTCTATGGGCCACATGGGCCAGGTCGCGCCCTCACCACCTGCCACTCCTCCGTCCCTGTTGCCCTGGCTCCTGCGACCGCCGGCGCCTGGCCGGCCAGCTCTTCAATCACTCTCCCATCGTCGAGGGGAGGGACTCCAGGTACATCTTCAGGGTCTGGGGGAGGGTCTGCGGCCCCTGCTCTGCCCTGGCCATCGTGGCATTCGCCATCCTGGCCAGAGCCGGGACAACTTGATTTATTAATTTTGCCATTACAGCATATTCAGACCAGGCTTCTTCTGTTGGACTATCTTCTGTTTTCCAAATAGATGCAAAATCTGTTCTTGCTGCAGTTAACACATATCTGAGGAAATCCTGTGATGTCTTTTTCACATTATCTGGAATCATTCCCAGTAGCATTGTCACTGGATTCAGTGGGAATTTAATTTTAAGGTTTTTTAAATCTCTGCATGAATTTCAATCCAATATTTCCGGGGGGGGTTGCATGACCACCATCAGAAGAACACCTTATACCAGTTTTCCCTTAGAGTCTGACAGGCTGTAAACTTTGTGTCTTTTGTCCATAAATTTTCCCAGTTCCAGAAAGGTATCTCTTGGTCAACATTCTGCATCCATTTTTATCATGCACATTTTAACTCCATGTCATATTGTAGTGTCATGCTCCAATGCTGGCTGGCAAGGAAATTCCCACTCTGCTTTATGCAGACGATATGGTCCTTTTGTCAAGATAAGAAGCAGGTCTCCGGAAAATTCTAAAATCATTTATAGAATATTGTCCTCAAGAAGGGTTAGCAACTAACTGTAATAAATCAAAAACAAGGGTTTTCTCAAACCATTCCTATTGTATAAAGAAATCCTGGTTTGTCATGGGTGAGAAACTAGAACAGGTGACCCAATTTAAATATTTGGGAGTGACAGTCACAATCTGTCTTGGAAGCCTCATATTAGCACAGCATCAGAGATCGCTAGAACAAACTCAAATGCTGTCCTTAGATATTTCTTTTCAAGGGAGGGGGGTCAGTATGTACCAGTGGCTATAGCAGCGTTTAATGCTAAAGTAACATCAGATTTTATTCAGGTTCGCTATTTGGATTAACACAGTTTCTGAATCTCTTAATCGTACACTTCTTTATTTTTTGCATAGAATGGCTGGGGTTCTGAGATGTGTGGAATTTGCCCAACATTCCTTAGAGTCTAGAGCCTGGATCACAGCTTTCAAACTGAGGCTCAAAGTCCTTTACTCAGCATTAAGGTGGCCTTCTATGTTTGATAAAGGAGGACAACCACAAAAGCAGCTGGGAAAGATATCTAGATGCTAGACTTGAGTTATTGGGCTTTCCTCCAACAGCAAGGAATAATTTAACTTACCAGGAAGCCCTAAAGCAGACCAGAATAAAGGTGATTAAACTTGCTCAGGCTAGTACTTCAGCTTGAGCAAGATGTGTATGCTCCACTCTTGCCTTAGGTATTCCTTCTCTGGAGTCTCTTCCTTCATATACTAGATCCTTAAAAATACCTAGTTATAGATGTGTTTTCACTCTTGCTAGGCTTAACTCTTTTCCCTCTGCTGAGTTAACAGGTGGCTTTTCTAAAGTCCCATACTCGGATCGCTTATGTAATTGTGAGGCTGGAGCTGTGGAAACACTTGGCCATCTTCTATTATTCTGTCATCAGTGGTCAATTCCTAGATCAATTTGGATCACTCCAGTGCTTACCAAACACCGATTACCTACTGAATTCTGGGTGGTCCCCTATCTGTTGGCAGATATTAATCCTGAGACCACTTATTTTGTTACAAAATTTTTAATGATAGTTTTATCTGTAAAGCGACAAAAATCTGGCTTGACCCAATTGTTACAGAATTTGGTATACACTCAGTTAATATGATTTACATGAATATTTAAATGAATTATAGTTCTATTAGTGACTTCTGTTTTAACATTTTAGATCTTTTAGATTTGATTATTTTGACTGTAAATTTTGATTGTAAAGTTCGTATTTTGAGGCTAATATTGTATATCTATGTTTGATAACTGAGCTTAAGACCTTCAGTCACAGAAGCTAATAAACATAAGTAAGTAAGTAAGATAATTTGTAAAATCATCCTAGCAAATGATCTTTGTGTTGTGTGATAATCTTTTCAAACTCAGTCAAGTCTCTTACTCCATCTCTTTCTGTGAGAAGACCTTTTTAAAGTCTAGAATTGAAGGTAGACTAGGCGTTGTATCTTCCTTCCTTCTTCTTGAATCTTTTGCCAGGATTTAATTTCACTATTGGAATTTATCATATCTCTGTAAGTTAGGAAGTCGTTGCTTTTTTCTCATGTTTATTGTAATATATATGTATTGTTGACATAATAGAAGATATTATGGGGTTGATTCTTTTTCTTAAAGACCCCCAAGTCTGAAGTAAACTGTCTCTAATTACATGGTCCTTTATTTTTCAAAGTAAAATTTTCAGTCCATTGTTAATTGATCCAGTTTCCCTGCTGATTTTATAGGCAGCATCCCAATGAAGGCCATTCTGCCAGTTGCTTCCAGAAGATGTTTTTATTTTATTTTATTTTATTTTCTTTATCACATTTGAGTCATACTCTTCCACCAAGGAACCTAGGTGATAAAAACCCAAAGATTTCCCTCATTTTATCTTTAAATAACTTTGTAATGTAGTTTACAGTAAGAGTAGGGCTGCCAGACCTCCCCGTAGTGGAGGCAGGGGTCCCCCACTGCCAGGCCCTGCCTCCAAGCCACCAATCAGCTGGCCGGTGGCGGGAGAACAGTAGAAAGAAGGCAGCCTTGGCCACGTTGCCAGCATTGCATAGGAAGTGATGTTGTCACGCTGGTGACTTTTGGATGACCCTCTGGTATTTGGGCAAAAACTCTATAGTAGAAGCTGGTTTTACCACAATTTTTTTGCCCAAATACCAGAGTGCTGTCCAGAAGTTGCTGGCATGATGATGTGACTTCCTGTGCAACATTGGCAATGTGGCCAGGCTAAGCTGCCTTCTTTCTACCGGTAAGTCCTCCCCATCCCCTGCTAGTTGCCAGGAGGGACCTGGCCACCCTAGCTAAGAGAGAGTATCTAGCTTAAGAAAAAAATCATGGTTCAGTGTGGATTCTAATCTAGCTCCAAGTCCAATACAATTCCGCCCACTAATTGCTTGGTAGCAGTTCACCTTTGCTATTCACAGGCCTATGGTTATACACTGTATAAAAAGCTTCAAAATTGCCTTCAGTCTTATTGGACGTATAAACAATATTGCTGAGAGCCAGCTGCATCAACTCCACCTTCTTCTGCTTTGATCAAGAGGAACACAATGGGCTCTGAAGAGTGGATTCTCCCAATTTATGGAAATCCAAAGCTCATGAAAACCCACACAAGTTTTGGTTCGAGGAATGAAGGTTATTTCTGCAAAGGGACAGAAATCCAAGGCTCTCCTATTTACCACAGATTTACTGTCCCCTAAAGTGCATGTTAAACAGGTGGGAAATAGTGTATCATTACAGTATAATGAATAATTATGTCACATAGGCTCTTGCTGTACATTATCATTAATACAAATGTTACCCTGTGGTTTGTGTGATGCTCAGAAAATGAATGCTGCACAGTGAAAGGCCATGTACTTCAACTGAATGACAGAGATTCTCCAGGAAACCAAGTTTAGTTTTAAAATCACCTTCTGGGTGACTTCATAGGTGACACATTTTGTCTCCTCTTGTCATTTGGAGTGCTGCAGGGGCTGAGGTATGAGGGGATCATAGAGTATATGGAAACTCAGGCAAGTAGGTTGCACAGGGCAGCTGAGAGACACTTGAATTCCTTCCTTGCATGGCTGTTTCCCCCTCTCCACACACACACACTTTCAAGGACACTTTGGAGATGCTTCCAATTGCAGTGCTTCTGCAATTGACTAGGAGTGACTTCATTCCAGCTCTGCCCCTTTGCAACATCTGAGCTGATGAAACCTGGACAGGGCCATCCTTGTGAGTCGGCAAGGTATAATTAAAGCCTGCCTTCCACTTACAAGGCCTCTTACACTGAATTCTCCTGCCTCTGGCCATGTTTTTCATCTCAGGAAAGACAGCAAGTAGTTTCAGAGACGAGGCAGGCTCTCAGGCAAACAGAAGCAAGAGGAAACATGGGAATGAAGCTGCTGCTTGGTTTGCAATGAATATGTCAGAAAACATGCTGGGTGTGAGCTATGAAAAGACAGAGTCAGGTAACTGGCCATTTGAAAGCTTACCATAAGCTATGAAAGAGGCAGGCACAGGTGCTGAAAACAGGGTTAAACCCTTGGTTACTTTTCTGGATTTCCCAGAACATGGGCTGGAGTTGTAATGCTGGGCATATCTGTGTGGGCTGGGATGCACTGCTTGATGCCAACACCTTCTCCTCCAGCCAGAGCATGTGGGGCTCTTGCATCTGCCACCTGGGCTGCTGGAAAGATGGCTGGCTGTTCATGTGCGGCAGGCAGAATCTCTTTGGCCCCACCTCCCTGAGCCCAGTCGAGCAGCTTCTCACTGGTAGGCAGCCTGGGGAAGGTGCCCGTGGGCCCAGGCACCTGTGGAAAGCCTCTAGCTGGATCACCTAACGTGTCTGCTTATATAAGCGTTTGAATGGAGTGACTGGCTGGGCCCGGTGCACTGTGAACACAATGCCAAGGGTTGGGGTCAGAGGAGCCCCCCTGAAACAGGTGAACCAGAGACTGCTAACCCACTGACCCAAATGTGCATGGCTCCTCTCCTGCCTCCCTCGCTCTACAATATAGGGGGGATTAAATAAGAGGCAAAGGTGAAATGCATGCACATTCTCTGGGCTCCCTGAATGCAAGTACTCCCTTATGTAACAGTCTGAATGGAAGTGGGGAGGAGCAGGGTGAAGTGAAGGTCAGGAATGGGAGCCGGGAATTCAGAAAAGCTGCTGGGTTTGCACATGGCAGAGGCAGGCACTGGATGTGTGTCTGCACTTGCACACAAGGAGTAATATTTTGGATGGTTGAATGATGCCACGGCACTGGCAGGAAATAAAAGTCTGCAAGAGGCAATTAAACTGGAGCTGGCATCTTTGGAGAGTGGCAGCACTTGAAGAGAGCTTCTGGTGCTGGGAAGCATTGCAGCTCCCCTTATGGTTTAAGCTTGTTGCTGTATTTGGGATGTTGACAAAGGGAGATGTGGGATTGTGTGGTTGCCTCACCCCATCCCCTCCCCTGAGCCTGCTGTCCATTGCAGTTTCTTTAAGGCAGAGCTTGTTGGGTTCCCTTGAGTGATGCCACTTGGCCACCTGTCTTTGGCTGCTGCATCTGCAGCAACGGAATGCAGCCTTTCATGCTGCAGCTCATCAAAAACTTCTCAAATGTGTTAGTCTTTAAAGAGCCATGAGAGTCTCTGGTTGTTGCCCCTTGATTGTCAGGTAACAGCTTTCTGTGCTGGGCCAAACTTCTTGTGCATATTAAGCAAAGGGTGGTTAGTTAGGTGCTGAGGAGCGGTGTGGGTCACAGTCAGTGGTAAAATATCTCCAGTACCTGACATTATGTTTTACGACACACATGATCTGGCCCAACAAAGTGGCATTTATGTCAGATCCCTTGTAACAAATGAGTCCGACACCTCTATAAACTGCCCTTAGAATGGCTGGGGAAGACCATAGAGCAAGCAATAGTCCTAGCAAGCGCTCTTTTTGTAGCAGGAACTCCTTTGCAATTAGGCGACACTTCTCTAATGTAGCCAATCCTCCAAGAGCTTACAGAGCTCTTCTTACAGGGGCTACTGTAAGCTCTTGGAGGACTAGCTACATTAGAGGTGTGTTGCCTAATATGCAAAGGAGTTCCTGCTACAAAAAGAGCCTTGGAAGCAACTATGTTGGAAAGAGTCTTTAAGCACTTTTTGCTGCTGGGTGTGTGTGTGGGGGGGAACTCTTGCAGCTGAATCAATGTCTTCACATATTTCTTCCCCTAAGAAGTAACTCAATGCCCATCACAGCTCATTTTTTGCAACTGCCTGCTTTTCCAGAGTGTGAATGGAGCAACAGACGTGCAGTTCATGCAGTTCTCATGACAATAAGGAAATGGGCACACTATTGATTTGAAACACAGTACATCATATTTAAGTTATCTGTCAAATCCATCTTTAAATCCCACTACAATAACTGATCCGACTTGTTGCTGCTTGACCCTATAGAAGTATACTGACCTTCATGGTCGCCACTGCAGCAGTGAGACCTGTGCCATCAACATATCTACTAGTGAACATGCTCCAGTTTGCAGATACAAACCCATGGATTGGGGCTATGTATGCAGAAATCAGATATTTCTTTAGACTTTGTGGATCCCCCAGTTTGCAGAACAATCTGAAAACTTATGAACCATGGAGGGAGGGGATTTAAGTTCCTCCCTGAAGGATGGAATGTTGTCTGTGCATGAGTGGAGAGGGAAGGAGGAGGCAGCTGAGCCCATGATCTTGATGCCACCACCAGTGGCAGCCCCACCACTGCTGCCTTTCCTCTGTAGGCCAGGAGGCAGGGAAGAAGACCAGGAGCTGCTAGAGATGCTGCCCTCCCACAACTTCAGCCAGATGGGCGGGGAAGTGTGAGGTGCTGCTCCTCCTCCCACCACTAAGGCAGCAGCACTGTAGATGGACCGGCACAGAAGAGGACCAGGAACCTCTGCAGCTGCCTGCCATTGCCTCAGCCAGGCACGTGGAGGTGGCGACAGCAGTGCTGCAGCTGGGCAGGCTGGTTGGAGACTGGGGGCTTGTTGAGCACGGAGGGGAGGATGGAGTGAGGCAGCACTAGAAGTGAGTGGGCAGAGAAGGCAAGGGCCATGGGGCAGGCAGAGCAGCAGAAGGGATGGGTTCAGTGGCTGGGCAGGCACAGCATTGACACTGCTGAGAAGGGAGGGCAGCCAGAGCAGTAGGGTGGGGTGCCGGTGAGCAAGTGACAGCTGTGCTGCCACCAGGATTCCCTCTCCCCCATGGGTTTCTTGTGGGTCCAGGCTTGTACCCACTGCTATAACCATGCATTAGACAAGAAGGGTATGGCAAATGTGACTTGAGTGAGCCACTGAAACTACCCTACAACTGTGCAGCAGCCTCTACTATCCCACAACACCATCACAAATTGGCCTCATTCCTGATCCATCCCTTCAGTCTGTGTCCAGCTGTGGCCAACTGTGGCAGGTACATGATCACTCTCCCCATGTTGGTGGCTGCTTGCTGGGAATAGCAGCCCATGCCATCTCCAGAGCCTTTGTTGCTTGAATCTCTTTTGGTAACTTGTGGCTTTCTTTTGTTCAAATCTAATATGACATGTTACAAAGTGACCCCTCCCACCAAAAAATCTTCCCTCGAAAGGGTTTAGGGTATTGGGACTACTTGGGTAGATTTTGTAGAAGCTGTACTGCCAGAACAAAGGTAGAGTACGTTCCTCATTTTCTCAAAATATTGTTATATAATTTAATGTAAAAATAATGGTTGCACATTTATTGCACTGTGTGTATGCAAGTAGAAAAGATTAAAATGAAGATGGACAAAACAAAGTACTTCCTTACTCAGCCAGTAATTAGACTATGCACATCACTGTAGTGATGACCTCTGGAATAGATAACTTCAAAAAGGGAATTGACATATTCATGGTGTATAGGCCCATCAGTGGCTACTAGTACTCTAACTAAAAGGAATCTTCACACCCAGATGCAGTAAGCCCCTGAATACTAGTGCTAGGAGACAGCCTGCATGGGGGGCCTTGGCCTCTTTGCCCTGTTTGTTGGTCCTAAAGAGCAGCTGGTTGGCCACTGTATGAAACAGCATGCTGGACTCGATGGACCACTGATCTGATCCAGCAGTGATATTCTTATGGTCTTAAAGAGGCCACAGTTCATCAGGACAATCTGCTGCAAAAGCCCCACTGAAATGAATGAGAACAAGACCATGTTGGTGTTGCAACTTCAAATTTAGTTTAAGGCAAAGATTATGATGATTGATTATTTAGTAAACAAATTGGCAAGGAACATGCCCATCCTGGAAATGATTGCTTTCTTTCAGGAGGAACAGTTCCATAGCTTGTTCTTCTGGATCTGGCATTGCTGCTAGAACCTCAAATAGCAGCTGTGACAAAGTTTTATCACTTTGAGCTGATTCTCTAGCTGTGCCTGCACTAGAATGAAAAGATAATGCTACCATCACCCATGCTTTGGTGACTTCTAGATTTCAGTATATACTGAACATGAAGCGAACCCCAGAAATTGTGGCTTGTCAGAAATGCTGCTATCCTTCTTTTGGTGGAAGTGAGTACATTATACTGGTGTTCTAAAAACTGCATTGTATGTTTCTGGGCACAATTCAAAATGCTATTTAGATATTTTGAAGGAGAAGAGATTGGATTTATACCCCGCCCTTCACTGCCCAAAGGCGTCTCAGAGCGGCTTACAAACTCCTTTCCCTTCCCCTCCCCACAACAGACACCCTGTGAGGTAGGTGGGGCTGAGAGAACTTCTGACAGAAACTATCCTTGAGAGAACAGCTGTGCCAGAGTTTGTGACTGACCCAAAGTCACATCAGCAGGTGCAAGTGGAGGAGTGGGGAATCAAACCCGGTTCTCCCAGATAAGAGTCCGCGCACTTAACCACTACACCAAACTGGTGTAGAGTTTTAAGGGTTAAAACCAGAGCTTTGAATTATGCCCAGAAACATGCAATCTGGCCTCAGAGTACCTTCAGAAGCACCTACTCACATATTATCCCTCTCAGTTGTTGAGATCCTTTAAGGAATCTCTAGTCTCAAATGAATGCAAGGTTGTCATCAACCTGGAACAGATAGGGGGATCAGGTCTCTTGCTACAGCAGAAGACCTCCTACAACAGGTGTCTCATTCTCCACCACTGCTTGACAGACCAGTAGGAGAATAAGGTGTGGAGGGGGATCCTTCAGCATTGTTTTTGAGCTGTGACATCACAACTTGGTGTGACACTAAAGAGACTGTCCTCACCCCACCCCCAAATTCCCCCTCCAACTATGCTTGCTGTAGCTGGCAACGCTAGTAGGAACAGAGACTTCTCAGTGGCTGCTCCAACATGTTTTCCCCATAATTCTGTCATTATTTGCTTGCTTTATTTCAAAGGCAGGTGCAGACTTTTCCATTCTGCTAGGCTTTTGGGATTGGAGTGTGATCATTTTATACTGCTGCTGAATTTAAGAGGTTTTTGTTTTTAATCAGTTTCCTGATTTTCATTGTTTATTGCTTATGACCTGCTTTGGTAAACATTTTAGTGGAGTAAAAATAATGGTTTGAGCTTTTCCACAGAGGTTAGTTGCCCTGGGTTCAAAGCTTTTAGAAAGAATGTTGTTTTTCCACTTGCTGCCCCACACTATTGAGGTGCATTTGTTCACCTCCCAGGATCAGCTCATGGTTTATTAGTGGATCAGCTCAAACTAAGGATAACTCTAGAAGGGCCGGAGCCCTGCTTATAAGCCCATAAAACGGCACACCCATTACACACCCACTCCCAAAATAGGCTATTTACATATCCATTGTCTCCTAATTGGTAGCTGCCTGGATCCTGATGTTCTATTGTTATTTCTCCCCAAGCTCACCCTACTCAGGCAGCACCGTGTTACAGGGAGCTGTATCAGTAAATAACACCCCTCCCCCCTAAGTTCGGAAGCCCCTAACTGACATAGTCTTCGAGGTACACCACTCTCTCTGCAAGTGCCAGGGCTCCTGCGGTGGTGGCACCATCGCCTGGGCTGGGCTTGGTATGGGGAGGACTTCTCTGGAGTCCGGTGGCGCTGGAACCAAGACCAGGGGCTCCGTCGCAGCTTGTGTGGGGCTCTCAGCTGCACGGTATTCTGGGGTTGCACTGTCCTGTGTAGGTTTGCTCTCTGTTGGCGGCAATGCAGGTTCTGGGCTGCCCTCATCTTCTTTGGCCATGGCCAGATCCAGTTCCTCAGGCAGTAGGCAGTGGTGTAGTTGGTCAATATGCCTTCTTAACAGTTGGCCCCATCTGTAGAAACCTCATACGAAAGAGGTCCGGTTACTCTGGTCACCTTCACCAGAATCCACACTGGACCATTGGCATAGTTCTTTGTGAAGATGGGGTCACCTGGGAAGAACCCGCGGGGGGCCTCTTGACTCACCGGGGAAGGGTGTAACACTGGGGCCGATCTGGGTGAAGGTGATCCAGCCACATCATGGGGTGGTGGCCCATCAACAGTTCAGTGGGGCTGTGGTCTGTGGATGAGCTCAGGGTCATTCTGTGGCCGAACAGGAAGACATCTAGTCGGCAGTTCCAGTCACCATGAGTGAGCCTCTGGAGAGCGTCTTTAGTGGTTCACACCATTCGTTCAGCTTGACCATTGATCGCCAGGTGGAAAGGAGTGAATCGCACATGTTGGATCAGGTTCTGTTCCAAGAACTCCTGGAACTCCCCAGAGGTGAAGGCCGTATTGTTGTCTGTAACCATCATGTCCGGCAGGCTGTGTGTGCTAAAAATGTGCCTCATAGCCTGCATAGTGTTGCGGGATGAGGTGGACGTGACTGGCACTACTTCCAACCACTTGGTATACGAGTCCACTAGGATAAAGAATATTTGCCCCTGGAACGGGCCGGTGAAGTCCAAATGTAGCCAGGCTCACGGTTTGTGGGTGAACTCCCACTGGTGCACGGGGGCCTTTGGAGGTTCAGGATGTGTCTCCTGGCATGCCTGGCAATGCTGGACCCAGGCCTCTATTTCACTGTCCATCCCTGACCACCACACATAGCTTCTGGCCAGTGCCTTCATCTTCACAATCCCTGGGTGGGACTCATGCAGGGCTCCCAACACTCCTTTTCATAGCAGGAGGGGAACCATCACCTGGCTTCCCCAGAGGAGGCACCCCTTGTGCGCAGAGAGTTCATCTTTCTGGGATGTGAATGTGGTGTATTCAGGGTCCATGTGGCCTGTGGACCATCTCCACCACCCAGCCGAGAACTTGGGAGAGGAGGTGATCTCTGTCAGTGTGGCGGGCAACATCTGTGGCATGTAGCAGCCACTCCGGTAGGCCTTCCATCAGCAGGATTTGGTGCACCAGGGCTGGGTCAACAGAGCTAAGTGGGAGATGGCTCCGAGCATCCACATGGCCCATGAACTTTCCCAGCTGGAATTGGAGAGCATACTGGTACCCTCCCAGAAAGATGGACCAATGGAGGACCCGGGGTGTTTGGTGATCGGGGACAAGAAGACCGGGCAGGGGCTTGTGGGCGGTTGCAATGGTGAAGGAACGGCCATAGAGGTAGTTGTGAAACTTCTTCACCCCAGCCATGGTCGCGAAGGCCTCCTTGTCAGTATAGTTCCATTCTGCTGATGATAGGGTCTGGGAGTAGTAGGCCACTGGCACCTCCCACCTGTCTGACAACAGATGGCCGAGATTGATGCCAATGCCATAGGGAAAAGCATCACATGCCAATACGACTGGCAACGTCTCATTGAAGTGAGCAAGGATGTTGTTTGATGCAAGGAGCTCTTTCACTGCTTAGAATGTGGCAGCCTGCTGCCAGCCCCACACCCAGTGGGCCTTCTTGTTGAGCAAGTGGTGGAGAGGTTCTGCAAGGGCAGCTTTATGGGGCAGGAAGGAGTGATAGAAGTTCAGAAGCCCCAAGAAAGCCTGCAACTCTGCCTTGGAAGTGGGAACGAGGGCATTTGTGATAGCGTGAACTTTGTCGGGTGTGGGGTGGATGCTGTCTGCATCCATGGAGAATCTGAGGAACTCCACCTGGGGGACTTCCAGGAGGCATGGGGAACCAACTCTAAGACTCCTTGCAACACTGAACGGTCCAGTTCAGCCTCAATTTTGGGCTTAAGTGCAAAGGGAACTCTCCGGGCCTTTAGGCAGATGGGGTGCACCTCGGGGTTAAGTTGGAGCAATACTAGGGGTTCTGTGTACTGGCCGAACATCCCGTCGAAGACGGCTGGGAACTTGTCACACACGTTTCTGAAGTTCGCAACCTGCATATGGTGCACCCCCATTACTTTGAACCCCAAAGGTGTGAACCAGGACAGTCCAAGCAAACTGGTGAGCAGCCCTTCTACCACCAACAAGTCCAAGTGTCCCCCAAAGTGCTGGTACTTCATGTGAAATTTGCCCCACCCCTTAATGGCCTCTTCATTCTTCTGAAAGTCCTAGAGGGTGAAGCTGGTGGGCCTCAGGCAGGGACCCCCTTGTGGACAAAGCGTCCTGAGAGTCTCTTCCGATATGATAGAGATCGAGGACCCCATGTCCAGTTCCATCTTGCAAGGCCTCCCCTCTATTAACACAGTCACCTTAATTTTGTCTGGGATGTCCCAGGGCAAATTCAGTACCTGATGTTGGTGTATAGCCATTGTGTGTAGATCCTTTGACTCCTGGTGCGTGGCAGTGCATCTCCTGGTTTCTTTAGAGCGGCAAGCACATGCGATGTGGCTGGTCTTGCTGCAGGCCCTGCAGGTTGCGTTGCATAAACAGCAAGAGCAACATTCGTGGGCCTCTCCACAGCTGGTGCAGGAAGGCGATGCGTTAGTCCTTGCTTGTTGAGCAGGAGTTGCTGTAGATCGTGAGCTGCAGTGAGCCGGGCGGTGGACTTGGTGAGCCTTGTCGCCATCGGACATCTCCGCAGCCAAAGGAACTGATGTCTAGTGTGCGGTAGGGTTTTGACAAACTCACTGGGATTTCTCGAATGCTGTGGCCTCATGAAGCGCCTTCAGCAGTGTGAGCTCTTCCAGCCCAATTAGCTTGCAGTGGAGTTTTGGCTCCCGGAAGCCCATCACAAACTGGTTTAAGAGGGACTCGTCAAGGTTCGCAAACTCACAGTTGAGGGCCAGTTGGTTCAGGTTGGCCATGAAATCGGTGGCCGTCTCAGTAGGCTGCTGTTGGTGGATGAAGACGTCTACACGGCGCACCATCATTGTGGGTTTAGGTGCAAAATGTGTTACAGGGAGCTGTATCAGTACATAACATCTGGTTTGCTCCAAAGTTTTGGGGAAGATTGCAGCAAAGCCTGGATGGCTGCCACGTGGGTGACAGAGTTTGGATTTTCCCAGTCCCGCCCACTCAGCAGTCACAACAGTTATTGCCTCCCCCTACCACCAGGGGGCTTTTAAAATGCCATAACTCTGTAACTTAATATTGTTCTGACAATATTATATCACAACAATATGTGGAACAGCTTTTTTTTTCATCCCCAGCTTTCATTTTATTAAAAAATGCAAGTCCGTAGCACCTTCTGTTGCCAAAAGGCATATATCTGCAACAAAAAGAGCTAGAACCTTACTTTAATAAAAATGAAAGCCAGAAATTCAAAGAACCTTTTACACAGACTGTTATAACATTATACTGATAATTTAATATAATTGACAATTTAAAAACGAACTCCTGCAAAAGCCCTGGTGGTGCTAGAGGTGAGATGGTGGCCACTGTTGGGGGACTGGGTAGAGTTGCCAGGTCCCCCCTGGCCACCAGCAGGAGATGATGGGGTAGGGTTGCCAGATCCAGGCTGTGGAACTCCTGGAGATTTAGGAGTGGAGCCTGGGGATGACAGGGATCTCAGCGGGGTATGATGCCATACAGTTCACCCTCCAAAGCATCTATTTTCTTCAGGGGATCTTTGTAGTCTGGAGATTAGCTACAATTCCAGGGGATCCCCAGGTCCCACCTGGAGGCTGCCATCCCTAGGACTGGGGCAGGGAAACTATGGAGAAACCTGCTACTGAATCAACCCATTGTAAATAAATAAAATGCAAAATTATGTTGGAAACATACCAGTCCACCTTGTTTAGGTTCTTTCATGCTCAAGGGAAATATTGTCAGGTAGCCCTGTCATGGACTTGGAATGCAAGGGGAGTACTCTCAGTCTACCAGCCTCTCACTGTTACTATTCTACTGTCTGTATGTTATCATCTTCATGACCTTGTAGTGTCTCCAGCTGCAGAACCTCTCTGAGGAGAATCAACGGCTTTTATTTATTTATTTATTATCAAATTTATACCCCACCCTCCTCACAAAGCAGGCTCAGGGCAGCTTCCAAATAACATAAATACAAAATAAAAACATACATAATACGTAACTAAAACATCACAGTTAAAATAATACATTACAAAGTGCTAGCAGCAGTTAAAAATTCAGTCAGATGGAATGCTTTCAAATGGATTTCCAACTTATTTTTATTTATTTATTTTTGTATTTATACCCCTCCTTCCTCGCGAATGGGCTCAGGGTGGCTTACAAGAGGGCAAAATATGCCCATACATAAAATGGAGTAAAAAACAGTAAAAACCAACGAATATTACGAATAAAGTGCTTAAATTTAAATAAGATGGTCATTCATTTGAGGTAGGTGGTTTTTCATGGAGGTAGGTAATGTCCAGTAGATGTTAAGCTGTCCAGTCCAGCAGTACCTGCCTAGCGCTGACATGGAAGTGCTTAGATGTTATTCTGCTCGTCAGCTCTTATGGCAGCTGCTTGATGATGACATTGCGGGCCGTTTTGCATGCTTTGCATGCTTGCTTTGCCCGCACATGCAAATTATACTCATTGGCTTCAGCTCATTTAGGGGGATGTTTGATTCCACTATAATTTAGGGAGCCCTACTGGTCCCGGGCATTCCTGACACAAGCTGTACACGTGTCTTTAGTTGTGATTCACCAATAAACAGATTCTTCTACTGAAGCCCTGCATTGTGTGACCTGACTAAGGAGCCTGACAGATATTACCTTATTCTACCTTAATGTTTTGCATGACTTTTTTGAAAACAGGGATAGATATCAAGTGGTGATGGTGAATATGTGTATTTTCATTATGATGCCTCAGTCTTTATGGGAGAAGTTACCTTAAAGTGCATTTCTCTGGTTTTCTCTTTTTGAAAAGTATAGTTGAGCTGGAGTTTGAACTTGAAGTGTGCAGTGGTGTCCTGAACATATATGGCAGCTTACATTCTGTTATCTTAATCTTCAAGGGTAGATATTGCATTAAATATACTTTGCATTTTTCCAGGCCCTTCAGAAACACATGTGTGGGCTGAGAAGTTGTCCAGCCTTGAACATAAAATTGCATCCTTAGAATGTACCCGATTTAATTCTGACTTCTCAGTGTTAGAGAGAGCGATAACAAAAAGAAAAACTAATGGAATGCCAAACTGCCATATTGTATGGCCTTTTCTTCCCAAAATGAGTGCTAGCTTTTGTTGATTAAGTTGTAAATTATTTTACAACCCTTCAGGGTCTATTTAAAAAATGTACCTTTGGGGGTAAAATGTGAGTATATTCACATGAAATTGCCTACTTCATAGAGATGAATCAGTTTAAAAGACAGTTGATTTATCAGTTAAAAATATTATTTGGCCGACAGACCTGCAAAAATCACAACACATTTCAAAGGCTGATTTAAACTTTTCAGAAGTTCCGTGATCAAAAGTTCTTTTTCTTTTTCTAAAAAAGCCCTCTGTTGCTTTCTATCGTCCCCTCCAATACCTTTCTATATGAGTGTGAGAATGATGACCCAAGGATTGAGGAGGGTGCTGATTGGGAGGCAGTTCAATTCAAAATTCCTGTACTGGAGAAAATAGAATTGTTACCAAAGGAAGGGGGAGGGGTGAAAGGAAGAGCTCAGGAGAAGAGAAAGTGAACTCTCCTAATCCTATTAAACGCAGTAGCATGTTTCTGTGGACCGCAGGGAGAGATTAAGCACAGGAAAAGGGATAAGTGCTGCTTCAGTTTCACTAAACTAATGTGACAACTTGTCATTGGAAATCTTTACAGCTTGTTAGTAGATGACTAGCTGATTCAGATATGTTTTCTACCATTTCCTTTGTGTCTGGGGGTGGAATTCCCCCCCCCCCTTTCCTGTCCCCTGCATATCCAGGCTGTTTCATTTTGTTTTGTTTTTTAAATCCTTCGTGTCTCCTTCAAGTCAAAACATTTAACTTGCTTTAATCAATATTTTTTTTGAAGATGTCCGTTGACCTTTTGTTTGGGCAATGTAACCTTCAAGGGCATCTCATTCATTCATTAACCTCAGCTGGGTGCTGTGGTCTCTTTCACAGGCTGCTGGAGGAACCACGAAATGTTCATTCTGTCAAATCCTGCACTCAGGCACATCACTGGACTTCATGAGATGCCTTTTCCTTTCCTTTCCATGTGCTGGCAAGTGAAATAGCGGCAGTGGGAATTAGGTGTGTGCTTGGGGAGGGATGCGGGGGGGAAATACCCTATTAGGAGGGCTTAAGTTTCTTTTTCTAAAGCAGGTGGACCACTTATTTGGAAGCACTGACTGGTCTCTCTCTCTCTTCTCTCTTTCTGCCCCCCTTTGAGCATTCCCCCTCCTTCTCTTCCACTCTCCTTCTTCTACTACCAAAGGCGTGATTGTTGAATAAATGGAAAAACATTTTAGAACATTAAAGGAAGACTGTTTAGAAAAGGAAGGCCCTGCTGAGGTGTAGAGGAAGCCTGTTTATTAACACTGGACACCTCTTATCTCACTCCGCTCCAGATGGATTCCCCCCCCCCCATGGTAATGCCTGCTTAGTGCCAAGTGGGGTTAAGCAGGGTAGCCACCTTGGCGGGGGCTGGAGTTTGCCAGTAGATCAGGGACTCCTTGGGAGGGAATTTACTGTTTGCTGTCATTTCCCTTCTTGGTAATTTTTTCCCCTTTCATCCAAAGGATCACTTGCAACAGAATCTTGAGCACATGAGCAACTTGTGGCTGGACTACTGATGCACTGTATGGGGTATAGGATGTTTTGTCTATGTGCTTGGTGCAATCCAAGAGAGGAATATATTGGGGGGCTAGCAATAGCCCTAAAGACTGTGCGCATGCATGCACGCGCGCACGCGCGCACACACACACACAAAATCCATGCCTCAAACAGTTCAATGTAGAAAAGTTTTCTGATGAATTAGGAGGGCTATAAGTTAGACTCAAAGGGCACGTGGATAGATTGACTTTTCTAGCTGTAAATTGCTCCCTGTTTGGTCTGGGGCCAGGTTTTGATTGTGAGATAAAGTCACCCAAATCTGTCAATAATTAACTGTCTGCCAATTAATAGTTCCTTAACAAATCAAGTTCTTTTCCTAAAGGTTCAGACTCTTCGTGGGAAAAGAATGATGGACTCGCAATGGCCATTAGGTTCACTGACACACACCCCTTAGCAACCTTCCTGCTCATTTCACACCCACATTCTCATCACCATGGAAGCACGTTCTTATAACTGAGCCTGGGAGAGATTGCAGAACTAAACAAACCCTTGTGCTTGTATCTTGAAGACATATTGAAGCTGAAGTGATGATTGCAAAGCTCAGCACTGTGGCCATAGAACAGGCCTTCAAAATTTGTTGCCCTCCAAAAAATACACAGTTCACCTGCTGTGGAAGGCAATCCACTGGGGACTCAATAAATCTCTTGTTTTTGCTTACTTACCTGGGTCTGCAAAAAACAAGAAACACCTGATAGGTCACAATGGATGCTGGAATATTGTGTTTAACTTGATGGGTCACCTAAGGATTTGTTCCTGATTTAAAATTGAATCAGTAAATTAGACTGATCTTGGAAGCTAAGTAGGGTTGGCCCTGGTTACTATTTGAATGGGAAGCCACCAAGAAAGTCCAGGGTTGCTGGGCAGAGGCAGGCTATGGCAAACCACTTCTGAACATCTCTTGCCTTGATAACCCTACAGGGTCACCATAAGTCAACTGTGACTTGGCAGCAAAAATAGAGAATAAATTTAAATATATTACTTCAGTATAATTTATATTGTAGCTTGTATCTTAAGATCAAACACTCAAGACCAGCAGAGGGAGAACTTTCTCCAGCTGTTGGCAGAGTCTGACCTAATGGAAAGCAGAGGCCATTTTGTTTTGGCTTTCAAATAAAAAAAAAATAAAATTAAGGCCTAAAACAGGCTAAGAAGCAAGCTACACAAATACATGTAAGGAAACTTGAATGGTTGTTTAGGAAAGAGAGAGAAAAGCAGTAGCAATAGTAGTTTTGTCTTCTCTTGGGGGGGAGAAGAAATGCTGACCCCTTTCTTCAGGCTCTTTTCTCCCTATAAATGACCTCTCTAGGTACCCCCAGAATGTTCTAAATATGTTGTTACACTTTTACAGTTATTTTATATATTCTGTTTTTCTAACATATAACAATTTTTTTTAAAAAAATCTACAGTTTGTCCAATCAAATCAAATGCTAACATTTTGTGACTACAATCCAGGCACTGTTAAGGCAGTGGCAAACACTGGGTGCTTGTGACATCTGAGAAGAATCTGTATTCCATGGTAAGTGTTTTGAAAGTTCATTCTCTGTTTCTGTGTATCAGTGGAATCCAGGCCTGCAAACAAGAGATAGAAAGGACAGAGAAGGGAAGTTGCTTGTAATGTTCATACAATTAGAATCCAGAGTACACTTTTTTTTTTTAATTTGGGGGGTGGGCGAGAGAAAAAACTAGCCTTCTTGGCAAGGCTTCGGTGGAGCTCTGTCTGGAATTTTAAACTGCTCTTCCTGGGAAGAAAGTAATATTTCCCTGGGGGAGGATCTGAAATGGGCATAGCATTTGGAACCATGGAACTGAATTTGGACCATAATTTATCAGCGATTGGAGAGTTTGTTTATTTTCATTTCATTCATTTCACCTTGGAGCAAGACGTTAGCCATTTTCATTTTAATTGAGATGTTCGCCTTAGCAAATGTGCACCCTCTTTATTAACCCCGGCAGTGTAATTTTTCATTGTGAGGCTTGGATTCAGAGGCAACCGTGTCACTAAAACAGCCCCACAATCCGAGCAGAAATGACAGCTTTCCTCAATCAGTTCCTTTGTGACCTTGATTTGAACTTTATTCTCTTTCATCCAAGTATTTTTAATTAGGCATTCAGAGTTTGACAAGATGCTAATTTTCCTGGTTTTACATTCTTGGTTTATAGAGTCTTTTTAAAATTTAAGTAATCAGAGTTGTATTATATTTTACTTTTGTTGTGACTTCTAATAATTATTTTAAGCACTCCCAAGTATTTGCAGTTCTTTTACATTCTGCAGGACATTACTGTTCCATTTGTTGGGAAAAACATTTTGATATTTAAGCAAAATAGACATGACAATCAGAAAATGGACGAACTCCCCAAATGTTTTGGGACTGATCCAGCCTTCACGTACTGGTGGGTCACGTGGGTCTCATCTTGTGCTGGGTTACTAGCCTTCTTGTGTAGGGTTACCATAGTGGTGGTGGAAGAGGAGGAGATTAGATTTATACCCCACCCTTTACTACCAAAGGAGTCTCAGAGCAGGTTACAATCCCTTTCCCTCCCCACAATACACACCCTGTGAGGTAGGTGGGGCTAAGAGAGCTCTTTTGAGAACTGCTCTTGAGAAAACAGCTCTGAAATACCTTGTAAGTGACCCAAGGTCACACCAGCAGCTGCATGTGGAGAAGTGGGGAAACAAATCTGGTTCTCTCAGATTAGAGTCCATGCTCCTAACCAGTACACCAAACTGGCTTGGAGTTCTCCTGAAATTACAGCTGATATCCAGACTCCAGTGATATATTCCCCTGGAGGAAAAAGCAGCTTTGAAGGGTGGACTCTGTGGCATCATATCCAAGCTGAGTTACTTCCTCTCCCCAGGATCTGCTTTCCCCCAAATCTCCAAGAATTCTCTATGGTGGAGGTGGCAACCCTATGCAAGAGAAAGGCAAGTGGAGGAAGGGGAATTGGTGCAAGGGAAATCTGCATGCAGGCCCCCTCATTGTCATCCTCCTTTGGGGAAGCTAGGTTTCCTACTACATAGAAGACCTCCTGACATTGTTCCCAAGTTACCTGTTCCCCAGAAGTGACATCATCACATTAGGGCAATGCTCTCAGATTCACCTGAACTCTATTTGAGAATCACTATGACATGATGATGTCAGTTCTGGTTTTGTACTGGAGGTGATGCTGAGTTTTGTTATGATGCCAACAAGACTGTCCCTGCCCCCAAATTTCTCCCTGTCCTCTCTCATGTGAAGAGAGAGCAGCATAAGTGAGAAGACTGCATGTGCAATGGCACATGTATGAGGTTGCCAGCTATGGGTTGGGAAATGCCTGGAGATTTGGGGGTGGAACCTGAGAAGAGTGGGATTGGGGAGGGGAAGAACTTCAGTGGGGTTTAATGCCATGCAGTCCAGCTTCCAAAGCAACCATTTTCTCCAGGTGAACTGATCTCTGTCACCTGTCAGTTGTAATAACAGATCTTCAGCTACCACCTGGAGGTTGGCAACCCTAGGAATGGCACGGATCAGCCTAAAGCACTTGTGATTTGAATGGGAGCAACAAGCACATGGTTAGTGATAAGTACGAGACAAAACTCAGGAGGTAAGTTCAAAAGTGATTTCAGTTTTATTCAGCTCCAAGTTAGACCAGCTAAGGACTAGACCAGCTAGACAAGAGAACAGTCAAAAAGCAGCGACTTATATACAATTCTGGCTGTAGTAGCCACGCCCACAATACGTGAAAGAACCAATAACATTTGTTCATAATCACCAATCACAATCCAGGTATAAGGACCAATCATTTCATGCCTAAATACCCAATCAAAGATGTTCCCACCATAAGCCCTTTGATTGGGCAATACTGTGCAGCTCTTCCGATCCGCATAATGAGCACCTGCTCACTATGCTGTCCATTATGTCTCTGAGGACATAACAGTTAACTTTATCCCACTGGAACAACTGGTACAATTGTTTAACCTCCACTGGGTCATGCCCATTATTTGTATGCAGACTTATCAGGGGTTAACAGCTTGGACTCTGCAGGCTGTACATTGGGCCTAGGTTCTTTTGACCAGCCCCTGGGGCTTTACTTGAATACAGAGCATCACAGCTTTCATTTTTTTTTAATCTAAAGAAACAAGGATGTGATTCATTCCTTCCTTCAAATGGGGGTGGCAAGAGTCTCCACCAGACTTCAAACAAAGATTCCCTTTGTTTCCTTCTTACATCATGGAGATCCAACTCAAACAAAGTATATGATTTGCTCAGCTCCATGAGCCCTTGGGGTGACCAGGGTTTGTCTCCTCATTTCTTCCTTGTTGGCAGCCCTGCCCACGTATGCATCCATGTGCTATAGAAGGGATCAATAGGACCTTTGGACCCTTTTTCTCTCCTTCACACTCCTTGGCCGCAACTCTGGCCAGGTGCAAGATGGAAGGCAATGGTTGGGGTGTAGCCAGCAAAGACCATTGATCCCTCTGTGTTCCGGGGACTGTATCTTAAGTCTCTATCCTTTATGGATGTAGAAGCTTGGATGTGAGAAGTTTGCTGTTAGATTCTAGCTTTTATATGAAAAAGTGTTTGTTTATTTGTTTGCTTCTTTCTTTCTTCATTACTACACTAAAGCAATCAAAATGGTTTGTAAATTAAAATAATTCCCTAGAAGTCAGGCTTCCCAAGTACTTACCGTAAACTGGCGGGGGATGCATATGTCCTGGCAGGACCATCCCCGGGGGAAGGAAAGACGCACTACATGATGCCGACGCCAGGAAGTGACGCCCGACGACGCTCTGGCAATGCGGCTGGAAATGCGATGGTACCATCGAGTTTCTAGCTGCATTGCCAGAGCATCGCTTGGCATCACTTCCTGGCGACAGCATCGTGCGGCATGGGTGTTGCCCAGTGGAATATTCTGTCTGGGGACTGTGTGTCCCCTGCCAGTTTACGGTAAGTACATGGGAACCCTACTAGAAGCCAAAGGAATAAAAGGATATGATAGATATTTAAACAAATAAAATAGTAAGCTATACAAAATCACAGGCACAGTGAAGTCTGGGAATCATAAATTAAAAATATTTTAGGTTTACTCTGTAGGGCACCAGGTACTTCAGATGCTCAAAACCCAGGGGGAAAATTGGATGGCAGGAATTTCATAAACATCTGTAGAAGATACGAAGTCTATCATCTTAAAAGACTGACCCTGCTGGTTAAAATTCCTAATTTGAGGGCATGCTTGAGGATCTAGAGGATATGGGTAATTGTAAAACCTGCACCATTTCTGTCCCATGCAGATGCAGGTGCCAGTGGAAAATAACCTTCATGTTAGATCCAGTATAGGTAAAAAGTATCAACATAAAATGACCTTGGAGGCTGGGAAGAATTTGCAGCCTATTATCCAAGCTGTTGTTCTATTTAAAAATGAGATTGTTCAATTTGTTACAAATGCTATTAACAGTCTGAAAGTGTCTGTATGTAACAGTCTTAAGGGTTGCTTACGAAAAATTAGTGCTTCTTGAAGAACTATTGCCTTTAATTCATGAACCATCAACTAATTTCAACATATCTGAGGCATGAATATATCAACAGCACAGAACGAAACAAATGAATATTATTGAAAGGCTGTAACAGCTAGCAAGGCTGTCAAGAAAAAAGAAATGGTACCACTAATCCTCAATCCCTGTTCCCTCCTCATCTATTGTTATTTTTTCTTGCCACTTCCTATTAACTGATGCTGACATCTTATCTCTTGCTTGAAGGG
This sequence comes from Gekko gecko, assembly GCA_029375565.1. Taxonomy (NCBI): domain Eukaryota; kingdom Metazoa; phylum Chordata; class Lepidosauria; order Squamata; family Gekkonidae; genus Gekko; species Gekko gecko. The sequence continues at coordinate 71,381,567 of JAPDNY010000001.1, read as the reverse complement.
CAGGCCAGCAGATTACTTTGGAGCTGATGTAAGTGACGTTCCAAGGATTGGCCAGCAGCCGGTTCAGTAAGGGCAGCGACCACCCAAGCCCTGGAGTCTCCATATGTCAACTTCATGACATGCCGTGAATGCTCGGTTTAATCTTGGACTGTCCTGTTATAGCATAATAGTCACAGCATTTCACTTTTAAGTCATTTGATGATATATAGACTCTAGTACTTTGGTCATTAATGCCTTTCTCTTTTCTTGATTAGTGTTAGCAATCATTTAAAAGGTATTTTTTTAATTTGCAACGTGTTTTTCAGTCTTTAACTTGCTTGTCCTCACAAAACCCTGTGAGGTGGGTCACTATTATCCCCATTTTACAGATAAGAAACTAAACAGAGATTATGGCTGAGGCCAAAAGATGTGTACATTTGTGCTCTGAGCTTATTCATATAGGTGAACTGGCCATTTTTTTCTCCCATGGTGAGCTGGTCCGTGGCACAACCCAGAGAAAGCCAAAAGTCTGGATCCAGCCAGCCTTTTTCACTCCACCTCCACCTCACTCCATCTCCCACTGTGCTTCCCCTCCTCGCAGCATCCCACACAGCGTTTGTCCATGTAGGTGTGATGATTTCCAGTGTAGCCTTTTTGGTGGTCAAAAGGTATTCATTTCCTCCTTTTTGACCAGCAGAAAAGCAGGTTGGACCCAATCGTCTGGGGGACCACATATGAACAAGCTCACAGCATGCACATGAGATTCTTTTCAGAGTTTGGCCTGGTTAATTCACCTCTGATCCTGTTTGCTTGGTGGAAGGTGGACTACAAGCCAGTGTGATGTAGCGCTTTCAGTGAGCGTAGCTGAGCACTGAACTAGGACTTGAGAGACCCTGGTTCAGTTTTCCACTTAGCCATCAGCGTCCATACAGTGACATAAGGCCACTCACTTTCTCTGAACTTAACCTATCTTATAGGATTGTTGCGGGGGAACTGTGGGAAAAGTGAGAACTATGTACACCACTCTGAAGTCCTTGGAGGAAAAGTGAGATGAAAGTGCAACAGACTCATGCCTCCACCCACACACTTCATGTTATGTGTGAGGTGGACACGGATTCAAATACACCAAAGCAGCAGATGTTGGAAAATAGTTTTCTGTGACTGAAACCCTGCAATCCTCTGCCAGTGAGAGCAGAGTGTTCATATTCTAAATGCAACCCCAACACACAGCCTTGGCCAGTGATTTCACCAGGGCTATATAATAAGGGTTGAAATGGAAGTCTGGACCGAGGCCTCTGATTCAACTCTTACCACTAGGCATTGGCCTTCTAAAAGTCTAGATTTCATCAAAACACATTTGTTTTTCTGAAGAGCTCATCACCGTAAGGGAACAGATTATTTTTTTAACTTTAATTTTCTACCATAGAAGATAAATGAAAGAAAGGAATGGAGAAACCTGGAAACCAGTTCCTAATTGTATGTATCCTTGCTTCTTTAGAAATGTGTAGAAATTAATTGTTCCCCATAGTTTTCTAATCATATAGGCCCAAATGATAAAACTTGAAAGTGAATGTTTTGTGTCAGAGATAGGGATAACATGAGAATTGTACCTGTATCCTAAAGGCCTTAATGGAATTTACTTCCAGGAGAATCTGTTTGTTTGTTTAATAACTCATCCTTCCATCAGGGATATGAAGCATATATAAGGACATCCCATTTTACTTTTCACAAACAGGCATCGCAGAGGCTAAGCAATAGATATTTATCCAAGGCCATGCAGTGAGTTCCACACTTGTACAGGTTAAACAGGTTAAACCATGTCTGCTTTTGGTCAAAGTCCAATACCCAATAATGCAACTCAATGTTAGTGTTTCTGCAATTTTTATTCCCTGTGTCTATTGCCATTTTATTTTGTGGCAGGTGAAAAGTCAACATCATGGGGACTTAACTGACCATTAAAAAGTGAATAAATACATAGACCACTAAATACATGTATATGCTAAAGACCTGAGAAGTGCTTACCTTCCATGACACCAACAGACAGTAGCCATTCAATAGTGCATAGCTTTTGTGCATATTCCATAGTGGATAGCATTTTCCTGTGCAAAAAAGTAATATTTTCCTGTGTGCCAAAGTGGGTTTCTATGGTGTAGGAAAGTAGAGGCAATCATTGGCTTGTATCCTGCATTAAATTTCCACCTATAGAAGGGAGGAGAGACTTTCACTAATTCCCCACTCCAGCTACAGACTTCCAATCCTCCTCTTATACTGTTCATGGGGAGGCTCCCCTGTCCCCCCAGAAAAAGTGTTTCAGGGAGCATGTTGGGTGGCAGTACCCAGCTGAGCTCTGAGAAGGAGCAAGGTGTTTGAGCTGCCAGAGGGGTGAGTGGTATTTTTATTTATTTACTTTCAGCTGAGGGGCTTTAGCTGAGAAGGTACTGTGTCAGGGACTGTATTTGGGAGTGTGTGGGTGAGTTGTAACAGACTCCTGACTGCTGGAGTTAGGATGTGAAAGGGTCATTGTTTGCCTGTAATTAAGTGCTTGGGTGAAATTGAATAGCAGACTCCTGGCTGCTGGAGTTAGGGTGTGAAAGGGGCTTTGTTTGACCGTCATTAAGTGCCTTGGGTGATTTTGAGTAGCTGCTGGCCAGACCCTCTCCTGGGAGAAAATTCCATTTAAGGCAGGAAGTTTGCAAGAGGCACGAGCCTCTGGCACGAGCCTCTGGCGAGAGCAAAAGGGCTAGGCTCTTTGCCTGTGGCTCTTGGCCTAGGGGCTCTGTAAGAAGCCCAGGAAGAGCCAGAAAGCCAGGACCTTGGCTCCTTGGTAAGGTAAGTAGACTCCTACAACAGGAGCCATATAAATACAAAGGGTTTTAAAAGGGGGGTTATAGAAAAGTATTTGTTTAAAAACAATTATGAAGCCAGAATGCCAGCAGGGGGTTGGGGGCTATCCAGTGTTTTGCATGGAGTGTCACATGTATGACTATCTGCCCACTGGTCAGAAGTCTTGGGTGTGTGCTCGGTGCAAGGAGCTCCTGGTTCTCAGGGAGCGAGTTTGCTCCCTTGAGGCCAAGGTGGCTGACCTGGAGAAGCAGGGACAGTCAGTTAGGTGCATGGGGAAGACTCTCGGGGACTTGTTAGATATGTCCCACTCTGGATCTGGCAGCCCGGCTGCTGCCAAGGAGCATGAGGGTCAAGGGGAAAAGGGGCACCATGCTGAGGATAAGGGGACTGTGCCCTCAGAAGGGACCTCTTCTTCAGCTGGTGAACGGGTATCCTTTCGTACCAAGGAACCGTCCCTGGGAAGGGTGGGAGAGGGGCTCTTGGTAGTTGGTGATTCGATCCTTAGGCAGGTAGACAGCTGGGTGGCGAACCCGCGTACTGACCGTATGGTGACTTGCCTGCCTGGTGCGAAGGTAGCGGACATTACGCGTGTTTTAGATAGGCTGGTAGATAGTGCTGGGGAGGAGCCAGTGGTCGTGGTGCACGTCGGCACCAACGATGTGGGGAAATGCAGTCGTGAGGTCCTGGAGGAGAAATTTAGGCTGCTGGGCAGGAAACTCAAGGCCAGGACCTCCAAGGTAGCCTTCTCGGAAGTGCTACCTGTTCCATGTGCAGGGCCGGAGAGACAGGCACAGATCAGGAGTCTCAATGCGTGGATGAGACGGTGGTGTAGGGGGGAAGGGTTCAAATTTGTTAGGCACTGGGATGCTTTTTGGGACAAGAGGGAGCTGTACAAAAGGGACAGTCTCCACTTGTCCCGAGAAGGAACCAGGCTGCTGGCGCTCAAAATCAAAAAGGTGGCAGAGCAGTTTTTAAACTGAATAATGGGGGAAAGCCGACAGGAAATGAAAAGTCTCTGGTTCGGGATGGCTCATCTCAAAGAGATGAAGGGGTAGCCATTATTTTTGTACAAGGAAATGGATTACAATTGTCCACTGTGACTGTGGCTAATGATAGGAACTGCCTGGCAAGGTCTCGAGGCAGCAAGAGGAAGGCTGTGGGCTTAACAAACATTGGAAACTATAAGTGTTTATACACAAATGCTAGAAGTCTCCGAGGTAAAATCGGGGAGTTGGAATGCTTGGTGTTGGGGGGGGAAATAGACATTGTGGGTATTTCAGAAACTTGGTGGGATGAGGAAAATCAGTGGGATATGGTGATTCCTGGTTATAAATTATATTGGAAGGATAGGGGGGAAAGGGTTGGAGGTGGGGTGGCTCTGTATGTCAGAGAGGGTATACCGTCCAGTAAGATTGAGAGGGTAAGAGAATTGGATTCACTTCTGGAAATGCTATGGGTTGAAATAGTGGGTCCAAAAGGAGGCTTAACAGTGGGAGTTTGTTATCGTCCACCAGATCAAAAGATAGAGGAGGATTATAAAATGATGAATGAATTAAAGATAGCGGCTAGACGAAATAACTGTGTTGTAATAGGCGACTTTAACTACCCACACATTGATTGGGTCAATATGAGTTCTAGTCGGGAAAAAGAGACTGCGTTCTTAGACACTCTCAATGACTGTGCTGTGGAACAGATGGTCACAGATCCTACCAGGGGAGAGGCGATCCTGGATTTGGTCCTAAGTAACACCCAAGACCTGGTGAGAGATGTAAAAGTGATTGCACCACTTGGGAACTGTGACCATAATGTCATTGAGTTTAACATTTGTACAGATAGGGAGTTGCCCAAAAAGACTGACGCAACCACTTTTAACTTTAAAAGGGGTAACTTCTCTGGTATGAGGGGACATGTGAGGAAGAAATTGAAAGGAAGAGTGGAGAAGGTCAAAACCATTGGGGAAGCTTGGAGACTATTTAAAAAGACAATCCTAGAAGCTCAGAAAAAATATATATCGCAGGTTAGGAAAGGTACAAATAGGTATAGAAAAAAGCCTGCATGGTTAACAAATAAAGTAATGGAAGCTGTAAAAGGTAAGAAGGATTCCTTTAAGCGGTGGAAAGCTAGTCTTAGTGAGGTTGATAAAAGGGAACACAGACTATGGCAAACAAAATGCAAGTCTGTGATCAGGCAAGCAAAAAGGGAATATGAGGAGCATATCGCAAAAAACATAAAGACCAACAATAAAACTTTCTTCAAATACATTAGAAGTAGGAAGCCAACCAGGGAGGCAGTGGGGCCCTTGGATGACCAAGGGGTAAAAGGAGTAGTGAAGGATGATAGGGAAATGGCTGAGAAGCTGAATGCATTTTTTGCCTCTGTCTTCACTGTGGAAGAGGAGAAGTGTTTGCCCACTCCAGAAGCACCGATTTCGGGAGGGGGTTTGAAAGACCTGAATCAGATTGCGGTAACAAGAGAGGAAGTCCTCCGACTGATGGACAATTTAAAAACTAATAAATCACCAGGCCCAGATGGCATTCATCCGAGAGTTCTGAAAGAACTCAAATGTGAACTTGTGGATCTCCTGACAAAAATATGTAATCTTTCTTTAAAATCTGCCTCCATTCCTGAAGGTAGCTAATGTCACTCCCATCTTTAAAAAGGGCTCCAGGGGAGATCCAGGAAATTACAGGCCAGTCAGTCTGACATCGATACCGGGTAAGTTGACTTCCGGAAAGCTTTTGATACAGTTCCTCATCAAAGGCTCCTAAGTAAGCTCAATAGTCATGGGATAAAAGGACAAGTCCTCTTGTGGATCAAAAACTGGCTTATAAATAGGAAACAGAGAGTGAGTATAAATGGGAAACTTTCTCAGTGGAGGGTGGTAAGCAGTGGGGTACCACAGGGATCAGTACTCGGTCCGATGCTTTTTAACTTGTTTATTAACGATTTGGAATTGGGAGTAAGCAGTGATGTGGCTAAATTTGCAGATGACACAAAGTTGTTCAGGGTGGTGAAAACCAGGGAGGATTGTGAGGCACTCCAAAGGGATCTGTTGAGGATGGGTGAGTGGGCGTCAACGTGGCAAATGGGGTTCAATGTGGACAAGTGCAAAGTGATGCACATTGGAGCCAAAAATCCTAACTATAAATACACATTGATGGGGTCTGATCTGGCAGAGACGGACCAAGAGAGAGATCTTGGAGTCGTAGTGGATAACTCGCTGAAAATGTCTACACAATGTGTAGCTGCAATAAAGAAGGCCAACGCTATGCTGGGGATTATTAGGAAGGGAATTGATAACAAATCAGCCAGTATCATCAAGCCCCTGTATAAATCATTGGTGCGACCTCATTTGGAATACTGTGTACAGTTCTGGTCACCACATCTCAGAAAGGATATTATAGCATTGGAAAAAGTGCAGAGAAGGGCAACTAGAATGATAAAAGGGTTGGAACACCTTCCCTATGAAGAAAGGTTAAAATGCTTGGGGCTCTTCAGCTTGGAGAAACGACGGCTGAGAGGTGACATGATCGAGGTTTATAAGATTATGAATGGGATTGAGCAGGTTGAGAAAGAAGTCCTTTTCTCCCTTTCTCACAATACAAGAACTCGTGGGCACTCCATGAAATTGCTGAGCAGTCGGGTTAGAACAGATAAAAGGAAATACTTCTTCACCCAAAGAGTGATTAACATATGGAATTCACTGCCACAGGAGGTCGTGGCAGCTGCAAGCATGGACAGTTTCAAGAGGAAATTAGATAAACATATGGAGCAGAAGTCCACCAGTGGCTATTAGCCACAGGGTATAGATGGGAACTCTCAGTCTGGGGCAGGTGATGCACTCTATTCTTGGTGCTGGAGGGGGCAGCAGTGGGAAGGCTTCTGGTGCCCTGGCCCCACTGCTGGACCTCCTGATGGCACCTGGTATATTTTGGCCGCTGTGTGACAGAGTGTTGGACTAGATGGGCCATTGGCCTGATTCAACATTGGCTTCTCTTATGTTCTTATGTTCTTATGTTCTTAGTAGGAACAGGGAGATGAAGAAGTCCTGTTTCATTGATGGAAATCCCTTCCATCAGCAGATATTTATTATGGGATCTAAGCCATTCTCTTCTTTTGGGTCATTGAAATCAAATTGTTTTCTGTTCTGAGAACATAGTGCAGGTGATCATTTCTTGGACAAATGAATACTTATTCATGCTCGTTATTGTGTGTGCTGATCCTACTTGACTGCCATACATTGAAAGCAACGTCTAAACTGGAAGAGGGAGTTTCAGGCATACATACCAAGGAATTTCAGATTAAGGCAGAGAAAGAGCCTTTATGCATTGGCATGATGTGCATAAGTCTCAGTGCAGATGCCAACTCTGTTGTGGATGGATGTGTTGTGGAGAATGGGTATGGGGACCAGACATTGGGAATACTCTTCACCACTTCCCATGTACGTGTAATGACCATTTCAGAAGGCTATCAGAGGACACAGGAAGAGACTAGGGCAGAGCAGCTGTGTTGTGTGTTCTGTAGCCTACGGAGCTGCAGAAAGTGGCAGTAGATGTGTATCCTAACAGCCAGTGCCCTGCCTGGTTGCAAGTCATGTCCTTGAGTGATGGGCCACCACTGTGGTGGCAGTGGCAATGGCAATACTGTCCTAGCCTGAAGACAGGCTGGCCCTAGGCTGCATGCTTGCCATGGGTCTGCTGCTCACCTGTCTGCCAGGCTCATCAGAAGCACTCTTGATGCTTGCATTGCAGATCCGAGGAAGGAGAGTTAAAGAATTGAGAACCAAACGGGACTGCTGGCGAGGAGAGGGGCCAGGCTTTTAAGCCCCTTGGCCCCTCCCTTCATGCCTATGCATATCAGGTGCTTTTTGGCACCCAAAACCAAGCCAGCCTCATCCGAATGGGAGGCAAAGGCACCTCCCCCTCCCAGCAGCTGCAGGGACTGAGGGCTGGGGATCCGAGATGTGCCATGGATTGTCCTTTGCGGTAAATCTTGATGTTCCCTGATATGGGTTATTAAGCCAGTGCAGTCTAGCAGTTAGTGTATTGGACTAGGATCTGGGATAACCAAGTTCAGATCCTCACTCTGCCATAGAAGCTTGCTGGGTGACCTTGGGCCAGTTGCACAGTCTTAGCCTAACCTATCTCTCAGGATTGTTGTGAGGATAAAATGGAGGAATTACATAAGCTGCTTTGGGTCTCCACTGGGGAGAAAGGTGAGATATAAAATTAAAATTAAAATATCTGCAGGCCTGGTATAATGTATGGATGTGTTGCAGGGTGGTAGCATGCTTTTAATCAAATAGAAGAGTCATACATGTTAGATAGCCAAAGACTTTTCTGTGAGCTGTGCTCCTTTGCAGCTGGATTGTGCCTCTTGATCATGCCAGGTTCTACCTCCTGGGTTTGAAGCATCTATGTGAAACTGAAGCAGGACTGGCCAAGGCAAGATCTCTTAGTTGCTCAGACCATTGGAAGTTCTTTTCAATAGCGGTCATGGAATAGCAGCCTGTGTCCTTTGGTCTGTTGGTGCATGGATGCTTCCTTGACTGAGAGGGCAGCTTTTCCCACAGACCCTCTTCCACTACATCTGGTTGGCAGCTCATAGGCAGTATCTCTACCTGATATCCCTCTGGTTGCCAGTTCAGAACTGAAGTACTGACAGCCTTGTGGCTTTAGCTGCATAGCTTTCTTGTTATTAGGATAGGTAGGTACTCTTGAGAGCCCATTTGGTGTAGTGGTTAGAAGCGTGGACTCTAATCTGGGAGAACCAGGTTTGTTTCCCCATTCCTCCACATGCAACTGCTGGTGTGACCTTGAGTCACTTACAAAGTATTTCAGAGCTGTTCTCTCAAAAGCAGTTCTCAGAAGAGCTCTCTCAGCCCCATCTACCTCACAGGATGTCTGTTGTGGGGAGGGGAAGGGAAAGGGATTGTAAGCAGCTCTGAGACTCCTTTGGGTAGTGAAAGGTGGGGGTATAAATCCAATCTCCTCCTCCTCCTCCTCCTTCTTGCAAAAAAATTAAATTGCCACATGGCTGTATCTGAACATGCCTTTATAATCCGCTTAAGAAGTTAGAAATTATTTTGAAACAGGGTTCAGAAAGAAGACGAACAACAGGAAGAATTGGTTTTATACCCCGCTCTTCACTACCCGGAGGCATCTCAGACTGGGGCCGATTTCACACAAGAGCTGCACTGATGTCACACCTCCCTTTGCCCTGTTTCTATTGGTCAATTTCCCAATGGAAGCCGTGCGGCCGCATTTTGACCTGTGGCTTCGTCTGATTTCCCCCGCGGTTTCATGATACTGTTTTTTGAGGATCATGAAACCGTGGGGAAAATCGGGTGAAGTCACGGGTCAAAATGCAGCCGTGCGGCTTCCAGTGGGAAGTTGACCAGTAGAAATGGGGCAAGGGGTGGTGTGACGCCGGCGCAGCTCTTGTGTGAAATCGGTCTGGCTTACAATCACCTTCCCTTCCCCTCTCCACAACAGATACCCTGTGAGGCAGTTGGGGCTGAGAGAGCTCTGAGAGAACTGTGCCTGACCCAAGGTTGCTCAGCTGGCTTAATATAGACGAGTGGGGAATCAAACCTGGTTCTCCAGATTAAAGTGTGTGGCTCTTAATGGTTGCTTATCTGTACAGTCATCAAAGAAACTGAAATGTTACATTGTTAATCAGATTTATGCTATTTTTAAGTGGCATCCAGATATAGTTGAAGAGGGCAGAGCATATAATGATGATGATGATGTAACAAATGATGTAATAGCAGTAGGAGCTCAGTTTCTGCCTTCTTTGTTTTCCATTCCCACCCACCCTGATCTAAAGCTATATTTGGTTGTTTTGCAGAGAGCACCCAAAACAGTAACCTGAAGATTTTTTTCCCCTTTTAAAAATGTGAAATAATAAAGATAAGACTGTGCTGATTTTCCATGAAGCTGGAGAACGTTTTCTTGCAGATTGCTGCTCTAATTTATTATTTAATTTGCATTCTGCTTGCAGAGTGTAACTTAATTAGTTTTTTTACTGTCTGTTTGAGGCTTGCAAAGGAACTGAGATTATGAAATTACTAAGTGGTGTTTGGGGAGTTAAATAAAGGAAGAATCAGCTGCTGAACTGCTGCTCGGTAACAATTCTCAGCCTCACATTTTTGGCATTGTTGATCAGCAAATAACTATAGTTCCAAATCCACCATAAACCTCCTCAGATGCATCACAGGTGAGTTAACTAACTAGTTTATATGGGTGTAATTAGATTCTGCAAGGATCAGGGTCTCCTGTTGAGTTTGTTCCCTCAGCAGGGTCTAGTTCTGCTCACCACTGTCCTGCCATCTTTATAGTCTGTTTCCTTCCATTTTTACCACCATCATTTACTTACTTATTTATGACATTTCTATGCTGCCTCTCCAGAGTCCTGGTCCAGGCAGCTTACAATTAAAATAATGTCACAGTATTAGAAACAAGCCTCTGGACAGCATAAAAGCTGCCCATAAAACAGAGACCATTAAAAAGCTGGTAAGATCAAAGCCTTAATTAAAAGCCTAGGTAAAAAGATGTGTTTTGGCCTGGCTCCTAAAATAAAGTAAAGTAGGTGCCAGGAGAGGCTAAATGGGGAAGGCATTTCAGAGGTGAAGTGCCACCACAGCAAATGCCATGTCTCTAGTTGCTACCCTTCTCACCTCTGAAGGTGGAGGCACAGGGAACTGAGCTTAAGATTCAGATCTTCACTGGTGGACCGGATAGGATGGGAGGAAATGGTCCCTGAGATATCTTTACTTCATTTATATCCGAGGGGTTTTTTTGCCTAATGGGGCCCAAAGTGGCTTACAACATTATCCTCTTCATTGTTTTATCCTCACAAATAAAGTAGGTTAGGCTAAGAGTACGTGACTGGCCCAAGGTCATCCAGCAAGTTTCCATGGTAGACTGGGGATTCAAACACAGGTCACTCAGATCCTAGTCCAATACCCTAACCACTAGACTATGCTGGATCATTTAATGGCATTGAAAAAAGAAAGGGAAATGCAGAATTCTGTGCCTCTTGCAGCCAACAGATTTGCATTCAGTAACCGAACAAAGGGGAAGAGGACTGTGCATGTTGGCACCAGCCAGACCTCTAATGGACTGCTAGAGGCCTGAACAGGGTATGCACATAAAAGTTTTTATGCACCAAAAGCAATTGGGTGCCCTGCCTTTTGCATGAAAAGAGCCTACGCACATATAGTTTACATTCACATAGGCTTTGTTAAAATGTTCAGCTGAACCCATAAAGATTGGGAGCAGGAACAGTGAGCACAACCCTGATTCCTGCCAACCCCCCGCATCACTGAGCATGTGGATAGGCTGATGGCCATGACCAAGAGCTAGGGTTGCCAACTCTAGCTTTCTAGCTTGCAAAATTCCTATAGATTCCTATAGTGTGATGCCTGGTGAAAGTGGAGTTTGGGAAGGGAGGGAGCACAGTGGGAGTATAATTTCACAGAGTACATCCTCCAGACTGCCATTTCTTCCAGAGGAGCTGATCTGTGTAGTCTGGATTCAGAGATCAGCTGCAATTCTAAAAGAAATCCAAGCTCTTCTTGAAGGTTGGCAGTCTAACCATGAGGCCCCAGAACAACGTCTTCTGGGATTCTTTTCCTGCATACTCTCAGTCAACCCAAATATTTTATGAAAACAAAGAACATGACTTGCCCAGTTCCACTTTCGTTACCTAATTAAAATAGGGTTGCCAGACCCCTGCTCCCAGCAGGGGTTTCCCCCATTTGGGGGGCTCCTTCCTGCCACTGGCCAGCTGGCCAGTGGGGTGAAGCCCCACCCCCAAGAGTGACCACTCGGCCACCAATACTGCAAGGTTTAAAGGGCTTTCCAGCTGGCCCTTTAAATCTCGCAGGAGGGAGGGAGAGGGGTGACTATGTGTGCTTGCACTCCAAGCTGCACACGGCCTCCTCTCCCCACCTCTCCCATGCATCTGCCCTCCGAGCCACGAGTGACTGGGAGTGCAGGTGCACGTGGCCTCCCCTCCTTTTCCAACAGCATTTAACGGGAACCTTTAAATGCTTTTGGCAAGAAGTGGGGGGCGCCGGTCCCCAACATGATAATATCACCACTGTGTGATGTCGTCATGTTGAGGACATTCCTGCCCACACTAGTAACACCCCCCAAAGTCCCCCACCAGGGACTTGGAAGGACCTGGCAACCCTAAATTAAAAGCCTGGGTAAAAAGATGTGTTTTGGCCTGGCTTAGTATAATGGTTAAGAGCAGTGGACTCTAATCTGGAGAACCAGGTTTGATTCCCCACTCCTCCACATGCAGCCAGTGGGGTGACCTTGGGTCATTCACAGTTCTCTCAGAGCTGTTCTGTCTAGAGCAGTTCTCTCAGCTCTCTCAGCCCCACCTACCTCACAGGGTGTCTGTTGTGGGGAGAGGAAGGGAAGGTGATTGTAAGTCACTCTGAGACTCCTTTGAGTATTGAAGGGTGGGATATAAAACCAACTCCTCCTCTTCCTCTTCTCCTCCTTCTCCTCCTCCCACTTCACCCCCACCTGTTGAAAGGCCTGTTTCATTTGTCCTGACATGGGGGTAAGTAATCATTTCAGCAGTTGTCCTGTGCTCCTTGTAACATCTGGTTCCTATTAATTATATTACAGCAATACTACCTTTCCCATCTATTATTGGAACTATTGGATACAGGGTCACTGTTTTTGCAAAGGAACCTGTTGGAAAACTGTGCATCCTCCCTAACAGCCATTAGGAATTTACTCCCACTGGGGCACTGACACACTTATCATACTGACAGAGTTCCATATGGTATCTATAGATAACCATTGTTGTGGCATCCCTGTGGCAAATCCAGCATGTGTCCTCTTTCTTTCTGCTTTACACTTACAGGGAGTACACAGTAAGCACTGCCATAAATTGTAGATACAGGAAGGGACTGTTAAGCAGCACATTCATGCTTAAAAATCCTGTGCTCATCTAAGCCTTGAATTGACTATCTCTGAGCCCAGAATAGAACAGGCAGTTGCTTTCTAAGTTTACAGTGATGCCATTCACTCAAAATCTGCTGGGTAGTCCTTCTTCTGTTCTGTAGTTAAAGCCCATTCATTCAGGGTTGCAAAGTTCAAGACCTGTGCAACTGCTGATACTCAGGATATTGGGTTTTGTCTTTTGTTGTTGTTGTTTTTGCACTGCATTGTCAGCTCACTTGCTGAGCTTGGTATCTTGTGAGTACATAATGGGTCTCTTCAGAGCTTAGTTTCTAGAATGAGAAGAGTCAGAGGTCAAGATTATCTAGAAACAGGGATGTCTCCCCGGGCTGGTGTCAGCTGGCTGGGAGAGGCATTACCCCACTAAGTTAGGAAACTTGCTGACCCACAAAAATTACTTGGATAACTTTTGAGAGGGCACATGCATGAGAGAGACATATATTTCTGATGGTAGTGAGGGTTTCTTTCTACCATTACATAAAATTTCTACCAGGGCTGGCATCAAGGTTGGTATAGAGGAGCACCTACCAAGGTTTATGGCCCAGGAAAAGGCTCAGTGCTGACCTAGAGATGCTTTGCCCAGCCACTTTTATCAGGGAACAGGAGATCACCAGGATGATTTCCCATTTCCTGATTGATGAAGACTAGAGGTGGCATTGGCAGCCAGAGAAAACATGCTCACATGACACAGCCATGATTCTCTACCTCCTTCAGGGGCCTGTCCCACTGGAAAATGGGAAACAGCCCCAGAGTGGACAGGGTGTGTGTGAAGAGGAGCCAGAAGGATGAGAAGACTGATCCAAAGAGCTGGGGGAGGCCAAGGCCAATGTGTGGGATTTCCCTTCCCCTGCGAGATATCCCAGGTCTCTCAGTTTAACCTACTTTGTGGGATTCTTGTGGAGATAAAATGAAGAAAGAAAAGATGAAAACATGTAAATCAATGACCTCCTTGGAGGAAGAGTAGGTTAAAAATGCTGGAGTAATGATCAATATCCGTGAGAGTAATGATGATCAATATCCATGCCACATGGCAATCAGAAGTCAAGTATCCAGAAATATATTGGTGTATCAACCAAACTGTTTCTCTGATGGAATGAAATTTCCATTTGCAGAAGAAACTGCAATGATTTCTGGCATCCCCCTCCCTCTTCAGATTCCTCACATTGCCCCATATGCTGTTCCGACAGTCCAGTGATTCCCCCAGAAGAAAACGGAGGGGGGCTTAATGGGCTTCAGTAAGAGGAGGAAGCAAGAGAGTCTCATTCCACAAAGTTCATTGTGGTTGGATACATGCCGATGTTATCCAGCTGTAGCTGGAATTGTAAGGTATTATCACATTTAACAACCTTACCCCCCAAAGGATTTGTTAATACGCACATGCAACAAAAAAGATAGCAAACTGTATATGGGGGTATTAAATGAACGACAAGGTGTATTGGCAACTGCTGTCCTTCTTGAGTTATCTTTAACAGCTCTGAAAACACCAATTTTAATAATCATGGAGCAACAGATGATTGATAGATGGGTAATAGATGATTGGGAGTACAGTTAGAAAAGGTTTCATTTTGCTTATATGCTGTATGTTGAATTAGTTAAGGACTCCATAGGAAAGAAAGTGATGAGCCATTGTTCCCGTAAAATTATAATGACAGCCTTGCTAACTACTGTATATTTATTATGCGAGAAAGGAAATGTCTAGTAAAATTCAGCATAGGTTAATAACACCCATGTAGTCCCCCCTTTCTACTGTCTTGAATAGACCTCCGACTGACTTTTACTGGATTATTAGCGTTAATTGCATCAATTGCAATATAATTGATTCTTAAATACTATGTAGAAACCTCATACAATTATGGAAAAACAAAAGTCATCTAGACATCTCAGATTTAGAATTCCTACACATTTAATTCCTGATAATCACCAGTCAGTTTGGACGTTAAGATTGTAGGGTCTCTTGTTTTCTTTTGGATAGGTTTTGACAGAATTGATAGTTTTGCAACATTTAACACAGTGTGCATGGAAATAATAATATTAAAGCTCCAAATGTAGTTTGCAAAAAAAAAAAAAAGCCTCCCCCAAACAGGTTTCATTTCTTAAATGAGAGATGTGCTACCTGAACATGTAAACACACATGCGTGCATGCACACACACACACACAAAGATGTTCTGTCATTCATCTGCAATGTGGGGTTAACTTAAGGATGGTTAACCAGTCTTGCAGGACTGCTGCTGAAATAGTGAAGTGTCATCAACACTCTGAAGTGCCATATCAAAGGTAAGAAGTATTATTGTATCAAAGCAGAAAATCTGTATTTAGAGATCGGATAAGAAATCTGATAAGGGCTGAAATCCATTATCTACAGGTGGAAGAACGGCTTTATAGATCATGCTTGCTAAGGCCTTTTGGTGTCTGACACGAAACGGAAGCAAAATACTGATGTCTAGAGGGCAAAAAGATCCATGCATTATTTCATTGATTTACAAAAACAACATTCTAAATGACTGTTCTGCATTCAAGATAAGGATGACAGGATACAGCCTTCGAGGCATTTAGCGGCATTATTAAGCATACATACTATTCTACAGTCATTCTGACATAACATTTCTTGCATTGCTGCTCATGGCCAGAATTCCCAATGTAGACATAGCTTGATTTGCTTATAGGCTTTATGCTGCTTCCCATTGGCCCTCTGGGAGGCATGTGGTGTTTTGTCTGAGTGGGTTTCCTTTGCATTTTACAGGTGTATTATGTTGTTAAGATCTCCACAAGGTGAAATTCAATATTCTTTATATTACTCAATGAAATTTAACAAACCCATTTCAACTGTTGTTAAGAAGAGCTTAAACACACGCTCTCTCTCTCACACACACACATATAAAACCTCACCCCACTAAGCCAGTTACTGCAGCAAGCTGGGTGAAATGTGGTTGTATTATTGTTTGGTGTTATTATTTTTACCACCGATGGCCCAACTTAATCCATGTCACTTAAACATGCTGCAAAGCAGCCTGCTGTCAAAAGGTTTCCCTGAGGAAAAATTAAGCGCTTGCAGCCATCAATTATTCAAAGACTACATCTAAGGGCACCATCCACCTTGTCCTCCCACCCGCCCTAAGTGTTAAATAAATCATAACATCCTGTTCATCCTGCCGTCAGCGGGAGTTAAAGAAGTCCCCGTAAATGAGGTCAAAATCACAGGGTTGGAGCTGGCGTCCAAGTTTTTGTTTGCAAGGAGTAAGTGACTCCAGACCTTTTGATAGCTTTAAGTCCTCAAGGAAAGCCTTTTTTCCCCATTCCAACTACTTCCTGTGGAACTTGGAGGAAATGAGCATTTACCACAGGGAAGTATCCACCCTTTTCCAGTCGTGTGCCTAATTTGTCAGGTGTAATATTGGCACCAGGAGGCTTGTTTTGGCTCCCATTCTACCCCTAATGAGGAAGTATCAAAATACTTGTAACACGCTGTGTTAGAACTTCAAAGCCTTTAATCACTGGAGATGGAGACTTGAGCCATAATTTTTCTTCTAAAAGAAAGGAAGGGAAAATCCGATGATGTTTGCTTCACAATCAGTTTTTAAAAACTATTACAGGGAGTTGGGGGGGGGGAAGGTTGTAGCTAGAGCCTACTGAAAAACGTGTTTGCAGACAATTTTCAAAATAAAAGCAATGTTGTGTCAAGATTTCAAGTCACTGAGATTCTTATATAGATTGGAATCCATAGATCTATAGATGACCATCTATATATGATAAAGCCAGTTGCCAGCATTCTGTCCCCAACTCTCCCAAAATGTTAATCCTGTTCACAAGGAGTTTTGACTCTCAAAATCTCATAGCCCAAATATCTTGTTGGTCTCTAAGGTGCTACTGGACTCAAATCTAGCATGTAGAATCCTTGTACAGTGTACACTTGATTTTTCTTTATATGTGCATTGACTAAGTCTCATGTTATGTTCACTGCATGTACAACTGAGCATGGGACATTTACCAGGTATTGATCTCCAATGTTGCTTATAAAGTGAGTACATGTTGTCTCTTTCTTACAAACAAATGTATGCATGTGAACACAGGACGTACATGTGTTCAGTGTAGCATGTGAATAGTGAACACATGTATGTTCTGCTTTTACATGCATACAACTGTTTGTAAGAAAGAGACAACATGTATTTACTTTACAAATGAAATTGGGGACCAGTATCTGATAAATGTAACGTATGAACAGGGTTTCTGTCACAGAAGTTGGTGTGACACAGTGCAGGGCCTCATTGTGCAGAACAAACTTTTTTCTTAAAATCTGCTGAATTTCACAGATTAATGTCTGAGACACAGTCAAAGTGGGCAAAACTGCTTGTTGCTTTAGACACCAGTTTCATTATGGGCACAAAGCAGGTCGTGTAGAAGTCCCACAATCTGCAGCTGTCCCTCCATGCATATATTTCAGAATTATTCAAGACCGGTGATTTAAAGAGTGCTAAATGGAAACACAACTGGAACTACCAAAAGCAACATGTAAGGAGTGACTTTCTAAGGGGGTGTGGGAAGTTGCAAGATTCCCTTCCAGAGTCAATAGATTTTTATTTATTTACTTATTTTACAACATACCGTACATACCTTGTATTTCTGCCTTTTCATTGGCCACTAGGCCAACCTACAACCAAGTACTGATCTGTTATTCTGTGAACTAAAACATACCTGAAATTCTCCTCAAAGTCTGCTTTCACAAGTTTTGATATTCATCTAATTAATATTCAGTGTCACTGGGAACAATACTGAACAGGTCTACTCAGAAGTCAGTCACATCTTATTGAATGGGGCATATTTCAAGGAAGGTGTTTGTAGGACTGCAGCCTCTATTTCACAACTATATTGATATTTTATACTTTATCTCTCCTTATAAATAATTATCTTTTGGTTTTGCAAGATTCCATGTGCTCCCATTGGCTGTAAAATGCTCTCCCTCAGCCATTGGCCCATCAGCCGCCACTCAAGAGTACTCGCATGCCATTGGCCGGGTGCTGGGTCTTCTCCTCTTCCCCACCCACTCCCCCTGGCAGACAGCTGTCTCTCCTGAGGAAGACAGTTCTCTTGACTCCTGTGAGGGACTGTCCCCTCAGTGGCTGTTGGTAGGCAACCAAGCTTGGTTCTGTGAGTAAAAAAACAAAGGACTTTCAGTATAACCCCCTCCCCCGCCCATAACCCCCTCCCCAAGGGCCACTTTCCTGTCAGAATAAATGGAAAAAGGCTCTTTCTCCTGCTTAGCTTCAGCATGGCTGGCTGGCTGGCTAATGAGGTGGGCCAGCAACCATCAAACCATTTTCTTCAACTCCCCGCTGTGTGGCTGACTTTCCCCTAGGGTTGCCAATCTCCAGGTGGGACCTGGAGAGCCCCACTGTTACAATTGACCTCCAGATGACAGAGATCAGTTCCCCGGGAGAAAATGGTTGCTTTGGAGGGTAGACTCTATGGCCTTATACCCTGCTGAGTCCTTCCACACACACCCAAATGCTGCCCTCCACAGGATCCACCCCCCCAAATCTCCAGGTATTTCCCTAATCAGAGTTGGAACCTGTACTTTCTCCTCTGTCAGTAAAAGGCCCTTTCCACACCTATGTTGGCCTTTGGGAGAAAACTTATTGGGCCCAGTTCTGATCAGGTTGCCAACTCCAGGTGGGCAATTCCTGGAGATTTGAGGGATAGAGCCTGGAGAGGGAGAGGTTTGAGGGGGTGGCACCTCAGACAGGTACGATGCCATAGACTCCACCCTCCAATCCAGCCATTCCCTGATGGGGAACCATTGTTGCCAATCTCCAGGTGGGGGCTGGAGATCACTCAAAATTACAACTGCTCTCTAGGAGGGAGGGAGGAGGAGATGGAAAACTAAAGGTAGGTCAATGGTTGGCTGGGAGGGAGATAGGGTTGTCAACTCCAGGTTGGGAAATTCCTGGAGATTTGAGGGGTCGAACCTGGAGAGGGTGAGTGTTGAGGAGGGGTGGGACCTCAGACTGGTACAATGCCATAGACTCCACCCTCCAAACCAGCCACTCCCTCCTGGGGAACCACTGTTACCAATCTTGGGGGTGGACTGGAGATCACTCAAAATTATTACTGCTCTTCAGGTAGCAAAGATCAGTTCTTCTGGAGAAAATGGTCATTATACCCTGCTGAGATTGCCACAGCAAATTGTCACTGAGTGCCCAAAGCCGGGGCACTCTCCCAGAGCCTCTTTCTAGAGCCCGTTGTATTTATTTCCACAACGGGCCTTATTCCTAGTTTTATATAAAGGTGTGCTAATGTTTGATGGTATTTATTGTTGTCATACAAGCTTAAAGCATCCCATTTTCTACATTCATTTTGATTTCTTAAACATTTTATTTTGAATTTAATATCATTTTTCTAGTGTTTATCATGAAGAAACCCCAGGTTGTTTGTGACATCTGCAAACAGCCACTTTGTAGACAATTTGCCTACAAAATCCATATCCAAGTGGCAGTTGTATGGGGTTCCTCAGTCTTTCTTGGACTTTTGTTTCCTTGCTTTGACTCCAGTCCCTGTTTATACCTCGTAATGATCTTACTTAGTCTTCTGCCATGAATCACTCGTCTTCTTCTTCTCTTTTTTTTTGGCCCCCCGAAGGGGATTTTTTATTGCATTTTCTAAAAAACTACAGAAAAGGGGAAGGGTACTAAAATACACTACAAGAAGGGGAGATAGAAAAGAAAATCCAAGGTGTGGTGATCGTATACAATGCTTACAAATATGGCATTAAGAAAAAACTTTCAGTTGTTAACTTTGAAGATGACAGTTGAATAAATCGCTTATAGAAGCTCTAGCTCATACTGACTGTTTGGAGTAGACTTCTGAAAGACACTTAAATTTCTTTTATGCAAACATCAGGCATCCTCATCATCTGATAACAATACATTCTGCCCATCTGACTGTTTAAAAAGTTCTAACCAACCATTACCTGCGATCCTCCCAACATCCAAAATTATTTAAGTGGAATTACTAAATACATCGAGATTAGGCTTGAATATACTTCTTCTAAAAGCTTACTCCAATTATACTCTTATTAAAAAAGAAGAAGAAGAAAGAACCTAAATAGGCATCAAGTAACATCCCCTTCACCTTTTCCATTTAAAATACTGGTCTAAGTTGATAAAATACATTTAAATTTCATTTGCACAATCATCATCAAACAGCCATCTTTTCTATATAGGCCCTTCACCCCTATTTTATCCATACCTCCCCCCTTTAACCAAAAGCCTAATCTCCAAACCCCCCCCCAAACTTTGTTGGAGAATCTTCTTCTCTCGATCTTCTTTAGCTCACAGTCCATATTATTGATATCTTCTAGAAATCTGCTATCTCCTGAACAACTAACCCACGTAGCCACCTTTCACCCAACATTTCATTAGCTCCATCCCTTCCATTGAAATACATAGTAACTTTATTTTTGGGAGGAGAATTTCTTCTCCCCCTTGTTGAGGGAGGATGTAGCTGCCCCGCTGCCCCCCCCACTTTCTCAGTAGAGTTTATTGTTCAGTTAAACTTTCGACTTCCTGAAGAAGATTCAGTTTCATTTTAATTCTTTCAATGCAACAGGTGCCATTTTAGGGGTCTATTTATCTTCTTTTTATTACCAAATTGCCAGGGTCCCATAAAGCCATCAGCTCATTCTCACAGCCACCACTCACGGAGATGTTAAGAGTTTCTTTAAAAAGAAAAAGGACGATTTCCAATGCCTAAAGAGGTTGTTTTCAAATGTTTACATAGTAACTTTGTCTTTCGAGGGCGGGGTTTCCCACCTTCTGTCTGCTGGAGGAAGGTTCTGCTGCATTTACAGCCACCATTCATAAGAGCAATGAAATTTTGCCACGCTTCAAGGCCTCCACTCACGAAGATGTTTAGAGTCTCTTTAAAAAGGAGAAGGACGATTTCCAATGCCTAAAAATGTTGTTTTCAGATGTTTACATAGTGACTTTGTCTTTTGAGGAGGGGGGTTTCCCACCCTCTGTCTGCTAGAGGAAAGTTCTGTTGCATTTACAGCCACCATTCATAAGAGCACTTCAACACTCGTAAGTTTTCCCATTCAATCCTTTCTCTCTTTTTGCGCTGCCTACCCCCCCGCTTCCCTTTCCCCCCTGCTTCTTTTTTTTTGGGGGGGGGGGGTAGACTTTGCTTCATTCTGACTCTTACTGTGATGTTAACAGTCTTTAAAAAGAAAACTTCTGATTCTTCCTTCCAGCCATTTCTAGCCAGCCAGATGGCGTAAATTTTCAAATACTGTTTTTAAAGTTCTGAATGTTTGCTTAGCTGTTACTCGGCTCTTAAATCTCAGCTCTCCTTCATCACAGTCCCTTCAAGCTCCATTTATCCAGTAGTAATTAGTTTCCTTTATCTGGTCATCCAGAGGGGGTGTGTCTGCAGTTACCTCCCCCCCCCATGCTTACAGGGATAAACTGCTTCACTCTAATGCTTCATTTTACTTGTACTCACTCTTCTTCAGTTACTTCATCGATTCAGCCAGTCGTTTAATTAAAACTTGATCACCGCCCACTTGGTCCAGTGCACAAAGCCTCGACCAATACTGGAACACAGCGGAGAGACCATCGGGGCAAAAGGATGCCCCCACCTCCAGGCTAGAAGTTGGGGGGTGGCAAATCTCAGCGCCCCCTGACTCAGGGCTCATCCCTTGAGCCCTGGGGGGATGCGTACAGTCGCACCCCCTCTCTACCTAATGGCTTGCAGTCCATGTCCCCGGGAGCTGGGAGAAACGGCTGCCATCAGCCTGCCAAACCAGAAATCGAAAACTGAATCACTCTTCTAAAGACCATGGACATCCTTATTCGTAACCAGTATGAAAGTTTCATTGTCATTGAGAGGTGGAAACCCCATTTAGCCATGACAGAGGCCTAAATAACTGCAGTACAGTTGTAGAAGCAGGAACCTTTGCTGTGTTATCTTTCACTTTGGGCTTTCTTCTCTGTTTGTTTCCAGTAAGGGCTGATGTAATGTTTGATCCATATCTTTCTGCAGGGCAGGCAAAAGGATCTCAGAGGTTTCCCGCAGAAGACATCTCTTGCACTAGAGTCAATTTTAGTTGTTGTCATTGTACAGTAAAGTACAGCTGTCTGCAGCTTCAACTGTGTTCCCCCCCTCCTTCGATTGTCCTTTTCTATCATGTCAATCACTGCAGTTCTGTATAACTAAATACAAAATAAACCTTCAGGGAATCCCCGACAGCTACTAGAGTTGCCACCTGCTTAGATTCCTAACAACATGGGGTTTATTCTAGGTCTGCATTTCCTTCTCTACACTTAAGACTCTGTGTACTGCTGAGCCAAGAGATAAATGCTTTCCAGTATTCTTCTAGGTCCTTTAGTGGAGCAATACTTGGCTGCTTGATCGTAGCACTACTCTCTCACTTAGTAGATAATGCAGTATTGATAAGCAGAGGTGGGCCAGACTTATGATGATCTAAAAGGCTGTGTCTGAAACTTCTGATAGCTGAGATATCCATTTATTTTTCTGAATACAAATTTTAGGCACTTGTCATTCTAACACAGAAGAAGAAGAAGAAGAAGAAGAAGAAGAAGAAGAAGAAGAAGAAGAAGAAGATTTATACTCCACCCTTTACTACCCGAAGGAGTCTCAGAGTGGCTTACAATCAATGGAGCTGACCCAGCTGAGCTCTGAGAAGGAGCAAGGTGTTTTGAGCTGCCAGAGGGGTGAGTGGTATTTTTATTTATTTACTTTCAGTTGAGGTGCTTTAGCTGAGAAGGTACTGTGTGGGGGACTGTATTTGGGAGCGTGTGGGTGAGTTGTAACAGACTCCTGGCTGCTGGAGTGTGGTGTGAAAGGTCATTGTTTGCCTGTAATTAAGTGCCTGGGTGAAACTGAATAGCAGACTCCTGGCTGCTGGAGTTGGGGTGTGAAAGAGTCATTGTTTGCCTGTCATTAAGTCCCTCGGGTGAATTTGAGTAGCTGCTGGCCACACCCTCTCCTGGGGGACACTTGTATTTAAGGCAGGAAGTTTGCAAGAGGCACGAGCCTCTGGCACGAGCCTCTGGCACGAGCCGAAGGGTGAGAGCAAAAGGGTGAAGCTCTTTGCCTGTGGCTTTTAGCCTAGGGGCTTTGTAGGAAGCCCAGGAAGAGCCAGAAAGACAGGGACCTTGGCTCCTTGGGTTCCCAGTAAGGTAAGTAGACTCCTACAACAAGAACCATATAAATACAAAGGGTTTTAAAAGGGGGGTTATAGAAAAGTATTTGTTTAAAAACAATTATGAAGCCAGAATGCCAGCAGGGGGTTGGGGGCTATCCAGTGTTTTGCATGGAGTGTCACATGTATGACTATCTGCCCACTGGTCAGAAGTCTTGGGTGTGTGCTCGGTGCAAGGAGCTCCTGGTTCTCAGGGAGCGAGTTTGCTCCCTTGAGGCCAAGGTGGCTGACCTGGAGAAGCAGGGACAGTCAGTTAGGTGCATGGGGAAGACTCTCGGGGACTTGTTAGGTATGTCCCACTCTGGATCTGGTAGCCCGGCTGCTGCCAGGGAGCATGAGGGTCAAGGGGAAACGGGGCACCATGCTGAGGATAAGGGGAATGTGCCCTCAGAAGGGACCTCTTCTTCAGCTGGTGAACGGGTATCCTTTCGTACCAAGGAACTGTCCCTGGGAAGGGTGGGAGGGGGCTCTTGGTAGTTGGTGATTCGATCCTTAGGTAGGTAGACAGCTGGGTGGCGAACCTGCGTACTGACCATATGGTGACTTGCCTGCCTGGTGCGAAGGTAGCGGACATTACGCGTGTTTTAGATAGGCTGGTAGATAGTGCTGGGGAGGAGCCAGTGGTTGTGGTGCACGTCGGCACCAACGATGTGGGGAAATGCAGTCGTGAGGTCCTGGAGGAGAAATTTAGGCTGCTGGGCAGGAAACTCAAGGCCAGGACCTCCAGGGTAGCCTTATCGGAAGTGCTACCTGTTCCACGCGCAGGGCCAGAGAGACAGGCACAGATCAGGAGTCTCAATGCATGGATGAGATGGTGGTGTAGGGGGGAAGGGTTCAAGTTTGTTAGGCACTGGGATGCTTTTTGGGACAAGAGGGAGCTGTACAAAAGGGACGGTCTCCACTTGTCCCGAGAAGGAACCAGACTGCTGGCGATCAAAATCAAAAACGTGGCAGAGCAGTTTTTAAACTGAATAATGGGGGAAAGCCGACAGGAGATGAAAAGTCTCTGGTTCGGGATGGCTCATCTCAAAGAGATGAAGGGGTAGCTATTACTTTTGTACAAGGAAATGGATTACAATTGTCCACTGAGACTGTGGCTAATGATAGGAAGTGTCTGGCAAGGTCTCGAGGCAGCAAGAGGAAGGCTGTGGGCTTAACAAACCTGGGAAACTATAAGTGTTTATACACAAATGCTAGAAGTCTCCGAGGTAAAATCGGGGAGTTGGAATGCTTGGGGTTGGGGGGGAAATAGACATTGTGGGTATTTCAGAAACTTGGTGGGATGAGGAAAATCAGTGGGATACGGTGATTCCTGGTTATAAATTATATCGGAAGGATAGGGGGGAAGGGTTGGAGGTGGGGTGACTCTGTATGTCAGAGTGGGTATACCGTCCAGTAAGATTGAGAGGGTAAGAGAACTGGATTCGCTTCTGGAAATGCTATGGGTTGAAATAGTGGGTCCAAAAGGAAGCTTAACAGTGGGAGTTTGTTATCGCCCACCAGATCAAAAGATAGAGGAGGATTATAAAATGATAAATGAATTAAAGATAACGGCTAGATGAAATAACTGTGTTGTAATACGCGACTTTAACTACCCACACATTGATTGGGTCAATATGAGTTCTAGTTGGGAAAAAGATTGAGTTTTTAGACACTCTCAATGACTGTGCTATGGAACAGATGGTCACAGATCCTACCAGGGGAGAGATGATCCTGGATTTGGTCCTAAGTAACACCCAAGACCTGGTGAGAGATGTAAAAGTGATTGCACCACTTGGGAACAGTGACCATAATGTCACTGAGTTTAACATTTGTATAAATAGGGAGTTGCCCAAAAAGACTGATGCAACCACTTTTAACTTTAAAAGGGGTAACGTCTCTGGTATGAGGAGACATGTGAGGAAGAAATTGAAAGGAAGAGTGGAGAAGGTCAAAACCATTGGGGAAGCTTGGAGACTATTCAAAAATACAGTCCTAGAAGCTCAGAAAAAATATATACCCCAGGTTAGGAAAGGCACAAATAGGTATAGAAAAAAGCCTGCATGGTTAACAAATAAAGTAATGGAAGCTGTAAAAGGTAAGAAGGATTCCTTTAAGCGGTGGAAAGCTAGTCTTAGTGAGGTTGATAAAAGGGAACACAGACTATGGCAAATAAAATGCAAGTCTGTGATCAGGCAAGCAAAAAGGGAATATGAGGAGCATATCGCAAAAAACATAAAGACCAACAATAAAACTTTCTTCAAATACATTAGAAGTAGGAAGCCAGCCAGGGAGGCAGTGGGACCCTTGGATGACCAAGGGGTAAAAGGAGTAGTGAAGGATGATAGGGAAATGGCTGAGAAGCTGAATGCATTTTTTGCCTCTGTCTTCACTGTGGAAGAGGAGAAGTGCTTGCCCACTCCAGAAGCACCGATTTCGGGAGGGGGTTTGAAAGACCTGAATCAGATTGCGGTGACAAGAGAGGAAGTCCTCCGACTGATGGACAATTTAAAAACTAATAAATCACCAGGCCCGGATGGCATTCATCCGAGAGTTCTGAAAGAACTCAAATGTGAACTTGTGGATCTCCTGACAAAAATATGTAATCTTTCTATAAAATCTGCCTCCATTCCTGAGGACTGGAAGGTAGCTAATGTCACTCCCATCTTTATAAAGGGCTCCAGAGGAGATCCGGGAAATTACAGGCCAGTCAGTCTGACATCGATACCGGGTAAGTTGGTGGAAACTGTTATTAAGGAAAGAATTAGTAGGCACATTGATGAACAAAAACTATTGAGGCAGACTCAGCATGGGTTCTGTAAGGGAAGATCTTGTCTCACTAACCTGTTAGTGTTTTTTGAGGGAGTGAACAAACATGTGGACAAGGGGGACCCAATAGATATTATTTACCTTGACTTCCGGAAAGCTTTTTGATACAGTTCCTCATCAAAGGCTCCTAAGAAAGCTCAATAGTTATGGGATAAAAGGACAAGTCCTCTTGTGGATCAAAAACTGGCTTATAAATAGGAAACAGAGAGTGAGTATAAATGGGAAACTTTCTTAGTGGAGGGTGGTAAGCAGTGGGGTACCACAGGGATCAGTACTCTGTCCGATGCTTTTTAACTTGTTTATTAACGATTTGGAATTGGGAGTAAGCAGTGAAGTGGCTAAATTTGCAGATGACACGAAGTTGTTCAGGGTGGTGAAAACCAGGGAGGATTGTGAGGCACTCCAAAGGGATCTGTCCAGGATGGGTGAGTGGGCGTCAACATGACAAATGGGGTTCAATGTGGCCAAGTGCAAAGTGATGCACATTGGAGCCAAAAATCCTAATCCCCAGTATAGCGTTGGCCTTCTTTATTGCAGTTACACACTGTCTAGACATTTTCATTGAGTTATCTACTACGACTCCAAGACCTCTCTCTTGGTCAGTCTCTGCCAGTTCAGATCCCATCGACGTGTATTTATATTTAGGATTTTTGGCTCCAATGTGCATCACTTTGCACTTGGCCACATTGAACCCCATTTGTCATGTTGACGCCCACTCACCCATCCTGGACAGATCCCTTTGGAGTGCCTCACAATCCTCCCTGGTTTTCACCACCCTGAACAACTTCGTGTCATCTGCAAATTTAGCCACTTCACTGCTTACTCCCAATTCCAAATCGTTAATAAACAAGTTAAAAAGCATCGGACAGAGTACTGATCCCTGTGGTACCCCACTGCTTACCACCCTCCACTGAGAAAGTTTCCCATTTATACTCACTCTCTGTTTCCTATTTATAAGCTAGTTTTTGATCCACAAGAAGACTTGTCCTTTTATCCCATGACTATTGAGCTTAATTAGGAGCCTTTGATGAGGAACTTTATCAAAAGCTTTCTGGAAGTCAAGGTAAATAATATCTATTGGGTTCCCCTTGTCCACATGTTTGTTCACCCCCTCAAAGAACACTAACAGGTTACTGAGACAAGGTCTTCCCTTACAGAACTCATGCTGAGTCTGCCTCAATAGTTTTTGTTCATCAATGTGCCTAATAATTCTTTCCTTAATAACAGTTTCCGCCAACTTATCCAGTATCGATGTCAGACTGACTAGCCTGTAATTTCCCAGATCTCCCCTGGAGCCCTTTTTAAAGATGGGAGTGACATTAGCTACCTTCCAGTCCTCAGGAATGGAGGCAGATTTTATAGAAAGATTACATATTTTTGTCAGGAGATCCACAAGTTCACATTTGAGTTCTTTCAGAACTCTCGGATGAATGCCATGCAGAGCCACCCCACCTCCAACCCTTCCCCCCTATCCTTCAGATATAATTTATAACCAGGAATCATCGTATCTCACTGATTTTCCTCATCCCACCAAGTTTCTGAAATACCCACAATGTCTATTTCCTCCCCCCCAAAAAACCAAGCATTCCAACTCCCCGATTTTACTCGGAGACATCTAGCATTTGTGTATAAACAGCTATAGTTTCCCATGCTTGTTAAGCCCACAACCTTCCACTTGCTGCATCGAGACCTTGCCAGGCAGTCCCTATCGTTAGCCACAGTCTCAGTGGACAATTGTAATCCATTTCCTTGTACAAAAGTAACAGCTACCCCTTCATCTCTTTGAGATGAGCCATCCTGACCCAGAGACTTTTCATCTTCTGTCAGCTTTCCCCCAATATTCAGTTTAAAACTGCTCTGCCACCTTTTTGATTTTGAGTGCCAGCAGCCTGGTTCCTTCTCAGGACAAGTGGAGACTGTCTCTTTTGTACAGCTCCCTCTTGTCCCAAAAAGCATCCCAGTGCCTAACAAACTTGAACCCTTCCCCCCTACACCATCGTCTCATCCACACATTGAGACTCCTGACCTGTGCCTGTCTCTCTGGCTCTGCATGTGGAACAGGTAGCACTTCTGGTCCTGGCCTTGAGTTTCCTGCCCAGCAGCCTAAATTTTTCCTCCACGACCTCATGACTGTATTTCCCCACATCGTTGGTGCTGACATGCACCATGACCACTGGCTTCTCCCCAGCACTATCCTCCAGCCTATCTAAAACTTGTGTAATGTCTGCTACCTTTGCACCAGGCAGGAAAGTCACCATACGGTCAGTATGCGGGTTCACCACCCAGCTGTCTACCTGCCTAAGGATTGAATCACCAACTACCAAGAACCTCCCTCCCACCCTTCCCAGGGACGGTTCCTTGGTACGAAAGGATACCCGTTCACCAGCTGAAGAAGAGGTCCCTTCTGAGGGCACATTCCCCTTATCCTCAGCATGGTGCCCCATTTCCCCTTGACCCTCATGCTCCCTGGCAGCAGCGGGCTGCCAGATCCAGAGTGGGACATATCTAACAAGTCCCCGAGAGTCTTTTCCATGCACCTGACTGTCTCTGCTTCTCCAGGTCAGCCACCTTGGCCTCAAGGGAGCAAACTCATTCCCTGAGAACTCAGCTTTGAAGGAACACTGCCTATGAGGTAGGTGGGGCTGAGAGAGCTCTCTCAAGAACTGCCCTTGAGAGAACAACTCTGGAATAACTTGTGACTGACCCAAGGTCACACCAGCAGCTGCATGTGGAAGAGTGGGAAATCAAACCCGGTTCTCCCAGATTAGAGTCCATGTTCCTAACCACTACTCCAAACTGATTCTTTTTATTTTATTTTAGGGCATAAGTGAAGCCAACTGCCATATACAATAACTAAGCGACTGAATTATTTAACAACATTTATACTGAATCCCCAAAGTCTGATTCAAGAATAGTGAGACTTGCAGCTTGATCCTGACTGGGAAGAGACATGACTCATGCAGATGTGGTATTTATTTTACTTATGTATGTTCTGGCCTTTCTCTTGAGGTGGGATAGCTTCTATTGTGAATAGATAAGCTGGTGCATCTCTGGAAACAGGCAAGTGTAGTCTCACAGGTACTGTTATTTATTTTTCAATGAACAATGACTGTCAAAGTTGTGTGCCCTGACACACAGTTTAAGAAAGTTTCAACAGTTGCCAAACATAGCATTCTAATGTAGGGATGCCAGCCTCCACGTGTGGCCTGGGGATCTCCTGCCTTTACAACCAATCTCCAGGTGACTGTGATCAGTTCCCCTGGAGAAACGTCTGCTTTGAAGGGTGGACTCTATGGCATTGTACCATGCTGAGGCCCCTCCCCTCCCCAAAGCCTGCCCTCTCTTGGATCCACCCCCAAAGTCTCCAGGTATTTTCCAACCAGACCTGGCAACCCTATCCTAATGGAATGTTGTGTCAGTCACTGGGAACATAAAACACTGGTACTGCTCCAGTCTCTGCATAGGCTTGCTATCATCTTCGGGACACAATATACAAATTGTGGTTTTCATCCTTAAAGCTCTTCAAAACTTAGATTTCAACACTGCATTAGGCTGTATGTCCAACCTCAGGGTCACAGTACATAGAAGCTGCTGTGGATTGCAGACTAGAATGTTGGCTGTTTAGTCAGATTTTCTCTGTGATCATAAGGACCATATCACTCCTGTCTACACTGGCCTCCAGTTTGCTTCTGAGCCAAAGTCAAGGTGCTGGTATTGACCGTTAAAGGTCTACACCGCTTGGGACCAGCAAAGCTTGGGTGGCAGCCTGAGAAATGGCCTTCTCAGTTGTGAAACTGAAATGGTGGAATTCTCTCCCTAAGAGATTTGTCTTACATGTATTATTATCTCCCACCTCCTTTTTGTTTGGTTTGGTATTCTTGTTATAACCATCCCTCCTGTTTATGTTTTTAATTATTGAATATATGTGTGTGTGTGTGTGTGTGTAGTTGGCTTTTAATTGGTTGCTGATTGCCCTAATTGGTTTGAAAGGCAGAACAAAACATTTTAGACCAATAAATAAATCTTTTTAAGTTATATATTTAAAAAACCCTAGAATTTATCCCGTAAATCTTCAAAGAAGACAAATACAAAATCTAGAGTTTTTTATGTATCAGATAAGCAGAGAAATATTAATATTACTAAAGTAGCCATTGTTAAGAGTTCCTGTTTATACTCTTTTCCAGTTTGGATCACTTATGTACAAGATATATGGATTTGTATTGGAACATGCAAAAGAAGAGGGTCCATGGTTCATTGGCAATGCAAATTTATTTGCTTCATTTATTCCCCTACTCTCTCCCGATCATGGACCCAAAGAAGCTTACATTGCTCTCCTCTTCCTCATTTTATCTTCAGAACAACCCTGTCAAATAGGTTTACTCATCAAAAGTCCTAGATTCAGTCTCTGACCTCTTCTGTTAAAAGATAGGAGGTGTTGGGAATGACATTACTTTGCCCAAGACCTCTTGAGAGCCAGTCAGGATAAAAAAGAATGAGCTATAGGGGCCAATGTTCTGAGCTTCTATAAGGCAACTTCATATATGTTTAAAGGGGGCAAAAATCATGTTATGTTAACTGATGCATGTTTTTTAAAGGTGCTCCATATTCCCAGATGTCTGTATACACTCCAGTGCACAATGTAGCTTTTGTCATTGGAAGAGCTTTTTTGCACAGTGAAAGGAATGCACATAACCGATCTGCTTCCTACATTGTAATGAATGGAGCAGCTATTGAGGGTAAGAAAGTGTCAAGTGCCCATTGCATTCCTAAGAAACTGATGGATTGGGTCTCATATCACAAACTGAAAATCTTACATATTCAGCCATATACTATGCCCATTAATGACCGAAGAACCCAATCTTAAAATATGCATATATTGCATATATCTATAGGATGGGGATTCATAATAGCAACCAAATTAAAATGTGCATTATTTAGAAATGCTGAATTTTGAACTTATACCTCAAAATTCAGCATTTGAATGCTAGGCAATCAGATGCTAGGGATTTTACCGGAAAGTAAGTCTCCCTATATTCTGTGGGGCTAATTCCCAGGTATGTGTGAACAGGATTTCAGCCTTTTGCTGGAATCTCTTGATTGTTGGGGGAGCTATTAATATGGAAACACATAAGCTATAAACTGTCCCATGTTGCCAAACACTAAAAATTGTTGCATGGTAACTATCAGATATTATTCCTCGTTATCAACATATTATCATGTAACATGAAATATTATTGATATCAGCCCTCAAATAAGGTCAAGAATATATGCATCATTACACAGCAGTATTGCTCAAATATTTTTACAGATCAAATGCTGAAATCCAATAACGTAGAAAAGCAAACAGATATTCAAAATATTATGGATGTTCACCACATATTCAAGCATTCAGAGATTAACTGGAAACTAGTGAATATCAAGGAGCTGCGGTGGCTCAAGTGGTTAAGACGCTGAACTGCAGGCTGTGGAAGGTCAGTAGTTCAGCAGTTCGAGACCCGGGTGCCGCATGACGGGGTGAGCTCCTGTCTCTAGTTCCAGCTCCTGCCAACCTAGCAGTTCGAAAGCAAGAAATTGCAAGTACATAAATAGGTACCACTTCGGTGGGAAGGTAACAGCGTTCCGTGCGCCTTGGTGTTGAGTCATGCCGGCCACATGACCACGGAAACGTCTTCGGACAGCGCTGGCTCTTCGGCTTTGAAACGGAGATGAGCACCGCAACCCTAGAGTCGGATTCGACTGGCTTTCGAGCAAGGGAACCTTTACCTTTACCTTTACTAGTGAATATCAAAATTCATGGAGGGCCCCCCGAGCCCAGGCAAGCCCGATCTTGTCAGATCTCAGAAGCTAAGCAGGATCGACTCTGGCAAGTACTGGTATGGGACGCCTCCTTAAAGTACCAGAGGCAGGAAGCGGGGCAGGCCTTATTCAGCCACCTCCATGACCCCCAGTAGAAGTCAGTCATCAGAAGTCACCATGACTTCCAGGTGCACACACAGTCAGTAACCAGAGGTCTCCTTGACTTCCAAGTGCACACACACTCACACACACATGCACATATTAAAAAAAAATACAAAAAAATACAAAAAAAATCATGGAGGACAATACTTGGGAACAAATACATTTCAGTCTATAAATAAAATGGTTTCTTTTTGTTTAGAATTATTATAAGCATGAATTCTTTTATTTCTTTAACAATTTTTTCCTCCAACCAGCTCAGGGCTAAACATGGTGTCTTCCCATTTTATTCCTACAAGAACCCTATGAAATAGTAAAAGAAAGTGATTGCTCCAAGGTTACCCATTAAGCTTCATGGCTGAGTATGGATTTGACCCTGGATCTTCCTGATCTAAGCTCAGCCCCCTAGCCACTTTAATGCACTGGCTCACAAAAGCTTTGTATAACTTTATGATAATTTAATCAAGTAGTTGATTAAGACTCATAAACTAAAGTCTTTATTTAATTGGCCAATATCCCTGTAGGAAAAAAACAAAAAAACACTGACACTGCTAATAAAAGAAAGGCATCCCTTTCACCCCCTGAAAAATCCATGCAAGAACTCAGAGGAATGGGCGTTTTTGCAAGCAAATATTTACCAAGTAAATCCTGTCCTTTCCTGCCAATTGCACATGCATGTTGGTTTGGCATCTGCATCAAAATTTACCTCATTGGATATAATGATAGCACTAAACTCATTTAACTCCTCAGCCCATTTCCACTGAGCAGGTGAAAAGTTTTCCGGCATGCCTCCTCCTACTATAGTCCTCTTGTTTGCTGAGTGTGATTTGGAAAGAGCACCCTTCCCCCGCCCTTCAGTTTTTATCCCTGTTTCAAGAGGCAGCCGTCAGCAACAAAACCACAAGGCTAGTCTTGGCTGGCTGACTACATTCAGCAGCTGCTCTGTTCCAAGTACTGGGCAAGCCACAGTTATCCAGATTCCCACTTGTCCTGTGTCTTCTGCCTCAGTTGCATTACAGCATCTTGAGCAAGAAGGACCACTAATTGACCAGCCTGGGTAGGCTGCCAGCATTTCAACACTGCCTGTTCCCAGTCCCCAAAAGGCCATGCCTGCCCTTGTCTCACTGTTTTTCCCACCCCTGTTGATCCAAGGTCTGTGTCATCTTCCAAGTCCTCCTTGAATGCATGTGGTATACTCTGCTTTTCCAGCAGGCTGCTTTTGGGTTACTGTTTTTTCAACCCGAGAGAATGTTCTGAGCGAATCCGTTCTTTCTGCAGTTATGTTGTCATGAATTAGAAAGGCAGCACCAAAAGCAAAAGCCGTTTGTCCCCCCCCCCCCACAAGTACCAAAACCTAAAGCACCATTTTCCAGGGTCTTACCTAACTATTCTGCTAGAACAACAAAATTTATCTGCGTACAGACACACACTTCTCTGTACTTTCTTCAAGCAGAGAGAAAATGCCTTTTTCATACTGACTAAAGCAGGAATGCTATTTGCGTTGGCTTTCGTGAATTTCTTCATTGTGTTGTACTGACATGATTTGTTCAAAGAAATTGTGCTTTTGGAAGGAAAAGGTTAAAGTTTGCTACTGATATTCATCAGGAGATGGATATTTAATCTTTAATCTCTTGTTCTAGGCCCCTACTTTGGATCAACTCATTATCCCGAATAAACGATGTGTCATTCCCATTATTTATGTTTCATTGCAGCCAAAGTATCTGGACCTCGTTTGGGTAAGCACCATTCATTTCGACCCATTCAGCATTAATCTCCCTGCTAACATCTTTCCTGTCCTATGCGCTGTCCCCTATTTGCTTTTATGTTTTCCGCGGAGTGTTTATAAAAGGATAATCTTTTACAAAGCAGACAGAATTTTTTTGTGTATAAACTGCTGGGTTTGAATGCCTCATTGATACACCATCTAAACTGAAGTGTTCAGCAAGATTAGTGCATCCACTGAGCTACTGAACTGGGTAAAAATAGGGGAGCTGTGTCTTTCTTTATAGCGAAAAAGGGCGACTAACAATGCCGTCACCTTTCAGATGGGATACTTTTAGCAGATGGACTTGGAAAACATTTGGAATATTTTTTAAAAAGAAAGAAACATAATCAGCAAAAGAGATCGCTTATGGTGACAAAGGAAAGGAAAAGAGACAACAGCCGTGTTGTTTTGTGGCTTCTGATTTGCTGGGGAGTGAATGTCAAGCTGGAATCAAGCCATGGAAATCAAATGAATTACTCTTTCTAAATCATTGTAACTGCAACTTGAATTTGCCTTCCAGCATGGCTAAATACATATGACTTTTGCTGAGGATCAAAAGCATGTAACCCTGTAGTATGGAAACAATATAATTTTTTTAGGACAAATTTATAAATGTATTATTCATGTATTTTGCGATTCCTCCCCTCCCCCCTCCAATCTGTGCATGTTATGCAGCCATATCTTTGGGAATGTTGGATGGTATCGACAGACAACCCCCACAACACAAACACTTTTTTTGTTTAAAGAACACAATATGTAAGCCCTTTTTTTGCCCATATTCCCCACATTTAATAGGGAAAATTCCAAAACAGACATGTGGTAGTATCATTTGAATGGCATAGATCCTTAAATACATTTGTCACTTGGTGCACTTGCCAGCTATTTTTCAAAGATCCACACCATCGAAAAACACTCCAAATTATATCCATCATGACTCTGTCAACATGTAGCACTGTTTAGCGTTTTATTTTCATTAAACTGCACTATTGTTGTCCATCTATTATGACATAAACTAGGATTTGTGCCCTTGCATTAAAATGAAATGAAGACTGAAAGGAAATAGTTGGGAAAATATTCAGAAAACATTGCAATTCATTTGTGTTTATTAAGCTGCCTTGGTGCATGTGGGAAGGGGTAGGTGAAATGTCAGGGAGTTTACCTGTGTGTTGCTCTCTGGTGGGTATTTAATTTCAGTCAGACAAAGCCAAGATGATGGGGTAATAATTTTGCCACTGAATTTACTCTTGGAATCAGTACTGGAAGTGCTTCTACTCTATTTCAGTTGAGGGCACACTGTTTTGGGGTGTAGCCTGTGGCCTAGTTCTCACTGAGGTGTCAAACTTGTGTCTTGGTCGTATCACATCAGATGACAGGTTGGGTTCACATTACTGAATCCTGTTTCAGACAAAATAATAATTTCATGCATACAAAAAAACCCCTTATGAGTTCTTGTCTTTGAAACCCAGGCCTACCAATAGATAATCCATAACTGTACCTAAGCAACTCAGAGTAACTGTTGTCGAAATGTTGAGGTGTGTTATTCTGGCTGGCCTAGTGATTATTTCAGACCTTCAAACATTTAATTTGGTAGGCAGAGAGGAGTATACTTACAGGACCATTTGCATGCATGAGTCCCAAATGACAGGTCACCAAAGGATTGATTGGATCTTGGGCGTAGTTCTTCAGCAAGAAGGTAAAGTGGCTCTGGGAAGCTGAACAAGATGGGTAATAGAACACACAAGATGGGTAATAGGACTCATCTTTCAGCTTTTTAGCTGACATTTAGTGAAACCAAAGAATCACAATATAATTGCTATTCATGAATTCTTCAGTGGTCCCAAGTACAGTATCCAAGAGATGCAATTGGCTATCATGTTTGGCAAAAACAGGTGTGTATGGCAAAGGGAGCAGTGCTTAAGACTAAAATAATTGGCAAATAGAGCTCTTCTCGCCTCAACTCAGGCAATGCTGGTGCGGCAGCTCTCAAATATGTGCATTCTCCAGTTATTTGTGCAGCAGTAAAATCTCTAGAGTACAAAACACATAATCTTTGCTTCTCAGTTTGGTTCAGCCTGCAGATTTCCAAAGCTCAAAGTTCAATGGCGACAAAAAGGAACATAAGAAACCTGAAATGTACATATGCTTCACATGGACATTTATAAGCATTACTTTTGTTTATGTTATTTTTCGTATTAATAATAAATTAATGTTCCAGCAAGATCAAACAATTTGGGATCCAAATGCAGACCACCAACACTGGGCGGTGGCCCAACAATGGCTCAGAACACCTTTATTATACAGTACATTTTTATCCTGCTGTTCCTCCGAGGAACTCAAGGTAGCATAAATTATTCCCACCTCTTCCATTTTATCTTCACATCTACCCTGTGAGGTAGGTTAGGCTGACATGCAGTGACTGGCTCTGACACTATAACCACTTCATTACATCGAACCTTTGATAACAGCTTCCTCCCTGGCACAGCAAAAATGGGGAGAGGTCTTCAAGCTCCTTGCAGGTCTCAGTGCATGACCGGTGGTCACCTTAGTGTATTGTGAGTTGGGCCAGTCTAGTCCTTCTGACACCAGGCCATATTGGTTGTGACTGGGATCACCTCAGAGTTAATTCAGCTCAATGTTAATGGTGTGACACTTGAAAGCATTAATTACAAACAACTCTTTAAAGATGCTTTAGCAATACATTTTTCAGCATGCAGGTATAGATGCTGAAGTGATTCATACCTTTCCTCAACAAAAGGGATTTCTCACATTAATATCCCTCAGAAATAGCCCTCCATGAAATTTATGAGAGCTCTTGGCAACCCAAGTAACCATAAAATATTAATCAAATGTATGTGTGTGTTGCAGTAATATATACATAAAGAACCAAAGAGCATTAAGATTCCAATGGGACCATTAAGGGGCCCATAAAAATAAAATGTCAAAAGAGAGACATTGTCAAGCTTGTCAGGATTCAGCACTTAATTTGCCCTAATATTTCTTCTTTATGTTTTCTTGCAAGATGAGGAAATCATTGAATCTTCAAAGTGAAGACCTAAATATGACTGGCTTCTTGGTTGTGTGATTCATAAACAAATGGGAAACATCTGATTCGTGCACTTAGTGAGCTAGTGTGGTGTAGTAGATAGAATGTTCAGTTTAGACTGGGGAAATTCTTGCTCAGCCATGAAAAAACAGTGGGTACAGCGCTGGCTCTGCCATCATCTCCCAGCCTAACCTGCACTGGGAGAATAAACTGGGACAACCCAATACACACCAACCCCAGCACTAAGGAGTGGTCAGTTGCTGTTTTCCATCTCCACAATTCAGCAATGCTCTAAGCCCGAAGGCAGACTGTAATGAGTGTTTTATTATTTGATTACAGGAATCATATAGGGCAATCTTAAACACATTTATTTAGAAGTAAGTCTCATTGAGATCAATAGAGCCAGTTTGCTAGTCTCTGTTTCATCCCTGGATCTTCCAGATAGTTTTGTAAATAAATGTTCCTGGGTAAACATAAAGAGGTATCAAATTGTGTCTCTTTCTCCTGCCTCACAGTAGGTGATCATTTGCAGTAAGAGTTATGGGCAAGTTAAGTACATGCCATGATATGGTATCTTGGAAGTGTAGGCTAATAGCTATTTCTAAGCAGGAACATTAAAATATAATTCTATTTGCAAAGCTGCATTAGCTATTTTTTAATTTCAGGTTAAAACCTGTTTTCAGTTCATTTAGCCTTAAGGCTTGGAAAAAGATAAATACATACTTCTGCATTAACTACCCCAACCTGACCTCCATTTATCCATTATTAAATTTATTAAAATTATTTTTATCCCACTTTTTCCAAATAAACAATTTGCTTTAAGTAGCTAACCGAAACAAACTAAAACAACCATAAAAGCTAAATGACAATAAAAACAAATGACAACCAATAACAAATTTCACAAATCAAAATTGCAAGCAGCCGTAGTAAAAGAGAATTATTCAGGAGGGCACTTTTATAAGGGAATAGGACTGTTGTTTATGGCCCTGTTTATTGTATGTATTATCTTGTTCTTACTGCATTGTTTTCTAAATTGTGTAAGCCATCTTCCCCCCATTTTTTAAGAATATGTCACATCATATATTGTTTTTATTGAATTGTTTTCTAATTTTGTATTCATATCATTGCACTGTTGGATGTCTTATACAGTTTCTATTCCATTATTTTAAACTTTTGTAATCTGCCTTGAATCTCAACAAGAAAGGCGGATGACATATACAATAAATAAATAAATAAATAAATAAATAAAATATCATCTGAAAACCCAGCAAAGCAGAGCAAGGTACAGCAAACAAAGTGTCCAAACTGCTGGGAAAAAAAATGACATATTTACATGATACCTACCTAACACCAACAATGAAGATACTTACCTAATACCAGCAAAATCTTGGGGAGGAAATGTGGTACCACAATCAAGAAGAGCTACTGGTGGTTGTCAACTGCCTCACCTAAAATCATGGTGGGGGAACCCTAAAAGGCCTCTGGGGAAGAACTTAATGAATTGACAGTTTCATAGGGGAGCAGAGATGCCTTTATATACCCTGCTCCCAAACCATTCAAAGCTTTATAAGTCAAAACTAGCAGTGTTACTAGCAATAAATATGAATCTCTTTCATATAATGTTGCAATGTAAAATTAATAGTAATTTTGATTACAGCTGTTTATATTTACTCTGGCGTATAAACTACCTTTTCAGAAGCAGTTCTAACACTAAATCATTTCTTTTATAACTGTTGTCAACTGCCTTCTCCTCCTGTTTCTCTTTTTTCACATAGTTCCTAAAAGAACTAACTTCAAGCTCATTATTTGTCGGAAACTGAATCAGCAGGGGTTTAAAAACCAGTTTATTTGGGGATTCTTGTCTTCTCAGTTAACAGTACAAAAGCCGATAAAGGAAGTGATCTGACAGCTGAATAGATTCCAAAATTGGGGTCATTTTCTCATATGACCAACAAATATGACAGAGATACGCAAGGGTGTATATGTGCCTTTTAGCACCTGGCGGAGTCCAAAAGCTTATCTCAAAGCTGCTTCTCTTGTCCTCAAGAATAAAAACTGGAAACCTTAAACTCCTTACTTATAAGAAGTATACCACTGGTTTCTGAGATTACTGCAGAATAAATTGGTTACAGATTACAGCCAAAAATTACAAAACATTCAAAATTATAGATTTTGCTAGCTTCCCTTGAATTTTGGAAGTGTTTGGGGGCATTTCAGATATCGCTGAGCTGACCCAAAACAGCTAAATTTCAAGTTTAATTTGAGGTCAGGCGTATCCAAATGTACACCCCTAAATCTTGAGGAAGCCAAAATTGTTTTGATAAGACTAATGACATTTCTTAGAAGTGTCTGATTAGGCCTGTGATTACAGTGTTGCCAGATTTCTCTTAAATCAAAGTTTAAACCAAAAATGTAGCAGGAACTGTTAATGTAAACCACTTGAGGAAATTTATGGCAATCTAAGAACTCTTAAAATTTAAAAAAGAAGTAGTCAGGGGTATTCACACAGTCTGAACAGTAGATTCTTTGAAGAGGGGTTTAGTCACCCCAGGAGCAGAATCACAAACTACCTTTTGTTATCATTTTATTTATGTTATAAGCTACCTTGAGTTTCTCTAGGGAAAAGGTGTCGGGTGCCCTGCCATGGGGTAATTGGGTGATGTATGTGTGTGAAGGAATGTGCTTTGCCTTGCAGCTGTAATGTCTCTGCAGCCTCCCTTATCTTCCCCTGGCCTTGACTGCTTAGTCTGTTAGGCACGAAGCACCCCAATTTCCCGTGCGCCTCTGAACTGTTAGATGCCTCCCTGCCATTTTTCCAGCTTACCCATTGGTTCCCAGATGTCAGAAGGGCATGTATGAATCCTCCATAATTGTAATAGCCATTTTGTAACTTTCATTCCTGACGTTAACATTATAGACTGCTTCACTTGACTCTGATCAAAATAAAGCTTTACCTGTTTAGGGACCTGCTGTTGAATTGAGTTAGTGGAGGGCCTGACAAAAGGCAGCTAATAAATATGTTGAACCAATAAGACAAAATACATGTTGGGCAGTCTGAATTGCTGAGGTTTGTGATTTCCAGTATGAGATCTCATCACCATATGACCAAACACTTTCACCAGATTGCTCTAGCACACTTAGGAGGGACCTCAATATGCACAACAGTAGGAGAAAAACCTTCCATGCCAATCTGGGCTACTGTATGCTGGAGTTATCCTTTTTTCTTATCTGGGTTTATGGCAATGTCTCAGTTTGCTCTTACAGTTTAAGCATCCTGGTATATATGGTGTGTAGCTAAGGTTGCCACTCTTTAAATGAATTTTTGGAATGTGATCTTAAATTTGACAGCATTGCTGTCACCAAGTAGGTATCGGTCTTCAGATGACCAACTGAGACAACAACTTAGTCATCATGGCCTAGTGTTAAAGCTGCCAATCAAGCTGCTAGTCCTTTGGGGAAAAAAGGAACTCACTGGGCATCGGTCTGACCTTTTTTATGTCATATAGCTACATTTTTGCCATTTATTGAAATCCTGAAGATACTGTCCTGGTAGACTCAAAGTTTTCCAGATTTTCAGTGGTGTGCTGCTTGCAGAAACCATATGATGTATGTCTAGACAGATCAATGCCATGCAGATCCCACATGACTGTGACTGAAATGGTTGCTATTAATTTGGAGGGCAAAATAATTAACTAAATTCACTTCCTGAAAGGTGCAGTCCAGCAGAGTTTGTTTCATACATTAAATTAAGAGCAGAACTGAAATAGTATACCTTCGCATCCTAGGGTCAATAGCCCCTGGCCTAACAACCAGTGGGAGACTGGGGAAGTGGGGGCACAGAGACCGATTTCACACAAGAGCTGTGCCACCATTATGCCTCCCTTTGCCCCATGTCTATTAGGTCAATTTCCCACTCAAAGCCATGCGGCCGCATTTTGACCCGCGGCTTTGCCTGACTTCCCCAAGTTTTGTGATCCTGTTTTTTGAGGATCACGAAACCACAGGGGAAATCGAGTGAAGCCATGGGTCAAAATGCAGCCACACGGCTTTGAGTGAGAAATTGACCTAATAGACATGGGGCAAAGGGAGGCGTGACCACAGCGCAGCTCTTGTGTGAAACCAGTCAGTCTTCAGGTGATGGTGTGATGTTCTAGGTTTCCTTGAATGACATTACACCTTTCTAGGAATTTACCAGAGAGTTTCAGCCAATTCCTAGAGAGGCATGACATCACTTCCAGGTTTTTCCAGAAGTGAAGTCATGCCATCAGCCATTTTTATTTTATATTTTCCCCAACACTGCTCAGACTCAGCAATGCTGTCACATGATACTGGTGCCGTTTGCTCAGCCAGGCTTTCTTGACATGCAGGGTAACTAAGAGGGCAGGAAGGGATGGAGGGGAGGGGAGGAGTGTGTGTGAGAGAGGCTCACTCAGCCAGCCAGGTGGAATGGTTGCTTGCTGCTTCTGAACTGCAGCTGGCTTCAGTCAGGCAACTGCCTGTTCCTCTTCAATCGAGGAGGTGACACAGCGAGGGAAAGGAGGTTAAGAAGGAGACAGTGGCTGGTGCAGGACGCTGGCAAGGCAAGGCAACCATCCAGGCTGCTGCTGCTGCTGCTGCTGCTGCAGGGGAAAAGACTTGGAGGGAGGATTAGCTGCTGCTGACCCTACAAGCACCAGGCTCCCAAGGGTGGGGGAGAAAGGCCAGTGCCAAACCCACCCCATGCGCCATGCGATCTGCTCCAGAAGTGGCAAGGAGAGCAGTGTTCCAAATGACACATGCTCTCCAGAGGAGCCCAGTTTACTCCAGTGGCAGAGCCCCTCCCTTCCCCTCCCCAGGTGGCACCTTGGAGCACCCCCAACAAAATTTTTCTGGGCATGGGGCTGGCTAGGACGCATCATCAGGGAAAGCCTTGGCTGGCAGCTGTGTGAAACACTATGCCGGACTAGATGGACCACTTGTCTGATCCAGTAGGACTCTTATGTTTTTAGCATAGTGGAAGATATATACGGCATCTTCCACCTCACTGATAACCTCCAGTGTGAATTAGGCCATTGCAAAGAACACTCGATCAGTTGTGTTATTCCCCTACTCCCAGTTTTTTAAGGGAAGAAATACAGGTCCTGGAAACAAAGTTTTGCCCGTAATCTATGAAAAGTGGTCCTTCCTATTCAAAAGTGTACATTCATATTATACTTTTGAGGACACATTTTGAAGGTATTATATAGCAATGATTTGCTGCTTCTGAAATGTTTTGTACAGTGGCTCTACAATCTCTATCCATCTGTTATGACAGCAGCCATCTTGGCATCTCTGAGAAAAGAAACCAAATTAAGAGAGATTTTTTTAATGAATTCTGAACACCCTAAGTGTGAATTAAAAATTGCTCTCCTCTTGTGGTCTTATGGCAGTATTACACAAAAAGGAGAGGAAATTACTGAAACTAAGTCAGTCTTCACATCTTGTTGAAAGCGGTTCCTTGTGACCTGTTGATTGTCAGAACTCATACTATTTGCAGTTCATTTGCATTAATAAAAATCCAGCCTTAAGCATTGTGATTTACAGTCATACAAAAGCTATTACAGAGGACCATCCTCATAAGCTTCTTTGTCATAAAGCTATTGTATCTTGCTTTCAATCACTAAACACTATTAAAAATTCCATAATTCTACAAGGCTTGCTGTAATACATAAATTCTTTTGCTCTCAAAGGTGGTCTTATGAAATAAAAGTCATAAATGGGTGGTTACTCATTCATTTGGCTTTAAATGGAAGAAAGTGGTATCAGTTGCACATACTCCAGACAGTGATCTTGGATGAAAATGACACCTGAAAGGATGTTCAAAGCGAAGAAGAAAAAGAAGAGGAGGAGGAGGAGGAGATTGGATTTATACCCTGCCCTTCACTCGGAGTCTCAGAGCAGTTTACAAACTCCTTTCCCTTCCCCTTCCCACAACAGTCTGTTGAGAACTGTCCTTGAGACAACAGCTTTGAGAGAACAATGCCTTGCCCGAGGTCATCCAGCAGCTGCAAGTGGAGGAGTGGGGAATCAAACTCGGTTCTCCCAGATTAGAGTCCGTGCACTTCAGCG
The DNA here is from genome assembly GCA_029375565.1 of Gekko gecko. NCBI lineage: Eukaryota > Metazoa > Chordata > Lepidosauria > Squamata > Gekkonidae > Gekko > Gekko gecko. Next base: position 71,338,883 of record JAPDNY010000001.1, on the reverse strand, counting down.
TTTTCTGCTGAATGCTCCCATAGCATGGGCTTTGCGTTTCCCCCCCACAGCCATAGTGATCATAGTATATAAAATATGCATGCACATGCGTGCACAGATTTCACAATATTCACACACCTGGTGGTGGCAGCACTAATGTGCTGGACAGGGATTGACAGTAACAGATGTGTTGTGATTCTCCCATCCCAGCTTCCTAAAATTCACTGTATCTGATGCCGATACCCCATTCCACTCATAAATAGGCATTTGAGAGGCAGGGAAGCATTCCCTTTCTGCCACTCACTAACTATTCTGATTGTGACCACAGTGAAGCTAAAATCCAATAACACTGGCTGCTGTTTGTTGTATGGCTTGGGATATGCATTCCTCAAAAGATTTTGGAGTTTCCATGTGCAATCTGCAATTAGCTTTCTTTACAGTAGTCCCATCTCTGGCAGCCAATGCAGTTTAGAACACACTGGAACTATGTGGAGTGTATCTGCATCGCATAGCCTCCTATATTTTTGCCAATATTGCACAGGTCAATGATTATGTGGGTGTTGCAGAGAAGCAAAAAGTGAGAGGAATTGTGTGGGATGTATGTGATTTTGTGTTTTTGGATAGTTTTTTTTTCTGCCAGTGGGTTTAATATAACTCGATGATGCAATAAATTTCCCCACTGTATTAGAAGCCACACTCTGTATTTCTGGCACCTGATATACATTGAAAACTGTTGTGTGAGTGGCTTGGGAGCTGCAGTTTCATCCTCCAGGGAACAGCTCAAAGAGATTCCTTAAACCAGATACAGTGCAAAACATCACAGTGTTCCTGTGTTCTCATACTTGACAAAATATTAACATCTCTTCATGTCTTTACTATGTCTTTTGTATTGGAGAAATTATGTTGGTCAAATTAAATAACTTTTCCAGTCTTGCAGCATATATTACGAGATCCATGCTTATCCTAGTGTATATAAGGAAAAAGCTGGTTTCCGTATAAGAACCAATAGTTCATTTAAGCTCATATCACTGGGACACGTTGAAGGGAACAAGTGGAAATGAGCACAGGGGGCTTTAAAGGATGAGCACGGGGGGCTTTAAAAGGGAGAGCAGACAGATTTATGGAGTTTACATCCCTCAATGGCTACTAGCCATGGTGAGTAAAGGGAACTTTCATATAAAGATAGATTCAGGTGGGGTAGCTGTGTTGGTCTGAAACAGCCAGGCCTGTAGCCAGGATTTTTTAATTCAGGGGGCCTTTAAATAAGTCAGGGGGGCACCCTGCACCCCCTCCAAGGAGCGCCATAAATAAAATAAAAAATTAGAAGTCAGGGGGCCTGGGCTGGATGGGAAGTCAGGGGGACCTTAGCAGCAGGTCAGGGGGCCATGCCCCAAGATGCCCACTGTAGCTATGGGCCTGGAAACTGCAGAACAAAGTTTGAGTTCAGTGGCACCTTAAAACCAACAAAGTTTTATTCATGGTATAAGTTTTCATGTGCAAGCACTGTATCTGAGGAAGTGTGCTTGCACATGAAAGCTTATACCATGAATAAAACTTTGTTGGTCTTAATGGTGCCACTGGACTCTAAATTTCATATAAAGAGGCAGCAAACCTCTGAGTACCAGTGCTGGGAGGCAATATCAGGTGAACCATCAATTCTATTGTCTTCCTCATTACCTCAAGAAACCCATGAAGCTGCCTTATACTGAGTCAGACCATGGCTGTATCAAGTTCAGCATTGTCACTGACTGGAAATGGCTCTCCAGGGTCTCAAGCAGAAGTCTTTCACATCACCTACTCCCTTATCCTTCCAGCTGGAAATGTTGCGGATTGAACCTGGGACCATCTGCCTGCCAAGCAGACGCTCTACTACTGAGCCATGACCCCTTCCCAAAGGCAATCACTTACTGCCATTCTTGGCTCTGTGAGTTAAAGAAAAAGATATAATGAGAATTTTTGATGGAATTCCAGTTTTGGCAGTGATCAGTTCTAAGTGTTAGGCCAATGTTCCCTGTAAACTGCGTTAGTGTGAGCTAGCTCACAGTTTTTTAGCCTCCAGCTCAGACATTTTTGTCTTAGCCCAGGAAGGATGGCTCCAGAACAAACTAATTCATGCAGTAGCCAAATCACTTGCTCAAGACTTTAATGTCAGTAGCTCACAAAGTAGAATTTTTGTTCACAAGACTCCACAGCTTACAGAGAGCACTGGTTCTCACCATAATAAAGAGCAGTCCTTCTTTTAGTTCAGCCATACCGTTGGTCAATAATATGTTCAACAGACCTTTGTACAAAATTCTACCATCTGAGGCTTCCTTAATTAAGGCAAGAAACAGCTATTACTGGGGCATGATTAACCATGAGGCCACATATAATCTTGGCTATGGGTCTAGGAACACAGTCCAGTTGTGACCTCTGCTGCTGTGTATATAGTGTGTTTTAGTGTGTAGATAATAAACTATTCAACTGATGTATTCCAAAGGGGAACTTCCTTCCACAGACATGCCAGCAACTACGCTGGCTCAAGTCTCATCTAAAGGTATCAGTCTCAACCAGTACCAGTTCCAGGTTTTGGGGGGCTCTGGACAGAAAATTTCTATGGGTCCCTACCACCAGACCGCACCCAGTTGCACCTCCCTTTCTTCTCCCCTCCTCCTGCCAGTGTGTACTTCCCCAGCTTGCCAGCCTTTCCAACACCTGCACTTACAGATGCCCACACTGACTGCATGCCCTTTGCCTGATGTGGGCACTCAATGAAACAGCTGAGCAGTCAGGCTAGAACAGATAAAAGAAAGTACTTCTTCACTCAAAGAGTGATTAACACATGGTATTCACTGCCACAGGAGGTGCTGGCGGTTACAAGTATGGATGGCTTCAAGAGGGAATTGGATAAACATATGGAGCAGATCCATCAGTGACTATTAACCACAAGGTATAGATAGGAATTCTTGGTTTGGGGCTAGTGATGTTCTGTATTCTTGGTGCTTGGTGACAAATCAGTGGGAGGGCTTCTAGTGTCCTAGCCCCACTGGTGGACCTCCTGATGGCACCTGGTATTTTTGGCCACTGTGTGACAGAGTGTTGGACTGGATGGGCCATTGGCCTGATCCAACATTGGATTCTCTTATGTTCTTATGTCACTAGGCAGTGCACATAGTTGGAGGAACTGCCACCATAGTTGCCAGGAGCATTGCTGCTGTTTATCACCTCTGTGTTCTTCCCCAACAATGCTGGGCAGCACATTTAGCTGGGACCATGAGTAGTGGAGCACTTTTGAGCAGCTGAGGGAATGATAGGCAGTAGGCAAGGTAGGTGGATGGGGGGTTGCTGGCTGTAAGCCCCACCAAAAACCCTGGCCCCTGTGGACTCTACCAAAAGTCCTGGTATGCTGATGCCGGCCCTAGTCTCAGCTCAAGCATCTTTTCTGTAGTAGTATGATAGCTGCTAAGAAACAGTTTTTTTCTGGTGTGTCTTCATACCATCTTGGAAATGTGGAGTACCCTGATCATGATTCTGTTTACTATGAGTACCAAAAGCCAAATGTCTGGGGCAAGAGCAGGCCTGTAGCTACAGTAAGGCCTCCTGGTGCTTACCTCCTGACTTACTGTGAGCCCCCCAACTTCCCACCCCCCCACCCCACTGCCATGAGCGGTGGGCCAGCTGGCAAGCACATGGGCCAGTTGCCACCTGGAGCTGCACTACCAGCCTGGCCCTGTCAGCCTTCTCCTCGGCCGTCTACAGTTGTAGATTGTCAACATTGCCCAAAAGCCCCAGCAGCTTGGCCTCAGAGCTGCATTACTGGCCACCAGAACAGCTGTTCTTTACGCTGCAAGACAGCTGATCTGCTGCTGCTGCCACCCAGAGACCAATGATGCAGCAGAGCAGTGAACTTTCATGGGCCAGCCAGTGTCTTCTCTTCCCCAGCCCTAGATGGATAGTGAACCAGCTCAGCCCTCCTCCCCAGGGGCTGGTGAAGGGCGAGGGAAGCTGTGGCCTCTTAGGCCTGGGGTGACTTGCTTCTTCCCCCTCCCCCCACAGCCACCCATTTCCTGCACCAGATGAAGTCCGAGTGCCACTTTGCCAACAGGGTGGCAGGGGAGGTTGAGGGGGTTAATTGAATGAATTGTAATTTAATCAACTTTAATTTAATCAACTTACGTATGTCCTAAGAAATTTAAATACCTCCCCCCGAGAAATCCTGGCTATAGGCCTGGGCAGCAGTGAAATATGGAGCAGGGCTGTGAGGACATGGTCTTCGTCAGCTACCAAGTATTATTACAGCTTAAGATGTGATGCCTGCTTTCCATTCAAACAACCAAGGAACAGCAGGTGTGGTCCCACAGACTCATAGTGTTGTAGGATTAGCAAAAGAAGGAAAAGTTGCCTCATCTTGATCTCTTTTTACTGTAGCTCATATATGTCAGTAAGAGATGCTTTTCAGTAGGAATGAAGGCCTATGACTGGACTTGCCAAGGGCTACCTCATTCCAGTAACTGTTCTTATAACTTCAGCAGTAGCTGATGTTATAGGTCACAAGTCCCTTTCATGATCTGATGAGGAAATGATTTTTTCCACATTTAATTTTATGGCATAAACTTGAACAAGCAGAGTTATACCCAATGGCCTAAGAATGGTATATCTCTTTAGGATTACACTCTTAGGCTGCGATCAGATGTGCTCTTTGATGCAGTGGGGAAGCAAGCCTATTTTTCCCGGTGGAAATCGACATGGCATTGCATGAGCACACATCCTTTGTAGCTGTGGGTTCAGCCCGCCACTAGGTGATCAAACACCATGTGTAGGTGAGTGCGTTTTTTTTGCCTTTTGTTTCCCATGTGCATAACTGAAGAATTACACCTCCGCACAGAGGGTTCTCCATGAAGTATGTGGTTAAGTACATACGGCTAAGCAAGGGGAAAAAATGGTACTGAGTTTGGATGGAATGAGCAGACGATCCTGTTGGCTTGAGTGATCAGACAGGGGAAAGTCCATCCATGGCCCATCAGCAAGCATTATGACCAGACTTTCTCCAGTGTCTTTTAACTCCGCTTCTGTGGTGGGGCAGCACAGGGTGCTGATGGCTGTGGGACCTTTCCCAGATGTTGCTGTCTGATCGTGCCTTTTAGATCTGTCAGGCATTCGCAGCTGAATCAGATCTAAAGACATATCTGACTGCGACCTTAGGAGACAATTCACTCACCTCTGACTTCAGCATAGAGGTACTGGAATTTTCATGTCTCCAGGCATCTCAGCTTATGTCCCTGGATAAAATTATTTGGAAAATCAAGGAGCTCTTGTGGGGAATAAAATCTATGACTTATTTAGCTAAGTATTGTTGACTGTATTCAGTGGAGTGGTTTAAGCACATGACTATCACAATGGATTCCCCGCCCAGCCCGGTTACATGAAACCCTTTTAATGAGGATACCAGGCATCAACTATGACACCACTTTCTGTTCAGTCCAAGCCCAACTCATACATGTATTCCCCAAATTAAATATACAAGACAGGGCTCTTTTTGTAGCAGGAACTCCTTTGCATATTAGGCAACACAACCCTAATGTAGCCAATCCTCCAAGAGCTTATAGAGCTCTTCTTACAGGAGCTACTGTAAGCTCCTGGAGGATTGGCTACATTAGGGGTGTGTCACCTAATACGCAAATGAGTTCCTGCTACAAAAAGAGCCCTGCACTATAGTGTGTGTGGGAATTCCAGTAATGCTTGATTTAGTCCTAATTCACATAAATTTAGTTGTGACTAAAGTCAAACATTGTCAACACCTCTTTTTAAATATCTTTTCCAACTCCTTCCACTAGAGAACCTAGATTAAAGTTGTGGTTTCTGTGACAGGTGGAGAGCCACATGGGGGATGATTTAGAACAGAGAAAATGGTAGATGGGGGAAAGGATTTAACATTTTCTTTCCCTGCTGCTTCTCCAGTTCAATCACCTCTCAAGAAGTTGGTTTTGCTATTTAAAAGGACAGTCGGGGTAATATTCTGCTTCTAATGGCTGTTTTGGCCTGCTAAGTCACATTTAAAAACAAATATGATTGAAGATAGTTTCTACTGACTTGTTCTATTGTTTGAAAGGGAATTTAGTCATGACTAGAGCCCAAATGACACATTCCCTTAACTGTATGGCCCTGTCAACTGACATCCCCCCCCTCCCCCAGTGTCTCCTGTGAGTATTTCGTTCAAACATAGATATGACTTGATATCACCATATCTGCCTTTCCTTGCCCTGTCCTACTCTGCTGGTGGGAAAACTTTAAACACATGATTTTGTATCATGTCTCCTCTTTAGCTAAACTTTTCTAGGAAGTGTCTGCATTAGACAAAGGGTCTGGATTAGATGAAGGCATTTAAAGTACTATATTATGTGGTTCTGACTCTAATAAGGAGCAGTGTGGTGTAGTGCTTTCAGTGTTAGATCAGGACTTGAGAGATTTGGTCAGCCATGAAACCCACTGAAGTGACCTATGGCAGGTCACTGTCTCACATAAGAACATAAGAGAAGCCAATGTTGGATCAGGCCAATGGCCCATCCCATTGAACACTCTGTCACACAGTGGCCAAAAATACCAGGTGCCATCAGGAGGTCCACCAGTGGAGCCAGGACACTAAAAGCCCCCCCAAGCACCAAGAATACAGAGCATCATTTGCCCCAGCCTGAGAGTTCCTATCTATACCTTGTGACTAATAGCCACTGATGGACCTCTGCTCCATATGTTTATCCAATTCCCTCTTGAAGCCATCCATGCTTGTAGCTGCCAGCACTTCCTGTGGCAGTGAATTCCATGTGTTAATCACTCTTTGGGTGAAGAAGTACTTCCTTTTATCCGTTCTAACCTGACTGTTCAGCAATTTCACTGAGTGCCCACGAGTTCTTGTATTGTGAGAAAGGGAGAAAAGTACTTCTTTCTCTATCTGCTCTATCCCATGCATCTCTCTTTATATATAAAAGAGTTTGGGTGTGACCCCTGCACACGGTCCTGCAGCCTTGGCTGCATTGGCTGGCTCCTTTGCCTCTGTCCCACCCAGAGAGGCGGCCGCCAGTGTCTCAGGCTCAGTGTGCTCTGAGCCAACAGATGGGATGGATGCTCCGGTGGCCAGAGGGTGAGCAGGCCAACTGGGAGATCCAGGGAACAGGAGCAAGAGGCCAGAGAGGTTCAGAAACCTGGGCAGGGAGAGAAACACCACCCAACGGGCTCCCTCCTGTGCTCATTTGCCCCATGAAACCCTTTTCCTGGCAATGGAGGGGATCCCCCTCCACTGCCCCCTCAGCCCGTGCCTCTGTTGCCTGGCAGGGACAAGCCCTGGACCTGTGAGGTGGCTGCCTCTGTGGCAGCCGAGCAGACGGAGCCCCCGCCAGGTACTCCCACACAGCTGTCCAGGTGACTTGAGGACTCACTGGGGACCACTCCATCTGGCCCCCCTGGCCCCCCAAGCCACATCGCCACCTGCTCTCAGCCACTCACCAGCCTCAGACATGCTGGGCCAGGTGCCACGGAACCCCTGACGGAGGCCAGCCGGTGGGTGGGTGCCATCCTCTGTGACCACTCAAGAGAGGGCACCAGTGCTGCCTCAGCTGAGCCCTGCTGTGCTTGCCCTCCTCTTTCTCCCTCACGCACAGCCCTGAGCCTTAGCCCGGCACATCTTCCTGCCTGCCGCCAGCACCACCAGTCTTGGAAGCAGCTGAGAAGGAAGTGGGGGTGGGGCGGCAGCTGCTGCTGTAGCAGGAGGCTGCCCCTTTGCTGACAGCCCTGTCATCGTCATCTGACTCAGCCGAAGAGGCTCTGACATGACTCTGCGTTGCGCACTGCAGCCACCACTAGCACCACCACTGAACAAACCTCAAGGCCTCCCTGATGCAGACCTGCCACCGCACCAAATGCCTCCTCCTGTCTGACCCTGGTGGTGGGACCCAGGATGCCAGCAGTGGCAGTGGAGCGGCGCTGCTCTACCTGTTGCTGGTGCTGGAGGGTGAGGCTGCCACCGCCCCTTCTTCTCCCAAGGGGAGGGGCTGGCAGGTAGCGGCCCAGCTAGAGCTCATTGCATTTGTCTCTGCAATGGGCCTTATTACTAGTAATCTTATAAGCCTCAATCATGTCACCCCTCCGCCGTCATTTCTCCAAGCTAAAGAGCCCCAAGCGCTTTAACCTTTCTTCATAGGGAAAGTGTTCCAACCCTTTTAATATTCTGGTTGCCCTTTTCTGCACTTTTTCCAGTGCTATATTATCCTTTTTGAGGTGTGGTGACCAGAACTGTACACAGTATTCCAAATGAGGTTGCACCATTGATTTATACAAGGGCATTATGATACTGGCTGATTTGTTTTCAATTCCTTTCCTAATCCGACTATAGCGTTGACCTTTTTTATTGCAGTCGTGCATGGTCTTGACATTTTCAGTGAGTTATCTACTATGACTCCAAGATCTCTCTCTTGGTCAGTCTCTGCCAGTTCGGACCCTATCAATGTGTATTTATAGTTAGGATTTTTGGCCCCAATATGCATCACTTTGCACTTGGCCACACTGAACCTCATTTGCCACCTTGATGCCCACTTGCCCATCCTCGACAGATCCTTTTGGTGTGGCTCACAATCCTCTCTGGTTTTCAACACCAAGAACAATTTCATGTCATCTGCAAATTTAGCCACTTCTCTGCTTACTCCCAACTCCAAATCATTAATGAACAAGTTAAAAAGCATCAGACCTAGTACTGATCCCTGTGGTACCCCACTGCTTACCACCCTCCACTGAGAAAGTTTCCCATTTATACTCACTCTCTGTTTCCTATTAATTAGCTAGTTTTTGATCCACAAGAGGACTTGTCCTTTTATTCCATGACTATTGAGCTTACTTAGGAGCTCTTGATAAGGAACTTTATCAAAAAGCTTTCTGGAAGTCAAGGTAAACAACAGGTTAATCTATCTCTCAGGGCTGTTGTGTGGGCAAAATGGAGGGGGGAGAACCATCTTTGCAGAGTTCTTTGGTTCAAAGGAAGGATGAAAATGTCATAGACAGAGCTTGGGGTGACAAGGGTTTACTTGACTGATGATCTAAAGTCTTTGTATGTATTTTAGCTCTAATTGTTTTAATGATGTGTTTTTTCAGGAGAGTAGGTTAATTTTAATGGTTTTAAAATGTTATTTTTTAATGTAAGTTTGAATTTGTTAGCCACCTTGGTGGCCCTTGTGAAAGCGGGAAGACAGAATATGTTTCATAAAGTAAAATAAAATAAATTATTTCAATGCATGAAAACTAATTACAATAATTTATTTTCAAACAATATTATGGAAATTAGAGAAAATGCAATGGGACCTCTCCATCCCAGAGTGGTTATTTACTTTAAAATAAATGCCCCCTCCAAAGGAGCAATTTATTGTTTATTTGGACAACTCTCAGCCTACTTCCCCTGCTTCTGTACATATTATTTTTTCATTTTATTTTAGTTTTCATTCAAATGCACACACTTCTTTTGCTCCTCCAGTCCCTACTCCTCTCCAATTTCTTTGCAAGCCCCCTCCCAAAAAAACCAGAAGGCTGTGAATAGCCATGCTTTATAAGGATTCATCAGCTTCTGCATTTAAGCTAGTTTCAAAAATGCCGGATGGCTTAGCATCTTGATCTCCAATAGCGGAGAAAGACCAGGGAGATCTTGTGTTTAGGAGGCCAGGCTTGTGTGAGCATTATCATCTGGATACCTGCTTGGCACGCTTTTCCAAGAGCGGAATATTCTTAATGCTCCTTCTTTCCCATCCTTCTGTTCTGCCTTCCTCAGCAATAGAGTCAACAGCTGTAATAACACATGGAGGATACTTGGCAGCTGCAAGACACAGATGCTGGGCTCTGTAATGTACTTTTCCTGTCGAAGCAACTGAGTGTTTTGCTGGCTGCTTGAATGTCTTTATTGCTGTCTGAGTGGCTTGTATGGCACTAGTTACAGTTATGCTGATGGTGGTGTGCAGCCACCCCTAGGGGATAGGAAATCAAGTTGACGGCAGGCAGTGCAAGCTGACTAGGCTTGTCCTTTAAGATGCTTGCTTTCATATTGTACCTATGTCTTTGGAAGAGAACAGAATGTTCTTAAAGAGGAAGGTCTCCTGGGGGAAAAAAACCAGCCACGGTGCTCTTATTTTGTGCATTCAGTGGGAGAACCTCTCAGTATCTGTGGCATTTAAAGAGTAAGTTATACACTTACCAGAAAGTTGGTGTGCTCATCTGTTTACAGACTAGCAGTGCAACCTTATATAGAGTTATTCCATGGCTCTGACAAGGGAGGGTCTCCCTGCCTGCTTTGATCGCTGACTGAAAATCCCCCCCCCATTACTTTAAACCCAGGCACAGGAATAAAAACACATACTTGTATTATGTGAGTTTTTATTTTCCCTACCATGGCTCAAACCAGCCATGAGAGGCATGCTTGAAGGGAAATCAGTGCTGGAGGAAGAGTTAAAGCTCCCCCTTCCCCAGGGGTAGAGCTTTGATCCATATTGCCCCTGAAGGCCCTTTTGCAGCTTGGTGTAGTGGTTAAGTACACAAAACTAATCTGGGAGAAGTGGGTTTGATTCCCCACTCCTTCACTTGCACCTGCTGGATGACCTTGGGCAAGCCATAGTTCTGGCACAGCTGTTCTTGAAAAAGAGCAGTTTCAGTCAGAGTTCTCTCAGCCCCACCTACCTCACAGGGTGTCTGTTGTGGGGAGGGGAAGGGAAAGGAGTTTGTAAGCCACTCTGAGACTCCCTTGGGTAATGAAGGGCGGGTATAAATCCAATCTCTTCTCTTCTTCTCTAAATGGCTTATTTGAGGATCTGATAATGGATGGTCAACACCACATGCCATTTAGCCCTAAGAATGTAATGCTGAGCACGCTTACTCAGGAGTAGGTCCCACTGAGTCATTGGGGTTTACTTCTGAATAAACATGCATGGTGCATAGAATTGGACTTCTGTCTCAGATTATAGAAAAGGCCCAGGATTCTGAGAATGTATTGATCATGTCTTTATTGGAAAAGATTAGCCTGTATACTTGTCTCCTCAAAGGTTGTTTGGATGTACTGGGCAGTAATGTCCACAATGAGAAACATAATATTCTGGACTCATTTTCTCTCTCAATACTACTAATGATTGCAAGTCCTATCAGTGTGGTTAATAGCATATAAAATGCACCCGATGACACAGTACAAAAGATACAATAAATAAAATTTTAAAATATAAAATTTTAAAATCTATCCCGGTTAAAATCTATCTGCTATCAAGCAGGGTAGGATGCATGGATGGTGAAGACACAGCGGAAACATAATTTTAAAGTGCCCAGTATGTGGATGGCTGTTACTCTGGTACTGTCGAAATTAGGGTTGCCAGGTCCTCTCAAAGTCCCCAGTGGGGGACTTTGGGGGGTGTTACTAGAGGGGGTGGGGAGTCCCTAGCATGAGGACTTTACACAGAAGTGATGTCACCACATTGGGAAGTGGTGCCCCTGCCTCTCTCCAACTGCATTTAAAGGCATCCTTTAAATGCTGCTGGGGAGAGGTGAGGGGGAGGCCGCACATGCCTGCATTCCAAGGCATGAATTCGGGGCTTAGAGTGCAGGCGCATGGCTCCCACCGCTTCCCAGCAGCATTTAAAGATGCACGTGCCTGCATTCCAAGCCACAAATTTGGAGCTTAGAGTACAGGCGTGTGGCCCCTGCCTCTCTCCAGTAGGAAAGAAGTAGGGAGGAGGCCGGGTAGTCACTCTTGGTGGTGGGGCTTCCCACCACGTGCCAGCTGGCTGGCAGGTGGGAATGGGCCCCTTCAAATCAGGCAACCCCCACCAAACCAGGGGGGGGTCTGGAAACCCTAATCAAAATAGTAACAACAATGATAATAGTGAAGTTTCTGAGCACATTTAGAATTAAACAAATTCAAAAACAACATATTATGTGACAAATCACACCCCTGACCTCTCCCATCCAAGCTAAAATCCCTCAGCCACCCTCTTCACCCAAGTCCAAACCACAAGTAAAATAACCTACCTCTCAAGTGACATAAACTTAAAAGCCTGTTCCAGCAGGTGCCCTTGTGGTGCTTTGTCTTTGCTTGAAAACATGTGAAATATTTATTTTTCATTCATACTATCTCATTATTGCAGGTTTCCTTTACAACAGTGCTCATTTCAAAGCAGAAAAAAAAAATAATCCCAGTGATTTTTATCTGAGTCTGAAATTTTCCAGTAGCGGTTGATCACACAAAAGCAGCGTTGGTCCGGACTGATACAACACATTTGTTTTTATTGCTTCTTTCATGAAGTTGGATGTTCACCAGGTAAAAAGTATTATGAGATTTATTTTCCTCCCTGTGCTGAGAAGCAACATATTATTTGGGGGGGGGGGACACACACAACTGGATCACCTGAAGAGAAAACTTGAAGTAGCTGGTTGCATTCAGAGACTATTAGAAACCAGATGGTGAACTGCAGACTTTCAATAGGTTAGATGTGTTTGCAAATCTACAGTGACTTCCACAGATTTAGAAACGTGTAATTCTGTTTAGGGTTGCACTGCTAATCTTGCTAATTCTAGGACAAACTAGTTTTTATGTTCAAATATGTGAAACGGTGCTCTAGTATATATATTTTAAATGAAAAGCAGCCTCATGAGGTTGCAAGTCTAAGCAGAGGACTAGCAAAAGGAAGGGCGGATTAATGCAGCCTTGACAGATTTCTCCTAGTTTGCAACTGCTGTCAGTAAGGTACATGAGGAAAGAGGCAGCAACTCAGCATGTTTCTGCTGTGCTTGTATTTGGGTCTACCTGAAAGCTTTCCTCCAGCTGTTTGGCATAGGGTTACCAACCTCCAGGAGGCACCTGGTGATCTCCCACCATTACAATTGATCTCCAGATGACCAAGATCAGTTCCCCTGAAGAAAATGGCTGCATTAAAGGATGTATTCTATGATATTATACCCTGGTGAAGTCCCTCCCCTCCCCAAACCCTGCCATCCCCAAGACTCTGTCCTCCAAATCGCCAGGTGTTTCTCAACCTAGAGCTGGCAACCCTAAACCAACTGGTATTCACGAAGCCCAGGGGAGATATTTTAATTTATACTAGTCTTGGTTTTGGGAGCCAGTTTTGGCTTATATGAAAACAAACGAACAAACCACTGATTAACAACCCTGAGTATTTTTTGGATAGAAAGAGGTATAACTCTTATGAATAAAAATAATAATAAGTCCTGACCAATGTTCCCTCTAAGCTGAGTTAGTGTGAGCTAGCTCACAGTTTTTTAACCTCCAGCTCATACATTTTTGTCTTTGCTCAGGAAGGATGGCTCCAGAGCAAACTAATTTCTGCAGTAGCCAAATTGCTCACTCAAAACTTTCATGCCAGTAGCTCACAAGGTAGAACTTTTGCTCACAAGACTCCACAGCTTAGAGAGAGCATTGGCCCTGACCCATCAGATGTTTTTCCGTTCAACACTCCCCATTACTTTTCCACATGGTGTTTTAGAAGTGGCCATAACCATCCACATCCATATTGATACCTATATCCTATCCATAAAAGAAAGATAAAGTATCTTGGAGCAATTTTGAATGAAAAAAGGCTAAATTCTCCCTCCTCTCTGAGGCATTTCCATTCAAAATTGCAGCCTCTAGAGGCTACTTTTCATTTTTTTAAAATTGTCAGGATGCAAGAAGCCCTGGGACATAGTTTCCAGGGTGCCAGACAGTCATATGTCCTCTGGGGAAATCACATTTTCTAGGCTCCCTTGTGCCTGGAATGCTGTTGTTTCAATATCCAAGTTGGAGAAGAACTTCTGAGGAAGGAAGGAAGGAAATTGCAGTTGTTGAATACAGACCAGCATTCCACACTAGCTAATGATAACTTTAATCCTGAAAAAGAAAAATCTCTTCCAGAGTTCTTATATAAATTTATTATAAATTATAATCAATTATAAATTTATTCTAAAGATGGTATAGGGGACTTGCTGCTAGAACAAATCAGTGGTGAGTTAACTTGCCTAACAGTCTGAGTCAATACAGTTATAAGTTTAAAAAAGAATATTAATTAGTCAGTGCTCCTGAAGTCCTCGTATTGAACATGCCCGTTTTGTCATAACTGTCCTTGTCATCATCTCTGTATTGGGTATAATACATTTATTTTAAGGGTTCATGTACCAATTGCTGCTCTGTCATCCATTTCCATGGAAATTGGAGCAACAGAACACGCAGCTTCTGACTGCCAGCGTTAGTGCCTTGCTGACTGCCCCCGGAACAATGGAAAACAACAGATCCTTATGTCTTTAACATACTTGTACATAGAAATTATCAAATGCATTTTTTTCCAAAGTGCAGAATCATTAGAATGCTATGCTATGTGACTTTGTCTTGCACAGTTTTCTAGGTCCTTTGTCATTCCAACTTGTAGTTTTTGCCTATAACATCCTACATGGATTAGACCAGTAATATATTCATCATGTACCATATCTTAACACATTCTCTATGGCCTTTAGAGGTGTTTGCATCCAAGACACCAATGAATGTCCTGTCCACCATACATGCTTCTGCATCCATGCAATTAAGGCTGCCATATTCTCAAGTTTTCCAAATTCAGGCAATCCAATTTGTATATTATGCCAATTGTTTGCTTATTATACAAATCAAATGTATTAATTGTTGTGTTATCTACCAGTGGCTTTGTTAGCTCCTTTGAAGTACCATAAAAATTGCAGGAAGGATAATGGAGAACATCTCTTTACTTGATCTGTGGCTCATGCCAGAATTTGCTCTGGCTCTCTTCTGAGGCAACAGTGAAGCTTGTCTGGGGGAGAGAAAGACGGAGCAAGGCTCTCTGCTGTCTCCTCTCTGGCTTCATTGCTCCAGCAGTACACAGCTCTACATCTGTCGAATTAATGCATAAATAGAAGTTCTCATGCAGGAGGAGGTTCTTGTTTGTCTCCCTTATGCTGAGGGACCCAAGCTCCCATGTTCAAAAAGTCAAGTTTCTCAACTACTTTAAAAATGTCCCTTTCCTGTAGAGGTCCAGTGTCCCTTGATGATATAAATAGGTCTGATAATCTAGTAATATGGGAGTGCATGTAAGGTTATAAGTGCCATTTTGAGCTATCATAAATTTTCCGTTCATGTCATCCTCCAGGACGGGCAGAAATTGGGTAAGACTCACTGACCTCAGTACAGATTTCTGGGCTACTTCATTACATTATTAACCTTTCTCCACTTGGAGAAACAGCCAGTTATAACCACTCTTTGTCTTCCATTGCTAACTCATGTTTAAATCTAGTACAAAGATTTGCCCCTTACCCTAGGATTATATATTTTCCTTAATAGTCTTTATGAGGGCTTATCAAAAACATTTTTAAATCCAAAGAAATTATTAACTGCTCAGTTTCTTTACTTTATTATTCCCCCCCCCCCCAAGTTTCACTTTTCAGGGATGCTAAATGGTGTGAGAAGAGAAAAATATTAACTTAACTGGATATTCCAATAGAGCTGTGCTGAATATTCATTTGTTTTGTGTTCAGGAGACAGATATATTCAAACTCCCTATTTACAGATCACCTGTATTTTTTCACACCTATGTACAGCCCAGACTGCTGCTTTGCTAGCATTTTTATTTCTACCCTTGCTTAGAGCTTTCCTGTTATGGTTTCTTTCAGAGTATGTGATTTAAGCCAATCAGGAGTCACATTGTGGACTCAGTGACATGAAATCAGTAACACGATAGTACTGTGTTTGAGTCCAGTGGCACTATGTAACTGATCAATTTGCCTGAAGGATGAGCAAAGCTGATTGAGACAGAGGGTATTGCTTCCTGGTCTAATCACATGGCTGATCCCTGGCAGCCAAAACACTTTGCCCTCATTCTAAATGTATGGTTGAACACTTTTTACATCTACCGTCTTCAAAATCACAAGGGGTACATTGTACAACTTGGAAATATATGGAACATCCACCCAGGGCCAGCTCCAGGCATTTCTGCACCATAGGCGGTGCAGATCCCAACCTCCCGGTTGGGCCTGGAGACCCAGCCATGCCGCTCCCCCCTCCTTCCCCCCCAGGGAGGAGGGGGAGGGTGGGCAAGCTGTGCTCCGGCTGGGTGCTCTGCAGCGGCGGTGGCAGTGGGGGGGAGTCCCTGCTGGCTGCCGCCGCCTCCCCCCCCCTCCAGGGAGGAGGGGGAGGGCAACTTGAGATCCCGCTGGCCGCCTCCTCCTCCTCCTCCCCCTGAGGGAGGAGGGGGAGGGTGATTTGCACCCTAGCTGGACGCTTGGCGGGCGGTGGTAGCAGGGAGATCCTGCTGGCCACCACCAGCCTCCTCCTCCTCCTCCCCCCCTCAGGGAGGAGGGGGAGGGCAACTTGCACCCTAGCTGGGCACTTAGTGGTGGTGGCGGCAGTGGGGAGATCCCTCTGGCCGCTGCCGGCTGCCTCCTCCTCCTTCTCCTCCTCCCCCCTAGTCGGGTGTTTTTTGGCAGCGGTGGCAGCGGTGGGTGCCCAGTTAGGGTGGCGGGGGCACTTTTGGGGGGGAACGGGGCGCCATTCGGCACCCCTGAGGCCGGGGCGCCCTAGGCAAGTGCCTAGTTCACCCAATGGGCGATCCGGCCGTGCATCCACCTCCTTTGTTTCTTCCTCTCCCAGCAAAGTAAAAGTGGTGCCCTCAGCTGAAGTCTTTTGCTATCCTCCCTTGAAGCTCATGACAGCCTTTCAGTTATATGGAGCAAAGCAAATGTGTTCACCTAAGGCATCATTGGAAGCAGCTGTTATGCTACAGACAGTAAGTTTCAATTCTTGGGAAAATATGCTTTCCCTGAGAAGTGGATGCAGTTAGTTTACTTGATCCCATAGAACTAAGCGGAAGCCACTGAGAACAAAGCCCGATCCTATTTGTCAAGCTAGAACTTAGTTTTGTTTTATGGTCATGCTAGAGAGGGATGGAATGTTGTAAATATATATATGGTCATTTCTAGGTCAGCATTTAAGGGAAAAGACTGTCAGGAGCATCTAGTTTGGATATTATTAGATATTATTTCTGTTTCAAAACAAATGAGACAGGATGATCCATGGGGTGGGGGAAGGGGGAGCTCTGGCAAAAACACGTAACACCAAAGAAGTCAAATAAATGTACCATCATCTCTTCCTCTCCTGGTATGAAAAAGCAACATTTTGCAAGCAATGGTCCATATGGGCTTATGACTTGCATGCCAAAAAGTGTTGAAATTTCTTCCAAATTCTGCACACAAGCTGCCTCCATGGCAGCCTGTGGTGGAAAGGTGGTCCTGCCATTATGGAATTCAAAAAAAGAACTGTAGGTTCTGTGAGGGAAGACACGCCTTGAAAAAATGTGTCAGCAACCATGAAAGTCATGTAGATCAATCCCCTGGGTGGAAAAAAATTAAAACATACACAGAAACATATGTACAGAAACTCTGATACTTAATACATTTCTGGACTTGGTTAACACCTTCTGTTGAGGGACACAGTTTACTGTAGAATTTCCTGCTGTAAATTTTAGGAACACACTTTTTATTTTCCTGTATTTCAGAAGATAAACTTGATAGTGTCATTCTACATTCTTTCAATGCGTCCTTGGCAACAAGATATGACTAAACATTTTAAGAGACAGTTCTCCTACTTATTTGGTCGTTTGTTTTTCTGTTAGCCACTTTCAAACTGACAAGAATGTAAAATATGGAAGATACTAAGCTAATATATGACCTTTGCCACTAAATGCTAGTTTATATATAAAAAATGCTACTTACTATTAACACCAATCTCAACATGCCCATTCAGCCATCACTGCAGCAACCTAGCTAGATCTAGGCCCAATAGTGTGAGCACAGGGACAGCAGCAACAACCATCATCACGGTAGTGTAACCATCCTGATCAGCTGTTCCCTGCCCATGCAACCTTCAAAGTGAAGTACAACAATCATGAGAGGTAGGGCAGGAAGGGATGAGCCAGTGTTTGGCTCTCCTGATCCTTTTTTACATATCCAGGGTAATGCTGATTGCCACTTTGGGCTCAGGAAGGAATTTTCATTCAGGCCAGATTAAGCCAGAGAGCCTGCAGGTTTTTGTCTTCCTCTGGGTATAGATCAGGGGTCACTGTGGGAATGGAGGGGTAGGTGGTAGATCTGAATTTTCTGCATTGTGCAGGAGGTTGGATTAGATTACCTTTGAGGTCCCTTCCAGCTCTATGTTTCTGTTTGTTCCTTCTAACAAAAGGGTGGCAGCCCATACTAGCAACAACAGCACCCCCACTTCTGTTTCCCTACACTAGTTATTCTGGCTGGCTCATCCCACTATACACATAGTCTCAATTCCATAGGTATCAATTCCGTTCCAGACCATATTTCTTCCAATATGATTCACTGAAATGTTACTTTGAATGTTAAATTCTTAAGAAACAATAAAATCAGCTTGGAGCTATTTCCAGTCCCGCCTCTCTTTGTTTCCCACCTCCATTTTGCCCTGAAGATGCTTCCAGGTAGAAAATACCTCAATGTATACAACAGACACAAGACAAGCAAAGAATATAGTGATCCCTGAACTGATCCTCAGTAGTCCAAACAGTAGCCCAAGAGACTGTAGGACAAGCATGTATGCCACAAGCCAAATGAGATGTTGCCTAAGGAATGTTGAGTAAAACTGTATGAGTTTATCTCTTTTTATCCTCCAAGCAATGCTTTTTTGTTGGCCAACCAAATACAGTCTTCCATGAGAAAATTCCCATTGATGACTGATTTTTGGCAGGTAAGTTAAGTTGTCCTCATTGAGTAGGCATTCCATAACAATTCCATAATGAATCAGAGTTGTCATTTTGAGCATTTCACAATTAGACATCCTGAAAGTACAATTCATCATAAAATCAAGATTTTGTCCCATCAGTGTGAGATTGATATAGAGCTCTACCTTCTTAGGGAGTATAATCTAGCCAAAGTTGGAATTGTTAATGAACTATGGCTGAGCTGTTGAGCAGTTTAAAAGTTTGCTCTAGTATGTAATATTTCCAGGATTTTTTAAATAGATTTTTTTTGCTCATCTAAAACACTCCTACAATTTCTCATGACACAAGATGGGCTAAATATGATATCAAATAGAATTTTCAGCACTTATAAAATGGCATGAGAAACTTGCTCATTGAGGACAACTTATCTGCCAAAGATCATCCATCAACTAGTATTTTCAGATGAAAACATTATTCATCATACTTACAACAAATGGCTAGCCAACTACATACACTTCCAATTTAGTGTTAACTCATTCACTTTTCTGCTCCTCATCCTAATTTTCAGTTTCTCTTAAAGATAGTTTGTGGTATGTTCTCGTAAATCAAAGCTCAGGAAGTCCTCTAAGAATTTTGGTTCGGCTGATTGCCAAAAATACCACTGAAGTGTAGGTCAAAGTGTTGGAATTTAAAAAAAACCCCAGAAACAGACAGTAAGTTACATCATTAGGTTCCAGAATACCATCTATTGAAGGCCTGTTCATAAAACCTGTGACAAATCACTGGATTTCTGTGATTCTGGTGAAGGTTTCTTGTGATCATTGTGGAATACTTTGTCATTAACTTAAATTTCTTATAACCCTACTGAATCAGCATTTGGCCCAGAATGTCAGACCATGGCCTACTGACCTTGTACCTAAAGAGGCAATACTATGACAAGAATTAAGGGCAAAGCACTTAGAAATATCCACAGTGTATTTCAAAGTGCAAGACATTCTCTTTTTAGGTTTGCAATGGTGTGAACATTTCAGAGTCAGACCATTTCACCAGAAGCATTGTTCTGCAGAAGCAGTCATTGTTGCTGGAAACTGTGTTCAACTTTAAAAGCTGACAAAACTTTCAATTTTCAATTTGATTTTTTAAGATACTTTCAATGCTAGCAGATTTCACTTTTGAAATTTAACCTTGTGGGATTCCAAAAATTCAGGGCGCACAGACTGCTTTTAAAGTATGTTAAGCATCAGCTGGCCAGCTTGTATGCCTGGTTTCTTGTCATAAAGCTCCTGAATGCTTTGTTCAAACAAGTCCTTAGAAGTTACTACACTACCTAATATTTTTGCTAACCAGTCTGCTCACATGTTTGTGTATGGAAGGTACAAAAGAACCAAGCTTTGAAAGCCAGCTAGACATTCAAAATCAATTTCTATGTACCATAGGTGATCAAGGAATTGGCTACTTATAAGTTAGCCAAAATCTAAGAACAAAAAGAGACTTTTGGACTTGCAGTTCAATTTTATGCAGAGTAACTTCAACAGCAACAAATAAAAGAAGAAAATATGCTTGAAATGTAGATTTGATTTTTTCTCCTGTCAAAATTATGTTTAAACAAAAGGAATGGGAAACTATGGCTAGGCGTATCCCAAATTTTAATTTATACTATCAGGGAACGAGGTTAGCAGCCATGATAGAATGGTCACATATTGATAAAATTATGGCAGGAGAATAATAAGATTTAGATCAGGAGCTGGGGAAAATAAGATCTGCAAGATCTGCCAGCTCTGGCAGCTCTCCTTCATCCATGCCCATGACAAAAAACAGCACCTTGAAGTGAATCCGGTATGCTATTGGCAGCCAGTGCAATGCTTTCAGCACAGGCTGGATGTGCTCCCATATAAAGAGACCCATCAACAGCCTGGCCGCAGCATTTTGCACCAGTTGTAGCTTCTGGATTTGTGACAAGGGCAGCCCCATATAGAGAGCATTGCAATAGTCTAATCTTGGGGTGACTATTGCATGGATCACTGTTGCCAAGTCACTACGTTCGAGGAAGGGAACCAACTACCTGATCAGCTGGAGATGATAGAAGGCTGACCTGACAGTGGCTGCTACCTGAGTCTCTATTGTTAAAGAGGCATCCAGGAGCATTCCCAAACTCCTAATTTTCAGTGCTGGCACCAATGGAGTCCCATTGAAAGTCGGAAGTGGGATCCCTACCCTCGGGCCACCTTAGCTCAGGCACAGGACCTCCGTCTTCATCAGATTCAGTTTAAATCGACTCAGTCTAAGCCGTTCGTGGGAAAGGGTTTATTCATATGAACAAGTGTTACATTGATTGGTAGTTCTACGCCACCTTTGTATTCACTCTTGAAAATTAGATACGTTATATTTATCTTGCTGAATAATTATAAGATGAAGTATTAGCCACCCTGAGCCTGCCTTGGTGGGGAGGGTGGGGTGTAAATTGAATAAATAAATAAATAAATAACATTCTGAGAATTAAAGCTCCACCTTTTAACTAGTGGTGGAAGGCACACTCAGGCCATCTGGTAACTTCCAGAAGAAATGGTGGATTTTGATTTTGTGATGACACACAAAGTATGGAAACAGCTTTTGTCTACGAGCCTCTCAAAATTTATAAGAAAGAAACAAAGAGGTGAAAAGAGCTTAACCCAAATGTTGGAATCAAGAACAGAAAAGGTTAACAACAAACAGAACTGATGGCTTACAGTTAAAACCAATATATACAGAACTTAACTGTTATCAAAAATACATGTATTTATTATTATGTAATTACAAACATTTAGGGACCCAACATTAGCCTCATTGCAAATTAAAATATATAAAACACAAGTGGAAAACAATGCAACCTGATGTGTTTTGGTCCTGAAAGGTCTTCTTTAGAGGTCAAGCATATAGTATACATACAGGCTCATGATACAACTTATAATTATTAATTCAATAAAGGTAAAGGTAAAGGTTTCCCTTGCTCAAAAGCTAGTCGAATGTGACTCTAGGGGGCAGTGCTCATCTCCATTTCCAAGCCAAAGAGCCAGTGCTGTCCAAAGATGTTTCCGTGGTCATGTTTTCATGTGGTCATGTCTAAACATCGGGGTGCATGGAACACTGTCACCTTCCTACTGAAATGGTACCTATTTATCTGCTTGCAATTTCTTGCCTTCAAACTGCTAGTTTGGCAGGAGCTGGGGCCAGAGATGGGAGCTCACTCTGTCACGTGGCACTAGGGTCTCGAACTGCCAAACTACAGACCTTCCGGTCTACAGCTCAGCATCTTAACCTCTGAGCCACTGTGGCCCCATTAATTTAATACTGGACCAAAAAAAGGGGGGGTTTATAATATGGATGAAATAGCACAAGGCTTAAGAATGTAAATGAGGCCTCTTGTAATGCAGCCTTATGTCATAATCAAAGGCATATGTGTTGAATAATATTTCTGTTGTACGCCTCCTAAATTTGGTCCAGAAAATACAGATCTAAGTACCAGATCAGAGACAATGTGACATGAAATGTGTGGGAAAATATGGATTTTAACAAAGAAACAACAAACTATGTGTTACTGCTTGATCCTATGGCACTACTTTTGGGATATTTTGTTGTTCAGTCGCAGTCAAGAACTATGTGACTGAACAACAAAAAGCAGTAGAAGTAGTTGACCTGGATAGCCCAGGCTAGTCAGATCTCAGATACTAAGCAGGGTCAGCCCTAGCTACTTTTGGATGGGAGACCTCCAAGGAATACCAGGGTCATGACGTGGAGGCAGGCAATGGCAAACCACCTCTCAATGTCTCTTGCCTTGAAAACCCCACAAGGTCGCCATAAGCCATCTGTGACTTGACCATTCTTTCCACCATAGTAGAGATGGCAGATTATGTAATTCATTCTAAATGTATTTGTGTCCACTAAAATATCTATCTCTGCTTTAGAAATCAAGTAAACCCCCCCCCACACACACACACATTTAAGACAATCTGGGATACTGATATTGAAGCTTACTGATTATGGGAGGTCAGCAACTGCAAGTCAATTAGATAGATTTACTGATAAATTCTAAAACAGTGATCAACCAATGGGTAATGTATTGCATTATATATTGATATCATTTTCCTTCTCCTTCTATATGTGATTCTTTGACTGAGTTCAGACTGGCAGTTTGCAGTGGGAGCCAGTCATGGCAAAAAAGCCCCGGAATAAACTGTTCTGGGTTTTCCCGGTCACACGGGGCCGACAGATGCGGGAGCATACTGGGAGGAGGCACACAGGAGTGTTCAGACTTGCTGCCCTAGAGGCATGGCTGTAAACGGCTTTTTCTTCTATGTGTGTATGGATGCATGGGCACATATGTACTCATGAGCATAAGCATATCCGGCCGATTTGGGGTGGACCCTGTTGTTCTGGCACTGCATTGGGTGGTAGAGCGGAGCACAGCCAATCCGATCACTGCTGCCTTATGCGTGGAAACACCCAGCGCACACTATAGAAGCGGGTTGTTCCGGGCTTTTTGGCTTTGTGTTCACAATTCCGGGAAGCAGAATAACGCAGGATAAAGGCGCTCTCCAGGATTTGCTACCACTTTTGTCAGGTATCTTTTTAATGTGGGAGCAAAGTGGAATAGCACGGGTTGCCTACGGGTGGGGAACGCCAGGCAGATGTGCCTGTGTGAACACCCCCTTTAATTCGCTTTGGGATGTGGCTGAAAAGTGGCTATAGCGGGGCAAATTGCCAGTCTGAACTCAGCCTTTATACGTGTATTGGTTAAAAAACAGAAAAATATACTTTTAAACTTTTAAGGAATCAAACTTTAATTAGGGAGATTTGCCTAATAATTTTTCTCCAAATTATTTACAGAACTAAGCTGAACAGTAAATAATGTCACTTTTGATATATCAGTGGTGGTGGTTCTTGTGTAAGAGCAAACATATAAGAGTTAGTATGTTGGTAATGCTATGCAGCATAACCTGGTTCTTTTTGAATGCACAGTGCTATCCTAAGCAGAGTTGTATCCTTCTAAGTTCATTAAAAATCATATGAAATGAAGGGGTGTAACTGTATTTAGGATTGCACTGTCACAGTTTCACCAAGCTTTTGTAGAGGACACATAAAATCACCATCTGCTGCATGCTGCTTAACGATGTAATTCTTTGAACACTGCAAAGACGTATCAATGTGAATGCCTAAATGTATAGATTGATATGGGTTATATTTGTTGAGGGGTTTTGTTTTTGTTTTGTATCTTCGGGATTCAAGGAAATGGGCAACAACCTCATAGAGCTGCAAGTCTAAGAATCATGCATAAAAATTAATGTTAGCTGTAACAGAATTTTTTTTAAAAAACCTACTTTTTGCCAAGGAAATTAAATAGGGAAGATGGGCAGATCAGTGGTAAAGAGCATAATGGGAATGCCAAGTGGTATAATGAGAATAATGCCAAGGGATTATCTGTGGGCAAAGGGGCATAATGGGAATGAGATAGTATTAAGGACAAAAGGTTCAATCCTGTGAGATGACAAGCATTTCCCAGGAAGTGCCAAAAGGAACTGTCTGTGGCAGTCAAAAGCATTCAGCACCATTTAGGATCAGGCCCATAGTCAGGGAATCCCATATTTAGGACAATAGTCTCATCCTTAGCTTTGCCAATTTAAACAAACCAGCCAAAGTCCAGCCTCTTGCAAGTACTCCTATCAGTCTGGGCAAATTTCTCCTATGCACTGACCCAGAGCCTACTAATGTTAGATTCTGCCTACTTTGCAAAAGATCCTGGTGGCACACTGTGCTTTTTTCATTTTCAGTGCCTTAAAAAAATAGCATTGTTTCTTTCATCTTCTGTTGCTCATTAGATGCAAAATTTCAGATGTGCTCTCTAACCATATGGGTGGCACTGTGCTTGCCTAGCAGTAGATAAGCTTGGACAAAACCCATTTGCTATTGCAAAACTGATGTCGTAGACAGGAGTGCCACAGCTTCATAAGAAATGGGCAGGATGGGGGGGGGCATGCAGATGTAGGAATGTAGATAAATAAAATTAATTTCTTCCATAATAGCAATCAAAAATACTTTAAGATGAATGCAAGATTTTGATCAGCATGTTTTTTTTGCTGTATAAATAGAAGTGGTTTAATGCCCCTCCCCTTTAATCCAGGTTGGCTTTAAACTTGATAATGGTTATTAACTCAGTGATTTGGGAGCTACATGTGGCTCTTTGACATTGCTACCTGTGACTCTTCCCTTATGTACCACCTTCCCCATGTTCTGGGAAAGTAAATTCATTGTCTGGTAGGAACTGTGGTTTTCAGGTTGTTCTCACTTTAAAATTGTCATTGATGGAAGGCCTAGCTGAGAGCCACTATGAGCTGTGGGCCTCATTCCACTGATGGAAGTAAAGGACCTGTTCTGTCCTTCTTTGCAGCCTCTGTGTTCTCATCTCAGCACTGGGGTCACTGCCAGGAGGAGAGCAGGCTGGCTGCTGAGAAGAGAGAGTCAACCCATTCAAGAAAAGGACAAGATGGCCTTAGCAGGGTAATGGTGGTTTCTCTACCTCCAAGCAACTTGACAATCTCACTTTCATGCAGCCTTCTGTGCTTCTTAGTGAGGAGAGGACAGCAAGGCAGAGAGGGAAGCCCTTCCTCTCAGTCAAGACACACAAGGACTTAATAATAGAGGTATTGTAAGAAAAGGGATTGTAACAGAAAGGTTACCTAATTGTGAAATACTGAAAAGGAAAATATTGGAAATTATGAATTGAATATTGAAAATGAATTGAATGTAAGAGAATATTGATAGAAATGTTAATGGGGGTGGAGCATCGTTGGAAGCCAGGGGAGGGGGGATAAAATTTTTTAGAAAAGGATATGTTAAGAATTGGTTGTTGAATATGGAACATGCTATTATAGCCTGTTAATAAATTTTCTTAAAAAAAAAAAAAGACACACAAGGACTGTCTACAGCTCAGCACTGGTGGGGAGAGACAACCCTACATGCACACAGGTACTCTGGTAATTTAAAAAGTTGTAGCTATATAGTTAACTAGAAGTAAGGCCCATTGTGGAAATAAATACAACGGGCTCTAGAAAGAGGCTCTGGGAGAGTGTCCTGGCTCTGGGCACACAGTGTGAATTTGCTGTGGTGACCTCAGCAGGGTATAATGACAGAGACCACCATTTTCTCCAGAGGAACTGATCTCTGCTCCCTGAAGAGCAGTTGTAGTTTTGAGTGATCTCCAGCCCTCACCTGGAGATCGGCAACAATTGTTACCCAGGAGGAAATGGCTGGTTTGGAGGGTGGAGTCTATGGCATTCTACCTGCCTGAGGTCCAACCCATCCTCAAACCCCACCCTCTCCGGGTTCCACCCCTCAAATCCCCAGGAATTTGCCAACCTGGAGTTGGCAACCCCATCTCCTTCCCAGCTAACCATCAACCTACTGTTATCTTCCCCTCTGACTTCAGCTGACTTCTGCCCTCTCTCCTGCAGAGCAGTTGTAATTCTGAGTGGTCTCCAGCCCTCACCTGGAGATTGGCAACAATGGTTCCCCATAAGGGACTGGCTGGTTTGGAGGGTGGAGTCTATGGCATTGTACCTGTCTGAGACCCCACCCCTCCTCAAACCTCACCATCTCCAGGCTCTACCCCTCAAATCTCCAGAAATTTCTCAACCTGGAGTTGGCAACCGTATCTTCCTCCCAGCCAATTGTCAACCTACCGTTATCTGCCCCCTGACTTCAGCTTTCCATCTCCTCCCCCCTCCCTCCTGGAGAGCAGTTGTAATTCTGATTGGTTTCCAGCCCCCACCTGGAGATTGGCAACAATGGTTCCCCAGGATGGAATGGCTAGTTTGATGGGTGGAGTCTATGGCATTGTACCTGTCTGAGGTCCCACCCCTCCTGAAACCTCACCCGCTTCAGGCTCCATCCCTCAAATCTCCAGGAATTTCCCATCTGGAGTTGGCAACCCTATCAGGACTGGCCCCAATGAGTTTTCTCACAAAGGCCAAAACAGGTGACAGGACCAAGTTTGGTTGCTTACCAACAGGCACTGAGGGGAAAGTAGGGTTACCAGCTCTAAGTAGGGAAATACCTAGAGATTTGGGGGGTGGATCCTGTGGAGGGCAGCATTGGGGGGGGGGGCGGAAGGACTCAGCAGGGTATAATGCCATAGGGTCTACCCTCCAAAGCAGCCATTTTCTCCCGGGGAACTGATCTTGGTCATCTGGAGATCAATTGTAACAGCAGGAGAGCTCCAGATCCCACCTGAAGATTGGCAACCCTAGGGGAAAGACAGCTGCACAGCAGGGGGTGGCAGAGAATGGTTTGATGGCCACTGGGACAAGATTGGCAACAATAGTTCCCCAGGAGAAAATGGCTGGTTTGGAGTGTGGAGTCTATGGCACTGTACTGTCTGAGGTCCCACCCCTCCTCAAACTTCACCCTCTCTGGGCTCCACCCCTCAGATCTCCAGGAATTTCTATACCTATAGTTGGCAACTTTATCTCATCCCCTCTCAGCAGCCTCTTCCTAGGCAAGATTCTGTCTTTCTCATTAGCGGGGAGCAAAGCAGTTTACTTCATTCTTTTCAGCTTTGTGATCTGTACAGCAACCCTGTAAGGCAGGTTAGGCAGAAAGTCTCCGGCTGGTCCAAAATCACCAAGGCAGTTTCCTGTTCAGCAGGAGCAACCAGCCAGGCCTAGGGTTGCCATTGCCAACAAAGACAAATTGATGCAAAGCAGGATGGAAAAGTCTCCATATCTGTATTTTGCCTTCAGTTGGTTTTGATGCCAGCAGAGTGAGAAAATGCCAGAGGCTCTGGGTGGGTGCCCCATGGTAAATGCACCAAACAATTCCTAAAGATTTTCCACTGTGTCAATAAATCATTTTCTACACTCACAACGTCCCCTGCCAGAATTAGTACCAGAGCTTTTTTTTGCCTTGTGGTATTTTGCTTGTGGTGTGACCTGTCTTTTTTGTGGTGTGGCATTGTTGTGTTATTGGGTTTGTTTCCTTTGAAGGGGAAGTGTTGTGAGTGAGGACATATTTCACCTCAGAATACAACAGGTTGCATAAACAATGGACAATTCCAACTGTCTTGCGGGGGGGGGGCGTGTTTGAGGTGCGAAATGGAGTGAAGTCCAATCAGCTTCTGTATCCAAATGAGCTTGAAATGCTGGCCCAATCAAAGAAGAGTGGCCTAGGCTGCAGTGGGTGGGAGAGAACTCAGGCAATGCAGCTAGTGGATAGGGACAGATTCTGAGCAACATACCAGGGAGCGAATTGATTTTGCCAAGCATAGAACCTTGCCAGACCACTACCCTTTTATTTAATAGGACAGGATGGGGCTGGGGGAGAAATGGCACGGTAAGGCCTGATCTTGTCAGATCTCAAGAGCTGGGTCAGTAGCTGGAAGGAGATCACCGAAGAAGGCTCTGCACAGAGGAAAGCAATGGCAAACACCTCCCCTTCTCACTTGCATTGAAAGCCTCTTGCTGGGGGCACCATAAATCAGCTACAACTTGACAGCACTTTACACACATACACACAGAGAGAGAGAGAGAGAGAGAGAGAGAGAGAGAGAGAGAGAGAGAGAGAGAGAGAGAGAGAGAGAGAGAGAGAGAGAGAGAGAGAGAGAGAGAGAGACAGAGACAGAGAGAGACAGAGAGAGAGAGAGAGACAGAGAGAGAGAGAGACAGAGAGAGAGAGAGAGAGAGACAGAGACAGAGACAGAGACAGAGACAGAGACAGAGACTTATATAATAGTTGTATCTTATTTTGTGTGTGTGTGTTTTGGTGGGGCATCACATTAGGCACCACATTAGGCTTATGGTAATTGTGAATGTGGCTGTCCATGAGTTGCAGAGTGGAACAGTGACTGCTCTGGTTGCTTTGGATGATTACCTCTAGTAAGAACTAGACAGGGGGAATGTGACCCTGCTAGTCTCTCAGCGGCATTTGATACTATCAACCATAGTATCCTACTGAACTACCTCTTGGCATTAAGACTTAGGGGCACCATGTTACCATGGTTTGAGTCCTATATGGGCGAGAAGTCTTAGAGGGTGGTACTGGGAGATTCCTGCTTTGTCACATGGCCGTTGAACTGTGGTCTTATACCACATGTTGTTTAAAATATATATGAAGCCACAGGGAGAGGATATCAGGAGGTCTGGACTGTGGGTGTCACCAATATGCAGATGATACCTAGATGATACCCAGATCTAGAGCCAGTTTGGTGCAGTGGTTAAGAGCAGCAGACTCTAATCTGAAGAACTGGGTTTGATTCCCTACTCCACCACATGAAGCCAGCTGGGTGACCTTGGGTCAGTCACAGTTCTCTCAGAACTGTTCTTGCAACATTCTCTTAGCCCCGTCTACCTCTAGGGTTGCTAGGTCAGACTGTCATGGCAGCAGAGGGTTTGGGGGGATGTTCCAGGAGTGGGCAGGGACAACGTGCGATGTGCATACCTCACCCCAAAGTGACATAGCATGCTGGTGATGTCAAGGGTAATGCTATGGTTTTGGGGCAATGCTATGGTAAAAATGCCTTCAAACTATAAAGTTTTGCCCAAAAACCAGAGAGTCACCCCCCCATGTCAACAACATGCTTACATCACTTGTGGTGATGTCAGCATGTTGTGCACAGTGTCATTGTTTGGGGGGTGAGTGGGGGGAATTTCCTCCTGATGGCCAGCTGGCTGTGGGTGGGCAGGAGCTCGCAAAAATGGTGAATCCCTGCCCCCCACCTGAGGAATAGTAACCCCACTTACCTCAAAGGGTGTCTGTTGGGGGGAGAGGAAGGGAAGGCAATTATAAGCTGCTCTGAGACTCTTTTGGGTATCTGGATTACCATATTCACTCATATGTTCCTGCTCAGGAATTAAGACTGTATTTATTTGGAACTGAGATAGTTATTTTATGTATACACTTATGTTGTTTTTATGGTTGTATGTAACCCACCCTGAGCCGCTTTGGTGGGAGGGCGGGATAGAAATTGAAGTAAATAAATAAATAAATAAATAAATAAATAAATAAATAAATAATAAATAAGATCACAGGAAGAGGCCCTTCTGACTGTCCCATTGATCAAAGAAACCCATTTGGTGGGTATACAAGAAAAGGACTTTTCAATGACAGCCTCACGATTATGGAACAACCTCCCCAGGGAGGACTCCTGGTCCCCTCACTGTCAATCTTTAGGAGGCAGCTGAAGATGATTTTATTTGGGACTGCATTTGGTTAACTTTATTAGCAGTCTTGAGCTATGATTTTACATCTTGGTTTTTATGTTTTAATATATTTTATTTTATGTGTTTTATACACCGTCTTGAGCTCCATAAGGAAGAAAGGTAGCAAATAAATGATTTAAATAAATAATATTAAATACTACTGGGTTAGACCAATTTCAGCTCCAAAGCCTCCTCGGAGATCCAGTCACCTGCACAGCATGGACTACAAGGACTTGGTGACACTGCCACTTACTGTATTGAGTTCTACAGCTCCTGTAAAGTCTTTGCATAAAACAAAACTAAGACATGGGCCTAGCATTGCTAACCTGCTGGTGGGGCCTTGAGATCTTCCAGAATAACTCTGTAGACTACAGAGATGTTCCCCTAGATACAATGGCAGCTTTGTATTGTGGACTCTATGGCATTATACCCAAACCTCCCCCAAACTCCACCCTTCCCAAGCTCCACTCTTAAATCTCCAGGAATTTCCCAGTATGGATTTGACAACCCTATCTGCCCTCAGGTTTAAAATCTAAGTAAGACAAGAGAATAGTAGGGGAGGGGAGGGGAAAAAAAGATGTGAAAGGATAGTTATGCTAGTGTTTGTTTATGTACATCAAGGTGACATGTCTAAAAGAGGAAGAGGAATGATTGGGGTTAACAAGGAAGAACAGGTGGAGTCAAGGAATGAAGGATGCAATCTTGGGTTTAGGGAGGTTGAGGATACCAGAGGGGTGAAGAAGGGATATGAATAGAGAGAAGAACTGATTGGTAAGTGGGAGCAAGAGAGTGAAGACAGTTAAAATTTTAATAGACATTTAAACAGAATGCAAGAAAAAAAGATAGCCAATGTGCGGCACAAAAGTATAACATTGTCATAGCGACGAGCTGAACAGATTAGGTCAACTGAAGAATTTAAGACCAAGGAAAGAGGTTTGAGAGAAAAGGAAAGCAGGCCTTGCAAAACAATCACAATAGTCAATGCAAGAGATAGTGAAAGAATGAACAAGTGCTTTAGTTGGAAGAAAAAGGTGAATTTTACATAAATTACAGAGAAGGAAGTGACTAGATTTAGCAATTGAATGGATATGTGGGGGTGGGGGGGGAGGAAGAATTAAAGATTATACAAAGAAGTTAAGAGCTGGAGTTGAGGAAGGAGCAGGGTAATTACCTCATCAAAGACAGTGTGTTCAAGAAGAAAATTTAAAGGTGAATGTTAAGAAATAGGAAGTCATCCAGGAAGAAACTGTAGAGAAAGCAACTAGTTATTGAAGGAAAGAGATCAAGCAAATAATAGTAGACTGTGAGATCATCACCACAGAAAGAACTTGGTGATGGAAGAATTTCTTCTGGCTTCATTTGGAATTCGCCTCAGCAAACTAAGAAATCCTCCCTGCAAAACTGGAAAAACAGTTTGGTTTATTTTCTGAGCCATTTTAAAATTTGGAAATCCTATCAAGCTTCTCATCCATCACTAACATTAACCCATCCCTTCCCCATCATTTTGGAACCAATTAAACAAACTTCACTCTTTTATCCTCTGAAATTACATATGAACCATGTAATTCATGCTCCTCTTCTACTGACCGCCTGTTAGATGATAACTACATGGTCTGGATCATTGCACCCTTACATGGCGTGCAGGACATAAAATTTGTGGGTACAGTCTCAGGCTTAGACTGCAAAGATCCAAATCCCCACCCAACCATACAGCTGACAATAGACAATCAATTCTCAGCATAGTGTATCCCATAGAAATGCAGGGATGGGGAAGAGAGATTGACCATATATATTGCTCTCTGAATATCTGAAAGAAGGATGGGATAATAGTCTTTTTAAAAAATAAACTATTTTATTGTTTTCCATAATAACAACAAACATACAAAAAAGGTTACAAACAATAACAACATCAGTTCCAAGTTGTATGGTGAAAAAGAAAAATTATAGACAAGTACCTTTTAAATCAAGAGATAGATTATTTAGATCATCCAATCAATTCTACAGTGACCTCATAAATGACCTCTGATTTCTCTTCGGATTGCATAAATCTTTCACCTTTTACTAGGGATAATAGTCTTTGAAGGAATGTCGGAAGGAAGGACAGTATGCTAACATAATCATCATCATTACAGCAACTATGTGTTTCTTCATGTGGACTAGCATTTCTGGATAGGAGCAGATGCCTTCATATTGTGCCATGTGGCTTATAAGGCCAAGAGTGTATGGCAAAACCAGTTCCCAGAAGCAAGCACTGTCCAGTCTGTTGCACTGATGTAATTGTGTTGCTGTGCTTGAAA
Source organism: Gekko gecko (assembly GCA_029375565.1). NCBI lineage: Eukaryota > Metazoa > Chordata > Lepidosauria > Squamata > Gekkonidae > Gekko > Gekko gecko. Next base: position 71,306,663 of record JAPDNY010000001.1, on the reverse strand, counting down.
AAAATAAACTGGGGCACAGTATTGTCCTTTCCATGACTATGTGGGCCCATTACACATTGATTTTCTTGTTACTGTATCTCCATTCCTGGAAACAATTCAGTTGAATTCTTCATATGTCTTTATCCGGGGGGGGGGGGCACCCCAATATCTGTACCCCCTACATCACATCCAAAGAATGTAATATAAACCTACATTGCTTCTGTTAAGGTGCAATCTGGGACAAATATGAAGGGGACAATGGGGAAAAAAGGTCCAAGGCATCTCAAGGTATCTAAATGCTAAGAATAAAGTATTTTAGCTATAAATGAAGTTGTTAGGCATCAACAATTCAGTTTAAGAGAACCGTTGATGGGTAAATCTGAATCAATAATACAGAATGGCATGACCAGCAACCCATCAAGCTGATTTTAGCCCACCAGCCATGTGTAATAGTCCACTAGTGACTTGATAAAGCTGCTGTTCTTCTCATTTGGTTGTGAATGCAGAAACAAGGAGGTTCTCAAGAACCTGGCAGGTAATTACCTGACTAGAGGTCTAGGTTTTGCTGACTGGATCACAAGTTGTGAAAGCCCACTTTAATAGTTGTTTGACAAATAAAAATCCAGTGAATCTTTCCTCATTATTACCTTATCATGGCAAAAAGCTGTGCTTTCTTAATCAAGAGCCAGTGTCATGTAGCAATTAAAATTTTGAACTTGGACTGGAGAGACCTGGGTTCAAACCCCTGTAGGCAATAAAAATGATGGAATGGTTTTGGGCCATTCATTCTCCCTTAGCCAGACCACCTTTCAGGGTTGTTGAAGGGGAAAAAATTGGACCATGATTGCCACCCTGAGGTTCCCTTGATGAATGGTGGGGTTAAGATGGGAAGACTGCATGAATATCTGTTGGTCATGCACTGCCAAAAATAAATGGGCAACCTTACTGCTGAGTCACAGAGGGTGCCTGTTCAAAGACTTACTGCTTATTCAGTCAATCTTGTTCAAAGTTTAAAGGCAGAAAACAACCCAAGGAGACTCTCAGAGATATCTTTGAGATCAACCTCAAATACTTTGATTGCTAAAAAGTCAATTAATGTGACCCTTAACAAGAATTGCTAAGGGGTCAATTACCATAACCCTTAAAAACAGGTTGCAAAAAGTGCTTCTTTTCTATATCTAATGATGAGCAAGTCATATCCATATTTTTCATAGCATATACCAGTGGTCCAACCTTTAGTGTTCTGTATGTACTTTTAATAATCTCTATAAAAGCCTGATTTTCAATCCCTAGGCTCAAGCTGACAGTGTAAATAAAATCACCCAAATCCACAGGGTAAGAGAAATGAAAATGACAAGGATTAAAATTTTGTCAAACCTCTTTCTTTTTAAAATTCTGCTTCTCTTCCAATTGGATCACGACCCTCTGTGTGCACAGCTTAAGACCAGACGGTCTGCTTTCACTTTTATTCCGCTCTGCAGCAGGCTTACAGTATTTAGTGAAAGTCTGTAAAGAATGTGTGCTGTGTAGAGAGTTAATACCATAATCCCCTATCGTTGGGGTCAAATGCTGAATAGAGCAGAAGAATTAGAAAATATGTTACATACAATGGCAGGAAAAAATGCATCAGCATGGTGTTCTGTTAACATGAGCATTCATTACCTACAAGCAAATGGCTATGAGGTAATAAAGGGTATAAAAAGAAAAGTCTACTTAAGTCCAGTGTGTATGTTGCTATGATGAAAACATAAGTCTTAGAGAGAGAGCATTTAAATACTGGTTTTCTTCCCCACCCCCACCTGAGAAATAGCTTAGAATTTCATTTTGTTTTAACTAACCATATTTTCAGTGAGATCTTGTTTCATCTCAAAAAGATGCCTTTATGTATGATGGTACCAATCCCCCCCCTCCATATTTAAACTCTCTTTCTAAGACATATGTTTGAACTGTTTCCTTAGAGTAAGCTCCACTGGATAGATTTGAGTGGGATTCTGAATGCTTAGGACTGTGCTCTTTACCTGTTAAATTTAGTAGGAAGGACAACTTAGTACCTTTCTTTTTGGCATTCTATGTAATCTGAATTTCAAACAGGGAAATCCTGAAATTATAGAGCCACTTGGAATGCTGTGCATTTCTTATACACAGTAATCAACTTCCTGCAGGTAAGACCTGAAAAATCATGGAAAGATCTTCAGATATTAAATTGTACATATGTTTAATTTGCTGCAGGGTGAACACACAGTGTGAAGTTACAACCTTTTGCAATTTTCTCACAGTTGCAAATACAGCAATTGTCAGATGTGACAGTCTGCAGCTACAGTAGTCACATGCGATAATCAATGTGTGCAACTGTCATAAATGACAACCTACCTGTGTCTGCGGAAAACAGTCTTTTGAGGATCACCACTTTAGCTAGATAGCTACTCAACAACAGTACAATACATATACCATGGCCACTCAAGTCTGAAAAGGAGCTGCTAACTTGGTGCCATTTGTAAGGGGGGCACATTCCACCATTGAGCTAAATCTCCCCCACCTGTGGGGGTGATTCAGTGTAAGAGCATCTGCTTGGCATGCAGAAGGTCCCACATTCAATCTCCAGTATGTTCAGGTAAAAGGATCAGGTAGTAACTGATATAAAAGACATTTACCTTAGACCCTGGAGAGTGCTGACTTTGATGGATTTATTTATTTATTTATTTTGGACATATATCTCACACTCCCCGCAAGCAGGTTCAGGGTGGGTTACAACAATATAATACAATATAAAATACAGTTAAAATCACTTAAAACAACAGTATAAAATAACATAAAATCCTAAAATTCCATGTAAATTCTGATCAGATGTCTTAGCCATTAGAATGGAATTAAGAATCCAGGCCACTGACAGGGGGCCAACCAAAAGGAGGGGACGTCCACCACCACAACCAAAAGCCTGGTGGAAAAGCTTCGTCTTACAGGCCCTGCAGAATTGAAATAAGAACATAAGAACATAAGAGAAGCCAATGTTGGATCAGGCCAATGGCCCATCTAGTCCAACACTCTGTCACACAGTGGCCAAAAATACCAGGTGTCATCAGGAGATCCACCAGTGGGGCCAGGACACTAGAAGGCCTCCCACTGTTGCCCTCCCCCCAAGCACCAAGAATACAGAGCATCACTTGCCCCAGCCTGAGAGTTCCTATCTATACCCACAGGGCCCTGTTCTCATATGGGAGTTCATTCCACCAGGTGGGGGCAAGGGCTGAAAAGGCCCTGGCCCTAGTCAAGGCAAGTTGGACATCCCTGGTGCTGGAGACTACCAAAAGATGTTGAGTAGTAGACCTCAGTGCTCTACAGGGCTCATATGGGGAGAGGTGGTCCTGAAGAGATGCTGACCCCTGGCCATATAGGACTTTAAAGGTAAGTACTAGCACCTTGAAATAGATCCAGTATTCAATAGGCAGCCGGTGCAGTTTGTGCAGCACTGGGTGGATGTGAGCCCACACAGGTGTCGCCATCAACACCCATGCTACCACATTCTATACTAGCTGCAACTTCCAGACTGGAGTCAAAGGCAGCTCCACGTAGAGAGAGTTACAATAACCCAGTCTGGGAGTGACCATTGCATGGGCCACTGTAGTCAGGTCTTAGGGGGTGAGATATGGGGCCAACTGCCTGATCCACCTCAGAGAAAGGTGGATCTGGCAGTGGCAGTGACCTGGGCCGCCATAGAAAGGGAGGCATCCAGGAGCAACACCAGACTCTTCACCCTCAATGTCAGGACCAATGGAGCCCAATCAAAGCCTGGGAGCCTGATTCCCTGTTCCAATCCCCCGCGACTCAGGTACAGAACTTCCATTTTAGATGGATTTAACTTCATTTGGCTCTGTGGCAACCATTCAGCCACAGCCTGTAATGCCTTGTCCAGATCTCCTGGGGCCGTGTCCAGGCAGCCATCCATCAGAAGATAGAGCTGGTTGTCATCCGCATACTGGTGACAACCTAGCCCATACCGCCAGATAATATGGGTGAGGGGGTGCATTTAGATATTGAATAGCATAGGGGAGAAGATTGCTCCCTGTGGCACATCACATTTCAGTGGGTGTCACTGGGATACCCCCCCCCAAGTGCCATCCTCTGTCCCTGACCCCAGAGAAAGGAGGTCAGCCACTGCAAGGCAAGTCCCTGTATCCTGGCATCGGTGAGGTGTGAGTTAACACATCATGGTCAACCATATTGAACACTGCTGACAGATCAAGAAGTATCAGCAGCACCGATCCACCTCAATCGAAATGTCTCTGGATACCTGGATTTGATTCAGTATAAAGCAGATTTGGTATAAAGCAGCTTCATGTGTTCATGGCTCAGTGGTAGAACATCTGCTTGGCATGAAGAAGATCTCAGGTTCAATTACTGGCATCTCCAGTTAGAAAGATCAGATAACAGCGATGTGAAAGACCTCTGCCTGAGACCCTGGAGAGTTGACAATACTGACCTCGATGAAATGATCGTCTGATTCAGAATAGGCAGCTTCTGGTGTTTAGGAGTTAACCCCTTGGCTGCTGTCAAGCCTAGAAAAGGAGCTACTGCCTGATATACCTTGCCACAAGCATGACAGAGTCATCTTGAGCAGGTTTACTCAGAATCCTGCTCAGGTCTATTCAGTAAGGCTTACTCTCAGGAAAGTGTTCTTAGGATTAGCAGGGACCATTTTTGTCTTATCGTTGTATTGCGATTTTATAGGGTTTTGTGTTTTTAGATTTGTAAGCTAGCGGCTCTGAGACCAGATTTGCAGGAGCAAAGCCAGGATAAAATATTTTAAATAGCTAAATATGAATGAGTGAGAAGTGGATCTTCCAGGGCTACTGACAAGATTGCCATGGTCTCTTTACAGGGCAAGGGCAGCAGTGAGCATGACAGTTGAATGGTGAATGGTGGGATTTCAGAAAGATGTGCACAAAGCATGTCAATCCAGTGTGAGACAGCATGATGCAGTTTTCTCAAGTGGGACTTCCAATCCACCTAGAACTCCCTCTACCGTTCACAGAATGACCCAGAAGCTTCTGTGTCATAGATACTTGTAAGGAGGAGCATATTCCCATGGTTCTTAGGAAGACAGAGGCTCCAGATATGCTGAAATTGGGGCACAAATGTCTCCTGCTTTGTTTTCAGCCAATATGCACTTGATACTTCCTGTGCAAAGGGAAAGGTATGCTTCACAGTCCCTTGCAGGTAGCCATCTCTGGGCCCAGTAGTTTTGATTGATTGATTGAATTAGAATATTTCTATGCTGCCTCTTCTGAGTTCTGCATGAGGCACCTTACAATTAACAACCACAGTATAAAAACCAAGCCATTAAAAAAATAAGCCATTAAACATAGCAGCATAAAAACTGACAACAAAACAGAGAAGACCATTAAAAAGCTGGTAAGATAAAACCCCTAATTAAAAGCTTGGGTAAAAAGATGAGTTTTAGTCTGGTGCCTAAAAGAAAGCAGCATACATTCCAGGTGGCCCTCAAGGGGAATGGCATTCTACAGGTGAGGTGCCACCACAGAAAATGCCCTGTCTCTAGTCACCAACTGCCTCACCTCTGAAGGCAGGACACAGAGAGCAGGGTTTGAGAGGCAGATTTTAACTGGCAGGCTGGGTAGTAGGGGAGGAGATGGTCCTTTAGGTACTCTGGTCCCAATCCAGGCTCCAAGCCATTTAGGGCCTTCAAGGTAAGAACAAGCACTATGAATTGTGCCTGGAAACAGATGGGTAGCTAGTGCAGATATTTCAGCATAGGAGTGATATGGTCCCTGTACCCATCTCCTGACAGTAGCCTGGTTGCTTCATTTTTATGTACAGTTTCTAATATTTACAATTTGGTTAAAGATTCTGTGATTCTATATAATTTAAGCTTTTTTAGAATTGACCTTGATATTTCTACACAAAAGGTTTTTCTTCTGTTTTCAACCTCTTTGTTTACCTGGTTTGCTATGGGTTGAAACCCCTCCCCTTTTGTTTGTTTTTACTGCTGCATTTTGGACTAATTGAAGTTTCCAAACCATGTTCAAAGATAGTCTCATGCGGAGCAACCAGACTTGGAGCTGATCAGAGCAATCTAACTTGGAGGTGATCAGAGCATGAGTCACTGTGGCCAGATCACACTTTTCAAGGAAAGGGTGTAGGTGCTGAAACAGCCAGAGACCCAGATAGGGATGGTTACAATCCCCCCAAAAGCAATTTGTTTCAGGGTTTGGGGCAGCCCTCGAACCAAACCACTAACCCCAATATGGTCCCAAATGAACTGAACTGGTCCAGTGAGTTTGGTTCCCCCTTTCTCCTGGCTGCAGCAAGACAAGTCTAGGAGAAAAGGGGCGTGGATCTCCCTGGAAGGGACTTCCCTTCCACCCTTCTCCCAGGTATGTCTTGCCAGGGCCCGGGAACACCTGGGAAGGGTTAAATGGCTACCAGCCAGGGTTAAGTGGCTGCCAGCCAGCCATTTAAACCTAACAGCTGACCAGTAGACCCTGTGCCAATCAGCTGTCAGGTTTAAATGGCTGCCCCCAAACAGCCAAACCAAACTGGCCACAAGTCCGGTAAATGTTTGGGGAAGGTGCCTTCCCTGAACATTGGTTCATGAACTCCAAACTGGCCCAAGTTCAGGCTGAATTTCAGTTTGTGATCTGGTTCATGCCCATCCCTAGGCCCAATGCTGATAAAAAGGGCTATATGCCATGGAGGAGACCTGAGCCTCCAAATATAGGTCTGGATCTAGTAGCATCCCCAAGCTATTAACCTGCTTCTTCAGTGGAGTGCAACCCCCTCCAGAAGAGGCTGATTTCACAGTCCCCAAGCAGCTTCTCCATCGACCAACAGCACCACAGTCTTGTCTGGATTGCACTTCAGTTTACTGGCCCACATCCATCCCATTACCTTCTCCAGGCACCTGTTCAGGACTTCCACAGACCCACCTGGTTTACTGGCCAAAGAGAAATAGAGCTGGATGTCATCCGCATTTTGTTGGCACCTCTCTCCAAATCCCTGTATTTATCTTCAGGCTTGAAGCAGCTGTTGAAACTCTACCCCCCTCGAGCCCTGAGTCCCTTTTCATGTGTTTATTTAAAAAAAGAAAATAGTGATCTCTACACAGGTACACTCTTTTGTATCAGATGTGATCCATGTGTATTTTGTACATCAGTTTTTGGGTCGAAGGGCAAAACATAGCATAAGAAGTAGGCCTCTGGTTTGTCACTGTTATCCTTGGACATCAGAATTTTACAGAACATAATGTGTGACCCTTACTTCAGACATCACCAGCATTAAGTATCCCCATTTAGGAAACTGTGATCTGTCACAGTGTTGGCACTAAATAATTCAACATTAAGTAATATTAGTAGTTGTATGCAACCTAGAAAAAAAATACTGCAAAAAGAGGAAAACAAATATTTGCATAATGTCTGCAAAAGCGGCATGTGTACAGTGCTGTTTGATACATATTTACATAATTCTAAATTCATGCCATCATTATTAACATGGCTATTTGTATTCTAAGTAGAGTTGGTGGTGTTATGCAAGGAACGCTGCTGAAAGAAGAATGAAACTGAAGCAGCCCCCTCACTAGGAGTGGGTAGAACCCTAGCATGATTAATATCGGCCACAAGGGCAGTCCCCTTCCCCAAAAGGGCTAGATCAGACACTCACCAGCCCTGTCTTTCTGATCAGCTTGCTCAGGCCAGTGTGCTAGGAGCTGGGAGCAGGTGCATTGCAGAAGGTGCCCTCAGAGCAAATAGCTCCAGCTGACTTCAACCAGTGAGCCAAACCACACATTACAGATGATGGCAAACTATTGTCAGCTATAATATTTTTTTTACCCCATGAACAGCCAGGGTTTGGCAGGGTTCTAGGTATTCTCTTGGCTAGGTAATTAATTAATTTTAAAAAACTGGCTCACCCCTCTTTGGATGGCCAAGGGGAATGTCAATAAATTAAAGAGAAATGCATGTAAGACGCAGGTAAAATAAGCTGAAAATTATTCCACCTACCCGGGAAGTGAATTTAATTGAAATAAGTTATTTCAGCACAAGTTAATGTAATGTCTTTCTGGCTTAATATTTTCATATGAATAACTGTTAAATGAGTACTGGAATATCTAGCACTATGCACATCAGTTTGAAATGAGGGAAGAAAATCAAGGTTGCATACTGTCTTCAATGAGACTTTGTCAAAATTCCCACTGTCTTTATATGCCCAATTATGAGACACTTCAGAGGACAAGTGTGAGAGCAAGCATGCTGTAGTGGTTAGACTGCAGACTAGGATCTGGGAGATCCAGGTTCAAATCCTTACCTTGTCATTGAAGCTTGGTTGGTGACCTTGGGCCAGTCACACACCCTCAGTCTAAGCTCATAGAATAGTTGTCGGAATTAAATGGAGGAGAGCAGAATGATGTAAGCCACTTTGGGTCCTCATTGAGGTAGGGTATAAATGAATTAAATAAACAAAATGACTAATTTACCACAAATTTACCTTACAACTAGACGATATAGGTTAATATCCAGGATGAGAAAGCTCACCTTGAAGTACTTTGGTCATCAGTATGGGTTGTCTTATTTGAAATATACCAGATGAGAGGGAAAGGCCAAGCTATAATCTTGTTTCTAAAGAAGAATCAATACAATGTGATGGCTCTCATGAAGGATTTCTGTAGAGGGACTGAAGAATTTTCACCAATTCCTGCCTCCCATGACAGATCTCTGACTGCCCCCTCATGCTTTTCCGGGTGGGGGCTCCCTGTTTCCAAGGAGTAGCATTGGTGGGGGGGCATTTTGGCTGCTGCAAGAGGTGTCAAGGTCTTTCATCCATGGAAATTACTGGTGGGTCCAAGCCATTAGGTCCCCTTCACTGTTCTGCTTTTTCTGTGTCCACATTATTGTACCAAGCAGTATGTAAATACAGTATATTATAATCATCAAAGACTCCTAAGTAAGCTCAATAGTCATGGGATAAAAGAACAAGTCCTCTTGTGGATCAAAAACTAGCTAATTAATAGGAAACAGAGAGTGACTATAAATGGGCAATTTTCTCAGTGGAGGGAGATAAGCAGTGGGGTACTGCAGGGATCAGTACTGGGTCCAATGCTTTTTAACTTGTTCATTAATGATTCGGAGCTGGGAGTAAGCAGTGTAGTGGCTAAATTTGCGGATAACATGAAATTGTTCAGGGTGGTAAAAACCAGGAAGGATTGTCTGTTGAGGATGGATGAGTGGCATCAACATGGCAAATGGAGTTCACCGTGGCCAAGTGCAAAGTGATGCACATTGGGGCCAAAAATCCTAGCTATAAATACACACTGATGGGGTCCAAATTGGCAGAGACTGGCCAAGAGAGAGATCTTAGAGTTGTAGATAACTCACTGAAAATGTCGAGACAGTGTGAGACTGAAATAAAAAAGGCCAACGCTATGCTGGGGATTATTAGGAAGGGAATTGAAAACAAATCAGCCAGTATCATCATGCCCCTGTATAAATCGATGGTGCAATCTCATTTGAAATACTGTGTACAATTCTGGTCACCACCTCAAGATGGATATTATAGCATTGGAAAAAGTGCAGAAAAGAGCAACTAGAATGATAAAAGGGTTGGAATACTTTCCCTATGAAGAAAGGTTAAAGTGCTTGGGACTCTCTAGCTTGCAGAAACGATGACTGAGGGGTGACATGATCGAGGTTTACAAGATTATGAATGGGATAGAGCAGGTGGAGAAAGAAGTACTTTTCTCCCTTTCTCACAATAAAAGAACTCGTGGGCACTCGATGAAATTGCTGAGCAGTCAGGTTAGACCGGATAAAAGAAAGTACTTTTTCTCCCAAAGAGTGATTAATACATGGAATTCACTGCCACAGGAGGTGGTGGCAGCTACAAGCATAGACAGCTTCAAGAGGGAATTAGATAAGCATATGGAACAGAAGTCCATCAGTGGCTATTAGCCACAAGGGATAGATAGGAACTCTCAGTCTGGGGCAAGTGATGCTCTGTATTCTTGGTGCTTGGGGGGGCAACAGTGGGAGGGCTTCTAGTGTCCTGGCCCCATGAGTGGACCTCCTGATGGCACCTGGTATTTTTGGCCACTGTGTGACAGAGTGTTCAATGGGATGGGCCGTTGGCCTGATCCAACATTGGCTTCTCTTATGTTCTTAATCCCATGAAAACTGATTCCCCCCCCCATTCCCCCCCCCCCACTTTTTCCCCAATGCACACATGTATAATTCATTTAGAGGTGGTGAAACTACACAAACTGAAGCTGCAGGAGATTACATAAATGAATTGAAGGTGCAGGATTATGCACTCATGAGAATATTTTTTTTAAAAATAAAAACATGGAGGATTTTGTGTGTTTGTGTGCACATGTGCATGCCAGTTTTTATTTATTTACTAAAGGGGACCTTTCCTTGTGGTTCAAGGTGGCTTCCACTTTGGAAATAAATCTGGTCATTCAGAATTTAAAAACCAGGAAGAAATTAAGCCAAAGAGTATTTTGGAAGCATCTCTGTATTGCACACAACAGTTAAGATGTGTGAAGGGGGCCTTGGAGTATCTACCTGAATCAGATTGCGGTTACAAGAGAGGAAGTCCTCCGACTGATGGACAATTTAAAAACTAATAAATCACCAGGCCCGGATGGCATTCATCCGAGAGTTCTGAAAGAACTCAAATGTGAACTTGTGGATCTCCTGACAAAAATATGTAATCTTTCTTTAAAATCTGCCTCCATTCCTGAGGACTGGAAGGTAGCTAATGTCACTCCCATCTTTAAAAAGGGCTCCAGGGGAGATCCAGGAAATTACAGGCCAGTCAGTCTGACATCGATACCGGGGAAGTTGGTGGAAACTGTTATTAAGGAAAGAATGAGTAGGCACATTGATGAACAAAAACTATTGAGGCAGACTCAGCATGGGTTCTGTAAGGGAAGATCTTGTCTCACTAACCTGTTAGTGTTTTTTGAGGGAGTGAACAAACATGTGGACAAGGGGGACCCAATAGATATTATTTACCTTGACTTCCGGAAAGCTTTTGATACAGTTCCTCATCAAAGGCTCCTAAGTAAGCTCAATAGTCATGGGATAAAAGGACAAGTCCTCTTGTGGATCAAAAACTGGCTTATAAATAGGAAACAGACAGTGAGTATAAATGGGAAACTTTCTCAGTGGAGGGTGGTAAGCAGTGGGGTACCACAGGGATCAGTACTCGGTCCGATGCTTTTTAACTTGTTTATTAACGATTTGGAATTGGGAGTAAGCAGTGATGTGGCTAAATTTGCAGATGACACAAAGTTGTTCAGGGTGGTGAAAACCAGGGAGGATTGTGAGGCACTCCAAAGGGATCTGTTGAGGATGGGTGAGTGGGCGTCAACGTGGCAAATGGGGTTCAATGTGTCCAAGTGCAAAGTGATGCACAGTGGAGCCAAAAATCCTAAATATAAATACACGTTGATGGGGTCTGATCTGGCAGAGACGGACCAAGAGAGAGATCTTGGAGTCGTAGTGGATAACTCGCTGAAAATGTCTACACAATGTGTAGCTGCAATAAAGAAGGCCAACGCTATGCTGGGGATTATTAGGAAGGGAATTGAAAACAAATCAGCCAGTATCATCATGCCCCTGTATAAATCATTGGTGCGACCTCATTTGGAATACTGTGTACAGTTCTGGTCACCACATCTCAGAAAGGATATTATAGCATTGGAAAAAGTGCAGAGAAAGGCAACTAGAATGATAAAAGGGTTGGAACACCTTCCCTATGAAGAAAGGTTAAAATGCTTGGGGCTCTTTAGCTTGGAGAAACGACGGCTGAGAGGTGACATGATCGAGGTTTATAAGATTATGAATGGGATTGAGCAGGTTGAGAAAGAAGTACTTTTTTCCCTTTCTCACAATACAAGAACTCGTGGGCACTCTATGAAATTGCTGAGCAGTCGGGTTAGAACAGATAAAAGGAAATACTTCTTCATCCAAAGAGTGATTAACATATGGAATTCACTGCCACAGGAGGTCGTGGCAGCTGCAAGCATGGACAGTTTCAAGAGGGAATTAGATAAACATATGGAGCAGAAGTCCACCAGTGGCTATTAGCCACAGGGTATAGATGGGAACTCTCAGTCTGGGGCAGGTGATGCACTCTATTCTTGGTGCTGGAGGGGGCAGCAGTGGGAGGGCTTCTGGTGTCCTGGCCCCACTGCTGGACCTCCTGATGGCACCTGGTATATTTTGGCCGCTGTGTGACAGAGTGTTGGACTAGATGGGCCATTGGCCTGATTCAACATTGGCTTCTCTTATGTTCTTATGTTCTTACACATTCAAAGACAGCACCTTATAAGGTGGGGAAATGAATGGTGGGGGTGGAAAGTGCCATTGAGTCACAGCTGAGTTGTGGTGATCCTATTTCCAAGGCAAGAGACATTCAGAGGTGGTTCGCCATTGCCTGTCTCTGCATTGCAACCTTCAACTTCTTTGGTGGTCTCCCATTCAAATATTAACCAGGGCCAACCCTGCTTAGCAGTTTCCAAGGTCTGACAAGATCCAGCTAGTCCAGGCCCTCCAGGTCAGGGCAGGAAAATGAATAGGCAATGGGTATTTTGATGATATTATCTTTTGATTCAAGGCATCTGCATGGCCACTGCTCAATGGTGTGCAGCAGTAGATATTGTTGCACTGGCTCAGAAACAAAATTCTGATGGTTTCCAACTTACTTCCAATATAAACCTTATAGATGGCCATAAAAGGGATATTTTTCATGACAGAAAATGTTGTTTTGACATTTATTACCCATAACTGTCTGGCTTAAGAATCACTGCTCTCTTTTATGTTCTGCAGTGAATATAGACTCTTTGGTATAATCCTTACCACCAGCAGAACAAATCTATCTGTGGCTCTGATGTTCACCCATCGAACAAGCAGAATCTAACAGTTCACTGCCAGTGTTCTTCAGGTAGAATGTTCTGTGCATAAAACAAGGACTTACATACAGTGGATGGACTAGGGTACACATACGTTGGAGCCTTGGTGTGCATAGCTGCTGCGAGAATAGAATTCATGAATTTGTCCTGATATATATTATTTAGGGTACATTCCTAAACAGAGTCCTGATATATATTATTTAGGGTACATTCCTAAACACCCATAGACCCCCCCAAAAATTGTAGAGTTGGAAGGGGCCCTATAGGTGTCAGGTAGTCCTGCCATGATGGATGGAGGGGAGGGGAGGATGGCTATGGGCGCCATAGCGGCGTGGAGGGCGGGAGGTTGGGATCATGGGGGTGTAGATTTATGCACCTGGTGTGTGAGAATGGAATGTGACTCTGGCAGGCTCTATCTTGGGTAGACTTAACATTCTGACCTTGGAGGAGACAGGCTGCGAGCTTTCCTATCGCTTTCAAAGCTGCAGCTTTGCTGAGAATAATGGGGGTGGTGGGAACTTCATTAGCGTAGTAACTTTCGATTCCCATTCGCATGTTATTCCTGATTGGTAGAGAGGGGGGGTCCCCATTCACCCCCTTTCCTGTATAACTGCCTGCTTTGTGTAACCAAGTTATTCTGAACAATGTATCTGCTCCAGTAACCTTTCCATTGCAGCTTAACAATAAACACTATTCTTGCTTGAACAACAAGACCTGGTGTTTGGCTGACTAAGTTAGGGCTTCTGACAGTTTGTTCAGAATCATCAATTTTCGGGACTGGTCGGAAACCCGCGGCTCAAAATGAGTGGCGGTGAAGAAGACACTCTCCCGATCGAAGATGAAAAGAAGGAGGATAAGAAACCTCTTGATAAGAACGTACCCGCGGAGACCCCTGACACCTATGTACCGGTGACACGGGGCCAGGAGTACGACTTTGGAGGGCCCTACGGGGATCCGTATGGGGCAGCTTATGGTGGGGTGACCACTCGAGTCAAACACAGACGAGACTGGGTGAAGCCCCTGGCAGAAACCCATGAAACGTGGTTTGGAACCCCAAGAGCATCGGTGAGGGTGAGCCACACTGAGAGATCAGTCCGTAGACTGGTTACGGCCGAGGGTATGGAAGACACCGGCCGAGACTCCGAGGACCTGGAAGGCGTCGTGGTGAGACGGAGGTGGAGTGGGGAGCCGAGCCAAGACCGCCTGATGCGCTTCTTGGATGAATCCCTCGCCCGCATTCCCCAGATGATCGCGGAGGGCATCCGGGAAGAGCGAGAGCGGCAACGACGGGAGGAACCACCCGATCAACCTCCCCAAGACCAACGTCCGGCGCCAGGTCCAGACCAGCAGAACGTACCAGCTCTACCCCCTCCTCAGCCCGCGGGGCCGGGACCGCAGGGGCCGCCGGGGCAGCCACCACCTCGCCCATGGGGGTTTTTGCCACCGAAACCTGCGGAACTTCTTGATGCAGACTTTGATGGAGACCCAGAAAAGTTCCCTTTCTTCCTCGTGAGGGCTGAGAGATTTATCGTAACCTGGGGCCACCTGTTTCAACGCGAAGACCGCATGGTAGATGTCATAGCATCCCATTTGAAAGGCGCGGCAGCGGACTGGTATGTCGGGCTTCACCAGGCTGACGGGCGGGAGCTGAGAGAAATCGACTCCTTCATGTGGGCCATGAAAGAGCAATTCGAGGATGTGAACGCAAATAAGACGGCCAAAGCAACAATCCGGGCCATCAAGCAAGGCGCTAGATCGGTAAGGGATTATACAGCGGAGTTTCGGAGGTGTGCAGCTAAAATCCGAGGGGTGCAAGATGGGACCTTCGTGGAGTACTACAAGTTGGGGCTCAACGCGGAGATTCGTCGGTCGGTCACAAAGACCCAAGACCCGGATACGCTGACAGGTTGGATACAAGCAGCCATCACTATGGAGAACCGCTTGAAAACCATCAAACTGGATGATGCGGCAGCGATGACTAACCGGGGCCAGTCGGGCCCTACACCGGCCGTGCGGGGAAAGAACCCCACACCAAACCCGAGACCAAAGGATGGAACAAGAGAACTCCGGATGAAGCAAGGTCTGTGCCTGAAATGCGGGGAAGGGGGCCACTTCGCAGCGAGCTGCCCAGGCTCCCCTGCATCACCTGGGGTACCCAAGGGAGTCAAGAAAAAGTTCGAGACATCCACACCAAAGCCGGTGGCGAAGCCAAGAGGGGCGAAAGCCTTGCAAGCCAAGCCGCTCAGCGAGGCTTCGGATTCATCGGATGGCGAGACCGTGCCGCCGGGAAACGAGACGGACCTGCTGTAAACAGCGCTGAACAGCAGGTCCCGGACTCCCAGGCACAAATCCCGGTGAGCAGACCTCCCTCTCTTTTCTTTCTCACGGTGACTTTAGTGGACCCGGGTCTATTGACCCATGTGAGAGTGCGAGCTCTCACTGACTCTGGGTGTGGGAGAGATCTCATCAACCCCACACTAGTAACAGGACTGGGGGCAAAAGTAGTTAAATTAAATGAACCCTTGATTTTTACGCAGATGGACGGTTCCACCATGAAAGAACCTTGCAAATACGAGACTGTCCCCTTGCGGGTGGGGATTGGGCATCACTGGGAGGAGAGACCCTTCGTTGTTACCCCATCTGCCCGCTTCCCCCTAGTACTCGGGAGCGCGTGGTTCTTTGATCACGATCCACATATTTTATGGGGGGAGGAGAAAGTGAACTTTATTTCCAAGAAATGCCAGGCCCACCTGTGGAAGCAGGAGTGGGGGGCCACGATGGGGGGGGTGCCCCGAGTAACGGCGGGGGTGGCAGAGGCAGAACTGGAGAGGATTCCAGCAGAGTATCGCGACTTAGCTTCCGTCTTTGGGGAAGAGGAAGCCGATGAACTGCCCCCCCATAGAAACTCGGACTGTGCAATTGAGATTTTGCCTAACCAGAAATTGCCTAAAGGAAAGCTATATTCTATGAGCCCTTCGGAAAAGGTGGAGCTGAGGAAATTTATTGACAAGAACCTGAGCAGGGGGTTTATACGACCGGCATCCTCCCCGTTTGCGGCTCCCGTTCTTTTCCGGAAAAAGAAGGACGGGGGTTGCGGTTGTGCACCGACTATCGAGGCTTGAATGCAGTCTCCAACACGAACGCTTACCCCATGCCCCTAATTAAAGACTTGTTAGCTGCGGTGGCTGGGGGAAAATTTTCTCGAAGCTAGATCTCCGAGATGCCTACTTCAGGGTCCGAATAAGGGAGGGGGATGAATTCAAAACAGCGTTCAATACCCCCCTGGGTCAATTTGAATACTTAGTCATGCCGTTCGGGCTTCAGGGAGCGCCGGGGGTCTTCATGAATTTGATTAATGAGGTGCTCCACAAGTATTTATTCAAGGGGGTCCTTGTTTACCTTGATGACATACTTTTGTATTCCCCTGACCTGAAATCCCACGTGAAACTGGTGCGGGAAGTTTTACAAACGTTGCACAAGCATAAACTCTTTGCTAAGCTATCCAAACACTGTCACGCCTCCCACAGCATGACAGTAAGAGGGAGGAGATACGTGACTCGGTTTTCACGCCTTCCCAGTTGGGAGGGGCAGTAACCACTCGGAAGCAAGCCAAACGTTCCCCTCCATCCCCAACCCCTCCCACCAATGACTGGGTGACGAAATTCTCTACGGCTATGTCTGACGCTGATAGGGAGGAGGTGAGGGGGGAGGAAGGAGTCGCTCAAGATGTGCATGGCTGCTGGAGGAAGAATCAAAAACTGTTTGTTCCCAATTCCCTTCGGGGGGAGGTGATGGGCTGGGCGCACGGCTCAAAACTGGCTGGGCACACGGGGTTTGTGAAATCTCTCCAGCTCCTACAAAGACAATTTTGGTGGCCTGGGCTACGAAAGGACATTTCGTTATTCACGTCTGCTTGCCAAACGTGCTTGATGAGTAAGCCCAGACCCGGTAAACCCCCAGGAGCTCTACAACCCCTCCCCACGCCGGCTCGTCCATGGGAAGTGATCTCTATGGACTTTATTACTGACTTACCCCTTAGTGGGGGGAATACGGTCATCTGGGTGATAGTGGATCTATTTACTAAGCAGGCCCACTTCGTTCCGTTTGCCTCCGTCCCCTCTGCCAAGAAACTAGCCTCAGCGTTCTTGCAACACGTCGTGAGGCTCCACACTTTACCTGCTAAAGTAATCTCGGATAGGGGGTTCAATTTGTTTCGCATTTCTGGAGTGAATTAATGTCACTGCTTGGGGTGGAGCGGGGGGTCAGCAGTGCATACCACCCGGAAACCGATGGGCAGACTGAACGTGTGAACCAAACCCTTGAACAATACTTACGGTGTTTTACAAACTTTCAGCAGGACAATTGGCACTCCCTTTTCCCTTTGGCTGAGTTCTGTTACAATAATACTCAGCACTCTTCGACGGGGATGTCCCCTTTTAAGGCGGTCCATGGATATGACGCCCCGCCTTTGCCATTTTTGAATTCTCCCGACCTCCCGGCGGGAGATGCGGGAGACTGGTGCAAACAGTTGCAGGTGGCATGGTCCTCTTTAGCCAAGACTCTGGAGGATGCAAAAGAGGCCTATAAAACCCAGGCGGACAAGAAACGCAACCTATCCTTAGGGCTTCTGACAATAGGCCATCTAGTCCAGCCCCCTGATCAATGCAGGATCATCTCAAAGCATCCCTGACAAGTGTTCATCCAACCGCTGCTTGAAGACTGCCAGTGAGGGGGAGCTTACTACCTCCCTAGGCAGCCAATTCCACTGCTGAACCACTCTTACTGTAAAAGATTTCCCCCCTAAGCCAGCCGGTACCTTCCCACCCATAATTTAAACCCATTATTGTGAGTCCTATCCTCTGCTGCCAACAGGAACAGCTCCCTGCTCTCCTCTAAGCGACAGCCCTTCAAATACTTAAAGAGAGCAATCATATCCCCCGTCAATCCCTTCTTCTCTACACTGAACATTGCCAAGTCCCTCAGCCTTTCCTTGTAGAGCTGAAAAAGTGGGCAGATGCGGGCAAGCCCTTGATAATCTTCATCGCTCTTTTCTGCACCCACTCCGTTCTGTCCACATCCTTTTTGAAGTGAGGTCTCTAGAACTGCACACAATACTCCAGGTGCAGCCTGACCAATGCAATGTATAGCAGGACTATGACATCTTGTGATTTGGATGTTATGCCTCTGTTGATACAACCCAAGACTGCATTAATCTTTTTTGCTGTTGCACCACACTAACTGCTCATATTTAGAACAAAGTTTGAGTCCAGTGGCACCTTTAAGACCAACAAAGTTTAATTCTGAGTATAAGCTTCTACCCAAAATTAAACTTTTTTGGTCTTAAAGGTGCCACTGGACTCAAACTTTGTTCTATTGCTTCAGACGAACATGGCTACCCACCTGAATCTATGCTCATACTTAGCTTACAGTCCACCTGTACCCCAAGATCGTGTTCGTATACACTACTGCCCAGAAGTGTATCCCCCATTTAGTATTCATTTTTGTTACCCAGAAATAGAACTCTGTACTTATCCTAGAAGAAGAAGAGTTGGATTTATACCCCACCCTTCACTTGGAGTCTCAGAGTGGCTTACAGCCTCCTTCCTTCCTCTCCCCACAACAGATATCCTGTGAGGTAGGTGGGGCTGAGAGAGCTCTAAGAGAACTGTGATTGACCCAAGGTCACCCAGCTAACTGCATGTATAGGTGTGGGGGATCAAACCTGGTTCTCTAGGGTAGACTCCAATGCCCTTAACCACCACATGAAACTGGCTGTGGAATTGCATCTTATTCACATCTGTCCACTTTTCCAGTGAGGCAGGGTGCTACCGTACTTACAGCTACATTATTAAAATAGTAATTACACACATCGCAACTAGCAGGTCCCAAGTTTAATCCTTGGCGTCTCTAGCTAAAGTGGTCTTCATTTAGGGAGGTCCTAGATATAGTGAGATGGAGTTCACCTGTCTTCCTCATAATATCTTCTGCAACAGAACACATGATATAACAACATTAATCTGTCTGTTTCTCAGATGTTGTCCAACACTGACGTGAGGTGGGGACATGACCCACAGGGCAATGAGTAAACAT
The DNA here is from genome assembly GCA_029375565.1 of Gekko gecko. NCBI lineage: Eukaryota > Metazoa > Chordata > Lepidosauria > Squamata > Gekkonidae > Gekko > Gekko gecko. The sequence continues at coordinate 71,287,669 of JAPDNY010000001.1, read as the reverse complement.
GATAAAGAAAAGAGAACACAACTATGCAGTGGTGGCTCCTCCACTTCTCTTAAAATGTTTCATTCTGCCCTTAGTTGAAAGCCAGTAAAACGTTTGAGCCCAGCGGCACCTTTAAGACCAACAACATTTTATTCAAGGCATGAGCTTTCGTGTGCACATACAGTGTGTGTACACACAAAAGCTCATACCTTGGATAAAACGTTGCTGGTCTTAAAGGTGCCGCTGGGCTCAAATGCTTCTCTGCTGCTTCAGACCAACATGACTGCCCACCTGGATCTAGAAAGCTCGTGTCAGAGAAGTGCAACTTTTTCCCCACCATGATGAGAATGTTTTCATAACTGTTGAATCATGGAGCTGAAAGGAATGAACAGATCATCCTTGTCAACATCCCTGACATGTTTGCATGCATTTGCATATTTTAATTCTTGTGTTTCCCAATGCCCTCCCTCAGCTCTGGCTAAATGAGCTGAAATCATGCATAAATGCAGTGACTGCCGAGCAACTTTATATGGATGAGAATCAATGAGATCACTTTCAGATTAGCAAACACAACAAGTCAAATGGGGAAATGCAACAGAAACACACTCATTCAGAACTGGAAAAGCCCCTCTCCTCTCCATAAACCCTTCAACATATGTCTAATAACAATGGCTGGCCCACCTGTGCAGGGGGATGGCACCCAAGAGTAGGGAATAAATTCCTGCAAATTTGAGGCACAGCTAACCTGTAGAAACTCCAATCCATTCTTCTCAAATTCAGATTTTCTCATTGGAAACCACACAGTGAGAAAGGGCACTAATGGTGTTAAGCTGTCTATAAACTTAAAAAAATAAAATTGTGATTGACCTGTATTGCAAGTAAGATGAGAAACAGTGCTTATTACAAGCCCATAGTCCAAAGATCATCCACTCACTACAGAAACTGCATTTCTATTCCATAACCGCCCCCCCCCAATCAGCTCCTGAAATTTTTGGACAGAATGGGAGAATGCAGACTGATTACAATATTTACATAAGGGGATACTCAAGCTGAGTATCTTATGCTTATTTGACTGTATGATTTCCCTAGATCTAGGATACTGAATTCATTTTAAAAGAAGGTGAATTTGTGTGTGTGTGTGTGTGTGTGTGTAGAGGTGTGGGGGAGAAAAGTTATATCTGAGTTATTTCTTCTGTTATTAAACTATCTATCCCAGTGACACTTCCATTTTACTGTTCGCAAATCAATTCTCAAGGTTCCTTCTGAGTTCAACATTACAATGTGATTTTTATTTGCTGGACTGGAAAAGTTGAACTCAAACACCTCACATTTGCCTCACATTCTGCTTGCTGGTAATGAGGAGGGAGCCAATTGTTTGGTGAGCAGTTTGGGTACACATTTTTCTTTCATGATTAGATAGCTTTCCTGCTGGCCTTATTGTGCATGCATCGTTTTGCATGCATATGTAGCATGAAAAGCTTTTAAAAAGTTAGAAGATAAAATTAAATATTCTAAATATATATTCGTAATAAGAAAATGACTCAGTCTAAAAAGAACACACAATAAAATCAATCCTGGCAATCAGCCAGGAGCCCCTCTTCCAAACAGCTTGCTGCTGTGATCCCATCCCTCCATCTGTCCCAACACCAATTTGTTTCCAATCTTAAACAAGCTGAGGAGGAACAGAGAAGCTGTTTTCACATATCGTAAGCACAGAATGTGTGTGTGTGTGTGTAGATCATGGTAGCAAGCTCTACTCCAATCTTGCATGTTCAAGGGGAGGTATGCATACAGATAAGCACAAAGGATTTCCTTTGCATGACTGAAAATCCTTTAAAAAATCAAATCAAGGCCATGTGGATAAGAAAGAGGGTTTACCACATAGGTTTGAAATTAATACTGGGCTTCCCGCATTGTTATGGCCCTTTAAAAAGACAAAGAGGGCAAAAGATGAGTATCTTTTTTTGTCTTGAGGCGCTAATAGCCTGGGGGTGATTACGGTGGGGAGGCTTAATTCTCTCTCCTCTCCCTGCCTGGTCTCAACCTGACCCAGGGCCTTGGGCAGTTATAACTATCTTTAAAAGACTGGCAGAGACGGATGATTTCTATGATGTCAGTTTTGTACCTCAGGTTTCAACAAATGTTTCTGTCTCTGTCACATCTAATTTGGGCCTTCATTCATTCATTCATTCATTCATTCATTCATTCATTCATTCATTCATTCAACTTGTATTCTGCCCTACCCCACAAATGGGCTCAAGGTGGCTCACAACATAATAAAAACAATAAAAACCAAGACACAAAAACAGTTAAACATTTCAGCAACTAAAACAGAGTGCGGTCACACAGAAGGGATAAAATGTGGGCAGAAAGCGAGGCTGTTTGCCCTGCCTGAAATGATGTGCGTTTGCGCGATTATACTTCCCGCCGCGCACACGCAGTTCCCAATAATAGTGAGTTTCCAGCAGTAGCTTTTTACCATGCTACTGCAGCGCGAAATGACACCTCGCTGATGACTTTGGGACGCCAGACAGATTTGTCTGATAGCGTCCCTTTAATCCACGGAGGAATCGCATGTCTACCACGGCTTCCGTTACGTATGATCGCACCTACAATATGGCATTAAAACACAAGTAATCCAATTTCTCCTATGACATTTTAACAGGCAATGGTAGATGGCCTAATTTGGTGTAGTGCGTTTTGGTATACTGATTAAGTGTGCGGACTCTAATCAAGGCTGGCCCCGGGTGTCTGGGCACCCTAGGCAAGCCAGCTTGGGGCGCCCACCCCACCGGGGATGCCAACCTCCCGGTGGGGCCTGAAGACTGGGGGGGGCTAACCACACCCCTTCCCTCCCAGCGCCGGCTTTCCTGGGCGCTCTGTGGCTGCGGGGCACCCAGGAAAGCCAAGGAAGAAGTGGGTTTTTTAACCCCCGCCCCTTCCCTTGGAACGCCAGCTTTCCTGGGCCCTCTGCGGCTGCAGGGCACCCAGGAAAGCCAGGGAAGAGGTGGGTTTTTTTAACCATCGCTCCTTCCCTCGAAGCACCAGCTTTCAAATCCAGGGAAGAGGCGGTTTTTTTTAACCCCCGCCCCTTCCCTCCCAGCGCCGGCTTTCCTGGGCACTCTGCAGCTGCTGCGGGGCACCCAGGAAAGCCAGGGAGGAGGCGGGGGGGGGCACAGTTTGGCACCCCTGTGGCCGGCACACTCTAGGCAAGCCGGCCCGGACTCTAATCTGGGAGAACCGGGTTTGATTCCCCACTCCTCCACTTGCACTTGCTGATGTGACCTTGGGTCAGTCACAAGCTCTGGCACAGCTGTCCTTGAAAAAGAGCAGTTTCTGTCAAAAGGTCTCTCAGCCTCACCTACCTCACAGGGTGTCTGTTGTGGGGAGGGGAAGGGAAAGGAGTTTGTAAGCCACTCTGAGACGCCTTTGGGCAGTGAAGGGTTGGGTATAAATCTAATCTCTTCTTCTCTTCTTCTTCTAATTTATAACAGTTTTAATTAGATGGTCAGAGGTACCTAAAATACAATGGCCCAAAGATGAAAAACAGTGTCTAGGAGGCACTGGGCAGATACCAGAGGCAGGGGAGGCTGAGATGGTTTAACCTCCACTGCCTCACCCAAAGGCATGGCGGAACAGCTCTGTCTTACAGGCCCTGTGGAACTGTAATAGCTCCAGCTGAAAAAGCCCTGGCCCTAGCTGAGGCTAAGTGGACATCTCTCAGTCTGGGGATTACCAGAAGGTGTTGATCTAAGGAGCACAAGGCTCTCCAGGGTGCATATGCTGGTCCCAGGTTGTGTAGGGCTTTAAAGGTCAGTACCATAACCTTGAATCAGATCTGGGATTCAATTGGCAGCCAGTGCAGTTGGTAAAGCACCGGCTGGATCCATGCCTGCAAATGTGTCACCATCTGTGATGTGCTGCCCCATGTAGCGCAAGTTACAGTACTCCAGCCTGGAAGTGACCATTGCATAGATCACTCTAGCTAATTCCTGAGAGGTGAGATAGGGAACCAGCTGCCTAATCAGTCAGAGATGGTAAAAGGCCAATCTGACAGCCATGGTGACCTGGGCCTCCATAGAAAATGAGGGATCCCAAATCACCCCAAGACTCCTCACCCTTGGCGCTGGTGCCAATGACACCCTACCAAGTGCTGGGAGCTGGATTCTCGATCCCACACCCCCATGGCTCAGGCCAACATGGCAACATGCCCCCACTTGTGGGGAGGGCGGGGTATAAATAAACAGTGGCATCCAGGATCACCCCAAGTCTCCTCACCCTTGGTGCTGGGGTCAACAATGCCCCACCAAGCATTGGGAGCTGGATTCCCGATCCCACACACCCATGACTCAGGTACAGGACCTCCATCTTTGTAGGATTTAATTTCAGCTGGCTCTGCTATAGCCATCCATTCACAGCCCCTAATGCCCTGTCCAGAATATCTGGGGTGGTGTCCATCCATCTGTTCTTTAACAGATAAAGCTTTTGTTTTTTAAAAAGGGTAATAACTTAGAATGAAACCAAAACTATGAAACCACCCCTTCAGGGGCTTCCAGGAAATGCTGTCTATTTATGGGCTGCAGAGTGGGGAGGTGCCTGATGGGGTGGCTTCCCTTCAAGGCTACATCCTCCCCCATCTCTACCAGCTGCTTGGCTTCACCAACATGGTGCATGGCGAGGGCAAGAGCATGCTCTGGGCTATGGACTGGACATAGCTTGGGCTAGAGCTTAGGAAAAAGCCCTTTCTTTCTTTTCTTTCTTTTTTGTGAGTATTTTGCTTGTGTAAAAAGTCTCTTGGACTGCAAGGAGATAAAATCAGTCAATCCTAAAGGAAATCAAACTTGACTGTTCCCTGGAAGGATAGATACTGAAGCTGAAGCTTGAATACTCTGGCCACCAAATGAGAAGGGAGCACTCACTGGAGAAGACCCTGATGCTGGGAAAGATTGAAGGTGACAGAAGAAGGGGGTGGCAAAGAATGAGATGGTTAGACAGTGTTACTGATGCAATGAACATGAAATTGAGCCAACTCCAGAGGATGGCGAAAGACAGGAGGGCCTGGTGTGATGTGGTCCCTGGGGTCTCCAAGAGTCAGACTCAACTGTGCGACAGAACAACAACAACAACAAATGCCTGGAAGTCATGGTTGACTTCTGGTGACCCCAGTGGGGCTTGGACGTTTCAGAGAGGTGGCTTACTATTGCCTGCCTCTGCATCCAGGCCTGGTATTCCTTGGAGGTCTCCCTTCCAAGTACTTCCCAAGGTCAGCCCTGTTTAGCTTCTGAGATCTGACAAGATAGGGCTTGCCTGGCCTATCCAGGGCAGGGCAGGAAATCTCTCATTCATACTTACTGAATCAGCTCACTGCTGTCCAGCATCACGTTCCCCTTTGTTTTTAGCAAAGGATGCTGTTTTAGTTTTAGATGTCATCATGTAGCCAGATCTTATTGGCAGCACGATTTTGTCACAAAGCTAAAATAGAGTGCAGAAGACACAGTATGTTGTGACGGTCACTGGTTTTGATAACTTTTGAAAAAAGTTTACACTAATTCCTGAGGGTAGATTTATCAAGAACCAGGCCACGGTTTGAGCAGGAGTGCACCGGAGCGCCGCTCCACCAGTAAGGAGCCCAGGGGACAGGCACATAAGCCCCGCCCCTTTCTCCCAGCCCCACCCCCTTCTCTCAGTTGGGCCATGAGGAGAAAGTAGCAGGCAGGTAAGTTCCCTATGGAGCCTTCCCGTTGCCTGCTGAGGAGCCCCCCTCCTTCTACAGGCCCCGTGCTGGGGCGCTGGGCCTGTAGAAGGCCTTCAGAGCCCCCTCTGCCACCCCTGCCTTCTACAGGCCCTATGCCGGAGTGCTGGGCCTGTAGAAGGCCTACGGAGCCCCCCTGCCACCCCCACCTTCCCTGCCTGGGCTCCCAGCTGCAGAGAAGCTGGGTGGGTGGGAAGAGGCATGTTTCCTTACCTGGGCTCCCCTCTCCAGTTGCCTCTTCTGGAGAAGTGCAGGGAGGAAATGCTGGCACGTTTAGATGCCTTTCTTTCCCTCCCTAAGATCAGGGATGGAGAGAAAAGCATTTAAACATGCCTAGCTTCCCCCCACAGCTTCTCTGCTGCTGCAGAAAAGCTGGAGGTGGGTGGAAAGAGGCATGTTTCCCTGCCTGGGCTCCCCTCTCCAGTTGCCTCTTCTGGAGATGTGCAGGGAGGGAACGCTGGCACGTTTAGATGCCTTTCTCTCCCTCCCCGAGATCAGGGAGGGAGAGAAAAGCATTTAAACATGCCTAGCTTCCCCCTCCCCCAGCTTCTCTGCTGCTGCAGAGAAGCTGGGGGGGAGATGCATGCCAGGCAGAAATGCCTGAGATCCTTCCCCCCTTTACTTCGCCCCACTTTCAGGAAGGCTCTTTCACACCCTGTGGGTTCAGTAGGTGTGGCTTCTGTTGCTATATCAAGGACTGGGTGGAGCACTTTGAACTAATAGTAGCTAATAATTGCTGCATTGATTGCTCAGTTACTTGGGCATCTTGACTCTCTTCCAGGCAATAACCCCGCTCCTACCTATATGCAATGCTTGAGGAGATCTGTCTCTATGAATCTGAAGGAGTGTACATACTAAGGGTCTCAGTTCTTGCTTGTACCCAGGGTTTTTGTCTTGTAGGTGCCACTTTATTTGTCTTTTCGGTACCGCTGGACTTAAAGTTCATCCCCACATCTATTTGTTAACTCTTGTATTTTTTTGCTAATTTACTGCCATTCACAGATCTTTCTTTACATCCAATCTCAGCTATAATCACCCAGTACTTATGCATCTTGACTCCAAATGGTCCTCTCTGACAACAGTCCCTGCCCCCTATAAGTAATGGTTGAGGACATTCTTTCCAGTGTATCTGAGGAAGTGTGCTTGCCCAGGGAAGCTTATACCATGAATAAAACTTTGTTGGTCTACTCTTAAAGGTGTCACTGGACTCAAACTTTGTCCAGCTATCAACACAAAATGGAAACATTGCCCCCAGCCCTGCCAGGCAGCTGACATCTCTTAGCCCCTCCCCCTCCCCCTTAGGATTGCCAGGTTTCCTCTGGCCATGGGCCGGGTTGTCAGCTCCAGGTTGTGAAATTCCTGGAGACTGGCAATTTCAAATGTTGTGTTTTTCATTCTTCCTGAAATGCATTTATGTTAGAAAATTGGTGGGCGCACGGGGGGGGGGGTGGAGTGAAAAGATAGCCTCGCCTAGTGTGCAAAAAACCCCTGGCACCGGTCCTGCTGGTGTGGCTTCTTTAGCAGTTGCATAGGACTGTGCATTTACTTGAGCAGCTGAGCTGTGCGGGTCCCTGGAGGCGTGCAAGAAGCACAGCGTCTGGCATGCAAGCATGGGCCGCTCTCCATGGGCCAGGTGGAGGGGGCTCTGAGGAGGAAAGTTTTTCTCTGAGAAAATGTGTGTGTGGGGGTAGCACCTGCTGCACATAGAGTGGGGGGGGGTTGCCTTTGGGTAAAGATATGGTTCAGAGCTTCTGAACCTGAGCATGTGTGGAGTGCCTCACCTGAAAACAAGGGTTGTATTTGAAAATAATAGGCAATATGCTTTTTAGCATTTATGGCACCACAGAATGGGTTTTGTTCGTTTAAGAGCTGATGAGTAAAAGGTCTTTGAACATATGTGGAATAACCTTCACCGAGCTGGAGAAAAAAGTATGTTATTTTTTAAAAAACCACACACTGTGGTTAAAAGGTTCCTAAGCATTTGGCAGTATGTGTTCCCTGAGCTGGACAAAGGTATGTGTGTTTCAAAAGGCCGTAGCCAGGCCTCTAAGCATGTGCAGAGTGTAGTTCCCTGAGCTGGACAAAGTGTCTGTTTACAAAAGCCTTTTGGCCAGTTTCCTCTGAGTCATTCCATGGAGCTGCCAGGCAGGCATTGTTCCCTCTAAACTGAGTTAGTGTGAGCTAGCTCACAGTTTCTTAACCCTTGGATCACACATTTTGGTCTTAGCTCAGGAAGGATGGCTCCAGAGCAAACTAATTTATGCAGCAGCCAAATCGCTTGCTCACAACTTTAATGCCAGTAGCTTACAAAGTAGAATTTTTGCTCACGAGAATCTACAGCTTAAAGGGAGCATTGCTGTCAGGTAACATCTTGTAGAAATTATTATTATGTAGTGCAGTCACTGGGCATGGCACAGAGCAGCTATCAAAAATGCAGGTCCCTGCCCTGAGCTGCTTACCAACCAGATTTCAACCCAGGGGAAGACTACAGAGGGCTAGGAGAAAGTTGCAGACATTTCAGTTCAGACGTGTGTGTTACATGTAGGACCTTTGAGCATGTGCAAAGAGCCTTTTCTGAATGGTACTTTCTTTTTTCTGAGATTTTTGAGGTGGAGCCTGAGCGGTGGGTGTTGCCTTATGACACACTTTCAGTGATGTCAGGGGGTATGGCATATGCAAATGAGTTATGCTAATGAGTTATGCTAATGAGCTCCTGCACCTCTTTTTCTACGAAATAACCCCTGTCAAGAACTATTAGATATAACACCAAAATGGAGCTTCCATGTACAAAAGCAATATTAGGGGCAAAGAACAAGTAACACCAATCGTCTTCACATCTTGGATGTGGCTGGCAGCTATCCTTAACAGATCAAACTGGATGGAATACTTACTAGATAGAACTAGTCTTACTAATTTGCTCACTGTGGTTCCCATTTACCATAGAGATTGGGAGAATTCCTAGCACACCTGATGCTGTGATATCATTTCCATTCATTCGAATGGAAGCGATGTGATGATATTTGTACCTCTTCCCCTCTGGCCATCCAGTGCTCCCAGGGATTGTGAGCAGAGGGCTGGCAACCTTAGATGGAACTTGATCTGATTCCTCAAGGCAATTGTTAATACATGGAGAAAAGCCATGTGGGATGAGGTGCCTCTGTGTAGTGTTTTCCACTTCATTAGCTAGTATGTTAGGACAGCACAGGGTTAAGCATTCCCTCCTACACTCTTTTCCCACTCCAATACAACCTCTTGGGGCTGCTAAATACTGCTTCAGGACAAACATACAGGTAGGGCTGATACAGAACGTGTATGCTTGATCAATGGTGAACATTTCAGCCTCTCTCCAAATCTGGGCTTTGTCTGGTTTGATCCTTAGATGCCTTAAACTTAACAACTGCCCTAATAAAATATGGACTACAATAGATTTATATGTGCACCTCCAGCTCAGCCATATTTAATGCCAGAAGGACTGCAGATCTGTTGCCCAGCTTCTACAGGGCCCTCTGTGTAGGGTTGCCAGGTCCCTCCAAGCCCCCAGTGGGGGACTTTGGGGACATTACTGGAGGAGGCGGGGACATCCCCAATGTGATGACATCATGCAGAAGTGACAACATCATGTTGGGGACTGGCCACCCCCACTTCTTGCCAAAAGCATTTAAAGCATCCCTTTACATGCTTTTAGCAGGAGTACGGTTGCTAGGTCCCTCCAAGTCCCCAGCAGGGGACTTTGGGGGTGTTACTGGAGGGTGCAGGGATGTCCCCAATGTGACATCACACAGAAGTTACGTCATCACTTTGGGGACTGGCCGCCCCCACTTCTTGCCAAAAGCATTTAAAGCAGCATGGGGGGGCCACGCTGGCCTGCCCTCCCAGCCGTGAATTTGCAGCTGGGAGGTCAGGCCTGTGGCCCCCACCTCTTCCCAACAGCATTTAAAGAGACTGTTTAAACTCTATTGGGAAGAGGTGGGGGAAGGCTGCACATACCTGCCCTCCCAGCCATGAATTTGCATGGTGAGAGCCTGTTTGGTGTAGTGGTTAAGTGTGCCAACTCTAATCTGGGCAAACCGGGTTTGATTCCCCACTCCTCCGCTTGCAGCTGCTGGATGACCTTGGGCAAGCCATAGTTCTGTTAGAGATGTCCTTGAAAGGGCAGTTCTCTCAGAGCTGCTTCACCCCCACCTACCTCACAGGATGTCTGTTGTGGGGAGGGGAAGGGAAAGGAGTTTGTAAGCCACTCTGAGACTCCCTTGGGTAGTGAAGGGTAGGGTATAAATCCAATCTCCTCCTCCTCCTCTTCTTCCCAATAGCATTTAAAGAGATTCTTTAAATTCTGTTGGAAAGAGGGGGAGGCTGCGCACACCTGCCCTCGCAGCTGTTAATTCGTGGCTGGGAGGGCAGACATACGTCCCCCACCTCTTTCCAATAGCTTTTATAGAATCTCTTTAAATGCTATTGGGAAGAGGTGGGGGCAGGCGCCTGCAGCTACCCTTCTTACTCCCTCCCTCCTGCAAGATTTAAAGGGCCAGCTGGAGGGCCCTTTAAATCTTGTAGTAGGGGTTGCCAGGTGGTTGCTTTGGGTGGTGGGGCTTTCTCCTGCTGGCCAGCCGGCTGGTGGTGGGAAAGAGCCTCCCCCACCAATTGGGAAACCCCTGCAGGACCAGGGGATCTGGCAACCCTACCTCTGTGCCTCAGATAAAGATATTTCATGTGAGTGGGCTTCTGCAGCAACTGTTTTAGGACTTGGATGACAGCAAGAGAAAGCATTCTGAGAGTCCGATCAGGTGGATCTTTAGATCTGTGCGAGGCACGATTGCCCTGCGGATCTAAAGTTAATGTCTAGACAGAAACATCTGGGAAACGTCCCTCTTCCGTGGATATCCCGTTTTGCCGCACTTTGGATCTGTACTTAAAAGGTAAAGGTAAAGGTTTCCCTTGCTCAAAAGCCAGTCGAATCCGACTCTAGGGTTGCGGTGCTCATCTCCGTTTCAAAGCCGAAGAGCCAGCGCTGTCCGAAGACATTTCCGTGGTCATGTGGCCGGCATGACTAAACACCAAGGTACACGGAACGCCTACATTAAATCTGGGGTTTTCGGTTACCTTTGGGACAACTGCGGACTTTCATTCGTCTGGTCGTTCCACCAGTGTGCAATCCTCCCATCAGGGTGGTCTGACGTCAGACCATCCCGAGCGGGCGCCATTTTAAAAAATCTCTACACATGCGCGGAACAACAAGGAAGCTCTGTCACATCTATGTGCATGCGCAAAAAGTTTTTTAAACAAACCACTGCACGCCTCCTTCAACAAAGACGCACCGTGACACGTATGCACATGTGCAAAAAGGTTTTTTTAACACCCCCCACTGCACGTGCCTCCTTCAGTAGACGCCGTCTAGACAATCCACAATGGAGGCAGCGCGTAGTAAGGCGATTCCCCTGGGGGATGTCTGGTCATGCAAGGACGGATTAAAAAGATCAGGATCAAATTTGAGCCGGCATAATGGCGGGATTAGCTGCCTGTATGAACGCACTCTGAGGGTTGTTTACGTGGTAAGCTTTGTTTAACTTTGGAGAAATCAGCAAATAGTCTTTATCAGTGCACTTCCGTAGGCCTGGGATTCATTTGTATATGTTTGTGTGTGTGTATGGTGAGCTAGTAGTGCCTTAGGTCCTATTATCCTTTCATTTGTATTTTGTCTTTGGCTATTTTAAATGAGAGGGATAAATAATTGTCCCTTTACCTTCCATTCACTTGCAATTGCTAAACCTTCTGTGACATTTAATACTGTGATGAAGTTGGAAAAGGAATCAGCCACTCAAGGAAGAGGTGAGCATCAGAACAGTATAATTTTCTGAAATGAGCAAGCGATGCAGCCTGTATTCGTCATAATTATAGACATTTTGTAACTTGGATCAGTTAATGCTGTTCTTTCCCTTGGCCCAGAAACCTGATTCCAGGGCAAAATTTGCTCTCAGAGGAGCTCAGGAAGCAGTAGGACAGGAATCGCTTCCATGTTTCCCTACTGAAACTACCAAGCACTGTGGTTCTTTTGGGGGCAGACTGAGTCAAGCTTTCTGCCCATTTCTTTTATCGCTGGAAGCCAAATATTATATGATAGTTTTGAAAGCTATGAGCAAAATAGCATTCTGTACTGCAGGATGATTCAATTAAATTGTCATATGGGCCTAGTAATCCTCTGACCTCCACTCCTGGAGGCCCTTACCTGTCCCATTTAAAGTTGCCAGCTCCAGATTGGGAAATACCTGGAGATTTTGGAGGTGGACCCTGAGGAGGGCAGAGTTTGGGGAGGGGAGGGATGTATGATACAGTGACCATCCTAACGATAAACAGTTCTAGGTCCAGTTGGTGTAAGGGGAGTGCAGTTGGTAGTAACTAAAGAAACCCAATATACACATTGTCTAACATAGGTATTATAGCTAATTTAAGGGGGTGGGGGAATCTAACATTAGGGAACATTTTGCACTGTCCATGATTTTGGCACCTAGTTATCAGGTTTAGAGAACAAGAGGTAAAGGGAGTGTGAGGGGAGAATGACAGGGGTATTAACCAATCAGTAGAGTCACACAAAGTTTTTGCCACCTAAGAGAATTATGCTAGCTAGTAGGTCAGTCTTTTCAATGTTTATACCTATCACAGTCTTGAGAGGAGGGCTTCTGTTTCCTCACCTGATAGTTTTTGTTAAAAAATTAGACTTCACACCTTGATTTAAACGTGAATTGGCAGATTCACAAATAATAGGGTATTGTCTGTATCCTTTTTATGCCTACTGCTGGGTTTCTTGATTCTCAGTGCCAAACACCTGACTCCATTTACTGTGCATGTGAGAATTTTAATCGGTTGCAGAGGATTCCTTAAGTAAGGAATAGAGTCCTTGAGAATTCATCCCAAATAGATTTGAGAAAAAGTGTGACTTTCCAAAATATGTTTCCCAGTTAAACAAATGTAAAAGAATAAAAACATTTTCAAGTAAAAAAAAGGGGGGGGAGCAAGAATTGTGCATACCCTAAGTCAGTGCTTGGTGAAATACTACCTGGCTACTTGGTAGGGAATAAATTTAAGTGCCATAAAATGTAGAAATAGGATTCTCCTGGCAGCAGCTCTCCTGCTGAGGCCTTTCCCAGACTTGATAACTTGAGATCCATCAGATTTTTGGCAGTGAACCTGGGATCATCTTCCTATAAAGCATGATCTGCGATCATCTGCCAGTAAAACATGACCAGATGATGGTCCTTTCCCAGAAAATGGTACAGTGGAAGTTTCCCATGACATGTACACCTTTGCTCCTACATATGAGCTACTGTCTGCGGGAGTAACATCTACAACATGTAGTCAGGCAGCCTGTAGCAATTTGTGTCTTGTTTGGGTGTTAGTCACATGTAGTATTTAGGCTGGCAAGAGGCTTGCACAATTTAGACAGACGAGGGGTTATGAGCAGAAAAATGTCTTATTAAAAATACAGTTTTCTCCTGGTTTGAGCTTTGTTTTACTTTAGGGAGGGAGCCATTAGAGGCAAGACAACCACAAGACCCTTTATGATAGTATTTCTCTCTTTTGGGTAGGAGAGTGCTGGAATATTAAAATAACCAAAGATGTGGGGAGCAGCTTATGCAGTGTCATAGCACAAGTTGACAATTGCTTGCCCTCTCACTGACAGCTGCATTGCTGGGTCTCTAGGAATAAGGATCAAGAAGTGAACGTTCTGGTTTGACTGTATAAATCAGTTGTTCAGACCCCAGTTTGCTTTGCAGAAATTGTAATTCTCCATTGCTTTGGGTTGGGTTCTGCAGGTCCATTCCTCTGAACAAGGATATTTCCTCTAAGAGTCTTTTGCATCCTTGTATTGGTGAAAATTACCTTCATTAGCAGAAGAGGTCCATGGGATCCTACCTAGTGTTAGAGCATGCAGTTTTGTGATACATGTGCAAGTGATCTGTGTCTAGAAGGGCATAATTCAGAATCCTTGCTGATTATCCTCCATTTGTCTGAATGGTGAATAGAAGGAACTGGGAACTGCACACATCCAGTGGAGTCCCAAGGACTGATAAAAGGACTGCTAACACCCCCCTCCCTTTGAGTCATTGATATAAAAGCTCAGTTAATACAATTAAGAGCAGGTAGGTCTCCCATTCAGGACAAAACTTGGCAAACAATTGGTTGCATCATAAGGACAGAAACAGATGTTAAAGTGTGTGTGTACCGGTGTCTGAGTTGGGGGGCCTACTGGTGCCAAGGGGCGTGGCGCGGCTGTCGAGGCGTCGTCCGTGGTGGTCAGGGCGTCCGGGATCGGGGCCATCGGTGTGGCAGCGGAGCTCTCCACTGGACTGGGGCCCTGTGTTTCAGGTTGCGGCTCTCCTACCTCCTGCAGTCCGGGATCCTCGTAGTCCTCTGGCTCCTGCAGCTCGACCCGGTGGTGGAGCTGATCTATGTGGTGGTGAAGCACGGTGCCATCATCGCAGGATACTTCATACGAACGGGGTCCCCATATCCGGACCACCCATGCTGGGACCCATGATGGTCCCGCGGTGTAGCTCCTGGCGTAGACAGGGTCCTCTGGGAAGAACCCCCTGCTTGCTTGCTGTTCCTTGTTGTCCGGCTCATGCTCCGGGGCCTGGTCTGGATGTAGGCTGTCCAGATGTGACATGAGGCGGCGACCCAGGAGGAGTTCCGCCGGGCTGTGTCCCATGGTGGAGTGCGGGGTGATGCACTGGCCAAACAGGAAGGCTGCGAGCTTATACTCCCAGTCCGGGGAGTCAAACTTTCAGAGGTCTGGACCATCCTTTCCACTTGTCCATTTGTGGCGGGGTGGAACAGCGCAGAGTGTACATGCTGGATCCCATAGTACACAGTGAACTCTTGGAACTCCTGGGAGGTAAGCGCTGTGCCATTGTCCGTAACGAGCATGTCAGGCAACCTGTGGGTGCTCAGGATCCGCCACATCACCCTGACGGAGGCTTTGGAGGAGGTAGATGACACCAGGATGACCTCCAACCACTTACTGTAGGAGTCCACAAGTATGAAGAAGAGCTGCCCCTGGAACAGCCCGGCAAAGTCCAGGTGGAGGCATGACCAGGGGCAGTGGGATGACTCCCAGGCTCGGTCCGGTGCTCTTGGTGGTTCCGGGCGTGAGACCTGGCAGGGCTGGCATTTCGGCACCTTGTCCTCAATGTCCCAATTGAGGCCTGGCCACCAGACGTAGCTTCATGCTAACGCCTTCATGTGGACCACCCCCGGGTGATGTTTGTGTAGCTCCTCCAGGACACGTTGCTGTAGTGGCACTGGAATCACCACCCAGCCTCCCCACATCAAGCACCCCTTATATGTGGACAGTTCATGCTTGCGGGATGCAAATGGGGTGAACTCGGGGCCCTCCTTGGCCACTGGCCACCCCCTCCCCACCCAGTCCAGGACATGGCAGAGGACTGGGTCCTGGGCCGAGAGGCGGGCCACCTCCCGCACATGGACCGGCCGGTCCGGGAGCGCCTCCATGAGAGCAACCATGTGCACAGAGGCCGGGTCGGGGTCCGTGTTGGCCAGGGGGAGGTGGCTAAGGACATCTGCATGCCCCATAGCCTTCCCGGGTCAATGGGTGAGGGAGTACGTGTACCCCGACAGGAAAATAGACCACTGCAGGACCCTGGGTGAAACTATCTGCAGTGTTTGGCGGTCAGCGGCAAGCAGCCCCAGGAGCGGTTTATGGTCCGTCAGGATCTCAAAGGGCCAGCCGTAGAGGTAATGGTGAAACTTCTTCACCCCAGCCACAATCGCCAGCGCCTCCTTATCAATTTGCATGTAGTTCCACTCCGCAGAAGATAGAGTCCGGGAGTAGTACGCGACCGGAACCTCCCGGCCGTCTGGCAACCGGTGACCCAAGACCGCCCTGACCCCTTAGGGAGAGGCGTCACAGGCGAGGACCACCGGGAGCGACTCCGACAAGTGGTGTAGGACCGCATTAGACACGATCAAGTCCTTGATGCCTTGGAAGGCCGCGGCCTGCGCTGGGCCCCAAACCCAAGTTGCATCTTTGTCGAGGAGGCAGTGGAGCAGCTCCACCACGGCTGCCTTGAGGGGCAGGAACGAGTGGTAGAAATTGAGCAGGCCGAGGAAAGCCTGCAATTCAGCCTTGGAGGAGGGTGGGGGGGCGTGCGTGATGGCCTTCATCTTGTCATCCGTGGAGTGGATCCCTTGTGCGTTCACAGCAAACCCCAGGAACTCAATGTGGGGCACGCCCAGGAAGCATTTCTCCTTCTTCACCTTTAGCCTGGTGGCGTCAAACCATTGGAGGACCTGACGGAGGCAGTTCGCGAAGGAGTTGGTGTCTGGTGCCACGACGATGACATCGTCTAGAAAGGGCTGTACTCTGGGGATGCCTTTTAGAAGAGAGTCCATAAAAGATTGAAAAATCCCCGGAGCTACGCAAACCCCAAACTGCAGCCTCATGACCCAGAAAGCCCCCTTATGTGTCGTGATTGTCTGGGCATCTGCTGCAGCGGCATCAATGGGTAGCTGTTGGTAAGCCTGTGCCAGGTTATATGGATGGGTCACACAGCTGGATCCAGATCCAGCGAAATGGGGTCCCCGGTGTATTTCCCCAGAGTCCAGTCAAACACCCGGGGAAATTCCTGACACACTGCCTCCCAATCTGCCGTCCAGATCTGGTTCAACCCTGTTATTTGAAGGCCCAGAGGTTTGAACCATGAGAGTCCCAATAAGCTGGAGAGCCATCTCTCCACCACCAACAGGTCCAGGATGCCCGAGAATCCTTTAAATTGGACCTTGAACTTGCCCCAGCCCCGGGTTTTTATTAAAGTCCCGTAAAACTAGACCCTGTGGCTTGTGCAGTTGGGGTCCCCTTTTCGGGCATAGGGCACGGAGGGTCTCTGCTGATATGATTGAAAACGAAGACCCTGAATTAATCTCCATTTCACAGGGGGACCCTTCAATCCAGACAGTCACATGCCCTTTGTCCGGACTGTTAGGGGGCAAGTTACAGAACGTTTGTTGGTGATGGACCGAAACAGTGTGCAGGTCATCAGTTTCAAGGTGTGCCATGAGGATTGTCCGTTGGCCTTTGGAGTGACAGACCTTCTCAATGTGCCCTGTTTTGTTGCACACCCTGCAGATCGCGGTGCGGAATCGACAGGTCCGTTGCTCGTGAGCGTTGCCGCAGCTTGCGCAAGCTATGGATGGCTGAGACTTGGCCTCTCGGGTCCGCGGAGGTCACTGGGACAGTCAGTGGTGTACCTGGAGTACCTCCTCGTCGTCCGATATGTTGGACCCTTGCATCGCTTGTTTGCAGTGGACCGCCGAGCCAAGGCGGTCTTGGTGGGCCTTTTCGTAATCCGCGGCCTCCTGGATGGCCTTTTCCAGTGTGAGGTCGTTATTGCTGGCCAGTTTCCGCCACAGTTTGGCCTCGCTGAGGCCCACGAGAAATTGTTTCAGCAGCGTATCTGAGAGGCTTGGAAACGCACATCTTGTGGCTGCCCGCCAAAGACCTGCCAGGAACTCTGTGGTGGACTCATCTGGGCCCTGGACCCTCGTGAAGAACCCCAAGCGCTCGATGAATTTTGTGGGTTTTGGTGAGAAGTGGTCCATTAAGGCCTTTACCAGCGCAGCGTAGGACTCCTCCTTGATGGTCTTGGGGTTTATGAGGTCCCGCAAGAAGAGGAGGGTGTCGATGCTGCAGACGCTTAGGAACAATTGCTTCTTTTTTTCGGCATCCACCACATCATGATAGCTGCAGTGGTTCTCCAAGGTCTCCAGCCAGGCGTCTCATTTCTGCGGTTGGGTGATATCTAAGGCACTGAGATGGACGGTAGGAGCGGCCATCTTACCCTGGGTGGGTGAGTGGTGGTGCGAGTTGCCACGGGATGCGGTGGCCAGGTCTGTGCTTTGAAGCCGGGCAGAAGGCGGGCTGCTCTCGGGGTCAGTGGCGGGGCTTGGGAGCGGTGCGAGGAGCGGCAGGCTCGATGCGGTGCTTGGGAGCACAGCTTCAGTTGCAGTGAGTGGTGCGGTGCTGCTCTCGGGGTCAGCGGTGCGATGCTTGGGAGTGGTGCGAGGAGCGGCGGGCTTGATGCAAGGCTCTTCTTCGTGGTTGTTGTTTGTGGAGGGAGTTGGCATCCCATCCTCGTCACCAGTGGAAAGTACTGAGACTGACGAGTGATTTCAGCTCTCACATACTTTATTAGAACAGGAAACAAGACAACAAAGCCGGCTCGCAGGCTGGCTTTTATCCCCAAGTGAACCCACACCCCAAACACACATAACACCCGTGATTCGCTATGTACAGTTAATTGAGTTACCCCGAGCTCCCCGATTGGAAGAATGCGAGGAGCCTACATTCTATTGTCTAAAGGGGACGAAGCTCCCCTTGCCTGGCCACATGGTGAACCGGTCAGAACCGGTCCGAGCACATGGTTGCCCCGAGTCCATGTTTCCCTGTAAATACACTACAAGGTCATAACCAGCACCTTGAGCCGAATCCGGTATGCTTTAGGCAGCCAGTGCAGTTCTTTTAGGGTGGGCTGGATGTGTTCCCACACAGGACGACACAACAGCAGCCTTGGTGCTGCGTTCTGCACTAGCTGCAGCTTCCGGATTTGGGCCAAAGGCAGCCCCATGTAGAGGGCATTACAGTAATCCAAACTCGAGGTGACCATAGCTTGGATCACTGTTGCCAAGTCATTGCGTTTGAGGAAGGGAACCAACTGCCTAATCAGCCTAAAATGGTAAAAAGGCCGACTTGGCAGTGGCTGCTACCTGGGCCTCCATTGTTAAGGAGACATCTAGGAGCACTCCCAAACTCCTGACCTCCAGCGCTGGCACCACATTCAAGTGGATGCCTTTGGGACAGTTGATCCCTTAGTGCCACTCTTTGTCCCCAACCTTGCAGGAAGGAAACAAGCCATCACAGGGCCAGTCCCTGTACTCCAATGTCAGCAAGGCGGTGGGTCAGTAGCTGATGGTCGATCATGTTGAATGCAGCTGACAGCTCTACCAACAGCAGCACTGCCGATCTGCCTCGATCCAGGTGCCTCCAGAGGTCCTCCGTGAGGGCAACCAGTGCCATTTCCCTCCTGTGACCCAGGTGGAAGCTGGACTGGAAGGGATCTAGAACAGAAGCATCATCCAGGAAGCCCTGTAACTGAATTGCCAGTGCCCTCTCGATCATCTTGCTCAAACAGGGCAAGTTAGAGACCAGCTGATAGTTGGCCAATTCAGCCAGGTCCAGTGATGGCTTTTTCAAGAGGGGGTGTACCACTGCTTCCTTAAGTGCCTCCGGGAACAGCCCCTGAGCAAGGGATGTGTTAATTATTTCCCTCAGTGCACCTCGAAACCCCTTGTGGCCTGCTGTTACAGCTTTTCACTATCTCCTGAGGTATCTAAGCTTCTCCCCTTTATCACAGACCAGGGTTCTCTTCCCAACCCCTTTCACTGGCATGAAATTATTCCCTTTGTCCCTAAGAAGCAATAACTCCTTTTACTTTTGGCTTGTATGGGAGTTCACACTAACTACCCAGACCTTCTGCCAAATCCTTCTTCAGTATCCTTTGTCTGTATAAGATTGTTCTGTAGCTTCCCTGACTGAGAATCTAAGTTTTCCCTCAGAGCAGTTTTAATGTATTTAAGACAATAGGGTTTCCCGTCTCTCTGTAGACATACTTTTCTGACTATTGCCTGTCAGAAAACACTGACTCTCAAATCTCTCATCCCTCAGAAACCAAGCCTTTTGGCTACTGATCCAGACATTAGATTTCAAAGACCAGAAGGCAAAAGACCTCTTTTCCCTCCAGATCAGCTGTTTTATTTCTTCTCTCAGCTGTTGTTGGCCAATTGAAGAGGGAGTAGAGCAGCCAATCATAGAAACTCTTCAGGGAAGATTAACTCATAACCTCCCTGATTCTCTGACACAAGCATTTTTTAAAAGCCTGCTTTTCTTTGCAATCCATCACATCTCTCAAGTTTCATGGCAGAGTGGGAATTTGAACTTGGCACTCATAGATCCTCATATGTTACTCTAGCTACTACACCATGCTAGTTCTTTTAATGCAGAGAAGGAGTCAGGGGAAAAGATACTGAAAGTGCAGCAAAATGCACACACAGAGTGCTCTGTACAAAGATATCCCTTACAGGGTCATTTTCTAAGGATGAAATGAAGAACAGAGAAACATGGATACTATCCATGTTTCGTTTGTGCAACAGTAGGCTGAAAATGAAATAGACAGAAAAAACTGTATAATGTTAATATATAGTCATCATCTATGGTCTTATTTCCAGAGAAAATATTGGAATCCTAATGCTTGGATTTAGTGATGCATTGGTGAGATTTTTCATGCATTCCCCCCCCCCGCCCCCCGGTCCTTTTTGACACTCCAAAACAGAGGTGACAGGGCAGGGGGAAATGGGGAGAGTTTGACACACTACGTTGCTTCTAGCACAAAACTGGTAGTGACATCATTGTGTTGCACTGCCACTCTAGGATACAGTGAAAACTCTATGGTTTAACCTACAGGGTCAGCATGCTGCTATGACATCACTTCTGGTTTTGAGCAGGAATGACATTGTGCATTGTGGCTGGCAACCCTACACTGAAAGCTGAATGGGGAGAGGTACCCAGGTGGATAAATAACCATGCAGCTTGGGTGGGTAGAGTAAGAGTAATGATGTGAGCCAAAGTTCCTCTGGCTACCCCCTCAAAGGTTAATATGAATGATAACAGGCATGTTCCATCCCACAGTTGTTACTAATTGGTCTCTTGGCCTACACAACCCTTATCATCTTCAAGGCCAGAGCTGGTAATTAGCTTCTCATGAGAACCTGCGGCCTACAAGATGGAAGGGAGGAGGTCAGGAGTGATGAGGTAATTTTCAAGAGGGTTCCAGCAAGAATGTGTCCTGATTTGGTGTCATCACCAGATGCTGCTTGGTCAAAAAACTATAATTGAGCTAAGAGCCTGGAAAAAGGCTAGTGTGAATTCTGATGGACTGAAGGCCTGGACTATGATATGCTTATATTGCAAGAGATAGCAATGTAGAAAATAGGGTTGCCAGCTCCATGCTGGGATATACCTGGAGATTTTGAGGGTGGAGCCTAAGAAGAGTGGGGTTTGGGGTGGGGATGGACTTCAAGGGGGTATAGTGCCATAGAGTCCCCCTTCCAAAGCAGCCATTTTCTCCAGGTGAACTGATCTCTGTCACCTGGAGATCAGTTGTAATAGCAGGAGTTCTCAAGACACCACCTGCAGGTTGGCAAACCTAGCAGAGAATGCATCAGCTGTGGCCTTTGACTCTTGGACTTAAGGTTTGTGCCCTTTAATATAGATCTTGGAAAGTGTTAGTTAAGCTAGTTTTCCTGTTTTTCTGCTGTATGACTTTAGAGTATTGTGTTGCCTGTAGAATAAATCTCTCATTTTGACAAAATTTAAATAAAACTATATATTTTTTAAAAAAAGAAAAGAAGAAGAAGAAGAAGAAGAGATTGGATTTATACCCCGCCCTTCACTACCCAAGAGAGTCTCAGAGCAGTTTACAAACTCCTTTCCCTTCTCCTCCTCACAACAGACACCCTGTGAGGTAGGTGGGGCTGAGAGAGCTCTGACAGCAATTGCTCTTTTTCAAGGACAGCTGTGCCAGAGCTTGTGAGTGACCCAAGATCACATCAGCAGGTGCATGTGGAGAAGTGGGGAATCAAACCCGGTTCTCCCAGATTAGAGTCTGTTCACTTAACCACTACACCAAAAGTTACCCGTGTACAACAGTCCTGGGGACCTATGGGGTTCAGCTTTGGACTCCTTGACAAATAGTGTGTGTGTATGTGTGTGAGAGAGAAATCTCCCCTTCCAACTCCTCTGAAAATTTAGCCTAAAATCACTGTGATTTGCATAGGAATGAGTCTCAGGTTATTTCGGTCTATTCAAGGTTTCTCGTTGCAGTTAAGTAGAGTTAAAACTGTTAGTTAACAAAGAAAATGGAATAGTTCTCATTTAAGCCAGGATTAATTTTAAAAATTTAACATACCCATGTAAAGTCAAAGCCATCTTCTGTTGTTCATATAGGGGTTTACATCTGCCAGACAAAATGTACGTAAAGTGTCTTATGATCCTTGAAGCACTCCAAACAGTGCAGGAAGGGAATAACTTCCTATCTTTTAACAGCTAAGAGGATGAAGGGAGAAACTCCAGTGCTTTGCATTTATTGCCTTTTACAATGTGCCATAAAGATTAAAAATACATTGTATGCAAGTGCAGTATTTAATGTAGCACTTTAATTACATTCAAGTGTGTTGCTAAATAGTCTTGAGAAAACCTTAATGACCAACTGTTCTCCCCTCTTCCCATATGTCAGAAATGTTTTGAGAAATTGCATTCTGGGACAGTAAGGTTGTATAATTAGACAGTGTATAGATAACACTTCTAGCCTTCCCTCTTAAACGACGGCCCCCTTTTCATGAACATATTGGGGTCTGGTGCCAGCTTGGCACCAAGCAGTCATGCCTTGTGCCAAACAGCAACTGAGATGTACAAACTCCGAGTTATGTTATGATTGCACCATTATCTTTTTTGGGGTTGTTTGTTATTTCTTTCTCATCATTAGGACTGGATCCTTTTTTAATGTTACGTAAGAGTCACTCTTCTGTGGCTAACAAATAAGCAGAATAAAACACGGACTATACATTTTTAATAGTCTTTTCCTAACACAGCATGCCTGATTAGAATGAGAAGCTACTGTGACTTTGCAGTTATTTAACCAAAGGGACGTTGTTCAAGTGGTATCCAGAAACACAAATGCCACCCAGGTTGTATTTTCCTAAAATGAAAGCAACTAGTGCTGTTCTTGCACATGTGTGCCAACAAAAGTGAGTAGAAACAACAGACCTGTAAGGGCCTTCATCATTAGTGGTGGCATCCCGAGTGGAGTTAAATCTATGCCCATTGACTTCAATGGTATTAGAAGGTGTAACTCTGCTCACGATGGCACTGTAGATATGTGAAGTACTAATATAGTGCCCTCACCAAGTGGCAAGAAAATTATGGAACATGGATCTACAAGTGGTGGGTCATGAACCAAATATATTGTAACATGAATTACCATAATTTTGTCACCATTTTCTTTTCTTGGGCCCTGGTTACACGCCGAATTTGCTGTGGGAGAGCCACAATTGAATGGCGGAGTTTCCGGGCACAATCACACCACAACATCTGGGAGGCATAGCACTCCTGTGGCCAACCCGTGGCTTCCCGCCGAAGATGCAGAGTAAAAAACTACCTCCTCAAAGGTACTAGCAAACGTTTTGCCATGGGCTGCCTCTGGACTCCCTCAGTGTGATCGCACCGGCGCGTGGCTTTTCCCTCCAGCCCCTTGTTGACGCACAGGAGTGGAGGGAAGGAACCGTGGCATGCTGCCAACGCGTGGGATCGCATTCTGGTGGCTCTAATTGTGACGCCGCAAATAGCCCCGCCTCCCCCACGTTATCTGGCCCATATGACTGAGGCCTTGTTTTCTTTTCTTTGTTCTTTCTTTGCAGCTAGTTGTCAGGGAATCCCTGACCTGGATGGTCCAGGTTAACTTGACCCCTCAGATCTTGGAAACTAAGCAGGGTTGGCCCTGGTTAGTATCTGGATGGGAGACCACCAAGGAATTCCAGGGTCTCTGTGCAAAGGAAAGCAATAGCAAACCACCTCTAAGGTTGCGATCACACACACCTTTATATCAGATATAGGTGCGAATGCCTGATGGATCTAAAGGGAGCGATGAGACAGCAACATCTGGGAAGCATCCCGCAGTTGTCAGCAACCCATGCTGCTCCACCATGGAAGTGGAGTTAAAAGACACTGGGGAAAGTCCAGTAGTAAATGGGCTGCTGTGGGCCACAGCCAGACTTTCCCTTGTCTGATCACTCAAGCACACTCTCATGCTGTTGGGATGGTCTGATTAGGCCATCCTGACACTGTGCCATTGTCCCCCCCCTTCACAGTATGTGCATCATCGCATACTCCATAGGGGCCTTCAGTGTGGAAGTGCAAATCCTCATTTATGAGCAAGTGAAACAAACAGCAACCCCCCCCCAAAAAAAAAGACTCACCTGCAGTTGCTTTTGATCACAAAATGACTGTCTAAGCCTGCAGCTGCAAAGGGCTGTATGATCTCTCAACTGTGTGTCAAATTCCTCCGGAGGACATAGCCTTGCTTCCCCTCCACTTCAACTGGTGTGTGTGACTGCAGCCTAAATCTCTTGTCTTAAAAACTGTAAGGCAGGGGTGTCAAACATAAGGCCCATGAGCTGGATCCAGCCCCTGCAGTGCTTGGATGCAGCCCATGAACAACTGATGATCTGTTGCTTCCTTCTCTGGGGCTGCTACCAAATGACAATAGCAAGCGTTGGTAATGAGACAGGAAACAAACCCAGGTCTCAGTTTAGTCCTGGAGGATGCACTGAGCTTCATTATCAGTTGCAATTCAGCAGCCTCTCTTTCTAATTTCCCTTTGAAATTCCTTTGTAAGAGAACTGCTACTCTTAGGTCAGTAACGGAATGTCATACTACTATGCTAAGGGGTAAACTGTTAAACCAATTGATTAAGTTAATATTAGCTGTCGAGTACTATTAGATTAATTAATTAATTGGGATCCTATTGATTAATTAATTGTAGGATAAAATTAATGAATTAAATCAGGTTTATTAAAAAGATTTAATGTTGGATGATTAGTTAGTTAATTCATTGCCTACAAACTACCCTACTAAAATTGATTAATAGATTGTAAATTGTATTAAATTGATTGCTAGAGAATGAAATACTGTTAGTTGATTTATCACTAGACTTTATTAATTCACTGGCCAGTTTACTGGGGTTATTGCTATATAATACTGGGGTTATTATATGGCGATCAAAACGCTGTTGGGATGAGAAGATAGGGTGGGACGGGATACAGGTTTAGTTGTTAGGATAGAGTAAGATTAAGGATTAGCAGTTGGGTACAACAGGAGTAGTAGTGACCACCATGAGTGGCATTCCAACAGTGTATTCCATCCATAAGCCAAATTTTGGGTTGGTCTGAGGCACTGCGAAGGCCACCTTTAATGGCAGCGATTGGACAAGGGATACCAGTGCTCCTGGGAAGGGGGAAGTATAATGGTGGGACCAGGCAGGAAGTCAAGGGAAGGAGGTGGAGAAGTAGAAGAGCTCAGCCCCCTTGCAGCCTGCATCCCATCCCGAAAGTAGCAGGCAGAGAGGCTAGGATTAATGACCCCCCTGATACTGGTATTGTGTAATGCCAGGTCCATAAATATTCCTTTGGGATTTCTTGCTAGAGCAGGGAGTGGACCTGGTGTGTGTGACCAAGACTTGAGTGTGAGATGGGGAGACAATAGCTCTCTTCCAGTTGGCTCTGCCCGGGTTCTCGGTCCTTCACCAAATACAGACTGAGGGTCAGGGGAAAGGAGTGGCTGTATTCATTCGGGAGGCTTACTCTTTCAGGGTGCTCCCACTGCTGAAGCTTGCAAGTATCGAGTGCTCAGGCATAGTGTGGGAAGCCGGGGAGAGTTTGACTATTTGGCTAATGTACTAGCCACCTAATGCACTGACCAATAGCCTGTCATCCCTGGTTGAGGCTCTGTCAGGCTGGGCATCAGAGCATCCTAGGCTGATAGTCTTGGGTGACTTCAACATCCATGCCGACAATGCAGCTTCCATTCAGGCGATGAACCTGGTGTTGTCCATGGTAGTGCTAGGAGTCTCCCAATATATAATGGCCCCCACTCATCAGGCTGGGCACACGCTCAACCTGATCTTCTCAGTGGGGGTTACGGTGGACCAGATCACTGCTTTGGCAATGCCATGGTCGGACCACCATGCCCTGAAGGCCCGTGTGAATGTTTCACCCCCACCCTGTTTGGGTGGTGAGTGTATTTTGGCTCGCCCGCAGATTGCCATAAATTGACTGCAACTTGACAGCACTTTACACACAAAGAGTTGTCAGGGAAGGAGAAGGAGTATATGGGTTAAAAGGCATAGTCTGTTGAATAGTGTGTAAAGGACAAATCTAAAATGATTGTCACTAAAATGGCTGCCATGTGCATCAGCAGCTACTGTGGTGCCAGTGTGGCAAAATTAGAAAGGAATGAGCATGGTAGGCTGAGAACCAGAGGGAAGGTGGGGGAGGTATGGGAAAGGGGAGGGGGAGATGGCACCATGCTAGTGGGGCAATATGTTGCAGGTATAACATAGAGGCAATGCTCTAGGATTTGGGCAACATTCTATCATAGAATTTTGCTCACATCCTCAAATGTCATCTTGTCATTATGATGGTAACATGACTTACTTCCAGGTATTGTTCCACCAGTGTGGAACCATTTTTTTTTTTTTTTTAAAAACTACTCCCACTAGACCTCAATGGGCTGTTGGGCAATGTAAAAGGGAAACAGGACTTTTCCCTGGAGATGGTTCAATCAGATGAGAACAACGAGGGCCATTTGGTCCCAAGCTCATAGGGGACCACTTATTTAAATAACTGTTGATATTTTTTTTGGCATTGGATAACTTTTACAGGTTGTTTTTATGCGTATCATGTGTCATCATTTTTTTCATTTTTATTGTGGCTCTGAGTCTCAAAAGCTAGATATGGCCCAGGCCTTTCTGGACAGCTGAGAGGGCCTGGGGATGAGTGGATAATCAATTTGAGATCAAAGGATAAAAAGAAAGTTCCATTTTAAAAGTTTAAAAGTTCCAATTTCTCTGATGGTTTCCCCACATTTGTGACAAAATTGTAGTCGTTCTTTTTCCCGATTATATTATTAATGACACTCAGTAGAAATCCTGTTGTTATCATGTTTTTTTCATTAATCATATATAAATGGTGTTTAAAAAGTGTAAAAATAGCATACAATGCAGTAATAGCATAAATTAAGAAATTTACTAAAAATAATGGCAGGAAGAATATAATCTTCCTGGCCATGCACAAAATTTAAAAGAAATAGAAAAAATATATACATAGTCATATATCCCTTACTTGTTAAAGTTGTCTCCCAGGTCTAGAAAAGCTGAAGACCATTGAAACACAAGATCTGTTTATTACATTTATCCTTTTGTCCTCCAGTTATCACAGTGTGGTGTAGTGGTTAAAGAGTGGCAGAGTCTAATCTGGAGAACCAGGTGTGATTCCTCACTCCTCCACATGAAGCCAGCTGGGTGACCTTGGGTCAGTCACAGTTCTCTTAGATCTGTTCTCTCAAGAGCAGTTCCCTCAGAGGTCTCTCAGCCCCACCTGCCTCACAGGGTGTCTGTTGTGGGGAGAGGAAGGGAAGGAGATTGTAAGTCACTCTGAGACTACGAGTGAAGGGCAGGGTATAAACCAACTCCTCCTCCTCCTTCATTCACAAAAGCCCAGTAAAGTAGTTCAGATAGAGAGGAAATGCCTGGCTCAAAGTCACCTTCATTATATCTGTAACATGTTCATACTGCCTGTCTTCAATCATATAGGTGTCCATCAGAGTGAAATAACATTAACATTCATAGCTGAAAGAGGATTTGAGGTTATAACCATTCACTGTAGAACAGTCCTAAGCACTGATCTTTGGAACCATGGAGCAATCTAAGCTATGGAATGTTGACCTACATTACATGATCAGGATAAACAAGGCCCAGAGCTAAACGGGATTTTCAACGGCTGTCCATTGGCTGTTCCTCAGCACAGTCCCTATACTCAGTGATCCACATCCATAATGCACCTCATCCACTTTCTCCCAAGCTAAGACCCATTCAAAGACTCTTTTCCAGTTGAAAAAGGCAGTCATAGTAATAGCCATCTATAAAAGGGTAGTGGCCAGCTAGAAACCTATGAGCTGAATCTGGCCCTCAGAGCAAATTTTTCTGGCCCTTCCCAATTATAATCAATCAGAGGGTTAAGAATCCCACAGTTTCACTTGTAAAGAAAAGCAAAATGTTTTGAAAAAGTAAAAGTAACTGACCCTGGATCCACACATTGTTGGATATTATAATTCAGTTCCTGATTGTCTTGTCCACACAAAACAATCCAGGAAGTGAATGATTCCAGTAACGTAATGCTAGACCAATAGCCAATCATATGTGGATCCATCTAGATATACTTCATATATTTATTTGGCTATTTGTAAATAATGCCCCAGACTTTGCCTGAATGTGTGTACTCCATAATTGTGAGCCAAGCAATTTTCTGTAGTGATGCTTGATAATGACGGCTGACCCACCCAGAACATGACTCATGTAGGACTGGCAGTAGGATAGAAAGTCCCTGAGAATACAGGAAATGGGCGTCTTTGCTCTAAAAGAAGACTTGGAACTGCATGGGCATGTGGCATATTCAATTAGCAAAGATGGGAGGGGTGGGGTAAAACATGAGAGATCATTCAAAGACGGGATTGACAACAGTTTTTCTTTCTGAGCTTGAATTTCCAATGACTTATTTATAATTATTAGACATGGGGGAAGTGTAAGCAATGACAGCTGTAATCATGTTTTAAATCTTGCTTTGTGTCCTTAGTTATAATGTCCCTCAATTAATATTCAGAATAATGGAAGAGATGTGTTCTCTTTCAAATAGATTTGAACGCTGGCCAAAGCTTTGGGGAACTGATTCTTGAGGGGAGAAATCAGCTTTTAAAACTGGCATTAATAAAACACTGATCTTACTACATAGCAAACATAATACTTTTCATTTAATTTTTTTAACATTATGTCATCTCTGGTCCTGTTTTTTTTAAAATGGGATTTTAAAAATCCAGCTTCTTCAGATCAGTCCTATTATAGCCCACAGACTTTTAAAGATGTGACATTGAAGAAAACTGAATATCTAAGACAAAGACACAATGGTACAGAGGCTTATCATATGCTAGGCCTGTCACTTCTGTAAGAACTTGTGTTCAGAAAAATGGAACCAGCTTGTCTAAAGAGTTAATGTATGGTTGCCAGGTCCCCTCATTGCTCCAGCGGGGGATTTGGAGGGTGTTCTAGGGGTGGGCCTTGCCAACAGAGCAGCATCAGAAAATGGGAGCTGGGCATAAAAGATCCCCCATCCCCACAGGGAATGTGGTAGCTGTATTCTTGCCTCTTTGTTAATTGGGAATGAACAGGCAACAATGATTAGTTACTCAAGGTCCAGGGTGGTATTGGGGGTGTGTGTGGCTGTCCTCTGGTGGCACTATGACTTGGGCCAAGACTGACTCTGCCAAATAAGACTTGGTATCTGGGAGACTATTTTAGTATGTATAGCCCTATCCAGGTGTTACATTTGTGGTACACACTGCAGGTACATGAGGTTGGAGCACCAATAATGTAGCACCCAAAGAGAGCTTGGTGGCTACCGACCCTAGTGCAATGATAGAACAAGGAAGGCTTCTGAAAGTTTAAACATAAATTGGCTTACAACACATTTTGACACCTAACCCATAGGCCTTTTCTGGTGTGTGTGTGTGTGTGTGTGTGCATGCGTGCATGTACAATCTTATGCACGCTTACTGGAGAGCAAGTCCCACTGAAGTCATGGGGAAGGATTGCACTGCACATTTTGTATCAAACCAAAATAACTCCAGTCTGATGCATTTTTTTAAACACCATGATGGTCCCATCCCCCCACCCCCCAAACTGGAGAACTTTGTTCTGAGTGGGAAAAGAATCTATCCAATATCTCTGCAAAGTATAGAATTTCAGTTTTAAAATATTCTATCCTTAATCTTTTTCTGTTAAGGACAACAGTTTGTGCAATAACTATAGACCATCTGTTTTTGGATTTTTTCCCTCTTCATTGCAGACCCAATTTGATGCTTCACTTAATCATAAAGGCATAAGGATTCCTAAACAGTGCCAAAGGTTCATGTATAAGATTTTGGGTGAGGGGTTATACTGTTCTTTTGTTTGGCTCTTTCAGTCAAACTCTGCTGCGCCTCATTAAAACAGAGGCGTAGGATTTAAAAATAAACCCTCTTGTATCATTAACAATGTTTAAAAGGGTGGAATTGATGTTATGTGTGAAAGTGAACATATGAAGCCTCCTTATAACAAGTTGGATCACTGGGCCATCTAGCTCAGAACTCAGGCAATAGTCCTCTGGAATCTCAGACAGAAAAGTCTTTCCCAACTATGCTATTTGAAAGCCTCTAACTGGATTCATAAGAGAACATAAGAGAACATAAGAGAAGCCAATGTTGAATCAGGCCAATGGCCCATCTAGTCCAACACTCTGTCACACAGCGGCCAAAATATACCAGGTGCCATCCGGAGGTCCAGCAGTGGGGCCAGGGCACCAGAAGCCCTCCCACTGCTGCCCCCTCCAGCACCAAGAATAGAGTGCATCACCTGCCCCAGACTGAGAGTTCCCATCCATACCCTGTGGCTAATAGCCACTGGTGGACTTCTGCTCCATATGTTTATCTAATTTCCTCTTGAAACTGTCCATGCTTGCAGCTGCCACGACCTCCTGTGGCAGTGAATTCCAAGGATCATACCTGGGATCTTCTTTATGCAAAGTGTATGTGCTAACCCAGAGCCATGGCTCCTCTACTGGTTTCTTTTCAGGTGGGCATAACATGTAGAGTCTATGTGTAGTGGACTCCTCCCCAGATATATGGCAAGACAGGAGGAAAAGTTGTCATACCCATTTTTAGTAATCTGTCTTCAGCTACAGAGATAGTGGTAAAAAGAAATCCATGAGGCCACATTTCCTTGCAAGCAGGGCTATTTTTGGGCAGGAACGCACAGGAAAGGAGTTCCGGATGGCCTCAGAGCTGGCCAAGCCCACTACAGCCAAAGCCTCCGTGTGCGTGGCTACAGAGGGAAGGCCTCGGAGCAACCCCCCCGGTGACTCTGAGGTGGGTGGACCAGGGGAGCCCTAGAAGGATTGGGGAGGCATTTAAATGGCTCCCCGTGCCTTCCCTGGCCTGTCCAAGGGCCGGCTTGCCTGGGCAAGCCAAGGGAAGGCATGGTGGTGTGGCCCAATATGAGCTTCACTGTCAGGGGTGCAGCCTAATATGCTAATAAGTTTCTGCAGGGCTTTTTCTACAAAAAAAGCTCTGCTTGCAAGGTTATGCAGAAATACACTGAGAAATCTAGGCATTAATCAGCCTACCCATATGCAGCAATGTGTATTGGCAAGAACATGCACACCGGGGGGAGGCGGCTTGTAGGGAACTGACTGGGCGCAAGCAAAATGACTCTTGTTCTTTTGTTCTGTTCCAAACATGTCTGGCCTTACAGCAGGGGCATGATGGTTGGGCTAAGAAAGCATCATGGGCTATAGCTGGTCCCAGGAATGAAATCTTAATATTTCCATGTACCCTGCAACTCTCATAATCTTTTCAGGATGGTGCCCCAAGCAGGAAATTTCATTAGGAAATTTCTGGAATCCCTATATGGTTCAGGTCCCTTGTAGTAACCTTGTTATATCCTTCAAGTATTAGCGGATAAGGTTCATCTTTGCTTGAGGTGGATTCATAATTCCTTGTCTGCTCCCTACCCAGTATACCTATCTTGTCTACAGGTCAGTTCAAGAGATTTGTAGTGTAATATTTATTTATTTACTTACTTCATTTATGCTTCACTTTGCACCTCAATGGGAATCCATAGCAGTTTCCCCCCTTCCCCATATAATCCTCACAACAAACCTGTGAGGTAGGTTAGGCTGAAACTGAGTCATTGTTCCAAGGTAACCCTGGAAACTTCTATAGTAGAGTGGGAATTTGAACCTGGATTTCCCAGATCCTAGTCTGACACTCTAACCATTACACCACACAAACCACTGCACGCTGGCTGTCTATATGGAAACCAATGGGGAGGGGCTGTAGCTCAATGGCAGAGTATCTGCTTGGTATGCAGAAGGTCCCAGGCTCAATCCCTGGCATCGCCAATTCAATCATCAGGTAGTACGTGATATGAAAGACTTCCACCTGAGACCCTGGAGAGCTGTTGCCAGTCTGAGTAGTCAATACTGACTTTGATGGACCGAGGGTCTGATTCAATACAAGGCAGCTGTGTGTGTGTGACTTAGAAGGGTATACCTCTGTTTAGGATTGCACTGTCACCCCAAGCAAGGAAAGCCTGTCAGTCAACTCATCCCATGCTGCCAATGGCTGGGAGGAATCCAAGCCCCAGTGGTGTGCCAAGATCATCCTTATTGTCACGCCAGAAAGGGTACCTTGGGCAGACTGGCCTTGATTGTCTGTTTGATGCAGACTGTAAGCTTCCCTGGACAGATTGTTACATATAGCACCCATCACATTATAGGTGCTAAATAAATGTTGAATCATAGCACTAGTAATAGAACTGTGGTAATAATAGCAATAGTGCATTTTCTCATAAGATCTATAATATAATGTGCCTCTGGGAAGTATTCCCCCCCCCCTCTTTCTTGCCAATCTTCCATGAGAGACATTCCCTCCACCTCATTCTAGTTTCTTTGTTCAGGCACTTTAGAAAGAACATTTTCACCCTGGAATGGCTAATTAAAGAAAACTAACACAAATAATCACTTTCTGGCACTTGAAAATATTCTAATTTTTTAATGGAGAAAATGCATTCTTAAATTAAAAATGCATAATAAGTCATACTCATAATAAGAATAAAGTGGGATAAGGGGAGGATGAATGTAGGTCTGTAAGTAAAATGCATTTGCCAGATATAAAAGCAACCTTCAATGCCTAAGATTCAGGGCAGGGAAGAAAAAAAAAACCTAACAAGCCTCATAATGTGTATAAATTGTCCATAATTGTATGGATTTTAAATATAAAAGTTGGCAGTGGCAAAAGCTAAAAGCCATTAGGAGAGATACTATTGTGCAATACATCAGTAGGAGCAACTCTTAATCTTGGGGGGGGGCACTAAACATGAGTTTTCTAAAATTTTGATAACTACACTTGAAACATGTCTTAATGTTTACTACAATGCTAGCATTGTTCGCAAATGACACGGCCTAATGCATATATGAATTCTGTTTCAAAAGAGCCACTAATTAACATGAATAGTCTTCTTCTCTGAAGGTCGTCTATTGCAAAGTTCATTTTTTCAACTGAGCATTGCTAAAGTAGTCACCCTCAGTAACAGCCATTAGATTAAGAGACTTAGGTCTGTTCTCAGCCTGACATTGGGTCACGGTTATCAAAGAAATTCTCTCTTTCATGCCAAAAAGCCCTTAAAAATCATACAGGAACACAATGAGAGCTGATGTAATTACACTGTAAATATTTCCATACGTATTGTGTGAATGAGTCCCATTATCTCTACAGAAACAAAACAACAAAAAAATTACCCAGGGGTTTATTTAATCCCCCACTTCCACATTGTATAAGAGCTCTGGGTTTCTTCTACCCCAATGGTTTCTTTAAGTTATCATTTGAGTTTCATATCCTGTGTTCTTTGCCCCTAAAATGTTACTAGCCTTTTTAAGATTTCATTAAGTTTTAGGTGTGGCAAACAGCAACTGGAAATCTCCTGCAGATTTTGTCCATACTACAAATAACCTTTCAGCATGTGTCTGTCCCAGTTTAGTAAATTCAGGTACAACTGAGAATGGGGGGGAGGGGGACCTAACCAAAAGGGATAGTTTCTGGTTGGTAGCCTTGTTAGTCTATAGTAGTAAAACCACATTTGAGTCCAGTAGCACCTTAAAGGTGAACAAAAATGTCCAGAGTCTAAGCTTTCATGTGTCAAGTCTCACTTTGTCAGATACAAATAGAATGAAGGTCCATCAGCCCTTATAGTCAGGTCAGAAGATGGTTTGTTTTTTAAAAAAACAAAAAAGGACCAGTTGGATCCAGAGATGTCAAAGGATGTATGCAGAAATTTTATTCAATTAATTTTATTTGTTTAAATCATGTTTATTATTGTTATCACACCTGCTTGTATTCTAAAGAAATTTATTTGTTAACATATTTACATCCCACTCCAAGCAGTACTCACAGAGCAGTGTATAACATCACAACTAGAGAAATTTTGCATAAACACATTCAGTAATTCAACACAGGTTTTTTTGACAGCCATGATCACCAGTGACCCAAACTTCCAGTCTGTCCACCTGTCCATCATCTACCTCAAATGCCCTTCTCAGCTTTGCACTTGAGAAGTAGCTGTGGTAGTAGTGCGTTTTTTTGCTTGGGGTGGTGGAGTTTCGTTTCTTGACCCTAAGGAGGTTTCTGCTTTTGTGCAGGAGGTGAAATTAAATCTACCCATGGTTAGGGATGGGCATGAATCAGGAAAATGCAGTGTGCTTCAGTTCGTTAGCCACAAATTTTGTAGCACCAAATGAACCAGTTCAGTTTGTGAAGTTCATGATGTAGTAGAATGTCACCCAATGTGCTAGGGTCACCAAAAACACAGGAGGTCTTTGGCTAACTCTCTTCTATCTGCCCTCCAAATTTGGTGAGGATTGGATTTACAGGCCCTTAAATAAGGTGTCCCTAGGAAAGTGCTTTCTGGGGAAATGACAGGTGCAGGTTTGGGAGGTTCAGGAGTGTATAGAACTGACCCTGTGCAAGTTAGAGACATCAAACTTGCTGGAACCTCCTCCTGATGCTCCTCTACATGCCCTCCAAGTAATGTGCAGATTGGATTTAGGGGGTCTGAATTATGCCCCCCCCAAAGAAGATGCCCCAGGAAAGTGCTTTTGGGGAACTGTCAGGTGCAGGTTCTAGGGCGTATAGAATGGACTGTCGCACAGGGGCTTAATTTTATTTCATTTAGCCCAGAACAGGTAATGTGCCAGCAATAGAAAGCAATACAGACCACACTGTGTAGTGCTAACTATATACAGTTTATTTACAATATTTATATTACCATCAAAGTGTTTTGCCAGACAAGTCATTCAGGAGAAGGGAACAGCTATACAGTATCTGTACAAATATATACACCCAACAGCCAATGAGCAGTCTCTGCTGAGTCATTCTTGCCAAGCATTCTGGCTCTTGCCAGAACTGGTCTGAGCTAGTTGCAGTGGCTGTCACTACTGTCAGTCTAGATCACTAGGATCACCAAGCCTGATGTCTTACTGGCATTGCATGCCAACACCCCCACCCCTAAGACTCAGGTGCAGGTGGTCAAACCCAACCTCTTCCTTAGAGCAGAGAACAGTTTACATCTAGACACTTTGTAAACATGTCTGCTACATTTATTTCAGATGCACAGTATTGTAGCACGACGAAGCCTCTTTGTATGGTTTCCCTTACATTTTGGTAATGGATGTTGATGTGTGCCTACTTTGCGTTCTAATACCCTAGGAGTCGGCTAGCTGTTGAGCAGCTGTGTTATCACAGTAAATATTCATTGGCAAATTGCAGGACATGTGCAAGTCACTCAGCAATTGATTCATCCATTCTAGCTGTGTAACACAAACATTCAGAGCCACATACTCAGCCTCACATGTGCTTGTGGATACATCGGATTGTTTTAAAGATTTACACATTATGAGAGAGCCATTCACATATATGACATATCCTGTTGTGGATCTACCATCCTTCCTCTCACCCCAACTGGAATCATGATAAGCAGCTACCTGCTTTTCAGCATTTGTATCCAACACTAGGTTGTTTGTTGCAGTGCCTTTCAAATACCTCAGCACTCTCTTAGCTGCAGTCCAGTCCCTCATATATGGACATGTGCTCTTTTGACACAACATGTGTACTGCAAAAAATATATCAGGCCTTGACCAACACGCAATGTATAACAGAGACCCTATTAGTGATTGATAAACTGCCTTGTTCTCAAACACTTTGTCTTCAGGTTCCTTTGCGTAACTAGTGGTCATAGGAGTAGTCACAGAATGAGCATTTTGCATGTTAAACTTTCCTAGTAGTGATGCACTTGCATCCTGTCTAGACCAGCTTTAGACAGTGCAACTTTCAGAGTATCAGATTTAACCGCAGGGGCAAAGTCTTAATCAAAATCTTCCCCTTCTACCTGAGAGAAACCTCGTGCCACAAGCCTTGGTTTCCTTTGCATCTCACCATTTGGTAATGGCTTCAACTTGTACAGCCACCTGCAACTAATCGCATTTTTGTTGGCAGGCAGATTAGTTAAAGTAAATACATTGTTTTCTGTTAAGGAATCGTGCTCTGTTTTCATAGCTTTTAACCAAGCTTCCTTTTCTGGTGTAGGCAATTCCATTACATCCTGAAAATTAACAGGCCCTTTCACATACACATGATTCACCACAGTGGTTTCATAACCATATCGTTCAGGTGGTACACCCTTGTTACTCCTAGTAGACCTCCTAGGAGTTTGATGCTCAATCTTTACATTCTCAGAGAGCTGTGGTTTTGGAGAATTTGTCTCCTCCTTTGTACTTGTGGTCTCATCTGACAATGGCAGTGCACCCTGTACAGGTAACTTATTAGCATGTACCTTCTGCCAGTTATGATTCTCACAGAAATTGGCAGACCTGCTAAAGCTTATGTTTTGGTTCTCATTCACAAACCTGTATGCTTTCATACCTGGCTGGTAACCTAGAAACAACAGTTTTCTGGAGCTTTTCTCCAGGAAGAACAGCTACTGACATATACTCAGCTCCAGGTTCCACAGCAAGCAATCCACACAGCAGCAGCTGGGCTGGCTGGCAGGATTCAGGTTGTTCTTGGGCATAAGGGCTTCTAGTGTCCTGGCCCCACTGCTGGACCTCCTGATGGCACCTGGTATTTTTGGCCATTGTGTGACAGAATGTTGGACTAGATGGGCCATTGGCCTGATTCAACATTGGCTTCTCTTATGTTCTTATAAACCGGCTGGGCCCATAACCCTGTCATGCTAATCAGCAGTCTCTGCTAAGTCATTCTTGCCAAGCATTCTGGCTCTTGCCAGAACTGGTCTGAGCTACTTGCAGTGGCTGTCATTACTGTCAGTCTAGATCACTAAGATCACCAAGCCTGATATCTTACTGGCATTGCATGCCACATGGATCCCCTACAAGCTACACATATTAAACATACAGGCTGGAGAATTCCACCCTTCCAATTGCTTTGAAGTTTGGTAAACATTGATTAAGTGGAGACAGTCTATCTGGAAATGTATCCATTCACAAAATGCCACAAACTGCCTGAAAGTAAATGGAAAATTTGTGCTGGTTGACCTGCAATGAACTTCAGTACACAAAATATAACCTGGCCAAAATTCATCACAAACTTTAGTTAGTGAGCTGGTTCTTGCCCCTCTTTACCCATGGTCATTGATGGTCAGATCAGGTGATGATTAGGGAAACTATACCTCTAATAAGGCTGTGCAAAAACGGGCATACACAAAATGACATGGCAATGACTTTACCCTGCTCCTTTCTTACTGGTTTTTAGATTCCAGGCAAAAGCAGCTTTGTTCTGAAGGTGTTTGGACAGACACAAATGTACAGGCACTAGTACAAAGACACTGGAATTGTTTTGTGTTTGATTTGTTGTCAATTTGGATTTTTAAAAATTATTTATTTATCTGGAACATTTATACTTTGCATATACACTGCATGTCATGTATACAGTTTTGTTCACAATATCTTTTAAAGTCTTTGGTAATATTCCTTGGTGTGTTTTTTTAACAAAAGTATGTTTGATGCTGTCAGCTTCCAAAATTCCAAATATTTCTAGTTTTCTTCAAAGCCCAGTGTTTTGATGTTGTTTGGCATCTTGATTTCTTCTTGTTCAATGGTCTTCCCTCTGTTCACTGCTAATACTGCACATTTGTCAACAACAAATCCCTTTTCATTATCTTTGCTGAATATTCAAACTATATTTAGTAAAGAATCAATCTCTGAGGGTGACTTTCCATAATTTTCAAGTCATCCATATACAATAAGTGTGAAATTTTAGGGCCTGTCTTTGAAAGCTGGCTACAATTCATGCCAGTAGTTTATAAATTGTTGGGAGGCAGTTTATAAGTTGTTGGGGTGGAAGTTGCTTGTTACTGTTCCTTTCTCTTTGTTCTTCAGAATGAGAAATGTCCTGCCAGCTGTTATTCAGTCTTCTACCATTTTGGAACAGAGTACATTATTAAGCTGTTGAGCCAATCATGGATGAAGTCTTGTCAGTTTTTTAAGCCATAGCCGTGGGTTTCGCCACTTCCAGGTACTATCCAGTTTTTCACTTTCCTCAATTTTCCCCCATTTGCTTTCCTTTCAATTTGTTTTCCACATCTGTGATCTAGATGACTTTTTTATTGTATTCTTTTGAGTCTTCCCTGAAGGTTGTTGTCTTTTCTTTGTCTGATTTTACTTCTAATTTTTCATCTCCCTCTAGTGATTTGTAGACCTGTCTTTTGTTAGTCTGTAATTGGAAGTTTTGTATGTATTGCTGGATCCTGTGGTTGTACCTCTTGATCTTTTTGGATTTTGAAACAATCCTTTGTTTGATTTCTTCAGCAACTGAGGAAAATCAGTGGGATATGGTGATTCCTGGTTATAAATTATATCGGAAGGATGGGGGGAAGGGTTGGAGGTGGGGTGGCTCTGTATGTCAGAGAGGGTATACAGTCCAGTAAGATTGAGAGGGTAAGAGAACTGGATTCACTTCTGGAAATGCTATGGGTTGAAATAGTGGGCCCAAAAAGGCCCAAAAGGAAGCTTAACACCTGGAGTTGGTTCTCGCCTACCAGATCAAAAGATAGAGGAGGATTATAAAATGATGAATGAATTAAAGATAGTGGATAGACAAAATAACTGTGTCATAATAAGTAATAACTATCCACACATTGATTGGGTTGATATGTGTTCAAGTCGGGAAAAAGAGATTGAGTTTCTAGACGCTCTCAATGACTGTGCTGTGGAACAAATGGTCACAGAACCTACCATGGGAGAGGCAATCCCAGATTTGGTCCTAAGTAACGCCCAAGACCTGGTGAGAGATGTAAAAGTGATTGCACCACTTGGGAACAGTGACCATAACGTTATGAGTTTAACATTTGTATAAATAGGGAGTTGCTCAAAAAGACGGACACAACCACTTTTAACTTTAAAAGGGGTAACTTCTCTCATATGAGGGGACATGTGAAGAAGAAACTGAAAGGAAAAGTAGAAAGGGTCAAACCACTGGGGAAGCTTGAAGACTATTTAAAACTACAATCCTAGAAGCTCAGAAAAAATATATATCACAGGTTAGGAAAGGCACAAATAGATATAGAAAAAAGCTTGCATGGTTAACAAAGTAATGGAAGCTCCTTTAAGTGGTGAAAAACTAGTCTCAGTAAGGCTGATAAAAGGGAACACAGGCTGTGGCAAATAAAATGGAAGTCTGTGATCAGGCAGGCAAAAAGGGAATATGAGGAACATATAGCAAAAAACGTAAAGACCAACAATAAAACTTTTTTCAAATACGTTAGAAGCAGGAAACCAGCCAGGGAGGCATTGGGGCCCTTGGATGACTGAGGGGTAAAAGGAGTACTGAAGGATGATAGGGAAATGGCTGAGAAGCTGAATGCATTTTTTTTTTTGCCTATGTCTTCACTGTGGAAGATGAGAAGTGCTTGCCCACTCCAGAACCACTGATTTGGGGAGGGGTGTTGAAAGACCTGAGTCAGATTGAGGTGACGAGAGAAGAGGTCCTATGACTGATAGACAACTTAAAAACTCATAAATCACCAGGCCCGGATGGCATATATCCAAGAGTTCTAAAAGAACTCAAATGTGAACTAGTGGATCTCCTTACAAAAATATGTAATCTTTGATTATAATCTGCTTCTATTCCTGAGGACTGGAAGGTAGCTAATGTCACTCCTATCTTTAAAAAGGGTTCCAGAAGAGATCTGGGAAATTACAGGCCAGTCAGTCTGACATTGATACAAGGTAAATTGGTGGAAACTATTATTAAGGAAAGAATTAGTAGGCATTGTTGAACAAAAACTATTGAGGCAGGCGCAGCATGGGTTCTGTAAGGGAAGATCTTGCCTCACTAACCTGTTAGTGTTCTTTGAGGGAGTGAACAAACATGTGGACAAGGGGGACCCAATAGATGTTGCTTACCTTGACTTCCGGAAAGCTTTTGATACAGTTCCTCATCAAAGGCTCCTAAGTAAGCTCAATAGTCATGGGATAAAAGGACAAGTCCTCTTGTGGATCAAAAACTGGCTTATAAATAGGAAACACCTTGCAAGCACCATTCAGGTGTGTGTGCAGGTCAGAAAATAACAAATAAAAGCATTTTAAAAGTACATCTAACATTTCCTGGCATAGCTTTATCACTGATTGTATGTTCATTGATATTTCTGGAACAGAGTCATTTAGAAGACGGTGTACTTTTAAAACATCAGGAAGGTTCGTCATATTGGCTAAGATAGGATTTAAATATCTAGAAAGTATATCCACATAAAATTGACAATGCAAACAAATATGCAAAACAGTCTCAATGTATCCAGAACTGCAATGGCAAAGTCTATCTGCATATACTATGTTATTATATCTCCCATGCAAGATTGCACATGGTATTACATTGAATCTTGTTAGAGAAAAGCTCTATGTTGTTAGGGTGCTTGTATACCAGATAGGTATGGGGCCATCTGGCCTACCGTGAAGGGCATCTCAAAGTTCAGGGGGGAACAAGTCTTGTTGGCTAGGCTATATAGTCTTTGTGTTTCAATATCGAGGATTCTGCTTACAGAAATACATTATCGGACTAATCATCCCACAGGAGGCACTGCTGTTTGTTTGCTGCCATCTTGTTTGATTGTTTTAACTTGGTTTTATGTATATTATTGCTATTTTATTTATATTCTAATTGCTGTGAGCCGCTCTGAGCCCATTTTGGGTTAGGGTGGGATATAAGCCTAATAAATAAAATAAAAATAAATGTTCTTCCTTTGAGTGGCTGCTGTTCCTTATTTCATCTATCTCTAATAGGGGAAATAAGGGTTAGGGTGCTGCCATTGGCAGCATAGCTGCTGGTAGGATCTCTCATTACTGTGAAAAAATTGTTTTGCATGATAAAATGGCACTTTCTGGCCCCGCGAGAGGCAGCCCCGGCATGCACCCCGGGGGCCGTGTTTGCCTCCTCATAAGGAGGAAGGGAGGAAAGGCTGCGGTGCAGCCTTAATTCCAACAGGGGGAGCGGAGCCAGCGTGGTTCTTAAAGGCTGGCTCCGCCCTCCCCCGGCAGTTGCTCACCTCGTGCTCGGAGACTGAGTAGCTCGGAGCACAAGTGGAGAGTCAGCCTACCTTTCGAGGCCTTGACTCTTCAGGGCGAGCTTTCCAGGTCCAGAGGTGTCAGCTGAGCGTCGGGGTTGCTGCGGCAGTGGCTGGGAGCTGGGCAGTGTTAGTGGGCTTCTGCGCAGCAGCGGCCAGGAGCCGGGAGCGTCGGTGGGCTTCTGTTCTGTGGCGGCTGGGAGCTGGGCAATGTCGGAGGCTTCTGCGTGGCTGGATGTAGCAACGACAGCAACTACGGCATTCTTTGCAGTGGTGTAGGGTTGCCTGTGTCGGTGGTCCTCTGGGTAGCAGCGGAGCCTCTGCGGCTGCAGAGAACCTCTGGCTGCTCCAAGGGGGCTGCTGGCAGGAGGCCATGGTGGCCGCCTGCTCAACAGTTTAAACAAGATTCACAGGGGAAGGGAACGTCTTCAGCCCCTTTGGTACCATCACTGGCCCCCTCCCTTCTTTGCTGCTCTTACCTCATTATAGGGCAGTTGGTGAGGCTGCTGGGGCCCTAGTTCTTTTTCTTT
Organism: Gekko gecko; assembly: GCA_029375565.1. Lineage (NCBI taxonomy): Eukaryota > Metazoa > Chordata > Lepidosauria > Squamata > Gekkonidae > Gekko > Gekko gecko. The sequence continues at coordinate 71,246,294 of JAPDNY010000001.1, read as the reverse complement.
GTTTCAACTGTTTCTCCCCCCGCTTATTCCCTCCCCCCGCGGGCACGTGGGAAAATTAGTGGTGCCATATTGTGGGGGTGAAGCCGCCAGTTAGGGGCCCTTCTTGTTGAGCTGAACTGCTACCATCTGGATTAGGAGCATTCTAAGGGGGAGTCACTGGAAACTGGTGGAGGTGGCCATTTTGATAAGGCTGTGTTGGCAGACATTTTAGGTGATCCTTGTGGGGTTACCTGGCTGCCATTTTAAGGGTACTCTATAAATCATGGCATCTAAGAAAGAAAAGGGGGGCGAAGGGTAAGGGGCCTACACCCAAGAGGCCCACACCATCACTTCCGCTGCAGGGCCCCATTTCTGTACCTTCATCTGATGATGAGGATGAAAGGGCAGAGCAGCAAGCTATATTGGACATGCTGGCTGCTTTGGAGCAAGCTAGGGCAGTTATTGTTCCTGCCCCTCCGCAGGTGGCTGCTAGGGCTGACCGTCGAAAAGAGAGCCGGGCTGAGAGAAAGAGGTTTAGGGATGAGGTCCTTAAACGTCTCTCTTTACTTGAACGCAGCTCGGCTGATGCTAGGCCTGAGGCTGGGATGGATACCAGGGCGCCTGGAGCAGCGGCAGCCAAAACAGATGTCACGCCGGTGGAAGTTGCGGAGCCTGACCAGCCAGGTCCTAATGGTAGGTGGGATCCTGCATTGCAGTTCACTTTGATGTGGCCATGGGGCCTTGGAGTCAGGATGCTGGCCCCAGGGTTTTGCCCGCCTCGCAAGCAGACATCTCTAAGAGCTCTGGTGTCAATACTCAATCGTGGGCTTGGGGCCCTCCTTCGGTGGCTATGCAGTCCCCTTGGGGTGCAGTTCCGGCTGGTCCTTGGGCTAGTATGGGGTATACCCCCCTGGGTGAACCCCTATGATGCTGCTTCAGCATCGTCTATGCATTTTGGGGATACTGCATTACCTCTGGGCGATCACCTGTTACCCACAACACGTGAGAAAATCTGTAAAGGCGAATACATTGGCCTCTTTACCCTTCTTTACCATGATTTGGAGAAGAAGGATAAGGAGGAAATGGATGACAAGGAGAAAGAGATCTTGAAGCAGAAGAAGGTGGACCGGACCTGGGCCAACTGGCTGGCAGGATACTTAATTTACGCAGGCGTGTTGTCCCGGTCTCAGCCACTGAGGTCGCCTGCATTGTTCCAGTACCTGGACATAATTTACAAGGCCTATACTGGCTTCTCAGGCCCGGCATGGATGCAATACGATGAGGAGTTTCGGATGTGGGCCGCAATGAATCCCATGCTTCCATGGGATCAAATGCATCCTCATCTATGGCTTCAGATCATGTCCATGCCTGGCTTATCTTCTGTTGAATGCTCGCATAGTGGGCACACTGTGCAGCATTTGCACGGGGCTAATACTTCCTGTGGTGCCACAGGGCAGGTGGTTCAACCCGGTTACTCTGTTGGGATTTTGGGTCCCGTGGAGTATGCAACCGGAAGTCATGCGCATTCAGGCATGAATGCCCGGTATGTGGGGGACCCCACTCATTCCCGTTGTGCCATAAGAACATAAGAGAAGCCAATGTTGAATCAGGCCAATGGCCCATCTAGTCCAACACTCTGTCACACAGCGGCCAAAATATACCAGGTGCCATCAGGAGGTCCAGCAGTGGGGCCAGGGCACCAGAAGCCCTCCCACTGCTGCCCCCTTCAGCACCAAGAATAGAGTGCATCACCTGCCCCAGACTGAGAGTTCTCATTCTATACCCTGTGGCCACTGGTGGACTTCTGCTCCATATGTTTATCTAATTTCCTCTTGAAACTGTCCATGCTTGCAGCTGCCACCACCTCCTGTGGCAATGAATTCCATATGTTAATCACTCTTTGGGTGAAGAAGTATTTCCTTTTATCTGTTCTAACCCGACTGCTCAGCAATTTCATGGAGTGCCCACGAGTTCTTGTATTGTGAGAAAGGGAGAAAAGTACTTCTTTCTCAACCTGCTCAATCCCATTCATAATCTTATAAACCTCGATCATGTCACCCCTCAGCCGTCGTTTCTCCAAGCTAAAGAGCCCCAAGCATTTTAACCTTTCTTCATAGGGAAGATGTTCCAACCCTTTTATCATTCTAGTTGCCCTTCTTTGCACTTTTTCCAATGCTATAATATCCTTTTTGAGATGTGGTGACCAGAACTGTACACAGTATTCCAAATGAGGTCGCACCAATGATTTATACAGGGGCATGATGATACTGGCTGATTTGTTATCAATTCCCTTCCTAATAATCCCCAGCATAGTGTTGGCCTTCTTTATTGCAGCTACACATTGTGTAGACATTTTCAGCAAGTTATCCACTACGACTCCAAGATCTCTCTCTTGGTCAGTCTCTGTTAGATCAGACCCCATCAACGTATATTTATATTTAGGATTTTTGGCTCCAATGTGCATCACTTTGCACTTGGCCACATTGAACCCCATTTGCCACGCTGACGCCCACTCACCCATCCTCAACAGATCCCTTGGGAGTGCCTCACAATCCTCCCTGGTTTTCACCACCCTGAACAACTTTGTGTCATCTGCAAATTTAGCCACATCACTGCTTACTCCCAATTCCAAATCGTTAATAAACAAGTTAAAAAGCAGTGGACCGAGTACTGATCCCTGTGGTACCCCACTGCTTACCACCCTCCACTGAGAAAGTTTCCCATTTATACTCACTCTCTGTTTCCTATTTATAAGCCAGTTTTTGATCCACAAGAGGACTTGTCCTTTTATCCCATGACTATTGAGCTTACTTAGTAGCCTTTGATGAGGAACTGTATCAAAAGCTTTCTGGAAGTCAAGGTAAATAATATCTATTGGGTCCCCCTTGTCCACATGTTTGTTCACTCCCTCAAAAAACACTAACAGGTTAGTGAGACAAGATCTTCCCTTACAGAACCCATGCTGAGTCTGCCTCAATAGTTTTTGTTCATCAATGTGCCTACTAATTCTTTCCTTAATAACAGTTTCCACCAACTTACCCGGTATCGAAGTCAGACTGACTGGCCTGTAATTTCCCGGATCTCCCCTGGAGCCCTTTTTAAAGATGGGAGTGACATTAGCTACCTTCCAGTCCTCAGGAATGGAGGCAGATTTTAAAGAAAGATTACATATTTTTGTCAGGAGATCCACGTTCACATTTGAGTTCTTTCAGAACTCTCGGATGAATGCCATCCGGGCCTGGTGATTTATTAGTTTTTAAATTGTCCATCAGTCGGAGGACTTCCTCTCTTGTTACCGCCCCCGTGGAAGACCCCGTAGGAGTCTGTGGCAGAGAGGAGGGGGTAGTTCCTCCTCCTCTGCTGGTAAAGGGCCCCAGTCCAATAAACCTGAGGGCACTTGAGACATGGCTGCAGGGGTACCCTAAAGTGGAGGACAGAGTTTATTTATTAGATGGTTTTACGTTCGGTTTCCATATACCTTTTCAAGGAATTAGGGCCCCATTTATGGCCTCTAATCTTAAATCAGTCCAGGGCATGGAGTCAGTGGTGTGGAAAAAGATTGATAAGGAATTGGTAGAGGGCCGTGTTTTGGGCCCATTTTCTTCGCCACCACTGCCAAATTTGAGAGTATCACCTTTGGGGATAGTGCCTAAAAAGGCAGCTGGTAAATTTCGTTTAATTCACCACCTGTCTTATCCACGGGGCAACTCTGTTAATGATGCCATTCCTGATGATCTGTGCATGGTGAGGTACACCTCATTTGACCAAGCTGTCCAGTTTGTACAGCGCTGTGGTCGGGGGGGGCGGAGTTGGCGAAGTGCGATATTGTCTGCATTTTGCCTCCTTCCCGTGCATCCAGATGATTTCGGACTGCTAGGTTTCTCCTTTGATGGCTAGTTCTTCATGGATAGGGCCCTGCCCATGGGATGTTCTGTGTCATGCACTGCGTTTGAATGCTTCAGTTCATTCCTGGAATGGGCCTTGCGGGCTAAGACGGGCCTTCGGGATGTTGCCCACTATTTAGATGATTTCTTTTTTGTGGGTCCCCAAGGAACAGGTGCATGGTGGAGCTGCGGTGGCTCAAGTGGTTAAGACGCTGAACTGCAGGCTCTGGAAGGTCAGTAGTTCAGCAGTTCGAGACCTGGGTGCCGCATGACAGGGTGAGCTCCTGTCTCTAGTTCCAGCTCCTGCCAACCTAGCAGTTCGAAAGCAAGAAATTGCAAGTAGATAAATAGGGACCACTTCGGTGGGAAGGTAACAGCGTTCCATGCACCTTGGTGTTTAGTCATGCCGGCCACATGACCACGGAAACATCTTCGGACAGCGCTGGCTCTTCGGCTTTGAAACGGAGATGAGCACCGCAACCCTAGAGTCGGATTCGACTGGCTTTCGAGCAAGGGAACCTTTACCTTTACCTTTAAGGAACAGGTAGATGCGCTCAGCTTCTGGAAGGGTTTAAGAGTTTAGCTGTGGAGCTGGGGGTTCCTTTGGCCCATGAAAAGACTGAAGGCCCAACGCAGAGGTTAGTTTTTTGGGGTGCTGAACTAGACACAGTTGCCCAGACATCCCGATTGCCCAGGGAAAAGATCACAGACCTGGTGGCCTGCATTTTGATGTTCCTCACATGAAGGAAGGCTACCTTAAGGGAGGTCCAACAGCTGGTGGGGCACCTTAACTTTGCATGTAAAGTGGTCGCACCTGGCCGGGCCTTTTTGCACAGGCTGTGTGATGCTATGGTAGGTCTTCGTCTACCGCACCACAGAGTGCATATTAACTGTGCCATGAGGGCTGACCTCAGGGTCTGGCATGAATTTTTGACTTCCTTTAATGGAGTTTCTTTTTGGTATGAGGAATTAAAGCTTGAGGCTGTGCTGCAGGTTATGTCGGACGCCGCAGGCTCCCAGGGCTTCGGGGTTTATTTCCGTGGGCATTGGTATGCAAAGGAATGGCCTGAGGACTGGATTACGGCTGGTGTTACTAGGGACCTAACATATTTAGAGTTTTTCCCAATTTTAGTGGCGGCTTGGTTGTGGGGGAATGAGTTGGCGGATCATACGGTGCACTTTTGGTGTGATAATTTGGCTGTGGTCCACATCATTAACTCCCTCACATCTAAATCACAAAGAGTGATGTGCTTGGTCCGTGCCTTTATGCTGCAATGCCTGCGGCTTAACACCCTGTTTTTAGCTAGACATGTTCCGGGTGTGGATAATGGGGTAGCTGACGCTCTCTCTCACAAACAGATGGCGAGGTTTCGTCAGCTTGCTCCAGATGCCGATCTTCTGCCAGCAAGGATGCCCCCAGAGCTCTGGCTGGTTGGAGGGCCGAGTCTTGCAGGGCAATAGGCCTTGCCATCGCCCCTAGCACACGAAGAGGCTATGAATGGTCAGTTCGCTGATTCAAGGAGTTTAGGAAGCAGGAGGGCTATCCCTGGGTCTGGCCCATCCCGGTGGAGCAGCTGATCCATTACTCCGTTTCCTTGAAGGAGACGGGTTTGGCGGTTAGCTCTATTCGGGGACATCTTTCCGCCCTTGCATTTGCTAGCAAGGCTTTGGGTTTTTCGGAAGTCAGTGGGGACTTTCAGATTAGAAAGATGTTGAAGGGTTGGACAAGGGAAGGAGGGGCTTTAAAGGACCAATCGATTGGCCATTGGCTCCCAACTGGGCCTCAGCCAGTGGGCTATGGTCGAGTGGAGGAGGCGCCGAGGTTTGTGTTGGCCGGGCCTCCTCCCTCTTCTGTTTGGGGACAGTTCAGCCTTGCAGCCAGATATGTTGGTTATCCACCTGGGTGGTAACGATTTAAGATTCTTGAAAGGGAAGGCCCTTGTGTTGCAAGCCGGGATGACCTGGAGTACATTAAGCAGCAATGGCCTGGGATGGTACTTGTGTGGTTGGCCATGATCCCGTGCCTAGTATGACGTGGCGCTTGGGACCCCAAAGGGATTGAGAGGGCTCGGCGTAAGGCCAACGGGGAGCTCCGTAATATTTTGAAGGTTGGTTTGGGCCACTATTTGCCTCACCCCCAGATTTGGCTTGATTTTTCCGGACCTGTATAGAGGGGATGGCGTTCATCTATCCGAGACGAGAAATGACATTTTCCTGCAGGATTTACGGCAAGGGCTTAAGCTAATTTTGGGTGTTTGAGTGGGCGCAGTGGCATAAACAGAGGCTTTGCCCTTGCGGTGGCAGGTTTAGGTTTAAATAAAGTTCAGCGGCTACATAAGCACCAATTAATAACCCCTGAGGGGGTAGAGGGGTCTGCGTGATCAACCCTGTGGCCGTGCGGCCAGGGATGAGGCTTGCAGACTGCCTAGGGTGATGGCCACGATGGAGACTCAGCACTGGTCGTGCGGTGGTGTTTGAGGGCTCCTGAAGGCGCATCCCAATCATTGGCCTGGCTGGGTTTGCAAGCAACTTACAGTTGGCTCCAACCCGGGGCCGTGGTGTCTTGCCTTTTATATGGTTAAGGAGGGGTCAAAGCGACACCAGGCCTTGCCGTGCCGCTGTTTTTTCCAGGTTTGCCCTTGCCGTTAATTTAATGAGTTAATAAAGTGGCCTTATTTCATCCAACCTTGTTGTCTGACTCTTTCTTCCATCTGGGGGGGCAAATCTGCTAGTTGTTGTTCAGTGATGGTAGAATCAGGATACTTTTCTTTCCATATTTCAAACATTTGTTTCAAATATCTACACTGTTCAGGCCTTGATTCAAAATAACATTGCATGATGATTCTGTTTTGTTCTTGAGACCAGTATTTTCAATGTTGCTGGTTTTCCCGTAGTTGATCAGGTACCTTCTCTGATTGCTCTAAAGAGATCCTGCTTCCAGTGGCACACCAGGCCTCTGCCCTGGTTGTCCAACAGAAGAGTCTGTATCCTGTAAAGTCCATTTTGCACCAAGGATCAAAGAACACCAGTCTCTGATATGGTCCTTGTTAACCCGGGTGATGACCAAGCCAGTGTAGACTTTGAATTCAATTTTCTCACGATATTAAATGGGGGTTTGGGATGCAGTTAGTCTGACTCATTAGCAGAAGCCTGCCTATAATGAGAGATCCAACCAGCAGCTTCACTGGAGCACACAAGCCCCACTAGCATGGCAAGCTAGCATCCCATTGCGGGGGGATTGTAATTATCATCATCTATTGTCAGAGTCATATATTTGACTGGTAGATGGTGTTCTGCGATTCAAGATCTAGCCAAGCTCTTGGGAATTGCAGAGGTTGTTGTTGTTATTGTTGTTGAGTGCTGTCAAGTTGCAGCTGACTTATGGCAATGCCTCATGGGGTTTTCAAGGCAAATTATGAGCAGAGGTGGTTTGCCATTACCTTCCTCTGCATAGCAACCCCAGGCTTCCTTGGTGGTCTCCCATCCAAGTACTGATGGAACAATTGTTGAAATCTGCCTTGGGAAAAAGATGTTCAAAAGGTGAGCTACAAATAACTTAATAAATATAAAATAGGAGATCGAGGATTTGAACCCTGATCTCAACAGTCTAAGTGTTATACTATATGCACTGTACAGGAGTGGTCTGCAAGAGCCAGGTATGCGTGTGCCAAGAAATGACTTGGTTGGCTCATCATGTCCTTATCTCATTACAGTCTCATATCCCCAGCATTTCAAAAAACCTCAGGATGGATTGACTGAATTCTGCTTGTAGGACTGTGACTGACGAAACTGAAAGTTGTTCGACATCGTAAAATGTACAGATTAGATTTTAGGGATGTGCAGATAGAAAAAGCACACACAAGAGGATCTTGCCTTCCTTTCCCTTTCCCCAACAACCCCCTCAACACCCTGAGAAGTCTATGCTAAGGATGAGAAGACCTGCATGAACAAAGTGCCATGAGACATGGGGGCAGGCAACAGGAAGAATGGGGGAATCAGGCAAAATGGAGTCCATTACAGAACACAGCAAGCTTTCCTCAAGGGAGGTTTGTACTGGTTTAAGAGTGAGGACAGCCTTGCCTGCTGCTCCCTGGGCCACATGACTCTGATTCACCTGGTCTTCAGTAGAGAGGGGTTTTTGGGGGGAGGGGGAAGGCACCAGGGAAGATGTATCCTCCTGTGCAAATTCCTTTGGCTCATGCATCTAGGGCCTCCAACCCCATGTCAGTAAAAAGGGAATGCTTTAAGTGGTCCTATGTAGACTTCAGGAGCTTTATAAATTATATGTGGGCCAGTTCCCATGAATGTGGTTACAGCAGCAGGTGCAGGGTCATCCCATGACTCATTGCTTCTCCCCCTCCCCTCCCCAACCAACACACTCAGTTCAGTTCAGTTAGTCTTTATTGGCATAAAAATACCTTAAGACCAACATGCTCACTTGTTTGTCTCAAGGAGTACTGTCCCTTTCCTTGAGAGCAGGAGACAGCTTGCTGGGTAAACTCAGCTGCTCAGGCAAGTTATCTTTGAGCTTTCGTTCGAGAAGCAGGAAGTGAGCATTGGTACCTTGGAGATTTAATATTTCATGGCTTGCTCGGCTGTCACAATGTTTTACATTTTTATTCATTGCAACATGCGGGATGATTATCTTTAAGAAGGGGGAGGGGACACATTCACCAGGTCCCTAGATGCCCTTGTTGGAAGCAGATGTCTGAGCAAGCATACCACTAAAGCTCTCTTGGATTTATCTCATTTCCCACCCTTTTGTAGATTTCTAAATTACACTATTTAGTACAGGCTGAACCATTCTCACTTCCTGGCAGAACTTATTAAGGAGGTTTAGGATGTACTAAGGTTGAAAGTGAGAAAACTTGCAGATTTATAGGACACTGAGAGGGATTAATTATCTGTATTGATGCCATCATCCTTAAGCATGCGACAACCAAAGCAGATAAGCCTATGACTGAACCAAACAGAGTTCTTAAAGCTGGTAATCAATATTGAGCAGCTCAATCTGCTGAGCTATCATCCTCAGTTACAGCGATGGGAGCTGAGAGGAGAGGGGCAGGAAAACAGAAGTCACACAAAATACTGTAGTGTTTTGTCATAAACACCTCATAGCATAGGCCCATTTAACAACTAGTTTTGAGTCAATTTTGGGAGTCAAAGCTCAAAATCTTGTTGGTCTTTAAGGTGCTCCTGGACTGAAATCTAGCTGTTCTACTGCAGACCAACATGGCTGCCCTCTGGAACCAATAGGCACATTAAGGTGTTGTACACTCTTGAACTTTGATCCAAGTGAAAATCCCCATTCAGCCATGAAGTTGACTGGGTGATACTGGAGTTGCCTCTATTGCTCTGCTAAAGCTACCTCTCTGGGTTGTTATGTGGATAAAAGGACAGGAGGGAGACCCAGGGGTCTTTTTGTAGAAAAAGAGCTGCAGGAGCTCATTAGCATAAGGCAAAGAGATGGGGAGAGGGACGAAGGCTCTTCCACCCCCGTCAAGCCCCCACCCCCCAGATCCCTCACTTATCCCCATCAATGCCTTTGCGTGGGGCTGTAGCGCTCCAGCGCAGGCCCTGAAAGGCTGGCGATGGGCATCTTCAGGCTGCCTGGGGCTGCAGCATGCCAGCACGGGCCCCAGGAGGCCGGCAACGGGGCTTTTCAGGCCACCGTGGGGCCACTGCATGCCAGCATGGGCCCTGGGAGGCCAGGGATGGGGCTCTTCAGGCCGCCCCGGGGCTGCAGCGTGCCAGCATGGGCCCCGGGAGGCTGGGGCTCTTCAGGCCGCCCTGGGGCCTCTGCATGCCAGCATGGGCCTTGGGAGGCTGGGGCCGGGGCTCTTCAGGCCACCCTGGGGCCTCTGCATGCCAGCGCGGGCCCTGGGAGACTGGGGCCGGGGCTCTTCAGGCCACCCTGGAGCCACTGTGTGCCAGCACAGGCCCTGGGAGGCCGGAGCTCTTCAGGCCACCCTGGGGCCTCTGCATGCCAGCGCGGGCCCTGGGAGGCTGGGGCCGGGGCTCTTCAGGCCACCCCAGGGCCACTGTGTGTCAGTGTGGGACCCGGGAGGCTGGGGACGGGGCTCTTCAGGCCACCCCAGGGCTGCAGCGCTCCAGCACATGCCCCGGGAGGCTGTGATGGACGTCTTCAGGTCACCCTGGAGCCTCAGCGCTTCGGTGTGGGGAGCTGGGGTTGGGGCTTGCAGCACCTGGGCTGCCGGAGTGGTGCTCCGACGGGCTCTGGCCCCAAAAGACCCCTGGGGAGACCCATGTCTGCTTCTCTGAACTCCTTAGAGAAGCAACTGGACCCTGCAGCTAAGACTAGAATGCCAGTGACCTAAAGGATAGTAGGGGTAAGGTGAACAGGCAGCGTTAAGGGAAAAAGAACCAACCAAGATTCAGCAAGGTGGTTGGAGAAGTTTGATGTAACTCAGGAACTACTCACAGAGAGACCATTCTTCATGCACTGTCTGTATCAGAGATGGATGTGGTGGCTGCTGGAGATCTCCTGGGATTACAACTGGTCTCCAGGCAACAGAGTTTGGTTCACCTGAAGAAAATGGGCACTTTGGAAGGTGGACTTTATGGCATTGAAGTCCCTTCCCTCATCAGGCTCCACCCCTCCAAATTTCCAGGTATTTCCCAATTCGGAGCTGTCAACCCTAGATAGTTAGGCTACATTTTATGCCAAGGAGATGCTGGAAAAAATGCCATCTCCATACCAAGTGCTCCTTTCCTTGCCATAACCTACTGGATGTGCTCAGCAATCATCAGTGTGGTATAGTGATTACTGCAGGATTTGAACTGGGGAAGCCCTGAGTTCAAATCCATCCACTTGCAATGAAGCTTACTGGGTGATTTTGGACCAGTCATTCTTTCTCAGCCTATCCTATCTTGCAATACTGTGAGAATAAGATGGAGGAGAGGAGCTCCATGTATGCTGTCCTGAGCTCCTTGGAGGAAGGGCAGGATAAAAACCAATTAGACATCATTATCATACTGTGAGTTTCCTTGGATACTCCCACCTTCTTTCACACTGGAAGGAACAGCAAAAGGATACATGGTGACATTCTATCATGACCCTTGCACAAGTGGATCTTGGGCTCCAACTCCCCTAAGAATGAATTCTTCCTTGCTTGCAGTAAAATGTAGGAATCCTCACTACTTGGGATTGAATCCAATGATCCAATGATCCACTCATGGAACTTCCCCATTCTCCCAACAGCCCCTTCTGTTCCCTGGAAAGGTGATGCCCGGGATCACAGGATCCATGTAGAGCAAAAGCCATGCAGTTCAGTAGGCTATAGCAAGGAGGGGGAAGGAGGCAATATTGCTCCATCTTTGCTCTTCTGTCACTGATGGAAGAGGTAGTAAAGGGAAAACAGGTAAGATCCAGGACTATGACTAGTTGCACCTTCCACTGATGAACAGTTAGATCTACCTCAGGGGCCATAGTAGCCTAGTTTTTAAGGCAATTGATAGTTTTCTTCTCAACCAGAACAGGATGCAAGGATGGTTCTGCTTGGTCTAGCAAAACTACTTCACCTTTCATAGTTTCACAACAGGCCAAAATCCATCTGGTACAGCTGTTTGCCTGGCATGGCAATGCAGGGATGGGAAAAGCCTCACCTGTTTAAGCTTTGTTTGTCATGCAGCTGTGAAAGGCACAGGAGCTCAGCCAAAGGGGAACAGTTGGTAACTCCAGCTCTGCCCCTCGCTTGGTTCTTCCAAGCATAATTCATAGTTTGCTTTATTTTATTTGTGCTTTATGGGGCAGCTGTATTCTTTGGAATCAGGCTTGGGCAATGTAGGTCTCTACTGAGAGGTGGAAAAATTAAGTTAGCGTGCCAGCACATTATTTTTAATCATGTTCTTATGAAGTTGTTCAAAATGTCTTAACAGTAGAACCATGCCATTTTTCCACTTGAAAAGCAATTGCTGCTTTGAGTGCCTTTTTTCAAGTCAAAGAAAACATACAAACAAATACTTCTTTCCAGAGACAAAGCAGAAATGAAATTAATAATCGTGTTTCTCTTGCTATATTTACTGCATTGCTTCTGATGGGAATATTAGTCTACTAAGAGATTCATAATTAGGAGAATGCCAGATGGGTTATCAATGTGGTTTTAAATTTTTATACGTAGAGTATGTTGGGGTTTTCTTTTTGAGGAGATGCTCTGCTGCCATGCAAAGCCATTAAATAGAAATATCTGAAATAGGAGAGAGGGGCCACTTAACTGCACTATGATTTCAAATTTGCTATATATTTAATTTCCCCCTCCTTTTGTCTCTTGATCTGGTCAGGTGGGATAGATCAACTAAATGGTCCTACCAGATGGAAAACTAAAGCCTGAAAGCAGAGAAGAGATTCAAAGCTCTCCACCAGTTGTATTGTCATAAAAAAATGGAAGGAACTCCATTTGGAAAGCTGCCCCTGAAAATGGGCAGAGATGCTATGATGAAGATGACTGACAGCTGAATGTATTCATTTTGATGAAAATGTAAGTAAGGACATTCCATTTAGTTACAAGCTGAAGTGTGTGTTTTCTATACTCCTCCTATAGGGAAATGAGATGTATTAAACAATGACTTAAACCAGTAGTAGTCCCTCCATAGCTCACAGTGCAATACAATCACAATTATCATCAATCAAAAGAGTTACAGGACTACTGTATGCACTGTGAGCCACTTCACCACACACATATCATAAGATATTAAATATATAACTATAACCTTTTTGACCACCAGGGTACCCTTGAGCATGTAGGGTTGTTTCACCCTACCACAACTGAACCTAAGCCAGCTGTTGTGTAACTGGAGTGAAGGGGTTTCAAGGCAGGCTTATGACACAAAGTAATATGCATGCTTTCAAGTTCTCAAGAATTCCTTAGGAGGCTAGATCTTAAAAGATAAAATGCTTCCCTCTGTGAAGAGTACCATTCAAGTTGATCTCTATTGTTGCAAAAGAGAAGGGTGGTTAGAACCTGTCTCCATGCTAAGTGAGAACCACCAGGCAACCACAAGCCCCATTTGGGCAATAGCCTTGACCATTTTCCTGAAAAAGGAGATGGGTGCCACGTCAGTGAATGGTGCTCAGATGAGCCACATGTGGCTCTTGAGCCACTGAGTGAGTATCACTGGCTTATGCCATGAATAATTTGTTAATGATGCTGCTTCAGAATGGAAGAGCTATCAGACAAGGTTTGACCAACCTTATATGCTACAGACAGGCCTTTTGTACACCCTAGGGTAAAGGTAAAGATTTCCCTTGCTCGAAAGCCAGTTGAATCTGACTCTAGGTATGAGGTGCTCATCTCTGTTTCCAAGCTGAAGAGCCAGCACTGTCCAAAGATATTTCCCTGGTCATGTGGCCAGCATGACTAAACACCAAAGCACACAGAATACTGTTACCTTCCCACCAAAGTGGTACCTATTTATCTGCTTGCAATTTCTTGCTTTTGAACTGCTAGGTTGGCAGGAGCTGGGACCAGAGACAGGAGCTCACTCCACCATGCGGCACTTGGGTCTTGAACTGCTGAACTACCAGCCTTCCAGTCTGCAGTTCAGTGTCTTAACCACTTGAGCCACCACAGCCCCCAGTGTACACCCTAAAAAGATACAAATGGATCTTTCAAGTTCTATTCTTCCACCATGTGGATGTATACAATGCTTTTTTTTCCCCCTGGGAGGTTTGAAAGGAGCGAAGCTTCCACTTTGTGTTTTAACAAATAAAGTAATGGAAGCTGTAAAATGTAAGAAGGATTCCTTTAAGCAGTGGAAAGCTAGTCTCAGTGAGGTTGATAAAAAGGAACATAGGCTGTGGCAAATAAAATGCAAGTCTGTGATCAGGAAAGCAAAAAGGGAATATGAGGAGCATATTGCAAAAAACATAAAGGCCAACAATAAAACTTTCTTCAAATACATTAGAAGTAGGAAACGGGCCAGGGAGGCAATGGGGCCCTTGGATGACCAAGGACTACTGAAGGATGACAGGGAAATGGCTGAGAAGCTGAATGCATTTTTTTTAACTCTGTCTTCACTGCGGAAGATGAGAAGTGCTTACCCACTCCAGAACCACCGATTTCGGGAGGGGGTTTGAAAGACCTGAGTCAGAATGAGGTGACAAGAGAGGAAGTCCTCCAACTGATGGACAATTTAAAAACTAATAAATCACCAGGCCCGGATGGCATTCATCCGAGAGTTCTGAAAGAACTCAAATGTGAACTTGTGGATCTCCTGACAAAAATATGTAATCTTTCTTTAAAATCTGCCTCCATTCCTGAGGACTGGAAGGTAGCTAATGTCACTCCCATCTTTCAAAAGGGCTCCAGGGGAGATCCGGGAAATTACAGGCCAGTCACTCTGACGTCGATACTGGGTAAGTTGGTGGAAACTGTTATTAAGGAAAGAATTAGTAGGCACATTGTTGAACAAAAACTATTGAGGCAGACGCAGCATGGGTTCTGTAAGGGAAGATCTTGTCTCACTAACCTGTTAGTGTTTTTTGAGGGAGTGAACAAACATGTGGACAAGGGGGACCCAATAGATGTTGTTTACCTTGACTTCCAGAAAGCTTTTGATACAGTTCCTCATCAAGGGCTCCTAAGTAAGCTCAATAGTCATGGGATAAAAGGACAAGTCCTCTTGTGGATCAAAAACTGGCTTATAAATAGGAAACAGAGAGTGAGTATAAATGGGAAACTTTCTCAGTGGAGGATGGTAAGCAGTGGGGAACCACAGGGATCAGTACTCCATCTGTTGCTTTTTAACTTGTTTATTAACAATTTGGAATTGGGAGTAAGCAGTGAAGTGGCTAAATTTGCAGATGACACGAAGTTGTTCAGGATGGTGAAAACCAGGGAGGATTGTGAGGCACTCCCAAGGGATCTGTTGAGGATGGGTGAGTGGATGTCAACGTGGCAAATGGGGTTCAATGTGGCCAAGTGCAAAGTGATGCACATTGGAGCCAAAAATCCTAAATATAAATACACGTTGATGGGGTCTGAACTGGCAGAGACGGACCAAGAGAGAGATCTTGGAGTCGTGGTAGATAACTCAATGAAAATGTCTAGACAGTGTGTAACTGCAATAAAGAAGGCCAATGCTATGCTGAAAACAGATCAGCCAGTATCATAATGCCCCTGTATAAATCATTGGTGCGACCTCATTTGGAATACTGTGTACAGTTCTGTTCGCTACACCTCAAAAAGGATATTATAGCATTGGAAAAAGTGCAAAGAAGGGCAACTAGAATGATAAAAGTGTTGGAACACTTTCCCTATGAAGAAAGGTTAAAACTACTTTTCCTGGGATGCTGAGTGCATGAGAGGACGCAGACCTCTCCCCTGTGAAGGCAGCCATCATTGACCATGTGCTCACCTCAAGAGCTGGAATAAGCTCCAAGATAATGACACTTTGTAGGGATTTGTAACTATCTAAGCTAAAGGGGCCATAGGTGGCATGACAAAGAGCCACATGTGGCTCTTGAGTCACTGAGTGAGTATCACTGGCTTAAGCAATGATTAATTTGTTAATGATGCTGCTTCAGAATGGAAGAGCTATCTGACAAGGTTTGACCAACCCCATATGCTACAGACAGGTAACGTACACTCTTCAAAGATACAGATAGATCTTTCAAGTTCTGTTCTTCCACCATGTGAATGTATACAGGTTGAACACAAAGGCATCACTCGGATAATTCAAATATTCAGCAAAGCATATTGTAGAGCCCTCTTGGTGATGTCCTACTTCAGATTGTATATTTGAATGCTTCCCTTGCATATGGAAAGTTATCATATCAGGGAGAAGGATTTGAGCCAAACCTTCTTCTTGATGAGGAATTTTTAATGTGGGAGAAAAGAAGTCCCTTGGAGGATCACATTCTAAAGTGGTACAATCACGGCAGAACCATGCCATGTGTTTCATAGAATCATAGAATGTTAGAGTTGGAAGGGACCTTGCAGGCCATCTAGTCCAACCCCCTGCATTCTACAGGAACACAGCCGAAACCCCTACATACCTACAACATACCCAAAAGATGGTTGTCCAGTCTCCTCTTGAAAACGTCCAGCGAAGGAGCATCCACCACCTCCTGAGGCAGTCTGTTCCACTGCTCAACCACTCTTACAGTCAGGAAGTTTCTCCTGATATTAAGCCGGCAACGACTCCCTTGTAATTTCCACCCATTAGATCTAGTCTTGCAATCGGGAGCAAGAGAGAATAGATCCATTCCATCTTCTACATGACAGCCCTTCAAATACTTGAAGACTGCAATCATGTCCCCTCTAAACCTTCGCTTCCCCAGGCTAAACATACCCAACTCTCTCAACCTTTCCTCATAAGACTTGGACTCCAACCCTCTCACCATCCTGGTCGCCCTCCTCTGGACCCGCTCGAGTTTGTCAACATCCTTCCGAAAATGTGGTGCCCAAAACTGGACACAGTACTCCAGGTGGGGCCTGACCATAGCAGAATACAGCGGAACTACCACCTCCCATGATCTGGACACAATGCTTCTGCTAATGCATCCTAAGATTGCATTAGCTTTCTTCACAGCCGCATCACACTGCAGGCTCATGTTTCTCTTGTTCTTTCATTTTTGAATTGGCTCAAAGAATTGTTCCTCTATTGGTTTTATCCATTTCCTCCAGTTGTACACAGGTGTACCCCTACAGATCTATCGTTCAGTCCAGAAAGCCTTTCACAAAGTTCACGTTGGAGGAAGTTTGGGGACTAATTAGACTTGTAAGCTGCCCTCCTTGTGCCCCAAAGAAGATACAAAGCAGCAAACTCACTATCATAGTGCTCTGCACCTTTCAGGAGGGTCATCTTTCCTCGTTAAAATGAACAGTCTGTATGGCATCTGAAATGCTTTGATGATTAGAATGTGATCCCCAGGAGCAGAACTGGGAAAAACTGCACAGTAGTTGGTCACCGATGTTGGCGTTAAGAAATCAGAGCGTTATACAACTTTTGGGGTGCCTAAAACTCTGAAGTTGCCACCTGAGAATCAGAAGTCATGCTTTCAGTCCAGCACAAGGGTTCGTTAGCATGCACTCATGCAGGTAGTATGCAATACTCTCTCTAAGCTGTGGGGTCTTGTGAGCAGAAATTCTACTTTGTGAGCTCCTGGGCTGCTGGATCAATCAATTGCTCTGGAGCCCTCCTTCCTGAGTGAAGACAAAAATGTGTGAGCCGGAGGCTAAAAAACTGTGAGCTAGCTCACACCAACTCAGCTTAGAGGGAACATGGGTTGTGTATGCATTTTCAGCTTGCATCCACAGACCCTCAGGGGTTTAGGTTAATACCTAGGGGGCAGCAGTCATGTGCCCTGGGCTCTGCTGGGAAGGGAAGGGGGAGGGTTTAGCGTCTGTTTTGTGGGCCCCTAACCATTCTGAGGTCAGATAGCCCTTGTCTCTTTTTCTCTCCCAGCCCCCTTTGCCCTTCCTATGATGACATCACTACTTTTGTAAGCTTTTTATGGTCCTAAGCAGAGAGGTCCTTTCCCCCAGAGGGCCATGTCAGGTAGCCCTGCCATGATGGATGGAGGGGAGGGGAGGTTGGCTCTGGGCGCCTTAGTGGCGTGACAGGCGGGAGGTTGGAATCTGGGGAGTTGTTGATTTACGCTTAGGGTGTGAGAATGGAATGTAGCTCTGGTTACCCCTATCTCCTGCAGACGGGACATTCTGACCTTGAGGAATCAAGCTGCGAGCTTTCCTATCGCTTTCAAAGCTGCAGCTTTGCTGTGAATAATGGGGGCGTTGGGAACTTCATTAGCGTAGTAACTTTCGATTCCCAATCGCATGGTATTCTGTGACTAGGAGAAGGGGGGTCCCCATTCACCCCCTTGCCCTGTATAACTGCTTGCTTTCTGTAACCAAGTCATTCTGAACAATGTACCTGCTTCAGTGAACCTTTCTCTTGCAGCTTTATAATAAATACTATCCTTGCTTGCATCACAAGGCCTGGTGTTTTGCTGACTAAGTTAGGACTCCTGACAGTTTGTTCAGAATCCTCATCAACTTTCGGGACTGGTCGTAAACCCGCAACTCCACAATGAGTGACGGTGAAGAAGACACTCTCCCGATTGAAGAAGAAAAGGAGAAAAGGCCTCCAGGGAAAGACGTACCCAAGGAGACCCCTGACACACATGTGCCGAGACAATGGGGTGGGGAGTACGACTTTGGAGGGCCTTACGGAGACCCGTATGGGGCAGCCTATGGAGGGGTGACCCACCGAGTTGGGCGCAGACGAGACTGGGTGAAACCCTTGGCTGAGACCCACGAAGCGTGGTTTGGGACCCCGAGAGCCTCCATGGGAGCTAGTCACCCCGAGAGGTCGGTCCGAAAGCTCATCACAGCGGAAGCCCCGGAGGACACCGGTCGAGACACCGAGAGCCGCGAGGGTGCCGTGGTGAGGAGGAGGTGGAGTGGGGAGCCGAGCCAAGACCGCCTGATGCGCTTCCTGGACGAATCCCTCGCACGCATCCCATAGATGATCGCGGAAGGGATACGGGAAGAGCGTGAGCGGCAGAGACGCGAGGAACCACCAGACCGTGGGCCTCCCGACCAGCGCCCGGCGCCGGACCAAAACCAAGGGAACGTACCAGCCGGCCCGCCAGACCAACCAGCGGGGCCAGGACCTGGGCAACCACCCCCTCGCCCTTGGGGGTTCTTGCCATCTAAACCGGCAGAACTCCTGGATGCTGATTTCGATGGAGACCCCGAAAAATTCTCGTTCTTCCTGGTGAGAGCCGAGAGGTTTATCGAAACCTGGGGTCACCTTTTCCAACGGGAAGAGGGCATGGTCGATGTCATAGCAGCCCACTTGAAGGGAGCGGCCGCAGACTGGTATGTGGGACTCCACCAAGATGATGGGCGTGAGCTGAGAGAGATCGATTCTTTCATGTGGGCCATGAAAGAGCAATTCGAAGATGTGCACTCTACTAAAGCAGCCAAGGCAATGATCCGAAGCCTCAAACAAGGCGCGAGGTCGGTGAGAGACTACACCTCGGAGTTCCACAGATGTGCCGCTAAACTCCGAGGGGAAGGGAACCTAGTAGACTTCTACAAGTGGGGGCTCAACGCGGAGATCCGCCGAGAAGTCACCAGGAACCAAGACCCGAACACCCTCACGGGATGGATTCAAGCCGCCATCACGATGGAGAACCGGCTGAAGACCATCAAACTGGATGACGCCGCAGCGATGGCTAACAGGGGTCCCACGCCTGCAGCGAAGGGGAAACCCTTTGCCCCGAATCCGAAGCCGAGAGACGGTACCAGGGAACTCCGAATGAAGCAAGGTCTTTGCCTCAAATGCGGAGAAGGAGGTCATTTCGCCGCGAACTGCCCAACGTCTTCTGCACCGACCGGGGCGCCAAAAGGAGTCAAGAAGAAATTTGACACATCTACACCCAAACAGGTGGTGAAACCGAAGGGGGCGAAAGCCTTGCAAGCTAAACCGCTCAGCGAGGCATCCGACTCATCCGATGGCGAGACCGTGCCGCAGGGAAACGAGCCGGACCTGCTGTAAACAGCGCTGAACAGCAGGTCCCACATTCCCAGGCGCAGAACTCGGTGAGCAAACCCCCTCTCTTTTCTTTCTTACAGTGACTGTAATGGACCCGGGTCTATTGACCCATGTGAGAGTACGAGCTCTCATTGACTCTGGGTGTGGGAGAGACCTCATCAATCCCACACTAATTACGGGACTAGGGGCGAAAGTTGTTAAACTAAATGAACCTTTAATTTTTACTCAAATGGACGGGTCCACTATGAAAGAACCCTGTAAATACGAGACTGTACCCTTGCGGGTGGGACTCGGGCAACACTGGGAAGAAAGATCTTTCGTGGTTAACCCTGCAGCCCGCTTCCCTCTGGTTCTAGGGAACCCGTGGTTCTTTGACCACGATCCGCACGTACTATGGGGGGAGGGGAAGGTGAACTTCATCTCCGGGAAATGCCGGTCCCACTTGTGGAGGAAAGAGTGGGGACCCATGACGGGGGGCAACTCCTAGTGACGGCGGGGGTGGCAGACGCGGAACTGGAAAGCATCCCCCCGAGTACCACAACCTGGCCCCTGTGTTTGGGGAGGAGGAGGCTGATGAATTACCCCCCATAGAAACTCAGACTGTGCAATCGAAATTTTGCCCAACCAAAAGTTGCCAAAGGGAAAACTGTATTCTATGAGCCCCTCGGAAAAAGTGGAACTGCGAAAGTTCATTGACAAAAACCTCAGTAGGGGTTTTATACGGCCAGCATCCTCCCCGTTTGCGGCTCCGGTGCTTTTCCGGAAAAAAAAGGAGGGGGGTTGCGGCTATGCACTGACTATCGTGGTTTGAATGCAGTGTCTAACACAAACGCTTACCCCATGCCCCTCATAAAAGACTTATTGGCGGCGGTGGCTGGGGGGAAAATCTTCTCGAAGTTAGACCTCCGAGACGCCTATTTCAGAGTCCGAATTCGGGAGGGGATGAATTTAAGACGGCGTTCAACACCCCCTGGGCCAGTTTGAATATCTGGTCATGCCGTTCGGACTCCAAGGGGCCCCGGGGGTCTTCATGAACTTGATTAACGAGGTGTTGCATAAATATTTGTTCAAAGGGGTCCTTGTTTACCTTGATGACATTCTTTTATATTCCCCCGACCTGAAATCTCATGTGAAACTGGTGCGGGAAGTACTACAAACGTTGCACAAGCATAAACTGTTTGCCAAACTATCCAAGTGTGAGTTTCACAAAACGGAGATCCCTTTTCTGGGCTACCGCATATCTCAAAAAGGAATTGAGATGGACCCTGACAAGATTAAGGATGTAGTAGGGTGGGAGGCCCCCAAAACGCGGAGGCAACTCCAGGGTTTCCTCGGATTCGCGAACTTTTATAGATCGTTCCTATCAAACTTTGCCCAGGTGGCTCTCCCCTTGACTGACTTATTGAAAACCAAAGGGAAGCCACCCGAATGCACTCGACCTGGAGCTAAATTGGAATGGTCACCAGAGTGCCAACGGGCTTTTGACAAATTGAAAACCCTTTTTACGTCTGAACCGGTCTTAGCCCACCCTAATGAACTTAAGAAATTCATTGTTCAAGTTGACGCTTCAGACGTTGCCATGGGGGGCGATCCTCCAAGAGGGAGAGGATGGGAAACTGCACCCCCTTGCCTATGTTTCAAAGAAATTTAATGATACTGAACGGAATTGGTCGGTGTGGGAGAAAGAAGCGGGATCGATCCGTTTGGCGCTGGCTACTTGGCGCCATTGGCTTGAGGGGGCGCGAGTCCCGTTCGAGGTCTGGACTGATCACAAAAACCTCGAGCTGCTCCGCTCCCCCATTCCTTAAACGCCAAACAGCTCCGCTGGGCTGATTTCTTCTCCAAGTTTAACTTTACACTGCACCACTTCCCGGGGACGTTGAACTCGCTGGCTGATGCGCTGTCCCGCCTCCCGCAACACGACAGTAAGAGGGAGGAGATTCATGACTCGATTTTCACTCCCTCCCAACTGGGAGGGGCAGTTACCACTCGGAGGCAGGCCAAACTCTCCCCCCTGTCGCCAGACCCTCCTCCAAAGGACTGGGCGGTGAAATTCTCTACAGCTATGACGGATGCGGATAGGGAGGAGGTGGAGGGGGAAGAAGGAATATTCTGTGATGTGCACGGCTGCTGGACTAAGAACAATAAACTGTTTGTCCCACGTTCCCTTAGGGGGAGGTGATGGGGTGGGCGCACGGGTCGAAACTGGCTGGACACACAGGGTTTGTGAAATCTCTCCAGCTTCTACAAAGACAGTTTTGGTGGCCGGGGCTAAGAAAAGACATTTCCCTTTTCACGTCTGGGTGTCAAACGTGCTTGATGAGTAAACCTCGGCCCGGCAAACCCCCGGGTGCATTACAACCCCTCCCCACGCCGGCTCGGCCATGGGAAGTGATCTCTATGGACTTTATTACGGACCTACCCCCTAGCGGGGGGAAAACTGTCATATGGGTGATAGTGGACTTGTTTACCAAACAGGCTCATTTTGTTCCGTTTGCCTCTATCCCCTCTGCCAAGAAACTAGCCTCGGCGTTTTTGCAACACGTAGTGAGGCTCCACACTTTACCTGCTAAAGTGATCTCGGATAGGGGGTGCAATTTGTTTCACGATTCTGGAGTGAACTTATGTCACTGCTTGGGGTGGAGAGGGGGTTAGCAGTGCATACCATCCAGAATCCGATGGGCAGACCGAACGTGTCAATCAAACTTTGGAACAATATTTGCGGTGTTTTTCCAACTTTCAGCAAGACGATTGGCATTCTCTTTTGCCTTTAGCTGAGTTCTGTTACAATAATACTCAGCACTCGTCGACGGGAATGTCCCCATTTAAAGCGGTACATGGATACGACGCCCCGCCGCTGCCATTTTTGAATTCTCCCGATCTCCCGGCGGGAGACGCTGGAGACTGGTGCAAACACTTACAAATGGCGTGGGGATCGTTAGCCAAGACTCTGGAAGAGGCTAAGGCGGCTTACAAACTCCAGGCCGACAAGAAACGTAATCTTGCCTGGATCCCTAAATGTGGGGAGTTTGCCTATTTATCTACACAACACTTGCGTCGTATTCAGCCGAGTCGCAAGCTCGGTTGGAAATTTATCGGTCCCTTTGAGATTGTGAGAGTGATTAACAATGTAACTGTTGAACTTGCTTTGCCCAAATCCCTAAAGTCTGTTCATCCTGTTTTCCATGTAAGGCTTCTACGCCAGGCGCCTGAGGAGAACAAATGGAGACCACAACGACCGACCCCACCTCCGCTGCTGGTGGGGGGAACCTCACTACGAAGTATCGCAAATCTTGGACTCTAAGATCTCTCGCAATCGCTTGTTTTATCTGGTTGAATGGATTGACTTTGGGCCGGAACAGAGGGAGTGGGTGCGGGCGGAAAATGTTCTGGCCCCCCGGCTTATCCGGGCGTTCCACAAGTTGTACCCCCATAAACCAAAGGGGTAGGCTTATTTTCGAGGGGGCTGCATGTCAGGTAGCCCTGCCATGATGGATGGAGGGGAGGGGAGGTTGGCTCTGGGCGCCTTAGTGGTGTGACAGGCGGGAGGTTGGAATCTGGGGAGTTGTTGATTTACGCTTAGGGTGTGAGAATGGAATGTAGCTCTGGTTACCCCTATCTCCTGCAGACGGGACATTCTGACCTTGAGGAATCAAGCTGCGAGCTTTCCTATCGCTTTCAAAGCTGCAGCTTTGCTGTGAATAATGGGGGCGTTGGGAACTTCATTAGCGTAGTAACTTTCGATTCCCAATCACATGGTATTCTGTGACTAGGAGAAGGGGGGGTCCCCATTCACCCCCTTGCCCTGTATAACTGCTTGCTTTCTGTAACCAAGTCATTCTGAACAATGTACCTGCTTCAGTGAACCTTTCTCTTGCAGCTTTATAATAAATACTATCCTTGCTTGCATCACAAGGCCTGGTGTTTTGCTGACTAAGTTAGGACTCCTGACAGGCCATCTACACTATTGGCACGGTGCGGACAGGCGACAAACAGGATTGATCTAATCCACATCAGCAAGTCACTTGTGCTTCTGAAAAAAACCCTATGACTACCAAACATCCAGGTTTGATCTAAAGTAGGATAATAGGCATATGTTTAAAAGTGGGAATGAGATACCTGCTTTTTGAGGATTGAGTAGACATGGGGGAAATTGCGCAAAGCTGCGGGGCAAAACGCAGTCGCGCAGCACTTAGTGTGAAATTGACACGTACCATCTGGGCAAAGGGAAGAGCGAGCACGGAGCAGCGGCTTGTGGGAAATCGGCCTTTGTGTTGTGTTCATTTTGTGAGTGTTGAAAAGCAATTCCTGTTTGACACATATGAACCCATTCCCATTTTTTTTAATTTGGTGCACTTGACTTCTTCCTATGATGCTATTTAATAATTCTTTTTGATATTGTGATCCCCATAAATATTTGCCAGTGGTGCCATAATATTATGTCTGATGCAACAGCCTCATGGATACTTGAAAAAATCATGTGGATCAGTACAGCCAATTAAATTAAACAGGGAGACACATTAAACCAAAGACTGTGAAAGCAAGGAAAGAGAAAATGGCGCCAAGAAGTCATTGCAGCCCATGAAACAAAAAGGGGGATGAACAGCATTGGACAACATGAATGTTCAACAGAATGAGCTTTTTCCCATTAATTTGTTCGGCTATATCCAGCATGCTGCTTTTTGGAAGCCAATATAAAAAGGAGGGAATATACAAAAATACTTTATGTTGGAAGTTATTTTATAAATGTTTTAGAGGCACTGCATGTCATGTACACAAATTCACCCGTTGCTAACTGTAAGGTCAACATAGGTAGGTATAAATTAGATGAATGTCAATCAATGGATTGGAGCCACTGAAAAGTATTTCATAATACAATGTCACATCTGTGTTTGCAGAGTTTGATCTGTGATTGCTGTCAGCAGTGGATGTGATAGTGAGGAACATGCAGTGCTGGATGGAGCCTGCAGTGTGTGTGTTACAATGTATATGCAATTCATCTTTGAGACACACTTATGAGGAAGGTTGCTAATGTACCCATTTCACAGATGGGGATTGGGAGCTGAAATATGACAATCTGCCCAGTATCTCCAGAGAATCTGTGGCTGATTATTTTTCAAACCTAGATCTCCCACTTACAAATCTGGTACACTGTCCACTAGCTTTTTAAAGAAATAATAACTGTTATCATGCTTGTTACAGAAATTTTACTTTAGGGAGAAAGCTGACATTCACAATGCAAACAATTGGGTCGATACTGAAAGACAAGGGTGTAACTGCAATTTATTTGGATGATACATATTAGTCCAAAATGAGACATTAAAAAAAAATCTCTAGGTAAGCCGTAAGAAATCAGTGCTTAATGATCAGGGCAATTAGGCAGGAGAAATAACTGCTTACAGTGCTGACTGAGGTAGTTGAGTCATCATCATTAGAGATGTTTAAAAATAGTTTGATAAAATGCACGTGGGAGCAGAGCAAAGAAAGATCAGGCACGAGACCAGGGTTGATCCAAGAGGTCACCTGTGACATTATGAGCACAAAGATGGGCTTGAATGCAAGGCATTAATTAGGGTTTAATTAACTAAAATTTAACATCCACAGCTGCTGGCCACATAATGCTCTCTGACTTACCACCAACAGAGCCTGGACTCATATTTTCAGATTCCGCAACACTGACCTCAGAGAATTAGTGCTGGCATCGATGTGTTGTCTCCCGCTCTTAAGAGGGACAAAAGGAGTTTGGGTTTGGCCTCTGCAGAGGACTCCCCCCTCCCATCTATAGCTTTCTGGAAATGCCCTTTGTTGTTGTTGTTGAGCTAAGGAGAATGCTGTAAGGTAGAATGCACAGGATGGTTGTTCTAAATAAAAATGTTCACTCTGTAGGTGTTAGAAGGGACAGTGGCATTTAAAACAGAACAAAACATTTTACAAATACAATATCTTTCTTCTACCGCTTCAGGGTGTGACTATTGCTTTTCCCTTAAAAGTAGCAAAGGGATAATAAAAGGCAAGGCTTGTAGTAATTCTTACATACTAGGGTTTTCTTGTTTTGTTTCATATTTCTGATTAAATACTGCATTACGCTTAAGAAAGGACATTAGTTCTGTACCAGGTGTATGCTAGTAAGTGGGCACTAAGGGCAGTGGCATGACTAGAAAGGTGGGTATGGGAAAATCCAGGAATGGACCCAGTTGCCGCCAGTGTTCCCTCTAAGCTGTGGAGTCTTGTGACCAAAAATTCTATGCTGTGAGCTACTGGCACTAAGTTCTGAGCAAGCAGTTTGACTACTGCATAAATTAGTTTGCACTGGAGCCATCCTTCCTGAGCTAAAAATGTGTGAGCTGGAGTCTAAAAAATTGTGAGCTAGCTCACACTAACTCAGATTAGAGGGGTCACTAGTTGCCTTATATCCCACCAGAGGTGACATCTAAAGAGTTCCAGAATCCAGTTGGAAGGCACCTGACACAGTCACCTTGCTGAAGCTCAAGTAGGCCTGAGGATGGCCAGGGACTAATGGGAGACCTCCTAGGAACCCTATTTTTTAAAATTATTCCCTGCCTTTCTCTGAAGATTCAAGGCATCTTAAAAGAGCAACACCAGGTTGCCAAAAAAACAACTAAAACTACAAACACCAACAATATTGGAACAGACTAATATCCTGCAATCTTCTGTCTGCCATGAAGTCCATTATTCAGTTATGATGCCTCTAAGACCCTCTGAAATAAAACACATTTGCTTGCCTAATGAAAATGGCACCTTCAGTTCCACAATGGAAGAAAGGCAGGATACAAATGTAATAAATAACACTCAGGCTGTGATCACACACAGTAAATAATCCACTTCCAATGCACTTTCCAACTGGATTTTGCCAGTTCACACAGTAAAATCCAGTTGGAAAGTGCACTGAAAGTGGATTGAAAGTGGATTATTTACTGTGTGTGACCACAGACTCACTGCTTCCATGCCCCATCTTGGAGCAGAGCTGGGAATTCTGAATAAACATTGTGAAAGCAAGCTAGTTCCCAATGTGATATTTAAGAAAGAACCTGTTAGATGGGGATGTGAAACAGAGGAAATATCTGGAAATGATGCATTTTCCCTAGTTGAAATTCACCTTAGAATATCATTATCAGTAGCCTGTTTGTTGCCTTCTAAGGTGCTTGTCACTGGGACTTGTTTTTTTTTTTTTTGCTCATGTTACTATGCAAAGTTCCATGTACATGAAGAAAGAGAGAAAACAAAGACAGACCGAACCAGATCCTACTAGTACTTTCACTCCTGCAGCTTCTTCAGAGTGTCCAAAGACAAATATTTAATCTCCATTTTGTGAAGGCCAGCATTTGATATAGAATAGGATCTAAAGGTATCCTTGTGAGAGTGTAGGACACTATGGATTTCCCACGTGACACACAGCCTTTCCCCCATCACTTGCTGCATCTATCCCATTCTTTAGGATCCAACAAGCCACAGCTTTATGGATGACATAGGAGAGCAGAGCTCCATCTTCCACTCCTGCAGCTTCTTCAGTGTGTCCAAAGCCACTCTTGAAGAGGCATCAAAATACTTAACTTTCATTTTCAAATTATAAATACTTATTTACTCTGCATTTTATTATGATTTATTTTATTTTCACCTACAGAATAGATAGATGCATAAGGAACAGGTAAGAAAAAATGAGGAGTGAGCGGAGTATAGAGTTTCTATCCAGGAACATGTATCTGTCACATTTTTATTCCATTCTTCTAATGAGCTCATGGTCTTCTCATTTTAACCTCATGACAACCCTGTGAGGTGAGTCAGGCTGAGGGACTACGACTGGCCCAAGATCACCTAGGGACTTTGAGCCACAGTCTTCCACCACTATACAAGACAACAACGCTATTAAAGAATGCCAGCTGGTTTACATAACTGGCAACTTACAAAAACTCAAAAGATAGAAGGAGTTGATCTTGAATGTGTCCCTTTCTGGACAGATTTGTGCCCAGAAGTCATGTGGCTAACTATTTCAAAGCTTACTACATGTCTCTTCTATCCTGTGGAGTAATCTGCAAGGTTTGATTTCACAGGTTCTCCCCTGCCTCACTCTCCATGTCTCGCACAGCTGCTTGGAAATTTGAGAATATGAAAAGGTGGTTTAACTGTGTGGTGGGAACTCCTGCCCCCATGGTAACAGCAACATGTGTACATTCTAAGTACAGCCCGTGTGCCAGTGTTCCCTCTAAGCTGAGTTAGTGTGAGCTAGCTCACGGTTTTTTAGCCTTCGGCTCATACATCTTTGTCTCAGCTCAGGAAGGATGTCTCCAGAGCAAACTAATTCACGCAGTAGCCAAATTGCTCGCTCACAACTTTAATGCCAGTAGCTCACAAAGTAGAATTTTTGCACATAAGACTCCACAGCATAGGAGGAGCATTGGCACGTGCCATCATCACTTTCAGTCCCTCTTCCTCCAGAACTTCCTTTCTGCTCTCTGAATCTAGGTTGCAAATAGAGACATGTATTGGTACTTATTTTAAAATTTGCCCTAATTCTAATTGGATTATTAGGAAAATTGATATTGCCATGCTTTATAGCTGAATGGCAGATTTATTATTCGATTCTGAGTCAGGCAGTCGTGAGGAGTTTGCTTTCAAGACTAGAGACCTGAGCTGTCTAGCAGTTCAGAGTTAGCAAAATTTGTCTAATTAAAATTGCTGCAGTCTTGCAAAGAGTTCAGGTTTTGACCCAGCCTCATAGGGACTGCAACTTGCAAAGCAAGCCACCCAAGAGTGGGACATGCTGTATCAAAGTCAATCCTTTGGCCACACAGCACAGCTCCTTGGAAAGCCTGCAACATCAGAATTATGAATTTAGCAATGGTTTATCATACTGCCTCCATCCAGCAAGCTGTCTGGAGAGACTGTGTCCGTTTTTGTCCCCCACCCCCCCACATATCTGTCTGATGTTCTCCAGGGGAATCATTCCAAAAGCCACCATGTTACTCTAGGAAAACTGGTGGGGTTATTACCACACCAGCCCAATGCCAGGAGTGTTGCTCAGATATGCCCTAGGGTTGGAAGAAGAAAGCCTTATGGTATAAGAACCCCCTATCCAGATTCAAAGATCTCTCTCAGGACCTGTACTGTCAATGATGGGGCAATCAGGACAGAGAAGACCAATGATGTGTTAAGGCAGCTGGGCAAAAAAAAAGTTTTTTATCACTTTTGCTCCTTCCCAGAACAAATCCCAATTCTTTTGTCTGTTTTCCTTCCCATGTTAATAGCAGCCTTTACGGTGCTAATAAAAATATTCAGAGTGCAAGATTATGCCTGCGTCTTGCACTGTGATCATTATGCATCTAATCACAATAATAATATATCAGGATGTTATTTTCTTTTTGTAAAAAAAAAAAAAAAAAAGGAAGAAGGGGGGAAAAGAAGGTTGGATGATATTCCCTAGAGGAAAATGAATTTCTTTTATCATCTACAGTGGCTTATTTCACATATTCATGACCCTCCTGGTATTTTTTCCCTCCTTATGATGAGCCATAAAAATGACAAAATACATTAGCAAAGTTCTCAGTTTATGCTAAAATGACCATATTCAAAAATAATAACAGAGACTTGTATCAGCAATGCAAAAGATGCATGAAGTAATTGGTGCTTAATTTGTACACAAACTGTCAAGGCAGTTTTCCTCACGGCCTGCATCTTCTGAATTCATTAGTCTCTAATTAAGGCCAGTTGGGACCAGCAGTTAGAAGGTTAAAGAGGTTCTGACAGCCCTAATCATTGCTCAGGAAGCTGAAAATGTATGCAAAGTCTCGGCAGATGGGGTGAGATCTGCTTCTGCCAAGTGATAACTGTTATTCCTTTGCACCTCCAAAGCTGTCATCCTAATAGGCACATTTTAAATTTATTAATGCTCTAGTTACAATGCATACACAGTCTCTAATGGTATGTCATTCAGAGTATATAAACTGAGCAATTAACGCGTATTACCTGGTAATGGTAAAATTATTTGTTGCCCGTTTGATTTCCCCCTCCCTTTCTTTTTGGTTTTGTTTCGCTTTGTTTCTCAGTTCAGCAGAAAAAGAGGATAAGCAAAGACATTTCTTTGTTGGGGGGGGAGGTTTTTTAAAAAGAAAATGAGATTTTCCTGTTTGTTGGCTGACATTCATTCTTTGTTTCTACAAAGATAAGCTGTGAACTAACTTTACTTTGAATCTCTGCTGCTGTGAGATTTTTTAACACAGTAATTTGACTGTTCTGAAATATGGGGCAAAGAAGTCCCTGGCTAAAAGAATTGCAAACAAAGACTTGCTCCCAAACTTGAGGGGTTTATTCAAGAACATGCCCCAGCAACATACCCAACCCAAATAATTCAGCATGCCTCACAACTGTCCGTGAAGTCAAACAGCGATCTGATTGTTCTGCCAGATTGGTTGGAAGCCTGCAACAAGAAATAGTTTCCCATATACTTTTCTGTAAGCTGATAAGGCATCCATGCAAAGGTGCAACCATGCAACCACCTGGCAATGCTTCCAGATGTAAAATATACACTTGTTGGGATGTTGTAAATTTTGTAGCAAACTTGTTCAGCATTCAAAGATACTCTGTTCAATGTTCACAATCACTCATGAATCTATCAAGCTTGCATTGAGCCACTCAGACAACTGCCCAGCAAGTTTGCAGCTGCCTGTTGATCAGAAACTGACCCACAGCTGATTGGTGGGATCAAGTGGGTGCCAGTTCCGATATCTTAGCACTTCCCTGTATCCTAGCCTTTCTGTGCTGGGAACACAGGAAAGCTTTGGAGGGAATCAGAAGCCAACTTGCAGCTGATGGGGGTTCAGCTGGGAATGGGTGTTTGATACACTCCCATCAGAGCCAATGGGCTTCCAATGTCTCCATTGCAAAAAAGGCAGGAGAAAGAGATAATTTCTCTCCCCTCCCCCCATTTGGGGCAGGGGAAACAAGCAATCTTTTTAATCTCCTCATTGGAAAAAGGAGAGGAGAAAAAAATCATATCTCTTCCTCTTGGGGGACAGAAGCAAAAGATAGTGGAGAAAGAGATTGTTTCTCTTCTTTTCTCTGTAGCCCAAGTAATAGTCACTCCAGCCCTGGCACAATTTTCTGTTCTAATTGTTCTGTTCAAATTGGGGCAAAACAGGTATTGTAGACAGATCAAGATGGGTAGCCATGTTATCTGTCATGTTGCAGCAGAAAAAAGCAAGAGCCCAGTAGCACCTTAAAGAGTCTAGTAGCAAAATTTGTGGCAGGGTATGAGCTTTCCTGAGTCACTGAAGAAGTGAGCAGAGACTCATAAAAGCTCATACCCTGCCACAAATTTTGTTAGTCTTTAAGGTATTTCATAGATGTTCAAGTAACAGAGTCACAGAGCTGGAAGAAGACTTTAGGCCATCTTTTCTGCCGCTGCTGCCGCTGCCGCCGCCACCACCACCACCACCAGTCTGTTCAGTGCTGGAAATCCAAACTGGAGTATTGCTAATTGATAGCTTCTAGTGAAGGAAACCTCTCTCCTTCCTCAGGTAATTGCTTTCATTGTCACATGGCTCTTATTACTGGAAAGTTATCTACTAATTTTAGGCCACATGTGTAAATGCAACAATAAAACAGTTCATGCCTAAGGTGGTAGAATGGGCAGTATCGCTTTAGATGACAGATTGAGAGTGATTCTCCATATGAAAAACCTCTCTGAAAGTAGAAAACTTGTAGAATCAGACAGAAAACTTCTAACATAATTTGCTCTTTGCTGTGCTCCTTTTCTACATCCAGGGAGTTTTTAACATGAGGGAGCATTAGATCCCACCTACAGTCTGAAGTGGTACAGTCGCTTCTGGACCCAAGTATGGTACATGGTACAGCATATCTTGCTGACACTCAGCAGGTAGGGGTCAGTACCTAGATGCCAGGCTTCTTGGTAACCCTATGAATATTGCTTTGAGTATTATGATAGAATATAAATGTTATTAATAGCAACATTGGCAAAACCACCATCACATCAGGATTGCCTTATTCTCACATCACTAAACTGCATGTCTGGATCCAATATTAGAAACCTCTTCTTGGCTTACTTATAAATTGTCCCTTGGTGGAGGAATGTCCCTTAATCCTCTTTTGTCTCAAGCTGTCTAGTCAAGTGAGAAGCCATTTTTTTTCCTTGAGAAGCTATTGTCTGCACAGCAACCTGCTCTGACACCCGGCTTGCCCTTCATTACATGCAGCACTTGTGCAAAAGATTTCTTTGTGATGCAGGAACCAGCAGAATGGGTGGTTCATAGGGTGGAAAGGTCTCAAATTGTAGGCTTTCGTCAAAACAGCAAAATTCATAAAGAGCGTGATTGGGTGGTATTTCCAAGCAACAGAACA
The DNA here is from genome assembly GCA_029375565.1 of Gekko gecko. NCBI lineage: Eukaryota > Metazoa > Chordata > Lepidosauria > Squamata > Gekkonidae > Gekko > Gekko gecko. The sequence continues at coordinate 71,214,534 of JAPDNY010000001.1, read as the reverse complement.
ATTAGGCACTCATTGACTTTTAAGCAGGGTTTGAACCTATTCCCCTGTTATAAAACTAATTGCTTTCCACTCTATAAAACACTAACAGTGCAAAAATAGCAAAGAAATTTTCAAATAAAGATAGCACCAGCCTTAATTCCGATCTGCTTTGGGAGGCCATGATCGTGTCACACTTTCGTTGGGCGGGGAAGGTCATTATTGCTTCTGGTTCCCATTAAATGGATTCATTTGCTTGCTGCCTAAAAATTGCTGGTTAAAGGTGCTGAAACTAAAGATCAGGTTATATTTATTATGGGGTGGCTGCTGAAGAATCTTTTTTTTAGCATAAGAAAAGAAGATTTAGAATATATAGGAAGGAAAATTGTGTTAAAAAAACAGGAGAAAACATTTGTCCACAAAGGCTGTACTTATAAACTCTCAGCAAAAATATGATTTTCATGTGGAAGAGTAGAGATGTCAACCAAGAATGGAGTTGCCTGGCTCATAATGTGAATTTGTCCAGTTTGTAACGCTTGGACACATTGCAAATTAAGCATCATTCACTCCAGAAGTTTCTCTCTGGTTCAGAATGCAACATGAGAATGTGAATGTGCATGGTCAGCAGGAAAGCTTCTCAGACAGTTTTTTTGGATGTGTGTACAAAGTTCTTTAATGTTAGCCCCTTTCTCTCAATGAAATAATTGTAGATTGCTATAAACTATGAGGTGATACCTACTGAATAATAAGCAACATCTTGCGTTCTGAAAATTTTCTCTGGATTTCAACCAGTTTTCTCAGTTGTTTCTTGCAAATATTTTCTTGCTTGTTGGCCCACATCCATATCCCAAATCTTCTCTTAGTTCCAAGTGTGTCTCTTTGGGGGAAGGATTGTTTAATTTCCAAGAGTCTTTCCACCATGGATGGTGCTGGGACCTCCAATTCTCCCTGTGGAAGGCATGCAACACCATCAGTTTTCATGCACCAATGTAACAAACCAGGAGAGAGTTCTAGGAAACAGACACACTTCCCCCCAGATGCTTATGAGGAAAGGTTTCCAGTGACTGCAAGCCTGCGCTGTCAAGACTGAAGCAGCCTCCGTGTCTGAGCTCCTAAAAATGTCAAAATAAGATTAATAGAGGACTCTAAAGATAACAGTTGTTTGTTGAGAGGAATGGGGCAGCTGAGAGGAGCAAAAGGAGGGGGAAAATCCCAAAGAACCTCAACAAACAGAGAGAATAATGCAAACTTCGGAGGAGGAGTCCCCCCCTCCGTTGGAAGCAGTTACAGACGAAGAAGGAACTTCCTGAATGGGCAAAAGGAAACACGAGGACTCAATAACAAAAAAAGACAACCTATATTTACAGAGATGAAAACAGAACTAAAGGAAATCATCACCCCAATTCATCAAAAGCTCGATGTCATAAATTGGAATATAACAGACTTGAAAGAAAACAGACAAGGCATTGACTGAGGCAGCCAACAATATGAAAGCAACAGAAGAACTAAAGACTTTTGAATCATGGAGTAAAAGCAAAATTATACTTCTGGACATTAAAGCCCATGAAAGGAAAATCAAACTTAGGGAAATTTCCCCAAACTTAGCAATGGACAAAGATCTCATGGGTTATTTAAATAAATGGCTCCAAACCCTGCTGCAACTTCCGGCTCCACTGATTAGCCAAGTGTACCATTTGAATCCACCACAATCTGGCTCCCCTGCTTTGATCCCTGATATAGTGGCTGAGCTAACTGACATCAAAGCAAAGAAGATTGTGCTAGAAGCTGCTGGGAAGAGTAATGGGCTTCAACTGGAAAACACTCAAGTTCAAGTATATCAAGATTTGCCATATGAGATTTTAACAGCTCGGTGGAACCTGAAACAAATTGCACAACATTTAGTAGAAAGACATATTTGCTATCACTGGCTCCCGTTAGGGCATCTTTCAGTAACTTATCAAGGCAGAGTCTTCACTGCTTATAACATTAAATCTGGGGAAGATATGCTAAGAGCTTTAGAAAAAGAAGCTGTATAATAAAACTCAGCAGAGATGTGCCCTAAAGAACTATACAAGAACTCTCAAGATCTTTTGATGACTATAAAGAAATAGGAAATTAATATTTTAGAGCCCTCAGAGAGAGAAAAGTAAGATTAAAATTTATATGATCAAAGCAGGGTGGGCAAGACATTTGGGAGGAACTCCCCCACTACCTCCCACAGGGTGGGGTCTCAGGGAAAGACCCCCTTCAGAGCTTTCCAAAGCCCCAAAGTGAGGTGAAAACCTCCAAGAACTCCACTATGAAGAAATAGATATTGTTTTAAATGATAGTAATTAAAGATGATAAAACTTAGGAAATAGAACATTATGAGAAACAGCTTGAGATTCATGGTAGAAGCCTAACCAAAATAAAATAATAATTATTAGTTATCTGTTTATTAAATTATGTATTATTTGTCTAGGAGTTCGAGGAGATGATAGTAATTGGCAGTGAATAAGAAAGCAATTTTAATTATATTAAGTAGACACTGGCAGTGCCATAGAGTATAATTGGAAGAAATAGTTTGTATACCATTCCAAAATGGTATGATATTTCTGTTGTACACATGTTCTGTGGAAAATAATAAAATATAATTAAAAAAGAAAAAGAAAAAGAAAGCTCGTGTGCACCAAGCTGATTCCAAAATGTGCTTTGTTTTACCAGGAGAGTTTTCACTCATACCTGTATGAGATGCAGAAATACATTTTCATTCAGCACAACTTTGCTGGAGACCTTCATGAAAGATTACTTGGCTTGAATTTAGCAAGTACTCATGAAGCTTTTTGGAACGGATGGTTTTTATGGGCTGCGATCATACGGAAGGGGGAAGAGGCGGGCAGGAAGCGAGGCTGTTTGCCCCGCCTGCAATGACGCGTGTTTGCGTGATCAAACTTCCCACCATGCATCCGCAGTTCCCAATACTACTGAGTTATCAGCGCTAGCTTTTCCCCACATTACTGCCGCGTGCAACGACGCCCCGCCAATGACTCCGGGACACCAAACAGATGTGTCTGTCTGATCGCGTCCCTTTAATCCGTGGGGGAATCACATGGCTGCCGTTGCTTCCAGTACGTATGATCGCACCCATGGTGAATTTAACTATCTCATAAAATCTGCATTATGGCACAAAATCAGAATTTCCATGAGTAAATTTTGTTTTGGGTTATGCAAGGGAGAAATAGTACTTTATTTAAAGTCAGTCTTAGATTTCTTTTCTTGGGGACTCCCCAGCATTCCTGTTTCATCACATTTCAGATTCTGAAGTCACATGGAAAGATGAAATCTAAATGGGTTTAAGTTGTCTAAAACAAGAACCAAAATGATTCATTCTAAACTAATGTAAAATAAATATTGAATTTTTTTCATGTTACATTCTCAAACTCTACAGTAAATGAGTGGATGTAACTTAGTCTCTTTTCTTTATTAAAAAAGATATTGTTCATCATTTGCCACTTGAAATATGAAGTCCTGACTACAGTATTTATTTTACTAAACAATGCAGTTACACAATCCGTGAACCACAACTGAGCTTTCCACTATGATCAACACAGGACATTGCTTGCAGTTAAAACACACCTTCAACACTGTCATTAGTGGAAAACATATCATCAAACATATGAACATTTCTCTCTCTTTTTAAAGCCAGTTCCGTTGTTGGATAGAGGGGACAATTCCAAGGTTGTCAACTCGAGCAGGATACTTTGAGACCGGCTTCCACATTCCCACTAGCTGGTCATCACCATCTTCCTGTACATGCTTTTGGGGAAGGATAGAAACGTTCATAAGTTGCCAAACTTCCAAAAAAACTATTCAACCCTTTCCAAGAGATTTCAAGTAGCTACTTTCTCCTCCTCCCTTGCCAGAACCCCCAAATGATCTGATCTAGAGATTGGCCTGAAAACACACAGTGAGTAGTTGAGTCCTTGGGAAACTACCCAGAGGCCATTTATTTATTTAAAATGTTTATATCCTCATATTCATCACTTGAAACAGTCATCAAATACTGCTTAGCAAAAATGTAGCATGTGTTCTTCATGGCACAGTGGAGAAGTGAACCTACCTCTCCCAGATTCTAGTCTGATACTCTGATGGCTATAGCACATTGGTTCTCAGATGGTGGGAGAACACACAGCAATTCTGCTGTAGTCCTGAGTTAATGGGTAGGTGCATATTAGACAATTCAATCCATAAAATACTAATTTAGGGCTTTCAAGCTCAGCCCCCCAAATTTAAATTGGAAGCCAATGAGCAAGATAAAATCTAAGAGTTATATGCACCATTCAGCAAGTCTCAATTAGGACTCTCTCAGCTACATTTGGGTCAGCTGAAGTTTCCGAATACTCTTCAAAAGTAGCCCCACACTAAATGTTGTTGTGTGCATATCACCAAGGCAAGTATGACTGAGGCTAAATTAGGTTTTATTGACTTACCTATTAAATGTTTTAATCGCTTTTTTGGTCCAGCCATTCAGGAGAATGTGCAATCAATTTCCTTTAAAACCAACCACACAATTCAAGAGCAAAAACAACAGGTGAAATCTAAAAAAAAAGAAAAGAAAAGTTCTTGCTGTGCAACTAAATGCCAGCAGTGAGATGGCTTGGTGGGCTTTTTAAAGACAATGAGGTAATTTCCACATGGGATGGGCTTATGTTTGCCCCGGCCAGGTGGGATACAAATTGAAAGTGATAAATAAAATAATAAATAAATAAATTATGTAGTTTTCCTATCCGTGGTTAGGTTGCTGATAAAATGAAGTAGCAACAGGGCTCCAAGCAATGGCAGGTAGCCACTTTGGTGTACAAAGGAGTGGGGCTCTACCAATCTTTTCTCATTCCCCTCCAATCAGCACTAGTGGTTGTTGTGAAATTTGTCACAAGCCTGCCAATGAGAAAAGGCATTTCATTCCCACCTCCTGGCTCTCGCCCAGGCTTTGCCAATGAGGGGGAGATTCACCTTCTCTCCTCCCACCTCCCTCCCAACCTTTACCTATGAGAGAGAGATTCTCTTTCCCTCCTCCTTCCCAGGATTTCCCTTTGCACTTTGTTTCCTGCACAGAGTAGTTGATTTGGCTGTGCTCTGAACCACATGACACAGTCCTTTCCCCTCTTTAGCTTGCTAGCTCCTGTCAATCATGGATTCCTCTGATCTGCAGCCCTGTAGCACATTAAGGTAGAATTCTCTCTCTCTCTCTCTCTCTCTCTCTCTCTCTCTCTCTCTCTCTCTCTCTCTCTCTCTCTCTCTCTGTTTTAGCCCCGGATAGGGAGTGTTCAAAGGTGGTTGCGATCAGAGAGGGTGGGTGGCAACAGTGGCCTCTGTATTCTCCTGGACTCATGACCATTTTACAGTGTGTGCTGGTGCCCATGCAGCTGTTTTGGCCTTTGAAAACACATGGGGGGGGGGGAGAGCTCTGCACCACAAGTCAACAGTGGATCGGGGCATCAGAGCATTTTAAAATCTCTGCAAAATGGTGATAATGAGTTGGTGCAAGCAACAATTTTGCCTTCTCTTTTAACTGGGCTCAGCAAAGGGGAAGTCACTCTGTAACTGTAGAGGGGAGCCTCTCCAACTTCTCTTCCCATCTACAGGAAGCAAAAAAGCTGCCCTCCTGATGCATGCCTGTCAGGCTGTAGCTGCGATGGAAAAGTGTGCAGGCATATACCCTCTATGGTTGCCAACTCCATATTGAGAAATTCCTGGAGAATTGGGGGCCGTATCCTGGGGAAGGTGAGGGAGGGACATTCATCAGGTATAATACCATAGAGTCTATCTTCTGAAGTAGCCATTTTCTCCATGAAAAGTTATCTGCCTAGTCTGGTGATCACTTGTAATTCTGGGAGGTTGTCAACCAAATTGCATTCCAGCCTGCATTCCTATAGATATCAAGTCTTCCTATAGCAAGTTATGTGGAGAAGAAGAGGAGGAGGAGGAGGAGATTGGATTTATACCCCGCCCACCAAACCGGAGCAGGGTTTTAGGCTTTTTTTTTTTTTTGAGGGGTGAGTTCAGTAGAAAATGTGAATAAAAGGGGCCATCCATCCAAGAAAATGTACCTTCTTCTGTGATCTCTGTTAGCAAAGCCTCATTTCATGCTCAGAGGAAGAAACAGACACTTTTATAGTGATACATTGTTGGGGAGATTCCCATTTGTCACACTGCAACCCAGGAAAGTGGGACAATATGGGGGTTGGAGATCTTCATGCATTTACAAGACTCTGTTCATCATGTGTAAATAAAGGAAGGGGATATTTGGTTTCAAACAAAATGGATTATCACTTAACCTTTGTAGAATGATCCCTTGTAGAGACTTTGCATGACATCATAGCTCATTCATAATGAAGAAAATAAATAATTATGTGCTCACCACCACTGTACTCAGTTGCTCCCCTAATAAAAAAAAAAATCTGACAGTTTCTCTGCCCCACTCCCCCACCAGTTACCAACCACTTTCCCCTGGGCCACTAGGGCTTTTTCATTCCTTTAAATTGGTACTGTAATATTGTTTATATTGATATAATTTTATAACACTATATACACCAGGATCTCTGAATTCCCAGCTTTCATTTTTTAAGAAATGCCTTTCCTAACCTGTGGTATATATTTTTTCTGAGTTTCTATGCCCTTCTGTTGTGTTGTCTGGGGAGGACATGGCTGGTGTAGGGACAGGGACAGGGAATATGGCTGACATGTTGGCAGTAGTATTCTAATTTTTGTACCCACAAAGCACCCATCCAAACTTTACTGTGGTCTTTACCAAAACTCAGAGCTAAGCAGGTTTGAGAATGATCAGAGAAAAGCCGGGGAGACTGTTGCCAGAGGCACTGCCTTTACTCTCAGGTAGCCCTATTGGCAAGGGCATCCCACTTCTAACCTGACCCAGAGACCTTTACTCTCAGGTAGCCTCAATAGCAAGGGCACACCACTTCTAACCTGACACAGAAACCCACAAAACTCAGGCCAAGGAAGGCACTCCTGGTTCTGAAACACAGAGCTAGCCACAGCTCTGAAAAAAGGGCCTCCATTTTCAGGTTTCACAAGGCAACCTCAGAGCAAACTTCCAGTCTTCTCTTCTCCCTCCACCCAGCAGAGATATGCTTATGGAATGACAATGGGTTCCACTAGGTAAAATAACTACATTTCTAAAGGTTATTCAGAGGCCACCTGGCAAACAGTCCTCTTCTCTCCAGTACCTCACCCGGCCTTTTATGTGGTCCCATGTCTATATGTGAATTCTTTGTCCTTCCTTGCTCCATCCCTCAGGATACTGAGATAAATGGATTTTCTGGTTTTGGCATCTTGCTGGTGGGTGCACTCCATCGCCGCTCCAATGAGAGCGGTCCATAATTGCACCGAACAGGAGGGGTCCTGGAATATTCTGGGGGCCCCTAGAGCCCTTGGAGGGGGCTCGCAGCCTGGGTCATGAGGGAAGTCTTTCCCAAGGCGATGGCTGAAGGACTGAGGCTTCCTTTTGCCCCAATAGTTCCCCCCAGTGCAAGACCAGCCGTGGGTTTAAAGAAGCACACTGAAATGAGTGAGCAAGAGATCTGGCATTAAGAGACTTTCCCCATTTATGGACGCAGGCCGAGGAGTAAAGTGTGAGTGACTACCTGGCAAACTGCGTAAGCACTTAGGTGCAAACCCACAAAACCACAGCGCAGCCCCAAATACAGCAGGGTGGGGGGAGGCTACACTACCCTGAAAAGAGCAGCCGAAAAAGAAGGAAAGCAAGGGGCAAAACAGTGGATTTGATGACAGAACATTAACTTAGCTGATTAGTAGAAATCGTCTACTTTAAAAGACTTTCAGAAGCTTTAAAAAACTTTTACCTTTAACGTAAACAATGTCGCATTGGGGTGAAAAAATGGTGCCCAAAGTGAAAGCTTCTTCAGGAACTGCCAGCTCATTGTCTCCGGCCCCCAGACCGGAAATAACCATAGATATCTCTAAGATGATTACTGCAGCATTGCACCCTCTACTGGACCAGATGACTAACCTGAACAACAACTTTGAAGCCTAACGAAAGGAACTGAAAGAAACTAATGCAAGAACAGAGATGACAACTAAAAAGCTGAAGACGGTTGATGAAAAGACAAATGTACTGAACCAAAGAATAGAGGCAGTGGAAAAAGAGAGGACCTCCGAGAAATAACAGCTTCAGTTGGAATGGTCAGCATATGTCCTGAGATTTCAAGGTATTCCAGAACAAAAACAAGAGAACCTGAAAGAGATTTTATGCAAAGCCCTAGCTCCTGTGGCAGGCTGTAAAGCGGAACCTTTACAAAGTGACTTGGATATGGTATATCGAAGCTATCCAGAATTTATCAAGAAAAACAACCTGCCTGGCAGGCCTGTAGCTAACATGGGGCCCATGGGGCCTACCCCCCACTGTTTTTGCAGGCTCCTCCCCCGTTCCTCAGCCCCCCTCCCTCCCTCTGGCCCCCTCACTCCCTGATTGATCTGAGCCAGCCTCTCCCTGTTTGAGCTCATCTGCAATGAGCAGAGTCCCTTTAGGACCCAGCAGCAACTGAGTCACACACACATTGGTTGGATTGCAGGAGTTAGCTCCTCCTGCTGGATTTTCTGTGCCAGGCTTTGGAAGTGAGTGAGGAAGCTTGATCCCCACTCTCATAAGAACATAAGAGAAGCCAATGCTGGATCAGGCCAATGGCCCATCTAGTTCAACACTCTGTCACACAGTGGCCAAAAATACCAGGTGCCATCAGGAGGTCCAGCAGTGGGGCCAGGACACTTCAAGCCCTCCCACTGTTGCTCTCCCCCAAGTACCAAGAATACAGAGCATCACTTGCCTCAGCCGGAGAGTTCCTATCTATACCTTGTGGCTAATAGCCACTGATGGACTTCTGCTCCATATGCTTATCTAATTTCCTCTTGAAGCCGTCCATGTTTGTAGCCACCACCACCTCCTGTGGCAGTGTACTCCATATGTTAATCACTCTTTGGGTGAAGAAGTACTTCATTTTATCCATTCTGCCCTGACTGCTCAGCAATTTCACTGAGCGCCCACAAGTTTTTGTATTGTGAGAAAGGTAGAAAAATACTTCTTTCTCAACCTGCTCTATCCAATGCATAATCTTATAAACCTTGATCATGTCACCCCTCAGCCGTCATTTCTCCAAGCTAAAGAGCCCCAAATGTTTTAATCTTTCTTCATAGGGAAAGTGTTCCAACCCTTTTATCATTCTAGTTGCCCTTTTCTGTATTTTTCCCATCAACGTGTATTTATAGTTAGGATTTTTGGCTCCAATGTGCATCACTTTGCACTTGGCCACATTGAACTCCATTTGCCATGTTGACGCCCACTCACCCATCCTCGACAGAGGACTTGTCCTTTTATACTGTCACTATGGAGCTTACTTAGGAGCCTTTGATGAGGAACTTTATCAAACGCTTTCCGGAAGTCAAGGTAAACAACATCTATTGGGTCCCCCTTGTCCACATGTTTGTTCACTCCCTCAAAGAACACTAACAGGTTAGTGAGACAAGATCTTCCCTTACAGAACCCATGCTGAGTCTGTCTCAATAGTTTTGGTCATGAATGTGCCTACTAATTCTTTCCTGGTGATTTATGAGTTTTTAAGTTGTCTATCAGTCATAGAATCTCCTCTCTTGCCAACTCAATCTGATTCAGGTCTTTCAACACCCCATCCCAAATCAGTGATTCTGGAGTGGGCAAGCACTTCTCATCTTCCACAGTGAAGACAGAGACAAAAAATGCATTCAGCTGCTCAGCCATTTCCCTATCATCCTTCAGTACTCCTTTTTTCCCCTCGGTCATCCAAGGACCCCATTGCCTCCCTGGCTGGTTTCTTGCTTCTACTGTATTTGAAAAAAGTTTTATTGTTGGCCTTTATGTTTTTTGCAATATGCTCCTCATATTCCCTTTTTGCTTGCCTGATCACAGACTTGCATTTTATTTGCCACAGCTCGTGTTCCTTTTATCAACCTCACTGAGACTAGCTTTCCACCGCTTAAAGGAATCCTTCTTACCTTTTACAACTTCCATTACTTTGTTTCTTAACCATGCAGGCTTTTTTCCATACCTACTTGTGCCTTTCCTAACCTGTGGTATATATTTTTTCTGAGCTTCTAGGATTGTAGTTTTAAATAGTCTTCAAGCTTCCCCAATGGTTTTGACCCTTTCTACTTTCCCTTTCAGTTTCCTCCTCACATGTCCCCTCATATCAGAGAAGTTACCCCTTTTAAAGTTAAAAGTGGTTGTATCCGTCTTTTTGGGCAACTCCCTATTTATACAAATGTTAAACTCAATAACATTATGGTGACTGTTCCCAAGTGGTGCAATCACTTTTACATCTCTCACCAGGTCTTGCGCGTTACTTAGGACCAAATCCAGGATTGCCTCTCCCCTGGTAGGTTCTGTGACCATCTGTTCCATAGCACAGTCATCTTTTTTTTTAATCATGGCAGCTTTCCTAGACGTTTTAGTGTCTATTAACATTGGGATTCTGGCTCACCTCATAGGAAGGCTCTAGTGGGGGCTGTGTGGGTGCACAGCAAGCAGAGCCTTGGATGTAATTAGCTGGTGGGCCCCTTCAAGGCCCCCTCCCCCCAAAATCCCTAGCTACAGGGCTGCTGCCCAGTGAAGTATTTGTGAAATTCTCTAAAGGTTCAACAAGAGATATGATACTGAAAGCGACCAATGGAATAACCTTAAAAATCCAAGGAGAAGAAATGAAAGTTTTAAAAGATGTTCCATTTGAGGTGAGAAAGAGGAGGAAGCAATATAAAAATCTGACTTCATTTCTACAGAAAAATTCTACTCCCTACAGATGGATAATCCCGGAAGATTTTATCTTCAGCTTCAAAGATAAAAAAGAAAAGATTGACTCTGTCCTTAAAGGAAAAGCATTTTTGGAACAGCATCAAAGTTCAGCAAAAGGAAAAGGAAAATTAGAGGACAATATTGTTACAGACGATGTTAGCGAACATGGTTCCAGAAGCAGTGACAGCTCTTCAAGTAGCTCCTTAGAAGAAGTTTTTGACTCTGAATCAGAATTAGGAGCTGCGGTTCCTAAATAATTTAAGGTTAAGCTGCCCTTTGATAAAAACAAATGTGGAGGGAAGAAAGCAGCTAAATAATCTGATTCTGAAATTCTGCTCTTTCTTTTTTGATTAATTACTAAGATGCACACACTACAGCTAATTTTGTTTGTACTGCTTAAGGTAGAAATACTAATTCTTAATCTCCAATTATGTAAAAGCTAAATAATGAGGAAACATCAAGAAACTGAACTTTAGAGTATTATTTGATCCTTGCTTACTCTGTATTTTAGTTTAGAATATCCCTTTTCCCTATACCCTGTAGTGTGTAGAGATAAAAGCAATAAAATGTTTTTAAAAAATTAAAAAGGATACTGAGATAAACCAATTAGTCATTCTAATGTTTAGCAATCTAGTCAGAGACCCATCTCTCACCTTTTGTCTGTATCTGTGGACCTATTCAACTGCCTTGGCCATAAAATCCATTCAACTAGCCCCAGTACAGTCACCCAACACCTAGCTAATCCAAGATATTGTCAGTCTCATCATAGCTAGACTCTGCCTCTCTGGAACTTCATCGGTCACATCCAGGCCTTGCCCCTCCTGATGCTACACACCCCTGGGACTCAACATTGGCCCAGGTAATCTATTGTTCTCACCTGAGACCAGCCCCCAAGGCCTTCCATTGGTCTGCATTGTTTTCCAATGTCTATATCCATCAGAGCACATGGCCTCAGACCATGTGCCTCTGCCCTGATGCCAACTGGCAATCCACCCCTAAACCTTTGGGTTTAGACCATAATCCCTTCTTCATGGACCTCTGCATGTCTGGACAGATAGTATCACTCCATAACTGACCCCTCTATAAACTATCAATCACCTCTGCTTTCTTAGTTCTGTATTGTGTGTGTGAATGCATGATTTTATGTTTGTATGTTTAAGAATCCTTTAGTAAAAGAAATCACTGCTTTAGTAATCTAGCCTCTGCATCTCTTTCTGGGACTGGGAAATCAAACTCCCGTATATACAGGTCTGATCCTATATTTAATGCATATTGCTATTTAATACTGATAATTCCCCACATCCAGGGTTCTTTTTGTAGCAGGAACTCCTTTGCATATTAGGTGACACACTCCTAATGTAGCCAGTCCTCCAAGAGTTTACAGAGCTCTTCTTACAGGGGCTATTGTAAGCTCCTGGAGGATTGGCTACATTAGGGGTGTGTCGCCTAATAGGCAAAGGATTTCCTGCTACAAAAACAGCCCTGTCCACATTTATTATTCAATTAAGGCAATTTGGCTAACAAAACCCGAGGAGGTGCACAAATGTACCACAATGCTATGGGAAGCAGAGAAAAAAATATAGTCCCCAAGGCATTGAACTTGTGGCATATAAATTGTGTAGAAATGGCCTGATTCCCAAGCTTCTCTGGGCTCTTCAGATGAAAAGTGTGGAATAAGTGTAATTAAAGGTTGACCATCTTTGAACCAAGGGCTCCATTTGCAGCCATGTAATCTATAGCGATTAGCAAGTGGTAATGTTACTTCTTCCTCTGGAAAGCCTCACCCTAATGGCTCCTGTTTATGAAATGTCCCTGAAATGCAAAGAAGCATGCTAGACTTTTTTTCCTAGCCAACTGTCAACTGTGAGAAAGGTGATAAAAGAACCATGAAGAGAGAAGCAGAGATCCAAACCTAAGTACCCTACTGATGATCTTCTTGGAAGAAGGCAACAGGATGGGGTGGAGAGCACATCAGCTATAGCTCTCTCATTCTTGTGTAGACAATAACATCATTCTGTTGCTCTGGAGATGGAAAGGCATACTGAAAGGTGGTTCTGACATGCTGGACCACTCATCTTGTTATTGGAACACCTGGAAATATAAAACTATTCATACCTTCTCTCTCAGAGCAGGTTATATGGGTAGCTGAAAGGAGTTGCAGCTTATATTTGAGAGAGAGACAGAGAGACAGAGACAGAGACAGAGAGTGCACTAGCAAGTACAACTTCTTTCCTCTACGGCCAGTTTGGATCCTAAAGGGAACCAATGACGGACTGTGGCAATGTAAATAAACCTATCACGGGAATGTGTTGTGTGTGTTGTGTGTGGTTGGAATGGGAATATAAGCAGACCTTCGGGTCCTGCAAGTATCTCAAGTTCTCCATTTAACTAATAAAGTATGAGCTGAAATTACTCCTCCATGCATCAGTCTCAGTACTTTATACATGACAACACCATGAAGTGGTCAGGCAGAGAGATGGCAACTGGCCCAGCATCAACCAATGAGCTTCATGGCAGAGGAGGAATTTGAACTGGAGTCACCTTGGCTTTTGTAATACATCCACAAGTCTTGTAATAAACCCTTGTCCATAAATATCAGAATGCCACTTCCAGATCTCTTGGGACTATTTTCTGTTTTGTCCTGTTTTCCCCTTGTGCATTCTCAGTGATGGGAGGGGAGGACTTTGTAAGGAAAAGCAACATTGTGTGTGTGTGTAAAGTGCCATCAAGTTGTAACTGACTTATGGTGGCCACAGCAAGGAGCTTTCAAGGCAATTGAGAAGCAGAGGTGGTTTGCCATTGCCTTTCTCTGTAGAGCCTTCCTCGGAGGTCTTCCATCCAAGTACCAACCATGCTTAGCTTCCAAGATCTGATGGGATCAGGCTATACCATGCCACTTGTTATGTCCTAACTATGAAACTGAGCCTATTATTTTCCATTCTAAACTTGATGCAAGGAATGGATTGTAAGCTGTAACATTTCTATTGTTCGTTCCTATGGAACTGTTTAAAGTAACCAATCACTGTTGTAAATATGTTTGTGGAGGGAACAGACCTCATTGGTCTTTAACTCTGTTATTCCATTGGTTGTTAACTTTTCTATGGGCATGGCTTTGACAGCCCAGATTATTTAAAAAGGGAGCTGTGCCCCACTTGTTGTGTGTTGTCGTTGTTGTCTGATAATCTTGTTGCTGTTACAAATAAAGCTGAATCACTTGCTGAAATCACTGCCTCTTGTTGAGTTGCATACTTAACACCACCTATCTCCACAAAGCAACATTACTTGTGTTGTTTTGCACAGGTTCCCTCTACAGCTAAAGAAGCACATGAAGTAAAGCATTCAGTTCTGACTGTAGTGAGCTGATGAATTCCAAGGAGATGGAGAAACCAGGAGAAGTGTTTGACACCGCAGGTCACTGCTTTGAATCCAAAGCTGTGCTCAGGCATTTAACAATTACTTCTCACAACATACTGCCCAGTTTAAAACCCATGACACAAAGACAGGACTTGAAGATGAGATGAGAAGAAGCTGCCAGGTGTTGGAATACTCCTTCTTCAAAGAGTCTAAAGCATTCTGGAAGAAATTGTAATAAGCCTGGAAACATAATTGATGGGTGTGAGACAAGTGCTTCTTCTAACAGTGGCAATTACTCACAGCAAGTCCTCAAAGCACATTTCTCTGTTTATGCAATAATACCCTGATTATAATAAAAAAAACCTAGCCGTACTTTAAGTAGTTCAGGAATTCTTTCTCAATAGATGACCTGGAGGGTTATTTCCTTGGACAATTTAGGGGGCAATCCTTCATTGGCCTAAGTCTGCAGAAGACAATATACCTACTGCGGAGTCCATGGCCTTGCTGTGCATCAAATCAGTTCCTGAGTGTGTGCATATGTGGAAAAGGATTTTAAATATTACTTTCTAAACTAGTTTCAGATTATAAAATGCATGTGCTCATGCTGGTCACAATGTCTGCTTTTAAATATAAGAGGCAAACTTCCAGTGCTTATTTCTTCTGGACTAATTTCACCTCATTGTGGGAGTTCCATAATTTCTGTGAATTGATTCTAATTTCCATCAACATGAATTCGTAGAGTCAGGACATTTTACAGTTAAAATATCTTTACACCCATTTTAGCCCATTCATCTGACTGGCCAGTTGTAGATATCCATCCCATATGGCTCTACATGAGTTGTTGCTGTTTTGCTTTTTTAAATGTGTAGTACTGGCTATAGACTAGCAAAGTTGGAGATGCACCTAGAAATCTCTCTGGCTACACCTCCAACTTCATGTAATTTGCTCCATTTCCCCCCGGGGGAGGGGGAAGACTCTTCCCCTTTCCATTCCACTCCACCCTGTAGTTCCTCAAGGCTACACGCAGTTGTATGCTGATGTCAATAAGAGTTTTCCTTGCATAGTCTGCCAGAATTCCAAAATTTCAGCAGCCACATGGCAGTGTCTCAGCAGACTATGCAACAATCAGTTAAGCAACCACCTTGCTTCTGCTTGTGCTTCCACTAGGCCTTCCCATGCAACAAAAAGTGGAGGTAAAATGGACTGTACAATTATCACCAAACTGGTGGGGGAAATCACCATTTTGAATGTTTCTCTGCATTACTAACTTATGCAAGGAATAAATCAGCACAGGAGGCAGTGGGTTAGCTAGAATCTTTCTCCATGCACACGTTTCTATTACTAGGCAGGGGTTTTTTTAATGTATGGGAGCATTCAAAAGGGGTCCATTCCACTGTACCACTGCAATCTATTACCTCATTGCCACCTCACTCTGTTGCATAGTTAGGCCTTGGCTGCTTTATCCACTGCTTGTGAACTCTTTGCGAGTTTAATGGAAGAGTAACCTGAGGACAGAAATAAACATTCTATTTTTTAATGAGCCCAGTTCCCATGACCCAGCTTACTTTTCTGGCAGCCAGGGAACAGGGAACAACACTTTTAAGGTGCTGCAGGGACCCGATTCAGACTAGGTTTGCCAGCCTCCAGGTGGGGCCTGCAGATCTCCCAGAATTACAACTCATTTCCAGACAACCAAGATCAGTTCCCCTGGAGGATATGGCTGCTCTGGAGAGTGGAATCCATAGCATTATAGCCTGCTGTTGTCCCTCCCCTCCCCAAACCCTCCATCCCCAAGTCTTCAGGAATTTCCCAACTCAGAACTGGCAACCCATTTTGGAGCTGCATGTGCTTCATAAGGTCACATGAAGGTCTATGTGCAGCCTTCCCATTCCCGGTCAAAAAGGTTAATTTTTACTTATTTACTTCATTTATATTTTGCCTTTGTCACCGAAGACTCAAGGTGGATTGCAAAAATTAAAAGCCAACAATATAATAAGACCATTTACCAACTTTCAACAGATGTAAAAACAGCTAAAAAATCCATTTTCTCTGTTTGCACAGCCTTGCTTAAAGAAGAGATGATCCTGCAGGTGGTCCCAGGCAGTCTATACCTCACCTTTCCCCATGCCATCCTCCCCAAGCTCTATCCCTCAGACTTTCCAGAAATTCTGATCCTGGGGTTAGTAACCCTAAACATCTTGAATTGAACCTAGACATTAATTGGTAACCAATTAAGGGACTGCAGGAAAGGGGTAATATGCTCACTCCACCCAACTCCAGATTGATAGGTGACTGTCAGTCATGCTGAATGGAATTGAGGAGAACACATTTTTGACAGCTGAACTGACTTCTCTAGCAATAATTCTGGGTCAAGCATAGCCTCTGAACTCTTAACCAGGTCAGCCAGAGTCAGCTAAACCACATCAAATGTGAGAGGCACAATACCTTCCAAGATCTAGGCTTTTTATCAGCCAGCATCTCCTCCATCTTATCCAGATTCAGTTCCAGCTTCTTCACCTTTAGCCACTTGACCCTAGTGGCCAGGCAGTAACTTAGTGACAACAGCCATCAGGTGGCCTAGACCACAAAACTGAGAGCTCCAAAACCACAAATGATCTCCTTATGACATTGCCCCGAAGGCACTCAGGGTAACATACTTGGGGTTATCCTATCATATTCTGGTGAAATAGACGATATTGAGAGAGAAAGACTAAGCCAAGGTCACCCAGGGAGCTTCATTTTTTGACATTAGCAGGACTCATGGGAAGTTACGTATTCTATAAAGATGCACCTTTTCCTTTCCCAGATCAAGCCAATTTGGAGTTGAGTTTAGTTTGAAACACAAAAAACCTGGCTGCCAGAGCTCTGACTGGCGATTGCCTGTGATGCCACCAAAAAGCAGCCCTTATGTCCCTAGATGCCATTGTTTTAAAATGTATGCATACTGTTAAATAATGAAAGTTGAACATTCAAATATTTGTGCACAGTTTTTAAAATGAAAAACGCAGACATCCTATCTAAAACATGAAAGAAGTGTCAAGACTGATGACGGAACCAAAATTTGACTTGCTGTTATGTGTAGTGTGTGTGTGTGTGTGTGTGTGTGTGTGTGAAGTGCTGTCAAGTCGCAATCAACTTATGATGACCCCATATGGTTTTCAAGACAAGTGAGAAGCAGAGGTGATTTGCCACTGCCTTCCTCTACAGAGTCTTCCTTGGAAGTCTCCCATCCAAGTACTGACCCTGCTTAGGTTACAAAATTTGAGGAGATCAGGCTATACTATATCATTCCACATTTCCTGTATGTAGATGACAAGACCAAATACATAGATTACAATACCACTTTGACAGCTCTCTAAGTACTACACCAATGACTGATTAGTGATTTGAACCCAGGGCTCCATCCAACACTGTATTCACTACTGCACCCCATCTATTCTCCAATATAATCTGATTTTTTAAACAGTCTAATATGCGGGGAGGGGGTGATACATGTCAAACAAAATAAAACCAGGAGAATTACAAATCCTATATGTCTCTAGATGCCAAGATACTGCTGATTTTCAGCGTAACATATCAGAGAGTGTTTTCACACTCCAGCCTTTGACATATAGTTATTATAGCTGGTGCAGTGTGCACTCAAAGCAAGACATGGCTTGTCTCCTGCACCATGCAAAGGTGAACCGCCACACGAAGGGAGAATTCAAGCAGTGTAATCCATTAGAGTCCATTTACAAAGTAACAGATATTTTACAGACATTCAACAGACGTTCAATCAAATCATAATCTCAGAAACCTGCCAGCAATAAAACCCATAAATTAAAATCAAGTTATATAAGCATGACTTGATGAACCTGATGTAATCTGATGGCATGAGATGCATATCCTACATTAAGTCGCAAATTCCCCCTTCTTTTCTCTTATCCATTAATAATGGGGCAGAGAATGGCTAGCAAGTGGTTTGTAGCCGATATGTTTATCTACTTACAGCTCAATAAACTCAGAAACCTGGGTAGGGTGAAATTGTTTTATAGTGGATTATTTGTCATTAGTTTCTTTCTACCATATCACCTATTTATTAACAAATTGGTGCCCTTTATAGCCTTCACATTAATAAATGAGCTATTCCTTCCATTGCTGTGGAATGCATATAAATACAGTTCACGCTGAGTGGCTCCATTTACAATGCTTGGGCTATAATGCAACAAGTTTCTCAGGTTTGCTAGTTTGTTTTCTGTAAAATGCAGGGATAAATGGGTGGTTTGACCCACCTCTTCTTTGCGCTCATTTTTTAATTTTAATTTTTTTAAATTGTGAAATCCCTATATACTTCCAGCAATGGCTGTTCAGGGCCTCTGAGAAGCTTACAGGTGGTAAGCATGAGGACAACTGTACTTCCTTGCCATTCAGAAGTACATTGCCTCTTGCCAAAGGGCTCCATTTAGCTTCCATAAATGGAAGAGTGAACAAGCAGGATTTTTTTTGGGAGGGGGGATAGTTTTGCAACAAGTGAGCCAACGGAAAGTATGGTGGAAGCCATTTGGTGGCATTGATCAAACTGTGGCACTCCTATATTTTGGAGTTATCAACTTCTCCTTGAATTGCAAAATTGATTTCTAACTCCAAAACCCACTGTGTTTTGCTGGAGCAGAATTCCCAGTTTAAGCAAAACTCCCTGGAACATAACCAAGAGCCTCCTCCACTCATCTCTGGTCTTCTCTCTCAGCCCAGGAATGGTGGTGGATACAAGCAGCTCTGCTCTGACTATGGTGTGTTGTTATGTATCAGCTAGGTTGTCTGTGTGCATTTCCAAAGGACAGTTCCATCCTGTGGTGGCGGATAAAATGCTACCGAGTGTCACCATCCAGCCATTCCACTGTTCAGAGCAATCGTTTTTACATGATTACAAAATGTTCAGTTTTCATGGGCTTGGCCTCACTAAATGTTCTAAAATGTATAAAAGGAGGAAGATGAAAAAAAAAATTGCTGAGGAATAATAGCAAGTCACTCACTTTTACTCCTTAGACTTTTACGTTTAATTTTGACAGGTTTTAATATTAAAACTTGGAAGGGGGAGAGAAGAGGGCTTATTTCAACTTATCTTGTCACTTCAGAAGGGTAATTTGTCAGGTAAATCACCTGCTGAGTAACCTTTCAAGTGTAAATGCAAGTTGAAAGCATCCTTACTACTGAGAGGAAGGGGAATGTGGAGGGTGTCGCAAAGACAACCTCCACCTCCATCTGGCCGGGAGACCATCCTTCAGGCGCAGGCCTAGCAACAGTCATCCAGTCTTTGGTCTCAGCATGATGGCTTGACTGTGACACGTTTTACCTTTACCTGACCCAGCATGCCATCCTGGAAGCTTCCTTTAGCTGGAGAAGAAGCATCTGTTCAGCTAAGCAAAGTGAACAAACAAAAACACATGGAATATACTTGGGCTGTGTTCACACAAACAGGTCTGCCAGTTTTTCAAACCCAGGAATACTGATCCTGTACAGGTTTCCTCAGATATAAGGCCTGGAGAATTCAGTGGAAACATCTCAGCTAGGGATGTCAGCCTCCAGGTGGGACCTGGGGATCCCTTGGAATTACAGCAAATCTCCAGACTACAGAGCTCAGTGCCACTGGGGAAAATTAATGTTTTGGAGGGTAGACTCTATGGCATTGTACCACATTGAGGTCCCTGTCCTCCCCAGGCTCCTTTCCCAAATCTCTAGGAATTTCCCAACTTGGATCTGGCAACCCTACCCCTGCATCCCCTACCAGTGGCCAGGGGAGACATGGCAACCCTACATCAAGCATCCATGTAGATGATAGAGTTTACAGTTTGAAACTATGCAGGTTTACTCAGAAGTAATTTGCACGGTGTTCAATGGTGTTTGCTACCAAAGAAAGTGTGACTAAACTTGCAGATTGAAAGAGCAGTTCTGTATATATGTACTGGGAAGTAAACCCACTATGTTCATTGGGGTTTACTGTTTGTTAAGACGTATAGGGAGTACAATCTCTAATTACAGTATAATGCAAACTTCATAGGGGGTAATCCCCAATGAATTCACTGAGACTTGCTTCCAAGTAAATTGCATGGGTTGCATACATAATTGCTGTGATCACATGAGCAGTTTTGCCCAACGCAGCCACCTCTTCCTTCCAGATCAAATGGGTGCAGTCACAACTGTCAGGCATTCCCCCAGCATACTTATTCCATCATGGGATGACTTGGAGCTGGTTTAAAAAGGAAGCATATCACAAGTGGCGTTTTTGGTTCCCTGTGCATTCATTGCATTCATTGACCATGGGATTTCTGCATGGGTAACCTGTGGCAGGGAGTGCTGCATGGATGATATGCCCTGCAACACTTTAAACTAGTACTATTAAACAGGTACAAGCCAACAGTGTGACCACAGCCAATGTATTGTTCTGCTGTTCTCATTGAAGGTTGATGCTCATGTTATGTTCCTCAGTCCTCTCATGTGTTGTGCCATCGATGAGGTGGTAGCTTAGAGGCAGACATAATTTTTCAGCATACTTGAGGGACCACCTTTCCCCATATGTTCCCCAGAGAGTACTGTGTTCAGGGGCTCAAAACCAGCTGGCCCTCCCAGGCCCCAAAGATCCTAGGCTGGCGATAACCAGGACCAGGGCCTTCTCAGTGGTGGCTCTGTACCGGTGGAATGAGCTCCCAGAGGACATCAGGGCCCTGTGGGACCTTTTACAGTTCCGCAGGGTCTGTAAGATGGAGCTCTTCCACCAGGCTTTCGATTAAGAGCCACCTTAAACACCGAGGAGTGACCCTGTGCCCTGGTTTTACCACCCTCAGTCTATCTCGCTGCATAAACTACTCGATCAAATTGAGCCAATTTGAGAATACCACCAGGACTAACACTTAAGTAGTGGTATGGTGGATTTAGGAATCTTTGCTCTGCACTAATTGTTTCCAGCACTTTCAAAAATGGCTACTGATTGTTTATGGATGTTTTATGGATGTTTAATTGTATTTATATATGCATTTTATGTAAACTGCCCTGAGCCCACCTTGGTGGGAAGGGTGGGGTATAAATCGAACAAATACATAAATAAATAAAAATAAAGTCACTCATTACATTGATCACATTAGATGTTTCAAAGACCTCCCATGTTGTCCTTGAAAGTAGAACTGAAGCAAGGATGTAGTGGGACGGGAGGGAAGGCAACATGGTATGGCCTGATCTCCTCTAATGTCGGAAGCTAAGCAGAGTCACTACTTGGGAGGGAGATCACTGAGAAAGACTCCTCAGAGGAAGGTAACGGCAAACCACTTCTGCTTCTCAATTGCCTTGAAAGCCCCTTGCTGTGGCCACTTGACAGCCCTTTTTTACCACACATATATACACACATATGTAGTGGGACAATCTATTCCTTTTAAAAGGGGAATGTGTATTTCAACTATACTGAACTGCTTGTTATATGTAAGTGACCAAGCAGACTTACTCTACCTCCTCTTG
The DNA here is from genome assembly GCA_029375565.1 of Gekko gecko. Taxonomy (NCBI): domain Eukaryota; kingdom Metazoa; phylum Chordata; class Lepidosauria; order Squamata; family Gekkonidae; genus Gekko; species Gekko gecko. The sequence continues at coordinate 71,192,882 of JAPDNY010000001.1, read as the reverse complement.
TAGTCCTGCACATAGTAGAGAGAGTTACTTTCTCTCTAAGAAGCTCAGTGGAGAATTCTGGGCATTCTCGCTGAATAGAATCCTCTTTGTAGGAAGAAAATAGGAAGCATTGCCATTATTGTAAATTAGCTTTGTTTTCCTTCAGTGATGTCACATAGCTGAGTCTGATGTGATTGACTATTCTCAGGATGAAGAAGACCAATTTGAACAACACAAAAAGTATTACCAAAGCAACAGCAGCAAACAGGATCAAAATTAGAGCGCTTTCTCACTTGGAGAATGGCAAGATAGTGCAGCTGTCTGAATGGACGAAAGAGAACAGAGTATGCTGTGAACACTTGCACTCTTGTAATACATGTTCCCTGTGTCTGCCCAGAGAGCATTCAATTGATGGATGTATCTTTAAGGGGAGGCTGGCTCTAAAACATGGAAGTGTCAGGGAGAGAGATTAAAAGACTTATGGTGTGACAGCACCACAATACAGAATACAGAGCTCTGTATTCTTTACAGTTTCTAAATGGTACACTCACCCAGACTGAGCTTCTGGTATAAGCTGCAAGGCTACTTATCTTGCTTCAGATCAAAGACTCTGCAGAAGGCCTTCTCACAAGGCGGAATTACCAAATAACTCCTCCTTCTTGAGGTCTACTAAAACAATACAGATACATGCAGTGGTCAGAATAGGTATCCTGCCAAAGACTTTCAACACCTTTAGTGGGGGCAGAAATCTTAGTTTTTAGATTCTAATAGAGATGAAAGGTGAAAGGGGAGAGCGCAAAAGTGGGCTTGAAGCTCAACATCAAAAAAACTAAGATCATGGCATCCAGCCCCATCACTCCTTGGCAAATAGAAGGGGAAGTCGTAGAAGTAGTGACAGACTTCACGTTCCTGGGATCCCAGATCACTACAGATGGTGACTGCAGCCATGAAATTAAAAGATGCCTGCTCCTTGGGAGGAAAGCGATGGCAAACCTAAACAGCATGATAAAAAGCAGAGACATCACCCTGCCAACAAAAGTCTGCATGATCAAAGCAATGGTATTCCCAGTAGTAATGTATGGCTGCGAGAGTTGGACTATAAGGAAGGCCGAACGCCGAAGAATAGATTCTTTTGAACTATGGTGCTGGAGAAGACTCTTGAGAGTCCCTTGGACTGCAAGGAGATCAAATCATTCAATCCTAAAAGAAATCAAATAATTTGGCCACCAAATGAGAAGGGAGCACCCACTGAAGAAGACTCTGATGCTGGGAAAGTTTGAAGGTCAAAGAAGAAGGGGGTGGCAAAGGATGGGATGGTTAGACAGTGTCATCGATGCAACAAACATGAAATTGAGCAAACTTCAGCGGACAGCGGAAGACAGGAGGGCCTGGCGTGATCTGGTCCATGGGGTCGCAAAGAGTCGGACTCGACTATGCAACTGAACAACAAGAGATGGTAACATTCAAGTAAAGGACCAAGTTGAAAATAATTTCATATTTAAATAGTGAAAAAACAGTGTATTTTAACATTATTTATTGTGATTGCTTCCTGTTTTTTTCAGTGTCACAGGAATTTAGTGTGGCTTGACATTCAAACTAGTGTGCTTCAGAGACATCTGTGGCATGGAAGTTAAACAACTGGGACAGAATAGCTCATGGTATGCACAATACAGTTTACCATGTTCCTGGCTGGTGACATGATCTTTGGGAAGAGTACCTACTATGAATGTTGACTGTTGCAAATGATATTCTTAATTGACTGGTATAAAGGATTTTTAAAGAACACTTTCCCATCACAATATGTTTCCTCCCTTTCTACTGTCTTGGAACTCTGGAGGTTCTGTAACTATCTAAAGAAAATTATAAAAACCATGAAGTAACATAGACACACAGATGGCTAGACAGCTTGGAATCCAAACTCTGTGGCCAACAGATAATAAAAGTTTCATTTCCGGGAACATAGTGCAAATAGTTCTAATAATCATGTGAAATCATCACAAATTTTTTTAGATGGATTCCTTAGGTGGTAAGCTACCATCTCTACACACCAAATGCATATTCTAACTCTTATAAACCAGCAAACATGACATGAAAACAGAAATCTCCTTGTAATTATTGAATAATCTAGATCAGATCTAAGTAGGGTTGCCAGATCCACCTGTCTGGCCAATGGGGGGCTCCTGACATCTTTTCAGGAGACTGGAAGTGATGTTGGGCAACTTCTGGTAAAACCGGAAGTGTATGCCCTAACACATTGACATAGCCTGGCAGTGACGTCATCACGTCAGGTGATGACACTCTGGTTTTGGGGCAAAACTCTATGGTAAATTTGGCTTCAAACCATAGAGTTTTGCCCACAAACCAGAGTGTCACCGCCAACATCACTTCTGGATGACATCATCATGTTGGGGCCTGCTCTTTTGGTTTTACTGAAAATTGCCCAGGAAGGTCAGTTGGGGGTGGGATTTCTCCTGCCAGCCAGCTGACCAGCAGCAGGCAAGAGCCCAGCAAAAGCAGGGGTTCCCTGCTCCCTAGACCTAAGGGAGTTTACTATGGATTATAGATTCCACTTACACTTTCCTGGCTCTGAGCATAAACATTACATTTTCTTTGAAGCAAGCCTGTGAATTCTCAGGGAAAGGAGGATCAGGAATAGTAGCATGCTGCTGGAGGGTGAGCAGAAACTTGGCTAAACTAGAAACTCCATAATTATTGCTTTCAGTATTGTGCACCTTTCCCTAAGCAACATGGAAAAGGTATAGAACAGATGACATTACAAAAGGTGTACTGGTATTTAGTCAGATATCAATATATCTCTCAACAATTTGGAGGTCATTAATTCATAGGGTCACCATAAGTCAGAAGATGCTATTTACCACGCACAATTCTCAATATGGCCCCATCAATGGATATTTAAATCCAGAGGCTGGAACCACGAACAGACCATACAGAGAACAGCCCCAGGTTTGCAGAAAGATCTGAAACACACACACACACAAACAAACAATGGGTTAAAACCCTGGAAAATAATAGAAACAGCTCCTGTAGCTTTAAGAAATGAATGCCATCTGTATCCATTGCTAGGCAACCATAACAATATTATCAGAAGGTTCCATCTTTGCTTTCTGTCAGTAAAAAGCAGGGGAAAGGGGGCAGGGCCCTTTCCAAAGCTGTTTTGTCTTTTAAGAGAGGATTTAGGGCCAGGGCCAGAAGCACCTACTGGGTAACTCACCCAGTTGTGGCTGCTTACTAGTATTCAGCAGTAGCCACCACACAAAAGATAGTGTGGTATGTTTTGAGTTTCAGACTAATCTCCAAAAGACCCAGGTTCAATCCACACTCTGTCACTGAAGCTGTTGGGTGGCCTTGGAACATCACACTCTCTCAGCCTAACGTGCTTCATGGGATGTGCTGTAAGTTGTTTTAGATCCCCATTGTGGAAAAAGGCAAGGAATAAATCAAATTAACACATTTAAAATGTAGTTGAAGATGAAGGGCAGATAAAAAGTTGGTGAGTGGGTGGGTGGGTGGTGGGAAGAAGAACAGAAGTAGGGAAAAGTGAGGATATGGGGGTGCCAGGCAGGGGAAAAAAGGAAATCATGTGGGAAAGAAGATACAGGGGAGAGTGAGACACTTCCCCCACTGCAATTCCTTGCAGGTTTCCCATTGTGCTCCTGGGCTCAACCTTAGTGGCCAGCACTGCACCACTGTGCCTGGCGCGGCCCAATGGCTGGACCCACACAGAAATTTCCCAGGGAGTAGTTGCCAGGGGGAGGGATGGAGGGACAGCTGAAGGGGGGGGGCAAATATAAGTAGATTGGGTGGTGGGTGGGATGGAGAGAAGGAGGCAGGAAAATAGAGGCTGTGGGAGCTTTCAGGGAAGGTAAAGAGGAAATAGTGGGGAACAGGAAAATCAGATGCACCCCCACCAAGTCCTTGAAGGTCCCCCATTTGTATATGATCTAAAGGAAGGAAAGTTGGACTTGGATCAGGGAGAGCTAAATTTGAATCTGTGCTGAATGTCCGGTCGTTTTCTTTCCTGATGTTATTATAAGAATTACACATTGATCTTAGCCAAAAGGCTAAGAAATGAGAAACACTCAAGATTCTTAGGATTCAAAAGTGGCAAAGAAATCAAACCTTGGATATGCATTAGTGAGAGCTGGGTTCAAAGAAAAGGGAACAAATAGTTCCTTGATATATTTTTGAATATATGTCACAAACTGGGCATTCTGAGCAGTGAAGTATCAGTTTTAAGAACAAAAATATGGATAGTACACACGCTGTCATATTTCTGTCAACTTAAGATGGAAGGTTATCAGAATTTACATGAGAATGTTTTTGCAATATGAATGACTAGGAATAAGGCCTGTTGTGGAAATAAACACAATGAGCTATAGAAAGAGGCTCTGGGAGAGTGCCAAGGCCTTGTACACTCAGTGTCAATTTGCTGTGAAGACCTCAGCAGGGTATAATGACACAGAGTCCACCATTTTCTCCAGAGGAACTGATCTCTGCTACCTGAAGAGCAGTTGTAATTTTGAGTGATCTCCATCCCTCACCTGGAGATTGGCAACAATGGTCCCCCCGGATGAAATGGCTGGTTGGGAGGGTGGAGTCTATGGCATTGTACCTGTCTGAGGTCCCATCCCTCTTCAAACCTCACTCTCTCCAGGCTCCCCCTCTCAAATCTCCAGGAATTTCCCAACCTGGAGTTGGCAACCCTATCTCCTTCCCAGCTAAGCATCAACCATTATCTGCCACTGATTCCAGCTTTCCATCTCTCCCCCCTCCCTCCTGTAGATCAGTTGTAAGTCTGAGTGATCTCCACCCCTCACCTGGAGATTGGCAACAGTGGTTCCCCAGAGGGAATGGCTGGTTGGGAGGGTGGAGTCTATGACATTCTACCTGTCTGAGGTCCCAGCCCTCCTCAAACCTCACCCTCTCCAGGTTACATCCCTCAAATCTCCAGGAATTTCCCATGTTGAGTTGGATGCTCTATCTCCTCAGCCAAGCATCAACCTACCTTTATTGCCCCCTCACTCTTCAACTTTCCATCTCCCCCACCAGATGCAGCCTCCACAGTGCTCTGAAACCCTGACTTCCACATCACATTGGCTGTCATGGGGGGGGTCCACCATGTTCTCCAGGGGAACTGATCTCTGTCATCTGGAGAGCAGTTGTAATTCTGAGTTATCTCCAGCCCTCACTTGGAGATTGGCAATAATGGAAAAGTAGTCTTTCTCTGCAATGGGGACCAAAGCAGCTTACATCATTCTCCTCTCCCCCTTTTGATTTGCACAACAACCCTGTGAGGTAGGTTAGGCTGAAAATCTGTGACTGGTCCAAAATCACCCACTTAGCTTCTACAGCAAGAACCTGGATCTAGCAGACCCTGCTCTAAAGCACTGACTCCTATGCCTAGGGTAGCCAACCTCCAGCTGGAGCCTGAAGATCACCAGGTATCACAACTGAACTCCATACAACAGATCTCCCCCCCCCAGAGAAAATAACTGCTTTGGAAGGTGGGCTTTATGGCATTCTGTTCAGCTGAAGCCTCTCCCCTCCCCTCCCCAAACCCTGGCTTCCATAGACTCTACCAGAAAATCTCCTAGCTGGAGCTGGCAACCCTAAGCAGGACTGGCCCCAATGAGTTCCTCACAAAGGCCTACGAAGGGTTTCCTTCCTTTGTCTGAACCAAGCTTGGTTGCCTACTGTGGCAAAATGGGCTCCAGTTTACGACTCAGCTGTTTGCCTCCCAACCTCATCCTGTGGGCGTATCTCACTCCTTAAGTTCACTGCCACCACTCACTGAATTGTCACTGCCTTTTTAGAGGGACAGTGAGACCCCTCTGGCTGAATCTTCCTTTTTGGAGATGGAATCCCCAATCTTTGGAGGATCCCTGGAAAGTTGGCAACCCAAGGGTCCAGCCTTTCTTGTGTCCCTGGGCTACCCCTCCCTTTGGTATTGTGCAGAGCGCAGGGCCGGATCGCCCATTGGCGAACTAGGCGCTCACCTAGGGCGCCCCCAGCATCAGGGGTGCCAAATGGCACCCCACTCCCCCCCCAAAGCGCCCCCCGCTGCCCTAACCGGGCGCCTGCTGTCGCTGCCGCCGCTAGACCCCTGCCCCCTTCCCAGCTTTCCTGGGGCCCCCGCAGCTGCAGAGCCCCCAGGAAATCCGGCGCTGGGAGGGAGGGGGCGGTGGCAGCGGCTAGACCCCCCTGCCCCTTTCCCGCTTTCCCGGGGACCCTGCAGCCGTGGAGCCCCTGGGAAAGCCGGCTCTGGGAGGGAGGGGGCGGCGGCTAGACCCCCCCGCTTCCTTCCCGCTTTCCCGGGGACCCCACAGCCGCAGAGCCCCCGGGAAAGCCGGCTCTGAGAGGGAGGGGGTGGTGGCAGCTAGACCCCCCTGCCCCCTTCCCGCTTTCCCGGGGACCCTGCAGTCGCAGAGCCCCTGGGAAAGCCAGCTCTGGGAGGGAGGGGGCGGCGGCGGCTGGACCCCCCCTCCGCTCCCTTCCCACTTTCCTGGAGACCCCGCAGCTGCGGAGCCCCCAGGAAAGCCGGCTCTGGGAGGGAGGGGCGGCAGCTAGACCGCCCCACCCCTTCCCTTGCTTTCCCGGGGACCCCGCAGCTGCGGAGCCCCTGGGAAAGCCGGCTCTGGGAGGGAGGGGGCGGCGGCTAGACCCCCCCGCCCCCTTCCCTGGCTTTCCCGGGGACCCTGCAGTCGCGGAGCCCCCAGGAAAGCCAGCACTCCGCACCCAGTCTCCAGGTCCCACTGGGAGGTTGGCATCCCCAGTGGGGGGCTCCCCAGGCTGTCCTGCCTAGGGCACCCAGACACCTGGAGCCGGCCCTGGCAGAGTGGGGGAGACTATGTGGTCAGAGCACAACACAGATTATTAGCCCAAATAAAATAATGTAAGTATTTACACAATTATGGCTGAATTTCTGCTGCCTCCCAGGGTGTCCCCACATCTCTGATGTGTAGATAGGCTGGTCAGCACAGGCAGCAGGAGTCTTTCCTAACCTCCTGTGGGATGAAAACTGCCTCTTCCCTGGGTGGGCTGGAGTCTATATTGATGCTGCCTTGCCCCTTGGGACAGTCCCTGTTTTCCCACACTTTTTGGCCTTGGGGCAGCTGGGAACTGTAGGCCAGCAGATGAGGAAGCCCCATTCAACCCAGTGAATGATACCCCTGCAGGCCCCTCTCTGGAACTACAACCCAATTAAGCCTTATGGAGGAACATTTTAAACACAGAGACAGCAGCCATCTCACAGACAGAGGTAACTGCCATTTCGTTACACCTACCAACAGCTACTGAAGGAAAAATTAGTCCCACACAGGAGGCAAGCATCTTCATCAGGAGAGAAAGCTGTCTACCAGAAATTCTGACAGGGCACAGTGGCTGAAGGAGTGGGCAGGGAACAGGAGCAAACCCAGCACCTGGCCAATGGCATGCAAGTACTCTTGAGTGGCAGGCTGGGTGGGACTCAGGCAATGCAGCCAGTGGCTAGGGACCCTCTGAGTAACCAAAGGCTGTGGGAGCATGTGGAACGTTCAGGAGAGTCCATGATCAAAACACAATTATATATAAGGAGAGATAAGCCACATTAGCTAAAACAACCCCCCCATTTATTCATTTCCCCAGTATTTTATCTGATTCATTTGGTTCTTAAAAGTCAGACTCCTTTGGTTATGTATGAGCAAAGTATAAAAGGGAAGTGTGGTGTACTTTCAACTCCGGACTTCGTTTTACAGGATTGGATCCTAAGACAGCTGGGCCCAAAGAGTGTTTGGATTCAGAGCCTCTGAATATGCTCCCTTGCAATAAAGTGCTGAAAGAAGATGTCTTCCAAGAAGTTCACGTTACTGGCTGTCGTAAAATAAAATGGCTATACTATTTCAGCCACCAGTTTCTTCCCATTGTCTTCATTTTAAAAACCATGCAGCCTCAAAGGCCAGCGAAGAGGATGTATTTCAGGACAATTTGAGACTGTGCTGTAACCAAATATTATCTTCAATTTACTTCTTGTTTCATGTTACTTTTTTGGTCCTTGAGTTCTTCAAAGTTCAACATTTACTTGTGACATTAATGTGACTTGCTAACCTTCCTATTATTTGTGCAATCAATAGGGGAACAATATATTGTGTAATTCTGCATTTAAGTTGCCTGTCACTCAGTGTTTTTTTATTCCCATTGATACTCCAGGTACCACGCATCGAAACTGAAGTCGGCTGTCTTGTCTTCCACTAATCTTGAATGCCTTTTGTTCATAAGGTGTTTTGTATTCATCAGTCAACTATGGACTTATCCTGAAGAAGCTCTCAGTCAGCACCGAGGTCTCAGTGAAAAGGGGATAGTCAACTTGTAAAATATTCATAGCAGAAGGTACCTCAATCATTTTCACCTTTTGACCCTCCAAGCCTGAAAAGGAATATCAACTGTAAGTGACAAATCTTGGAGATGTGAAAAAAAAAAATCAGAGATGAAATAGTTTTGCTTTTTCTCTTATCCACTTTTGATATGAAAGCTATTCAGGAGTCACATTTATCTCCTCACTTTTGCTGCCACTACATTTGGATCCAATTCCAAATAGTTTTAATAAATGCCTGACGTTGAAATGATGGCGATCAAAGCCTCGAGTTAACTATTTGCTCTTTTCTTTTTTTGCCTCTAAAGGAAAAGAACAAGTGTTCAAGAGGCATCATAAATACAGTTTAATTCCCTTGTCATTTTTCTTGCATCAAGTAGCAAGTTTTCCACATTTTTGAAGGTTAGAATTTACAGGAATTGCTGAGAAGTTTTCCTAAAATGAAAGAGAAAATGATGCCAAAGACACTACAACGGAATACTGTTCTGAAAAAGGCTGATGCCATTGCTTATAATGCTGGGAAATGATTCAGTTTTCCCATATGCTAGAAGGTTAAATAAGAAAGGAAGCATCCATGAAACACACTTGCATAGACATCTCATTGGAGACAATGTAGAGAAATATGTATGTTGCAATGAAATTTGTCAGACAATTCACAGTCTTATATTTTCTGGATTGCAGAAAATTCTGGATTCTTTGACTGCAATCCTATGCACAGTTACAAAGGGCTTAATCCTATTGATTTCAGTGGGATTTAATGGTAAATAACTGGGCACAGTATCATACCTATTGTGACTTAGCAAATTTCCTCCCTAGAGAATTGATATTTGAATGTTTCCTAGAATCATAGAACCACAGAGTTGGAAGGGGTCATACTATCTAAGAAGCTGAAGGAGGATTTGTTCAAGCAACAATTTCAGGATGACTTCATAATTGACAACAAGAAAATCATGGTCCTAAAGGAACTACCCAGAGCGATGCTTCAGGACAGACGACTTTTTAAAGACCTGATTGACAAGCTGAAAACAGAGGGCATAAGATATAGATGGGAAATTCCTAAAGGTGTCAGTTTTTCGTTCAAGCAGAAGAGAGTCACCATCAAGTCAGTTGACCAAATGACCAGATTCATCAACGATAATTTTAAAGACTCTGATAAATAATTACAGAATCAACATGGAGAGTCAAATAATTTCATGGAATGTTAATGGACTGAATTCACCCCAAAAAAGGAAAAATATCAGACTCTGGTTGGAAAAACAGAAATGTGATATTGTTTGTTTGCAAGAAACACATATTAAAAAATCAGATGCCAAATTTTTGATTCAAAAAAGATTAGGAGAGGAATTTTATTCACTCTCCTCTCAAAAGAAAAAAGGAGTTGTTACATATATTAAAAAAGAGCTGGAACCAAAAGAAATTTTTAAAGACGATGAAGGGAAATTTTTGGCGGTAGAAGTTGTGCTGCAGAACAAAAAGACATTAATTGTTAATCTCTATGCTCCCAATGGGGCAAAAGAAAACTTTTTTCAGGATCTGTGGGAACAACTACGACAGTTGACCTATGAGCAAACGATTTTAATGGGCGATTTTAATGGTACTGTTGACAATGTTGTTGATAGAAAATCAAAAAAAGGAATTGAGGCCATGGGCAAACTTCCTAAAGTCTTTTTCCAATTGACTAAACATGAACACTTGGCAGACGTTTGGAGAATCAAACATCCCAGAGATAGAGAGTACTCTTTTTATTCATCAAGACACGAATCTTTTTCCAGGATAGATATGATGTGGATGACAGAGAATTTAATCTTGCAAACACGCAAAATTGAGATATTGCCTAGGATTCTTTCTGACCACAGTCCGATAAAATGGTCAACGTATGTTAAGAGGAAAAAATTTCGATGGCGACTTAACGAAGATTTGCTGGACAAGCAAAATATCGTGGATAAAATAAGGTCAGAAACCCAAACATACTTTCAATTGAACTTAAATAAAAGTGTACAGACGCAAACGGTATGGGAAGCCTACAAGGCTGTGATGAGAGGACATCTGATTGCAATTAATAATAATGAAAAGAAACAACAAATGAAGATAGACAAAGAAATTATGGAAAATATTCGGAAAAAAGAAACAGAACTTAAGAAAAGGCCTGGTAAAAAGAAGATTTTGAGAGAATTGAGGATTCTAAGGGAGCAATATGAGGCAAGGTTGAACAAAGAAGTATTTTGGAACTTGAAAAAATTGCAACAGAAATCCTTTGAAGGTGCAAATAAACCTGGCAAATATTTAGCATGGCAATTAAAGAAAAGAAGAGAGAATAAAACAATCACCTGTTTGAAAGATGGAAATAAAGAGATTTTAGACCCAGGAGGAATTAAAAGGGAATTTTTTAAATATTACGCGACTCTCTTTCAATCGAAGCAAGCGGATCCTCAAAAAATGTTGGATTACTTATCCAAAGCTAACTTGATACAACCAAACCTCGAAATGAAAACATTTTTAAATGCTGCAATAACTAAAGACGAAATCAGTAAAGCAATAGCTGAGGCAAAAATCTCTAAAGTCCCAGGCCCGGATGGCTTTTCAGCTAAATTTTATAAAAAATTTCATGAAGATTTGGTTCCGGTGTTGGAGATTCTTCTAAATGAAATTAGAAAGACAGGAAAGATCCCAGACTCCTGGAATGAAGCTGCAATCACCTTAATCCCTAAAGAAATGCAAGATTTAACAAATGTTAAAAACTACCAGCCCATTTCATTATTGAACAACGATTATAAAATATTTGCAAAAATATTGGCAGAGCGCCTTAAAAAGTTTTTGAAAGATACTATTGTTGAAGATCAAGCTGGTTTTTTACCAAATAGACAAATTAAAGACAATATGAGGGTTGTTTTGGACGCAATTGAGTATTATGATAAACACCCTGAAAAAGAAGTTGCTTTTTTATTTTTGGATGCAGAGAAGGCCTTTGATAATTTGAATTGGGAATTTATGTTTAAAGTGCTTGAGAAATCTTTGATGGGCGTAGAATTTACAAGAATGATTCAATCGATATATAAAGAACAAAAAGCTTCGGTGATTGTCAATGCAGAATCAACAGATATGTTCCGGGTAAGAAAAGGTACTAGACAAGGTTGTCCCCTGTCACCATTGTTATTTATCTGGATTTTGGAGATTTTGCTACAAGCGGTCAGAGATGATGATAATATAAAAGGTTTGAATATTGAAGGTTTTTCATTTAAATTAAGAGCATTTGCGGATGATATTATGTTTATTGTTGAAGATCCTGTTAATAATATGCCTAAGGTATTTGAAAAAGTAAGAGAGTTTGGTGATCTTGCAGGGTTTTATGTCAACAAAAATAAATCTAAGATACTGTGTAAAAATATGATTGGTACAAAGCAACAAATGTTACAAAATGTGACAGAATGTGAAGTGGTTAAAAGGGTTAAGTACTTGGGAGTTGAAATTACAATGAAAAATATAGATTTGTTTAAGAATAATTATGAAAAACTGGGGTTCGATAAAGAGTGATTTAGAAAAATGGGAAAAACTAAGGTTATCTCTTCTTGGAAAAATTGCCGTTATTAAAATGAATGTACTGCCCAGGTTAATGTTTCTGTTTCAGACAATACCAATTGTGAAAGATGGAAAAGTGCTGGTAAAATGGCAAAGAGAAATCTTTAAGTTTATCTGGGCAGGGAAGAAGCCAAGAATTAAAATGAAGATAATGTATGATATTAAAGACAGAGGTGGCTTCCAAGTCCCGAATTTGCGTTTGTATCATGAAGCAGTATGTATGTCTTGGTTATCTGAATGGGTAAATTTGGAAAATAGAAAACTTTTAGCTCTTGAGGGGCACGATTGCAGATTTGGCTGGCATGCCTATCTTTGGTATGGGAAAAACAAAGCTGACTCTATGTTTAAGCATCATTATGTAAGGAGGACACTGTTTGATGCATGGATCAGGTATAAGGATACAATTTCGGATGAAAGGCCTCTGTGGATTGTTCCAGCTGCAGTTATACATTTGTTTTCAGAATATAAAGGTAATGACTGGTTGAAGTATCAGGAATTGTTGCAAAAAGAAGGGAAAAAATATGTTTTAAAACCAAATAACGAATTAGAATTTGAGTATGGTTGGTTACAATATTGTCAAATAAGGGACATCTATAAAAAAGACTGTAAAGAGTTTGGTTTTAGAGCTATGAATGATGATATTGAAAATATATGGTTGAAAAAAGAACGGAAAATGATATCAAAAATGTATAAAACTTTGTTGACTGTATATACTTTGGATGAAACTGTTAAAGAACAAATGATAAAGTGGGCCATAAATATGAACAAAGAAATTTCTATGGAATCATGGGAATTTTTGTGGAAAAGATCTTTTAAAATGTCTACCTGTACCAATGTAAAAGAAAATTGTTATAAGATGATGTATAGATGGTACATGACACCAAAAAAGATTGCCAATATTAGTATGGATAAGAACTTGAGTAATAAATGCTGGAAATGTAAAAAAGTAGAGGGTTCTTTTTACCATATGTGGTGGTCATGTGATAAAGTGAAAGCATACTGGTCTAATATATATTGTGTGATGCAGAAAATACTGAAAATCCCAATTGAGAGAAAGCCAGAACTTCTTCTCCTCGGTTTGACAATGGAAAAAATTCCACAAGAAAAAAGGACATTGTTATGGTACATGATTACGTCGGCGAGAATGGCCTTTGCTCAGCATTGGAAAATGGAGAAGGTGCCAGATGTACATGACTGGTTGAGAAAACTGTTATTTTTAGCGGAAATGGACAAAATGACAAAGAAACTAAATGGACAAATGGCAGAACAATACCTAAAAGACTGGGAAGGATTGAAATTGTATCTAGAAACTGAATATAGAATGAAGGGGAAAATATATAACTTGGATACGTATGGATATTGAACGAGAAATGAAATGAATTTTGAACTGTATGTGCTGTTATATACAATATGCTGAAATTGTAGAGGTTATATATAATTCAAATGTGTTACCTGGTTTGTCGATGTACTTAAGTCTAAGCTTGATTGCCTTATAATTTTTCTGTTTGTTATTAGCAGTGTTGGAAGCCTATTAGGGGGGGTGGGGGGATTGGGACGGGGATCTTCTTTTCTGAAATTGTATTGGTAACGTGATTGGAAATGTTGAATGTATACCAATAAAAATTTTGTTTCAAAAAAAAAAAAAAAGGAAGGGGTCATACAGGCCATCTAGTCCAACCCCCTGTTCAATGCAGGATCAGCCTATAATATCCTTGACAAGTGTTTGTCCAACCACTGCTTAAAGACTGCCGGTGAGGGGGAGTTCACCACTTCCCTAGGCAGCTGATTCCACTGTTGCACAACTCCTACTGTAAAAAAGTTTTTCCTGATATCCAGTCAGTACCTTCCCCCCCTAAATTCAAGTCCATTATTGTGAGTCCTATCCTCTGCTGCCAATAGGAACAGCTCCCTGCCCTCCTCTAAGTGACAGCTCTTCAAATATATAAACATTCCCAAGTCTCTCAGCCTTTCCTCATAGGGCTTGGTCTCCAGGCCCCTTATCATCCTCGTCACTTTCCTCTGCACCCATTCCATTCTGTCCACATCCTTTTTTAAGTGAGGCCTCCAGAACTGCACACAATACTCCAGGTGTGGCCTGACCAATGCAGTGTACAGTGGGACTATGACATCTTGTGATTTGGATGTTATGCCTCTGTTGATACAAGAACGCATTAGCCTTTTTCGTCACTGCATCACACTGGCTGCTCATATTTAACTTACAGTCCACCCCTATCCCAAGATCGTGTTCATACACACTGCTACCCAGAAGTGTATCCCCCATGCTGTATGCGGGTTCCTCATTTTTGTTACCCAGATGTAGAACCCAGCACTTATCATTGTTAAATTGCATCTTGGCCACTTTGAACCTCTTTGATCTCTTTGAATTCTATCTCTACCTTCTGGTGTGTTTGCTGCTCCCCCCAATTTGGTGTTATCTGCAGTTTTAATGAGTAGGCCTTCCAACAGCCTCATCCAGATCATTTATAAAAATACTGAAAAATTCTGGGCCCGGAACTGAGCCCTGTGGCACCCCACTGGACACCTCTCTCCATTTAGATGAAATGCCATTGACAAAAACTCTTTGAGTGCTGTTCTCCAACTGGTTTCCTATCCATCTAACTTTCCTAGAGTCCAGTCCACAGTCCTTTAGTTTATCCATCAGAACATCATGGGGAACCCTGTGAAAAACTTTACTGAAATCCAGGTAAACAACATCAACATCTTTCTCTCGATCCAGTAAGCTCATCACTCGATCAAAGAAGGAAATGAGGTTGGTCTGGCAGGATCTGCTGGAGACAAATCTTTGCTGACTTCCCCGGATCACCACATTGTCCTTTAGATGCTTGCAGTTTGATCCCTTTAAAACCTGATGCAGTATCTTCCCTGGGACAGAGGTGAGACTGACTGGCCTGTGATTTCGTAAGTCATCCCTTCTTCATTTTTTGAAAATTGGGTTAATAACTGTCCTCCTCCAGTCTTGTGCATGTATCCTATCCTCCAAGAGATCTCTGTAAGCTCTCTAGAAAGTTCTTTGAGCACATCTGGCCCTGGGGGATTTGGTTCAAAGCCTTTCTGTTCAACTAGACAATTCAGGGTTTTTTAATGTGTGTGGGGGGGGAGCAGGTGGGTTCCTGGGGTGACTGCAGTGTATTTTGGATCAAGGAGATGAGAAACAGTCCCTATGACCTTTTGGATGGAGAATCCTGTCCTTATATATATTTGAATTCTGGTTCCACCACAATCTATGCTTGCCATAATTGATTCGGCTCAAAAACTGGCAGTCAGAAGACACAGGCCAGGGCTGACTGGGTGCTTCGCAAACTCCCGCCCACGTCAGCCCTGATCAGTGTTTTCAGCTCAGTCCGCTCCAGTCCTCCGACAGGAAAGGACTGTCTGGAGTGTTAGCGCAGGGACAGGCCCTCAAGGCTGAGGCAAGTGAGAGAAGCCCTTTTCCGCCCCCAACCCACACCATCCCCTGGGCCTTCTATGAGGGGACTAGGCCCAGAGAAGGCCTTTTCCGTCCCCCACACCCCATCCCCTGGGCCTTCTATGAGGGGACTAGGCCCAGAGAAGGCATTTTCCGTCCCCCACACTCCATCCCCTGGGCCTTCTATGAGGGGACTAGGCCCAGAGAAGCCCTTTTCTGCCCCCCCACATGCCATCCCCTGGGCCTTCTATGGGGCACTAGGCCCAGAGAAGCCCTTTTCTGTCCCCCACACACCATCCCCTGGGCCTTCTATGGGGCACTAGGCCCAGAGAAGCCCTTTTCCATCCCTCACACCCCATTCCCTGGGCCTTCTATGAGGGGACAAGGCCCAGAGAAGCCCTTTTCCGTCCCCCACACCCCATCCCCTGGGCCTTCTATGGGGCACTAGGCCCAGAGAAGCCCTTCTCCGTCCCGCACACCCCATCCCCTGGGCCATCTATGGGGGGACTAGGCCCAGAGAAGGCCTTTTCCGCCCCCC
Organism: Gekko gecko; assembly: GCA_029375565.1. Lineage (NCBI taxonomy): Eukaryota > Metazoa > Chordata > Lepidosauria > Squamata > Gekkonidae > Gekko > Gekko gecko. The sequence goes on along the minus strand of JAPDNY010000001.1, from coordinate 71,176,994 downwards.
ACACGCCATCCCCTGGGCCTTCTATGGGGCACTAGGCCCAGAGGACGCCTTTCCCACCCCCTCCAAACCATCCCCTGAGCTTTCTATGAGGGGACTAGGCCCAGAGAAGGCCTTTTCCACCCCCCACCACATGCCATACCCTGAGCCTTCTATGGGGCACTAGGCCCAGAGAAGCCCTTTTCCGCCCCCCACATGCCATATCCTGAGCCTTCTATGGGGCACTAGGCCCAGAGAAGCCATTTTCCGCCCCCACATGCCATACCCTGAGCCTTCCATGGGGCCCTAGGCCCAGAGAAGCCCCTTTCCACCCCCCACGCCATCCCCTGAGCCTTTTATGGGGCCCTAGGCCCAGAGAAGCCCTTTTCCGCCCCCACGTGCAATCCCCTGGGCCTTCTATGGGGCACTAGGCCCAGAGAAACCCTTTTCCGCCCCCACACGCCATCCCCTGAGCCTTCTATGGGGCAAAAGGCCCAGAGAAGCCCTTTTCCGCCCCCACACGCTATCCCCTGGGCCTTCTATGAGGGGACTAGGCCCAGAGAAGCCCTTTTCCGTCCCTCACACTCCATCCCCTGGGCCTTCTATGGGGCACTAGGCCCAGAGAAGCCCTTTTCCATCCCTCACACCCCATTCCCTGGGCCTTCTATGAGGGGACAAGGCCCAGAGAAGCCCTTTTCCGTCCCCCACACCCCATCCCCTGGGCCTTCTATGGGGCACTAGGCCCAGAGAAGCCCTTCTCCGTCCCGCACACCCCATCCCCTGGGCCATCTATGGGGGGACTAGGCCCAGAGAAGGCCTTTTCCGCCCCCCACACGCCATCCCCTGGGCCTTCTATGGGGCACTAGGCCCAGAGGAGGCCTTTCCCACCCCCTCCAAACCATCCCCTGGGCCTTCTATGAGGGGACTAGGCCCAGAGAAGCCCTTTTCCGTCCCTCACACTCCTACCCTGGGCCTTCTATGGGGCACTAGGCCCAGAGAAGCCCTTTTCCGTCCCCCACACCCCATCCCCTGGGCCTTCTATGGGGCACTAGGCCCAGAGAAGCCCTTTTCCGTCCCCCACACCCCATCCCCTGGGCCTTCTAAGGGGCACTAGGCCCAGAGAAGCCCTTTTCCGTCCCCCACACTCTATCCCCTGGGCCTTCTATGAGGGGACTAGGCCCAGAGAAGCCCTTTTCTGCCCCCCACATGCCATCCCCTGGGCCTTCTATGGGGCACTAGGCCCAGAGAAGCCCTTTTCTGTCCCCCACACACCATCCCCTGGGCCTTCTATGGGGCACTTGGCCCAGAGAAGCCCTTTTCCATCCCTCACACCCCATTCCCTGGGCCTTCTATGAGGGGACTAGGCCCAGAGAAGCCCTTCTCCGTCCCGCACACCCCATCCCCTGGGCCTTCTATGGGGCACTAGGCCCAGAGAAGCCCTTCTCCGTCCTGCACACCCCATCCCCTGGGCCTTCTATGAGGGGACTAGGCCCAGAGAAGGCCTTTTCCACCCCCACACCCCATCCCCTGGGCCTTCTATGGGGCACTATGCCCAGAGAAGGCCTTTTCTGCCCCCACACGCCATCCCCTGGGCCTTCTATGGGGCACTAGGCCCAGAGAAGGCCTTTCCCACCCCCTCCAAACCATCCCCTGAGCCTTCTATGGGGCACTAGGCCCAGAAAAGGCCTTTTCTGCCCCCCCACATGCCATACCCTGAGCCTTCCATGGGGCACTAGGCCCAGAGAAGCCCTTTTCCGCCCCCCACATGCCATATCCTGAGCCTTCTATGGGGCACTAGGCCCAGAGAAGCCATTTTCCGCCCCCCACATGCCATCCCCTGAGCCTTCCATGGGGCACTAGGCCCAGAGAAGCCCCTTTCCACCCCCACGCCATCCCCTGAGCCTTTTATGGGGCCCTAGGCCCAGAGAAGCCCTTTTCCGCACCCTACACGCCATCCCCTGAGCCTTCTATGGGGCACTAGGCCCAGAGAAGCCCTTTTCCGCCCCCCCACATGCCATATCCTGAGCCTTCTATGGGGCACTAGGCCCAGAGAAGCCATTTTCCGCCCCCCACATGCCACCCCCTGAGCCTTCCATGGGGCACTAGGCCCAGAGAAGCCCCTTTCCACCCCCCACGTGCAATCCCCTGGGCCTTCTATGGGGCACTAGGCCCAGAGAAGCCCTTTTCCGCCCCCACACGCCATCCCCTGAGCCTTCTATGGGGCACAAGGCCCAGAGAAGGCCTTTTCCGCCCCCCCACGCCATCCCCTGGACCTTCTATGAGGGGACTAGGCCCAGAGAAGCCCTTTTCCGTCTCTCACACTCCATCCCCTGGGCCTTCTATGAGGGGACTAGGCCCAGAGAAGCCCCTTTCCGCCCCCCACCCCATCCTCTGGGCCTTCTATGGGGCACTAGGCCCAGAGAAGTCCTTTTCCGTCCCCCACACCCCATCCCCTGGGCCTTCTATGGGGCACTAGGCCCATTTACGTACCCCACACCCCATCCCCTGGGACATCTAAGGGGCACTAGGCCCAGAGAAGGCCTCTTTCCGCCCACCACACCCCAACCCCTGGGCCTTCTGTGGGGCACTAGGCCCAGAGAAGCCCTTTTCCGCCCCCACATGCCATCCCCTGGGCCTTCTATGGGGCACTAGGCCCAGAGAAGCCCTTTTCCGTCCCCCACACCCCATCCCCTGGGCCTTCTAAGGGGCACTAGGCCCAGAGAAGGCCTCTTTCCGCCCACCACACCCCATCCCCTGGGCCTTCTATGGGGCACTAGGCCCAGAGAAGCCCTTTTCCGTCCCCCACATGCCATACCCTGAGCCTTCTATGGGGCACTAAGCCCAGAGAGGGCCTTTTCCACCCCCCAACTCATCCCCTGAGCCTTCTATGGGGCACTAGGCTTAGAGAAGCCCTTTTCCGCCCCCCACTCCATCCCCTGAGCCTTCTATGGGGCACAAGGCCCAGGGAAGGCCTTTTCCATCCCCCACACGCCATCCCCTGGGCCTTCTATGGGGCACTAGGCCCAGGGAAGGCCTTTTCCGTCCCCCACACTCCCTTCCTTTCCCCCTTTCCTTTTTTCCTGTCTCCTTTTTCCTCTTCCCTCCTTCCTTCCTTCCTTCCTTCCTTCCTTCCTTCCTTCCTTCCTTCCTTCCTTCCTTCCTTCCTCCAACCCTCTCTCCCTTCCACCTCCCTCTCTTCCTTTCTAGGGCCCGTTGTCTTCCACAACGGCTCTGCTCCCTAGTCCTATATATATAAAAGGCAAGCCATGCTGGCGATGACTCACCTACTCTCTCATTGGCCACTGGGGAAGCTGCCTTGGTGTCCCATTGGCCCATCCCATCAGCTTTTTCATTCTTACACTCCCACTTTTGATGCATTGCACCTTGGGAGTTGTAGTTCTCAGCTGGCCTTACTGCAACCATAGCAAAAGGAATTAGAACTAAAACTCCTAAAAAACCATGGGGCATTAGCAGGGAGTCAGTTAAACTGTTAATCAGTTAAAGTGTTAAAACAGAAAATAGCTTTGAAATTGAAGGGCGTTAGGGGGAAAGGGAAGGCTTGGACATCACTCTGAATTACAATTGATTTCCAGACTACAGAGATCAGTCCCCATGAAGAAAATGGTTGCTTTGGAGGGTGAGCTCTATAGCATTATACCTCACTGAAGTCCTTCAACAAACCTGGCCCTCCCCTTAGTATTGGCAACCTCCAGGTGGCACGTGGAGATCTCCAAACTCAGTTCTCCTGGAGAAAATGGCTGCTTCAGGCAGTGGACTTTATGGCATTATACTCTGCTGAGGTCCCTCCCCACCACAAACCCTGCCCTTTCTAGGCTCTACCCCTCAAATCTACAGGCATTTCCCAACCCAGAGTTGGCAACCCTGTAACTGGCAATGGAACAGCTTTCCAGACCCTTGAAACCCAGAAAACAAAGTTATAAGAGGAGATGCTTTTCTATCTTAGCTGCCACTGCATAGCCCCAAATCAACCTAAGTCAGTGGTGGAGGGAACCATACCTGTTACCATGCGGCTCTTCTCCCATACTACCCACTTGGAGCAGCAAAATGACTTGAGACAGCTCTGCCTTATAACTAAGTAGAAGGAAATAAACATGGTTTGCCTCCCTCTATTTTCTCATTCCCTCCACCGTCCCACCAGCCACAGCTGGGACACTCACCTGGAGCCTCTTTCTAGAGCTCATTGTATTTCTTCCCACAATGGGCCTTAGTCTTAGTCTTGTGAGAATGAATGAATTAATATATTAATGAATTAATGAATGGCAGCTTTGGAAAGTACCAGCACACAGGAACCAAAGAAATCTTTAAAGCAGAGGAGGAGATATAATGAAATGGCAGGTTCTTAAAGAGATGGGAGTACCAGACCACCTCACATGTCTCCTGAGAAACCTGTATAAGTGTCAGGAAGCAACATTTAGAACCGGATATGGAACAACTGATTGGTTTAGCATAGGAAAAGGAGTACAACAAGGATGTATATTGTCACCTTGCTTATTTAATTTATATGCAGAGTACATCATGCAAAATGCTGGCCTGGATGAATCACAAGCTGGAGTTAAGATTGCTGGGGAAAAGATCAATAACCTCAGATATGCAGACGATACCACTCTGATGGCAGAAAGTGAAGAGGACCTAAAGAGCCTCTTGTTCAGGGAGCATTCACTGGAGAAGAGCCTGATGCTGGGAAAGATTGAAGGTCAAAGAAGAAGGGGACGGCAAAGGATGAGATGGTTAGACAGTGTCATCAATGCAACGAACATGAAATTGAGCAAACTTCAGCGGACAGCGGAAGACAGGAGGGCCTGGCGTGATCTGGTCCATGGGGTCGCGAAGAGTCGGACTCAACTGTGCGACTGAACAACAACAACAATGTTTGACAGTTGAACTTACTGTGTTGGAACTTACTGTATCAATAAGTCATGAGCCTCAGTCAGATAGGCAGACTATAAATATAGCAAATAAATTAAAAAATAAGCATGCCAATCATGAGATCTATTTGGTTTACTACTGAACAACTCAAAGGCCTGCCAAACAGGTCTACATTGGTGTTTTGCAAAACTGTGCATATATGAAATACTGCTGATCCAAACAATATGGCTGTCATTAACATTCCCCCCTAATATGGTCCCATGACTTCCACTAAGGACTATTTAGACAAACATAAAACATAAGAGAAGCCAATGTTGGATCAGGCCAATGGCCCATCTAGTCCAACACACTATCACACAGTGGCCAAAAATACCAGGTGCCATCAGGAGGTCCAGCAGTGGGGCCAGGACACTAGAAGCCCTCCCAGGCTACCCCCCCACCCCCACGCAGCACCAAGAATACAGTGCACCACTTGCCCCAGCCTGAGAGTTCCTATCTATACCTTGTGGCTAATAGTCACTGATGGACTTCTGTTCCATATGCTTATCTAATTCCTTCTTGAAGCTGTCCATGCTTGTAGCCGCCATCACCTCCTGTGGAAGTGAATTCCATGTGTTAGTCACTCTTTGGGTGAAGAAGTACTTCCTTTTATCCATTCTAACCTGACTGCTTAGCAATTTCATTGAGTACCCACGAGTTCTTGTATTGTGAGAAAGGGAGAAAAGTACTTCTTTCTCAACCTGCTCAATCCCATTCATAATCTTATAAACTTTGATCATGTCAGCCGTCGTTTCTCCAAGCTAAAGAGCCCCAAGTGTTTTAACCTTTCTTCATAGGGAAAATGTTCCAACCCTTTTATCATTCTAGTTGCCCTTTTCTGTATTTTTTCCAATGCTATAATATTCTTTTTGAGGTGTGGTGACCAGAACTGTACAGAGTACTCCAAATGAGGTCACGCCATCGATTTATACAGGGGCATGATGATACTGGCTGATTTGTTTTCAGTTCCCTTCCTAATAATCCCCATCATAGCTTTGACCTTTTTTATTGCAGTTGTACACTGTCTCAACATTTTCATTGAGTTCTCTGCTATGACTCCAAGATCTCTCTCTTGGTCAGGTACTGCCGGTTGGGACCCCATCAACATGTATTTATGGTTTGGATTTTTGGCTCCAATGTGAATCACTTTGCACTTGGCCACATTGAACCCCATTTACCACGTTGACGCCCACTCGCCCATCCTCGACAGATCCCTTTGGAGTGCCTCAAAATCCTCCCTGGTTCTCAGCACCCTGAACAATTTCATGTCATCTGCAAATTTAGCCACTTCACTGCTTACTCCCAACTCCAAATCATTAATAAACAAGTGAAAAAGCATCGGACCCAGTACTGGTCCCTGTGGTACCCCACTGCTTACCACCCTCCACTGAGAAAATTGCCCATTTATACTCACTCTCTGTTTCCTATTAATTAGCCAGTTTTTGATCCACAAGAGGACTTGTCCTTTTATCCCATGACTATTGAGCTTACTTAGGACCCTTTGATGAGGAACTTTATCAAACACTTTCTGGAAGTCAAGGTAAACAACATCTATTGGGTCCCCCTTGTCCACATGTTTGTTCACTCCCTCAAAAAACACTAATAGGCTAGTGAGACAAGATCTTCCTTTACAGAACCCATGCTGAGTCTGCCTCAATAGTTTTTGTTCATCAATGTGCCTACTAATTCTTTCCTGGTGATTTATCAATTTTTAAGTTCTTAGGACCTCCTCTCTCATCACCTCAATCTGTCTTTCAATACCCGTCCCAAAATCAGTGGTTCTGGAGTGGGCATGCACTTCTCATCTTCCACAGTGAAGACAGAGGCAAAAAATGCATTCAGCTTCTCAGCCATTACCCTATCATCCTTCAGTACCCCTTTTATCCCTCAGTCATCCAAGGTGTCCCACTGCCTCCCTGGCTAGTTTCCTGCTTCTACTGTATTTGAAGAAAGTTTTATTGTTGGTATTTATGTTTTTCACTATATGCTCAGGTGTCTTTTCGTAGAAAAACAGCTGCAGGAGCTCATTAGCATATGGTATGCTAATGAGCTATTAAGCTATTAGCATATGCCACGTCCCCTGACATCACCGGAAGTAATGGCAGAAGGAGAAGCAAAAGGGGGGGAGGCATCTTCAAAAGCCTCCCCTTCCCTTCCCCAGCTGGCCTGGGTGGGGGAGCTAAGAGAGAAGGGGTTTGAAGTTTAAACTCCTTCTCACGATAGTTGGGCCACAGAAGGAGGAAAGAGGGAAGGAAAGAGAGAGAGAGAGTAGAGAGAAGGAAAGAGGGGAAGAAAGAGAAGGAAAGAAGGAGGGAAAGAAAGAGAGGGAAGAAGGAGGGAAACAGGGAAAGGAGGAAAAAAGAGAAGAGAAGAAGGTGGGAAAGAAAGAAAGAGAGAGAGAAAGAGAGAAGAGAAGAAGGAGGGAAAGGAGAGAAGGAAAGGAGAGAATGAAAGAAATTTGGCTGCAGTTCGGCCTCATTATATCCTATGGGCCATTGAAGTCAATGGTGAAAACATAGGGTATATTCTGGGGGCTGGAGGGGAGGGGGTTTGAGGGAGAGGTTCCAAACTCACAGGGTAGCTGTTGGAGCCTCTCCCCAAGATACCCACCAAGTTTCAAGAACATTGGATTAGGGGGTCCAATTCTATGGGCTCCCAACCAGGTTGCTCCCATTCCCTCCATTTTTCTCTAAGGTGGGAAAAAAGTAACTTTCCCAATGGTTTTGACCCTTTCTACTTTCCCTTTCAGTTTCCTCCTCACATGTCCCCTCATATCAGAGAAGTTGCTCCATTTGCAGTTGCTGGATGACCTCGGGCAAGCCAGAGTTCTGTCAGACCTTTTAAAGTTAAAAGTGGTTGTATCCGTCTTTTTGGGCAACTCCCTATTTATACAAATGTTAAACTCAATAGCATTATGGTGACTGTTCCCAAGTGGTGCAATCACTTTTACATCTGTCACCAGGTCTTGGGCGTTACTTAGGACCAAATCCAGGATTGCCTCTCCCCTGGTAGGTTGTGTGACCATCTGTTCCATAGCACAGTCATTGAGAGTGTCTAGAAACTCAATCTCTTTTTCCTGACTTGAACAAATATTGACCCAATCAATGTGTGGGTAGTTAAAATCAGCTATTACAACACAGTTATTTTGTCTAGCTGCTATCTTTAATTCATACATCATTTCATAATCCTCGTCTATCTTTTGATCTGGTGGGTGATGATAAACTCCCAGCGTTAAGCTTCCTTTTTGGGCCCACTATTTCAACCCTTAGCATTTCCAGAACTCCATCAAGCCATGTGAGAATGTGGATGAACAAAACGTATGGTACTATTAGGAAGGAATAGTTGAAACACCCTGCTTGAAGACATGGACAAGTCAATGAACAGATGGATAGTCTATCAGAAAATTGGCTTCCTCTTTTTGTCTGCACACAGAGGCAGTGGAGCAGTGAAATGATTACAAAAATCAGTGATTTCCATATAGTTCACAGCAACTTCTAGAACCTGATGCCAAGACTTAATAGTTCTGTGTATTTTCATGCCTCAGAAACATTTGCATAAGAAATGTATAAGATGAATTAGAATAGTTGTTTTTAGGTTTAAAACCTGGAAACATTCTTAAGTTCCCCCTTATCTCTGCAATGCTAACAGTCATAGCAGTAAAAGGTATGTTTCCCCCCCCCAGGATCACTTAATCATGATATAGATAATAGGAATCTTGGGGTGTGGGTGGTAGAACAGCAACAAAGGGAATTTTGGATGGCAATGGGTGGTGGGTCAGGTGGGTTGAGTCTGGAGTAATGGGGTAGGGGAAGGATCAGAAACTGCAGACTTTAAAAAATATAAAAGTGTTTCAATCTGAAAATAAACTCTTGTTCTTTAAGCTGAAGCTGTCATATCAGAACTAGAACAACCTATTTTTTCGCAAAATTGTCAGGTGAGGTGAATAAAATTGCCTAGTAGAGTGACACACTCACTGTCCCTACTCTGGCAATGGGCCTGCATGGAAATCATTTCCAGCAGCTTCCACATTTTATTGATTTGTGTGTGTTCCATCTCTCTGTCTCCTAATAAGAGAGGTTTGTTATGTTAGTGTTCTGTTCTTTTCCCAAGAAGCTCAGCTGTTTTAGTTTAAGAGACAGTGGTTATTCATGGTCATCACGCTTCATGACTGAACAGGGCTTTGAACAGGGATCTTCAGTTTCAGCCCAACGCTCTGTCCTCTGCACTGGCTCCAGGTAGGTTATTATTATTCCCTTTTTACAGATGAGAATTTGAACCTGAAAACTTCCTTGAGGGAATCCAACCAATGAAATCATAGCTCTCTGAGGGTTCAGCCTTCTGACCAAAATGCTTTGCAGTCCAATCCTTAGAATCTCTGACCCATAGAGTTTTATGACTAGACTAATGGCCCAGACACAAACTTTATGTCCATAGTGTTCCCTCTGTTGATCCTTGTTATCTGGCAAATCTCTTGAAACATGGAGGGGGTGTTTTCAATACCCTGTCTAAACATCTGATTCACTTTTCCTCCCACTGCTCTTAATTAAGCTGATTACACTCACCCTGAAGTCTCTTTTAGGAACATAAATAAAGAGGTCTTATGCTAGTAAATGGGTCTTTTTCCAAAGCGGATTCCTGGGATACCCAGGAGACCTACTTTATTAATGAAGCAGTCAGGTGTTTGCAGTAGTATATCTAGACACATTTCCCTCTTGCCCCCATCAAAAATTAATCAAGTAATTGGAGGCATAATTAAAATATGCTAGGTGGGGCTATATCCTGTTGTTAATGTTGATAGAAATTTAATAAGCAGGTCATCAGAGAGAAACTTACTGGCTCAAGCAGATTGGGAATAGGATATAAACCTGTTCACCTCAAGTTCACTGACTGGCTGTGTGCCAGGTGGTAGAGACTGACATTCTTTCAATGAAAATTGCCACTGGCCTATGCAATAGAATGATAGCTCATCTTAATTCATAGCCAACTCTGATTGCTAGAGCCAGTATGGTGTAGTGGTTAAGTGCATGGACTCTAATCTGGGAGAACCGGATTTGATTCCCCATTCCTCCATTTGCAGTTGCTGGATGACCTCGGGCAAGCCAGAGTTCTGTCAGAGCTGTTCCCTCAAGGACAGTCCTGGAAAGAGCTTTCTCAGCCCCGCCTACCTCCCAGGGTGTCTGTGGTGGGGAGGGGAAGGGAAAGGAGTTTGTAAGCTGCTCTGAGACTCCAAGTGAAGGGTGAGGTATAAATCCAGTCTCTTCCTCCTCCTCCTCCTCCTCCAAGATAGATGGGAAGATGACAAAATTTTATTTATTTATTTATTTATTTATTTATTTATTTATTTATTTATTTGATTTGATTTTTACCCTACCGTCCCAGCCAAAGCCGGCTCAGGGCGGCTTACAACAGAGTAAAATCAGACAATACAATGCATAAAATCACATAAATTAATATACATACAATGTTAAAACTCTGACATGGTAGAACATAATAAAGTGCTAGCAATCCTCAATTTCCAGTTGGCTGTTCTGTCTCTTTGGCTATCTTAGGTAATTGGTACAGGCAGTATTTAAGGGACCGGTGGGTCAGGGTTCAGCCAGCATAGCTATTAATTGCTGGTGATGGACTATTAGATGGTGGCAGCTCCAAAGGCCTGGCAGAAGAGCTCCATTTTGCAGGCCCTGCAGAACTGTGAGAAGTCCCGCAGGGCCCTGGTCTCTTCTGGGAGCTCGTTCCACCAGAGAGGAGCTGCCACCAAAAATGCCCAGGCCCTAGTTGCAACCAATTTTGCCTCCTTGAAGCTCGGGAGAGCCAGCCAATTCTGGGTCCCAGATCTCAACATCCTCTGGGGCATATATAGGGAAAGGCGGTCCCTCAGGTATGCAGGTCCCTGGCCATAAAGGGCTTTAAAGGTAAGTACCAGCACCTTGAAGCGAACACGGTATAGCCAGTGCAATGCCTATAAGCACAGGTCAGATGTACTCCCAGATTGAGATTCCCATCAGCAACCTGGCTGCGGCATTTTGCACCAGCTGCAGCTTCCAGATTTGCAACAAGGGCAGCCTCATGTAGAGGGCATTACAGTAATCCAATCTCGAGGTGACCACTGCATGGATCACTATTGCCAGGTCATTGCATTCAAGGAAGGGAACCAACTGCCTAATCAGCTGAAGGTGGTAAAAGGCTGACTTGGCGGTGGCTGCTATCTGGGCCTCCATTGCTAAGGAGGCATCTAGGAGCACTCCCAGACTCCTAATCTCCGGCACTGGCACAAGTGGTGCCCCATCAAAGGTCGGGAGTGGGATCCCTGCCCTCAGACCACTCTGACTCAGGCACAGGACCTCCATCTTCGTCACATTCAATTTCAACCAGTTCAGTCTAAGCCAACCAGCCACAGCTTGTAACATCCAGTCTAGATCCTTCAGTTTGGAGTCAGACTGGCCATTCAGCAACAGATAGAGCTGGGTGTCATCTGCATATTGGTGACAACCCAGCCCATGCCTCTGGGCAATCTGGGCAAGAGGGCACATATAGATGTTAAAGAACATTGGGGACAGCACTGCCCCTTGGGGCACTCCTCATTCCAATGGGTGCTTTCAGGATAGCTGGTCCCCCAGCCCCACTCTTTGTCCCCCATTTGGAGAAAGGAAACAAGCCACTGTAAGGCTAGTCCTTGAACTCCAATGTTGGTGAGGGGGCAGGGCAGCTGATGGTTGACAGTGTCGAACGCAGCCAACAGGTCTAACAACAACAGCACTGCTGATCCAGGTGCCTCTGGAGGTCACCTGTGGGGGTGACCAGTGCCGTCTCCGTCCCGTGGCCCAGGTGAAAGCCGGACTGGAAGAGATCTAAGATGGAAGCATCATCCAAAAAGCCCTGTAACTGCACTGTGTTAGCCTGATTGCTCTGAATTATTAATTACTATGGGGAATTTGTGATATTATAAAATAGCAATAGGCAATACGGGAGCAAACACCTTTTTATACAGAGGTCCCGCTTCCTCCAGAAGTACCAGAGATAGACAAGGAGACTGGTTTCCAATATAAAATGATTCTTTTACTATAGATTCTTCACAATCAAACACACACACATACATACACTTGTACAGAGCTAGGAAAATTAGAGAGAGATGGATAACACATTTGCATTAGTTGGATATCATTGGTGGGCAATACTTTACCTGTCCGACGAGATGGAGCAATCCTTAGAAAGAATGAGGGAAACTATAGGGGAAATGGAGTCGTGTCTTGAACCAGCCCAGACACATGGAAAGACTCTTGGGTAGCTAATGCAGAGTCAGCCAGATAGGTAGGGTGCAGAGAGAGAGAGAGAAAGAGAGAGAGAGAGAACACATGGCTGGGGCCCCCCTTTTATGAGGGGGGGCTTGGGGGGTTGGGCCAGGCTGGCCACATGTCCTAGTCACATGTCTCTTGGGGGTGGCCTAAGCTGGTCATATGTCTTGGCCCACCTCCTACTAGATTGTCCCAAAAACATGCTGATTGGTACTGGGTTCAAGAGGGAAGAGTCTAAGGGAGTGGGCAATATTGAACTCTAGTAACTCTAAGTAATGAGGTGACGCCTGATGGGATTATGACTCATGTGGCTAGAGTAATTATCATGGATGGTCCTCTATTGTCTTCTGGCTGCAGCTTTTGTGAGGTGAGTTGATCTGGGGGAGGGGGAGTGCATTGCCTACATGTGCAGGAAGAAACTCCTCATGGAGTTTGAGTCTTTGTTCTCCTGCCTTGACATGGCATCTGCCTGGTTTTCAGAGCTTCAAGCAGCTAGGGAGCTGTTCGATTTTACAACAAGTAAGCGGGCAGGTAACCTCAGGAACCGTGGCATATTATTTCAGGAAGATTTCCTTCTGCTGGATATATCTCCAATTGGCATCAGTTTGAGTCACCACGCAATACAATCCCTATTACACACCATTTACTCAGTCCAGATTTCTCTTGCTTATGAAATTATAAGTCCAAGATGGCATTATATGTGCCTTGTGGGGCAACAGTTGCCACTGCCCTCTCTGTTATCTTGCCCAAATAGAACAAGTTTAAACCGGTCGATAGTTGGCTAATTCGGCTGGATCCAAAGATGGCTTTTTCAAGAGGGGGCGCACCACTGCCTCTTTAAGTGCCTCCAGGAACAACCCTTCAAGCAGGGACTTGTTGATGATCTCCTGCAGGGCACCCCAAAACCCCTCATGGCCAGCTTTAATTAGCCACGAAGGACATCGGTCAAGGAGGCATGTGGTGGGGCATACAGTTAGGAGCAATTTGTCAACTTCCTCTAGGCTGAGTGGGCTGAAATAATCCAAAATGTGACAAGAAGACACGCTTAGAGCCTTGAGTTCATTCACTGTATCCACTGTAGCGAGATCACAGTGGAGTGACAAAACTTTATCTGCAAAATAGCTCGCAAAAGCCTCACAGCAGATGTCCAATTCCCTACTGTTTCACCTGTCTTGGGACAGAGCCATAATAGACCGAATCGTTCTAAACAATTGTGCTGGGCGTGAGCTTGTGGATGCAATCATGGCCATATAATACTGTTTCTTAATGGCCTTGACTGCCATCTTGAGGAGAAGGTGGGAGAACTTGAGGCACAAATCTGTACACTGAGGAACATCAGGGAGGCAGAAAGCCTTTTAGACATGACGGAAGAAGGGCTCCTAAGAGAACAGCAAGAGCTAGCAAATCCTAAACAAGAGGAAGGAAGTAACAAGGAACAGGTGGGTGAGTGGAAGAATGTGACCTTGAGGAGTAAGACAGTCAGGAAACACAGCCAGTGGAGCTGCAAAATCGATACCAGCTGCTTCTGATGATGGGAGATCAGAATAGCACACTCCGAGATCAAAAGGATGTAACTGACACACAAGCACATAGGCAGAGAAGGAACCAAACTATCCCACGGAGGAAGAAACAAGTAGTGGCGGTTGGTGACTCCCTACTGAGAGGGACAGAAGAAGGTGTATGCAGACTGGACAAGGAATCTCGAAAGGTTTGTTGTCTTCCTGGAGCGTGTATCTGAGATGTGACTGAGAGAATTCCAAGACTGGTCAAGACCTCTGATTGCTACCTGCTCCTGCTGATCCATGTGGGAACAAACGATACAGCCTGAAGAAACCTTGAATGGAAAGACTACGAGGTTCTGGGCAAGAAAATGAAAGATCTGGGGGCTCAGGTGGTGTTCTCCATTTTACCTGTTGAGGACCATGGAGCTGGAAGGGAGAACAGGATGCTGGAGGTGAATGTCTGGTTATGTAGATGGTGCCATCAAGAGGGATTTGGCTTCCTGGACCATGGTATGTACCTCCGACATGAAGGACTGTTGGGGATGGATGGGGTGCACCTTACAAAGAATGGGAGGAATGTCTTTGCTGGAAGACTTGTGGACCTGATCAGGAGGGCTTTAAACTGAAGACATTGGGGGTGGGAAGAAAAAGCCTGATGTTGTGCGGCATCCCCAACACTAACGTCAAGAAGGGGAGTGACCAGAGAATAAATGAATGGGAGAGAGGTGAGTTTAGTAGTTTTCAGGTAAATTCGAAGGGACCTATGGTAGGAAAGGATGTCTGTAATCTGAGATGTCTTTATACTAATGTACAGAGTATGGAAATAAACAGGAGGAACTTGAACTTCAAATCTTGGAAAGTAATTATCTGATAGGTATCACTGAGACTTGGTGGGATGAGTCTCATATATGGAGCACAGCGATTGAAGGATATACCTTGTTCAAATGGAACAGAATAAACAAAAAAAGGAGGCGGGGTGGCACAATATGTCAACAATGAATATGCTTGCACTGAAATTCAGGATTTTGAGAGTTGCCCCGTTGAAAGTGTGTGGGTAAGGATAGAGCGAGGGAAAAAAGAAGGGGATATTGTTGTGGGGGTATACTACAGACCTCCAAATCAACTGGAGGAACAGGATGATGCATTTGTACAACAGCTTGCTAAACTTTCACAGAGACAGGATGTAGTGGTTATGGGGACTTCAACTATCCAGATATTTGCTGGAAATCAAACTCTGCTAGACATGAGGCATCCCACAGATTCTTGAATAGTCTTGCAGACAACTTCATCTCTCAGAAGGTGGAGGTGGGAACCAGAGGATCTGCTATCCTAGATTTAATTCTGACTAACAAGGAAGAACTGATTGATGAAATGAATGTTGTGGGATCCTTGGGGAATAGTGACCATGTCAGCTTGGAATTTGACATAGAGAAGCATGTAAAACCAGAAGATAGTAGGACTCATATCCTGGACTTCAGGAAAGCTGATTTCAAAAAACTCAGAGAAATAATAGGTAGGATCTCATGGCTGGAAATACTGAGGGGGAAATCTGCACAGGAAGGATGGGTGAAGCTGAAAAATGTGTTTAGGGCACAATTGCAAACTGTTCCAGTAAGAAAGAAAGGTGGGAGACGGGTAATGAAGCCAAGGTCCCTTCCAACTCTAACATTCTATGATTCTATGATTCTATGACCTCATAAATGTCCTATAAGATGCTCTTTTTTTTTTTTTGGTAAATACAATTTATTATTGGATATATTTTCATGTTCATACAATTTAAACAAACTAATACATACCCATTTTTCTTTCGCCCTCTCCCCCCCAAACAAGGCTTCCCGCAGTGCTCCAACCCCATTGATATCTCTCTTATTCAATTACATTTACTACTAAACTTATTTTCTTTTACTAATGGTAACAATTCAAAGATCTAGATCTCTTTCCACTTCTCCTCAATAGCTATCAAAACAAATCAAACCACGTTTAACATCCCAATTTTTCAACAAGTATTCTTGAAAGTCTTTCCAATCTCCAAAAAAGGTTTCGTCTTCTTCATTGTTTAATTTTCTTGTTAATTTGTCCATTTCTGCCATAAACAACGTCTTTTTAATCCATTCCCATGTTTCAGGTACTTTATCTTGTTTCCAACATTGAGCAAAAGTCAGTCTGGCTGCTGTAACCAAGTACCATAATAATGTTCTCTTGGCTACATTTATTTCTTCCATCTTAAGACCTAGCAATAACATCTGTGGGTCTTTCTTAAAAGTACATTTCAAAATTTTTTGTATCTCATTGTGGATCTCAGTCCAGTAATTTACTGCTTTATCACATGTCCACCACATATGGTAAAAAGACCCTTCATTTTTCTTACATTTCCAACATTTGTTAGACATACTGTCATTTATAATAGCAATTTTTTTAGGCGTCATATACCATCTGTACATCATTTTATAGCAATTCTCTTTAACATTTACACAAGTTGAAATTTTCATTGACTTTTTCCACAAATATTCCCAAGATGTCATAAGTATCTCATTATTAACATTTACTGCCCATTTTATCATTTGCTCTTTTACTATTTCATCCTCAGTATACCATTTCAATAAAACCTTGTACAGTTTAGAAATCATTTTTTTACTCTTACCAACCCATACAGTTTCAATTTCAGTATTATTTTCTCTAAAACCATGTTCTCTTTTATCGGTCTTAAATGTCATAAATCTGTCTATACTTCAACCAATCATATTCAAATTCCACATCAGATCTATCTTTTAGTATAAAGTTTTTCCCTTCTAATTTTAAAAGAGTTTTATAAGGTAGCCAATCTAATCCCTGACTTCTTGAATATGGATTAATCACTTCTGCTGGTACTATCCAAAGTGGTCTTTCTTCCGAGAAGAATTTTCTATATCTCGTCCAAGTCTCGAACAGTGATCGTCTTATGAAGTGGTGTTTGAAAAACTTGTCAATTTTTACTTTTTCATACCATAAATATGCATGCCATCCAAACTTATTGTCATGTCCTTCTAAAGCCAATAACTTTTTATTCTCAAGATTAATCCACTGCTCCAGCCATGTTAAGCAGACAGCGTCATAATACAATCTTAAATTTGGTAGTTGTAGTCCTCCTCTTTCCTTTGCATCACATAAAATTTTCATTTTAATCCTTGGCTTTCTTCCTGCCCATACAAATTTCGATAGTTCTTTCTGCCACGTATCCAGTATTTTCCTTTGTTTTAATATTGGAATAGTCTGAAATAAAAACATCAAACGCGGCAAAACATTCATTTTTACAATTGCTATTCTTCCCAATAACGATAGATTCAAGGTATCCCATTTCTTCATGTCTTCCTGAATCCTGTGCCAAACCTTTTCATAGTTATTTTTGAACAGATCAATATTTTTCATAGTCAATTCAATTCCTAAATATTTAGTCTTTGTAACTACTTCACACTGGATTTTCTCTTGAAGTTCAATTTGTCTCTGTTTCGCCATATTTTTGCACATCACTTTCGTTTTGCTTTTATTAACGTAGAATCCCGCGACTGTTCCAAATTCTTCAATTTTTTCCATCAATTGTGGTATATTCTCAATTGGATCTTGAATCATAAACATTACATCATCTGCAAATGCTCTATATTTATAAACAAAGCCTTTCACTGTAAGTCCTTCGATGCTATTATCTTTTCTTATCGCTGTCAATAATATTTCCAATATCCAGATAAACAATAACGGAGATAACAGGCAGCCTTGTCGTGTTCCCTTTTGAACTTGGAAAAAATCTGTTCTTTCTTTCTTTATATTCAGAGCTGCTTTCTGTTCTGAATAAATTGCCACAATCATATTTAGAAAAGACTGTCCTATATCCATTTTTTCAATAACTTGCAGCATAAACTCCCAATTTAAATTGTCGAAAGCTTTTTCCGCATCTAAAAAGAGGAATCCAACTTCTTTTTCTGGATGTTTATCGTAATATTCAATTGCATCAATCACCACTCTTAGATTGTCTCTAATTTGTCTATTTGGTAAGAAACCAGCTTGTTCTTCCGCTATAGCATCTTTTAAATATTTTTTCAACCTTTCCGAAATTATTTTTGCAAATAGTTTATAGTCCTATAAGATGCTCTTGTAGCTTCGTTGAGTATGCGCTGCCACTGACTCTCTAGCCATCTTAAACCCCGTTTCATCAGCCACAGTTCCTGGGTGAACCATAGAGCAAGCTTACAGCGGGGGCACAGAGGGTGCTGTGGAGCAATCTCATTGACGGCTGTTGAGAGTTGGCAGTGCCAGTCCTCTACAAGCTCATTCAACAAGGCGCCAGAGGGCTTCAGATCCCGAAGAGCCATCTAAAGCCACACAGGGTCCATTTGGCTCCGCGGGCAAGCCCAAATACGCTCACTGCCCAAACAGGATCAGAGTGGGGTATTTACATAGGAGCACCCTGAAGGAGTAAGCCTCCCAGATAAATAATGCCACTCTTCCCCCCCACCCCCTGGTCCATGATTGGTGAAGGACTGTTATGACACACGCCCCTTCTCTATTGACAATACTGTGAGGGTCTGCGTGTGGCACCTGGTCAGAGCTGCTACTGATTTCTTCTGACCAGTTCTCTAAGCAAATTTTTAAATGTCTCTTCGGGGTAATTGTTTTGACTTTATATATCTGTTGAGGACCACTGCTAGGTATATTTGCTTTTTGTTGTTAAGAGTCAGGCACCAAGGCTTGTCCACTTCAAAATAGAATAGTACTTTATTTTCAGAAAACTCAACAGGGGGATGGAAGATATATACACAGAGGTTAATTTGTTTCTGTTTTTCAGGTTGAACTATTGAACTTGGTTTCTCTTTGTTAGAATGCTTGTTTCTTTTCCTCAGTTACACAGGTGTTAAATAGTTCACAACACCCTCTGATGATCACATCCTCCTGCACTGTTTCGTGGTTAACTTTTGGCTTTGGTTATCTGGCCCCTGGTTATCTGGGAATTAGATAAACATATGGAGCAGAAGTCCATCAGTGGCTATTAGCCACAGGGTATAGATGGGAACTCTCAGTCTGGGGCAGGTGATGCACTCTATTCTTAGTGCTGGAGGGGGCAGCAGTGGGAGGGCTTCTGGTGCCCTGGCCTCCCCCGCCTGCCCGCTGCCTTTCTCTGCAGGCGCGCCTTGGCGTGCCCGCAGAGAAAGGCCTCCCAAGGGTCCCCCCCGCCTGCCCGCCGCCTTTCTCTGCAGGTGCGCCGAGGCATGCCCGCAGAGAAAGGCCTCCTAAGGGTCCCCATCCCAGCATGCTCGCTGCCTTTCTCTGCGGGCGCGCCGAGGTGTGCCCGCAGAGAAAGGCCTCCCAAGGGCCCCCCCCAGCATGCCCGCTGCCTTTCTCTGCAGGCGCGCCGAGGTGTGCCCGCAGAGAAAGGCCTCCCATGCCCCCCCGTTTGCCCGCCGCCTTTCTCTGCGGGCGCTCCGAGGCGTGCCCGCAGAGAAAGGCCTCCCAAGGGCCCCCCCAGCATGCCCGCTGCCTTTCTCTACGGGCGTGCCGAGGCGTGACCGCAGAGAAAGGCCTCCCATGCCCCCCCGCCTGCCCGCCGCCTTTCTCTACGGGCGTGCCAAGGCATGACCACAGAGAAAGGCCTCCCAAGGGTCCCCCCCCCAGCATGCCCGCAGAGAAAGGCCTCCCATGGCCCCCCCTGCCTGCCCGCTGCCTTTCCTTGCGGGAGCGCCGAGACGTTCCCGTAGAGAAAGGCCTCTCATGGCCCCCCACCTGCCCGCCGCCTTTCTCTGTGGGCGCACCGAGGCGTGCCCGCAGAGAAAGGCCTCCCAAGGGTCCCCCCCAGCATTCTCGCTGCCTTTCTCTGCGGGCGTGCTGAGGCGTGTCCGCAGAGAAAGGCCTCCCATGCCCCCCCGCCTGCCCGCCGCCTTTCTCTGCAGGAGCGCCGAGGCGTGCCCGCAGAGAAAGGCCTCCCAAGGGCCCCCACCAGCATGTCCGCCGCCTTTCCTTGCGGGAGCGCCGAGGCGTTCCTGTAGAGAAAGGCCTCCCATGGCCCCCCCACCTGCCCGCCGCCTTTCTCTGTGGGCGCACCGAGGCGTGCCCACAGAGAAAGGCCTCCCATGGGCCCCCCGCCTGCCCGTTGCCTTTCTCTGTGGGAGCGCCGAGGCGTGCCCGCAGAGAAAGACCTCCCATGCCCCCCCCGCCTGCCCGCAGCCTTTCTCTGTGGGCGCGCCGAGGCGTGCCCGCAGAAAAAGGCCTCCCAAGGGCCCCCCTGCCTGCCCGCCACCTTTCTCTGCCGGCGTGCCGGCAGAGAAAGGCCTCCAAAAGGTCCCCCCACCTGCCCTTCTCTGCCCCCCTACTTTCTTCTTTCCCTCCCTCTCTCCATCTTTCTCTTCCTCCCTCCCTCTTTCTTCCTTTCCCACTCTTTGCCACCTTTCACTTCCTCCCCATCTCTTTTCTCTTCCCCCCTTTCTTTTCTTCTTTCCCAAAATTCTTTGCCCTCTTTCCCTCCCTCCCTCTTTCTCTTTCTTCCTTCCTTCATCTCCATCTCTCTCTCTCTCTCTCTCTCTCTCTCATTTACTCTCTTTATCTCTCACTCTCTTTCTCCCTCTTTCTCTCTCTCTTTCTTGAAATTACTGAGCAGTCGGGTTAGAACGGAAAAAGGAAGTCCTTCTTCAGTGATGAACACATGGAACTCACTGCCACAGGAGATGGTGGCAGCTACAAGCATGGACAACTTCAAGAGGGAATTGGATAAACATCTGGAGCAGAGGTCCATCAGTGGCTATTAGCCACAAGGTATAGATAAGAACTCTCCGTTTGAGGCAAGGGATACTCTGTATTCTTGGTGCTTGGGGGGGCAACAGTGGAAGGGTCTCTAGTGTCCTGGCTCCTCTGCTGGACCTCCTGATGGCACCTGGTATTTTTGGCCACTGTGTGACAGAGTGTTGGACTGGATGGGCCACTGGCCTGATCCAACATTGGCTTCTCTTATGTTCTTATGTATGTGGGAAGTGATGCTGTGTATTTTTGGTGCTTTGGGGGGGCAACAGTGGGAGGGTCTCTAGTGTCCTGGCTCCTCTGCTGGACCTCCTGATGGCACCTGGTATTTTTGGCCACTGTGTGACAGAGTGTTGGACTGGATGGGCCACTGGCCTAATCCAACATTGGCTTCTCTTATGTTCTTATGTCTGGGGCAAGGGATGCTCTGTATTCTTGATGCTTGGGGGGCAACAGTGGGAGGGCTTCTAGCATTTTGGCCCCACTGCCGGACCTCCTGATTGCACCTGGTATTTTTGGCCACTGTGTGACAGAGTGTTGGACTGGATGGGCCACTGGCCTGATCCAACATTGGCTTCTCTTATGTTCTTATGTCTGTGGCAGGTGATGCTCTGTATTCTTGGTGCTTTGGGGGGGGCAACAGTGGGAGGGCTCCTAGTGTCCTGGCCCCACTGTTGGACCTCCTGATGGTACCTGGTATTTTTGGCCACTGTGTGACAGAGTGTTGGACTGGATGGGCCACTGGCCTAATCCAACATTGGCTTCTCTTATGTTCTTATGTCTGGGGCAAGGGATGCTCTGTATTCTTGATGCTTGGGGGCAACAGTGGGAGGGCTTCTAGCATTTTGGCCCCACTGCCGGACCTCCTGATTGCACCTGGTATTTTTGGCCACTGTGTGACAGAGTGTTGGACTGGATGGGCCACTGGCCTGATCCAACATTGGCTTCTCTTATGTTCTTATGTCTGTGGCAGGTGATGCTCTGTATTCTTGGTGCTTTGGGGGGGGGCAACAGTGGGAGGGCTCCTAGTGTCCTGGCCCCACTGTTGGACCTCCTGATGGTACCTGGTATTTTTGGCCACTGTGTGATGGAGTGTTGGACTGGATGGGCCACTGGCCTGATCCAACATTGGCTTCTCTTATGTTCTTATGTATGTGGCAAGTGATGCTGTGTATTTTTGGTGCTTTGGGGGGGCAACAGTGGGAGGGTCTCTGGTGTCCTGGCTCCTCTGCTGGACCTCCTGATGGCACCTAGTATTTTTAGCCACTGTGTGACAGAGTGTTGGACTGGATGGGCCTTTGGCCTGATCTAACATTGGCTTCTCTTATGTTCTTATGAAAACTGGCACTATCAGAAATTGGTTGCTCATCTGAATGCTCTCTAGGGCTGCCCCTCTAATGATAAAGTCTTGGTTCCCCTGGGCCTGCGAGACGAGATTTTGTTCTAACAAGTGGAGCAGAAGCTAGGAATCAGATATTGTAATACCCTTGACGACAGCTTTCCTCTTCGAAGTTTGCTCGCTGCATGTTTACTGAGTATCTTAAGAGTGTGTGGAAAGTGGCAGTATGCACTGTAGTGCTGTGCTGTTAGTAACCCATTCACCAAGTGGTTGGAGTAGTTACCTCAGCAGTTGTATTCCTTGCACTTTCCCTCTTGTCATTTCCGTTTTCACTGACCTTAAACTCATGTATTAGCACTTAGTTCAGATAAAGTGCTACAGAAGATGTTAATGTATGAGTTGTTTTTTCTAAATTAAAACCTCAGTATCCAGGTTAAATTGCCGTTTTGGCATTCTGCGATAAATAAGTAGGTTTTGGGTTACAGTTTGGGCACTCGGTCTCTAAAAGGTTCGCCATCACTGCTTTAGGCTGTCATCTTGTTGCTGCTCACTCAGGAACTCAGCTGCATGGACGTTTGGTAACAAAATTTCCTCCTTCTCCTGCTCTGGCTCAGCCTGGTCACATGGTTGTGCTGGCATGCTTCTTGTAACAATCTTCACTGAGGCATCTGGCTGTTGGTTTAACTGAGATGCCAAATCATTTCCCAACAGAAGGGGGATTTCAATATCACTGAGAACTCCCATGATCCAGTTGCCTTGGAATTCTCTGTACTTGACTGGAACCTCTGCAAGATCTACTTTAAATGTAGGACTTCTAATTCCTTTGATGGTATAGAACTTGCCTGGCAAATACTGGTGTTTCTGCACAAACTCTGGCTGGATCAGAGAAACTTGTGCTCCAGTATCCCTGTAAGCTTTTACTTTCTGTTCATTAACTGTCACAGTCTCTAGGTATTCCTCATTCCACACCTCCTGCACTCGCCATACTTGCAAAACACTAGTAGGTCTTTCTAGTGGTGCGTTTTCTGTGTGCAAAGGGGTTTCAACTGACTCAGCCTCAGGGTTTAAATGCTGCACTATTTTTACAGTTTTTTGTGGTAAGGGTCTCTTCCCTTTGTCTGCCTTAGTACAGGATCTTTGATAATGTCCTTTCTCTCCACATTGGTAACAGATCACCTCTGTTTTTCTATATTGAGGTGGACTGTCCCGCCTTCCAGGGCTGGTGTTAGCGTGCCCAAACTTCTCTGAAGGTTCCCAAATTTTGGGTTTCTTCATTGGAGCAGCCCACAGAAACTTGCCTAAGTCTTCCTCTATCTCATCCAAAACAAGAGCAGCAGAGTCTATTGTCTTCAGCTTTTTGTCTCTTAAAATCCATCTATATTGAGATGGGACTTGGCTATAGAGCTGCTCTAAGCCGATGAGATTTTTCAGGTCCTCTACTGTTGTAGCTTTGCTCCCTTCAATCCACCCGTTAAGGGCTCTGTCTAACCGACACCCTAGTTGTGAATATGTTTCCCCAGGCTTCCTTTTTATTTCTCTAAATGTTTTTCTGCTCTGTTCAGCAGTATAGCCGTATCTGACTCTGACTCTCTCTTTAAACAGCTGGTAATTGGAGGTCTCTTCATCTCTTAGTTCAGCATAGATTTCACTTAACCCCCCACAAATTTGTGGTCTTAAATACATCATCCTGTCCTCCTGTGCAATGTTTAAATCCTGACAAGACCTTTCAAAGCTGAATAGAAAAGCCCCTATATCATCACCTTTCTGATATTTGGGGAATCCCTTTTGTTCCGTTGATGGGTGGTGTTCATGTCTGTTGTCAGTTTGAAACTCTGCTCTTAACTGCAGTTCATGGAGTTTCAAATTATACATTCTTTCCTCATGCTCTCTAGCTGCCTCTCTTTCTCTTTCTCTCTGTTCTGCCTGTATCTTGGCCATTTGAATCTCTCTCTCCTCTTTTTCTTTCTCTGCCTGTATTTTGGCCATTTGAATCTCTCTCTCAGCCTCTCTCTGTTTCTCCCCTCTCTGTTTTTCCTCTCTTTCTCTTTCTGCCTGAATTCTAGCCATTTGGATCTCTTTCTCTGCTTCAGTCCTGGCCATCTCCAATTGTAATTTCATTACCTCAATATTTGGATTAGGATTCTCCTCAGAAACCCCTCCCTGTGTTTGCCCATCACCAGTGGCTTTGTTTTTTTTCTGCGGTGGCGCCATTTCTGACAGGAATTTTTCCTCAGACTATCACACTTTTTATACAGCAGTGTCCTTTTACTTCTTTTTATGCCTGCCTGACCCTTATTTTGGGGTATTTTCTCGAAATCCTGACGCTGCCAACCAATATGACACACGCTCCTTCTCTATTGACAATACTGTGAGGATCCGCGTGTGGCGCCTGGTCAGAGCTGCTACTGATTTCTTCTGACCAGTTCTCTAAGCAAATTTTTAAATGTCTCTTCGGGGTAATTGTTTTGACTTTATATATCTGTTGAGGACCACTGCTAGGTATATTTGCTTTTTGTTGAGTCAGACACCAAGGCTTGTCCACTTCAAAATAGAATAGTACTTTATTTTCAGAAAACTCAACAGGGGGATGGAAGATATATACACAGAGGTTAATTTGTTTCTGTTTTTCAGGTTGAACTGTTGAACTTGGTTTCTCTTTGTTAGAATGCTTGTTTCTTTTCCTCAGTTACAGAGGTGTTAAATAGTTCACAACACCCTCTGATGATCACACCTTCCTGCACTGTTTCATGGTTAACTTTTGGCTTTGATTATCTGGCCCCTTTTGAGTCCAACTGGCCACACCCAGTTTTTCTGACTCGGCTCAGACCTTTTTCTTAGCCCTCACTAAACCACTTCTCTCAGATCCCTTAAGGAGTGATGTCTCATTGGTGTATGACACTATTGTGTTTAGGTTTTTAACTGTCTGGTCACTGTCCCCCTTCCTTCTGCGGAACTCAGTAAACCAGGTTCTTCCACACAGAGCTTCTTCAGTTCACTGACAGACTCCCTGTTAGCTCTCTGTCCAACAACAAACTCCTTTGCAGCTTCCCTCAACTGCCCATTCCAAACGGAACCTTTTGTCTGTTATCTGCCAATCACTGAGGGTTCCGAGCTAAATGGCCCCCTCCTCACTCTGTCATGTGACTCAGCAGTGTTCTGTGTTTACTCTCTGCTGGTCCCAAATCTTTAAGTCCGTCACAACTGTGAACCCACGCGGGGCTGATTCGGAGAGAGATACTGTCTCTCCCTCTCTTACCCAGGTCTCAGTCATGCACACCAGGTCTACATTCTGCTCCTGCAGGAAGTCCCGAAGGACTGTGGTCTTATTATTTAGACACCCGGTGTTGCACAATGCCAATGTCGGAGTGGGGTCAGTCTTCCTAGCCCCACTGCCTGCAACCTTTGGGATGGGACACAGGCTGGAAGGAGGTTGAGCTAGACTGTTTCTTTGCCCCCTTCCCTTGACTCCCTGCCTAGTCCCACCGCTATATTTTCCCCTCCCCAGGTTCACTGGTATCACTGGCCAATAAGTTTCAAACACAACCTTCTTTGCTTTGACAATGGACCCAGGGTTAATGCTCCTGTGTAGATAGCCCAAAAGGTTCAGGAGAGCAGCACTGCTATAGCAAATGTTGAAAATGATTTTTAGTTATCATCAACAAATGGAAAGTGACCTTAAAAAATGGCATAAATTTGGTTTGTTTACACAGCTATCTGGGCAGAAGGGTCTCGGGAGCTCTGTTTGCATACCTCATGCATACTGGGCAATGGAATCCATTATGGTGTCTTATCTGGAGCCCCCAAAATCCTGATGCTGGCCTTGTCTTAATGTCTAGTGAAATGTTTGCTTGTACTCAGTTGACATTAAGACTGAACTTACTTTCTATAAGCTGGATGCTTTTGTCCTCCTTTCAATAAACTGAAATGTCCTCATTTTGAGTAGCACAAAATGGACCCTGGGAATAAATTTCATATATGGAACTTGAGGAAACTCTGTCTTGTGAAAAACTTGTTCCAGATATACAGCTAAATTGTCATGCTTTCATGCTGTAGTGCAAATAGTATGATGTTTCAGAAGTAACTGCCCTGGACTCTTCTGAAGACATGTTTGTGGCCATGGGGTGGGGGTTGGGCTACCCAATGCTGGATACATTCCTATGCTGTGCCAATGCTCCTGCAACTGTATTCAATAAAATGTGGTTGGTGTGTTCTCCCTCACCCTCACTTATTTTCCCGCCCCTAGGACCACAAGGAAGTAGCAGAAGCTATGGTAAATTAGGTAAATCAGAGCATGAGCACAATTTAATGCAAACTTTTAGAAAATGAGCAAATGGTCACCATTTTATTCACACAGACTTTTTCTGTTTGAAATCCCTCTAGCTTAACCTGCACATTCCTCATCTCCAACAGAAATGAAGCCCAGGAACATGCAGACTCTGGCTTGGATCTACTGTAGTGTTTCCAGGTGTAGAACAATTTCCATCTTCAGAGTGCAACTTTCCTCACACATCCCATTGAAGCCCCAAGATTCTATGGGGGGGCACTTTGGGCTGCACTGAGAGGGGAAATTCTGGAAATCCTTCCATCCGTAGAAACACTGGTGGATCTAAATCGGCCTTAGCTCTTCTCTAGTTATCTTTGCCTTCTTCCTCCACTTTCTCTCTCTGTATCTCTACCACTGTCAACATTAAATTGTAATCTCCTCAGTGAGGAGCCTCCCTTTGCATATGACACTCTGTTAAGCACAATGTACATAGCTGCCCACACATACACATGTGCCTACACATATGCACATGCACTAACATTCACCAAAAGACAGGTCTTCACTGTAAGATATATTTGAATGTTGACCTCTTTAGGTACATTTTTTTTGTGGAAGCCAGCATTCATGGATGTATCTCCCCATTTGTTAGTCACAAACCATAGAAGGTTGGTGATCTGATTTAGGTAGTCATCAGCATTCACTGGTATATCTCTGTGTCTTTGGAAAATTGCAACATTTGAAAGTCAAGTTTCAGCAATATTCAAACATGGGGGTGATGGAAAGTGCATCAAGTCACAAAGAGCAGAGGTAAGGAGGATTCTACCTCTTCCATCCTGCTTGGTGATCCATAGGTCTTTTGTACACAATCAGCACCATCAGTGTAAGGGAATGCTCAGCAACAATTTACTGAAGGTCTTTTAATTGAGGAGGACAACATCTAAAATTATAAAAGTAAGCCACTTTCATTGCCCACATGCCTTTGTTTAATAGCAATATGAAGTAAAAATGAATCAGTGATATTTGAAATGTCACTTTTCTAAATGGCCTGCACAGTGTGGATTCATTTGTCTCATCCTGCTAAGAAGAAGACTGCAACATTATTTTTAATTCCACATAGTACTTTCCACCATTGAATTTATTTACAAAGAATAACATTTACTTAACATAATTTAGATCTAAATATTTAAAAACCCACTTTGTTTAATGTGTTTTCATAGACAAGATATTAAGTAATTACAGGAGATGTGGTGGTCTTTCATTAGGCAGCTAATGACCATCTGGGAATTCAGGCCCCGAGCACTTCCAAAGTTCGAGGCAACCATTAATATAGTGGTAATGGACTAGTAGGCTGTCCACTGTTACGGTTGTAACCTGACATAAAAGTTAAGCTAAATCAAGAGATAACGCCACCAGTGTTTCAGTAAAGAAAAAAAAAAGGAAATTACATTCTGATTCAAAGGTTTTTAAAAAAACTTGGCATGTAGTAGCATTTGTTACGTGGGTGGGCTGCTTTATACAATTCTCCAGTTACTTGTTTGTCTTTGATTAAAATTTGGTGTTAGCTTGGGTTGGTCTTAGCTCAACACCAAAAATCGTTTGATTTGGGGAAGCCAAGGACTGAATCTGGGAATTCCTGCATGTAAAACTGTGGCTCCTCTGAGACTTTTGCCATGGCATACTCAGAATGAGAAGAAAACCCATCTCTATGCATTCTCTATTTTTACTAGTCGATGTCAAACAATGCATTCTCTTTGTATGTAGGGCTTCCAAAAGCATCCAAAGACCCACAGATAAATAATCCCTCTGGAACCACCATCTGTCTATCTAGATCCAGCCCAAGCATCATTTGAAAACCAATTGCATGGCTTGCCCAGTTCCATCAGCTTCCAGGGTAACTTGCAGCCCAGGAATTTTGCCTTCCATAGTCCCCCCTTGCAGATTGTAAGCATCAAATAGTGCCCTTCATTTCATATCCCTGAAGTCCCCACCAAACAAGGTACTGCTTCCCCTTTATAGAGGCATGGAGGTAATGCTCTTGAATAATGAGTGAAAGGTGAGGGAACAGAGGATACTAATGTCACTTTCACATCCAAGACAGAGGTGTACACGTGGGACATCCCCAGCCAAATGAGAACAGAAGGATGTTATGTGAGCTGGATGCCGTTGGGAGCAAGAAGCTGCTGTGGCACTCTTGTTGAAGGTTAGGCTCTGCCCATTGGCAAAAGAGCACCCATAAACATGTAGTATATTTATTTTAGATGTGTATACTCTGCCTACAAATCTGTAGGATTCTCAAGGAGGCTCAAGATAAATTCATAAAGAATCAAATGTTTTGTTCAAGACTCCCCCCCCCCCGATTGGTGATAAGCTAATATTTATTGACATTATTTTGTTGTTGCTTTGATACATTGCTTTTTCCTCCCCTAGGCAGCTATTAATATTGTTCCTCGTGAAGTAAGAAACGGCCTATTAGGTCCCATTCTCTTGACATGATAATGTGCTCTGATAGATTTGCATTGAGTTTGTTTTGCCATCATTGTCACATGGTCCCTACAGGCTTGAATTGCCATCATTTTGCCGTCATAATGACATCTTAATATGGCCCCATCTCTTCAGAGTTTTCATGACGTTGACATAAGATCATTACTTTATGTTAAGAGGGAAAGAAAAGGTAGGGCTATAATAGATGGCTGTTGCAATTTAGTAATTTTGTCACTGTTTTGCCTCTTGCAGTGACTTCCCTTCAACTAAGCCTCTGTGAACAATCAGCAAGCAAAATGCTTCTCAATATTATCATTTTATTTCCTATGTTTGTAACTCTGTTGGTCCCACAGACAGAGAGCCTGGTGGCCCTGCTCAATAGAATATCCATTGATTACTTTCCTGTGTGAAAGAGCCATAACATGTCAGCTGGGGAAGTTAGTCTCTATTTATTTATTTTTGAGAAGACAAATGCAATTATAATATTGATCCATGTGTACTGATTCTTTCACATTTATAAAACATTTAGTATTGTGGGTCTAGGAAGGAAGGAAGGAAGGAAGGAAGGAAGGAAGGAAGGAAGGAAGGAAGGAAGGAAGGAAGGAAGGAAGGAAGGAAGGAAGGAAGGATCTACCACATAAAACTGCCAAGGTAAAATGATTACAATATTGTGATATTGATTTTACCGCAACTAAAATAGCACATGAACAACTATAACGACTTCCAGTTCTATAAAATTTGGGAAAGGATGTATACATGTACAGGGATAGGTGAACTCCCCTTAATGTATCGTAATCAGCCTGATTTCCCCCAAATTCTCAGATCACTCTCTGAAAAATTCATATTCTTTTTCACCAGTACTTTCTGCTTCCAGCCCCAATTTACCTTTGCAAATGGGGAACTGGCAGCAGGGAGAAATAGCTAATGAAGGCAGAATCCTTGGAGATCAGTCTCATCTCTTGTCTCATTTTAATTAATGGGATGGGAATTATAGTCTTGTATCCACTGGAGCATTTCTGTTGATGGAAGGATTCCTGCTCACAGAATATAATTTTATCCCCTCCCCTCTCCTCCAGCTGCAGCCCAATCCCCACCCATGCTGTTTCTTGGGGACAGGGTTGCCAACCTCTGGGTGGCACCTGGAGGTCTCCTGCTATTACAGTGAATCTTCAGACCAACAAGATCAGTTCCCCTGGAGAAAATGGCTGCTTTGGAGGGTGGACTCTATGGTATTGTATTCTATTGAAGTCCCTTCCCTCCCCAAACCACACCCTCCTTGGGCTCCACCCCTGAAATCTCCAAGTATTTCCCAACCCAGAGATGGCAACCCTACTTGGGGACAAGGGACCCCTCCCCCACAGCAGCATTTCAGGGAGCATTTGAGAAAGTTGCACTTTGCAATTAGAAATCTTTCCGTCCATGGGAACACTCTGGTAGATCCATGCCATTTTTTAAAAATGTGAGGCACTGGAAACAGCCATTCCCATGTACCCCAGCTGCAACACATGCACCCAAACATAAAAGAAGTTACCTACAAGGTGTCCATCATCTCTAATCAGTCTTCAAGTCCTGGCCTGTGCCTAACCACCTTACAAAGAATTAAGGTCACTTCAGTTTTCTTAAAGGGGGAGCAATTTCTGCTGATTCTCCTCCCATTGCAGACCCCACTATGCTGTTCTTGTAGGTCTGCTGACCTCCCTTAAACAACATTTCATGGGCCTCCAAAGCCTGCTGCAGGAGGCAGTAATCAGCAGAAATCATCATTCCCTCTTAACAAAATGTAAGGGCATTTAAGATTATTATTGGGCCAGGGTTCAATGCTGTTGGGGAGCAGGTTTTTTCACTGCTTCACAACAGCATCATGTTTCCTTTCTGTACCTCCCTGTGACAGTCATTTGCCTCCCTCCCACCCAAAAAAGCAAGTCTGTAGCACCTTTCATTGCAGACAGTGGCCCCAGTCATACAAGAGGATTTGCCACGCAAGAGGGATGGATTGGGGGTGCATCAAGTGGGTGCAATTATACTTCAACATCTGGGAAGTGGAGCGGACCCGTCCTCGATCCATCCCATCCCAGCAAAACTGTGCATCAAAAAGGTAGCACCAAAACAGTGCTACCAACTGGTTGATGTGCAGCAGGGGCCGGCGTCTGATCGCCGCTGCGCCCTCTCCATGTAGCTTCCCGGGCCCTGTTGAACTGCGCATGCCCGGGCATGCGCAGCAGGCTCGCCTCTGTCCCTGTCCGTGTCTTCCCTCTCAGCATCTGATCATGCCAGGGAGCAACTGTGTGGCGGCTCGGGGGATCTGTCTGATCCCGCCACTGCTCATCTCTTTTGATGCGGCTCTAAAAAGCTGCACTTTAGCTGTGCCTTTTCCCCCAGTGTGACCGGGGCCAGTTATGAGCAAAGGCATATCTCCTCAATGAAAAGGGCTGGAGTCTTTTATTAAAAAGAAAGCTGGCAGTTCTGAGAACAACTTTTTGAGAACAATATAATAATATTCAATATTCAATTTCTGATTTTAAAAATATCTGGAAAAGCCCCAATGGCTTTTTTAAAATATATTTTTATTTATATGATTCATATTTCATAAAAATGATTCATATCCTTATACATTATACTCCTTTCCATGCATTACACAAGTAAAAAAAGCAAAAATGAGGTTACATTCCAAACTATATAACTAACAAATTAAACAATCCCAATCCAGTTTGTAACCTCTTCTTTTCCTATTCCCTTATCCTACCCACATATAAAACCACCATACAACTCCCTCTAAATCACGATTTATCTCTTAATACATCTTTTGAATCTTCCAATAGATTATTACTCATTCTTCTAACTTCTTTTCTGTTCATTCAGTCTTTATCATTATTCTATCTACTTCTATACCTGAAAAAGAAAGCTGGATGGGGTTGCCTCTGATACTGGGGGCTGAAGAGGAATCCCCTTCAGCAGGAGGATAACCCTCCTCCCTGTTACCAGAGGTAATGGCTTGAGGGATGGCCACTAGGACTAAGAAAAATGCAAGGAAGCTTGCCATGTGGAAGTGCTGTTGCTGCTTCACTGTATCAGCAGGCACAGCAGCAATGGGAATACCACACAAACCTGTGTCCTAGTGTGGAAAACATACCCTCCCTTTCGCAAAGGTAAATTTGCTTGAGATAAGGGAGGAACTAGCAAGGAGGGATGTTTTGTGGTGATCTTATTACAACCTGGGCCCAAATGGTTGACTTGTAATGAGTTTGGGATTGAATGTTTGAGTCTCCTGTAACATGTTTTCTAAACTTCAGATGCATCATTAGAAGTGGGACTCAAAGGAATAAACTAGCTCTCCATTTTGTTAGGACCTCCCACATACCCAGGCTAGCACTGTTAAACATATAAAGAAATTCTGTTGTGCTTTCAAAAGATAAAAAAGAAAACTCGGAGGTAAAATCTTCAATTGTGCTAGAAATAATCCAGTAAAACTATTCCAAATTTCCCGAAGAGCTCTTAAAATGTGTCCTCTCTAAGGGGTAGTTATATGTATTCTTTTACCACTGTACAATGTACATTTTGTTCTAATCACTGCAATCCACTAGGCCAACTGAGAGAGTAAAGCAATAATTTAATCTGGAATTGGAAGGAAAGTGAGTCTACTGTATAACAGTCTGGGCCACGTTTGTCTAGAGCAATTACTATTGTTCATTACTGTTCTGTGTATGAATCATTACGTTTTATTAGATCACAGTATGCATGATTTTGTAAGTAAGCTTTAAGCGAATTAGAATACTTAATATGTTTCTTGAACTTTTGCCAGCCATGAGCTCTAAAGCGGGTTCCTCCTATTTACATTACAACATTTTATCCATTTCCAAATATTAGAAGACTTATCTATCAGATTCTGTGTAAATTCAGTACACAGATAATTTGTAAAAAGCTTTTCTTCTGTTAAAACAAAAACAGAAAAGAAAAAGGTAACCTGTTCTGTGGGTTTTCTAATCTCATCTCTTTTCTAATTTCCTAATCATATAACCTTGAAGTTTAAAGACACAGTCTGTGATAATCTGTGTAAACTCTTTTTATTGTTATCATAGCCCTTTGGAAGGGGGGGGAACCACATGCATGCACGCACACACACACACACATTCAAAGCTGTCTTTTAAGTAATACTATAGACATAGTTCAATCAGGTCCACATTACTGCTACTCATCAGATAGAAAGTGTTCACAAGCAGAAAGGGGATATTGACTTTAAAATTCACTGGCGAGGCGTACAGAGCCTGCAGGAATGTCAAAACTCCAACCTGCATTTTGATGTTTTCGCCTCAGGTTAGTCTTGACTGACATGCTTGGAGCACTCTTGTTTGTGCTCCGGCATCCATTAACTGTCCTTGACTCAATGTTATACAGACCTTTACGGGGTCAGCTCGATGCCTCCTGGTTACAGTGGACTAGGTGCCACCAGGTGTAAGAAAAGCATACTCCTCCCTCGAAGGGATCACATTGGCTGTTCTCAGCTTCATTAGGGGCTATTGTTTGATCCCAAATTAATGAGAGCCTGTTAATTATTATTCTGATAATTGCACCTCATATGGGAGCATGCTAGAGGAAAAAAAGGAGTGTTTTAGAGGAATGGAGGGTTTGCAAAAGAAAAAATAGAACGTCAAGGTTGAAATGTCTTTGAGTCTTTTGGACTGTGCGCATAGTCCTGCTGTACAAGAAATCATTAGGTACACAGAGAAGAAAGTGGGCAAGTCTGTAGTTACACTCACCTTTCATTGGCAGCAACTAATTGCAAAGAAAGACTTTGGGCACCATGGGTATCATGGAGTATGTGTGTATACATGTAAAAATATATTCAAATACTCCCATCCAAAACCTCAATATAGACCATAACTATTGATTTTGGCAGAAAGGCCACAAATTTTATAGTGAGCATTTCTGACAGTTGAATGTAACATGTTCAACTGTATTGATCCTATGTATGCCAGACACCAAATATATTCAGCTTGGCACTAAACTCAAACACCTGCTGTACAGGTTTGCATTGGATTTTTGCAAAACTGTGCATGTGCAAAAATGCTGCCAGTCAAAACATATTGGCAGTAATTAGCATAACTTAGGACTACTTAGATGAACACTGAACAGTGGCAGTTTTTGAAAGCATAGAGTTTACTTATGACTGATTTCTACAATTTTGGATCGGGGCCGGGAAAAACTTGATCAGGCTATGTGCATGTGTGAAAAGCTGATTTTGCTGTCTTGTACTATTAGGAAAGAACAGTTGAAGCAACCTGCCAAACAGCCATGAATAAGTCAACAAACAAAATTTGGTCACCTGTTTGCCACTGGTAGATTTTATTTATAATTTAGATTTATAAACTGCCTTTCTCTGAGTTCACAAAGCTCAGTGTGGTTAACAACATGGGCTACACAATTTAAAATGCAAGAGTTAAAATAACTTAAACAACATCAGATGGTGCCAAAGCAAATACAAATTGCATTGCTGTCTCGTGAGTAAGCGAGAAAAAACAGGGTGGCAGAGGGGACAGGAATGCCAAATATGATGGTACCCATTGCTGTCCTCAACCATAAATCTGGCAGAATGTCTTTGCCTTACATGCCCTGTGGAACTGCATGTTATTTGGTAGAGAGTTCCATCAGGTGTGACACTAGGTTGAGGATAGCTGGATGTCTTTTGGGTCAGGGATAACCAGTAAGTTGTTCTCAGCAGAGCATAAAGCCCTTTGGGATGTGGTCCCAAAGATATGAGATATACTAGCAGATATTCCAATAGCCCTAGTATTTGGGAACGTTTTTTGCTTTTGGCATTCATTTCAAGGGAGTACAGACAGTTACACGCATGCATCCTGCTTTTCTCAGAGAGCTGCCCCTCTCCTGAAAGAAACTGGGAAGTCCTTGCAAGGAAGGTATATGCAGTATCTCTACATATGCTTACAAGACTGTACACTCCATCTCCTTTTGGGGCCCATTTTGGATTAGGGTTATATTCTGTAATGGTGCTTTATGAGCCGCTAACAACAACCCAACCAAAATGAAACAACAATAAGTCTCATTCACTTCAACTGAAATGTTAAATATGTATATAAACAGATGCTATCGAACATCTGTATAAAATGCTGGGAGTGCATTTGATCAGTTTCAGGTGATACACCAGGGACAACTACTCCTAGAAAAACATGATTGGGCCACAGGGAACATATACTATTACAAGAACCATAATAATTTAACATAATGTCTGCAGGTAGTGCATGCGGGTGTGCATATTGTAAACTTTCTATGATCCTTTTTCATGTTATAATAGAAAAACAATCTTACAAAAACAAGATCAACTTGGAATAAACATGTACATAAATTGCCCCATGTGTGTACTGAGATTACTGTACAGGCTCTTCAGTTCTTGGTGACAGTAGGGTTTAGAAGCATTCACACTCAGTTTTTGTGACCAACAGAGAGCACTTGGATTAATGAAGCCTGAAAGGGTGCTCCAGGAGTGTATGATATTAGGGCAGCAAGTGACATACGGTTTGTGGGCTTTCAACAGTGCTTTCATAAGCAAAATTATACCCTTCCAAGTCCTCTGAAATTAATGGGCTTAGAGGGATGTACTACTACTTAGGAATGCAGTGTACCACTTGTTGACCCTTCCTACCCTGTGGAATCATTCATGGCTTCTATTTGACTTAATTGACAGAATTTACTGCTGCATGATGTAGCAATGGTCACTAGCTTAGGTGGCTGTAAAATGGGATAAAACTAATAGAGATGCAAAACAAATTTTCAGCTTTGTTTGCTTGAATCAAACCACACTGTTTCTAATGAGTTGTTCGGTGTGGCACAGAAAGTGGACGAATGAACTTATCTGATTCTTTTCAAAGTTCAAGTAGCATATTTCTATTGTAGCTTCTAGAACAATTCGGTCATTTCTATTGTAATTATATTCTTTTTTGTCTGTAGCAAACTGCTAGTGGTGAAGCAGTGGAGGTAGGTGATGATGGCTGGGGTGGGAAAGCTGTATGAGAGTGTGCTTGTGCCATGGTAATCCATGCAACTGTCATCTCGAGGTTAGACTACTGTAATTTGCTCTACATAGGCCCACCCTTGAGGTTGACCTGGAAGTTACAACTGGTTCAGAATGCAGCAATACGAGTTCTTACCGAAACCCCATTAACAGCACATACCCAACCGGTGCTCTGCCAGCTGCACTGGCTCCAGGTTGAATACCGGATCAGGTTCAAGGTCTTGGTGCTAACCTTTAAGGCCTTAAACAGTCTGGGACCAACATGCCTTTAGGACCACCTCTCCTGGTATGTTCCCCAAAGATTATTACACTCTGCTGAGAAAAATATTCTGGAATTCCCTGATCTGAGAGATATCTGGCTGTCCCCAACTGAAAAGGCCCTGGCTCTGACCTCGTGGAACTCTGTACCAAATAACATCCGTGCCCTATGGGACCTAGGTCAGTTCCACAGGACTTGTAAGACAGAGATGTTCTGCCAGGCTTATGGTTAAGGACAACAATGCTTTTAATGGTTTTAAATCAACCTGACCTCCTTCCATTCCCTTAGGGTAAGAAAAATTGATTTTTAGGCACCATCTAGAATGATTGTTGTATTTGTTTTAATTTAAACTATTTTAAACTGTATCTATATGTTGTACACCACCCTGAGCCCCAAGTATTTGGGGAGGGTGGTCTAAAAATTGAATGAATGAATGAATGAATGAATGAATGAATGAATGAATGAATGAATAAATAAATAAATAAATGGCTTTTTAACACAATCCAACATTTTTGAAGTGTTGGCATACTAGTAAAGAGTTAGTTTCAATTGTGTCAATCACAGTTGACAGATTGCAGGATGAGCCAACAGGTGATCAAGTATCCCTGGTATCTCTTTATGCAAAGATAAGAAAGAGCAACTTCTGTAACTGATAATTAAAACAAAGTGAACTTGTGTTAGCCAGTTAAAAATCTTTTGTTCCTAAGAATGAATTGCTTTCTTTATAAAAAAAAAAAGGAAAAAGAAGAACAGTATTTGGGGAATAGGGGAAAGAGGCTCAGTTTGCAATAATAGCCACTTGCACTAGAGGACAAGAAGAATCCTTTTAAGCTCCATTGATTTACAAAAGAATTTGCAATAAGGAGACAGCAATAGAGAATAACGCCCACCCTTTCACAACTCTGCAAAGTAGAAAGGATTTTTATTAAACAAAGGAACATATTTTTACTGATTAAAAATATGTTTTAAACCAGATGGCAGAGAGAGAGAGAGAGAGAGAGAGAGAGAGAGAGAGAGAGAGAGAGAGAGAGAGAGAGAGAGAGAGAAAATCTGAGGCCAGAACTTCTCCTGGCCCTGGCCCTTAGATTTGGGCTGCTAACCACTCCTATGCCTGCCCTGACAACAAATGGGCTGCCATCACTGGGACAGGCAATGCATAGCTCCTATACATCACCAAAAAGCCCCTTTAAGGAGTTGCTAGCAGTAGCTGCAGCTGGGCCAGACCAGCCAGACTATCAGACACAGGGAAGAGGTGTGGATGGTCAGGAAAGGCAGCCAGGCATGCTCATGATTAAACCTGGCCCATATAAGGAGCCAAACAAAAGTCCAGGGAGGAGGATCCAATTTGTTTCCAGGCTGCAGAGGAGAGGCTTGGGAAGAGAGGAGGAGGAATAACTAGGTGTGGTTAACCCCCTGTCCTCTCTACACCTTAGGCCTTTGCTGGCCCTGGGGTCTTAAGGCGGACAGAAAGGAGCACACAGTCACAGACCCACAGGCCCCCCAAGATGTTTTTAGAAATGAGTGTAAAACTAATGTAATATTTTTTTCCCCCAGTCAAGTCACAGCTAAATTAGGGCAAGCCCCAAAAAGTTTTCAAGGCAAGAGATGTTCAGAGGTGGTTTGCTGTTGTCTGCCTCTGTGCAGCAGCCCTAGACTTCCTTGGTGGTCTCTCCATCCAAATTCTATGCAGGGCTAAGCAGCATCTCTTAGCTTCTGAGATCTGACAAGATCAGGCTACTCTGGGCTATCCAAGTCAGGGCCAGTGTTCCCTCTAAGCTGAGTTAGTGTGAGCTAGCTCAGTTTTTCAGCCTCCAGCTCACACATTTTTGTCTTAGCTCTGGAAGGATGGCTTCAGAGCAAACTAATTTATGCAACAGCCAAATCCCTCACTCACAACTTTAATGCTCAGTAGCTCAGTAAGTAGAATTTTTGCTCACAAGACTCCACAGCTTAGAGGGAGTATTGGTCAGGGCAACATAAAACTAGTTTAAAAGTATTGTTCACATTCAGTTTTCTGGGGGAAGAACAGAAGGAGATAGGAAGCAGGGCTTCTTAAACATTCAAGAACCCCACAATAATAGAAATAGTAGAGGTTTTTGCATCCCTAGAAACAAATTCATAAAAGGTATGTCTGTTACCATGGTAGCTAAATAAAACTTCCATGTTCAGAGACAGAATGCCTTTGAATACCAGCTGCCAGGCCAAACCATAGGGAACAGCTGTTGCATTCACAATTTTTTCTAAGATTTGAGAAGCATCTGTCTGGCCAATGCTGGAAACAGAATGCTGGTCTAGAGAGACATTTGGTCTGATTTCATACTGAACCTCCTTGAGACATGCAGGCCCAATCTGCATCTAGCATTTGCTCTGCTGTCTTACCAAATCCACACTGGAACAGAAATTCCCATCTACATTGCATGCCACTTTCACTTTGATTGAGTGTCGCATTTTATGGCAGTGTCCAGACTGCATGCTGCTTTCACTTCGTTTGATCTCTGGTTTAATGGTGGCTGTCTACATAGATTTATGGCTCTGCAGTCAGCACAGTGTTGGCCTGGGATAGTTGAATGTGGTTTTGAACTGCATCTGTTTCTGTTCCAGTGTGGGTTTGGTAAAAGTGCTAAATGCAGATTGGCCCTAAGAAAGGTAGGAGTGGATATTGGCTGCACAGCTTCAGGTTATTTGGGAGGAGATGGATTCTCTAGACCAAAGTTCCCTCTAAACTGAGTTAGTGTGAGCTAGCTCACAGTTTTTTAGCCTCCTGCTCACACATTTTTGTCTTAGCTCAGGAAGGATGGCTCCAGAGCAAATGAATTTATGCAGTAGCCAGATCACTTGCTCACAGTTTTAATGCCAGTAGCTCACAAAGTAGAGTTTTTGCTCATGAGACCCCACAGCTTAGAGGGAACATTGATCTAGACCCATTTTGGTCTGCATGCAGTCCTGGGTTTGGGATGGAAATAGCCTTGATTGCCCTAACTGATGATCTGTGCTGGCAAAGTGACAGGGGGAGTGCATCCTTGTTGATTCTCATGGACCTGCCTGCAGTGTTCAATACGTTTTGACTATGGTAGCCTTCTGAAGAGTCTGGTGGAATTGGGATTGGGAACTGGGAAAAGTGGTTCAACTTTTACTTGACTGACTGGTTCCAGAAAGTGGTGCTAGGGGATTGTTGCTCAAACCCATGGCTTTTATGCTACGGGCCCCTGCAGGGTTCCATCATATCATCTTGTTACCCAAAATGGCATACGCATAAAGGCCCAATAACGTGCAAAGGCGTCCCTTTAATAGCATGGAGCAAACACGCATATTTTGGGTATTTGAAAATATATTTGGGATCTTATTCCGGTGTATACCAAGGTCTAGTTGCAGACTAACACTTGAAAGAACGAAGGGGAATAAGTTTCTTAAACAGAAAAGGTTTTGATTTAATTAACAGAAAAGAAACCAAATTAAGTTAAGCAATAATGTAGAACACATTGAGATCTCACAGAGAGGAAAAATGCATAATACTAAGATACAAATACAACCCAAAACCCTTTCCCTAGTAGACTGCCCAGCTGGGGAATAGTCTAAAAGGGTGAGAAACAAAACATACAAGCCTGATCTTGGGGAGAAGGGGGAGGGGTTCCTTGGAAGCTATGAAGCAGTTTCAGGAGCTTGAAGCTGACCAGGTGGGGGGAAAAGTGCAGCAAAAGTAGCAAAGAGGAAAGAAGCCAATGGGGTGGGGGTAACTGAATGAATCCAAACTGGCTACAAGATTTGGGACTGCAGGGTAACTCTTTATATCCTTTTGTCAAGAGTGAGAAGGGGTAGAGGCTTTGGTATTGGAATGTGGGAGTAATAAAAATCCAATCTTTCCAGAGATGAACAAGTTCAAAAAGAAAGACTTTGGCTGTGGTCACACACACACTAAATAATCAATTTTCAGTACACTTTCCAACTGGATTTTCCCAGTTCACACAGTAAAATCCAGATGGAAAGTGCACTGAAAGTGGATTGAAAGTGGATTATTTACTGTCTGTGACCGCAGCCTGTGTCTGTATTGCAGAGGAGAGGGGTTTTTTTGTTTGCATTAAATGTATCAAAAATGTTCCCTTGGGGAGGTTTGGATTGGAAGCTAGAACTATGGCTGGCTACTTGCCATAATTAAGGAAAGACAGGAACCTTGCTGGAATCAGCCTGTTGCTTCTTGATTTGGAGATTTGGATCATTAATTAAGATCAAATTATCTGGAAGGAGGCTCTGAGGTCCTTGGGGGAGATGGCCCTCAACTGAATCCCTCTTAGGTGTGGGCTTTTGCATGACTGATGAAGGAGCTGCTCTGTATTCCCTTATGCCCTTGGCATGACTCACTGCCATTTGATATTAGGAGAAGAGAAAGTTTTTATACCCTGCTTTTCTCTACTGAGCATCTACATGAAACTACTGGAAAAGAATGTCCTGGGATTTGGAGTAAAGGGCTGGATGACACTCCGCTCTACTTCTCCTTAACTGCTGAGTTAGGTAGCTCTGTGGAAGTCCTGAACAGGTGCCTGTGGATAATAGTCGGATGGATGAGGACCAATAGACTGAAGCTCCAGACAAGACTGGTCAACTACAAAGAAGCTCAAGAACTGAGGAGTCAGCCTGTCCTGGAGGGGACAGAACAGATTTGTAGCTTGGTGGTATTGCTGGATCTTGATCTACACTTGGAGGCCAGATATCTCTGGAGGAATACTGCTTTCTGTTAGCTTTGGCTGATATGTCATCTATGGCTGTTCCTCAAAAATGTTTGCTCTGGCTACAGTGATCCATGTTCTGATTACATCCATTTTAGATTATTGCAATCAGTGTTCCCTCTAAGCTGAGTTAGTGTGAGCTAGCTCACAATTTTTTAGCTTCCAGCTTACACATTTTTGTCTTAGTTCAGGAATGGAAGAATGGCTCCAGAACAAATTAATGTATGCAGTAGCCAAATTGTTCACTTACGACTTCAATGCTAGTAGTTCACAAAGTAGAATTTTTGCTCACAAGACTCCACAGCTTAGAGGGAGCTTTGATTACAATGTACTTTATGAGGGGCTTCATTTGAAAATGTACTTGGCAGTTCATCCAAGATGCAGCAACCAGGCTGTTGTCAGGGTCATATTGCCCCAGTACTGAAAGATCTGCACTGGCTGCCCGTTTGTTTCCAGGCACAATTGAAAGTGATGATTTTTACCTTTAAAGCCCTAAATGGCCAAGGCAGTTCAAGGATCTCCTCCTCTTATATTGTCCAGCCCCCCCATTTAAGCTTTGCCTCACAAGCCCTGCTCTTTGTGCAGATGAGAGGCCAGTGGCAATCAGAGACAGGGCTTTTTCACTCGTGGCCCTACTTTATGGAATGCCCTTTCCCTTGAGGCTCACCTGGCACCTACATCGCTTTCTTTTTGGTGCCTGGCCAAAACAATTCTTTTCACACAGGCTTTTAATTAAAGGGTTGATGCCTAACAGTGTTCAACCTGGAATCTGTTACTTTAAGCTGTCAGTGGTTTATTTTCATCATATGTTTTTATGCTGGGATGGGGTTTTAATGCTGGATTTTAATTAATAGCTTCTAATGTTTTGTTTTTATTATTTTTACTTTGTAAGCTGCTTCAGGAAGGTTCCTCTAAATAAAGAAATGTAAACATTTGAATTAATAAATAAAAATACTACCTGTTTTATACGCTTCTCCATCCTTCACTTGTTGCCATGAGACTTCTACCAAATCTTATTGACATTTGGTATCCCTTGTACCTGGGTTCAAGGACAGAATGCCTGTCTAAAACAGGGGGGAATGGGTGCTGAAGCTGAGTTAACATTAACATTCATTTGAATCATTTCAATGTCAGTTACGTTAATAAAGGAGAGCAAGCTCCAGAGTAAATGCTGACAGGTGCAAATGTGCCCATTGAAATAGGGTGTTTTTTTCTCTCTTAACATCAGGCTCAGATAAGCTTCAGTGGTGCCTATATTCATTTACCCAAAAGTAGTGAGATTAGACAGATGTCTCAATTTAAAAAGAGGGGGCAAAAGGACTTATGGAGTTAAACTGGTATTTGACACATTTTTACCTATTCTTTTTTCATTTCTGCAGGTTTATATAATTCTATCAGACTGTAATAGGAGTTTTGATTCTTACATCCTTTCTGACAGTGATTGACAGTTCCACGGAGAACAAATGAAAAGAGGTGATTTCATTACAGCAAAATTTTGTAAAACAGACATTTCCATGTGCTGCTTCTTTAAATGGTTAGAAGGGGCTCAGATCTAAAGACCAATGTGACTAGCTCCTCCAACCAAGGAAGCATTTTTTTCAAATAATAGCCCCACTCTTTCCACTTTGCAAATGGCTTTTGGAAGATGAGGGAGTCTCAAGAGCATATTTGGAAATGGCATAGGAACCTGCTGTTCTTCCCATACCTCTGATTGAAGACATGTTACAGCTAACCTTCTTCATGTGAAGGTTTCTGCTATCCAACAGTTGCCTCCAACAGTTTACACCATTGTGGGCAAATTTTCCCTGCTTCCAAACTTGACCATTGGCTTCATTTCTCCTAGCCTGCATATCAGATTTTGTTGAGAGGTGTTAACTCTCATCTCCCCCTACTTTAGCAACTAAAGTATTGGTTAATGCTGCTCAGTAAAAGAGGGCCCCTCCTCAACCCATTAAACTACACCAGCCAATGAATAGTTATTTTAGGAAACATCAACCCAACCTATGCTGTAGCAACTTGCACTGTTCCTGTCAGCACTACTTAAAATCAACCCCATCAGTACTACCAGGCCTAAGGTTTAAATCTCCCCCCCCCGCCCAAACAATGTGAATTTTAAAAGCCTCCCCTTCTGGCCAGTTTGAAGGAAACCCAACAGATTTCTGCTTGGCCCCTAAACGGAAGACCTGTGAATCTGACCTGATTCTGTTGAGTGGGCAAGTAGATCAGCTTGTAGTAAAAGCTGGCATGAAGGAGGAAGCGTCCACACATACAGAGGATCAATCACATCCTCCCTATGAGCTGGACTCCAGGAGGCAAATATCCCATCCCAATCAGTGGAAGTTCATCTTCCAGCCTCATGAGCTGGTCATGTCATTCAAAGAAAAGGCATCAAGGATACCCAGGGATAAATGAATGACTATTTCACCTTGTTTTATCAGGTTAATGTTTCATGGGTTGCTACTCACTGAAAGCTCTTGGCATGTAGAGCTCTTGGCATGTAGAGGAACAGAAACAGAAAGCATCAATACACTGGAAGATAAGGGAAGATGTGATAATGGCTACTACTTTAGTTGACTCCTAAAACCATTAGACAAGTTTCTGGTAAAGAAGTCTTAGGCCTGCCAACCTCCAGGTAGTGGCTGGAGATCTCCCGGAATTACAAATAGTCTCTAGACAATAGGGTTAGGTTCCCCTGGAGAAATAGGTACTTTGGAAGGTGGGCTCTATGGCAATATATCCTGCTGGGATACCTATCCCCAAACTCCTCCTTCCCCAGTCACCTCCCCCAAAATCTCCAGGTATTTCCCAACCCAGACCTGGCAACCCAGCATAAAGTCAGCATAAAGTCCTAATCCTTATCTTTAAAGCCCTTTATAACCTTGTTCCTCTCTTACTTCTCTGCTATCCTGATATATGTCCATGATTTTACTCTTCCAGTTCCTCCACTCTTTGCCATCCTAAGGTCCTTCCTCTTTCAAACAACTCTCCCCACCCTTGTTGTCCATCATGCCTGGAGACTGCACAAAACAGCTGCTGATCTACCTCTCCCATTTAAATTCTTCCTCAAACTCACATTTCCCATGAAACATTTGGCAGAGCTGCTTAATTCCCAGCTCTTATAAAAAATAAGCTTCAGTACATAACATAGAGGGGCTGTGGTGGCTCAGAAGTTAAGATGCTGAGCTGCAGACCAGAAGGTCTGTAGTTCAGCAGTTCAAGACTCTAGTGCCATGTGATAGCGTGAGCTCCCGTCTCTGGCCCCAGCTCCTGCCAACCTACCTGTTCGAAAGCAAGAAATCGCAAGTAGATAAATAGGTACTGCTTTGGTGGGAAGGTACTGCTTTGGTGGGAAGGTAACAGCGTTCCGTGCACCTCGGCATTTAGTCATGCCAGCCACATGACCACAGAAACATCTTTGGACAGTGCTGTCTCTTTGGCTTGGAAACAGAAATGAGCACCACCCCCTAAAGTCGGATTCAACAGGCTTTTGAGCAAGGA
Organism: Gekko gecko; assembly: GCA_029375565.1. Classification (NCBI taxonomy): domain Eukaryota; kingdom Metazoa; phylum Chordata; class Lepidosauria; order Squamata; family Gekkonidae; genus Gekko; species Gekko gecko. The sequence goes on along the minus strand of JAPDNY010000001.1, from coordinate 71,132,956 downwards.
AAACCTTTACTTTATCTTGCATAACATAGACATTATATTCTCCCTTTGTCTGCATCCTCCTTCTGCTCCCATTGTTGTCCTCATGCATCAAATGTTACACTATAAGCTCCTTGGGGCAGGGATCTTGTTTCATACTCTGTAAAGTGCCACACACATGGATGATGGTGTATAAATCCTCACCAAAGTCTATCAGTCATGTAGCTATATGGTAACTGTCATTCCATGTTCAGGGCTCCATGTTCTGGGGACAAAGCAGCAGGGACTGGCCATCCCTGCTTGTGACTTTCCAGAGACATCTGGGTGGCTGCTGTTGGAAACAGACTGCTGGACTCAATAGATCTGGATCTGATCCAAAAAGGCTGTTGTTACGGCTATACTAATCTCTGTTGTGCCAAAAAACCTGCCTATAAAGCACTTCCTTTTCTTTTTGAAAAAAGAAATGTGGAATTTTTTGAAATAATGCTAACATTCTAGGAGGTATGGCTCAGGCTTTGATTTCAAGAGGGCAGTTGTAATAATGTGCCATGAGTCATTCAGCGACAGTGGAAGGTACTTAGGCAGGGTTTGTTTTGGAATAGAAGGTTCTTGACATTAGCCACATGTCAGTCTAGTGACAGGAATTGGGGTCCTCCAGAGCTTTGTGTGCGTTCGTCACCATCATATTTTGTTTTGCTTTGAAAGTTTCCTGTAGTTTTCATCTCTTTCAGTAGACTTGTAATTGGAGGCTAATTGTATTTGATGGTGGGCAGGGGCCGAGGTGAAAGGAACAATGGAATTCTAGAGATGTTTTACACCAAATATTTTCAGCTCTGTGGAATATTTGCCATTGTTGAAGGTATGATCAATGCATCATTTTTGAGGACAAAATCCCTTCCCTAGTTAATGACTGCCTCTTTGAGAAAGTGCATTTATGTTTCAGCAGTTCATTCTGATTCAGCAGCTCATTCTGAGGCTGACCAAATACAGATTCAACACCCACCATGTTAATAAGAGCTTTTCCATTGACATAGTTTTGCCACCCTCCAGGTAGGGCCTGGAGATCTCCAAGAATTACAGTTGATCTTCAGATGGCAGAAATTAGTTCCCTTGGAGAAGACTGCTTTAGAGGGTGGACTGTATGGCATCACACCCTGCCCCTGCAGGCTCCACCCCCAAATCTCCAGGAATTTCCAAACCCAGAGTTGGCGACCCTAATCCACTACTACTCAACAAGTCTGGAATATTATCATATCTATCTATCTATCTATCTATCTATCTATCTATCTATCTATCTATCTATCTATCTATCTATCTATCTATCTATCTAGTCAGAATACATTTCATGTAGCAAGGTACTTAAAATCCTGAATTTGCCTCCAAATGTGCAGGATTCTCCCCAAGATTTCAAATTGCTCCAGTTAAAAATTGCTGAACAATCCTAGGCTGAGTTTAGACTGGCAGTTTGGTCCGAGATAGGCACGTTTCAGAAACGTTTCACAAACAGATTAAAGGGCCGGTTCACATGGGCACATCTGTCAGGCGTTCCCCAGCCATACTCAACCCATCTTGTAACGCTTCCCTCCCAAGTTTAAAAGATACCAGTTGAGAGTGGTAGCAAACCTTGGAGAGTGCATTCATCCCATTTCCCAGAAGTGTGAACGTGAACAAGCTGATCCGATAGGGATGCTCTTATGTGCACGAGCGCTTATGCACATGAGAGCATAAGCGCATATCGTCAGATTCCATCACAAAAAGCCGCTTACAGCTACACCTCTGCCAGGGGCGGGCCAACAGTCTGAATGCTCCCTTATCAGTCGGTGCAGTGTGACTGGGAAAATGTGTTCCGGGTCCTTTTTTGTCACGACTCCCTCGCACTTCAAACTGCCAGTCTGAACTTGGCCCTAGAGTGAGCGGAGACAATAAAGTGAAAAAAGAGATGTTGTTTATGTCTTTGGCACATGAAAGAACAACTTATTTATTGACTTCATTTATAAACTGGCTTTCTTCCCAATGGAGACCAAAAGCATTTTACATTGCTGTACTCTCCTCTATTATATTCTCACAAAAAAACTGTGAAGTAGGTTAGGGGAAGAGTGGGGAAGACTGGCCCAAGTTCGCCCAGCAAGCTTCCATGGCAGAGTGAGGATTCAGACCTAGGTGTCCCAGAGCCTAGTCTAACCACTGTACCATGCTTGGGATGGCTATAGTTTTTTTTAAATAGCGCATTTACTAGTATGTGAACAAAAATTCTATTTTGTGAGCTGCTGGCATTAAAGTTGTGAGCGAGCAATTTGGCTACTGCATAAACTAGTTTGCTCTGGAGCTAAGACAAGAATCTGTGAGCTGGAGGCTAAAAAACTGTGAACTAGCTCACATTAACTCAGCTTAGAGGGAACACTGGTGGGGAATCAAACCCAGTTCTCCCAGATTAGAGTCCGCACTCCTAACCACTACACCAAACTGGGTCTCACTAGATTTGATATTTTGCACAGGGCTTGATCTGAATAGTGTGGTTGTTTGTGAACCAGTGCCATGGCCCAGACCACTTCCTCATAAGGTGGCCATTCCCCCTGCTGGAGCAATGAGTGTATTTATGCTTGCCTGCAGAGACTAATGGATCCTGATGGTTTCCAAAATGCTCTATGGGATTTGTCTGGAACTGCCGACAGTTCCCTTGATGAGCTGATTGAGATTTGGAATAGAGGAAGCTATTGATGGGATTGCTCCTTGATACCCTCAGTGCCCTCATGTCTCTATGGCTCCTTGGTATAATGAAAGTTTAAGAGATTCTAAGAGGTAGCTCAGATGGCTAGAGCAGGACTGGCAACAAATACAGGACGAAGCTGTAAGAATACACTATAGAGCCCAATTGAAGGTCTATGAGGTGGTAGTGAAAGCAGCAAATAGATATAATTTCACTGCCTCCATTGCATCAACCAGCTCACAACAAGCTCAATTATTTAGATTGGTTCAACAGTTGCCCACCCCATTGGTGTATCCTAAAATGGATATTGATTTGGCTCTCAACTGTGATTCATTTGTGAACTTTTTTTGCGCATAAAGTCTCTAAGCTCCACCTGGAGTTGGCTGCTGAATCTGATAACAGTAGTAGGATGGGGGATCCACTTGCACCATCTGGTTCTTTTTTGGGTTCTTTTGACCTGCTCACCCTTGTGGATATTGAGAGAATCCTAACAGCTGTGATGCCAACTACCTGCTCCTTGGATCCTTGTCCCTTGTGGCTGGTAAAATCATGGCACAAAGTAGTGAATGGCCCTTTGAGACCAATAATTAACTTGTCTCTCTCACAGGGCTCTTTCCTCAATTCCCTTTAGGAGGTGATGGTTAGACCTTTCTTAAAGAAACCCTCCTTAGATAAAAAGGAGCTGGACAGTTACTACCCAGTGTCTAATCTACCTTTTCTGGGGAAGGTAATTGACTGAGCAGTGGCTGAGCAGCTCCAGGTTTTCCTGGATAAGACATCTGCCCTCGATCCTTTTCAGTTGAGCTTCAGGCCTGGCTTTGGGACTGAGACAGCACTGGTTGCTTTGATTGATGATCTCTGTTTACATCTGGATAAAGGCATGCTGGCCCTGTGGATCTTTCTGGATCCACCAGTGACCTTCGATAGAGTTAACCATTTGGTCCTGATCAACTGCCTTGCCACCCTGGGGCTAAGGGGCACTGCCCTTATATTAGGGTTGCCAAGTCCCATCTTCACCCCCAGTGGGGGACTTTGGGGGGCATTCCTGGAGGGGGCGGGGCATCCCCGATGTGATAACATCACATTGAGGACGTCGTCCCTCGCCTGCCCCATCTTCCAGCCGTGCTGGCTCCCTGCACTTAAAGGGACCTCTTTAAGTGCATGGAGCTGGCGTTTCCCCCCCACCCACGCGCCCAATCTCCACAGAGATTGGGCGCACAGGAAATGCCAGCTCCCTACACTTAAAGGGACCCCTTTAAGTGCAGGGAGCTGGCATTTCTACCACTCACACATGCGGCCTACAGCTACCCCTCTCCCAAAAGAGAGAAGGGAGAGGGATGGCTGTGGGTGTTGGGGCTTCCCCCGGTGGCCAGCTGGCTGGCAGCAGGTAGAAGCCCCCCAAAAGCAGGGGACCCCTGCCAAACCGGGGGTGGGGTTGGCAACCCTACCTTATATGGTTCTCCTTGTTACTCCAGGGACACTCTAAGAGGATTGCTACCAGGGAGGAGAGCTGGGGCTCCCACAGGATTCAATTCTCTGTCTGATGTTATTTAACATATATATGCACCCTCTTACTGAGATCATAAGGAGGTTTGGAGTTGGATACCAGCCGGCAGCAGGGCTTTCAGCACTATCCCAGTGCCTGGATGCAGTAATCCAATGGTGGTTTTTGTTTTTGTTTGCCTTTCCTAAACTGCTAAATTCCTGAGGAGCATTAACTGAGGTTGCTTTGTGAGAGGACAAAGTTTGAGTGTGAGTGCATCCTTTTAGCCTGCTGGAGAGTGGTATTTTTTTTTTTTGTAAAACTCTCTTAAAAAAGAGAGAATTTTATTCTTTTTATAAGAAACGGGAAGGGTAGACAGATGGAGAAAGAAAAAGATGGAGTGAAATTTTTCCTGTTAGTGAGGGTTAGTTTAGGTTAATAACCAATACCAATTTTGGCATCTATCATGGTTAGAAGATCTTCTTTTTAACTATTGCAAAGTCCAAAGTCACTCTGTTAATGCAGTTAGTAAAGTCCATTGGGGTTAGTAATTAAACAGCTCCTTCCAGATGTTACACGAACAGTCCTCAAAGTATCTTCTTTTTAAATCTCTTCCAGTTATGGATTGAGTCCATTTTAACTTTGAAGTCTTCCGTTCCATCACCACTTTCCCCTGGGCTGCTGTCTTCTTCACTTGTCCCAGTTTTGAATACTGCATCTTCCTCTCTGCTGGCGTGTCTCTTCAGAAGTTTCTGTATTTTGAAGATGAAATCTGTCTTCTTTCTTTCTCTTTTTCCTTAAACTTCTGGCCTTCAAGCTTCCAGGGCTCCATAAACTCTTCAGATGAAATTAGATCTCCAGTTTGTCGCTTGCTATGCTCAACATCCCCTTCTACTGGCAGAATATTTTCTTTTATAAAAGCGGAATAGGCTTTGGGAGCCTCATCCACCTCTTCTTTTAATTTTATCGCTTCACTGCCAGTTAGGGGTGCCAAGACATTTGTCAAGGTAAATCCGAGATCTTCTTTCTCTTCTTCTTTAACGCCCTGGAAACCTAGAATCAGATTCGATTTCTGTTCGATCTCCATCATCTTTCTAGTTGTTTCCGATATCTGTTTCTGTCGACTGATGAGAACACTATCCATTTTAAACAGAGTTTCGTTGATTTTCTGCAATTGTTCCAGCAGGGGGCACAGCATCTCCTTTTCCTGTTGATTGACAGCAAGCTCTTGGGGGGGCTATCTGGACCGGAAGTCCCTCCTCTCTTCTCTTCCGGTGTCTGCAGGACTTTTTCCATTATCGACATTTTGTTTTTTTGTTTACTTTTAAAAATTTCGTGCCGCATCCCCCAGGAAGCTAAGATGATCGCAGTCTTCCATTCAACCCCAACGGTACTTTCACCAACACTTTTTTTCTCTCAGCCCCCCTTCGTGCTCCCTTTGTAGATCTTGCTTCTCAAAGGGGGTGGGAACTCCTCCCTCCTCCCAACGCTTATACGCATGCAGGGGGCTCCGATTTACGCTTCAAAATAGATCTTCAACTCACGATTCGATGCTACTTCTTCTTTTTATTTTAAACCATAGCGCTGTCTTCACTCCTGGAAATCGGTGGCGCCGCTAAGTCCCATTACGGGCACGCCGCAGCGGGGCCGATTGGGGCGGGGAGAAAGCCTCAATTTCCCGGCTGTCTGCCGGCAAAGAGGCTACTCCCCAAGCGCCCCCGGTTCGGAGCCTTTGCCTAAGGCTCACTAGGGTCTTTCGCACATGCGAAGACCCCCCCTAACTGCGCGTGGGCTAACCGCCTCCGGGAGCGTCCCGAGAAGCGGCCGCCATTCGCGACGCCGAAACCGAAACCATCCTGGAGAGTGGTATTTTTGTCTGGATCCATTTGAGTCTTTTGTCTGGTCTGTTACTCATTTAACAAGATCTGTTTGTCTGCTGCTGGGAGGTGGGGGCTGTGGGCCTCTGAACTGTAAGGCTCCTCCTAGTCAGAGGTGTGAACCTTTGGCATGAGCTGAAGAGTGAGAGTCAAAGAGCTTTTGGCTGGTGGCTGTTAGCCTTGGGATCTGGCCTGAGGGCTCTACATCACTCTAGATACCTTTAAACCACTAACCAGTTATGACTGTAGAAAGCCAGCAGGGGAGTGGGGGCTATCCAGTGTTTTGCAGAGAGTGCCACCTGTATGATTATCTACCCACTGGGTAGGAAATCATGGGTGTGTGCTCACTGCATGGAGCTCATGGCTCTCAAGGAGCAGCTTTGTTCCCTTGAAGCTAGGGTTGCTGACCTGGAGAAGCTGAGGCAGAGAGAGAGGTCTGGGGAAGAGACCCTCAGGAACTTACCAGAGCAGTCTCACTCCTGTGCTGACAGTTCTTCTGCTGTTGTGGAGAGTGAGAGTCTTGAGGTTGGAGGGTGTCAGTCTGAGGAGAAGGGTTGTGATCCATTAGAAGGTAACCCATCCTTGGGTAATGGACCAATATCCTATCATACCAAGTATACCCCTGGGGGGCTGGGGGGAGGTGGCCTTCTGGTAGTGGGTGATTCAATCATTAGGAATATAGAGAGTGGGATCTATGATGGGCATTTTGACTGTGTAGTGACTTGCCTGCCTGGTGCAAAGGTTGTAGACATCACGTGCAGCCTAGATAGGTTGATAAATAGTGCTGGGGAGGAGTCAGCAATCTTGGTGCATATTGGCACCAATGGCATTGGAAAATGTTGTTGTCTGGTCCTGGAGGAAAAATTTAGGTTACTAGAAAGAAAGTTAAAGACCAGAACCTCACAGGTAGCTATGACAGACTCCCCTGTCAGTCTCCCCACTCTGAGGCAGATTTTTCCAGCCAAAATTCTTCGTTCCCTTCAGGTACTGAGCTGGACCCCAGTAGCATGATATTTGCGGCTTTATCAATCTGAATGCCCCACCCTTTTACAGAATCTGATTTGGGTTTTGCCCAGCCCAGGAACTTGTAAGGAGAAAACAGGAGCCCTCTCTTTTGATCTCTTGAAATGGCACTGGAGACTGTGTAACAGTGAACAATAATGAAGATTTTATCTAATAGGCAGGGATGGGATGGGGTAGTTGGATATTGGAAAGGCTAAGGGGAAATTGTTCATAAAACCTTATATTTTTCAGTTGGCAGACAAGATGATGTTGTAGCAGCTTAGTTTTACAAATTCTTGGTTCTTATCAATGAGAGATGGTTGACTGAGTACTTAAGTTTCAGTTACAATGTTTCTGCATACAGTTTCCTATTAACTGGTCAGGTTTTTTGGATAGGTTACTCTTTTCGTGTATTGAATTCTTTCCCCTTTTCTGAAATCACAGTGTTTCTTCTTTCCCCTGAGTAGTCTATAATTGTTTCCTTCCACAACGGACCAGGGACTGCCTCAGTGCCAATTCCCTGTATAACTGGAGAGGACTTATATTTCTTCTCTGAAAATATAATCCTATTTCTTTTGGCCAGATTTGGAGCTTCAGCCTGCTACCCAGTCACTCTTCACCAAAATCTCAAACCTCAGTTCTTGGCATCTGTGTGAAAACGTACTTCAGCTTAAGCTGACACTAGACTCTGAATTCTTAGATGGAAATTCTTTCTCAGGTTATATTTAACATAGTTAAGACCAGGAGTCTTTCCCTTTATTTGAAAGGTGAACTCACCTGACAGATTTTTAGTCAGACTCTTCAGAGATCCACTCCTTTAGCTGAACTTTTACTTTACTCAACAGTAACTGCAGCTGAACTCAAAACAAACTCCACTTTCCCCTCAGAACACAGCTGATCTTATATTTCCCTTAGCTGGTGCTGGCCAATCAGAGAAAAGGAACAGCCTGTCACTCAAGCTCAACACTCTACTGCAGAGTTAACTATTCACCTCCCTTCTCTGATTTTACTGCATTAGGAAAGCAGTATTTTAAATATAGTCTGTCACAGTAGCATTCTTAGAAGTGCTGCCAGTTCCATGTGCAGGGCCAGCTAGACAGCCACAGATCAGGGGTCTCAATGCATAGATGAAAAAATAGTGCAGGAGGAAAGGTTTAGATCTGTTAGACACTGGGGAATTTTCTGGGACAAGCTGAGCTGGTACAAAAGAAAGGAGTGTCACATGAACCAAAAGGGAACCAGGCTGCTGGTGATTAATATCAAAAAGATGGCAGAGCAGCTTTTAAACTATTCCCAGTTGCGGGAGAAGTCGACAGGAGCTGGGGAGCCTCTGGTTTGGGAAAAGTCAGCCCAAAGAGATGATTACCTTGTGAAGGTCAGTTTGAGATTTTCCTCCTCCCTCTACTTGGGCAGCAAGCTTATTTATGCTCGCCCATGGAGACTCATGGATCCAATTGGATTCCAGAATGCTCTGTGTGATTTGTCTGGCTCTGCCAGCATTTCTCTTGATGAACTCACTGGAATCTGGGCCTTCAGGAGGCCATTGACTGACTGAGTTGTCCCCCAGCACTCTCTCCACCTCCATACTCCCTTGGCTCCATACTCTACAGATGAACTAAGGACAGTAAAAAGGAGGCTCTTACTTTTCTGCCTCCATTGCATTTGGCATGTCGCATCCCGCTCAATTGTTGAGTTATTAGGCAAATGACCATCCTTTCAGTGGGTCCAAAAGTAGATAAAAATTTAGCTATTAGCTGTGACACAGTTGCAACATACTTTTAAGATAAAGTCTTGTTCCTTCATCAAGACTTGGTTGCCAGATTTGGAGTCACTAGGAATCTTGGGGCCCTGTATGGGCAATCAGATTACATATGATATCTTTTTATTGTTTTTAACTAGGTGTATTGTATATGCTGTTAGCTGCCCCGAATAAGTTTGATAAATACTACTTTACATGGAAAGTGATTAAAATGTGGAATTCACTGTCAGAGGATGTAATGATGGCCACAGGAATAAACAGCTTTAAAAGGGGTTAGATAGATCCATGGTGGATAAGTCTATCAATGGCTACTAGCCATGGTGACTGAGGGGAACCCCCACATTCAGAGGCACTAAACCTCTGAATCCCAGAGCCAGGAGGCAACATCAGGGGAAGGCCTTGGCCTCTATGCCCTGTTGTTGGCTCTCCTGTGGAACTAGTTGACCACTGTGTGAGACAGAATTAGATGGACTACTGGTCTGATCCAGCAGGGCTCTTTTTATCTTCTTATGTGGGAGCTGGATGAAGTTGAATCCATCCAAGATGGAGGTCATGTAGCTGGGAAAGACTGAGATGCTAGCTGGAGGGTAATTGACAGCTGTAGACTCTGTAAATAGCCTCAGGGTGTGGTTGGATTCTGCACTATCACTGGATAAACAAGTGTCCCTGGTAGTACCATCAGCATTTTTTCACCTATGCCAGGCCCACCTGCTGGCTCCTTATTTGTCTATATGAGACCTTGCCAAATTGATCCATGCAACAGTCACCTCTGGATTGGACAACTGCAATTCAGTCTATGTAGGACTACCCTTGAAAATGCTTCAAAAAATGCAGGTGAACAAGAATGCAGCTGCCAGGTTACTAACTGGAACATCATGAACAGCTCATATTACTCCAATTCTGAGGCAGCTGCACTGGCTTCCAATTAGTCTTCAGATCCAATTCAAGGTGATGGTGTTAACCTTTAAAGCCCTTAACGATCTGGGACCTTCATACCTACAGGACTGCCTCTCCCATTACAACCCCCATGCTCCTTTCAGTCATCATCTAGGGGCCTTTTGCAGGTGCCTCACCCCAGGATGGCTTGGCTTCTCAGTTGTGGCCCCTACCTTATGGAATGTACTCTTGGATAACACCCATGCACTGCCAGTCTTGTTTCGTTTCCACAGGGTATGTAAGGCTGAATTGTCTAGATTGGGCTTGGGGGGGGTAACCATATGTTTGGGCTGTTTTAATAGTGGCACGGTGATAGCCACATCCTGTCCTTATTAATATTTGAATTTTGGTTCCACAACATTCTATGGTCACCATAATTGATTGGGCTCAAGAACTGGCAGTCAGAAGATGCTGGCCAGGGCTGACTGGCTGCTTGGCGAAGTCCCGCCCACATAGGCCTCAGTCAGTGTCTTCGGCTCAGTCTGCTCCGATCCTCTGACAGGACTGTCTGCAGAGTGAGCGCAGGGACAGGCCCTCAAGGCCAATACAGGTGAGAGAAGCCCTATTTTGCCCCCCCCATCCTCTGGGCCTTCTATGGGGGTAGTAGACTCAGAGAAGCCCTTTTCTGCCCCCCCACACCATCCCCTTGGCCTTCTATGGGGGCAGTAGGCCCAGAGAAGCCCTTTTCCACACCCCCACACCATCCCCTGGGCCTTCTATGGGGGCAGTAGGCCCAGAGAAGCCCTTTTCTGCCCCCCCACACCATCCCCTGGGCCTTCTATGGGTGCAGTAGGCCCAGAGAAGCCCGTTCCACACCCCAAAACTGTCCTATGGGCCTTCTCAGGGCCCAGTATTCCCTGAAAAGCCCATTTCGCCCTCCCAAAACCATTATTTGGGCCTTCTATGGACCCAGTAGGCCTAGAGAAGCCCGTTCTGCCCCCCCATTCTCTGGCCCTTCTATGGGCCCAGTAGGCCTAGAGAAACCCGTTCCGCCCCTCTTCCCTTCCTTTCCCCCTTTCCTTTCTTCCTCTCTCCTTTCTTTCACTCTTTCCCCTCATCCTTCCTTCCTTCCTTCCTTCCTTCCTTCCTTCCTTCCTTCCTTCCTTCCTTCCTTCCTTCCTTCCTTCCTTCCTTCCTTCCTTCAACCCTCTCTCCCTTCCACCCTCCCTCTCTTTCTTTCTAGGGCCCGTTGTCTTCCACCACAATGGGCTTTGCTCCCTAGTATTTTAATAATTTAATATTTTAATGTTAATATTTTATTTCTGTTATTTGTTTTTATGTTCTTTAATCTTATTGGTTTTACTGTTATAAGTTGCCAGAAGACCCTTCAAGTGAGCAGTGACTAAAAAAACCTAAGAAATAAATAAAAGATTAATGGTGGGGTAGATGTTTCATTTATATTTATTTATTTATTCAATTTATACCCCACCCTCCCTGCAAGCAGGCTCAGGGCAGCTTACATTAGTTGGTAAAAAGTACAATAAAATCCACATAAAAACATTTTAAACAGTCAAATACAATAAAACATAAAGTCATAAAGTGCTAGTGATAGTTTCTTCAATTAATTAAGATGGCATTCTACAGTATGTAAACACACAGGCAGTTTCCAATGCGGTGATCTTCTTAAGTCGCCCAATGGTATGGCTTGATCTCAGAGCCAGACCCAGGCCCACAACCACAGCCGTTAGTGGCAGTGGTAAAGTGACTCCTTAGTTGAAAGCCTGGTGGAAGAGCTCCATTTTGCAGGCCCTGCAGGACTATAAAAGATCCTGCAGGGCCCTGATCTCCTCCGGGAGCTCATTCCACCAGTATGGAGCCACCACTGAGAAAGCCCTGGGCCTGTAGCAGTGAGCCTGGCATCCTTGGGACCTGGGAGGGTCAATTGGTTCTGAGACCCTGACCGTAGTGCTCTCTGGGGTATATATGGGGAAAGGCAGTCCCTCAGGACCCTGGCCATATAGGGCTGAGTCCTAGGAGAATTTCAGGAGGGCCTCCTTTCTGTAGATCCAGAATGATGATGAAAATATTATTAACATTTCATTTATTTTTATGCTGCTTTGAACATGCCCTAACTGTGTATTCAGAATCCTTGGAACATCACTTTTATATTGACAGGTTGCTGGCCCTCATTAAAGGGTGTTTTTTAAAAAATAAATAAATAAAATAATCCATAAAATACAATATACATATGAATATACAGAAAATATACAATACGTCTAAAAATACAATGCCAATATAAATCTAACAATCTAAACCCTATTTCAATAGTCCTCCCTAATCACAGAGAACTTTCCATTAGCGACTGTCAATATTACTATTATTTTACTCATACCATTATTATCTCAATTCTTTCTAATGCTCTTTACCATAGAAGATCTATTCTACATATATCTCTATTATTCCGATAAGCAATTTAACTAAAGTATATATCTCCTTTAACTTTTCCAACCAATCTTATAATTTAGGAGTGTGATTTTTTTGTTTCCATTTATTGGTGGAAACCAGCCTGGCAGCAATAATCATATGTCAAACAACCATGTGTTGATATCTAGAAGTGTCAGGCAAGTAATTCAACAATAAAGTCTCTGGTCTATGGGGGATTTGTACTTCTAACCCTGTTGAGATAGCTTTTACCACTAATTTCCAGTAGTTACAAGCTTGTATACATTCCCACCACATATGAAAAAAAATCTGCCCTAACTTCTTTACAAAACCAGCATGTGCTGGTATTGGTCTTATAAATCTTTGCTAGCCTTAAAGGAGTAAAATGCCACCTATAAATCATTTTCAGTAAATTTTCTCTAAAAGAGAGGCAAACTGTAAAGTTAATACCATGAGTAAAGATGAATTTCCATGCTGAATCATCTAAACTACTACCCAAATTTTATTCACTTATTGTGAAAGGTTTAATCAGGTTTGAGTGTCATTTTCAATAAACAGAAGTACATACTAGAAAGGATGCTTTTACCGTCTGCTAGTAATAATTTTTCAAATTCTTTCAGATCTTAAAACAGCATTTTTGTATCAGTTTGCAAAGGTAGTTTGCTGATGTGACCTTGGGTCAGTCACAAGCTCTGGCACAGCTGTTCTCTCAAGGACAGTTTCTGTTAGAAGTTCTCTCAGCCCCACCTACCTCACAGGGTGTCTGTTGTGGGGAGGGGAAGGGAAGGGAGTTTGTAAGCCGCTCTGAGACGCCTTTGGGCAGTGAAGGGCAGGGTATAAATCCAAACTCTTCTTCTTCTTCTTCTAGTTTCTAACACAGATATTCAAGAACTGAAAGTAGTAGAAGAAGAAGAGATTGGATTTATACCCCGCCTTTCACTACCCAAAGGTGTCTCAGAGTGGCTTACAAACTCCTTTCCCTTCCCCTCCCCACAACAGGTAGGTAGGGCTGAGAGAGCTCTTGACAGAAACTGCTCTTTTTTCAAGAACACTTCCTATCAGAGCTACGGCTTGCCCAAGGTCATCCAGCCAGGTGCAAGTGGAGGAGTGGGGAATCAAACCCGGTTCTCCCAGATTAGAGTCCGTGCACTTAATCACTACTCCAAACTGGCTCTCTCTAATCTCATTAAATGGAATCACTTGGTTTTTAATTATCACACTGTCATAATCACTAGCATCTGAGAATTCCCAACTTCTCAAAGAGAAAAGCTCCAGGCTAACCTTATCAATCATATCACTTATAATGGATGATAAAGGAGAAAATCTTGGTGACAATCCATTTTTAACTTGATCCCATATATTAAGTATTACATTTATAATGTTATCATCACTATTATTGTATTTTTAATATTTTCTATCTTCACCCAAGGTGATCTTTTCAAGGGTACCTTTACAAAAGATTGTTTTATATAGGTTGGCATATTTACATCAGTATTTAATAACCAATCATTCAACCAATTTACCCTAGCATCTTGATAATAGAATTTAAGATTAGGAATCTGTAGATTACCATTTAATTTTTTATCATACATGTTACAATAATGTATCCTAGCTTTCTTTTTATCCCATATAAAAGTGTTTAATAATAGCTGCTACTATTTTAATCTCTTTTCTTATTTAACCAAATATCTACATACTTTGGTCAGTGATCTTCATATCCCAGATCCAGCTGTCTTTTTTACACTCCTTTAAATTTGTATTAAAACAGATAATCTCTGATTTATCATGATTCAATTTGTTCCCAGAGACATTCCCATACTGGATAATAAGAACTTCTAATATTTAACTAGATTTTATTATTTCAGTTTTAAAAAATAACAATATAATCTGCATATAATCCAGTTTTGTAATGGGCTGCCCCTTTTTGAATACTATGAATTTTGTATTCTTCTCTCACGGAGATTGCTAATGATTCCAATGAAATAGTGAATAAAAGAGCAGAAAGAGTGCAACCTTGACATACACCTCCAGTAATATCTATGCGCAGTGATAAACACCCATTTATATTTACCATAGTATAACATTGCATATAAATCAAATGTATCAACTTTTAAAAATTATCCCAAAACCAAATGCAGCAAGAGATTCTACCAGAAAACTGTGGCTCCACCCTATCAAATGCCTTCTCAGCATCTATGAACAAGAAAGTTGATCAAAATTTTTCTTTCTTCAGTTAACACATCAAATAAGTTAACATTTTCATATGTTGGTATAAACATAATGACCATCAGATGATATGTACTTCTCTATTATACCCTTTAATTGATTTGCTAAAATAGATGTCAAGATTGTATAATCTAAGACAAGAGCAGGATCTTTCAGGGTTCTTTTTGTAGCAGGAACTCTTTTGCATATTAGGCGACACACCCCTAATATAGCCAATCCTCCAAGAGCTTACAGTAGCCCCTGTAAGAAGAGCTCTGTAAACTCTTGGAAGATTGGCTATATTAGGGGTGTGTTGCCTAATATGCATAGGAGTTCCTGCTACAAAAAGAGCCCTGGAATCTTTTGACAGTTTCAAAATCACTGTGATTTTACTCTCAGACCATGTTTTAGGGACATTACCAGACTAAAATATATTATTAATGGCTTGTAACAAAGGTAACTTTATTATTTGGAGGAAAAAATGATAAAATTCTGAAGTTAGACCATCAAGTCTATGTGCTTTATTTAATTTAGAATTTTGAATTACTGTAGTTACTTTTGCAGACTTATTTTTTTCATCCATGAACAATTTATCATCCTCAGTCAATTTAGGTATCTTAAGTTTATTTTTTTTTAAATTAACTCCATCAACATTTGAGATATTTGCCTTGTATAAACTTTGATAATACTCAGTAAATGCCTTAATGTTATTTAATAACAATTAAATAATCTCTCATTTTTATTCCTGCAACTGTTTCTTTCGCTTGTTTCTTTTTAAATTTTGCAGCTAATGATTTCCCAGCTTTATTGCCATTTTAAAAAAAACCCTTTGCTTTGTATAAAGCATCTTTTTATGGAGGGACAATGCATCAATCTGTTCAAGTTTATTTTTCTCTGTCTTAATTGCTTTCAAGAGGTTTTCCTGTTTTTTTATACTGACTTTCCAAAAAGGAAATTTTTTGTAGAAGTCTGTCTTCTCCTTTTCTCTATTTTTTTTTAACTATGAGGTGGAATTTATAGCAATCCCTCTAAAATATGTTTTTGCTTCCTCCCAGGTACAAATTGAGGAACTTTCAAGTTGAATATTCATTTTTTAAAAAATAGTCTAAATCTTTATAAAGCTTCTCTTTGCTTTTAGAGTTATCCATTACTTCATTATTTAGCTGCCATTGCTTACTTGAAAAATTTTGAATACATGATAAAATAAATTGGAGCATGGTCTGCATAAATAAAACTTCTTGCTGTTGTCTCTTCTATTCTATTTGCTAACATTTTAGAAACCAAAAATAAATCAGTCCTAGAATAGGTATTATAAGCCTGTGAAAAATATGTATAATCTCTCAGAAGAGTGCTACAGCCTCCACATATCAATTAACTGAAAATAAGAAATAGTTTCAAAGAAAAGGGAGCGAAATGATTTGTTAATTTTCTCTTGTTCTGTTTTTAGTAGGTCTATCCAGATCCATTTCCATTACTTCATTAAAGTCCCCTCCTATGAATAAATCCCCCCTGTGAATGCACGAAGTAACAGCAATGAGAACTGTAGAGTTGTGCAGACACCACCACTAGAACCTAATGTAGTAATGGTGCACCCATCAAATAATCCATGTGTCTTTAGTGATAATGAAAGAGAGGTGGAGAAGATATTGCAGAACCCACACTATTGACAACTGCTTAACAAAGGAGAAGAAAGGCTCCCTCAAGATTAAAATGTTAATGGCATGAATGAACCATGTAACAGCATCATTTCCCCTCACAAGTTACTTAAAGAGAATGCTTGCAATTTTTTTAAAAAGAAACACATATTTTGTCTCATCAGATTCTTCTTATTGATCACCCAGTTGTGAATAAACTTTATAATGCCTCCTCTGAACAAAAAAAAACAAGAGGAGTGGCCATCTATATAAAAAAACCATGAAGGAGGAGGAGGCGGCAGCAGTTAGATTTATATCCCTTCCATCACTCAGAGCCTCAGAGCAGCTTATAGTCACCTTCCCTTCCTCTCCCCACAACAGACCCTGTGAAGTAGGTGGGGCTGAGAGAGCTCTGAGAGAACTGCTCTTGAGGGAACAACTCTGAGAGAACTGTGACTGACCCAAGGTCACCCAGTTGGCTGCATGTGGAGGAGTGGGAAATCAAACCCAGTTCTCCAAATTAGAGTCTGCTACTCTTAACGACTACACCAAACTGGATTTAGAGTTAATCAAACACTCTGTGATGCAGATAGAATATATATTTTAATTAAAGGGGGCTCTTGCAATACAAAAATCACCATAGAAAATGTATATGCCCCAAATTATAATCAAGATACTTTTTTTAAAAAAAAAAAAAAAATCTCCATAAAGGATGTATCTGTTTCCCCATTACTACATGAAAGTTGGACAATGAAGAAAGCTGAAAGTAAGAAAGATGATTCATTTGAAATGTGGTGCTGGAGGAGAGTTTTATGGATATCATGGACCACCAAAAAGACAAATAAGTGTGTTCTAGAGCAAATGAAGCCTGAACTCTCCCTAAAAGCTAAAATGATTAAACTTAGACTATCATACTTTGGTCACACTATGAGAAGACAAGAGTCAGTGGAAAAAATAATAATGCTAGGACAAGTTGAAGTCAGCAGGAAAAGAGGAAGACCCAGCATGAGATGGTTTGACTCAGTCAAGGAAGCCACAGCCCTCAGTTTGGAAGACATGAGCAAGGTGGTTAACAAGAACTTTTTCATTCATTCTTATCCAGTTCCGCTCTTTACCTACAACCCTGTCCCACATGGCTACTATGTGTAGGTTCCACAGTCCCCAGTACAGCATTTTTTGGGTTGGGTCACTCAAAAAAAGATGTTTTAAATCAGCTTCCAATTAGTATACATTCTCAATAACTCAGTAAATATTGGTCTCTGCTTTCCCTAGTAAGTCTATATAAGAGAAGCCAATGTTGGATCAGGCCAATGGCCCATCTAATCCAACACTCTGTCACACAGTGTCCAAAAATACCAGGTGCCATCAGGAAGTCCACCAGTGGAGCCAGGATACTAGAAGCCCTCCCACTGTTGCCCTCCCTCAAGCATCAAGAATACAGAGCATCACTTGCCCCAGACTGAGAGTTCCTATCTATTTGTTGTTGTTGTTCAATTGCACAGTCGAGTCCGACTCTTCGCAACCCCATGGACCACATTACACCAGGCCCTCCTGTCTTCCATAGTGCTCCGGAGTTTGCTTAATTTCAAGCCCATTGCCTTGATAACACTGTCTAAACATCTCATCCTTTGCCGACCCCTTCTTCTTTGACCTTCAATCTTTCCCAGCATCAGGGTCTTCTCCAGTGAGTGCTCCTTTCTCATTTGATGGCCAAAGTATTTGAGCTTCAGCTTCAGTATCTGGCCTTCCAGGGAAGTTGATTTCAGTCAGGGTTGATTTACTTTAGGATTGAATGATTTGATCTCCTTGCTGTCCAAGGGACTCTCAAGAATCTTCTCCAGCACCATAATTCAAAAGAATCTATTCTTCGGTGCTCAGCCTTCCTTATAGTCCAACTTTCGCAGCCATACACGACTACTGGGAATACCATTGCTTTGACCATACAGACTTTTGTTGGCAGGGTGATGTCTCTACTTTTTATTATGCTGTCTAGGTTTGTCATTGCTTTCCTCCCAAGGAGCAGGTGTCTTTTAATTTCATGGCTGCAGTCTCCATCTGCAGTGATCTTGGATCCCAGGAATGTGAAGTCTGTCACTGCTTCCACGATTTCTCCTTCTATTTGCCAAGGAGTGATGGGGCCGGATGCCATGATCTTAGTTTTTTTGATGTTGAATGTCAAGCGAACCTTTGCACTTTCCTCTTTCACCCTGAGCAAGAGGCTCTTGAGGTCCTCTTCACTTTCTGCCATTATCTGAGGTTGTTGATGTTTTTCCCAGCAATCTTAATTCCAGCTTCTAAATCATCCAGGCTGGCATTTCACATGATGTACTCTTCATATAAATTAAATAAGCAAGGGGACAATGTGCATCCTTGTCGTACTCCTTTTCCTGCACTAAAACAATCAGTTGTTCCATATCCTGTTCTAACTGTCGCTTCTTGACCCTTATACAGGTTTTTCAAGAGACATGTGAGTTGGTCTCTTTAAGGACTTGCCATAGTTTGTTGTGATCCACACAATCAAAGGCTTTAGCGTAGTCAATGAAGCAGAAGTAGATCTTTTTCTGGTACTCTCTTGCTTTCTCCATAATCCAGCGAATGTTGGCAATTTCATCTCTAGTTCCTCTGCCTCTTCGAAACTTAGCTTGTACTTCTGGCAGTTCTCTATCCACGTACTGCTGAAGCTTAGCTTGTAGAATCTTGAGTATGACCTTGCTAGCATGTGAAATGAGTGCAATTGTGTGATAGTTTGAACATTCCTTGGCATTGCCCTTCTTTGGGATTGGAATGTAAAATGACCTTTTCCAATCCTGTGGCCACTGTTGTGTTTTTGAAATTTGCTGGCAAATTGAGTGCAGCACTTTAACAGCACCATCTTTTAAGACTTTGAATAGCTCAGCTGGGATACAATCACCTCCACTAGATTTGTTGTTAGTAATGCTTTCTAAGGCCCATTTGACTTCGCACTTCAGGATGTCTGGCTTGAGGTCAGTGATTTCACCATCATGGTTGTCAAAGACATTGAGGTCCTTCTTGTATAGTTCTTCTGTGTATTCTTGCCATCTTTTCCTAATATCTTCTGCTTCTGTTAGGTCCCTACCGTTTTTGTCCTTTATCATGGCCAGCTTTGCATGGAACAATCCCTTGATTTCTCAGCTAATAGCCACTGATGGACTTCTGCTCCATATGCTTATCTAATTCCCTCTTGAAGCTGTCCATGCTTGTAGCTGCCACCACCTCTTGTGGCAGTGAATTCCATGTATTAATCACTCTTTGCGTGAAGAAGTACTTCCTTCTATCTGTTCTTTTATCAGCTGCTTGAGATAGGGTGAGAAAGGTTCATTGTTTGACTGTAATTGAATGCCTGGGTGAATTTGGCTGCTGGCCACACCCTCTGCTGGGGGAAGCTTATATTTAAGGCAGCACCTTGCCAGAAGCAAAGATGACCCAGCTGAGCTCTGAGACGGAGCAGGAGATAGAGCTGCTAGAGGGGTGAGTGTTTTTATTTACTTTCAGCTGAGGTGATTTAGCTGAGGAGGGACTGTGTTTGGGAGTGTATGCGTGAGTTGTGGGCTGCTTGAGATAGGGTGTGAAAGGGTCATTGTTTGACTGTAATTGAGTGCTTGGGTGAATTTGAATAGCTGCTGACCACACCCTTTGCTGGGGAAAGCTTCTATTTAAGGCAGCACCTTGCCAGAGGCATGAGCTGAAAGGTGAGAGCCAAAGACCTGTTGACTCTGTAAGAAGCCCAGGAAGAGCCAGAAAGCCAGGGTCCTAGTCTCCTTGGGTTCCCAGTAAGGTGAGTAGACTTCTACAAGGAGAACCACATAAATACAAAGGTTATTAAAAGGGGGATTATATATAATTATTTTAAAAGCAATTATGAAGCCAGAATGCCAGCAGGGGGTTGGGGGCTATCCATTGTTTTGGACGGAGTGTCACATGTATGACTGTCTGCCCACTGGACAGAAGTCTTGTGTGTGTGCCTGGTGCAAGGAGCTTCTGGTTCTCAGGGAACAAGTTTGCTCCCTTGAGGCCAAGGTGGCAGACCTGGAGAAGCAGAGATAGTAAGTTAGATGCATGGAGAAAAATCTTGGGGACTTGTTAGATATGTCCCACTCTGAATATGGCAGCCCCGCTACTATTAGGGAGCATGAGGGTCAAGAGGAAACAGGGCGCCATGCTGCAGATAAGGGGAATGTGCCCTCAGAAGGGACCTCTTCTTCAGCTGGTGAACAGGTATCCTTTCACACAAAGGAACCATCCCCTGACAGGGAGGGAGGAGGGCTCTTGGTAGTTGGCAGGTAGGCAGGTAGACAGCTGGGTGGCTAACCCACGTACTGACCATATGATGACTTGCCTGCCTGGTGTGAAGGTAGTGGACATTACGCGTGTTCTAGATAGACTGGTAGATAGTGCTGGGGAGGAGCCAGTGGTCGTGGTATATGTTGGTACCAACAATGTGGGGAAATGCAGTCGTGAGGTCCTGGAGGAAAAATTTAGGTTACTAGGCAGGAAACTCAAGGCCAGGACCTCCAAGGTAGCCTTCTCAGAAATCCTACCTGTTCCACACACAGGGCTGGAGAGACAGGCATAGATCAGGAGTCTCAATGTGTGGCTGAGACAATGGTGTAGGGGGGAAGGGTTCAAGTTTGTTAGGCACTAGGATGCTTTTTGGAACAAGAGGGAGCTGTACAAAAGAGATGGTCTCCACTTGTCCCAAGAAGGAACCAGGCTGCTGGCACTTAAAATCAAAAAGGTGGCAGAGCAGTTTTTAAACTGAATATTGGGGGAAAGCCGACAGGAGATGAAAAGTCTCTGGGTTGGGATGGTGGGATGGCTCATCTCGAAGACATGAAGGGGTAGATGTTACTTTTCTACAAGGAAATGGATTAGAATTGTCCACTGAGATTGTGGCTAATGATATGGACTATCTGGCAAGGTCTTGAGGCAGCAAGAGGAAGGTTGTGGGCTTAACATGCATGGGAAACTATAGGTGTTTATACTCAAATGCTAGAAGTCTCTGAGGTAAAATCAGGGAATTGGAATGCTTGGTGTTGGGAGGGGGAAAGCAACTCTGGAGTGGGCAAGCACTTCTCAACTTCCACAGTGAAGACAGAGGCAAAAAATGCATTCAGCTTCTCAGCCATTACCGGATCATCCTTCAGTACTCCTTTTACCCCTCGGTCATCCAAGGGCCCCACTGCCTCCCTGGCTGGTTTCCTGCTTCTAATGTATTCGAAGAAAGTTTTATTGTTGGTCTTTATGTTTTTTGGTGTATGCTTCTGTCATATTCCCTTTTTGCCTGCCTGATCACAGACTGAATTTAGAGACAGGAGCCTGCTTTCTGGGCAGTGGTGATCGTAGGATTCCCCCGATGGCTGCCAGCTACAGAGCTGTATGTAGCAGGAAATCTTCATGCTTCCTTCATCCTTCCATCAGGTTGACACAGATGTCTATGAATTGATGGGGTGAGCAATCAGTGGTGCATGGGCCCCGCAACTACAGTGGGCACTGAATACTGGAGCATACTGGCTTCCTTCTGCAAGGCACAATGTAGGCCCTCTTACAAAACACTAGTGTCTCCCAGCTTACTCCCCTATTTAAGCCAGTATCCCATCTATCCCAAGCTATCAACAGTAGAGGACTTTGAATTTCAGTAATTTGGACTTTATTCAGTTGCATTTGGAAAAGTTTGTAGGGGTTCTGTAAGTAAGGGAACAATTTTTAAAGGGAAGTATACTTATTAAAATAAAAAATGGTATCTCTGTGAGTCTTATGGCCTGCAGTAAACCAAGCTGACAAATTCTATATGCCAAAAAAGCAAGGACTGTTAGGGCTGGAATAGTCGCTAATCAGTGCCTCGTACTCAGTCATTGTCTTACTTTCCTACACACATGCATGGAAATCATTGCTTAAGCCCTTCAGCTCATTGCTTCCAAAAAGGAAAGATGGAGCAGGCAGCAAGAAGAGCCATTTCCCAAACCTGCAGCCAGTTCTGCAGCTGGTCCTTGCCTGATCAGCCTCTGTCTTTTATTCTCTCCCTGCAGCCAACCTCAAAGAGGTTGGATCTGGCCTGAATCAGCCTCCTGCTGGTAAGCCTGCCTCAAAGCAGTTGGATCCTGGCTATATCCTTGATTAACCTCTTTTTGATAAATGTAACCCAGCTCGTCAGCTTCAACCAGCTTTCCAGGCTCCCTTTTGGCCTTGTTACATGGGTAATACGGCCATCAGTGCAGCTGAGGTACCTTGCAAGCACATTGTTTTTTTCTCTCATTGCATATGCCTTAGTGAAGTCAAGTAATAAGTCCTCACTTCTTCATAGTGGGACTTCAAGTTGCCAATTCCATCTTGGGGGATTCCTGGAGATTTGATGGCCATGCTGGGGGGAGAAGCATTTGGGGAGAAGAAGGAGCTTAGTGGGGTTATGATGCCATAGACCCCTCTCAGACGTTGCCATGTCCTCCAGGGGAATTGAGCTCTTTAGTATGGAGATCAGCCCTATACAGCTTGGGGTAGCATACCCAAAGGATTTCCTACTCCTATATCAACCTACCCATCTACTTGGGTCATCTTCAGAGGCCTGCTTCAGATGGAACCACCATCATCTGAGGCTAGATGGGAGGCAACCCAAGAAAGGGCTTGCTTGGTTGTGGCACTGAAACTTTGGAACTCCCTCCCCAACGAGATTCGTCTATTGTTGTCTTCTGCCAGCAGGTGCAGACATTTGTTTGGCATATATCTTTGTATTTTAAACAGTTTTTAACTTTCTGAAATGTTTTTAATGTTCTGGTGTTTATCATCTTGGGGACACTGGACAGAAAGGTGGCATTGAATTGTTTTTAAACCACTGCCACCACAACAATAATAATTGGAGGATAACACTTTCCACAATGTCTGATTCTTTGAACAGTGTATCAGGGTCAATCTCTTTAAGACTACATGCTTGAACACCATTGCAAATTCTTCACAGAACACAAAATTTCCACATTTCTGAGTATATGAAGCCCTCCTTCTTTACTATTTCTAAGGTAATTGCATAAACACAATTACTTTAACATCCATTAATCTGCTGTTCTTCATAACTAGCTAGTTATATTTATACTAGGGTTGCTGGCTCAAGGCTGGCAATCAGTGAGAGACTCACGGGGGGGGGGGCTTGCCAGCAACACTTAAGGGACACCATGATGTCAGTTGCCACATGATCTGGAAATGACTTCATTGGATCACCAGCAACACACTGACATTCAGCCAATACCCTCCGGTTTAATCATAGAGTTTTGAGCAAATGCTACAGCGTCATCTGATGCAATAACATAATTTATGGGTCATGCCAGAAGTGGTATCATGGTGTCCCCAGGCAGCAACTCCAATCACCCCACCCCATTTCTCCCTGTAGCTTTCATTCACTGCCTAGCTGAGTGACAGTGGGTAGAGCCAGTTAGGCAGGAGGTTTCTCACCAAAGCAGGAGATCTGGCCTTCCTAATTTACAGTTTCATTGCTTCCACTTGTGGGTTACTGGATCTGGACCACACAAGATACACAGCTGATTATGGAGCCACCTGATAAAGGAGAGGGAAATATTCTAGTGCATTACCTGAAATGTAAGCAAGGCAAGCCTAGGAATGCTCCTGCAGGTCTGGGGACTTTTTTTCAGTGGCTGTCTCATCTGGTAGACATAGTTAGAAGTGAACGCCCCTGCCTCCACTTCTGCAATAGTAGTGTAGTAAGGGGGGGCACGACTATCAATTTGGGCACTTTGCCAATAACATAAACCAGGAGCTGGATCTTCTGATAGGCCTATGCCCATTACTGAAGCCCACAATGCTGGCTTATTATTGCCCCCCTGTTTCCCTGCAGAGGTATCTTTCTCAGTTTTTACAGTGGAATGGGAGACGCAAAATTGGCCTTAGCCAATTACTTCTTGGGGGGCCGTGGTGGCTCAGAGGTTGATGCTGAGCTGCAGACCAGAAGTTCTGTAGTTTGGCAATTCAAGACCTGCAATTCATGTGACAGAGTGAGCTCCTGTCTCTGGCTCCAGCTCCTGCCAACCTAGCAGTTCGAAAGCAAGAAACTGCAAGTATATAAATAAGTATCACTTCAGTGAGAAGGTAGCAGCATTCCCTGTGCCTCAGCATTTAGTCATGCCAGCCACATGCCCATGGAGAAGTCTTTGGACAGTGCTGGTTCTTCGGCTTGGAAATGGAGATGAGTACCACCCCCTAGAATTGGATTTGACTAGCTTTCAAGCAAGAGAAACCGTCACTTCTACATATCACTGCTTGACTACCACAGCTCTTGTAAGTAACCAGGCAGATTCTGGTACAGTCAGATGTGAAAATCTAGGACAAAAATAAAAATGGCCCTCTGTCTAACTTACTGTTGCCAACCTCCAGGTATGGCCTGGAGATCTCAGCTATTACAACCAATCTCCAGATTATAGAGATCAATTCCCCAGGAGAATATGGCTACTTTGGAGGGTGGGCTCTATGCCATCATAACCCTGCTGAGGCCCCCCCTTCCCCAAACCATGCCCTTCCCAGGCTCCACCCCCCAAATCTACAGGTATTTCCCAACCCAGAGCTGGCAACCCTGGTCTAACCTAACTCTTTTCTAGGTAGAAAAGTCAGATTTATAGTGGCCATTGGCATTTTGGTAGAGAGCGTGAGATTTGGAAACAATAAAGGAATGGAATACTGGAAGAGATGAGAATCTGCAGAACTTACTCATCATGTCTGAGCATGTCCATCACTAACTAGCAAGAGTCACCACCATGCCTCAGGAAATGGGAGCCATAACAGTGATGCTGTGAAATAAAAACTGTATGGGGACAATGAGTTCATTTGAGATTTGTTATACTCTGTGAGTACTGATTTCTCTCCATATCACAAAATATTGTGGATGGCTGGATTTATTTATTGTAATCTGCACTGTGTCCTGTCCTGAGCAAGCACAGGCTAGCCTTTGAACTGACTGGGACAATTCCCAGTGGGCCAGTCCCCTAATCTGTGGGGTCTCTAATCTGGAAGAACCAGGTTTGATTCCCCACTCCTCCACATGCAGCTGCAGGTGTGACCTTGGGTCAGTCATAACTTCTTTCAGAGCTGTTCTCTCAAGGACAGTTCTCAAAAGAGCTCTATCAGTCCCACCTACCTCACAGGGTGTCTGTTGTGGGGAGGGGGAGGGGATTGTAAACTGCTCTGAGACTCCTTCAGGTAGTGAAGGGTGGGGATATAAATCCAATCTTCTCCTCCTTGTGAAGGGAGCCATTGACTTTTCTTCCTTGCAAGTAGGAGAGTTCAGGCAAGGGCACAATGGCTTGAAGAAGAGGTGATAGGTGGTGCTTCCTTTCCTTGAAGATGGTGATCCAGGTGTGAGTACAGTGGTGGCTGCTATGCCAACATCTGGGCTTCCCCCCTCATAAGGAAGAGGAGTAGGCAACCACTCCCTTGGTTTCACATCAGCAGCTGCCTCAACACCATAGAAGTCTGACAAAATTCAAAAGCCAATTACATCCTGTGATTCAGTCAGGAAATTATGCAGTACTTTCTCCAGGGCCAGTTTTAGTTTTCTTTGCCCATCTGCCACTGATCCTAAGAACATTTCCTCTCTTTTATTTCCAGGCTTGGATAGTCCAGTGGTTTTGGTGGTAGCTGTCCCTCAACTCCACCAGTAAGCAATTTAGCCTTGGTGACAGGAAAGCTTGAGAGGAAGCTGTCATGAGATCACCTCAGGGATACTGGCCTTAAGTACAACTGGTCTTTTCCTGATCCCAAAGTCCAAATTATAGTTTTGAGATGAGTACACAAGACATCTGCCAAAATTCCAAAGAGAATAAAGTACACAGTTTTTTTAAAAAAAGCAGACAGAAGGGATTCAATTCCCTCACCATCTTGCCGCTTGTGTCAAAATTGTGTAGTGAAGAAAAGTGAGCAATTAAAAAAAATTGCAGCTCACTTAGGGCACTTGGGCAAAGGTATGAATTCAGGACCAGACTGAGTTATATACCAGTAGCTGTAAACAACTTAATTGCAACTAAAAATGTAGCTATGTGGAAAAAAACACAGGACACTGAGCAGGATTCTAACTCCTACTATTGGTATGGAGTTTGTGGAGTGGAACTTCCTGACTTTCTACTCCTCCTGCCTCCCACTAAACCCATCACCAGTTCTTCTCCAGGAGGTGGAGGCACCCTCAGGAACAGCATGGAGGCAAAGTGAGGGTTCTGTAGCAGGAAGAGGAAATTGCTGCATACATTTTGCTTAAGTTTTTAAAAACTCCATATCCACAGTGGTGTCACACTGCTCCTCATAATCCTTGCTCAAATGTCACATTGCAGTTTTCAAGATGGGTCCCAGAATGACCCTGTGAAGTGTGGCAGTTACAGTATTGGAACAGGATCTGAGAGACCCAGGTTCAAATCCTCACTTTGCCATGGAAGCTCGCTGGGTGATCTTGGGCCAAATACACACTCTCAGACTAACCTACTTCACAGACTTGTGAGGATTAAAAAAAATGGAGAAGGGGAGAATGTTGTAAGCCCCTTGGGGTTCCCATTGGGAAGAAAGTGGAGTATAAATGAAGTAAATAAACAAGTAAATAAATAAATGCTGGGTCAACGTCTTGGACCTGTAAGCCAATGTTCATGTGAGTGGTGTACTCCTCTGATCAACATAATGTCACTGCTGTACTTTTACATGAGATCACAACTCTTGTTTTGTGAGCTGGAAAGATTGTGAAGCTTCCAGTTCCTGAAAGACAAACATATCTTGGATGAGGTCATTGCTGCTAGTTATGTGAGGAGTTATCTGAGTAGGACTCATAAGTGGAACTAGTTTTTCAAAATAATCCAACCACCTTAGAGGCTGGGCTAGAAGCAGAATGTAAATGTGATTTCCTCCTGCCCCATGCACAGTCTTTGTGTATGGCCCTGGGAATTCCCAAAGAAGCTGGAAGCTCAGAAGATTTTGTTGCTTGCATTCTGAATCCTTGCTCTTAATGTGGCATCCAAAATGAAGAATCATGGATCTGGGGTTGCCGACTCCGAATTGGGAAAGTCTTGGAGAATTGGTGGTGGAGCGTATGAAGGGTGGAGTTTGAAGAAGGGTGGGACCTGAATGGAGTATTATGCCATACAGCCCACCATTCAAAGCAGCCATTTTCTCCAGGGGAACTGATCTCTGTATCCTGGAGATCAATTATAATTCCAAGAGATCTGCAGGCCCCACCTGGAGGTTGGCAAACCTACATGGATCTGAAATAAAATCAGCATACTCCAGAGGCAAGTATCTTCTTCTTTAGAATATCCTAAGTGGTGAACTTCCACAAGGTCATTTCAGTTCATTAAGCCACATCTCTAGAGCCTAACATTTGGGTTAAAAAATGAGTACCTCCCATTAGTGGCAGCTTCTGCATTGGGGAGCAGAGAATATCCAAGCTTCTACCAGTATGTGCCATTGAAGGAGGGAAAGAGGCCTTACTGGTGGCGACAGAGCTGCTGGTATCATGTGCTGGTGCACAGCTTCTAAATGGCTACAGCAACCCATGGTGGGAAGCTGATGTCACCTTTGGGTTCCAGGTTCCATTTGCCATTTAGAAGCTGAGTCCCTGCATGATGATGCAAGCATGACCCTAGCAGTTCTGTTGCTGTCCCTCATTGTCTTCTGACAAGGGCACTGCTTTCCCTGCCTCCTTCAGCAGTGCACACTGTTGGAGACTAGCATATTCCCTGTGCCCCACAATCTACCTCTATTTTACATGCTGCATGGGAACATAGAACAGCCCTGCTGAATCTAGCCAATAGTCCATCTAGTCTAGCATCCTGTCTCACACTGTGGTCAACTAGTTCCTCTGGATGGCAAACAACAGGGCATAGAGGCCAAGGCATTCCCCTGATGTTGTCTCCTGAGTCTGGGATTCAGAGGTTTCATGCCTCTAAATGTGGAGATTCCCCTCAGTCACCATCGCTAGTAGCCACTGATAGACTTATCCTCCATGAATCTATCTAATCTCTTTTAAAAGCCATCTGCTCCTGACTGTGGCCATTATTACATCCTCTGGCAGTGAATTCCACATTTTAATCATTCTTTGTGTAAAGAAGTATTTCTTTTTGTTTGTCCTGAACCTACTGCCCATCAGCTTCATTCGATGCCCTCGAGTTCGAGTGTTATAGGTGGGGGAGAAAAATTTCTGTTTGTCAACTCTCTCCACCCTGTGTGTAATTGTATAAACCTCTATCATCACGTCCCTCCTTAGTCTCTTTTATAAACTGAAAATTCTCAGACTCTTCAACCTTTCTTCACAGGGAAGGTGTTCCAACCCCCTAATCGTCTTAGTTGCCCTCTTCTGTACTTTTTCCAGTTCTGCAATGTCCTTTTTGAGATGTGGTAACCAGAACTATACACAGTATTCCAAATGAAGCCGCACCATAGATCTATACAGGGGCTTTATGATATCGGCCGTTTTATGTTCAGTCCCTTGCCTGATAATCCCTAACACAGAGTTTGCCTTTTTCACTGCTGCAGCACACTGGGTTGACACTTTCATTGAGCTATCCCCTATGACCTCAAGATCTTTTCCCCTTAGTCTCTGCAACTCCATTAGCTTAGACTTGAAGTTGGGATTTTTTTGGCCCAATGTACATCACCTTACACTTACCAACCCTGAACTTCATTTTCCACATTGTCACTCAGTTACCCATTTTGTGGAGGTCCTCTTGGAGCTCTTCACAGTCAGCCGTGGTTTCCACCATCCTGAGTAATTTTGTGTCGTCTGCAGACTTGGCCAGTACATTACTCAGCCCTCGTTCCAGATCATCTATGCATCAATTAAATAGTACTGACCCCAATATCGATCCTTGTGGGACCCCACTGCTTACTTCCCTGGATTATGAGAACTGCCCATTGATTCCTACTCTTTGCTTCCTATCATTTAACCACTTTTTAATCCATAAGAGAACCTGTCCTCTTATCCCATGACTGCTAAGTTTACTCAGGAGTCTTTGGTGAGGTACCTTGTCAAAAGCCTTTTGAAAGTCCAGGTATATAATGTCTACCAGGTCATCGTTGTCTACATGCTACTCTCCAGTCTTCTGGTGCAGCTCCAGGTTACATATACATATAGTATGTTTGCAATTTTTAAAACAAATGCTGGAGACAGCTTGTATTTTCAGAGTGTTGAAGGTAACAGGCGAGAACCTTGACTGCCTTTTGTTCATGCTTATCATCTTTTTGCAGTACTTCAGAAACATATGCAACCTATTTGACCTGAAATTACAGAAGGGCCAAAGTGACAGTCCTGTACAACAAACCATTTGATGCTCTTATAAACTATTTTCTTTAGAACTCTTTTCCACTACTGTCAGCTTTAGCTGTGCAACTGGCCTGCATTTATTGCTCTGGGCTGCAATCTGAAGCATACTTACTCACACCTACATCACAAGGAAATCAGTGGGGTTTAGTTCCAAGTAAGCAGATTTATTTAGTATTTTTTAAATCCCACTCTTCCTCTAGAGTGCATCAGGCAGCACGTGCTTCTATCCTCACCTCCATTTTATCTTCACAACAACCCTGTGAGATAGATTGGAGTGAGAGAAAGGCTGATCCAAAGTCACACAGTGAGCTTCATGCCCAGCAGGGATTTGAACCTGGGTCTCCCACATCATACAACAAGGCCTGAACCATTAGACCATCCTGTTCTTTAATTATTCATGCTGAAGACACACTCCTTCGCTTCTTGCTAATTTATATCTCTGTTTTGTTTCTGAAACGTGTTTTACCTTGCCATTCTTTAGTCTCTAAAACAAAAACAACGGTCTTAAAGAAAATGCAAAAGAGACACACACAAAGAACAATAGAATGGGGTTTGATTTGCTTAATGCTGAAATCAAGGTCACTTAAAAAGTGTGGATTGTGCTTGAGGTTTTTGTTTTTGTTTTGTTTTGTTGGCAATGTCTTTCCATTCGCTTGATGGGCCTGCCGTCCCCAGAACCGTACATGTTACTGATCCTGCCTGTATTCAAAGCCGTTATTAAGTGGAGTCTTTTAGATTTTAGAGAAATGATAATGGTTCCAAAGATGACAGAAAGTGGCAGCTGGTGACAAAAAAAACCCTTGATAAGACGACAACAGTAAATCAAACTACCGCCACTTTCCCGTTTCATGTTTGTTAATACCACCTCGTCTTTTGAAGTTTAAAGCAAGGTTCAAAAGAGCCAGGTGCTGAATCATAATATTAAAGCAAGGAAGGAGCTCCATGAAAGAGAGGAGATCTGAGAGGGGAAGGCAACAAACACGGCTTTCAACTGCCTTTTGTCGGCCTTTCTGCAGATGTCACCAGTTGTTATCCCCAGCAGAGGCGTCAGGCTTGTAGCGGTGCCTCTGGCTGATTCCCGACTCAACGTTTCAAGTGTCAATCAAAAAGGGAAGGACGCAGCTTAGGTCCTGGTCATTGTCCTGTAAAAAGAGCCAAGCATTTAACATTGATTTAGCTCCCTCAACATACAAAGCGAGAGCCAGCTTTGTGTAGCGCAAAAGGGCCTTTGGCAAGGTTGCTTGTAGAGCAATTCCATTGCATCCGATGCTCCTTGGTTTAGCTGTCACACTGCAGTGTCTGGAGTCCTGTGAAAAGTTATTCAGGAATGAGTGAGCAAATTAAAAAGAAATAACATGCTCTCCTAAATAGTGGGGCGAGCTATAGAGGGGAAAAAGAGGCTTTCAACGTCATTTAGCCTTGAAAAGCATTTTCATAAAAAGTATTTTATGCTTTTAAATACCATTTAGCAAGGAGAATAAGATATTGGAGGACAAGGAGGAGGCTGGTGAAACCCATCAGGATGAGTTCATCTGCATGAGCAGTTCAGCATACAATAGACTTTGGATCCCATGTTTCCCTTGAGTTTGTTTTCTGCCAAGGAGTCTCCATGGGTTTCTATATATTTTGTTATGCATGTGGATCGGAAAGTAACCAGCATTCTCTTCTGTTCAATGATTTTGTTTGTTGGTGCTTAACATGGATTTTTTTGTTGGCATTCATGACCTTGAGTGGCTCTCTGTTTTCCTCTAAATCCATTTTGTGGCATTTTGTGTTGAGTAAGGCAAGCTTTGAAAGGGTTTTTTTAAAAAAACATCTGCATGCCCTAGATGCATTTTCATTCAGATACTTCTTTCTCACCTTTAGCCACATGGTGGCTTACAAAAGTATCGAGGTCATCATCTGAAATACAAACTATCTCTAAAAGCAAATAGTTCTGTTGATGCCACTGGAGTTATTTAACAATGGTTGGTGGGCTGCAGTCATACAACCTGGTCCTCAGAATGAAGTTATGATGGTGTAACAGGAGTGCTTATCTGTCAAAACAGCTCTGCCCTCCCTCCACCCAGTTGCATGATCTTCTTCAAATCATGTTCTCCCACAATCTGTCCAATGTGCACAAAGTCTTTTATGAGCCTGAAATGCTGTCATGGTGGCTCTTGGGGAGCCAACAATGGAAGTGGATGGGAGAGGCCCAGCTGAGAAAAATCATATTTTTTTTAATATTTATTTGACAAAAAGTTTCTCACAATAAAAAGCCAATAAAATACAGTGTAACTTTATGCTACAGTAAAACTCAATAATATTCAGTTGCTCAGTAGAACCAGCATTAAATGGTCTGATTATGGTTACATCTGTGGCATTACAATCCGGTTACATCTCTCTATGGGAGATGAAGAGCCTTTCACCCATTCTTTCCCCACTTCTTTCAATTTCCCCCCTTCTAGATTAGAATGAGCAGGTTTCCAGGGAGGGGTGGTGGTACATGAATGCAGGGAAAAGCACTAGGGAAAGAATGGCAGGAGTAACAATAATGTTTGCAGTACAGAGTGAATCTCTGGATTGCAGTCTGGCAATTCTATATGTACTTCATAGTTGTGTATGGTTCTGGAGTAGGAACAGGGAAGCTTGAATTTCTATGGCAGTGTGTTGTTGTAAGCTCTTCCTGTACTCCATCCCCTTCTACCAATCTAGGAGGCTTAGGGCTGCTCCCAGGGGCAGGCTATGGCTGGTCACTATTGACAATGTTAAATTATTCAGAATGATGAAAAATAAGGCTGAATGTAAAGAGCTGCAAGAGAATCTCCACAAACTAGGTGAGTTGGGTGACAATGTGGCAAATGAAGTCCAGTGTTGGTAAGTGTAAGGTGATGCACATTGGGCCAAAAAATCCCAACTTCAATTCTAGGCTAATGGGGTTTGAACTTGCTGAGACACGAGAAGGGAAAAGTGATAAGTATGACACTTAAGGCAGTGTTCCAACAAGTGATTCAGCTTTAATGGTAGTGATTTAACAGCTCAGAACAGATCAGAACAGACAATGACACATAGAGCAACAGGCTCTTATTTAAACAGTGTGGGCTAGCATAGCCACGTCCACATCAGTGGTAACAACCAATAGCATTGCTTAGAGAAGGTCCAATCAGTTTGCTTCCCTCCAGCACAATCCTTGTTTCCTGATTGGCCTGCTACGCAGAGTAGCCTATCAGGTATTTCCATTCTGGATACCAGCCTGTCAATGGGGATGAAATCAAGCTCAGGACATAACATCCCTTCACCCTATGAATGGACTACCTCTGAACAGAGGTAGTCCTTCAGATAAGCCGGTTGTTGCCTAGACCATTGAGACCAATGCAGGGTCTCTGTCGGGGGTGTCTGCTCCTCACTAGTAGTCTGAGGACTACTGTTTGCCTGTTCAGGCACCTGGGATTCTGTCCCTTGTTCAGCCAGAGCTACCTCCCTAGCTTCTGCGACCTGAGGAGTTTCACCCACCTCTACCTCTTGAGGCACTGGTCTGGCAGTTGGGCTTTCTGCTGCTTGGTCAGGGGTGGACCATTGCTGGTGTAGCTGGTCCATGTGGCACCTCAGTTGTTGGCCGTCATCTGTCTGCACCACGTAAGACAGTGACCAAGCTACTTCTATGATGATACCCGGAAGCCAAAGGTGTCCCTCCCCATAGTTCCGGGCAAACACTAAGTCCCCTGTTTTAAAGGACCTGGGAGTTTCCCTGTCCACCCTCTGGTGCAGTTGATCTGTAGTTAGATCGGGGTGGAGTCTGTCAAGGAGGGTGGTGAGGCAGCAACCCATTAACAACTCTGCAGGACTCCTCCCTGTGGCAGAGTGTGGTGTTATATGTTGGTAAAGGAGAAAAGATGCCACCTTTTGACTCCAGTCCCCCTGAGTCATTCTCCCCAGAGCCTCCTTAGTTGTTCTAACCATTCTTTCTGCCTTCCCATTCATTGCAGGATAGAATGGTGTGGACGTATTATGCTTTATTACATTGTCCTGCATAACTTTTGCAAACTCTGCAGACACAAATTGAGGCCCGTTATCAGAGACCAGAGTGTCTGGCAACCCATGTGTAGCAAAAAGCTTTCACAGTGCTTTTACGACTGCTGCAGTCATCATCTTGCTCATGAGGAGCTCTTCAAGCCATTTCAAATAGGCATTAACAACAATCAAGAATACCTGCCTGTGAAATGGGCCAGCAAAGTCCACATGGATTCTGGACCAGGGTCTGTGTGGGTTTTCCCAAGGATGCAGAGGAGCCTGGGGAGGATCTGGCCTGGACAACTGACACTCATTGCAAACCTTTACCCACTCTTCTCTGCTGTGGTCTATCCGAGGCCACCAGACATAGCTCCAGGCCAGAGCTTTCATTTTCACAATGCCCAGATGATCCTTGTGTAGCGCCTCCAAGACCCGTTCCCATAAGGGAGGAGGCGCTACCACCCTGTTCCCCCACAACAGACAGCCCTTATGTACTGACAGCTCTTTTTGCTTTGTACAATGTGCTTGAAATTCTGGCGGCAAATGACCTGTTGGCCACCCCCTCCACACCCAATGACATACCCGGGTGATTGTGGAGTCCTTAGCTGACTTGGCAGCAATGTCCAAGGTGTGGACTGGTGGCTGCAACAGTTCTTCCAGGGCCATCACCTCATAGGCAGGAGCAGGGTCCACAGCAGGTCCCTGAATGGGACACCAGCTTAAGGCGTCCACATGTCCCATCGCCTTGCCAGGATGGTGTATAAGTTCAAAGACATATGCTGCTAGGAATACTGTCCAGTGCAGCATGTGGGGTGAGAGAACAGGAGGCATTTGTTGACCCGGTGCAAATAGTCCCAGTAAGGGCTTATGGTCGGTGACCATCACAAACTTTTGTCCATATAAAAAATGGTGGAATTTTTTAACACTGGCAACTAATACAAGTCCCTCCTTATCAATTTGCGCATAATTTTTCTCAGCACCTGTCAGTGTCCTTGAATAATATGCAATTGGCGCTTCCTGCCCATCTGCCATTTTGTGGCTGAAGACGGTGCCAATTCTGAATGGGGAGGCATCTGCGGCAAGGATTAATGGCTTCCCTTCATCATAATGTGTTAACACTGAGTTAGACACCAGTAATTCCTTTATTCCTTGAAAAGCTTTGTCATGCCGCGATCCCTAGGTCCACCGTGTCCCCTTTTCGAGTAGCTTGTGCAAAGGTTCTGCCACCGACACCTTGTGAGGCAAGAAGGCATGGTAGAAATTTAAAATCCCCAGAAACGACTGTAGCTCTTTTTTATTTTGGGGTTTGGGGGCTCGGCAGCAACCCTGCTTTTTGTGGGGTGGATGCCCTGCTCATTGATTAAAAAGCCAAGGAATTCGACCTGGGAAAACCCAAACTGACATTTTTGTTTTTAAACTTTTAATCCTGCCGCTTGGAATTGGCCCAGCACACCCCTAATATGCTCTGCCAGCTCCTCTTCTGTGGCACCAGTAATCAACACACCATCAAAATAAGGCACCACCCCTGGCCGATCCCTCAGCAGACCCTCCGTCAAACTCTGAAAAATACCAGGAGCTACATTAACCCCAAATTGTAACTGACTGACTCTGAATGCTCCTTGATGGGTCATGATCTTCTGTGCCTCAGCTGCCCCGTGGTCCACAGGCAACTGCTAGTATGCCTGTGTGAGGTCGAGTATGGCAAATGGTCATCCCCCCTTCAGTGAAGCCAATACATGGCTTATAATGGGAATGGGGTAAGAGTGCTGTTGTAATGCCTTGTTTAAAGTACATTTACAGTCAGCACAGATCCTGACTGAACCATCCGGTTTGGTAGGCGTTACAATAGGTGTTTCCCACTTCGTATAAGGCACAGGCTCTAAAACCCCCTGAGCCACCAGCTTATCTAATTCAGCTTCAATTTTCAGCTTGAGAGCAAGTGGCACTGTCCTGTACTGCAACCTGATGGGTGCCACTGGGGGGTCTAATTCAAACATTACTGGCAGACCCGTATATTTTCTGAGAGTTCCGTCAAACACTTTGGGGAACTCCGAATATAGGGAACTCAACTTATTTCCACCAATGTGGTTGATTCCAGACACAGCAATGCCCAGAACCTCAAACCAATCTAACCCAAGCAGACTGGCCCTTTGCCCCTCAGCCACCTGGAGACCTAGGGTCCCCTTAAAACCCTTACATTGTACCTCAAAACTGGCTTCCCCAGCCACCAGTATGCACCGCCTTTGGAAATCTGAGAGATGCACCCCGCTGGGTGCCAACCGGCAGTGGCTCCTATGAGGAAACAAACGCTGGATCATCTCCATGGAGATGATGGTCAACGCCAATCCTGAGTCAATCTCCATCTCACATGGCACTCTGTCCAGCAGCACGGTGACATGGATCTTCCTCTTGGTGCAATTTGGATGCTCAGGACAGTCGTAGGGCAGGAACAGCTGGTGGTCACGTTGCATTCCACTTGCCTCCATGCTCCTCGATCCTTCCTTGGCATCCCTGGTGACGACTGAGGTGTCTTCTTCGGACCTGTTCCTTGAGGACTCTGGCCAGATGGCCCCGCTTGTGACAGTTTCGGCACTGTAGGTCACGTGCCCAGCACTGGTCCCGCTCATGATTGCCACCACAACCTGCGCATGACTGCCAAGCTGCTGCTTTCCTTGTGGTCCGTGGTGGCTTTGCTCTCTGCATCTGATGGACGTCATCGCCCTCGCCCTTGGAATTGCTGGTCAACTCATTTATTTATTTATTTATTTTATTTGTTTCGATTTGTATCCCGCCCTCCCCGAAGGCTCAGGGCGGCTAACAGTGGGCATAAATGCCAATTTAAACAACATAAAACAATATCAACAAATAAAATCATAAAATCATATAATGCAGCATCAACAACAACATGATGGACCGCCTTCTCTACCCACTGTTGCGACGGGCCGCTGGCTTGTCGGACCTTCTTGGTGAACTGTTTGGTTGCTTTGGCAGCTATGACCTCTGTATAGGCAGTAGCATAGGTGAGCTGTGTTCTGGTGAATAACCGCTGCTGCAGATGCTCATCCCTCAGGCCACACAAGGCCATCTCCAGGTCGGAGAAACTACATGTTCAGGCTGCTTTCCTCAGCTCGGTGACATACTCCACGATCGATTCCCCGACCTTCTGGTCCCATTTATAGAAAGCGTGGCAGCACGCAATCTGTGACGACTAAGGCGCATAGTGATTTTTCAGCTTTGCCTTCAGGTCTGCCAGTGACACCATCAGGATGTTGGTCGGCGCGACCAGGGACCTTGCCACATCAAACAAAGCTCAGCCACAGGAACTCAGCAGGACCACCGATTTCGTGCCCTCATCCTCAATCTGCTGTGCCCATAGATGGCACTCGAACTGGGTTATGTACGATTCCCAGTCCTCCAGGCCTGGTTCAAATGCCTCGAACCTGGCACTGGCTGCCATCCCTCTTGCCGGTTCTGCCGGTTGGTTGGCAGGGTGCTGTTCTGCTGGTGGTGGAGCCGCAACTGGTTCCACTTCATCTGCCATTGTGGCGGTATTCAGCGGGACTGCCTATCCACTATATCCCAACCTTATTGCCACTGATAAGTATGACACTTAAGGCAGCATTCCAACAAGTGATTCAACTTTAATGGTAGTGATTTAACAGCTCAGAACAGATCAGAACAAAGACACATAGAGCAACAGGCTCTTATTTAAACAGTGCGGGCTAGCATAGCCATGCCCACATCAGTGGTAACAACCAATAGCATTGCTTACATAAAGTCCAATCAGTTTGCTTCCCTCCAGCACAATCCTTGTTTCCTGATTGGCCTGCTACGCAGAGTAGCCAATCAGGTATTTCCATTCTGGATACCAGCCTGTCAATGGGGATGAAATCAAGCTCAGGACATAACAAAAAGATCTTGGGGTCATAGGGGATACCTCAATGAAAGTGTCAACCCAGTGTGCTGCAGCAGTGAAAAGGGCAAACTCTGTGTTAGGGATTATTAGGCAAGGGACTGAACATAAAACGGCCGATATCATAAAGCCCCTATATAGATCTATGGTGCGGCTTCATTTGGAATACTCTGTACAGTTCTGGTTACCGCATCTCAAAAAGGACATTGCAGAACTGGAAAAAGTACAGAGGAGGGCAACCAAGGTGATTAGAGGGTTGGAACACCTTCCCTGTGAAGAAAGTCTGAAGAGTCTGGGACTTTTCAGTTTATAAAAGAGACTAAGGAGGGACATGACAATAGAGGTTTATACAATTGCGCATGACAAAGATAAATTTTCTTTCCCTCTCCCCAGGGCATCCAATGAAGCTGATGGACAACAGATTCAGGACAGACAAAAGGAAATATTTCTTTACACAGAGAGTAACTAAAATGTGGGATTTGCTGCCAGAGGATAGAGTGATGGCCACAATCAGGAATAGATGGGCCCGGTCACACTGACGTTTTGATCGGGGCTCACTGCTGTTCCCTTGTGCATGTCAGTTTCACATTCACACACGCCAATCCGCCTCCCACCCCGAAGCAGCCTCACTCCCGCAATGATGCCGGGTTTTCCTGACCCCTGGAAAATCAAGTGTTTTCCTGGCACTTCCGCTTTGAATGCGCGATTTAACCTATCTGGACAGCCCATCTTTTGCAATGATTGCGATTAGGGCCATCTGAACGCTCTTTGTGCTTTTTTTTTTTTTTTAAAGCTTCCGGTTTGAGCACTTGAGCAAACATATGCTTAATAAATCCATTTAACGTTTAATAATGGATTTATTAAGTGCATGTTTAGTCAAGCGCTCAAACCGGAAGCTTTAAAAAAAAAACGCACAAAGATGGCCCTGAAGGCGGGAACGAGAGGCAGGGGCTCCGGCAGCCTGGACAGGGCCAGCAAGGAGGATGGCGGAGACGACGGAGCCCGTTTTCATGGGGCAATGGCAGCAGCAGCGGACCACCCCCCCACAGTGGCGGCAGGAGCAGCATCCGCCCGAGCCTCCCCGTGGCTGGCAGGATTGCCTGGAGGGACGGCGCAGCAGCAGGCGAGTGGCTGCTGGAAGAGAGGGGCCGGCTGCATCTAGTCAGCCCAATGCGAAGAAAAATGTTCCCGATTTAAACAAAGCGGGAAGAAAGCGCAATTACCTTGCCATGTGACCAGGGCTGATGGCTTTCAAAGGGGATTAGATAGATTCATGGAGGATAAATCTATCAACAGCTCCTAGCCATGGTGACTTAGGGGAACCTCCACATTCAGAGGCACTAAACTTCTGAATCATAGTGCCAGGAAGAAACATAAGGGGAAGATCTCAGCTTCTATGCCCTGTTGTTGGCTCTCCAGTGGAACTAGTTGACAGGATGCTGGACTAGATGGACATTTGGTCTAATCCAGCAGGAATTTCCTTGTGTAGGCAGTGGCACTTCATAGGGCTGAAATGTACTTTTCTAAAATTTTCTTTCCTTGTATTTCACCTCTGAAGTGTGCAATGTATTTATATTCTTGGGCAGCAACCGTTCTGGCATATAGACCTTGTGAATGGATGAGCCACTAAAAAAACTAATAGGTCCATTTTAATTTTTAAAATTTCATTTCTTGACACTATTGTCAGTTTTCGTTTGCCCAATTTTTGTTGCTGTTATTGATTATTCCTTTGAATTTTTTCCTTTTAGGCCATTTTATGCCATACACCCCCCCATACATTTGATGTGTACATACCATTTTTACACCATTACATGCCATTTCTTTATATGTGTGTTAAGGGTTGTCAAGTCGCTTCCAACTTATTGTGACCCTATGAATTAATGTCCTCCAAAATGTCCTATTGTTGACAACCATTCTCAGGTCTTGCAAACTGAGGGCCATAGCTTGCTTGCTTGAGTCCCTCTCATGTTGGCTCTTCCTCTTTTCCTGCTGTCTTCAACTTTTCCTAGCATTATTGTCTTTTCCAGTAACACTTGTCTTCTCATAATGTGACCAAAGTATGATAGCCCCAGTATAGTCATTTTAGTTTCTAGGGAGAGTTCAGGCTTGACTTTGTCTAGAACCCACTTATTTACCTTTTTGGTGGTGCACAGTATCTGTAAAACGCTCCTCCAACCCCAGATTTCAAAGGAATCTGCTTTCTTCCTGACAGTTTTCAAACCCATGCATGGTATGACTTAACTTCAGTATCAATCTCCTTCTGATGGAGCCAAGGTATAGAAAATCTTGAACAATTTCAATTTCTTCATTGTCAGCCTTAAAGTTGTATAGTTCCCCAGTAGCCATTACTTTTGTCTTCTTGATGTTCAGCAGGATGCTTTGGCACTCTCTGCTTTAACCTTCAGCAGTAGTGGTTTCAAGTCTTCGCTGTTTTCTGCCAGTAATATGGTGTCATCTGAATATCTCAGATTGTTAATGTTCCTTCCACCAATTTTCACTCCACCTTCATTTAAATGTAATCCAGCTTTCCTTATGATATGTTCTGCATATAGAGTGAAGAGATATGGTGACCAAATACATCCTTATCTGACACATTTGCCAACTGAAAAGCATTCTGTTTCTCAATATTTTGTCCTAACAGTGGCCTCTTGTCCAAAGTATAGATTGTGCATCAAAACAATTAAAACCAACCATAGCTTTTTGTGATCCACTCAGTAGAAGGCTTTGCTATACTCTATGAAATGCAAGCTGATTTTCTTCTGAAAGTCTCTCATATAGTAACCAGTAAAATTTGCAATGTGATCTCTAGTGCTTCTTCCTTTTCTGAATCCACCTTAAACATCTGGCATTTTTCGTTCCATATATGTTAACAGTCTTCATTGTAAGATTTTATTTATTTATTTATTTTTATTCAGACTTATATCCCACCCATTCCAGCCCAGGCCAGCTCAAGGGAGCTTACATAAAATCAATACAACATAATATAATAATATAATAAAGTAATTAAAACAGTGTTAAAACAATTATAAACCCTAATAACTGCTAGATTGCAGTAATGATGTTCATGATGGCTGCCATCAGCTACTTCTCTTCCCATGGCTGGGAATTAATGTGATGGTCTGATAGTTGCTGTAGTCTTTGACGTCTCCTTTTTCTAGAACTGGTATGTAAATTGACCATTTCCAGTCTGTGGGCCATATTTGTTGGTATACTCTTTTTAAGATTTTGATGGACTCTGTTTCTGTGGCTTCAAATATCTGTATTGAATCTCACCTACTCCTGGTGATTGTTTCTCCCAATTGTTCGCAGTGCAGCTTTTGCTTCACTTTCTAGAACTGTAGGTTCTTCTTCAAAAGATTCTTCTTCGAAGGAAACTGTCATCCTTTCAACTCTTCTGTATAGTTCTTCAAAGTATTTTGTCTTGTTCAGTTAATGTATTTCAGCATATCTGACTGTGCTTTAAATTTCCCTTTGATTTCTTGGATTTGTGGAACAGATCTCTTGTTCTTCCTTTTTTGTTGTTTTCTTCTTTTTCTTTATACACATTTCTTTATAATTGCTGCTAAAATAATGTTGAAAATTGTTTATTTTAATGTAAAAAGATTTGGTGTGATGAAAGAGAAGCTGATTATTGTTTCTCACAATTCAGCAACAAAATCAAAATTGGATATTCAGTCCAAAATTCAGCTTCATCCCTGGGATTTGTACTAAGATTTGTCATTGTCCGGACATGGACCTATGATGCAATGAGGGAACATAAGCACATAAGAGAAGCCAATGTTGAATCAGGCCAATGGCCCATCTAGTCCAACACTCTGTCACACAGTGGCCAAAATATACCAGGTGCCATCAGGAGGTCAAGCAGTGGGGCCAGGACACTAGAAGCCCTCCCACTGCTGCCCCCTCCAGCACCAAGAATAGAGTGCATCACCTGCCCCAGACTGAGAATTCCCATCTGTACCCTGTGGCTAATAGCCACTGATGGACTTCTGCTCCATATGTTTATCCAGTTCCCTCTTGAAACTGTCCATGCTTGTAGCTGCCACCACCTCCTGTGGCAGTGAATTCCATATGATAATCACTCTTTGGGTGAAGAAGTATTTCCTTTTCTCTGTTCTAACCCGACTGCTCAGCAATTTCATGGAGTGCCCACGAGTTCTTGTATTGTGAGAAAGGGAGAAAAGTACTTCTTTCTTAACCTGCTCAATCCCATTCATAATCTTATAAACTTCAATCATGTCACCCCTCAGCTGTCGTTTCTCCAAGGTGAAGAGCCCCAAGCATTTTAACCTTTCTTCATAGGGAAGGTGTTCCAACCCTTTTATCATTCTAGTTGCCCTTCTTTGCACTTTTTCCAATGCTATAATATCCTTTTTGAGATGTGGTGACCAGAACTGTACACAGTATTCCAAATGAGGTCACACCAATGATTTATACAGGGGCATTATGATACTGGCTGATTTGTTTTCAATTCCCTTCCTAATAATCCCCAGCATAGTGTTGGCCTTCTTTATTGCAGCTACACACTGTCTAGACATTTTCATTGACTCCAAGATCTCTCTCTTGGTCCATCTCTGCCAGTTCAGATCCCATCAACGTGTATTTATATTTAGGATTTTTGGCTCCAATGTGCATCACTTTGCACTTGGCCACATTGAACCCCATTTGCCACGTTGACGCCCACTCACCCATCCTCGACAGATCCCTTTGGAGTGCCTCACAATCCTCCCTGGTTTTCACCACCCTGAACAACTTCGTGTCATCTGCAAATTTAGCTACTTCACTACTTACTCCCAATTCCAAATAATTAATAAACAAGTTAAAAAGCATCGGACCGAGTACTGATCCCTGTGGTACCCCATTGCTTACCACCCTCCAGTGAGAAATTTTCCCATTTATACTCACTCTCTGTTTCCTATTTATAAGCCAGTTTTTGATCCACAAGAGGACTTGTCCTTTTATCCCATGACTATTGAGCTTACTTAGGAGCCTTTGATGAGGAACTGTATCAAAAGCTTTCCGGAAGTCAAGGTAAATAATATCTATTGGGTCCCCCTTGTCCACATGTTTGTTCACTCCCTCAAAAAACACTAACAGGTTAGTGAAACAAGATCTTCCCTTACAGAACCCATGCTGAGTCTGCCTCAATAGTTTTTGTTCATCAATGTGCCTACTCATTCTTTCCTTAATAACAGTTTCCACCAACTTACCCGGTATCGATGTCAGACTGACTGGCCTGTAATTTCCTGGATCTCCCCTAGAGCCCTTTTTAAAGTTGGGAATGACATTAGCTACCTTCCAGTCCTCAGGAATGGAGGCAGATTTTAAAGAAAGATTACATATTTTTGTCAGGAGATCCACAAGTTCACATTTGAATTCTTTCAGAACTCTCGGATGAATGCCATCTGGGCCTGGTGATTTATTAGTTTTTAAATTGTCCATCAGTCGGAGGACTTCCTCACTTGTCACTGCAATCTGATTCAGGTCTTTCAAACCCCCTCCCGAAATCAGTGGTTCTGGAGTGGGCAAGCATTTCTCCTCTTCCACAGTGAAGACAGAGGCAAAAAATGCATTCAGCTTCTCAGCCATTTCCCTATCCTCCTTCACTACTCCTTTTACCCCTTGGTCATCCAAGGGCCCCACTGCCTCCCTGGCTGACTTCCTACTTCTAATGTATTCGAAGAAAGTTTTATTGTTGGCCTTTATGTTTTTTGCGATATGCTCCTCATATTCCCTTTTTGCTTGCCTGATCACAGACTTGCATTTTATTTGCCACAGTCTGTGTTCCCTTTTATCAGCCTCACTAAGACTAGCTTTCCACTACTTAAAGGAATCTTTCTTACCTTTTACAGCTTCCATTACTTTATTTGTTAACCATGCAGGCTTTTTTCTATACCTATTTGTACCTTTCCTAACCTGCGGTATATATTATTTCTGAGCTTCTAGGATTGTCTTTTTAAATAGTCTCCAAGCTTCCCTAATGGTTTTGACCTTCTCCACTCTTCCTTTCAATTTCTTCCTCACATGTCCCCTCATACCAGAGAAGTTACCCCTTTTAAAGTTAAAAGTGGTTGCATCAGTCTTTTTGGGCAACTCCCTATCTGTACAAATGTTAAACTCAATGACATTATGGTCTCTGTTCCCAAGCGGTGCAATCACTTTTACATCTCTCACCAGGTCTTGGGTGTTACTTAGGACCAAATCCAAGATTGCCTCTCTCCTGGTAGGATCTGTGACCATCTGTTCCATAGCACAGTCATTGAGAGTGTCTAAAAACTCAATCTCTTTTTCCCAACTAGAACTCATATTGACCCAATCAATGTGTGAGTAGTTAAAGTCGCCTATTACGACACAGTTATTTCGTCTAGCCGCTATCTTTAATTCATTCATCATTTTATAATCCTCCTCTATCTTTTGATCTGGTGGGCGATAACAAACTCCCACTGTTAAGCCTCCTTTTGGACCCACTTTTTCAACCCATAGCATTTCCAGAAGCAAATCCAATTTTCTTACCCTCTCAATCTTACTGGACGGTATACCCTCTCTGACATACAGAGCCACCCCACCTCCAACCCTTCCCCCCATCCTTCCAATATAATTTATAACCAGGAATCACTGTATCCCACTGATTTTCCTCATCCCACCAAGTTTCTGAAATACCCACAATGTCTATCCCCCCCCCAACACCAAGCATTCCAACTCCCCAATTTTACCTCAGAGACTTCTAGCATTTGTGTATAAACACTTATAGTTTCCCACGTTTGTTAAGCCCACAGCCTTCCTCTTGCTGCCTCGAGACCTTGCCAGGCAGTTCCTATCATTAGCCACAGTCTCAGTGGACAATTTTAATCCATTTCCTTTTACAAAAGTAATAGCTACCCCTTCATCTCTTTGAGATGAGCCATCCCGAACCAGAGACTTTTCATCTCCTGTCGACTTTCCCCCATTATTCAGTTTAAAAACTGGTCTGCCACCTTTTTGATTTTGAGCACCAGCAGCCTGGTTCCTTCTCGGGATAAGTGGAGACTGTCCCTTTTGTACAGCTCCCTCTTGTCCCAAGAAGCATCCCAGTGCCTAACAAACTTGAACCCTTCCCCCCTACACCACCAGGGAAGAGCTGGTGAAGG
This sequence comes from Gekko gecko, assembly GCA_029375565.1. Lineage (NCBI taxonomy): Eukaryota > Metazoa > Chordata > Lepidosauria > Squamata > Gekkonidae > Gekko > Gekko gecko. The sequence continues at coordinate 71,088,656 of JAPDNY010000001.1, read as the reverse complement.
AGCAGCCCCAGCCATGCCACTTTCAACCTGGACCAGAATGATGCAGTCAGCTCAGGGCATGACCATACCCAAATCCACAGTGCCACAGCTCCACTCCACCCATGACAATGGCATCTCTCCTCATGGGGCCCCACAGTGGCAGCTCTGATACTTGGGACAGAACTGGTGACTGGAGGCCATGAGGAGAAAGCTAGGAGGGCAGGGGGGAAAAGGCTGTAACAGTTTGGGCCCAGGCATATGAGTCACACCCAGAGGGAATCCAGCCCTTACTGATGTGCCATAGTGGGAAGGAGATGGAGACTGGTATGCCTGGTGTGCAGCCCCTCCCCGATCCCAGCTGAGCACAGGATCAAACATGGGGAAGCAGAGGGGGGGTGGAGCCTGGGAGTTAAGAAGGCCCTAATTCCCACCAATTGGGGGGGAGGATAGGAAGAAAAGGACAAGAGTGGGAGCCACTCAGGAGAAGAGGAAGGAAACGAGGAAAGGTAAGAGGACCGAGAGATACTGAAGCTGGGGAAGAAGAAAGGCTGGAGGCTGCACACAATGTTGAGAGCAAGAGAGAGTGTGAAAGGCAGATCCAGCAGCAGGGGCTGTGGAGGTGATGTCACCCCACCCTCTCATTCTGAGGCTTCAGTGGCCCCTCTTGACTTTCTCAGCACGGCAGAGAGTGGGAGCCCGGGGGAGCCGAGTAATCAATTTGACAGTCAGACTTTTAAGTGAGTTCATGTGGAAAAGTTTGGTTTAGTTTAATTATATTTACTCAACTTATAAGTCCCTTAAGTGGCTTACAAGACAATAAAATACAATACTAGCTAGTAACATATAAAATAAATATAATATAAATATTTATATGTTTTAAAATATAATGTATATAATATAAATATAATATGAATGCTGATAAAACACAGAAAATAAATGTAAAAGCCACTCTTAAACATTTATATTATATTTAGAATTGTCATGGAGTACCTGCATTGGAAATGGCATTTCACCAGGGCTGTATCTCTTAGATGGTACCCTTCCTAGCCTCTTCCACATCAGACTGGGACTGGGTGTTTCCTAGCAAGCTAATGGAGAGAAATAATAAGCTGGGTGGATGTACCCCACAGTGTAACTAGCTGGTTGCATTTAATGAGATTTACAAGTAAAAGCAGGTGGAACTGAGTGCTCTTTTAAAAATTTGGCCTGTTCTTGATATGTATTTAAGAAGGACTTTGGGTAATCTGAACACTGTACAGATTTTAAAATTTCTCTGTCCTTTTCTTTTAATCTTGTTTCATTTCCCACCTAGCTGTGATTCAGTAGTAGGTAATGAGCTTTTTTGCATCCGAGTCCTTTCAAATGAATTAGCACATGCAAATGGGTAAAGTTGTGGGGGGTTTTTTGGTGTGAAATAGAAGAATAAATAAATATACATTTCTAGCCCTGCTTCTGTTTTCCAGGTCAAGCATTTTATAACCTTTCAGTGGGTTATTTCCATTTCCCAGTTCTCTTTGAAGCAGGCAAAACTCCCACAAAGATGCATTTCAGACAAACAAACTGTATTTTGCTGATGTAGTTAGCCGAAACCCAGCTATCTTCCTTTTCAGGAGAATTACTTCTCATCCCCTGTCTCTCTCTTGGATGTAGCCAGGCATGACTGAAGCAAAGTGAAGGAATGATTGGAGACAGCACTTCAAGTTTCTCTAACATTTGCCAGCTTCTACTATACTGCGATTGTCTTGGGGCATATATCCTAGTTGGTCAATAGGTGAGCCAGCCCTAAATCCTGAGGTAGAGCTGCTTTAACAAATCTCTTTTTTCTGTCTCTGTCTGACTGTCAGTCTTATGGACAGCTATGCTGCATGGTGCAGTACGCACTCCCCTATCCCATGTGACTGGGCCTTTCTTTGTCTCTGCTATCTGTCCCAGCTGTAACCAATTCCTCATGGGCCAGCCTGCCTTCCCAACTTCTTCATCCTGGATGCCTCTACTGCTGTTGTGGTCACCTCTCTAAATACTTTATTACTGAACCATTCATTCTCCTTCGGGGTCAAACCAAACAACTATCAAGATCACAGTTATATACATAAACAGTTTTATAGAAAACCATATTTTTCCTCTCTCCCTCTCTGCACAGCAATAACATACATTATCTCCTTAGCGGTCACACGATAATGCATTTTGCTTTCTTCCAATAATGTAGAAGTTAATGCTTCTGGTACCCATTGTGTCCCATAGAAATAATGGCTTCTGGTCACCACAGGTTAGCAGAAGGAAGCATCAGACCACATCAAATCAGCTTTGCTAATGTACATGCCATTGTACATGCGGTGGTTCTGGGCTTATCCATAGAGACTGATGGCCTCAAACTATTAGCAGAAAAAATGATACAAATTCTACGAGCATGAGGGGTGTAAGGCTCAATTCATAATTTCATTTTCCATAAGGACTTGCTTTTTGCACTATAATTACAATACTTCCTCTACTATAAGTGTCTCTTCTCCCTTACTGCCATTATTAAGGGCTACAGCAAGCAAATAGTTTAATTTGCTTTTATTTTTAATATCAAAAAGGTGTCAGAGCAGCTTTTAAACTAATCCTGGATGGAAAGCCAACAGGAGCTGGAGAGCCTTCGGTTTGGGAAAAGTCAGTCCAAGGGATAATTGCATAAACACTCAAGGTAATATTGATACAAGCATAATAGGATTTGGGAGTGAGAATAGGATGGCAACTGAGGGCCACGTGTGGTGACTAAGGGGCTGAGGGAAGCGAGGATTACTGAAGAGGAAAATACATTATAAGTGTCTTTATGCCAATGCTAGAAGTCTACAAGCTTAGATGGGGGAGCTGTAGTGCTTGGTGTTCAATGACAATCTAGATATAGTAGGTATCTCAGAAACATGGTGGAATGGGGAAAATCTATGGGACACAGTCATTCCTGGGTATAAGCTCTATAAACAGGACAGGGAGGGACAGTTTGGTTGTGATATTGCATTGTACATCAAAGAGGGCATAGAATCCAATAACTTAGAAAATATCAGGGGATATTAACTCAGAAGTGATATTTATTTATTTTTGCTATTTGTATCCCACCCTACCCTGACATGGGGGAAAATACTGGGCCCTAAAGGTTACTTAAAAGTGGGGGTATACTAATGCCCACATGATTAAACCCTGGAGGCCGATCTTGAGATGAAAATGAAAATAAGGGAGGTGACTAAAGCAGATCATGTTTTGATACTGAGAGACTTAACTACCCTCACATTGACTGGGTAAACGTGTGCTCGAGTCATGCTGTAGAAATGAGATTCCTAGACATCATAAATGACAGTACACTGGAACAGTTGGTCACAAAGCCAATCAGAGGGGTAGTGATCTTGGACCTGGTTCTGAGTGAGTTTCAAGATCTGGTGAGAGATGCAGAGGTTGTTACACAAATTGGGAACAGTGACAACAATGTTCAACATTCAGGTCTATAGAAAGTTACCTCTAAAGTCCAAAATGGTAACAAGAGGGAACTTTACAGACATGACAGGAAAAGCAAAAAGGAAGCTGAAGGGCAGGCACAAGAGAGTCAGATCCCTTAGAGGATGCTTGGAAGCTATTTAAAACCATACTAACCGAATCCAAATAGAATGCTTTCCACAGGTTAGGAAAGAAGGCCTGCTTGGTTAACAACACAAGTCAAGGAAGCTATACAGAGTAAAGAGGCTTCTTTTAAAAAGTGATAGGTCTGCCCTAATGAATTGAACAGGAGGGACCACAGGCTCTGGCAAAAGAAATGTCAGTCGAAGATTAGGCATGCAAAAAGAGATTTTGAGGAGTAGGTTGCTAAAAGTATGAAGACAACAATAAACTTTTTAAAAATATATATCCAGAGCAGGAAACAAACCAGAGAAGCAGTGGGGCCTTTGGATAACAAAGGAATAAAGGGATTTCTAAAGGAAGATGATGGGGGCTGCGGTGGCTCAGAAGTTAAGACACTGAGCTGCAGACTGGAAGGTCTGTAGTTCAGCAGTTCAAGACCCAATTGCTTCATGATGGAGTGAGCTCCCATCTCTGGCTCCAGCTCCTTCCAACCTAGCAGTTTGAAAGCAAGAAATTGCAAGTAGATAAATAGGTACCGCTTCGGTGGGAAGGTAACAGTATTCCATGCACTTCAGCATTTAATCATGCCGGCCGCATGACCATGGAGACAGTGCTGGCTCTTCAGACAGTGCTGGCTCTTTGAGCTTGGTTCCAAACACAATAGGCCCAAGGATCCTAGGCCACCCAGAGTCCTCCAATGGGACCTTTGGCAGGAGATTCAAACCCCTCAATGGAACTGTGTGTGGGGGGCATTTGGGTATATATAGTTGGCCATTGCCAGGCCATTTGTGACTTTTGTGTGAAGTACAATAAACGCGTGTTATTTAGCATGTCATAGTCTGAGTCTCCATGCTGCGAATCTAGTACTTTACAATGGCGATGAAGGTGGGATCCCATTGAGTGATCCTGACTCTTCACCATGCACAGGACCAGACATCGATCCAGTGGAAGCCGCTGCACCCCGTCCTGCTCCTGAGCAGCACTGCACTGTGCACTGCTCCCCTGGACACCACGCCCCGCTCAAGAGTCATGGCTGTCGCTCTGGGACACTTTGTTAAAGGACCGTCATCAGCATGGTGAAACAACAAACCATCACTCCACCCAAGAACTACCAAGTAGCCAGCTAGGGCCGAAACCAGGCAAAGCTCAGGATCAGAACAGGGACCCAAGGTGAGCACTGTACCTCATTGATTCTGGTTGGTCATTGAATGTCTCACCGTATAAGTGCCCTCCTGGATTCCATTTTAAGGTCTGTTGCAAGTAAGGCCCAACTGGAAGAATCACCCTGAGACTGAGCCAAGCTTCAAATTCTGATGTACAGACCCCTCTCAGCCCCTTGAGTACCACAGGGATATGGGCTGCCTAGTGTCAACACACCAGCCTGATTCCCTGAACCCCGCCATCAAGCATTTTTCTAAGCCGAAAGTCATTGGTTTCCTCCCAAAAACCCAACGCCTTACTGGCAAAAGCCAGTGCTGAAAGGCACCCCTTAATAGAACACACAGCTAACCCCTTACCTTTAAGGTCAACACAATAGTGAAGTATACTGAATACCATGCAGTTGTGGAGAAGTTTACATCGTGACCACGCAGCATAGAATTCAGACAAGAATGAAAGAACATGAAAGACACTGCAGACTTGGCCAACCTGAAAAATCAGCAGTGGCTGAACATAGCCTAACTCAAATAGGACACAGTATTTTGTTCCAAGACGCTGAAAGGTTGGACAACACTTCCAGTTACCATGTCAGATTACATAGGGAAGCCATTGAAATCCATAAACATAAACACAATTTCAACAGGAAAGAAGAGTGTTTAAAAATAAATAGGGCATGGTTTCCTGTCCTGAAAAACAATAGCACTACAGATAAGATTAGAATTTCAACAGCCAATCCACATACAAAAGAACCTCCTCAGGAAACAATTCATATACAAAGAACCTCCTCAGGAAAGTTCCTCCATTAGCATGCCCCAAGCCTGAGGAACTCCTACAAGATAATGACTCAGCCCTACCCCACCTTCCTGAGTAGATATAAATTACCTGCCTACCATTTTTCTTCTCACCTTGACACAGAGAGTACTCCTCTGTGTTATACCTCTGAGGATTCCAGTCACAGCTACAGGGGAAATGTCAGGTCCTACAATGCAAGACCACGGCCATACAACCCAGAAAATCTATAGCACCTAACTCCTGAGTAAACTTAGTAGTTTCCTTAATAGAGATAAGAGGATGGGCTCTCTTATGGATTAAAAACTGGTTAAATGACAGGAAGCAAAGAGTAGGAATCAATGGACAGTTATCCCAATAGAGGGAAGTAAGCAGTGGGGTCCCACATGGATCACTATTGGGGCCAGTACTATTTAATTTATTCATAAATGATCTGGAACTAGGGGTGAGTAGTGTAGTGACTAAATTTGCAGATGACACAAAATTCTTCAAGATAGTGAAAACTAAGGCACACTGTGAAGAGTTCTAAGAGCGCCTCCACAAATTGGGTGAGTGGGTGACAATGTGGCAAATGAAGTTTAATGTTGGTATGTGTAAGATGAGGGGGGGACCCACCTTCAAGTCAAGGCTCATGAGGTTAGAACTTGCTGAGACTGAGAGGAAAAAGATATTGGGATCGTAATGGATAGCTCAATGAAAATGTCAATCCAGTGTGATGCAGCAATGAAAAAGGCCAACTCTGTGTTAGGGATTATTAGGAAAGGGATTGAGAATAAAACAGCCAATATTGTAATGTCCCTGGTGTGGCTTCATTTGGAATACTGTGTCCAGTTCTGGTCACCATATCTCTAAAGGGCATTGCAGAGCTTGAAAAAGAATGGAGGAAGGCAATCGAAAAGAAGAAGAGTTGGTTTTTATATCCTGTTTTTCACTACCTGAAGAAGTCTCAGAACAGTTTACAATCACCTTCCCTTCCTCTCCCCATAGCAGACATCCTGTGAGGTAGGTGGGACTAAGAGAGCTCTGAGAGATCTGCTCTTGAAAGAACAGCTCTGAGAGAGCTGTGACTGACCCAAGGTCACCCAGCTGGCTACATGTAGAGGAGTGAGAACCCGGTTCTCCAAATTAGTGTCCACCATTCTTAACCATTCTTAAATTATTAGGGGATTGGAGCATCTTCCTTGGCTGAGTTCAGACTGGCAATTTGCCCCACTATAGCCATGTTTCAATGACGTTTTAAAAGTGGATTAAAGGGAGCATTCACACAGGCACATCTGCCTGGCATTCCCCACCCATAGGCAACCCACACTGTTCCACTTCACTCCCGCATTTAATAGATACCTCATAAAAGTGGTAGCAAATCTCTGAAGCGTGCCTTTATCCCGCGTTTGTCCGCTTCCCAGCAGTGTGAACGCTATATGGAAAAGCTGGGAGCAACCCACGTTGCGCTTAAGGCAGCAGCGATATGATTGGGTGTGCTCCGCTCCACCGCCCAATGCGGTGCCAGTACTGTGGGGTCCTCCCCCAATCGGCCAGATGCGCATAAGTACTCATGAGCACATACATCCATACACACACAAGCTGAATTAATGGGGAAAAGCTGTTGACAGCTGCGCCTCCGGGCCAGCAGTCTGAACGTTCCTGCGTGCCTCCTCCCGGTATGCTCCCGCATCTGTCGGCCCTGTGTGACTGGGAAAACTTGGAACAGTTTATTCTGGGGCTTTTTTTTTGCCATGACTGGCTCCTGCTGCAAACTGCCAGTCTGTCCTCAGCCCTTATGAGGATAAACAGAAGCATCTGGGACTTTTCAGTTTAAAAAAGAGACAACTAAGGGGGGACATGATGGAGGTTTATAAAATTATACATGAGGTTGCATGAGTTGGCAAAGTGATTTTGTTCCCTTCTCCCATAACACTAGAACTCAAGGGCATCCAATGAAGCAGATGGGCAGTAGGTTCAGGACGGGCAAAAGGAAATACTCCCTTACACAGAGAGTGATTAAAATGTGGAATTCACTGCCAAAGGGTGCAGTAATGGCCACAGTCAGGAACAGACCGTTTTTAGAGGAGATTAGATAGATTCATGGAGGATAAGTCTATCAATGGCTACTAGCCATGGCAACTAAGGGGAACCTCCACATTCAGAAGCACTAAACCTCTGAATCCCAGAGCTCCGAGGTAACATCAGTGGAAGGCCTTGCCCTGGTGTTGGCCCTCCAGAGGAACTGGTTGGCCACTGTGTCAGGCAGGATCCTGGACTAGATGAACTATTGGTCTGATCCAGCAGGTCTCTTCTTATGTTCTTTTTTTAGGTTACAGCTCTCTGTGTTTGCACTATAGTCTTACTAGCAACACCCCTCCCCGAACATGCAGCCTCAATAGAGAATATTCAGGTCTAAAGTCCACCTGATAAACATCCATTAAGCTGAACAAAAATATTGATAGTTGGTTTTCTGCTTTGCAGTCCCCCCACAACTTATTTTATTATTCAAGCCTCTGACATTAATCAATATAATTCTAATATTGTTGGACATTGCTGCTAAACTATTAGAATTTAATTCACTATTGAAATTTCAATATTGATTTAAATCCCTAGAAATTCCTATGTGAAATGTTGATTTTAGTTATAATAAACTTTAAGATAAAAGAGGAATAATCAGATTTCTAACTTCTTTCTCCAATCACTTCCCAATCTCCAGATCTAGAAATCAAGTTTTGCTATTACCAATATGAAATATGGATAAACTTCTTATTAATATATAACCTCTTAGCAATTTAAACTAATCACTCTACTATTCACCCCCTCCCTACTCCCCAGTCCCCAACCTTCCCCAACAAACAAAACTATAAACAATGAATAGATGAACTTCCAAAGCTACTGCTTCTATGGGATTTGTCCTTCGGTATCTGGGTCGACTGTCAGCAGGTCCAGATTCAGAGAGGTCTTTACTCTTGTTCCAGGGACCAGTTCTTGTTACAGGACCACAAAGCACTGTATTCCCCCCTCCCCCCTTAGATTCCCTCAATGGATGTTCACAGATGGTGCAATTACCAATGGCTTCGTGGTTTACTATTTGGTCTCCAGTCTCTACAGATTTAATTTAGCTCCTCTGATATTTCCAGTGAGGTCGAGTTCTGGGAAGAGATCTTAGTTCCTTTAGGTGGAGTAATGGGGAACGTTAACTTTCTTTTCTGGGATCTAATGCTGATATTGTTGATCATTTCCAAGTTCAAAGCTTGTAGTAGGGTCTGGCCGCTTTCCCCATCTGCAGCACAAAAAAGCTTCCCTTTGTGAACTACCTGTAGTCTGCATGGCATAATCCAGCGGTAGCGAATATTTGCAGACTGGAGTTTAGCTGTAATTGGCTTCAATTTGTAGTTGTATAGGTTCCTGAGGGATATCTTATAGAATCAGAGAATTGTAGAGTTGGAAGGGGCCATACAGACCATTTAGTCCAACTGCCCAATGCAGGATCAGCCTAAAGCATCTCTGACAAATATTCGTCCAGCCTCTTCCTGAAAACTGTCAGTGAAGGGGAACTAACCACCTCGCTAGGTAGCTGATTCCACCTTTGAACCACTCTGACCATGAAAAAGTTTTTCCTAATATCCAGCCGATACCTTTCTGCATGTAATTTAAACCCATTGCTTCGGATCCTATCCTCTGCTGCCAACTGGAACAGCTCCTTGCCCTCCAAATGACAGCCTTTCAAATATTTAAAGAGAGCAATCATGTCCCCCCTCAATTTCCTCTTCTCCAAACTATACATTCCCATGGCCCTTAGCCTTCCCTTGTAGGGCTCAGTCTCCAGACCTCGTCCTCGTCGCTCTCTTCTGCACCCGCTCCATTCTGTCCACATCCTTTTTGAAGTGAGGCCTCCAGAACTGCACACAGTACTCCTGTGATTTCGATGCTATGGCCCTTTTAATACAACCCAAGACTGAATTTGTCTTTTTTGCCACCACATCACACTGACTGCTCATATTTAGTTTACAGTCCACCCTTATCCCAAGATCTCTTTCGTATACACTACTCCCCAGAAACATATCTCCCATCCAGTATTTATGCTTGACATTTTGTGGCCCAGATGTAATACTGTGCATTTATCTTTGTTGAACTGCATCCTGTTTGCAACTGCCCACTTCTCCAGAGTATTCAGATCTTGTTGAATTTTAACTCTATCTTCTTGGGTGTTTGGTATCAATTTGGTATCAACAGCAAATTTAATGAGTAGCCCTTCTACTCCTTCATCCAGCTCATTGATAAAAATATTGAAAAGTACTGGGCCCAAAACTGAGCCTTGCAGCACGCCATTGGACACCTCCCTCCAATCTGATGAAACGCCATTGACCCCCCACCACAACTGGAATTCAAGGAGGACATGGTCACTTCCCCCTAAGGTCCCCACCATCTTCACCCCCTCTACCATTTCTTCCCTGTTGGTTAATATTAAGTCTGGTATGGCTGAGCCCCTTGTAGCTTCCTCCACCATTTGAAAAAGGAAGTTGTCGGCCAGACAGGTCAGGAAGTTGTGTGATTCTTGTTGCTTTGTTGAGCCTGTCTCCCAGCACACATCGGGGAAGTTGAAGTCTCCCATAATTATAAGGTTCTGATGTCTGGATACTCTATCAATCTGTTCAAGGAGGGCAGCATCCATTTCCTGTCCCTGGTCAGACAGTCTATAGCAGACTCCAACAAAAATACCCTTTGTCCTACCTCCCCTTATTTCCACCCATATACTTTCCACGGGGCTGTCAACCACATTCTCCAGAACTTCCTGACAATCTAGCCCTCTCTTCACATATATCACCACTCCACCTCCTCTTCTACTATTGTGTATTGGAATGTGAATCTAGGCTATACATTCCTATGTTAAGCTTGATTTCAAATGTGGCTCTTCAGCTGTCGCATTACTATTGGCTGGTTTCTGAGAAACCTCTGTACAAAACCAATCATCTTGTAAATATGTATCAAAGCAGGAACAATTGTGATTGGACCTTATCTCTGTAATTCTATTGGTCCTTAACTTATTTTGGGAGTGGCTTTGACAGCCCAGGAGAGTTTAAAAGAAGGAGCTGTGCTCCACTGTTTTGTGGTGTGTTTGTTGTGGTGTTCTGAGTTGGAGTTGCTGTTACGAATAAACTGAAATCACTTGCTGAAATCATCTCATTGTTGAGTTCCATACTTAACAATTGGTGACGAAGGTGGGATACTAGAGTGGGTAGGCAGCCCCGCTGAACCGACGCCGTAACAGCAGGCAAGAACACACACCTGGCCAAGCTGGCTGAAGTTCCTCAAGCAGTGTGCATGCTCGAACAGCTGAAATGGCTGTCAACCCGGCATTCGAAGCTTTCGACCCGGCAACGGAGGACTGGGACCCTTACCTGGCATGGTCTGAGTTTCACCTCCAGGCAAACCAGATTACTGAGGAGGCGAGGAAGAAGGCAACACTCCTGAGCTCCTGTGGCAGGGCCCTCTTTGGCGTCGCCCAATCCCTGGTTGCGCCCATCGAGCTCAGTGCAGCTACATGGGCTGATATCGCAGCAGAACTCAAGGGCCATTTCTTGCCGCAGCCATCAAAGATCACATGCAGGCACGCTTTTTACAAGCGGTGCCAGGGGCCGTCAGAGTCGATAGCCGAATTTGTCATTGCCTTGCGGAAGGTGGCCCAACCTTGCGGGTTCACAGACCTCGAAGAAGCCCTTCTTGACTGCCTGGTGTGTGGCCTTCAGGATGAGCATCTTCAGCAGCGTCTCTTCACCCGCACCGATCTCACATATGCAGTGGCCTACTCCAAGGCCGTCGCCGTGGAGGGAGCTGATAGGTCGACGCGAGAGGTTCGACAGCGGCTGGCCTAGGCCAGCAAAGATCCTGCGGTTCACCAGCAGTCTGCCAGTGACTCTGACAGCGACACCGATGGCATGTGCAGGACTCGAGAGACACGCCCACCGCGGACCAGACCAAAGACTACAGTGACGTGTTTCTGTGCCGGCTGCAGTGACAAGCATGAACGAGACCTCTGTTGGGCCAAGAAGCTGATCTGCTGCTCCTGTGGGAAGTGAGGTCATCTGGCCCGAGTTTGTCGAGCAACAAAGAAATCTCCACCATCCTCGCGACGTGCAGACCCCAGGGTTCGGCCCAGAGACAGCGACAAGATGACCGACTGTCATCAGACCGACACCTGCTGCTGCCCATTAATGGTCCTGACTACCGGGAACAAGCCCAGCCATAAGATCCATGTCACGCTTCAGCTAGACGGCATGCCCTGCACAATGGAGGTGGACTCCGGATCGTACATCACCGTCATCTCCATACAGACATGGCAGCACTTGTTCCCGAGATGAAGCCGCCACTGCCTGTCACCAGTGTCGACCCGCCTGACCGACTTCCAAGACCAGCGCATTCCGTTGGTGGGAAGGACGACCTTCCAAGTCGAGTTCAAGGATCAGAAGGCCGAGCTGTCTCTCCTGGTTGCAGAGGGTGAGCGGGTCAGCCTGTTGGGGCTCGACTGGTTTGGGCCATTGGGTATTGCTATTACGGGTGTAAACCATATGTATGAGAATAAATAGGACTCATTGTATAGAGAGTTTCCTGAGGTGTTTGGGGAGGGGCTTGGCACATACACCAGCCCCCCGGTTTCTTTTGATTTAGACCCTTCAGTATGTCTGATACGGCTGAAGTATAGGAAGGTTCTGCTCACTCTAAAAGCTAAAATTGAGTCTGAATTAGACAAACTGGTTAAGCAGGGTATCCTTGAACCAGTACCCTATGGTAAATGGGAAACCCCCATTGTGACGCCTGTCAAGGCTGACGGCTCGATTCGGCTCTGCGCCGACTATAAATGTACGGTCAACAAAGCTGTACAGCAACACTCCTACCCAGTGCCTGTGATCAGTCACGTGTTGGCATCACTGAGAGAAGGAAAGGTTTTCACCAAGCTTGACTTAGCTCAAGCTTATCAGCAGTTGCCTGTTGACGACGCAACTGCTGAAGCTCAGACAATCGTGACCCACAAAGGGGCTTTTAAAGTAAAGCGATTGCAATTCGGGGTTAATGTTGCCCCGGGCATTTTTCAAGGGCTAATGGAGGGGCTCCTGCATGGGCTACCTGGTGTTGTGCCCTACTTCAACAACATTTTAATTGCGGGCTCTGACGACTGTGAACTTATGGCTCGATTAAGAGCAGTGTTAGACCGTTTTAAGGGTGCCGGGCTGAGGGTAAAAAAATCAAAATGTGTTGTTGGTGTGGACAAAGTCGAATTCTTGGGGTTCCTCATCGACGCAAATGGGGTCCACCCCACACTGGACAAGGTCGCCGCCATCAAAAGCACCCCCCACCTAAGTCCAAGAAGGACCTCCAGTACTTCTTGGGCATCTTGAACTTCTACCATTCATTTCTGCCACACAAGGCTTCAGTGGAAGAGCCTCTGCACGCCCTGCTTCACAAGAACGCTAAATGGCAGTGGAGCGAGCGGCAGAGGCAAGCATTTGAAGTGGTCAAGGACCTCCTTTCATCGGACGCAGTGCTCACGCACTTTGATGAGGACAAGCTCCTCGTGTTGGCTGCTGATGTGTCCCCTTATGGGGTGGGCACAGTCCTCAGTCATCTCATGCCGGACAGCACCGAGGCACCCATCACCTTCTATTCGTGGTCCCTCACTGCAGTGGAGAAAAACTATGCCCAGATTGACAGGGAGGGCCTCGCCCTAATTGCCGGAGTTAAAAAATTCCATGACTTTGTATATGGGCAATGATTCCTCCTTGTAACTGACCATAAACCACTGCTGGGCATATTTTCTCCTGACCGGCAGACTCTGAATATCCTCTCACCAAGGATGCTAAGGTGGGCAGTTTTCCTGTCCGCCTATGACTTTAAACTCGAACATCGACTGGGTAAGGCCATAGGGCACGCGGACGCCCTCAGCCGCTGTCCTGCACCACCCACGGACTTGGATATTGCTGAGGACTTGAACGTTCTGGCTCTTGATGAGCTACCTGAGGCACTGGTCACCTCAAAGGATGTCGCCGCTGCGATGGCACGGGACTCTGTGCTCGCCCGTGTGCTCAGTTGGGTGTTGAGGGGGTGGCCGGCGAGAAAGCTCGCCCCAGAATTTAAACCATTCCATTCTCGCCAAAATGAACTGTCTGTAACAAAGGGATGTCTGCTCTGGGAGAGTCGGGTGGTAATTCCCTCCAGGCTAAGGGAGAGAGTGTTAGAGGCCTTGCATGCCGGGCACCCAGGAATGGTGCACATGAAGGCTCTCTCTTGTGGGTATGTGTGGTGGCCCAATCTTGATGCAGACATAGAGGTATGGGTTCGGAATTGTATGCAGTGCCAGCAGTCATGCCCAGAGCCACCTCAGGCTCTCGTTCAACCATGGGAGAAGGCACGGAGGCCATGGTCCCACCTCCACGTTGATCTGGCAGGTCCCTACCAGGGGCAAATGTTCCTTATTTGTGTTGATTCGTACTCTAAGTGGTTGGAGGTTGTTAATTTACGTTTGACTGGTTCTGGGGCAGTGATCAACGCCCTATGCAAACTCTTTGCGACGCATGGGCTGCCAGACAACGGGCCACAACCTGATCCACCGTGTGACTTCTGCGCCGTTCCATCTGGCCATCAATGGACAGACCAAACAGATGGTTTGGATGGCAAAGGAGTCACTTGGGCACCTGACGTGCAGGGACTGGGGCCAGAAGATTGCCTCTTTTCTCCTGTGTCAACACATCACGCCCTGCTCTGTGACGGGGAGGAGCCCCACAAAGTTGCTTATGGGACGTAAGCTGGCCTCACTTCTCGACTGCCTGCACCCTGACTTGGACCAGTCGAAGCAGCGGTCTGAGGTTCCAGTGCAGGGGAGAGTGTTTGTTGTAGGAGACAAAGTCTTTGCCCACAACTATGCAGAAGGTCATCGGTGGCTACCTGCCATAGTCACCAAGGTTGCAGGGTCCAGGCTGTATGTGGTCCGGCTTCCCAGAAGACAGGAAATACACCGCCACGTAGACCAGCTCAGAGAGCACTAGGCAGACTCAAGCACTGAGTTGGTGCCTGAATCTGAGCTGGTCCCCGAGCAGGGGGGGCCTCCTGCTGAGGAGGTGAGTGCTGCGGAACAGGAATCGGAGTCTGGGCAGACCCCAGCTCCAGAGCCTGAAACCTCTGTCATTGTTCCCCCTTCTCCTGTGAGAGAAGTGACCAGGGTCCCCGAAGTGTGTGCCGCTCCACTGACAACGGAGCAGAGACCGCTGCGCCGGTCAAGCCGAAATTGTTGTGCCCCCTCCTATCTGAGTGACTACCTTTGGAAGGGTAATGCTCCAACTTAGGGGGGAAGAATTGTTGTGTATTGGAATGTTAATCTGGGCTATACATTCCTATGTTAAGCTTGATTTCAAATGTGGCTCTTCAGCTGTCGCATTACTATTGGCTGGTTTCTGAGAAACCTCTGTACAGAACCAATCATCTTGTAAATATGTATCAAAGCGGGAACAATTGTGATTGGACCTTATCTCTGTAATTCTATTGGTCCTTAACTTATTTTGGGAGTGGCTTTGACAGCCCGGGAGAGTTTTAAAAAAGGAGCTGTGCTCCACTGTTTTGTAGTGTGTTTGTTGTGGTGTTCTGAGTTGGAGTTGCTGTTACGAATAAACTGAAATCACTTGCTGAAATCATCTCGTTGTTGAGTTCCATACTTAACATCTACCCGTTTGTTTTTTCTTGAACAACTCATACCCACCCACTACCACATCCCAGTCATGAGAATCATTCCACCAAGCCTCAGTGATTCCTATTATATCATAGCCCTCTATTTGCAAGAGAATCTCAAGCTCTTGCTTCTTATTGTCCATACTATGGGCATTTGTATATAGGCACTTATAGCCTTGTGTCTTTGTTTGACTTATCCTACCCAGGTGGGCCTCCAGTGTTTTCTCTTCTTCATTGAAGGCCCCATGATGATCATCCCCTTCCCCTTGCAGCTTCAGTTTAAAGCTCTCCTGATTAAGCTCTCCAGGTTCTTTCCAAATGTTTTCTTCCCTGACTTTGAGAGGTGAAGCCCATCATGTGCTAGAAGACCTTCTCTAAAAAAACTTATCCCATGGTCCCAGAACCCAAAGTGCTCCTGCCAGCACCACCATCTCAGCCAATGATTCACCTCAAGTATGGTCTGTTCTCTGCACACTCCTCTTCCCTTGACTGGAAGGATAGAAGAGAATACTACCTGTGCCCCCAATGCCTTCAACTGCCTTCCAAGAGCTTCATAGTCCTCTTTAATTTTCACAATGGTATTTGCGGACCTGTCAAATGAACCACCACAAATAGGTACTGATCATTAGGTCTTATCAGTTTTGGCAGTCGGTCTGTAATATCCTGAATTCTGGCCCCAGGTAAGCAACTCATCTCTCAGAGTAGGAGATCTGGCCTGGACACATTACATTCCATACCTCTGAGCAGAGAGTCCCCAATGACCACCACTTTCTGTTTCCTTCCACTTCCATGTGGCATCATGCCCTCTTCGCTCCCTTTTTCAAGTCTTTGTGGCTCTCCTTCCACTCTCATCTCCACCACCCTCTCAAGCACCTCACAACAATTCTTGAGCTCCAGTGGACCAGAGCATCATCTTAGTTGATGTCTTTGGGTTTGTACTGTAGAACTGAGAGGAGGCTCAGATGGGAGATCAAGTCTTCCTTCTTCTCCTTGACTTTCTTCTTCATGTTCTTGCAGAGTTCCCAGGCTCTTGTCAATAAAATCCTCCCCTTCCTTGATTTCTTGAAGGGTGGTGATCCTCTCCTACAGGCTCTGAATGTTCTCCTCCAAAAGCCTGACCAGCTTACACTTCTGACAAGTGAAGTCCGTCTTCTCTTCTGGGAGGAAAACAAACATGGCACACTCCATGCAGGTGACTGGAAAGGGGCCTTCAGTCACCATCCAAGTATATTCCAAGAGTACTCTGAACAGAGTCACGTTCTCTCAGTACTCTCTCAGCCCCACCTACCTCGCCAGGTCCCTGTTGTGTGGAGAGGTAAGGGAATGCTACTGTAAGCCACTTTGAGACTACTTAAGGTAGAGAAAGGTGGGGTATAAAAGCCTTTTCTTCTTCTTCTGATTCCCCACACACACCAGTCTTGAATTTTGCTGCCATCTGTGCTTGTGAGAGGTTCCCAGGCTTCACAGAGCATTGGACTCCTGCAGAAGGAAAGATTTCAGTAAAGAATGTAGATATCTGAATGTGAGAGTGAACAATATTAAACAGATTCAGGTGGGTAGCTATGTTGGTTTGAAGCAACAGAAAAAAGTTTGAGTCCAGCAGGACTCTTAAGGCCATCAAAGTTTCATTCTAGGTATAAAGATTTTGTGTAAAGAAGTGTGCATGCGAATGGAAGCTTATATCCAGAATTAAACTTAGTTGGTCTTAAAGGTGCTAGGTGTCCTTCCATCATATGAAGTGTGGCTGAGGGGGATGGAGACAGGGCCCTTGAGAGATGGTGCCACAGTTATGGCCTCATTGCATTGAGACAGCAGTGAAAATATAGTAATTTCCAAAGGGTTGGGAGATAGTATGTGCTTATTGATAGATATGTGAAATTGCCTTAGAAAAAGTCAGAGTGCTGATTCATCTACCTCAGTATTATCTATTCTTAGTATCATCCAGTGGCAACATATTTGACCTGCCATGTGCCTAGATTTCCCAGCCTGGAGAATTTTTATTCTCATACAGCTATCTCAGCTGAAACAGCAGTTCCCTTCTCTGATCAACCGCCCTGGGTGTGGAGGGAAAAGGGAGCTGGTGTCTGACACATGGGACTTCGAGTTAGGGCAAACAAGGAAGCAGAAGCAAGCTGCCCCACTAAAATGGAGATAGAAAGGAAGAAGGACTTCTACTTTCTGAGCATCAGTTAACACATGGAAGAGGCCCAATCCCACAGATGCTACAACAGCAAATCAGAGGAACAGGGCAGACAAGCAGGACTGTTGCTGCACAGCAGCTGGTTAAGAATAGGTGGTGGAGAGATCCGGTTCCGGTTTGACGAGAGCAGACGCGCGGTTAGAGTCCCGCTCGGATTGCTCTTCCCTAGGCTTTATTTTTGGGGCAACAACTCAACAACTTCACTTCTGAAGGAGGGGAAGTGGCAGGGGACTCAAACCAGGGCATGGTAGGGCGGCAGCCCCCCAAGCCTGGCAGGTTTGTCCTGAGCAAGAAGCCTACGGGACGCAAGGACAACGAAGAACAAGGTGTTCGCGGTAGCCAAGCCCACAAGGACCGACAAGGAGTCAATGAGGAATAGCCGATGCTGAAGGAGCACTTTAGCAGTCACCCGAAGCTAAGTACCATTCAAAAAACTATTTACAAAGGGGAGGAAAGAGGGGAAAAGCGGGGAAGAAGTTAGGAACCGACGGGGAACTTAGAATAACGTTAGTAAAGAGAGGGGGAGGTCCTGAGAGACGGTGGAGTAAGTGTAATCATAAGCGGCTAGGGATAGAACTACAGAAGAGAAAATTACTTGACAGAGAATTAAACTCAGGACGAAAAACGGAGGAGTTAGGGTCAAGAATATAGCTCAACAGTAGTAATACCATAGTTATATTACATACTTTTGCCTCGTTTGTCTTCTGTCCCATTCCAGCACTGACGGGGAGAGCGGTTGCTTTAAGAAAGAGCAGAGGAGAAACAAAGGAGGGCGCGGCGGAGGAACGCGGCGGAGGAACGCGGAAGGGTAGCGCTGACTGCAGACAGAAGATAGGAAGGGCGGAAGTTGTAAGCAGTGGAGACAGGAAAGGGCGGAAGAAGACGAAAGCCGAAGAGGAACGGCGAAAAATAGCGGAAGCAACAGAAACGAAGAGTAAACAACAGAGACAGTGATACAGACGGGAGCGAGAGACAGAAACAGCAGAGACTGGCAAGGAGACGAGGCAGCACTTGAGCTTCGGGAGAAAAGCAGAACTAGAGGAAGGGGGATAAAAGAAAGGAGATAAACGGGAGAAAGAGCAAACCATTGTATTATAGCTAATGTGTTATAGAATAATGATAAGGTTGACGTTAGAAAAGTAGATAAAACAGAAATAACTAAGCTAATGTAAAACTGGATGAGTACATTGAATTGCTGGAAATTTAGTGAATTGTTAAAAGGAGCTTTCTGTGTTCTTTATCTTTGAGTGCGTGAAAGTACGTTACCTCTTCTTATTAGGCTAGTTTCTTTCTACTGTGGGGAGGTAACCAAATAGAGCAGGGTGCTGAATGGCAACAGGATCTGATAGCAGCAGACGATCCTCCATCCCATCACCAGGGCAACAAGGTATAGCCAGCTATTTGAAAATGAGCGTAGCAGGCATGTCAATCAAGGATCTAAAAGCATTGATGAAAGAATGCATATCTCAATCAATGCAACAATGGACAGACAACACCTTACCTGCTCTAATTAAAAAAGAAATAGAGCCAATACAGGAATCTATGCAGCAGATGACCGAAAATATTCTGCCAGAACTGATTAAGAAGGAGATGGGACAAGTTCAGATAAAAATGGAAGAGATATCTACACAAATTAGAACAGAAACAGAAGAAATCAAAAAACAAATTTTAGAAAATAAAACAGAAATCTCTAGTATTACTAAATCTACAAGTAAATTACATGATAAAGTTCAAGACATCGATTATGAACTTCAGGAACTCAAATCAAAAAGTGAAAAACTGGAAGAAACAATAATTAATATGGAAATGGATAAGGCCAGCCTAATACTAAGGTGTCAAAACGTGCCAGAAGATATTGATAAAAATTTGAAAGAAGATTTAGCAAACTCTATAGCTGAACAGCTGAACATAGGAGCTAAGGATGAGCTAGTGAGGGAAATAGAGGCAGTGTACAGGCGGAACTCAGCTTATGCCAAGAGGCACAAAATACCTAGGGAGGTGCACATAAAATTTTATAGAAAAGAAATCAAAGAAAAAATATTGAAAGCCGCCTACGAAAATAAAGTGAAAATTAAAGAAGCAGAAATAAGATTTCTTAAAGAAGTCCCCTGGAGAGTAAGGGAAAGACGACAGAATTATCTCACCTTGGCTAATATTTTGAGAGAAAACAAAATAATGTATAGATGGTTGGTACCCGAAGGACTCCTCTTTACATTCAAAGGTAGAAGGTGGAAAATAGATTCTATCTTTAAGGTGGAGGATTTTCTGGAAAGAAATGGAGAAGACTTAGGATGGCAGCAGGAAGAAGAAAGGGAGGAAGAAGAAGAGACGGAAGGAACAAGAGATACAGAGCAGGTGCTTGAGAGAGAGAAATCCCCAAAAAAACCACAGAGGAAAAGGGGAGCAGAAGCTAGCAAGGGACCCGCGTGGCAAATGACAACTAGATACCAACATAGGAACAAGATCACAGAGAGAACAAAAGAAACCCATGGCAAGTAGACCGCTAGTATTACTGTCGGTAAATGTGAACGGCCTTAACAGTCCTCAAAAAAGACGTAAAATATTTCATCAGATATCGAAGTGTCAGCCAGATGTAACATGCCTCCAGGAAACCCATATAAGAAAGAGCGATGTTAAATACCTAAATTTCAAGAAAATTGGAGAAGCATTTGTTGCCGCAGATGAGGGAAAAAAAAAAAGGGGAGTAGTGATATACGTAAAGGAAAGCTTACGACCAGAATTACTTTATAGTTCTAGAGATGGAAGAATAGTGGCAGTTTCAATAATAAAAGAAGGGAAGAAAATCTTATTAATAAATATATATGCCCCCAACCAAAATCAAGAAAAATTTTTTTCAGTGGTTCGAGATATCTTAATAGAACAAAGTATAGAAGATATTTGTATTATAGGTGACTTCAACGCTGTTTTAGATGTCAAAATGGATAGGAAAAGCAAAAGAAGAAGAAAAGTTGGCAAGACCTTGCCTAAAACATTTTTACAAATGGCGGAAGAATATTCCTTGATAGATGCTTGGAGGACTAGAAATATAAATACCAAGGACTATACTTTTTTTTCAGCAAGGCATCAGTCTTGGTCCAGAATAGATATGGCATGGGTATCCACGACAATGATAAGAGATTTAAGAGAAGCTGAGATCTTACCGAACTCGTATGCCGATCATAGTCCTTTATTATTGTCATTAACAACAATGAAGAAAAGAACACGATGGAAGATGTATGATGAGCTATTAAGAGATCAGGAGGTAGTAGACAAAACAAAAATAGAGATACAGGAATTCTTTAGCAGAAATATCCACCCGGAAATGCCAATAAGGATAGTATGGGACTCTTTTAAAGCGTTCCTGAGGGGGGGTTTATAAGTCAAAAGGCATGGAAAAATAAGCAGAAAAACAGAAGCTTTGAAAAGCTTAAGGAAAAGATAAAAGTAGAGGAAGACGAATTAAAAAGAAAGCCAGACAGAGAGGCAGTTAGAGTAAGACTTAAAATGTTACAGCATCAGATAAACATTTTATTAACGCAGGAAATTGCAAAGGATGTTGAGAAAGCTAAACAATATCATTTTGACAATGCTAACAAACCAAGAAGTGGGCAATTGCAAGACAGCTCTAAAGAAGCCAGCCGAGCTGAAAAATCAGCTTAAATTCGTCATTTCCCGACTTCTTAAGAAACAGATTGAAGTTGAAAGCAAAAAGAAGCGATGCGAAGTCCTGAGATAAACACGCAAGGTAACAAAAACGATTTGCTTACCGGGATGAAGAGACAATAAAATCTGAGCAAGGCGGATAAGCGTATTAGGTTTAAAGCTAAACAACCAATCCATCGTATAACTTTGAAGAGCTTGTTAAAGTGATAAATTTGGATAAAATAGACTTTGTTTAACATTCCTGTGGTCTAAAGACTGAGAGATAAGCGTATGACCGAATTTGACTGAAAAGATCGTGAGACGAAGGTGTTGCATAAAACAGCGTCCGGCTAGAACTGTGACCAGGCTACAGAGTTTGCTGGAGGACCAGAAGAGCGGTGGAGCAGAAGTGTTTCTGGTAGGACTTTGTTAGCGTGGGACCGGAAACAGGAAGTTAAAAGAGAACCTACTCTAGCCTTAGAAACCATCGAGAAATTGCGCCCGCCATTTTGAGGAGGACTGAATTTTAAAATCTAATTTTAAGTGTGAAATTGACTGTAGAAAAAAGTGGAAAAAGTGGGATTTAAAAGAACAATCAGTAGACAGTTGAAGCATATTGGAAAATTTTCAAAATGGAACCAAAATTTCGTCACAGAGCTGCTTCAGCTGCGAGTCCAAACATGTCCAAAAGAGAAGAAAGAATGGCAAGCTGCAATTGAAGCAATGGAGAAGTGGATGATTGAAGCGATTCAAGGTATGATGAAACAGATAGATCAACAGATAGAGAAACAAATGGAAAAACAGCTGGAACAGTTGGAAGAAGTCCAAGAAAAAAACGTGGCGGCCTTGAAAGAATTAGTGTTGGCAGAGGTGGTAGAAATTTAAAAAGAAGTGACAAATACAAATAGTCAAGTCAAAGCGTTGGCAACAAAATCAACTGAATTGGAGCAAAAGACACAAGACATAGATAAAAAAATGGAAACAACTCTACAAGACAACCGCAAGACAACCGCAAACTTGAGGCAATGATGGAATATAGAGTGATGTTAAACCATCTGAGGTTAAGAGGGATAGAAAACAAAATGGATGAAAACATACGTACGGTGGTTACGACAGCTTTGACTGAATATTTGGGGGAAGATCAAGGAGAATTGATTCTGACTTTGATTTAATTTACAGAGTGAACTCAGCGTATGCCCAAAGGAAAAATTTGCCAAGAGATGTTATTGTTCAATTTGTAACAAGGAAAATGAAAGAGGATATTTTCAAGAAACAATTTACTCAACCACTGGAGATTGATGGTAAAAAGATAATAATAATGAGAGAACTCCCAAGGATAGTCCTACAGGACAGAAAGAAATACAAGAAGTTGGTGGACAAACTGAAGCAGTTAAACATCAGATTTAGGTGAGAGATACCACAAGGACTGTCATTTAATTGAGGATGGTAAAGAAATTGTTGATATGAATGGCCTAAAAAGAGTTTTCTTCAAGTATTATGCGAAATTATTTCAAAGGAAGAACATTGATCCTGAGAAAATTAAAAAGTATTTGGATAAAGTAGAATTACCTAAGGTCGACTTAAAAATTAAGGAAATGCTGAATGGTCCAATTCAGAAAGAAGAAATATATAAGGCAATAGAGGATGCCAAGTTGGGGAAGGCTCCAGGTCCAGATGGATTTACCGTAAAGTTTTATAAAAAGTTAAAAGAGGAGTTGACCCCAATTTTGGAACTTCTAGCAAACAAGATTCAGGTGACTAAGGTAATACCAGAGACTTGGAAAGAAGCCAATATATCACTCATACCAAAAGAAGGACAAGACCTAACAGATGTCAAGAATTATAGACCAATTTCGTTACTTAATAATGACTATAAATTGTTTGCCAAAGTAATTGCGGAGAAATTGAAGAATTATCTGAAAGACGTCATAACGGAAGAACAAGCCAGTTTTTTTACCAAACAGACAAATCAGAGACAATTTAAGGATGGTGATTGATGCTATTGAATATTATGATAAACATCCAGAAAAAGAGGTTGCTTTTCTATTCGTGGATGCTGAAAAAGCCTTTGACAATTTAAACTGGGAATTTATGTTTCAAGTGATTGAAAGAATGGACATTGGTCAGCCCTTCTCAAATATGATTAGGGCGATATACTCTGAACAGAAAGCATCACTAAATGTAAATAAAGAGATGACGGATCACTTTAAAGTTCAAAAAGGGACTAGACAAGATGTCCGTTATCTCCTTTACTATTCATATGGATTTTGGAAGTGATGCTGGGGAAAATAAGAGAAGATAAAGACATAAAAGGACTTTCAGTTGGAGGTTTCATGCATAAGTATAGGGCTTTTGCAGATGATGTAATGTTTGTGATTGAAGATCCAGTAACCAATGTACCGTTATTGATGGAAGAGATTAAAGAATTTGGAGATTTGGCTGGATTTTACGTGAATAGGATTAAAACAAAGATGCTTTGCAAAAATATGAGAAAAGAAAAACAACTGGAATTGCAAGAAAAAGTTCAATGTGAAGTGGTGAAAAAAACCAAGTACTTGGGAATTGAGCTCACAATGAAAAATATTGATCTTTTAAAAAACAACTATGAGAAGACCTGGACTAAAATTCAACAGGATATAAAGAAGTGGAATACTTTGAACTTGTCAATTTTGGGAAGAATTTCGGTAGTTAAAATGAACATTTAAACTCGTTTGTTATTTTTATTCCAGACAATTCCTATTGTAAAAGACTGTAAAGTGTTGAATTTATGGCAGAAGGAGATTTCAAAGTTTGTTTGGTCTGGAAAAAAACCTAGGATTAAAATGAAGATCTTATGTGACGCAAAAGAAAGGGGAGGTCTACAACTCCCCAATTTTAGACTGTACCATGATGCGGTGTGTTTGGCTTGGCTTGAACAATGGATTAACTCGGACAATAGAAAAATGTTGGCGTTAGAAGGGCATGATCGCAAATTTGGATGGCACGCCTATTTATGGTACGAAAAATCCAAAGCGGATAACCTTTTTAAACAGCACTTTATAAGAAGATCACTGTTCACGACTTGAATGAGATATAAAAGATTTTTTTTTTAAGTAAGACCTTTATGGATAGTTCTGGCAGAAGTAATCAAACCACTTTCAAGGCATAAAGGAGAAGACTGGATACCTTATAGAGACATTCCGAAGGTTGAGGGGAGTAGTTTCGCGATGAGAGCTAGGGAAGAACTGGAATTTGAATATGATTGGTTAAACTATAGGCAGATCTATGATTTATTTAAGACGGATAAAAAGAGGTATGGTTTCAGGAAAGAGAATAATGAAATAGAAATGGTATGGGTAGAAAAAGGTAAAAAAATGATTTCAAATTTTTTAAAATTTTGTTAAAATGGCATACAGAAGATGAGATTGTAAAAGAGCAGATGGTGAAATGGGCTATAAATATAAATAGAGAGACAGACATGTCATCATGGGAGTGTTTGTGGAAAAAATCGATTAAAATTTCAACATGTGTTAATGTGAAAGAAAATTGCTATAAAATGATGTACAGATGGTATATGACACCAAAAAAAATTGCTAATATGAATGAGAACATGTCTAACAAATGTTGGAAATGTAAAAAGAAAGAGGGCTCATTTTGCCACATGTGGTGGACGTGTGAAAAAGCAGCTGCTTTTTGGACTGAGATTCATAATGAAATCCAGAAGATCCTGAAATGTACTTTGAAAAAAGAGCCAGAAATGTTACTTTTAGGTCTTAAAATGGAGGAAGTTAACATGACAAAGGCTGTGGTCACACATGCTAAATAATCCACTTTCAATCCACTTTCAATGCACTTTCGAATTGGATTTTGCCAGTTCACACAGTAAAAATCCAGTTGGAAAGTGGATTGAAAGTGGATTATTTAGTGGGTGTGACCGCAGCCAAAGAGAACTTTGTTATGGTATTTGATTTCAACGGCAAGAATGATATATGCTCAATTTTGGAAGCAGGAGAAGATACCAGATAAATGGGAATTAATAAAGAAGATGATTTTTATGGTAGAAATGGACAAATTGACAAAAAAACGGAAAAGAAGATCAAGAATTTTTAGCAGATTGGAAAGACTTTAAAGACTACTTAGAACTGAACTGGGATGTTAAAAATATGTTATTTTGCTTTGATAACTATTAAGATTAGAAGTATAGTAAGAAATGGATTGTCTTTAAAATGTTACCTAAGAGAGAGAAATAGAAAAGGAAAATGTTTAAAATGAAGATTTGATTATTGAATAAGTGTTTAATGTAAGAGAACATTGACTGAAATAATAATGGGGCAGAACATCGTTGGAAGCCAGGGGTGGGGGGGGAGAAAGTTGTGGAAAAGGATATGTTAAGAACTGTTTTTAATTATGGAACATGTTAAAATATCCTGTTAATAAATTCTTTTTTAAAAAAGAAGAACATTGCTGCTACTGAAAGGTCCAAGCCAAGCACTCCTTTCAGTTATGACAGAGCTAGTGGAGCTTGGCTCTGGCCTCCAGTACTCCCCGCCAGGGTAGCAGCCCCCCAGGAATATTCCCAGTAAGTTAAATGACGAGTTCACTCCTGATGGCAAAGCATGCACATAGTTTTTTTTCCTTTTAACTTTCAGGTGGGCAGCTGTGTTGGTCTGAAGCAGCAGAAAAAAGTTCAAGTCCAGTGGCACCTTTAAGACCAACACATTTTTATTCAAGGTATAAGCATTTGTGTGCACGTATATTCTTTACTATTTCTCTCTCTTTTACGCCATCACATCAACCAGCTTGTCCTAGATTCTGTCCAGAATTCTTATTACTCCATCATTTGGGCTTACCTCTCCTCTAATTACAATGCCATCATCTTTGACTTGACTATTGCTGAAAT
This sequence comes from Gekko gecko, assembly GCA_029375565.1. Lineage (NCBI taxonomy): Eukaryota > Metazoa > Chordata > Lepidosauria > Squamata > Gekkonidae > Gekko > Gekko gecko. The sequence goes on along the minus strand of JAPDNY010000001.1, from coordinate 71,062,719 downwards.
GGTCTCCAACTCCATAATTGTGTCTATTGAAAAAGCCTGAAACTGGGGCTTCCGTTCTGGGATTCATGGCGTCCTGACGTGCTCTGGCTTGCTCGTAGAGCTCCCAGAGCAAACGGAGGGTCTTGACGACAGGGTGGGCTTCCAATAGCCCACCGCAGATCCCCCAGGCAGGGGGTGACTGGCAGAGAGCCTGGCCCGAGAGAGGAGTTGAGATCGGCTGATAGCGGGGCTTTAAAGAGCGCCGCGACCAGCCTTGATCCCCTCCCCCAGAGAAGGCACTTCGGAAAATCTCTACAAGACCCCACCGAGTTGGATTCTCAACATAAGAACACATGACCCAGACCTCCAAGACATTCTACAGAAACTGATATCAAGGAAACACTGCTATAACAAGACACTGACTTTGAAGGTAACTTTTTAAAATTGCTCACCGGAGATGCGTTTCGGCCGAAAATAAACAACATCCGATGAAGCGCATGATCGTGCACTATCTGTTGTACTAACATTGGAGCGGAAAAAGTGCAGTTAAACAGCTAAAAAAGGCCAAAAAGCCGAATTGTTGATCATTCCTGCGGTTAAACTATTAATTGACTTTAAAATAGAAACTAACAGTAACTCCGCGAGAATTGCAGTGGAAAAGTACTGGAGCTGCTGCAGCAGAAATCGGCAAAACAGGAAGTGACTTCAGAACAGACAAGTAATCATCCTAGAGAAGACCAAGGAGGCCGGAAGAAGGGAAGAAATCAGGAACAAGGGGGACCATTAAGATTGCCGGACAGGAAGTGAGTACCCGGAAGAACCATTTACCATAGAGAAATTGCGCCCGCCATTTTGGGAAGGTCAGAAAAATTTTCTTTGATTTTAAACGAAAGACTTAATATAAAAAAGTGAAACCAGTGCGATTTAGGTGGGCACAAGAAGGACTTTGATTTAGAGTGTGTTGGAGGGAAGATTGTGAACAACGGCTTACGACCTGCGGCAACGACAGAGGGCAAATACCTGGTCCTCCCCAAAAATGGCTGGAAAAGAGGAAAAAAGCTACAGGGCATGATGGAAGCTATGGAAAAACGAGTGATGGACGCGATTCTGAAGCTTGAAAAGACCGTTATATCAGAGGTAACAGAGCTGAAAAAAGAAATGTCTGGAATTACAAAAGAGATTTGAAAGATGGAAATAAAGAGATTTTGGACCCAGGAGGAATTAAAAGGAATTTTTCAAATACTATGCGACTCTCTTTCAATCGAAACAAGCAGATCCTCAAAAAATGTTGGATTACCTATCCAAAGTTAATTTGATACAACCAAATCCAGAAATGAAAACACTCCTAAATGCTGCAATAACTAAGGACGAAATTAGTAAAGCAATAGCCGAGGCAAAAATCTCCAAAGTCCCAGGCCCGGATGGCTTTTCAGCTAAATTTTATAAAAAATTTCATGAAGATTTGGTTCCGGTGCTGGAGATTCTTTTAAATGAAATTAGAAAGACAGGAAAGATCCCTGACTCCTGGAATGAAGCTGCAATCACCTTAATTCCTAAAGAAATGCAAGATTTAACAAATGTTAAAAACTATCGGCCCATTTCATTATTGAACAACGATTATAAAATATTTGCAAAAATATTGGCAGAGCGCCTTAAAAAGTTTTTGAAAGATACTATTGTGGAAGATCAAGCTGGTTTTTTACCAAATAGACAAATTAAAGACAATATGAGGGTTGTATTGGACGCAATTGAGTATTATGACAAACATCCTGAAAAAGAAGTCGCTTTTTTATTTTTGGACGCAGAGAAGGCCTTTGATAATTTAAATTGGGAATTTATGTTTAAAGTGCTTGAGAAATCTATGATGGGCGTAGAATTTACAAGAATGATCCAATCGATATATAAAGAACAAAAAGCTTCGGTGATTGTTAATGCAGAATCAACAGATATGTTCCGGGTAAGAAAAGGTACTAGACAAGGTTGTCCCCTGTCACCATTGTTATTTATCTGGATTTTGGAGATTTTGCTACAAGCGGTCAGAGATGATGTTAATATAAAAGGGTTGAATATTGGAGGTTTTTCATTTAAATTAAGAGCATTTGCGGATGATATTATGTTTATTGTTGAAGATCCTGTTAATAATATGCCTAAGGTATTTGAAAAAGTAAGAGAGTTTGGTGATCTTGCAGGGTTTTATGTCAACAAAAATAAATCTAAGATACTGTGTAAAAATATGATTGGTACAAAGCAACAAATGTTACAAAATGTGACAGAATGTGAAGTGGTTAAAAGGGTTAAGTATCTGGGAGTTGAAATTACAATGAAAAATATAGATTTGTTCAAGAATAATTATGAAAAATTGTGGGGTTCGATAAAGAGTGATTTAGAAAAATGGGAAAAACTAAGGTTATCTCTTCTTGGAAAAATTGCCGTTATTAAAATGAATGTACTGCCCAGGTTAATGTTTTTGTTTCAGACAATACCAATTGTGAAAGATGGAAAAGTGTTGGTAAAATGGCAAAGAGAAATCTTTAAGTTTATCTGGGCAGGGAAGAAGCCAAGAATAAAAATGAAGATAATGTATGATACTAAGGACAGAGGTGGCTTCCAAGTCCCGAATTTGCGTTTGTATCATGAAGCAGTATGTATGTCTTGGTTATCTGAATGGGTAAATTTGGAAAATAGAAAACTTTTAGCTCTTGAGGGGCACGATTGCAGATTTGGCTGGCATGCCTATCTTTGGTATGGGAAAAACAAAGCTGACTCTATGTTTAAGCATCATTATGTAAGGAGGACATTGTTTGACGCATGGACCAGGTATAAGGATACAATATCGGATGAAAGGCCTCTGTGGATTGTTCCAGCTGCAGTTATACATTTGTTTTCAGAATATAGAGGCAATGATTGGTTGAAGTATCAGGAATTGTTGCAAAGAGAAGGAAAAAATATGTTTTAAAACCAAATAATGAATTAGAATTTGAGTATGGTTGGCTACAATATTGTCAAATAAGGGACATTTATAAAAAAGATTGTAAAGAGTTTGGTTTTAGGGCTATGAATGATGATTTTGAGAATATATGGTTGAAAAAAGAACGGAAAATGATATCAAAAATGTATAAAACTTTGTTGACTGTATATACTTTGGATGAAACCGTTAAAGAACAAATGATAAAGTGGGCCATAAATATGAACAAAGAAATTTCTATGGAATCATGGGAATTTTTGTGGAAAAGATCTTTTAAAATGTCCACTTGTATTAACGTAAAAGAAAATTGCTATAAGATGATGTATAGATGGTATATGACACCAAAAAAGATTGCTAATATTAGCATGGATAAGAACTTGAGTAATAAATGTTGGAAATGTAAAAAAGTAGAGGGTTCTTTTTACCATATGTGGTGGTCATGTGATAAAGCGAAAGCATACTGGTCTAATATACATTGTGTGATGCAGAAAATATTGAAAACCCCAATTGAGAGAAAGCCTGAACTTTTTCTCCTCGGTTTGACAATGGAAAAAATTCCACAAGAGAAAAGGACACTGTTATGGTACATGATTACGTCGGCGAGAATGGCCTTTGCTCAGCATTGGAAAATGGAGAAGGTACCAGATATACATGACTGGTTGAGAAAATTGTTATTTTTAGCAGAAATGGACAAAATGACAAAGAAATTAAATGGACAAATTGCAGAACAGTACTTAAAAGACTGGGAAGGATTGAAATTGTATCTAGAAACTGAATATAGAATGAAGGGGAGAATATATAATTTGGATACGTACGGATATTGAATGAGAAGTGAAATGAATTTTGAACTGTATGTACTGTTATACATAATATGCTGAAATTGTAGAGGTTATATATAATTTAAATGTGTTACCTGGTTTGTCGAGGTATTTAAGTCTAAACTTGATTGCCTTATAATTTTTTCTGTTTGTTATTAGCAGTGTTGGAAGCCTATTAGGGGGGTGGGGGGATTGGGATCTTACTTTTTGGAAACTGTATTGGTAACGTGATTGGAAATGTTGAATATATCCCAATAAAAATTTTGTTTCAAAAAAAAAAAGAAAAAGCCTGAAACTGAGTCAAGAATTGCTGCCTTTTTAGTGTTCCTTCCTTTAAGTATGTTCTGTAAGAAAGCAGTCCTGGTGGCTTTTGTTGCTGTCCCAATGGCTGGGTTGCCTCCATTTACTAGGGAATTCTCCTGCTCCTCTGTCCTCTCTCTCTCTCTCTTGGTAAATGCTGCAATGTTCGGCATTCTTTCATGTCCATGCTTTTAAAGAAATCTTTGCACCATTAAAGACATCATATTGCTAAATACAGGGCTGTAGTCATTGTTCCTTCCATTTAAAGGTTTAATCACACTTAATGGCTCTCTTGGGGGAGAAAAACTTGAATTTTCTGTTTTGAATGGCTTTACCCCATTAAAAGAGTTTACTAATATTCTCTCCAAGTGTTTTCTCTGTAAATAAGTGATTCAAACAAGTTGATACAAGCAAACATGTTAGACTTATTTATTTTTAAAATTGCAGTGACTCAAGGACATCTTGTTGCTTTTTAAAATGGGTTTCTATACCAGTTTACCTGTAACAATGTAAGGAATGTGCTCTTTTCCCTCTTCTACAAGAGATGGTAAATAGAAACCATTCTAATACTCTAATTAGAGTATGTTCTAATTATTTATATTCTGACTTGGCTGTACTTTGGGCAGACCTCACAGACTACATCTGTAAGCCTTCAAAGTATATTTGTGCACTAAAGTCATGCCATAAAATTGGCTAATCAAGCTGTGTTCCTAGATTGGCTCAAGATATGCAGGTAACAACTTTGATTTTCAAGGTCTTGTATGTGCTATCATGCCATGTTGTAATGGGTGTGTAATGGGTGTGGTACAGTATAGCCCAATCTCATCAGATCTTGTAACCTAAGCAGAGTTGGTACTTGTATGGGAGACCACCAAAGAAGACCTTGCAGAGGTAGGCAATGGCATAGCACCTCTGCTTAATCACTGACCTTGAAAACTCTATGGGGTCACCATAAGTCATCTGTGACTTGACGGCATTTTACACACATAGATCCCACCATTTTCAATCTTAAGGCCCTCAAAGAGGCTTACAACATTTTAGACAGACAATATATTTTTTGCTGTCTCTCCCTACTGTACTGGCCCCCTGCTGTTCTGCCTTGCCCTGATAGGCTAGGTGAGCCCAATTTTGTTAGATCTCAGAAGCTAAGCAGGGTTGCTCCTGACTAGTATTTGGAAGGGAGACCATTAAGGAATACCAGGGTTGCAATGTTGAGGCAGGCAATGGCAAACCACATCTGAACATCTCTTGCCTTGAAAACTCCACCAGGGGTCACCATAAGTCAGCTGTGACTTGACGGCACTTACTACCACCATCATATTCTGCCTCAGAAGTCATTTCATTGGTGGACTCAGAATGGCAGTTGCTGGGGTGGGGGGACTGCTCTGTAGCCCCTTCTTATGGGACTTTGAGTTTCTAGCTGAGAGGAACCAGGTGCTGTTCTGCCTGAAACATTGTAATGTCAGTTGCTTGATAGTTATTAGCAGTGTCATTTTGCTCCTGATGAATGCTCCCCGATTTGTTTATCTCAATGTTATACTGTTGTCATATGAGGCCCCTACTGTGCCTCTATGAACTCATAAGTTATGAAAACCTGATCTGTGCTAGTTGTGTGCAAAAGGGACTGAACTGTAAGGTGACTCCAAGTGATGCCAGTTATAGCACACGTCCAGAAGAAGAAAGGCCTTCCTATGAAAGGTGTGCCTATGATTCCTGCATGTCACCATTCCACTTTCCTGCAACAAGATGGACCAGCTCAAGTCAGGCAGTGGCCCTGCCAGGCCAGAAGACAGGGGACTCAAAACTCCATACAGAGTCTCCTTCTTGGTACATAGGCAATATGTTTTCCCCACCTAATACATCACGAAACTGCAGCCAGAAGACAGCAAGAGAACAATGGCTCTGGCCAGCATAAGACATAATCCCATCAGGTGCCATTGTCCAGACTAGTTTTTCATTAGGTCTAACATTGCCCCCTCCCCAGACCTTCGACCCCAGCACCAGTCAGCATATTTTGGGGGGACGGACTAACCAGAGAAGTGACCAAGCTTAGCCCACCCCTAATATAATAGAGTGTTCAGTACCAGCTCACTCTCTCTCTCTTACTTGCACTCTTGCTGTTTTACCTGACCCCCTCCTACCCTAACCTTTTCTTTTACCTGACCCCCCACCTATCCTAAGCTGACTCATAGACGCACAGCCAGAGGTTCCTCATGCCCCTGCTGGTTCAGGACACAATCCTCCCCTAGTGCCTCACAGCCCTATAAGAACATAAGAACATAAGAGAAGCCAATATTGAATCAGGCCAATGGCCCATCTAGTCCAACACTCTGTCACACAGCGGCCAAAAATACCATGTGCTATCAGGAGGTCCAGCAGTGGGGCCAGGACACTAGAAGCCCTCCCACTGCTGCCCCCTCCAGCACCAAGAATAGAGTGCATCACCTGCCCCAGACTTAGAATTCCCATCTATACCCTGTGGCTAATAGCCACTGATGGACTTCTGCTCCATGTTGTTGTTGTTGTTGTTGTTCAGTCGCACAGTCGAGTCCGACTCTTCGCGACCCCATGGACCAGATTACGCCAGGCCCTCCTGTCTTCCGCTGTCCGCTGAAGTTTGCTCAATTTCATGTTTGTTGCATCGATGACACTGTCTAACCATCTCATCCTTTGCCGTCCCCTTCTTCTTTGACCTTCAATCTTTCCCAGCATCAGGGTCTTCTCCAGTGAATGCTCCCTTCTCATTTGGTGGCCAAAGTATTTGAGCTTCAGCTTCAGGATCTGGCCTTCCAGGGAACAGTCAGGGTTGATTTCTTTTAGGATTGAATGATTTGATCTCCTTGCAGTCCAAGGGACTCTCAAGAGTCTTCTCCAGCACCATAGTTCAAAAGAATCTATTCTTTGGCGCTCGGCCTTCCTTATAGTCCAACTCTCGCAGCCATACATTACTACGGGGAATACCATTGCTTTGACCATGCGGACTTTTGTTGGCAAGGTGATGTCTCTGCTTTTTATCATGCTGTTTAGGTTTGCCATCGCTTTCCTCCCAAGGAGCAGGCGTCTTTTAATTTCATGGCTGCAGTCACCATCTGCAGTGATCTGAGATCCTAGGAACGTGAAGTCTGTCACTACTTCTACGACTTCCCCTTCTATTTGCCAAGGAGTGAGGGGGCCAGATGCCATGATCTTAGTTTTTTTGATGTTGAGCTTCAAGCCCACTTTTGCACTCTCCTCTTTCACTCTTAGCAAGAGGCTCTTGAGGTCCTCTTCACTTTCTGCCATCAGAGTGGTATCGTCTGCATATCTGAGGTTATTGATCTTTTCCCCAGCAATCTTAACTCCAGCTTGTGATTCATCCAGGCCAGCATTTCGCATGATGTACTCGGCATATAAATTAAATAAGCAAGGTGACAATATACATCCTTGTCGTACTCCTTTTCCTATGCTAAACCAATCAGTTGTTCCATATCCGGTTCTAACTGTTGCTTCTTGACCCTTATACAGGTTTCTCAGGAGACAGGTGAGGTGGTCTGGTACTCCCATCTCTTTAAGAACCTGCCATAATTTATTGTGATCCACACAATCAAAGGCTTTAGCATAGTCAATGAAGCAGAAGTAGATGTTTTTCTGGTACTCTCTTGCTTTCTCCATAATCCAGCGAATGTTGGCAATTTGATCTCTAGTTCCTCTACCTCTTCGAAACCCAGCTTGTACTTCTGGCAGTTCTCTATCCACGTACTGTTGGAGCCTAGCTTGTAGGATTTTGAGCATGACCTTGCTAGCGTGTGAAATGAGTGCAACTGTGCGATAGTTTGAACATTCCTTGACGTTGCCCTTCTTTGGGATTGGAATGTAAACTGACCTTTTCCAATCCTGTGGCCACTGTTGTGTTTTCCAAATTTGTTGGGAAATTGAGTGCAGCACTTTAACAGCATCTTCTTTTAAGACTTTGAATAACTCAGCTGGGATACCATCACTTCCACTAGCTTTGTTGTTAGTAATGCTTTCTAAGGCCCATTTAACTTCGCTTTCCAGGATGTCTGGCTCGAGGTCAGTGATTATACCATCGTGGTTGTCAAGGACATCGAGGTCCTTCTTGTATAGTTCTTCTGTGTATTCTTGCCATCTTTTCCTAATCTCTTCTGCTTCTGTTAGGTCCCTACCGTTTTTGTCCTTTATCATGGCCAGCTTTGCATGGAACGTTCCCTTGATTTCTCCAATTTTCTTGAAGAGATCTCTAGTCCTTCCCAATCTATTGTTTTCCTCTATTACTCTGCATTGTTCATTCAGGAAAGCCTCCTTATCTCTCCTTGCTGTTCTCTGGAAATCTGCATTCAGTTGGGCAAATCTTTCCTTTTCCCCATTGCCTTTAGCTTTCCTTCTTTCCTCTGCTATGTGTAAAGCCTCATCAGACAGCCACTTTGCTTTTTTGCATTTCTTTTTCTTTGGGATGGCGGTGAGTGCTGCCTCCTTTACAATGTCACGGACCTCTGTCCATAGTTCTTCAGGCACTCTGTCTATCAAATCTAGTCCCTTAAACCTATTCTTCACCTCTACTGTATATTCATCGGGGATGCGATCTAGTCCATGGGGTTTTCTTGGCAAAGATACTGGAGTGGGTTGCCATTTCCTTCTCCAGGGGATCACACTTGGTCTGAGTTCTCTGCTGTGGCCTCTCCGTCCTGGGTGGCCCTCCACGGCATAGCCCACAGCCTCATCGAACCACGCAAGCTCCCTCGCCACGACAAGGCAGTAATCCATGAGTGCTCCATATGTTTATCTAATTCCCTCTTGAAACTGTCCATGCTTGTAGCTGCCAGCACCTCCTGTGGCAGTGAATTCCATATATTAATCACTCTTTGGGTGAAGAAGTATTTCCTTTTATCTGTTCTAACCTGACTGCTCAGCAATTTCATGGAGTGCCCACGAGTTCTTGTATTGTGAGAAAGGGAGAAAAGTACTTCTTTCTCAACCTGCTCAATCCCATTCATAATCTTATAAACCTCAATCATGTCACCCCTCAGCTGTTGTTTCTCCAAGCTGAAGAGCCCCAAGCATTTTAACCTTTCTTCATAGGGAAGATGTTCCAACCCTTTTATCATTCTAGTTGCCCTTCTCTGCACTTTTTCCAATGCTATAATATCCTTTTTGAGATGTGGTGACCAGAACTGTACACAGTATTCCAAATGAGGTCACACCAATGATTTATACAGGGGCATTATGATACTGGCTGATTTGTTTTCAATTCCCTTCCTAATAATCCCCAGCATAGTGTTGGCCTTCTTTATTGCAGCTACACACTGTCTAGACATTTTCATTGAGTTATCTACTACGACTCCAAGATCTCTCTCTTGGTCCATCTCTGCCAGTTCAGACCCCATCAACGTGTATTTATATTTAGGATTTTTGGCTCCAATGTGCATCACTTTGCACTTGGCCACATTGAACCCCATTTGCCACGTTGATGCCCACTCATCCATCCTCAACAGATCCCTTTGGAGTGCCTCACAATCCTCCCTGGTTTTCACCACCCTGAACAACTTCGTGTCATCTGCAAATTTAGCCACTTCACTGCTTACTCCCAATTCCAAATCATTAATAAACAAGTTAAAAAGCATTGGACTGAGTACTGATCCCTGTGGTACCCCACTGCTTACCACCCTCCACTGAGAAAGTTTCCCATTTATACTCACTCTCTGTTTCCTATTTATAAGCCAGTTTTTGATGCACAAGAAGACTTATCCTTTTATCCCATGACTATTGAACTTACTTAGGAGCCTTTGATGAGGAACTGTATCAAAAGCTTTCCGGAAGTCAAGGTAAATAATATCTATTGGGTCCCCCTTGTCCACATGTTTGTTCACTCCCTCAAAAAACACTAACAGGTTAGTGAGACAAGATCTTCCCTTACAGAACCCATGCTGAGTCTGCCTCAATAGTTTTTGTTCATCAATGTGCCTACTCATTCTTTCCTTAATAATAGTTTCCACCAACTTACCCGGTATCGATGTCAGACTGACTGGCCTGTAATTTCCCAGATTTCCCCTGGAGCCCTTTTTAAAGATGAGAGTGACATTAGCTACCTTCCAGTCCTCAGGAATGGAGGCAGATTTTAAAGAAAGATTACACATTTTTGTCAGGAGATCCACAAGTTCACATTTGAGTTCTTTCAGAACTCTTTGATGAATGCCATCCGGGCCTGGTGATTTATTAGTTTTTAAATTAGTTTTAAATCAGTCGGAGGACTTCCTCTCTTGTCACTGCAATCTGATTCAGGTCTTTCAAACCTCCTCCCGAAATCGGTACTGCTGGAGTGGGCAAGCACTTCTCCTCTTCCACAGTGAAGACAGAGGCAAAAAATGCATTCAGCTTCTCAGCCATTTCCCTATCCTCCTTCACTACTCCTTTTACCCCTTGGTCATCCAAGGGCCCCACTGCCTCCCTGGCTGGCTTCCTACTTCTAATGTATTTGAGGAATACATTCTTCTAATGTATTTGAAGAATTCCTTCTTTTCCTGAGGTTTGCTCCATTCAACTTTGGACAGGTACAGTATTGCCTATCAACAGGACATCCTGCTAATGCAAATGTGCTATTTTCTTCTATCCATATTTCCTAGAACTTGTATAATTGTGTGTATGCTTGTGATATTGTATGCTTGAAATAGTTTTCAGGAAACAAAATCATCTTATACTGACATCAGTCTCAGTGTTTATTTGGTGGGTCTGGAGGGAACTGCTCCCCTGTATACATAGATGATTGCCCCCGCATTGCCTATTGTCAGATGTAAGATCCTAACTCTCCATATTAAATAACAATTTAAGGCAATTTGGCCAACAATGCTCTATATGAAATTCCTTAAAGAAGGTTCATAAATCTCATGGTCTAAGTGAATTGGCCTAGTGGTCCTTATGGGAAAGCAAAGCTCCCTTTCTAAGTATTGCTTTCAAACTCACCTGTCCTCCAAGGGGAGTATTCATAAAGATTATATCTAGGTTTGCCAACTTCCAGGTGAGGATCTTTCAGAATAATAACTGATCTCCAGATTGCAGAGATCAGTTCCCCTGCAGAAAATGGGTGCTTTGCAGTGTGGACTCTATGGCATGCTCAGGTCCCCCACCTCCCCAAGCCTCACCCGCCCCAGGCTGTAATCCCAAAACTCCGGAAATTTCCTAACCCTCATTATACCAAATTATATTTTCACAACTAATCATTACTTGATTAGGCCACCAATATCATACAGTGCAACCCTAAGCAGAGTTTCACCCTTCTTTTGAACTCAATGGGCATAGAGAGTCATAATTCGATTTAGGATTGCACTGATAGTCAAGAAGACCTTCCTCAGTGCTGCCAGGAGAAGCAAACAGTGATTATGAGCCTGTGCTTAATGCACCTTATTTGCCACAATTTGTCTTACAGCTACAACAACACAATGCAATTAGGCATGTGCATCTGATTGGGTTCTTTCCAGGGGCACGTCCATCACATCTCTTTACTTCTTACATTGGGTTCTAAGTTTCTCATTCATGCCTAGAAGCACTGCATTCCTTATCTTCTCATATCCACCTGGAATGTCACATGAGTTGGTCTTTATAAGCAATGCATGTGATGTCCATTCAGTGTGTTTTCATGAATACAAGCATTTTGTACAAAGTTACTGATTAATTTGACAAAGCACAAGAAGAACGACTGATTTCTTGTTCCTGCCCCTGACTCTCTCAAGATATAAAAATGCAAATCATTTGGTCTCATTTCTGTTCATTTGTCACTTGCCTTTCTTCTGTTTAACAGCAACCTCTTCCAAAGACTCTCAGTCAAAGAATATTGCTTTTGGTGACCCCTGCCTCATCTGGTTTTCCATTAAAATGATATTTATTTCCAAGGCTCTTCTTTGCCTTTTCTCATGAAATTGCCTCTCTCCCCATGTGCTTCCATAGACTCCTTCAAAGCCCTGCCAAAGCCTACACATTAGTGTGGTAAACCTGCAACTTCCCTGGAAGTGTTTATTTTTAGAAAGCAAATATTATGCCAGTGTTAACTTCAATTAGGAGACTTATTTGACAATCTGACTACTCCATCTGATGCCTCAAGGGCAAATTTCAGCACTTTATGAAAAAGGGTGGCCAATAGCTGCTGTGTGTGAGCAAAATATACAAGAAGGGACATTTTGGATAAACATTCATAAACATGCCTATGACTCACTTCCTCTATATGGAAATGCTGATGCAAACCTATCACATCTAGTATTAGCAGTTGATGGTATGAGCCCTGATCAAAGCAGCTGAGGAGGGGAGGGCTGGGGGCTGAGGGGCTAAAATTCTGATGGCCCTGGTCACCCTTGGGGCCCATGTTTTCATGTGATTTATTTGTGTATTTGTTGTGTATCAATACAACCTAAAATGGCCACTCCAGTGCTAGCGAGACCATGCGGTCCAGAGCACCTTCAGGTGTCAAAACAATAGCCACTGCGGATCCTGAGTCCAACCAATAGGGTTGCCCAGATCCTGGAGTTAACCTACGGGGGACTCTTACACTGTAAATAGCCAATCACGGGGAGTGGGGGTGTGCTGGGTGTCATGTGCTACACGGATAAAAGCCAGCTAGTTTGTCTTTGTTCTGAGCTGATAATAAACTATGAGCTGAAATCACGTGTCTGAACCCAATACTTTACACTGGTGACGAGGATGGGATCCTGATGAGTGAGCCTGATTCCGACCCTGACTCGAGCACCGCACCATGCACCAACAATGAGCTCCAGGGCTCCGTGCCTCGCACCTCTCCCCGCACCAATGAGCACCAGGCCTCCACACCGTGCATCATTGCTCGAGTCATAGCTGCCGCTCCAGGTAATCTCCCTGAATTCGACACTGCTCACCCCGAGCTGTGGGAAACATGGGTGGAGCAGCTCAACTACTACGTCCATTTTCAAGACATCACAGATGCAGCAAAGAAGAAATCGCTGCTCAGCTCCTGCAGAATCACAACCTTACAGGTGGAGCAGGACCTCCTCATGCCAAAGTCCCTGGTGGAGGTAGAGTATGATGAGTTGGTCAAGGCTCTCACTGACCATTTTGCACTACAGCCAACCAAAATGGTGAGGTGCTTAGATATTTTTGCATGCCTTCAGAAGACTGATGAAGCGGCCACCAAATTCCTGGTGGGGTTATGCCAACTGGCCACCAAATGCTGGTTCCCAGACTTGAGAGACGCTCTCCTCAATCAATTTGTCGTGGGTATCTGGGAGCTGAAGCTTCATCACAAGCTCGCAAGCCAGGACAAACTAAGCCTAGAGAAGGCTCCACAAAACCACTGCATACGAAAAATCACACTGGGACTGCCATGCACATGCGGCTCACCACGCATGTGCATCACCACTGACCTCTGAGGCCTTGGACAATGACGAAGTCCACCACGTTCGGTGGGCCTCTTGATGGGACTCCAGGTCATCAACCACTACTGCCAATGCCTACCCAACAAGGACCTCCACACACACCAACAGCCGCCCTGCAAAGTCCACCCAGCAGACACCATGTGTGAGCTGCAGAGATGGCCACAAGCAATGCACCGGCCACTTCAGAGATGCAGACTGCAGATCCTGTGGAAAAAAGGGAGAACATAGCCCACACCTGCCACTCCAGTGGTCACCAGAGACCAGCAACAGTGCATCAGGAATCCACAGAACTGAACAAAATGGCCACCTGCTACAACCAGGTACTGAGCTTGCCCTGGGATGCCCCTAGCAAAATTCATGTAACTGTGCTCATAGAAGGGTCCTCCTGTGAGATAGAACTGGACACGGGGTCCTCCTTCTCTACTATCCCATCAGAGACACTAGTGAGGCTCTGCCCTCATGGGGGACCCCGCCTGTGTATGCTGTCCTTCGGGTTCACATATAGAGACTTCCAAAGGAACCTGGTGGCCGTGAAGGGGTGGGGCAGTTCCAGGTTGCCTACAAGCAGTTTATGGGCTCTTTGGAGTTGGTGGTGGTGGAAGGGAGGCTTACAAGCTTACTAGGCCTGTTGTGGTTTGTTCCCCTAGGACTAGGAGTGTCCAGGGTGCACCAAGTACAGCCATCCAATTTCCAAGACGTGTGCTGGGAATTCCCTGAGGTTTTCAATGTAATGCTGGGGAGGTACACTGGTCCACCCGTGTCCCTGGACCTAGACCCTGCAGTGTGGCCCATCCGATTAAAGGCCAGAAGTGTTCCGTTTGCCCTCAAACCTAAAATAGATAGTGAACTGGATCGCCTAGTAGCCCAAAGTGTGCCAGAACCCGTGCCACACGCTCGCTGGGAGACCCCTATAGTAACGCTGGTCAAACTTAATGGCAATGTCCACATCTGTGTGGACTACAAATGCATAATTAATAAAGCCCTCCAAGACCACGCATACCTGGTCCTGGTTGTCAGTCATGTCTTAGCATCATTGGCGGGTGCAAAGATTTTTGGAAAATTAGATTTGGCCCAAGTCTATCAGCAACTCTCCATGGACAACATCACGGCAGAAGCACAGACAATCGTAACTCACAGGGTCGCTTTCCGGGTACCATAGAGTTTTGCCCAAAAAGTAGAGCATCAGCCCCCAACATCACCAACATCACCAATACATTGATGTCACTTCTGAGTGATGTCAGCGCATTGCATTTGATGTTGCTGTTTGGGAGGGAGGTGGAGGGAATTTCTTCCCCTAGGCCCACAAAAGTGTCCCTACTACAGAGAGAGAAAGGACAGAAAATCAAAAATACTGACACCCATAGGGTTGCCAGGCCCCCTCTGGCCACCGGCGGGGATGGAGGGTAGGGTTTCCAGATCTAGGTTGGGAATCTCCTGTAGATTTGAGGATGGAGCCTGGGGAGGACAGGGGCCTCAGAACGGTACAATGCCATAGAGACCACCCTCCAAAGCATCCATTTTCTCCAGGGGAACTGATCTCTGTAGAATGGAGATGAGCTGTAATTCTGGTGGATGCCCAGGTCCCACCTGGAGGCTGGCATCCCTAGAACCCAAGTTAACAACAAATTTACCACTAAAAAACTAATGTACAGGGAGGAGGGGAGGGACAGAGTAGGTGGTAGCAGCTCTACCCTTGATGGCAACAGTTTCTCTCCCCAAGCAGGCAAGTAGGCATGCAGGCAGGCAGGCATTAACTTCCTTCCTTCTCCCCAAAAGCAGCTCTCCTTTCATCTTCCAGGGGAAGAGAAGGAGCTAGCAGCTCTGCCCTTGGTGGCAACAATGTCTCGTCTTGTTTGGGTTCCGTTTGGATGGTGTGAATGGGATAAAAAGGATCTTTTTCTAGAGGCCTATAAGGGGCCCTTATCAGCTCTAATTAGGCTGCCAGCCAGTGGGAGCATTAGGGTGGGAGAAACAGCTGGGAATGGCATTGTTCAGTGCCACAGTGTCAATACTAGATGAGTAAGCAGAAGTAACATCACTGTGTTGCATGGCGTTCTAGGGTTTCCTGAAGCTTTATGGTAAAAACTGCACAACATCTGGAGAGAATACATGTAGTACAGAAAGACTGCACACAAAAGAAATGAAGGTACTCCAAATGTTAGGGTGTGTACTATAGGCAACTGAAAAAGTAATCTACATTTTTTTAAAGAAATCACTTTTAGATCAAGAAGCAATTCTGAGACTTACATTGCAACCCCAGTACATGGCATGAAGGCCACATGCCACAACCACCTTTGTTGTCAGTAAGAAGCACTGGGTCTGGTCAGTGGCTCAGTGAGAGGCCTCTTGGAAGTTCTGCGTATCCTGCCTTCAGCTCTATGATGGGGGGAAAGCTGCATATATGTGAAGGTAAAGTATATTAGTGAACTGAAACATCAAGGGAAGGCCTGACTCAAAAGTTACTTGTAGTCACAGGCTGGTTCAGATATGCACCTGAAATTTTACCTATTGAATAGCAGTCAACAGTATGAAAAGTTTGAAAAGTATTGTGCTTGGGCTATTTTGGGATAGTATGAAAGTTATAGCTGTAGTGATATATATGTGATGTCTACAAGTTATAAATATAGTCAAATGATACACATCCACTAATCGAATCTATCCCACTGGAAAACCACTGGAATCCCATTTACCACCCAGTTTTCTGTATGTGTACTCAGAAATATTCCATGGGGTTAAGCACATTAAAGCTAATGGTGTAATGACTGAATGTCCAATTGGGGGAGGGGGTTGTAGGCAAATACAATGAACACAATCCTGTATAAATTAGCCATGATTAAATCCCATTGAAATAATTGGGATTTGTATCAAGCCTAATACGTGCAAACATGTATTATAACCTTTCTTTTTAAAATTGCTTTATTAAAGGGATTTGAATGGTGAAGGAAGGAGTGTGTAACCATTTCCTCGCCAACCATTTATTTGCTCCACATTATTCAGCTCCCTCCAGCCCAAGCTATCAAATCTGGGGTTTGCAAATACAAGTTTTAGGTTGAGGCCATGGCTCAGTGGTACATAATCTTCTCTCCATTTAAACATCACCAATTCAATGGATCAGGCAGGAGGTCATGTGAAATGCTCCTAGAGAGCCACTTCCAGTCAGAATAGACAATACTGATCTGGATAGCCCAGTGGTCTGCTTTATTATACTGCAGGGTCAGGTGTTTGGAACTTCTCAGGAAGAAAAAAAAATGCTTGCCGGAAGAAGTAAAGATTAAGGTTAAGCACTCCTTGCCTCTTCAGTGCTCTGACCCGCCTTCTCCTGTAGCAGATTTGTGTGTGTGGGGGGGGGGCTTCACTACATGTATTTTCATCTAATTTATTATTAGATCTTCAGTTATGACTAAGCACTATTCCATGACTTTCAGTTGGATTTTGTTGTGACTAACAGTTGCTGGATTGTTATGTAAATGGTTTTTAAAATTCCTATTGGAAAAATAACAAAAAAACCCACAATTTCAATCAGTCCTTGACTAGCCTAATTTTTTTTAAGGAATACAGCTGGAGTGGGGAGCTACAGCCTAATGAGAGTCTAATCAGAAGAGCTATGAAGCCTAAAATTCAGGTTTTATCACAGAATTTGTCATGGACCTTTAAGTATAGCACCAGGAGCAAGTCCTGCTTTAATTAGAGATCATAAATTAGGGACAGAGCTCATTCCGGGGTGTGTTTTGCAGAGTGTGAAATATTCACTGTTGAAACTCTGTGGGTAATTTTCAGCCTTTATAACATGATCATTGTATTCTTTAGCCAAGACTGGAGATGTGGTGAACACCTTTTTAAAAGATAAAAAATGTACATACATGCACAAGGAAATGGGCATGCAGTTATTCTCTCTTATTTGTAATAGGAATATAGGAAGCTGGTGAGTCACACAGTTGGTCCATCTAGCCTCCTGTTATGTATTTATTTACTTGCTTGTTTGATTTATACCCCACCTTTCCCTCTGAGACTCAAGGCAGATAACAGAATATAAAACAATGCAATCAGGCACTGTAAAACAATGCAATTGGACTAGGATCATAGAATTAGAAAACAATGGAAACAGCAAACTGTCTCAGGCACGGTATACTATAGACAATGCAGAACGTGGAAATACAAAACTAGAAAGTGGGGAGTCTCCAAAATCTGAGCCAAGAGGCTCCTTTCTCAGTATGGCTGACTGAAGTTCTGGGAGAGCAACGTAGGAGTTGTTTCCTGAAGGACAGGGCTTAAAATTGACACTGTGGAATCCACCAAAAGGCCCTTTTCAGTCAGGACTTATGTAAGCAGCACTCAAACTTAAATTAATGCTAATTATCCAAATAGTTTAGAAATGCCCCAAGCCATTCAGGAAAAACAAAACATAAACAGAATTGTCTTGCCTAAGGCTGTCCACCATTTTTTTTAAAAAAAAACAACTACTAAATGTCTTGTTTTTGCCTAATTGAGTTAGACAAAGAGGACAGTATCTCACTGTAATTTTGATTATCTAGTAATAGTAATCATGATATCAATTTGGTTCTGTGACTGTGGACTTATCCCATTTTAGGATTCCCAAGTACTTACCGTATTTCGGTGGGGGACACACAGTGCCCAGCCGGAACATTCCTCCTTGGAACACCCACGCTGTACGATGCCATTGCC
Organism: Gekko gecko; assembly: GCA_029375565.1. Classification (NCBI taxonomy): domain Eukaryota; kingdom Metazoa; phylum Chordata; class Lepidosauria; order Squamata; family Gekkonidae; genus Gekko; species Gekko gecko. The sequence goes on along the minus strand of JAPDNY010000001.1, from coordinate 71,044,585 downwards.
AGGAAGTGACACTGGGTGACACTCTGGCAATAGGGCTGAAAACCTGATGGTACCATCGAGTTTCCAGCCCCATTGCCAGAGCATCGCCCAGCGTCACTTCCTGGCAATGGCATCGTGTGCTGCCTCTTTTCCTCCCCGGGAATAGTCCTGCCAGGATGTATCCATCCCCCGTCAAATTATGGTAAGTTCTTGGGAAGCCTTCCCATTCTCAGAGAGCAAACCTCATCAGGTCTACTTAGAATTAAGTCTCAGATTATTCAGTGAGGCTTTCTCCCAGAAAGTACCCTTAGGTTTCCAGCCTGAGTCCTTTGAGGTCAATGGGCTTAGAAGGGTGTAGCTTAGTTGTGTGTGCGTGAGTGTGTGTGTAAAGTGCCGTCAAGTTGCAGCCAACGTATGGCAACCCTTTATGGGTTTTTCAGGGCAAGAGACTTCAGAGGTGGTTTGCCACTGCCTGTCTCTGTGTAGCAACCCTGGACTTTCTTGGTGGTCTCTCTTCCAAGTACTAAACGGGGCCGACCCTGCTTAGCCTCTGAGATCCCATGAGATCAATCTAGCCTAGACAATTCCCTCTAAAACTGTTTAATGTCAAAAACAACATATTAAAATATAATGTTATGATGATTCATTCTTATATAGGGTTTGTCATAAGGCCATCAGCAGTGGAGGGTTGGAGTTCTGAAGCATACACAGAGCTTGCAAGATCTCTCATTAACTTATATGAGAAAGAGTCTGAGCGTAATACAAAGTTGCTGTGTAGTCAAATGAATGAGGCCAACAAAACACAACAAAAACACCCTTTGGTAGCATGACTGGGAAAGGCTTAAGGACCAAGCGAACTGTTGCCATTCAAAGTAGAACATAGTAGACAACTTCACATGAATGGGAAGTGCTCTATATGCTCTGGACTGAAATTCTGTCAGTTTGGGCCAGTTGTATAACTGACCACTATACTTGTCCAGCTGTAATGACATGTGGCAAACAAGACTTTTTAATATTTCATTACAAGCTCCCACTAGGTAGAGAGAGGTAGAGAGATAAGTGGCTATTTGTGATGAGTGTCCAGAAAGGACAAATCAGAGAACCCATTGGCTATATATATATTAGTCCAGTTCTCAAAGTACATTGAACACACATACAATCCATGTACAGCGTACACTTATTTTTTTTGTATATGTGTTGAATAATTCTCATGTCACATTCAATGCATGTACAGCTGAGTGTGTGATTTAAACCCCAGAATAATTCCAGTACTGTTCCTTGGTTTCATTTGTAAAGTGAATCCTCTTTTGACTCTTTTTTACATACAGATATATGCATGTACATGCAGAATGTATGTGTGTTCACTGTACCATGTGAACAGGGCAACTGTGATACCAAGGTTGAGAAAAAACACTAGCTTGTCCATAGAGGGGTTGCATGAACCAGCTTTTGTGAAAAGTCACATGCTAATCTATGACTGTTGATTCAATAAATGAATTATATAGACAGACCAATTAGTTATTCTGCCATATGTATGTGTGTATGCACTCTTTAAATAAATAAGGCCCATGCAATTATATAAGTACATAAAAATATTAAAGGGTGCCCTCATGTTGATAAATTTATTTCCTAAAATAGGTTTTTAGAGAGATGAAGGCAACTGCATTAGATTTAAAAAGTTAGATTTGATGAAACAAATAGATGAACAATTTTATTATGCTCTTGACAGTAGAAGAATTTGTGCACTAGTGTGAAAAACTGCCTTAACATTACCCTGATTACCCAGTCAGAGACAGCCAAGACATTTTGATACCTGTGGGAGAACACTGAAATGATGCCTGCCCTTCATGGTGGTAAAAACATAATTAGGAATATGCTATTTTTTTTCCTCTTTTGGATTTTCAGGCCAAAACAACAATTTCAGAGTGGAATATGTTCCCAAAATATTTTCCTTGTACAAATATTCACCTGTTTATTCTTTTTGATCTTACAGTTTCTTTGATCTGTTACTGCTAAATTGGCAACATTTTCCCTCCAGCTCAGGGGTGTCAAACATACAGCTTGGGGGGTGGGAGTGGTGCGAGAGAGGGAAGGCGGGAGGCTGCTGAGGGGGGAGCAGGCAAGCAGACACATGTGGTGAAGTGTGTGTGTGGTCAAAGCAGTTGAGAAATAGAAAACAGGGACTTCCGGTTTTTGGCAGCTTGCGAGCAGGTGTGCTCCATCACAGCTCTGACGTGAGCGACCCACAAATCGTGCCAATGGGGAAGGGTCTGAGTTGATCTTGGGCCCTCTGGACTCCTTGTAGGGGAGTCGTAGCCTGGGTCACATGGGAGACCTCTCCCGAGGTGGCAGTCAAGGGATTGAGGCTCCTTTTTGCCCCAATAGGTTTCCGTGGCATGGAGCTTGAAATGGCACCAAGGGGCGCACACCAGACAGAGTGCACGAGCAATCCAAAGAAAAATGATCTTCCCTACCTTTTGAAGAACCGAGAGTAAAAATGTGAGTTGATTCATGTACTAGCGAACAACCACTCAAACGATAGCAGTAAAGCTGCGCCAAAGCCCCAAACAAGTGGAAGGGGGAGGGGAATACCCAATCCCGAAAAGACTGAGTTTAAAGCGGGGTCTGAGAAAGCGGCTTTAATTGAGTGAATATTTGACTGAGTGTGGCAAGTTAGCAAGAAAGATATAACCTTGCAAGTGACAAATGGAATAACCCTGAAAATTAAAGGAGAATAAATTAAAGTAGTAAAAGCCATTCAATTTGAGATTAGGAAAAAGAGGAGACAATACAGATCCTTGGCACTGTTTTTACAGCAAACTAACACACCATACAGATGGATAATACCTGAAGGGCTTATCTTCAATTTCAATGGAAAAAAAGAAAAGATTGACTCTGTTTTTAAAGTGAAAAAGTTCTTAGAGCAACAACAGAAAGCGACAGAGGAATCTAAGGCACTGGAGGATAACAAAGATATAGAAGCTGAAGAAGAGAAAGAGGAGGAAAGTTCTGACAATACCTCATCCAGCTCGGCAGAATCGTCTGACTTGAAAGCAGAATTAGGGGCTACTGCCCCTAAACCTCTAAAAATTAAATTGGATTTTGACAGAGAAGCTTACAGGAAAGAAAAAAGCAAAATAGATTAATTTTTGATAGCTTGATGTTTATCTTTAATACATAAACTTAAAGCTAAGATGTACACATTACAGTGGGAAAAGAATGTGATTGTTTTATTTTTTTATCACTAATTTTCACTTTTTAATATGGGGGCAAAAGGGAAGTATCAAAAATTGTTTAAATAATTGTATTATGATCCTTGCTACTCTTTGTTTTAGTTTGTATCCACTCCCCTGATCCTGTAGGTTTGTAGTTTAGAAAAGAGATACATATATATATTTAAAAAAAAGAAATAGAAAACAAATGGCTAGGGGCAGGGCTAAGAAACTGAAGTAAAATACTGTGGGGAAAATGGAAGCAAAGAGGAGGCGTGGTTCCCCCCCCTTCTGTGTCCTCTGACTGCAGCTCAGTGAGGATTGGCAAAGCCACTACAAGGGGATCGGAGGGTGGAACTGAGCAGCCAGCACTGCCAGTGCTGCACCAACAAACTTCATGTTTTTTTCAAATGGTGACTGTGAGGGGGGTCGGCAAGAGTGGGCACATGGAGTGGTGGTTTGCTGACGAAGGGACAGGGCCATCAGGGAAGAGAGGAGGAGGAGGGCTAGCACATGGTTTGAGAGGCAAACTGGCTGTCTGGTACTTTGCATTCTGAGGGGAAAGACCTCCCACCGTTGGAAGCAAGTGGAGGAGCAAAGGGGAAAAAGGGGCACCAATGTTGCTGTGACACATCTGAACAGCCACAGAACCAGGAGGCACAATGATTGTTGAGGTAGATGGGGGATGACAACCTCCTTTCTTGTAGCCATGCTGGGCATTAAGGGGGGAGGGATGCTGAAAAACTACCTTATTTGCTTGCAAGGATGATGTGCCATATATACAAAAAGCAACTAATTACTATGGAAATATAAGATACTCCCCTTTTATGGTATCTCTTGGGGAAAAACCTAGTCTTGCATATGTTTAAATACATTTATTGGAAGGTTTGTGGGTTCCCCAGTATATCAATTGCTTTCACTGCTAAACATTTGTTTTTGCCCCCCGAGCCGGAATAACGAGACAAACACAAGTGATGGGTTAAACTTTGGGTCACTTTATTAACTGACAACTTTACCTGGGACTAATGGCAGGGGCAAAACAGTTTGCGATATGGCAAAGGCCAGGGGTCAAAGCATCCCCCCTTTACCAATGAAAAGTGGGCAAGCCACCCTGCCCCAAGCAGGAGCCATTGTCAATGGCTCGCACTTGGCCAGCTAGCCATAGCAGGACAACCCCCGTAGGCCCATCTCCCAAGCCGCTAAGCTCAAAGGAAGGACCCGACTGGGATGGTCCTGAAGGCAGTCTGTTTTTCCTGCCCTGTGCCGCAAGGCACAAAGATTGTACTCACAGAACCCCTTCAACCCAAATGATGGGTGTCGGCTGGTGCTCACCGGACCTCAATCTGTATACCACATAAAACCCTGCCACCGCCAAGGCCAAGCCTCTGCTTAGGCCTTTTCTTGCCCATTGGGAGGCCCAAGGCCCCCCAGAGCCCTTGCCGTAAGTCCTCAAGAAAGACGTCCATACCCATCTCAAACAGGTGTATTCCATCCTGCCAGTGTAGCTCCGCATGCCCAGCATGTATGCATGGGTGTGGCAGAAAGATACCTAAACCACCCTCAAGGATCCTCTGCAATTCCCTATTAGCCTTGCAGCAAGCCTTGTCAATGGCCAGAGGACTTTGCACCCCCCCGCCAAACCCTACGGGGTATCATGGCTGACCAGACTATGAGGGTACCAAGCCACCGCTGGTAGATAAGCTGAAAATCCTCCCGGGCCTGAAGAATCAACGTCTTCCCTTTCATCAAACCTAAATTATTGCCCCCTAAATGGATAACTACAACTTGAGGCAGAGGACCAACCCGATCTTGAAACAGCAGTTGCAAAAGGCCTGGCCACTGTAAGCCCCAGTGCCCTTGCCATTCAACAGTGGCCCACTGGCTAAGGCCCAGCTGCGTGCCAATCGGCGTCCTCCTGGCTCAATGAACTGCCCAAAAAACAAAACTGTGCCCACAGATTAAAACAGCCTTTCTCTCCTGCTGGTAAATCAAACCTGAAACAGAAAAAACTGAGCAGGGGCACAAAGACACCCAGAAAGCATCAAGCCCCTCCTTCACCGCCCATGTTGTGTCCGCTGACTGCAATAGACATCAGCGACAGAGCCTGACCTTGAGTCCCGGAGAACAATGGGACTGAGTCTCCTGGCTCTAGCTAAAGGGGACCAATTGGAATGGCGGTGGGAATTCAAACCCGCCAATGGCACCAGGGGGCATTCCTCTTAGCTTGTATATAGTTGGCCACCTGGCCAGGTATTTTTGTCTTGTGTTGTATAATAGCGGACCATGCTGATCACTACATTGTTGTCCGTGGTTTCATTATTCATCTAACCCACTATACAACAGCCCAAACAAGGGTTGCATGTAGGACTAATATGCTGAAGAGTGCCACCTCCCCAGCCATTGAATATCACGTACTGTGTATCCCATGGCCGCTGCTGTGGAAGTAGCCCCAATATGGAATATGCAAAAGTGCAAAAACACCTCCCCGCCATACCCAACTTCACTAAAGCCTTAGTGGTGACCTTCCAAGACTGATATTTCGTCAAGGGGGTGCCATCCTGGTGCTGAAACAAAAGTCCCACACTCATGCCCTGACCACCAGATAAGCAGCCAAAGCCTCCATGGAGCACAGCTGCTTCTCAGCACATGCACCCAGCTTGACAAAGGAACCGCGCTGCCGCTGGTCCATTTTGGAACATCGCAAGGCAATGGAGTCCTCAACAACACCCAAATGCACATCCCGAACTTGCAGTGCGCAGCCAGAGCAGTCCCTTGTAGACTGAGTGACTAACTCACTGATACGAAAAGCCCCGAAGAAGGCTACAAGGGCAGCAGCATGAAAAAGGGACTCCTCAAAATTGGAAGAGCAAACCTCACTCCACGTAGCCTGCAGACCCCGAAGAATCTCAAGAGAAATGGGTTGCCTGAGGTCAGACCTCATCCCAGTTTAATGCGACCAGCCCTCCAGCATCCTACATATTCAAAAATCCCCCATATGATCGACCAGCCCTTGCACCTTGCTGGTATATGCTATTGCAGACAACATGCCCTTTATTGAAGTAATCGCCAAACCCTTACCTTTAGAAGCCACACAAAAATGCAAAAGGTGCTCCACTGGAACTGGCCATGCACTAGGATACCCTACCTCTTGCCTAAATTCCGAGAACTGGGTGACTGCCTGATCATAAGCCTGCTTGGTGTTTGTTGCTATGGCTAGGCCTATTGCCCTGTGCACTTCTGCCTTCCAACCAACCATAGCCTTGGCGGCATCTGCACCAGCTGTGAGTCAGCATGTGGGGCCAGCTGACAGAACCTCTCCATCTGTTTATGAGAGAGAGCATCAGCTACCCTCCGGCATGTGCCTGGCGAAAAATAAAAATTTTAGCTGAAGGCAACGAAGTGTAAAAGCCCTGACCAAACGCATGACTCATTGGGACCTGGAGGATAGGGAATTAATGATCTGTACCACCGCAAGGTTATCGCACCAAAAGTGCACCATGTGGTTGTCCAACTCATTTGCCCAAAGGTGAACTGCCACTAGGATAGGAAAGAACTCCAGAAATGTGAGGCCAGCCATCAGCCCATCGGCAACCCAAGATGCCAGCCACACTTCCGCACACCAGCGCCCTCGGAAGTAAACAACGAACCCTAAAGATCTGGCAGCATCCGAATGGACCTGAAGTTCTGCTTCCAACCTAGGCTCCACTCTCCAGAAGGAAATGCCATTAAAAGTAGCGAGGAATTCCATCCACATTTCCAAGTCCTGCCAGACACCAGCAGTAATATGGGTCCTATGGTGAGGAAGCTGAAGCCTGAATGTCATGGTGCACAAACTGTGCAAAAAGGCCCAGCCGGGTGCCACCACCTTACATGCAAAATTCAAGTGACCAATCAATTGTTGTAGCTCCCATAAAGTGGCCCTTTGTCTGTGTAAAAATCCCGATTTGGCTGCGCAGGTCCACCAGTTTGCATACCGGTAGCCGGGACGACTGTGCCACAGAATCCAATTTCACCCCCAGGAACGTTAGAACTTGGACCGGACTCTCAGTCTTCTCCTGTGCTAAAAGAACCCCTAACTCGCTCACCATAGCCATAAAAGAATCCATCAACAGTTCGCACTGTCCAGGACCCCGGGACCTACGAACAAAAAATCATCTAAATAGTGTGCAACTGTACACAACTCGGTGCACCTGTGAAGGGCCCACTCCAAAAATGAGCTAAAGCACTCAAAGGCAGCACAAGAGACAGAGCAGCCCATAGGCAATGCACGGTCCACGTAAAACTGACCCTCGATGCAAAAACTCAACAGCTCAAAACCGTCCAGGTGTATAGGGAGGAGGTGAAACGCAGACTTAATGTCGCATTTTGCCATCTCTGCTCCCCTGCCACAGTGGCGAACTATGCAGACAGCCCAATCAAAGGAAGTATACCACACAGAGCACAAGGCCTTGGGAATGGCATCATTAACTGAAGAGCCCTTGGGGTAAGAGAGTTGATGGATGAGACAAAACTCCCCGGGGGCCTTTTTGGGCACAATGCCCAACAGGGACACATGTACCCCCCTTGTAAAAAGCCCCAAACCCTTCCCTCCCATAACTCCTTCTCAGTCTTTTCCCTAACCATGTGCTCCATGCCCTGTATGGACTGTAAATTGTGTGCCATAAAGGGGACCCTCTTGCCATGGTATGGAATGTGGAAACCATGCGAAAACCTCTCTAACAAATATAAACTATCTGAACATCGTGGATACCCCTGTAACAGTAACTCAAGCACTCTCAACTCTATGGGCATTGGCCCCCTTTCCATGTGCCTGACTGGGTCCGTCCCCCCTCTGGCCTTCTGTGGCCCTTATGAGGTTTACCATGGAAACATGATGAGAAGGGGTGCGGGCCCGTACACAAGGAGCATTCATGCCAGAACTGGCATGCCATATGGGTACACACGCCCTGGGGCCCAAATTTCCAGCAAATCTGGTGGGGTTGAACCACCTGCCCCACCTGAGGGTGGGACTAGAAAAAGCGGGCAAACAGTGAACCAAGTGGCCACTATGTGAGCCATCCCCCGAGTTTGGTCTAGAGGAAGCCATGATCTGTAGCCAAAGGTGGGGGTGGATCTGGTTCCAACACAATGGAGGGTTCATGGCAGCACGCATCCTGAACTCCTTGTCATACTGGAGCCAGGCAGGGCCAGTAAACCCAGTATAGCCTTTATAAATTATGTCAAAATATTGAAATAAGGAAGCTGCCCTGAAAGGCTGGGCCTTAGAAAGCACGCCTCTGTATATAAGGAAACCTGCGATCCAATTGGCCCAGGTCCTATCCACCTTCATTTTCCTATACTTTTCTTTGTCCCTATCCTCAAGCTCCTCCTTCTGCTTCTTTTCCAGTGCCCAGAACAAAAGTTTAAAAACGTCCACATATTCCCCTTTGCAAATTTTCTCCCTAGTGGCGGGTAACACATGATCCCCCATTGGGAGTGCTAAATCCCCAAAGGGGAGGGTGGTGGCAGGGGCAGCTGCATATGATACGCCACAAGGCAATGCCCCCCCACCACCACCATGGTGTACTAGACACACTGCATTGTTGTGCAGATACAGCATGACAAAAAGACTGCTGAGTGACGGACAGGGAAAAAGTGCCACAAGACTGCCCGCATGCAGGAACACATGGCAATGTAGGCTGCTGGGGAGGCACAGAGCTTCCTGCTGCAGGTTGACCCCAAGGTCAACTGCCTGCTGTGTGGTGCATATCACACTTACCAGCAAATGTGGAAGGGCTGGCCATGACATCAGGCAGGCATTGTTGTTCCAAAGCCACCACTGTAGAAGGTGTACCAATGTTCTGACTCCCAGAAACCCCATCATTCCCTGCCACCGGTGTGGTGGTGTGCCCTTCAATGAGAGACAGACAAGTTAAAACCTCCGCTTGAAAATGCTTAGCAGCAGCAGAGCATGTTTCCTTTTTCCCCCACGCATCTCCCACAGGCAGTGCAACAGGAGCTGATACTCCTGTGGCCTGCTCAATGGCCTGCAAGCGCCGCAAAATGGCCTGCCGCACTGCGTCATTCTCCTCATCCGAAGAGGACAGGGTGGGAGCAGGCCACTTAGGTGGTGGTTTGGGAGCTGGCTTTTTGCCCTTAGAACGTTCTTTGGGAGCCATCCCTATATGCACACCTACAAGGCCAAATTATAGGGAAAAACCTCCACAACCCCTAAACCCAGCTGCCCCAGACCCTATGAATCACCGGTTAAATGCGACTGAAGGAGGATGCAGTAACAAAAAGTCAAAAAGCAGCCCAAAACAAGATATAGAATGGCCAACCTGATCTGGATACAAAATGGCCAACAAACCCAAAAAATAAAATGGGTACCTGCACGTGCAGTGAAAGACCGAAACTGATAGCCTCAACTGAGCCAATAAGTGGCTGGCCCACAGCCCTAGGAGCCCAATGAGGCCGCTAAATCCCCAGGGGCAGCCAAGGAAACCCAGAGTAAATCAATGGGGGGGCAGGGGACAAAGGAGGGACCAGTGTCCAAGCACTCGAGCCGAATGGACTAACCCCCACTGTTACCCAGCAAAGCTCCTATGAGCACACAGCCACTGTTAAAGGCTCTCACCCCACCAGCAGAGGCAGCCACAGGGAACACCACCTCCCCCCACACCAAGGCCCTAAACATGATTACCCTTCCTTCAGGGCCCCTGGGGAACCCAAATAATAGCCAACGGCCGCAGGGGAAGCTGCCGCTACACAGCTCCCTCTGTAGTACGACAAGCCCCTAAACAGCCTACAGCTCCCACAGGTGGACTGCCTGAGAAACAGGCATGAAAACACCAAGTCTGCCGCCACGCCACACTCCTATCTCCGCTGCTGGAGCTGCTGAAAGCCGCACTACGACCGCCGTACGAGCCGCCACCCTGCAAGCCGATGCTGCTGCAGGAACCACTACCAAGCCACTGCTTGGCTTCCAAAAGTAAGGCGATTCCCCTCCGCAATGTCCCCAAAGCCAGAGGCCACCTCCAGGCAGAACCTCCAACCCAGCCCTCAGCAAGGCAAGGAGCACAACAACGCGGCCGGGACAAGTAGGCCCAAAAGTTGTCATGCCTCCAAGCTCCTCACCAGCTGAAGACAGAACGGGACTGCTGGCTAGGGAAGGAAGGGCTGGGCTTTTAAGCTTCTCAGCCCCTCCCACCATGGATACCCAGATCAGGCGCATTTGTGCGCTAAAATAAGGTCTGCCTCATCCGGCTGGGAGGCAAAGGCGCCTCCCCAGCCCAACGGCCGCAAGGGTTGAAGGCTGTTTGAATTGAGATTGTTAGTATTTTGAATTAAAAAAAACATTAGTGTCCTTTATAAAGTTTCTATCTCTGGTGCCTGGCATTACATTTTATGGCACATATAGTCCCAGCCTAACAAAGTAAAATTTATGTCAGATCCGGCTCTCCTAACAAATGAGTTCAGCACCTCTGCTCTACCTCACAGGGTGTCTGTGGTGGGGAGGGGAACGGAAAGGAGTTTGTAAACAGCTCTGAGACTCTGGGTGAAGGGTGAGGTATAAATCCAATCTCCTCCTCCTCCTCCTCCTCCTCCTCTTCTTCTTCTTCTTGGCTCTTCTTTCACCTTCCTGGAAAAGTTAGCTTGGTGATCCCAATCAATGAGGGGTAGCAAACTGGACATTTTATGAAACTGTAGTCAGTGAGTGTTATATCACATCACTGAGGACAACTGAAGACAATTGAGAGTGAGAGCAAGAAAGGGCAGCAAGAATAGAAGAGACCATTTTCACAAGAAGTAATGAAACATCATCAAAAAGGGAGGGGAGGATTTTTAAGTGCTGCCAAAAATGTTTGGAAATAACTGTGAGCAGTTCCAATTCACCCTAAGTATAATAATAAATGAAATAATTGACAATTTGCTGCACTTTAACCTGGAAGTTATTTTGTTCAATTCCTGTTCCAATGCGGCTTATGTTTGGAGAATTTCCTGGATGGATGGTGATCTGAGTGTATATAACTTCAGAAGTAAAGTAAATCTCTCTTTAATCAAACATCTGCTTTTGATTTTTAAAACATTATTTCAAATAAAAGACTTTAAAACATTTTTTAGAGCCTGACAAATAGCTTCTGCCAAAGATAGGTGATCTGGAGGCTGCTCGAGCGTACATGTAAAGAAAAAAATTCTCAGGACTTATTTTATTTGATAATGACATTAAATATTAGAAACTATAACAGCTGGTGTGTTTATCCTTACTTGAGTGTATTAACCTCTTTAGCCCTTTTTTCCAGAAGAAGGATTCGGCATTACAGATTTGACTGTCAGCTGCAGTGCCTGGCGGCCCAATGCATTGGCTCCCTGACAGAATCTAAAGTCCACTGCAGCAAGTAAACATGGGATGACATTGCAGAGAGAGGAAACTGGCTGACTTGAGGCACCTGCAGCTGCTTGCACCAGAATAAAAAGCAAAAGGTTGTGGGTGCTGGAGTGGAAAAACACTGAATTTACCTCTTGCTATCATTTTTTTCCCCTGGATGTGTAATTTCTTTCTTTTTAATTTTATTTTGGCTTTCTGGATTGTATCCATCTGAAGCACATGATGCTAAAATACCTACTTTTTTTAAAAAAAGGCAGCTCTCTAGGAATAACTCAGTACTAGGAAGTTTGTCATAAATATCCTCTTCAACCATTTGCCCATTTAGGTTGTGGCTAGTACCAAACAGTATTTTGCTAGTGCTGGTAAATGAGGGTGCTGATTTCAGATACAGAAGCTGATTTTGGCAAGGGTTTTCTCCCAAAGGCTTTAAAGTTTATGTAGCAATGCAATTTTTAAAAAATCAAATTACTTGGTTATCTAGGCAAGCCTTTGGTCTTTTAAATATTTCCACGGCACACCCAGAAAATCTTTGGAATCCTGGAAGTCAGGACAACATCACAAAAATCAAACGTTTGTCAGAGCTCACAACTCGATGACAGATTCATTATTTAGTCATCATAATTCCAGAGAGGTAGCCATAGTAGCCTGTCTCTTGTGTTTAAATGTCTCTTCATGATTTTTGGAAAGCCACTGCATATAGAGAAGTAGCAGGGATAACACAGCAGGGGAGGGAGGGGTATCATGCAACCACCACCCCACCACCCAAAGTGGTAGTCTAGCCATTGCACCCAGTGATTCACTTGGTTGTGTGGTTGGCCTCTATGAATGAATGTATCAAGGGACTTTAAGCCATGAGAAGAAAAAGGGTTCTTTTTCCTGTCTTCAAGACATTCAGGATTTAGACAATATTCTGGACCAGCCCAGGTATACAGAAAAGTTTAAAAGATTGAAAATCTTCCATGACAACTAAAAGCCTGATATAAATTCAACATGCTCAGAGAGTTACATGAACCTGTGGCAAGATGTCAGTTTCCAATTTATATCACCAGAGATTTCTTTCAAAAAAGAATGATTACTTGGACATGACTGTTAGACCCTGTGCTTACAAGGTTTAACCAAGAAACACCACAGTGCAAGCTAACTATGGATGTGGGTTTTTTTCCCCTTCTTGACTTCTAGGCATTGCATTGAAGCAACAGCCTGGAAGGCCCTGACAATTTCATCAGCTCAGCTTCAGCTACATCCAGTGAGAACTGTAGCTTAAATCTGTAGTCATACTAGCATAATTATGTGTACATCTTGTTTTCCCCATAGTTCGCACGTAACACTTATTGTATTTTCATGATAAAGTCTGCAGCTTAAAGCTCCATTGAGGGTTAATGCTCAAAAGAATTCATAGAAGAGAAACCACTGTTTTATAAAATGCAGATTCCAACCAGCATATCATATGCAAATGATGCTAAACTGAGAGGGGTAGCAAATATGGTAGAATCATAGAATCATAGACTTGGAAGGGACCTCCCTCCAAGGTCATCTTGTCCAACCCCCTTCATAAGACAGAGTTAGGATACAGAATGATCTTGACAGGCTGGAAAACTGGGCTAAAACAAATAAAATGAATTTCAATGGGGGTAAATGTAAAGTTCTGCATTTAGGTAGAAAAACCATATGCATAATTATAGGATGGGGGAGACTTGTCTTGGCAGTAGTACGTGCAAAAAGGATCTAGGAGTCTTGGTAGACCATACACTGAACGTGAGTCAGCAGTGTGATGTGGCAAATGCCATTTTGGGCTGTATCAACAGAAGTATAGTGTCCACATTATGCAAAGTGATGGTATCACTTTGCTCTGGTTAGACCTCACCTAGAGTACTGTGTTCAGTTTTGGGCATCACAATTTAAGAAGGATATAGACAAGTTGGAACATGTCCAGAAAGATGGTGAGGGGTCTGGAGACTAAGTCCTGTGAGGAAAGGTTGAAGGACCTGGATATGTTTAGCCTGGAGAGGAGATGACTGAGAGGTGATATAATAACCCTTTTCAAGTACTTGAAAGGCTGTCATATAGAGGATGGTGCAGAGTTATTTTCTCTTGCCCCATAAGGTCAGGTCAGAACCAACTGGGTGAAATTAAACCAGAAGAGTTTTCAGCTAAACATTAGGAAGAACTTTCTGACAGTTAGAGCAGTTCCTCAGTGGAACAGGCTTCCTCAGGAGGTGGTGGGCTCTCCTTCTTTGGAGGTTTTCAAACAGAGGTTAGATGGCCATCTGACAGTAATGCAGATTCTGTGGACTTAGGCAGGTTATGAGAAGGGAGGGCAGGAAGGGTTGCATCAGTGCTTAGTTCTTGTGGCCCTTTCTTACATGCCCAGGGAAATGCTGATTGCTACTTTGAGGTCAGGAAGCAATTTTCTCCAGGCCAGTTTGGCCAGGGATTCTAAAGGAGGGGTGGGGTGGTATTTGTGAATTTCCTGCATTGTGCAGGGGGTTGGACTAGATGAGGTCCCTTCCAACTCTATGATTCTATGATGCTATGTGCTTGCACAGGATATGGGGAAGGGAACAACACCACATCTGCACCAGAACTTTGCCTGATGTCTTCCCTGCATCACTTTTTCCTACTGAAGTGGCAAGCCGCTTTTCATCTTTAAAAGCAGCAAGCCTCTTCAACCACAAAAATTGTTGCAGAGAAGCTTTTCTTGCAGTACTCCTCCATGTCCCCGCACCATTTCTTTGGATCTAAGGAGCTATAGAGGATAAGCAGTTAGATAGACATAGCAGGGGATTAACCCTTAAACAATGGACAAGCTCTTTGTATATCATAAAAAGAAGAAAAAATACACTGGCAATTTAATATGTTCACATGTATTGTAGCAGGCAGGGAGAACATGAAGAGAACGGAAGAAGCGAGCAGTTTTATTTTGCTGTTTCAAGGTATGGGCTAAAATGTAGCATGTGGGCAATTTCTATGCCCTGTATACAAATGAAAAATAGTAATTTAAGCCAGCAACACACACAAAAAAATCATATTTAGTGCTGCTGAGAGGTAGGAAAGGCAAAGTAGGAGTGATAGAGATGAAGGGGTCCGATGGCTCATTTTCCTCCCCCCCTTCCCCACCCCTTCTGCCACCTGCATCCTTTTATAAATTAGATCACTTACATTTTTAAAGAAAGTATATTCTTTTTCATCACAGCCCACCATTGAGCCTAATTCTACCTTTTGTGTAGAACCCCTGCTAACAGAGGTGGAGGAGTATCAATCACCGTGTCTCTTGGGGTCCTACCTGGCCTCTCTGGCTCATGATCAGAAAGAAGCAGATGGTTATTTACAAATAAAATAATCAGGACCTCAAGAACGCTCCCCCCACACAACCCACCCGCAGAAGAGGCCAAAATGAGCTCAACTTGCCTACAGCCGCTCTGCCAGTTCTCAAGGACATTGCTTGCACTGAGAATGCCTGAGCCTTGCCGTACCATTTCACTCCCAAAACGGAATAGATTTGTGTGTTCGCGGCAAAAGAGACAATATTGTTCCTTCAGAATTTTTCCTGCCGGTATTCAAGCATCTTCATTACTTGAAAGACAATAGGAATTAAAGCCCAGTCACTATGGGTGACTCTATCTGCCACCACGGCAGATCTGCTTGCAGTCAAGTCCTTTAGAAGCACAGCAGCGGCTGCCTTTGAATCTTTTCAGTAGCCATGGTCACTCTCTGTCTTTATTTGTCATTGAGTGTTATACATTTAGCAATAAATCCAAACAAAAGGGAAGGAAAGCAGGTGCTCCAAGTTTACTCTGGAGCCAGCTGCCAGGAAGACGCACGGTACTTATATATTTATTTTATGGAACATAAGGAGCTTAATTGAAAGCTTTTGAAAAAAAATGAATTATGAAATGTACATTTGAGCGGTCTTTTATTTCCCCCCTTTCTAAAAACCATTGAAGTAGCAATTGCTGTAATGTGCTGTCACATTTGCTCTTGTCTCCATTTATTGTAAGAAAAAAGAGCATTGGAGAAATTTAAATTTAAGGAGACAATTTTTTTAAAAAAAGAAAAAGAAAGAAAAGATGCCTGAATGCTGCTTCTCATTTTATAGATAGAAGGCACAGCAGTGCTTTTACCAGTCCAAGGGAGTGCTGCTCACCAATTCTTGATTTTCCAACTGTTATTTGATGTGGAAGGGATGCATCCTAATTCTTAGAGACTGGACTAGTCATGATCAGTTAAAAATGCTTCTGACATTCATTTTGGTAATAAGTTCCTATGTGTGATGGAAAGTAGGCTTGGGCCTCAGGAACACACATGTGCACTATTTTTCAAGTTGCATGTGTCTGAGTCACTTTAAACTCCTGCTTTCTGTTTCCTGCTAAAACAGCTCCTTTGGGCTTTCTTGTGCAGTCCCTTTAAAGTTTAAAGCATAAGAAAACCCAAAAAGTCCTGCCGCTCAGCTATTTTTCAGGCTTTCTGCAGACCTTGCTTAAAAGGACTAGGGTCCCTTTCAGTGGGGTTCACAGAGCCATGATTTGGTTCAATTTGCAAACGAACCTCCCAATTTGATTCAGTTTGAGGTTTGGCCATGAACCACGAACCACATTTTTCCAGTTTGTGCCCATCCCTAATCACCACATGGGAGTCTTGCCACATGTGACCCTTCATGAATACAAATACATGCAAAATACACTCAATAGCTGTGATTATTCCTTTCCTCAATGTATTACCACACACAATGCACATATCACAAATACAGACATATCTCTCCTTATAATAATTATCTTTTGGTTTCGCAAGATTCCATGCGCTCCCATTGGCTGTAAAATGCCCTCCCTCAGCCATTGGCCCATCAGCCGCCACTCAAGAGTACTTGCATGCCATTGGCCGGGTGCTGGGTCTGCTCCTCTTCCCCACCCACTTCCCCTTCAGACAGATTTTGCATGTCAGATTTACTGGCAGACAGCTCTCTCTCCTGAGGAAAACAGTTCTCTTGACTCCTGTGAGGGACTGTCCCCTCAGTGGCTGTTGGTAGGCAACCAATCTTGGTTCTGTGAGTAAAAAAACAAAGGACTTTCAGAATAACCCCCTCCCCCGCCCATAACCCCCTCCCCAATGGCCACTTTCCTGTCAGAATAAATGGGAAAAGGTTCTTTCTCCTGCTTAGCTTCAGCCTGGCTGGCTGGCTAATGAGGTGGGCCAGCAACCATCAAACCATTTTCTTCAACTCCCTGCTGTGCGGCTGACTTTCCCCTAGGGTTGCCAATCTCCAGGTGGGACCTGGAGATCTCCCACTGTTACAGTTGACCTCCAGATGACAGAGATCAGTTCCCCGGGAGAAAATGGTTGCTTTGGAGGGTAGACTCTATGGCATTATACCCTACTGAGTCCTTCCACACACACACCAAATGCTGCCCTCCACAGGATCCACCCCCCCAAATCTCCAGGTATT
This sequence comes from Gekko gecko, assembly GCA_029375565.1. Taxonomy (NCBI): domain Eukaryota; kingdom Metazoa; phylum Chordata; class Lepidosauria; order Squamata; family Gekkonidae; genus Gekko; species Gekko gecko. The sequence continues at coordinate 71,027,586 of JAPDNY010000001.1, read as the reverse complement.
TCCTTAATCAGAGTTGGCACCTGTACTTTCACCTCTGTCAGTAAAAGGTCCTTTCCACACCTATGTTGGCCTTTGGGAGAAAACTCATTGGGCCCAGTCCTGATCAGGTTGCCAACTCCAGGTGGGCAATTCCTGGAGATTTGAGGAATGGAGTCTGGAGAGGGTGAGGTTTGAGGAGGGGTGGCACCTCAGACAGGTATGATGCCATAGACTCCACCCTCCAATCCAGCCGTTCCCTGATGGGGAACCATTGTTGCCAATCTCAAGGTGGGGGCTGGAGATCACTCCAAATTACAACTGCTGTCTAGGAGGGAGGGGGGAGGAGATGGAAAACTAAAGGTAGGTTGATGGTTGGCTGGGAGGGAGATAGGGTTGTCAACTCCAGGTTGGGAAATTCCTGGAGATTTGAGGGGTCGAACCTGGAGAAGGTGAGTGTTGAGGAGGCGTGGGACCTCAGACAGCTCCAATGCCATAGACTCCACGCTCCAAACCAGCCACTCCCTCCTGGGGAACCACTGTTACTAATCTTGGGGGTGGGCTGGAGATCACTCAAAATTACTACTGCTCTTCAGGTAGCAAAGATCAGTTGTTCTGGAGAAAATGGTGGACTCTGTCATTATACCCTGCTGAGAATGCTACAGCAAATTGTCACTGAGTGCCCAAAGCCGGGGCACTCTCCCAGAGCCTCTTTCTAGAGCCCGTTGTATTTATTTCCACAACGGGCCTTATTCCTAGTATAATATATTGAGCATATCACATATGCAATATGGTATAGTGTCATATTAGGATATGAGAGACCCAGGTTTGAATCTCCACTCTGCCATGGAAATTTGCTTGGTGACCTTGGGCCAGTCACACACTCTCTGCCTAACCTACCTAGAACCACAGGATCATAGAATCATAGAATTGGAAGGGACTTCCAGGGTCAGCTAGTCCAACCCCCTGCACAATGCAGGGAATTCATAAATACCTCCCTCTCAAACTCAGTGACCCCTGCTCTATGCCCAGAAGAGGGCAAAAAAAAACCCACCCCCCTCCAGGATCCCTGTCCAACTCATCTGGAGAGCAATTGCTTCCTAACCCCAAAGTGGTGATCAGCATTTCCCTGGGCGTGTAAGAAAGGGCCACAAGAACTAAGCACTGAAGCAACCCTTCCTGCTCTCCCTTCTCATAATCTGCCTAAATTCACAGAATCCACTTTGCTGTCAGATGGCCATCTAGCCTCTGTTTGAAATCCTCCAAAGAAGGAGAGCCCACCACCTCCTTAGGCAGCCTGTTTCACTGAGGAACCACTCTGTCAGGAAGTTCTTCCTAATGTTTAGCCAAAAACTCTTCTGATTTAATTTCAGCCTGTTGGTTCTGGTCCAACCTTCTGGGGCAAGAGAAAACAACTCTGCACCATCCTCTATATGGCTGAGTTCAGACTGGCAGTTTGAAGCGGGAGCCAGTCATGGCAAAAAAGCCCTGGAACAAATTGTTCCAGGTTTTCCTGGTCACACTGCGTAGACAGATGCAGGAGCATATTGGGAGGAGGCGCGCAGGAGCGTTCAGACTGCTGTCCCAGAGGCGCGGCTGTAAATGGCTTTTCCCTGGTAATTCAGCTATGTGCGCATGTGCGCATCTGGCTGATTTGGGGAGGATCCCATTGCGCCAGCACCACATTGGGCAGTAGAGCAGAGCACAGCCAATCATATTGCTGCTGCCTTATGTGCAATGCGGGTTGCTCCCGGCTTTTTGGGTTGGCGTTCACACTTCCCGGAAGTGGAATGAAGTGGGATAAACGGGCTCCCAGGGATTTGCTACCACTTTTACCAGGTATCTTTTAAATATGGGAGCAAAGTGGAACAGCACGGGTTGACTATGGGTGGGGAACGCCAGGCAGATGTGCCTGTGTGAATGCCCCCTTTAATCCACTTGTAAAACGTGGCTGAAACGTGGCTAGAGCGGGGCAAACTGCCAGTCTGAACTCAGCCTGTAACAGGCTTTCAAGTACTTGAAGAGGGTTATCATATCACCTCTCAGTCATCTCCTCTCCAGGCTAAACATACCCAGTTCCTTCAATCTTTCCTCACAGGACTTGGTCTCCAGACCCCTCACCATCTTTCTGGACATGTTCCAGCTTGTCTATATCCTTCTTAAATTGTGATGCCCAAAACTGAACACAGTACTGTAGGTGAGGTCTAACCAGAATAATGTGGACACTAGACTTCTGTTGATACAGCCCGAAATGCCATTTGCCACATCACACTGCTGACTCATCTTCAGTGTATGGTCTACCAAGACTCCTAGATCCTTTTCGCGCATACTACTGCCAAGACAAGTCTCCCCCATCCTCAGGGGTCTTTTGGGGGGGGGAGCGCACCTCAGCAGCTTCAGAGGGCAGAAAGGCTCCAGCATGTCAGTTTCAGCTGTACAAGCGGATTGGGGAGTCTTTCTGCCAGCCGAATATCAATTTCAGGCCCATTATATCCTATGGGCCATTGAAGTCTATGGCAAAAACATAGGGTATATTCTGGGGGCTGGAGAGGAGGGGTTTTGAGGAAGAAGCTCCAAACTCACAGGGCAGTTGTTGGAGCCTCTCCCCAAGATACCCACCAAGTTTCAAGAACATTGGACCAGGGGGTCCAATTCTATGGGCCCCCAAACAGGTTGCCCCATCCCCTCCATTGTTCTCTATAGTGGGGAAAAAGTTACTTTTCCCCCACAGTGCTGTTAGTAGCTCTGGGGGGGAGGGGGTTTGAGGGAGAGGCTCCAAATTTTCAGGGTAGCTTTGGGAGCCTCTCCCCACATACACCCCCATGTCTCAAAGCAATTGGACCAATGGGCCTAATTCTATGGGCACCCAAACAGGTTACCCCCATTACCTCCATTGTTTCCAATGGGGAAACCCAGCCAGCTGCACTTAAGGCAGGCAAGCAGGCAGCACCCAGCAGTCAGACTCTCCAAGAGAATCTCAGGGAAAGTGAACTGTCTTGGGAGGTGCTTGTTTGCCATGAGAACAAGTAGCACACTCCAGAACAAGTGGCACTGTGGCAGTGCAAGCATGCCACAGTGCCACACAGAAACATCAAAAGACCAAAAGGAACAACATTTATACTTGTATAAATTGATGGTGCAACCTCATTGGACCACTCACACCACACACACCTCAAAAAGAATATTTACAGCACTGGAAAAAATGCAGAAAGGGCTACTGCAATAATAAGAGGAGGACACTTTCCCTATGAAGAAAGGTTATCACGTTTGGGGATCTTAGCTTTGAGAAACAATGACTGAGGAGTGACATGATAAGAGGTTTACAAGACTATGCATGGGATAGAGCAGGTAGAGAAAGAAGTACTTTTCACCCTTTCTCACAAGACAAGAACTCATGGGCACTCAATGAAATTGCTGAGCAGTCAGGTTAGAAGTTAGAACAGATGAAAGGTTTTTTGGTTCTTACAGGTTTACAACTTTAAAAAGTTCTGCTGGTTGCTGTTGCTTGGTGTGTGAGGGGGGTTGGTTTGTTTTTTTCCTGTCTCCTCCAGCCTCCATATGTTCGTCAAATTCCATCTGGAAGCTGTTCATGCCAGCCACCACCACCACCACCATGACCTCCTGTAGCAGTGAATTCCATGTGTTAATCACTGTTTAGGTGAAGAAGTACTTCCTTTCATCTGCAGTTGCCCTTTTCTGCATTTTTCCCAGTGCTATAAATATTCTTTTTGAGCCAGTCTGTAGTAATAACAGAAAGGTCTCCCCCCCCATTGATATTGCCAGGGTCCATCACCTCTCCATCAACACTTGAGCCCCCTCCCCCCAAATAAAAGCACTACTTGCCAGGTATTTGGTTATGCAATAAAGATAAAAGCCAGTAGTTTCTTTGAATGCTAAAGAACTGTTGTGTATTCAGTTGCCAGTAATGGCACAATTGTGTGAAGCTTGATCTGGTGGAAAAGGCCATCAAGTCTTAGCTGACCCTGTAGGATTTTCAAGGCAAGAGACAAAAAAGGTGGGTAGCCACTGCCTGCTTCTGCATAGCAACTGTAGCCTTCCTTGGTGGTTTCATATCCAGATACTAAACTGGGCAGACCCTACGTTAGCTTCCAAGATCTGATGAGATCAGGCTAGCAAGGGGCATCCAGGTCAGGTTCAGGTACAACTAGGCAAGAAAGATGGCAGAGTAGGTACAGTCCTCTCATTGCTGATCTACACAATACCATTGCAGGAAGGTTGTTTTATGTGGTGGCATTTGAAACTTCTCCTGCGTCACATAGATCTTACCGGTTAGTTATAACAGAGGATGAAAAAATCAACCCACAATGTAAATCATATCCATTTCCAATTTGTCAGTAGCTGGTAGAACTGACCGCATGAATATGGCCATAGGTGAGGGGATCTATTCCCCTTAGGGTGGCTGTGAACCTCTGTATTCTGATTATAAACACTTCGTTGCTTGTCCCTGGGTTCCCAAGCCCTTCTGCTGGGTGGCATTTGAAAAGTTAAACCAATGGCAGCAGAAAGGACTGAGACTTCCTTACCTACAGAGTAGAAGAGTCAAGGAGAGAGATTGGGCATCTGGAGGAATTTGCAAGAGTGAACAGAGGGAGACAAGCAAGAATGTCAAGGAAAACTTTGACCCACAACCTATTAGGCAATTGATGGTTAACTGCTATAATGCCATCTTCTATGATGACTGGCATTCCTAGTGTCACAGCAAAATCTGTGCATCTGCATTCTATAGCCCTTCAGTTCACAAATTGTCATCCTATAGAACTCTGTGATATCTGTCCACAGTGAACTATAGGGATCTGCTGTTTCAATGGAGAGCTGTGCACTGTTGTGCACTGTGAAGCATCTGTTAAAATACAGGATGTCTGGCAAGCCTACAGGAAGTTATCATTCATCCTCCTATCTCCATCTCCTCCTGATTAAAGTGGCTGCACAGCTGACTGCAGAAGTGGTAGTTATGGCTTAGGACGGGTGTCATATAATTTTCACAATAGGGATCTGGCTTTTCATTCCTCCTTAAAAGACTCCCTTTATTCCATATTTGCATCTTTTGAAGCACACTTGTACTGGCATGGCTTAAGCTTAAGTGCCGTGTTGATAGTACCATAGACTCTAAATCAGTCTGAATGCTCGTCTGATCATTCCATGCAAAGAATATTACAAGTGTCCTCTCTCTCTCTCTCTCTCTCTCTCTCTCTCTCTCTCTCTCTCTCTCTCTCTCTCTCTCCCCCACCCACCCTTCTTTCTTTTTCCTCTAGCTGAGAGATGCGACATTGGGAAAATATTCTGCATTGCCAAAATTGTATACACTTTAATTGCTTTCCTGTTCATTTAACTCCAGGTGACTAGTGTTACTTCCCTTGCCTGACCCTTGGCCCCAAAGGGTGTGGAAGCTCAGGGCTGGGTTGAGCTGGCTTCATTCCAGGATCCATTGAACAAAGGAAAGCTTCCCTTGCTCTTGGGTGGAGGGAAGGAGATGACTGGTTGTCTGTTGAGATGAATACTGAAGCCACGACAGGGGAACATTCTTCTTTTTGAACAGCGTTTTGATCACAAATTGCAAGCAGCATCCACAAACACTCAAAAAATATTGGCATGGATCCTATGGGTAGAATGTGGGGATTCTGTGTCTTCCTTCAACCCCTTCTCTTCCCCCCCCCCCGAGAGATCATTCTTGGGGTTGTGGGGTCCATGTGGAAGAATAGCCTTGCAGGTTGGGGGGCTGGATTGAGGCGGTACAAAGGGATGAAATCGACCTCTTTCCTCTTTCCTGTAGTTGGGGAAGAGGAAGGAGGACAGATTTCACCTCCTTGTCCTTCTCACTCCTCAACCCCAACATCCGCCACTATTTTTCTGAGTGGGTCCTACATCCCTGGGAATGACTGCACAACCAGGAAGGTAGAAAATTCCATGTCCTATGGTAGGATCCATGTCATGTGCTTTTCAGCAAATGCACGGTTGTTTTTTAAATGGATTGGCAAATGTTTTTTATTTATTTAAACATTTATACCCTGCCTTTCATTGTGGTTCAAGGTGACTTACAATGATAGTTAAAAAAAAAACATTTTCAGTTAAAACCAGAATAAAATAATGTTTTTTTGTGTGTGCATTTTTACATGCTTTTCCAGGGCTTGCTGTTTCCCTGTAGCCAGTTGCCCAACCCACCTCACAGGGAAAATAATAACTTACAAGAGACATGATTCCTTTGGTTGACTCAAGCCCGTGGTGAATAGGAGGAAGCTGCATTCCCATCTAGCCTGCCTAATTCCCAAAGGGTTAATCTAGCCTGCCTAATTCCCAAAGGGTTAATTAATTTGTCTAGTTTAGAACACTTGTTCTAAACTAGATAAATACTTCGTGCATTCTTGCACTGCCACCTGGGAACAGTATGTTGATCCAGTCAGTTCTGACCATGTTCCAAAATGATGAATGTTGCCAATCAATGAGCTGTGCTGACTGCATGGGTGCAAAGGCAACATTTGCACTCAACATGTAGTTGATTTCAAATTATGCACGACCCGCTTAGGACAATACTGAAATATATGTAAGCAAGCCGGCAAACTGTAAGCATGCGCTGACAGCATCTACCCGGCCGGCCACCATGCTCAGTGTCACCAGCTGTGGAGAGACAAACCCACCTTTAATACTGCTCATTTCAAACTGCTAACAAATACATATGCGATCATGTGGGGTGTTCCACTTGAGAGACAACAGGCATTGCAGACAAGGCAAGGGAAGCTTGATTTCTGACCATCTTGTTTGTGGAAAGTGAATCATAGCTTAGATCCTGCCTAGGGTACAAGGAGCAGAACAATTTTTTCTTGACCACCTCCTGTTAGAGACCTCCGGTTCCCCCCAAACTAGTCCTCAGAGGGTTCCATTCCCCAAATGCAGCATTTGGGGGGGGGGATATTTGAGGCTGCTGCACACACACACCCTGCTCACATGGAAATCAGGCAGGATCCAACAATATCTATGTGTACCTCAAGATGTTATTACTATATTTATGGTAAGCAACTGAAGTTGTTGCTGTGGAATGGAGCATGATGTAACTTATTATTTATTTTAAATATTTCTTTCTTGTCATAATTATTTAGACTTAGCATGATTTAACACCGTAACATGTTGCAAAGACACATGCACAGAGACGCAACAGAATGGTCCATTAACAAGGTAAGACAACACACAGGTTAAGAATGCAGTCTCATCTGCCAACTACAGGGGAGAAGTGGGGAAAGAAGGTGGGGAATGAAACGGGGAAACCTGTGGAAAAGTAGGATGAGATTTGTGCAAGTGTAATTGCCTTTTAGCACTGTTTCAGTTGCACTGATTTCAACTAGAGGATAGACTTGTGAGGCAAAATAGTGAGTATAATCCTGAGGGCAGGGGTGGCCAGCCACCTGATACAAAAGCAATGCCATTGGACATGTCACAGCAGGAAATAACAACAGGCACCACTCAGCGAAGCACAGATGGCATAGTAGGCAGCCCAGAGTCCATAGCAACCCTGGTAATGCCCACTAATCAAAAAACAGCAGCCCACAATACCCTTGTGAGTGGCACACCCAAGTGCAGCCAGTCACTACCTATTGATCCAGCCACTTCTCTTCAACACCACTCCCCACCCCTCATACAGAGAGCCAGTGGACAGGGAGGAAAGACCCAGCAACAGCACAACCCGAACAGAAGCACGTGGCCAGAGAGCATTCCCAGCCCATAGGGAAAGGGCACCCATGCAGCAGGCAGGATGCCCATCCCATTCCACGGTAAGACTGCCAAGCCCTTGGTGGGGGCAGGAGACTGCTTGTCCTCAGGTCTTGTTGTGCACCATCACTGGAAGCAGTGATGGGAGAAAAATTAAAAAAATAAAAATGGTCTTTTCTACTTACAGAAAGTTCTTATCACAGAATTTCTGTACCCAGAGCTACCAGGAAGTGACAAAGGGCAGTTCTAGACATCATCAGAAACTCTTCTTTTTTTTTGAATATATATTTATTGATTTTCAAAACAAACATACAACAATAAAGTTCATCATAAATCACAAGGTACAGTCAACACAGTAACACATCCAAATTAAACTTGTTCTACAATTTGAGTAACTCACAAGTCTTCGCTTATATCAGACTAATAAAATTATCATTTTCAAACCTTTGCGTATATTTTTAATCCATTTACTTATTACAAATAATAATTCATAATTAATTTTTGTTTTCTTTAAATAGATAAGGTTTTGCAATATATACCTTATTACTCTATTTACTCAATCATAACATTCTTTTATTGAACACATACACAAAAGAAAAACCTATTTTCTAACTCAACCATTTTGGACACCACTTTATAAATATTGATATGGAGTACTAACAATTCTTCACTTCCCTTATCATTTATTTCTATCTATTAATTTCATATCTTTTTACTTACAACCTTTACCTGGCACTAAGAGGAGGGTTTCCTTTTGTCTTACAACTCACACAACCTTCATTATTGCACTTGTCTAACCTAGACCAATTTTCTAACCTATCACCAAAATCACTAATATTTTTCATTTCTTTTTTCTCCTTTTCTTATATATTATCTTAACTAATTCATAAAATATGGAAATATCACCTTATATTTATTTTTGCTTCACCAGAAACTCTATGGTGAGCACTTCTTGTTTTACAATAGACTTCCTGGTGACTCCTAGAGCTATTCTTTTTCACTTCAGGATAGCTCTAGGAATTGCCAGAAACTCTGTGCTAGGAACTTGCTGCAAGTAGATGAGATATTCACAAACCATAGCTGTGTCCTGTTCCCCACTTGGGGGAAGGAATCACTTGACAAAGGATTATGCTAACAGCCCTGTACATGACAATCAGCATCCTGTCCCCACATCATTGGCAGCTTTCCTTGGTACATTTCCCTGAGAGTATGCCCCGTTGCATGAGATGCGATATAGTGCCAGGTGGGCCTGGCTCAGGTTGCCCCCTTATGCACACACGGATAGCCTTAGCCTTACAGGTGGGAGCCAGCATTCCTGTGGTGGTGCTGTCAGGTTCAATAACAAGTGGATCCAGTCATTCTTGTACAAAGAAAGGTTTTATTGGATTATCTTGCTAAAACCCACAGTAGGAGGTCATTGTCAGGAATGGGGGGCGAAGCAAAGCAAGCTAACTTATAGTGTGATGCAAAAAGCGCCTAGCAAATGAAATATGAGCGCGCGCGCGGGAAACTCCTGGCGGGAGATATACTTCATGAACGGGAGACTACTCCCCCCTCCCTTTGCCTTCCCAGGACTGGAAAATTCTCAGCAACACAAGAATAGCCCAAAGCCTACATTCAAGGCCACCGTGATAAGGAAAAGCGGCAGGGAAGAAGCTCCCACGTTTCTGCCTGCATAGCTACGCAAGCGCAAAGCAGGGTAGGGAACACATAACAATGGATTCAGTGAGAAACATCAAGAAGTATTTCTGACATTCTGCCCTTCCCAAAATACCACCCACCCACCGCTCAGGAAGGAGAGAATGAAGGGCCCCCAGGTTTATTTGGGTAGCGGGTGTGAAATTCTTTCAGGTGATCAGGTGCATTGATATCAGACACTTTCACCCACTCCCTATGTTGAGGCCCAAAGTGTACCCATTCAATAAGGTACATCAGTTGTCCACGGAGGATCTTAGAGTCCAAAATGTCAGCAATTTCATAGTGTTCCTCATCATCGACCATCAGTGGTGGGGGGGTGCTGGAAGCTCAGGATGCCACTTAGTCGGGGGTAATGCTGGTTTGAGGAGGCTGTAATGGAAAATTGGATGTATTGCTTTAAGAGGTTTAGGTAAATCCAGTTGCACAGTCACTTGATTTATACATCGCACTACTTTGAATGGACCAATATATTTCCAAGCAAGTTTCCTGGATTGTTGTGCCAGTCTCAAGTTTTTGGTGGAAAGATAGACAAAATCTCCTGGTTGCAGATTCCAGCCACCCGCCCTCTTTTTGTCTGCCTGTTTTTTGTATTGTGCCTTGGCCTCATTTAAAGTTTCAATTATTAGGGGCCAGGACTCCTGGAAAGTTTTGCACCATGCTGTGGCTTTCCCACCAGCCTCGCCGGGCTTCAAAAACGGAAGAGGGGGGCTGTCATAACCCATGGCAGCTTTGAAGGGAGACATATTTGTTGAAGCATGCCATGAGTTGTTGTACGCAAATTCTGCTAGTGGCAATAAATCTACCCAATTGTCTTGTTGATAGTTAGTGAAACATCTTAAGTATTGCTCTAGGGTTTGGTTTACTCTTTCTGTTTGCCCATCAGTTTCTGGGTGATAGGCACTACTGAGAGCGCGTTCAATACCCATAAGAGCCATCAACTCCGACCACAGTTTTGAAACAAATTGAACCCCTCTGTCGGAGATTATTTTGAGCGGTAATGTATGTAGTCTGGCAATGTGCTGAAGGAAGGCTTTGGCCAGGACTTTGGCCGTCGGCAGGTTAGCAAACGGTATAAAGTGAGCCTGTTTAGAAAATAAGTCCACTACCACCCAAATGACAGTCATATGTTTGCTGGGGGGAAGATCAGTGATAAAGTCCATGGAGATCACTTCCCAGGGTCGGCTCGGGGTGGGCAAAGGCTGTAAAAGACCTGGAGGTTTCCCTGGTCTAGTTTTGCAACGATTGCATGTTGGGCAGGATTGTATATAGAGGGATAAATCCCGTTTCATTCGGGGCCACCAGAAGCTGCGTTGTAGTAGGTGTAGCAATTTTACATAACCGAAGTGCCCAGCCGACTTTGAGTCATGGGCTGATTGCAACACCTGGGCTCGGGTAGCTTCTGGAACAAAGATTTTATTGCCCTTATACCAACAGCCATTTGCTCTACCTTCCACATCTTCCCGAGCTTTTAATTCAATTGCTTCTTGTTTAGTAATGTCCGTGGCAAATTGCTTTTCCCAGGTCGTGCCATGGCTTGGGGTTAATGATTGTGCTCGCCGGTTTTTTCGGGTTACTACTGCCCCAACTAGCTGTTCTGGGGTGAACATAGACTCTCTTATTTCTGTCCTCTTACAAAGGTGTTGGGGAAGGCGGGAGAGAGCATCTGCCAGATGATTAGATTTACCTGGGAAATGGTGGAGGGTGAATTGAAATTTGGAGAAAAACTCAGCCCACTGGAATTGTTTTGCATTTAGATTCCGAGGCTTCCGCAGCACCTCAAGATTCTTGTGGTCAGTCCAGATTTCAAAAGGTACCCGGGATCCCTCCAACCAGTGCCTCCAGGTGATTAACGCTAAACGTATAGAGGCTGCTTCTTTATCCCAAATGGGCCAAAATCTCTCCGTATCATTAAACTTTTTGGACACATAGGCAAGGGGTTGTAGCTGCCCCTGAGCATTCTCTTGCAAAATCACCCCCCCATAGCAGTATCCGATGCGTCTACTTGGACCACAAATTTTTTTGTTTCATCAGGGTGTGCTAATATAGGTTCAGACGTGAATAACTGTTTTAGTTGTTCAAATGCTCCCTGACACTGGGGAGTCCAGTTCAAAGGGGCCCCGGGCATTGAAGCCTTTGCCCCTCTCCCTTTAGTCTTCAGAAGGTCTGTGAGGGGGAGGGCCACCTGGGCAAAATGAGGCAGGAACTGACGGTAAAAATTGGCGAAACCAAGAAAACTTTGGAGCTGCCACCTGGTTTTGGGGGGTTCCCAATCCAACACATCTTGGATCTTTTTTGGGTCCATTTCTAAACCAGCGGAGGATATGCAGTACCCGAGAAAGTCAATGCACTCTTGGTGGAACTCACATTTTGACAGCTTAACAAACAGTTTGTGTTCTAATAACGTTTCCAACACTTCCCGCATAAGCGTGGTGTGAGATTCTTGATCTGGGGTATAGACCAAGATATCATCCAAGTAAACAACCACCCCTTTGAATAAGTAGGGGTGTAACACTTCATTGATTAAGTTCATAAAGACCCCTGGTGCCCCCTGTAATCCGAAGGGCATAACCCAATATTCAAATTGCCCCAGCGGGGTATTAAATGCAGTCTTATATTCATCACCCTGTCTAATACGGACCCGAAAATAAGCATCACGTAAATCCAGTTTAGAAAACACTTTCCCCTTTGCCACCTCTGCCAACAAGTCCTTGATGAGGGGCATTGGGTAGGCATTGGTTGCAGATACCGCATTAAGACCCCTATAGTCCGTGCACAGTCTGAGCCCCCCATCCTTTTTTTTACAGAACAACACGGGAGCTGCGAAAGGGGATGATGCTGGCCGAATAAATCCACGGGCCAGATTCTTATCAATAAATCAGCGTAGTTCTTCCTTTTCTATGGGACTCATGGCATAAATCTTCCCTTTTGGTAATTTGTGGCCAGGAAGGATTTCAATCGCACAGTTGGAGTTACGGTGGGGAGGTAGTTCGTCCGCTTCCTCCTCCTCAAACACCCTGATAAGTACCGGTATTCTTTGGGGATGCGATTAAGGTCCTCTGTGGCTAGGCAAGCCCGTGGAGATTCATTGCATGGGGGTTTTCCCCACCCTGGGTCCCATCTATGCTCTGCACACTTCGGGGAGATAAATCGTACGCTCCCCTCTTCCCAAAGTATATAAGGATCATGACCATGTAACCATGGGCTTCCCAACACTAATGGGAACTGGGCTTGAGGGGCTATTACAAATGAGCGTAGCTCCCAGTGCTCACCAATGCCTACTCTCAAAGGTATAGTCTCAAATCGACATGGTTCCTTCATCGGTGACCCATCCATTTGAGTAAAAGTTATCGGGTCTTTTAGATTGACAACAGTCGCCTCCAGCCCCATAACCATAGATGGGTTTATCAGATCCCTCCCACACCCCGAGTCAATGAGGGCTCGAACCCTGATATGGGTCATCATCACTGGATTCATCACAAGTACAGTCACAAAGAAGAGAGAGGGGTAATTGCTCACCAGTTTAGGCGCCTCAGGGACAGGGTCCTGTTGTGTAGTGCCATTCACAAACAGGACCAATTCGTTTCCCTGCATCTCACTCTCCTCCTCCAGCATCATGGTATCCGCTTGGTCGGGGCTGGCGAAAAGGGCTCGTGTGTTGCGTGGCTTCGCTGTTCCCTTTCTTGGGGTAGGGGTTGGCCATCGTCTGGGCTCATCTTGTGGTAGGGTTCTGTTGGGATCCCCTTTCAGACAGGATGCGGCGAAGTGCCCCCTCTCTCCACACCGCAGGCAAAGGCCCTGTCGCATACGCTGATCTCTCACCCCGCTCTGGGTGGAGGTTGGTCTGGGTCTGGTCTGGCCTGCCGAGAGACTCGGACGGTTGTTACCCAGAGATAAGTCCAGTTTCATGACACGCAAGCGGCTTTCAGCTTTTTCGGCCTCCTCCATCCAGCCTTGGAGAGTGCGAGGCTACTGAGAGCTGAGGACATTGTTGCGGACATCTACTGCTAGTCCCATTCGATATTGTTGAGCCAGCACAGCATCAGTCCAGTCTCGAATTTTCACTGCATGCCTTTGAAATTCCCTTGAATATTCCCGCACGGTGAGTTTGCCTTGTCTGAACGTGCGCAGGAAGGCTTCTGCCTTCTGGGCCGCCCCCGGATCCTCGAAACGGTTCCTCAAGGCCCACATGAAGTCATCGACATTCCCCAGTTCCACTGCCTCCAGATCATGAAGGGCTACGTACCAGCTGGTAGCACTCCCCCAGAACCTTGAAGCGATAAACTCCACCTGTTGCTCCTCATCCGGGAACACATAGCCCCATCTCTGCACAAATTTCCCTACTTGCAATATGAAAAAGGACACAGTTTCGGGATCCCCGTCAAAAGTGATCTCCAACATGTCCTTGGGGCGGATTACTGGAGGAACAGGGGCCATGATCGGTGCAGGAGCTGGCAGTGGAAGGGGTGCTGGAGTGGGGGGTTGAGGTGGAGGCAAAGCTGGTGGCTGGATAGGTCCTGGCTGCCCTGGCCCGGGTCCCAGTACTGGGCCGGCCGGTGGAGGTGGGGCCGGTGCCGGCTGGCCCGGCCCTGGGACTGGTGGAGCAGGAGGTGGTGGTCCCGGTGCCACCGGTGGTGCAGGCGCTGGTGCTGGTCTTGGTTGCGTCAGCGGATGGGCTCGAATTGCTTGATCCATCATCTGCGGTAGTGATTGCATTAGTTTGCCCATGTCCCGTACCAAACGTCGAGTATCCTCTTGAATAGAGTCCATGCGAGCCTCTGGATCGGAACCGGATCCTGTTCTGGGAGATCCTCGAGACATCCGTCCCTGGGGAAGTCCGAAGCTCCCTCTGGGATCCAGCAGGCTGTCCCGGCTCTGGCTCCCTGGCATGGACCAGGTCGTCTGGGTAGTGTCCAACAGGTTCGTAGTCCAATCGTGCGACCTGCGGTAGGTCACCCCTTTGTCCCACGGTGTTGGGGCCCCCGGCACGTAGGGTCGTGGAATGGCTCCCCCCTGACTCTGCATTGGCCCGGCCGGGCTATAGATTGGGAGAGTGTACGAAGCTCCCACTGTGCTGATCAATGGAGGGGTGACCAATCCTGCCGCGGATTGTGGGGTCGGCGCTGCCAATACCGAAGTTGTAGTCACTGGAACAACGGTAGTAGTCGGAGTGGTGATTAATGGAGTTGCCACGGTGGTGACCGGGGCCGTGGCTCCCGAAGCGGTAGTCACTGGGACTGCGCCTGAGGTTCCCCCCCCAGCTCCGCTCATCATGGTAGATGGCAGAAACTGAAGGTGGGGAAATGATGGTGATTCCTGACAATTTCTGTCAGGTTCAATAACAAGTGGATCCAGTCATTCTTGTACAAAGAAAGGTTTTATTGGATTATCTTGCTAAAACCCACAGTAGGAGGTCATTGTCAGGAATGGGGGCGAAGCAAAGCAAGCTAACTTATAGTGTGATGCAAAAAGCGCCTAGCAAATGAAATATGAGCGCGCGCGCGGGAAACTCCCGGCGGGAGATATACTTCATGAACGGGAGACTACTCCCCCTCCCTTTGCCTTCCCAGGACTGGAAAATTCTCAGCAACACAAGAATAGCCCAAAGCCTACATTCAAGGCCACCGTGATAAGGAAAAGCGGCAGGGAAGAAGCTCCCACGTTTCTGCCTGCATAGCTATGCAAGCGCAAAGCAGGGTAGGGAACACATAACAATGGATTCAGTGAGAAACATCAAGAAGTATTTCTGACAGGTGCCCAGGTTCATGCAATGGGAACAGGAGAGGCATATGCAGAACTTGGGCTGGAGCAGCTGGATCCCCACTCCTGCTCACCTTTCAGTGCATAGCTGAGACTCTGGAGATAGCATACTTGATGTGTGTGTGTAAAGTGATGGTGTTTGGGGGAGGAGAGGGACTTCAGTGAGGTATAATGCCATAGAGTCCACCTTCCAAAGCAGCCATTTTCTCCAAGTGAACTGATCTCTGTCACCTGGAGAAGAGTTATAATTCTAGGAGATCTCCAGCCACCACTTGAAGGTTGGAGAACCTATCAATAACAAATCTCTTAATATTTATTTATTAATTATTTAATTTCTACCCTGCCCTTCCCACCGTGGCAGACTCAGGGTGGCTTATGTATAGGATATAACATAGCTAAAACAAATTTAGATAAAATCATAACAATATAAGTATAAAACATAACAAAGTGCTAGCGCTAAAATAATTCATATACAACAGCAGGCATAAATAGCATCCAACAAACAGGCAGTCAGCTCCTGTCATAGCCTGGATTATGTTAGATGTTAATAATGCTGTTGATGTTGATCTTAGTACCAGGGACCAGGGCCTCAGTTGTTAATATTGGGACCAGGGCCTCAGTTGTATGGTGCGGCTTCTTAGTCAAAGGCCTGGTGGAAGAACTCTGTCTTGCAGGCCCTGTGGAACTGTAATAGGTCCTGCAGGGCCCTGATGTCTTCCTGGAGCTCATTCCACCAGTATGGAGTTGCCATTGAGAAGGACCTGGCCTGCGTCACAGCCTCCTTGGGACCCGGAAGGGCCAAACAGTTTTGGAACCCCAATCGTGGTGCTCATTGGGGAACATGTGGGGAAAGGCAGTCCCTTAGGTATGCAGGCCCCTGACCATATAGGGCTTTAAAGGTAAGAATCAGCACCTTGAACTGAATTCAATATGCTATAGGCAGCCAGTGCAGTGCTTTAAGTGGAGGTTGAATGTGCTCCCACATAGGGAGGCCCAGTAACAGCCTGGCCACTGCTTTCTGCACCAGATGTAGCTTCCAGATTTGGGACAAGGGCAGCCCCATGTAGAGAGCATTATGGTAATCCAGTCTCAAGGTGACCATTGCATGGATCACTGTTGCCAGGTCATTGCATTCGAGGAAGGGAACCAACTGCCTAATCAGCCAAAGATGATAGAAGGCTGACTTCACAGTGGCTGCTACCTGGCCCTCCTTTGTTAAAGAGGCATCTAGAAGCACTCCCAAGCTCCTAGCCTCTGATGATGTCACCAACAGCACCCCATCAAAAGTTGGGAGTGTGATCCCTACCCTCAGGCCACTCTGACTCAGGCACAGAACCTCCATCTTGATTGGATTCAATTTCAGTAGACTTGGTCTAAGCCCACCAGCCACAGTTTTCAACACCAGGTCCAGATCTTCCAGATTGGGTCAGACTGGCCACCCAACAACAGATAGAACTGGGTTGATGACAACCCAGCCCATGACTCCAGGAAATCTGCACAAGGAGGCACATGTAGATGTTAAATAACATTGGGGAAAGCACCACACCTTGGGGAACTCCGCAAACTAGTGGGTGCCTTTGGGACAGGTGCTCCCCAATGGCCACCCTTTGTCCCCAACCCTGAAGGAATGAGGAGAGCCACTGTAAGGCAGACCCCTGAATCCTAATGTAAGCAAGGCGGTAGATCAAACTGCCTGGATCCAGATGCCTCTGAAGATCATCCGTGAGGGCGATGAGTGCTGTCTCCATCCCATGGCCTGGTTGGAAGCTGGATTGGAAGGGGTCTAATGCAGAGGTGTCATCCAAAAAACCCTGCAACTGAATTGCCACTACCCTTTCAATTAATTTGCCCAAATAGGGCAAGTTGAAAACTGGCTGGTAGTTAGCCAGCCAGATCCAAGGATGGGTTTTTCAGGAAAGGGCATACCACCGCCTCCTTGAGTGCCCCGGGGAACATCCCCTCTTTGAGGGACTTCTTAATAATTTCCCTTAGGGGCACGGATCAATAATTTCCCACAATGGGCACGGATCAAGGCTGCAATATTCCATCCCAAAACATGTCTGTTAACAATAATACTACATTTTACCCTGCAAAGTCAAAGCTACAGCTGTCTCAGGGTTGTTGTTGTTTGTCTAGTTTTTTCTTTTGTCCTTCAGCAGTAAGCCAATTTATAAAAAAAACTTGTCCTTCTGGTAAGGACCTGACATAAATAGTCTGATACTTGAAACAAAACCAGTGTTCAGTAGTTCTTTCAGTAAATGTGTCCAGTGTAAAGGCCAGTCATGCATCCTGAAACACTCAATGGGCATACACTAGAAAGCCACAATCAGAGTTTCCCAACCTGGGTCCCTGGCTATTCCAGACATGCATCTGCTTTTCATATTTCACACACTTATGGTGGGAAGTACCTGTTTAACACCCAGAGCACTGCAACAATTTCATGAGGAGGTGCCATCAGGAGGTCCATCAGCGGGGCCAGGACACTAGAAGCCCTCCCACTATTGCCCCCTCCCAGCACTCTGAGGAGGCTTTTTCACATTGAATTGCATAAAATCACAGTGTTGGAAGGGGCCATCCAGGCCATCCAGTCCAACCCCCTGCTCAATGAACATCCCTAGAACATCCCTGACAAGTGTTTGTCCAGCCGCCACTTAAAGACTGCCAGTGATGAGAAGCTCATCACCTCCCTAGGCAGCAGATTCCACTGTTGCACAATTCTTACTGTAAAAAAGTATTTCCTAATATCCAGCTGGTACCTTCCCACCCCTAACTGAAACCTATGACTGCGAGTCCTATCCTTTGCTGCCAACAGGAACAGCTCCCTGCCCTCTTCTAAGTGACAGCCCTTCAAATACTTAAAGAGAGAAATCATGCCCCTCCTCAGAATCCTCTTCTCCAGACTAAACATTCCCAAGTCCCTCAGCCTTTTCTCATAGGGCTTGGTCTCCAGGCCTCTAATCATCCTCGTTGCTCTCCTCTGCACCTGCTCCAGTCTTGTCCATATCATTTTTGAAGTGAAGCCTCCAGAACTGCACACAATACCCCAGGTGCAGCCTGACCAATGCAGTGTACAGTGGGACTATGAGATTTTGTAATTTGAATGTTATGCCACTGTTGATACACCCCAAGTTTGCATCAGCCTTTTTTGTTGCCACATCACAGTGGCTGTTCATATTTAACTTTCAGTTCACCCATACCCCAAGATCTTTTTCACACAAATAAGTGCATAAGAACATAAGAGAAGCCAATGTTGGATCAGGCCAATGGCCAACCAGGCCAACACTCTGTCACACAGTGGCCAAAAATACCAGGTGCCATCAGGAGGTCCACCAATGGGGCCAGGACACTAGAAACCCTCCCACTGTTGCCCCCCCAAGCACCAAGAATACAGAGCACCACTTGCCCCAGCCTGAGAGTTCCTATCTATACCTTGTGACTAATAGCCATTGATGGACCTCTGCTCCATATATTTATCCAATTCCCTCTTAAAGCTGTCCATGCTGCTAGCTGCCACCATCTCCTGTGACAGTGAATTCCATGTGTTAATCACTCTTTGGGTGAAGAGGTACTTCATTTTATCCATTCTAACCCAACTGCTGAACAATTTCATTGAGTACCCACAAGTTCTTGTATTGTGAGAAAGGGAGAAAAGTACTACTTTCTCTATCTGCTCTATCCCATGCATAATCTTGTAAACTTCTATCATGTCACCCCTCAGCTGTTGTTTCTCCAAGCTAAAGAGCCCCAAGCGCTTCAATCTTTCTTCACAGGGAAAGTATTCTAACTCTTTTATCATTCTGGTTGACCTTTTCTGCACTTTTTCCAGTGCTAAATATCCTTTCTGATATTACTTAGATGTAGGATTTGGCACTTATCCTTGTTAAATTGCATCTTGTTCACATCTGCCCACTTTTCCAGTGTGTTCAGATCTTGTTGAATTCTATCTCTATCTTCTGGTGTGTTTGCTGCTCCTCCCACTTTGGTGTCATCTGCAAATTTAATGAGTAATCCTTCCACAGCCTCATCCAGATCATTTATCAATATTGAAAAGTACTGGGCCCAGAACCAAACCCCATGGCACCCCACGGGACACCACTCTCCATTCAAATGAAATGCCATTGACAACTAGTGCCCCCCCATGAAGTGTTTCTCCTAAATTTGCTGGTAACTTTCTGCATAGTGAGGATTTTTGTAAGTAAGTAACAAAAAGGGATGGGTGTTCCTAGGGTTCTCAAGTGTTTTTGCCAGTCCTAAGGTTTTAATAGCAGTTTGATCTGCATATGTCAGCAGGTGGTAACACTTATCTTGACACCATGCTAAACTTCACCTGCAGATCAGGAATCACTTGTGTAATTCAATGCACAAGAGCAAATCAGACTTTTGTTCCTGGTCATTTGACAACCCTAGCTGTTTCCCACAAACATTTTAATACTTGCTTGATATAATCTGAGGTCCTTGCTTGTTTATTCTAACTGAGAAATACCACCCGTTGTTGTTTTTCCTTACTAAACGTCCTTGAGATTTATTCAGGAATTATTTTCTAATCTGCAATATGTCAGTAAAGATTAGAGCCAGGTAGGCCAGGAAAAAAAGAGGATTCTTCATCCTGTTTAGCAGAGTGAGCTAAGCAACTTTGCAAAACGCACACAGCTACACACATGTGAATTAATCTCAGGGGAGGGAGGCAGTGTTAATATTTTGGAAGAAAGCAAGCTAGCAAGGCTTAATCTAAGATAGTGCTCTGCTGCCAAGCCTATTTTGATGCAGAGATTCTATCTTTATGGAATAATATTCCAAAAACAGTGTCATGTGTATGAGAAGGGCTTTTCCATCACTGCTGAGTAAAATGCAATGGTTCCACATGTGTAACTGGGAAGATTCCAGTTCAGAGTGCAAAACATCCATGCAAGAACTAGTGCTTTACCTTGACTCGGAAATTAAAAGTTTGAATGAGAAATGCATTCTTCCTTTCCAGTTAAGGTGTAGGGTCATAAAAGGATGCTTAAACCCTGCCAGTATAGCTCATATTCTGTTCACCAAGGGCAAACAGAGCAATTTTTTTTTGTTAATCAGCTTCAGCATATTACTTTTTGGGTATTCAGCCTGTACCCTCTGAAAAGATCATTCCAAAAGCAGCAATGCTCCATTATGAACTTGGCTTGGGTCCACCAGAGAATTTCCATACATGCAAGGGACAGCCCCTCCTTCTGTTTCTGAGGGTCCCTCTTTTCCACAAGCACTGTTTGGTGGGGCATTTTCGACTGCAGTATGGAGAAGAGTCAGATTCCTTAGATGGAAATGCCTTCGTTCTGTGGGAATTTTCTAGGGGATCAAAGCCTTGTGGTTTCATCACAAGTTTTCTCTCCAAACCATCCCTGATCCTGGAAACAAGGATTTATTTGTTTATTTAAAACTCATATCCCACCATTCCTATCCTCAGCAGCAACATGTATCCCATCAATCAGAGCTAGCTATGTTACAGCAAGGTATGAGAACAAAGATTCAAAATAAGGGCTACATTTCCTCAATGCACATGCGTGTTCATTTGTTCTCAGTGAGGCTGACACTTTCTAGTCTAATCTAGGAAAAACAAGGATGAGTTAAAAAAGAAACAAGTGGCACCAAAACAGCATCTCCTCAGAGTTGTGAACATGGGAAAATGAGGTCAGAAAAGGTACATGGGAGGCCTTTAAGAAACATTTCAAGCCATTCATAGGCCTCATTTCACTCAAAAAACATTTATTGGATCACATTGAGCCAGGTCTACTTGGCACTGAATGGCCTACGGTCCACTTCTATGAGCTCTGCTACACATTCCACAGTTGTGTCAGTGTGGCTGGTGTGAGGTTCCACTGAAATGAGTGGAGTGTGGGCAACAGCATTGCTCAGTAAAGTGTCTTGTGATAAATAGTTTGAAATCTGAAAAAGAACAGCTAGACAGATTGCTTTAATACAGAAGTAAAATACACAGAACTGAAACATCAACCCCTTCCTGTTTATAAATTTGTTGTGGCAAATAAACATTGCCTTTCTTCCAGAGCTTTTTTTTTAAAAAAAATTGGCAACTGGTACACACAGAATAACAGTCACAAATCATAAATGTCATACTTTTGTCACCAGAAGTTGAAGAAGTCTGCAGGGTTCCTATTTGGATGCAAATCCCAGAAGTCCCACCTCCTGCGAGCCACATCAAAATGAACTTTGAAAATGATTTTGATATTGGAAGCTGCTGTCAAGATAAAACTTTCATTCAACCCAAGCCATCCCAGTCCAGGAAAGTGTCTGCGTTTACTACAAGCAGATCTTCGCTTTCATTTTGCCCCCAAGGATCTTTCTTTCTTACTAATTTTTACTGAAAATTCGATAAAGCATTACAACACATTTTATAGATTGGATATGCATGGTAATTAAGAAACAACTTGTAGCATTATAAATGGTAATTAGGATTTAACTGTGATTAACAAATCTCAAATATAACTGATTTGAAACTACTTACGGGTTTTTTTAAATAGACCTTTTCTTCAGCATTGAATAGTGCTTTTATAAGAATATTAGAACATAGGAAAAGCCCTGCTGGATCAGACCAATGATCCATCTTGTCCAGAATCCTGTCTCACACAGTGGTCAACCAGTTCCTCTGGATGGCCAACAATAGGGCATGAAGGCTGAGGCCTTCCCCTGATGTTGCTTTCTGGCTCTGGGATTCAGAGATTTAGTGCCTTTGAATGTGGAGGTTCCCCTCAGTCACCATTGATAGACTTATTCTTCATGAATCTATCTAATTCTCCTTTAAAGCTGTTTATTCCTGTGGCCATCACTACATCCTCTGGCAGTAAATTCCACATTTTAATCACTTTCTGTGTAAAGTAGTATTTCCTTTTGTCTATCTGAACCTACTGCCCATTATTTTCATTGGATGCCCTCGAGTCCTAGAATTTCAGGAGAGGGGGATAAAGTTCTCTTTGTCAGTCCTCTCCATCCCATGCACAATTTTATAAAACTCGATCGTATCCCCCCTTAGTCGTCTCTTTTCTAAACTGAAAAGTTCCAGACTCTTCAGCCTTTCCTCATAGGGCAGGTGCTCCAACTCCCTAATCATCTTGTTTGCCCTCCTCTAAGGCTTGCCAGTCCCCAAATCGGAGTGGGGGTTCCCCCAGTTTTTGGGGCTTCAGCCCCACCCCCAAAAGCCATGTTCCCACATGACTTCTCCAACCAATTGAAAACAAATCTGCCAGTATCATAATGCCCCTGTATAAATCAATGGTGTGACCTCATTTGCTATACTGTGTACAGTTCTGGTCACCACACCTCAAAAAGGATATTATAGCATTGGAAAAAGTGCAGAAAAGTGCAACTAGAATGATAAAAGGGTTGGAACACTTTCCCTATAAAGAAAGGTTAAAGTGCTTGGGGCTCTTTAGCTTGGAGAAACGTTGACTGAGGGGTGACATGATCAAGGTTTATGAGATTATGCATGGAATAGAGCAAACTGAGAAAGAAGTACTTTTCTCCCTTTCTCACAATACAAGAACTCATGGGCACTCAATGAAATTGCTGAGCAGTCGAGTTAGAACAGAGAAAAGAAAGTACTTCTCCACCCAAAGAGTGACATCATCATGCTAGGGACATCATGCATGGAGACACTGGTTTGAGCGCAAAACTCTATGGTTTTAAGCCAGTTTTACCGTAGAGTTTGCCCTCAAACCAGAGCATCCCCACATGACATACCCTCTGTGATGACATCACTTCTGGGTGACATCATTATGTTGGGGACATCCCAGAATGCCCCTCAAATCCCCCTGCCAGAGCAACAAAGGGATGTTGGAACCCTGGCTCCTCTGTACTTTTTCCAGCTCTGCAATGTCCTTTTGTGAGACACAGTGACCAGAACTGTACACAATATTCCAAATCAGGCTGCACCGTAGATCTCTATAGTGGCATTATAATACCAAATGTTTTATTCTCAATCCCTTTCCTAATAATCCCTAACATAGAGTTTGCTTTTTTTACCACTGCAGCACACTGAGTTGATGCTTTTACTGAGCTATCCACTACAACCCCAAGATCTTTTCCCATCTCAATCTCAGCAAGTTTAGACCCCACTAGCCTACACTTGGAGTTGAGATTTTTTGTCCCAAGTGTGCATCACCTCACACTTACCAACACTGAACTTCATTTGCTACTTGTCACACACTCACACAGTTTGTGGAGGTCCTCTTGCAGCTCTTCACAGTCAGTCTTGGTTTTCACTATCCTGAATAATTTCGTATCATCTGCAAATCTGGCCACTACATTATTTCCACCTAGTTCCAGATCATTTATGGATCAACTAAATACTACTGGTCCCGATACTGATCCTTGTGGGACCCCACTGCTACTTCCCTCCATTGTGAGAACTGCCCATTGATTCCTACTCTTTGTTTCCTGTCATCTAACCACTTTTTTATCCATAAGAAAACCTGTCCTCTTATCCCATGCCTGCTAAATTTACTCAGGAGTCTTTGGTGAGGTACCTTGTCAAAAGCCTGGATTCTTTAAAAAATGGGTGTCACATTTACTACTCTCCAGTCTTCTGGTACAGTGGCTGAATTTAGTGATAGGTTACATATATGGGTTAGTAGATCAATGATTTCACATTTGAGTTCCTTAAAAATTCTTGGGTGTATGACATCAGGCCCTGAAGACTTACTGGTTTTTAATTTCCCCAGTAGGTCTAGAACTTCATCTCTGGTCACCTCAAATTGGCTCAGTTCTTCAGATTCCCTTCCTGAAAAGAGGGGCTGTGGCATCGTAACATGCCTCATACTTTCCCCAATGAACTCAGAAGCAAAAAAAACACTGAGCTCCTCTGCCATCTCCCCCTCTTCCTTTAGCATTCTTTTGTCATCCAAAGGCCCCACCACTTCTCTGGCTGGTTTCCTGTTCTGGATACATTCAAAAAGATGTTTATAGTTTGTCTTGAAGCTTTTAGCAACCTGCTACTCAAAATCTCTTTCTGCATGTCTAATTATTGACTGATATTTCTTGTGCCAGAGCCTGTGGTCCCTCCTGTTCAATTCATTGGGGCAGATCTTCCACTTTTTAAAAGAAGCCTCTTTACTTGGTATAGCTTCCTTGACTTGTATTGTTAACCATGCAGGCCTTCTTTTCGACTTGGCAGTGCCTTTCTTAACCTGTGAAAGGCATTCTAATCTGGGTTTAAATAGCTTCCATGCATACTCTAGGGATTTGACTCTCATGTTTCCCCTTTAGTCTCCTTTTTACTATTCCCCTCATTTTTGTAAAGTTCCCTCTTTTGAAATCAAATGTCACAGTTTTGGACTTTAAGGGTAACTTTCCTTTGACCTGAACATTGTGGTCACTGTTCCAAATTGGTGTGACAACCTCTACATCTCTCACCGGTTCCTGAGACCCACTCAGAACCAAGTTCAAGTTCATAACCCCTCTAGTTGGCTGATGATGTCTAAGAATCTCATTTATACAGCATGACTTGAGCTCAAGTTTATCCAGTCAATATGAGGGTAGTTGAAGTCTTCCAGTATAACATTACACTTCTTATGCATTATTCCCTTGTCATCTACATTTCATTTTTTTACATTCCATGTAAAAATACTTGATTACTTCTTTATATTGCCTTCACTTGTCCTGTTCTCAGTTGCTCTCACCTGCCCCAATGGCATCATTACGCACATAAATCTTATTGGCTATGTAGCATTTCAATGTCATACAATTCACTGGCCTACAAAACATGACCCCTTTCTATATTTGACAATCTCCTTGTTTTTGGAGTCCCAACCAGGTGAACAACATTGCCTTGCACCATGAGGAAAGTCAGGGTATAAATGTTAAAATAAATAAATAAGATGTTGTTTACTGAGCCAACAGTGGCAACTCCATGTAAAAGCACAATACGGATCCAATTCAGATTGGGATTGTGGCATGAGGGGAGGGGGTTCTGCCTTCCCTAGGCCTATTCTTGATGTCCCAAAGATATTATTTGCTCCACATGGGGTCTGCATGTGCAATCATTCGGTGCATGTGCAGCCCCACAGAGGGGCAAATAATGCCCTTGTCATGGATGGTTGCTGGTCTTGACCAAAAAGATAATGAAGACTGTTTCTGCAGGCCATGAACAGAGTTGTCCTAGTCTCTTAGCTAAACAAGCCAAATAGGGAGTCTAGAGACCCAGAATAGATTGCCTTGGAGAGGGATAAGAAACAAAGAAGTAATATAATAACACAGTCTTTCATAGATTAGGAACACTCTAGCACATATCAAGTGTGTTTGGGGCCCAAGTGCAAGAAGTATCTGAGAATGGCAAGAATGGCCAACTTCACAGAAATAAAGATATAATTTGAAGAGGGGGTTATTGGTTGAAGGTCAACAGAGATTCATATGTGTGAGAAATTTGTAATTACTATTTTAAATATATTTTGTTATAATAAAAAGTAACAAGAATACACTAACAGCTTTTCTGTATTTCTGTATTTCTTTCTGTATTTCTTTCTGTATTTCTTTCTTTCTTTCTTTCTTTCTTTCTTTCTTTCTTTCTTTCTTTCTTTCTTTCTTTCTTTCTTTCTTTCTTTCTTTCTTTCTTTCTTTCTTTCTTTCTTCTTTCTTTCTTTCTCTGGGATTTTTATCCTGCCCGAACCCACGAACAGGCTCAGGGCGGCTTATATCATATTATAAAACGGTATATAAATACCAGAGCAATAATCCAATTAAAACATTGACATTAAGTTAAATTCTAACTAAGTAAAATTAGAGTAAATTATCTAAAATTCCTAATGACAGCAGTCCAACACACAGTAAGCTCATGCCAAGAGAGGGGCACTGAATCATTTTGATGGAAACTGGTGCTGATCCTGGCACCCAAGATGTCATAGGGCACTTAAAGCAGGGGTAGCCAGCATTATTTAAGGGGAGGCTGATGTTATTTGACATCTGCTGCTTCAACCAAAGGCCTGGTGAAACTGCTCTGTTTTACAGGCCCTGTGGAATTGCAACAGATCCTGCAAAGGAGCATGTTCCACCAGACTGGAGCTAAGGCTGAAAAAGCCCTTGCCTTGGTCGAGACAAGGTGAATGTCTTTGAGACCAGGGTCTACTAGGTGGTGTTGGTCTGAAGAGTGCAAGGCTCCTCAGGGCACATACGGGGAAAGATGGTTCTGCAAGTATGCTGGTCTTTGGCCACATAGGGCCTTGAAGGTCAATACCATAAGCTTAAATCTGACTCGGTATTCAACTGACAACCAGTGCAGCAGGCACAGCACTGGCTGAATGTGTTCCTGCACTGACATCCCAGTCAGCAGGCACGCCGCTGCATTTTGTAACAGCTGAAGCTTCTGAATCAGGTTTAAGGGTAGGCCCATGTAGAGCGAGTTGCAGTAATCAAGCCTGGAAGCAACCATTACATGGATCACTGTCACCAAGTCACAGGAGAAGAGGTAGGGAACCAGTCCCTGACCAGCTGAAGATGGCAAAAGGCTGATCTGGCAACATTGGTGAACTGGGCCTCCATGGAAAGGAGGATGCTTCACTGTTGACGTCAGTGTCAATGGTTCCCCATCAAGGGCAGGAAATCAGATTCCCAAACCCAACTCCTATGACTCAGGAACAAGACCTGCATCTTAGCTGCCTTAAGTTTCAGCCAGCTCTGTTATAACCAGTCAGCCACAGACTCCAAAGCCCTAGCCAGAATACCCGGGGCAGAGTCCAGCCATCCGTCCATCAACAGATACAACTGGGTTTCATCAGCATACTGATGGCAACCCAGCCCAAACCCTCTGATTTAACTAGGCAAGGAGGCACATGTAGATGTTGAATAACATTGGGGAGAGGATTGCCCCTTGTGGGATGCCACATACCATAGGGTAATGTGACGAAACCCTCTCCCCAAGCACCACCATCTGTCCCTGACCATGGAGAAAGGAGGACAACCACTGCTAGGCAGCTCCCCATATTGTCAGCAAGGCAGCGGGTCAGATGATCATAGCTGACCATATCAAACGCTGCTATGAGATCAAGTAATAACTATGTTTTTTTCAAGAGTTGTCACACCGCCTCTTTCTTGATGCACCATGGGAACATCCCTAATGATAGGGATAAGTTGATAATATCTCCCAGAGGTGCTCGAATTCTGTCTCTACAGGCTTTAACAAGCCAAGATGGACACAGATCAAAGAGGCAGATGGTGGGCTTTACAACCACCAAAGTCTTGTCAACCTCTTCCTGGGAGATATGGCTGAATTGGTCCAACACTGGACCGGAAGATGGCCAAGGGGCTTCCAGTACACGTAATCTTCATAAGAAAATCCTCAAGTATAGATAACTTAATATGGTATTTGAAGTTATATAATAACCAGTTAGCCTAAAATGTGCACCCGTATCAAGTGGGACTTCTAGTTATTGCTGGAAGATGATTTTAAAAACCTATGAATATGGGATTCTGAATTCATTGGTACCTTTTTCTTAGGAAAGGTTCCTTGCTTGTGAGCTGCTTATCTTTGGGTAGGATCTTTTAATGGACTGGTATAATGGCTGTCCTTTAATTATGTATGTAGAAGCAATGGATGGTATAATTTTCTCTTGAGTTCAACAGTGTTGAAATAGTTATGTTGTAATAAAAGGGTAAAATAGAAGAAAAGACTAAAAGTATTACTTGAAATTCCACACACGTTGAATAATACACCTTCAATGCACTTCAATGATCATTTCCAAGTGGATTTTCCCTTTCCAGACAGTAAAATCCTGTTGCAAACTGCATTGAAAGTGGATTGAAGGTGCATTATTCAGGGTGAGTGAAAATGCCATTGTTTACTATACCCATAACAAACCAAAATGCTGTTGAGGTGTACCTCTTGCCAGGAATTAAATGATCTGATACAGGAAAGCTAACTAGATGCCTAGGATTTATTAAGGATGCACCCATATCTTAATCAGGCCTAACCAAAGTAATTCAGAGAACTTCCCTAACTGTTTCTGTTGCAGAATATAGAATGGGAGAAAGACAGAAACCTCTACCCACCCCCCATGTTGTGGTCCCAATCTGAACTGGGCTTCTGTGGCACTTTCACATGGAGTTGCCACCAGGTACTCACAGCTGCAGTATGGATTCAAGTCCCCATGGCAAAGTCATATAAAATGTCACATAGTTTGGTGAAGTCAGCTCTGCACACACTGGCATTGTATTAGATGAATTGTACTTCTATGTTTTTACATCTGATTAATTGTAAGATGCTTTGAACACTGGATAAACTGGAATATATTTTTTACAAAACAAGTACAACATGCCCCAGAGCCAGTTGCAAAGCTCACATGATTTTGGGATGTACTCTGAGGTCAGGGTGACAGCATCAGGGAAACAGTGGGAGAAGGCACAGATGCATTTAAAATTGAGTTTAAAGCAATTGTGAAT
Source organism: Gekko gecko (assembly GCA_029375565.1). Lineage (NCBI taxonomy): Eukaryota > Metazoa > Chordata > Lepidosauria > Squamata > Gekkonidae > Gekko > Gekko gecko. The sequence continues at coordinate 70,999,020 of JAPDNY010000001.1, read as the reverse complement.
GCTGATAAAAAGAACATCTGAATATTACAACTTGCAACTTGTAATTCAATTGTAATTCAAATGGAAGAGTGCTCATATATCACTCAAAATATTACATGCCAAATCAGTAACACTAGTACATTTATGTGTTATTGCATGCACACAGACACACACATTCAGCAACTATTCATGTATCTCTGCCCTATACTGTGGGTAACTTACAACTACCCCCAACCTCTTTTCTTGTAGCTACAAGAGATCCAAGGATAACTATTGCTTTTCTATAGCAAAGCTGAGAGCAAATTACCCTATGATCTGCTCCAATACTAGCTAAAGACAGCAGATGTTTATAAAAGCACGGGTCCTTTTCAGCATGACCAGCAGGATTTACACATTCCCCCACAGTTTCACTCATGGCCCTTTTGATTCCTCCGAAAGGAATAAGTGAATGGGCAGCACATTCCACTTCACAGCAGTAAGTGCTGGAACTTCAAACCAGAGTGGTGTTTTGATTTTTAGAAATAAACTCCAGAGGAAGCAAATTCTGCCAGAACTTTTAATAATTTTTGCTAGTTTCAGACAGCATTTTTTTTTTAAAATCACCCTTTTTAAAAGAGAATAAAATGATACCCCTGCTAAGCAGCTTTCTAATCGGCACTAAATCAAATGTTGTCCCTGTGTCCTCTTCCTTTCTCTTTAGAGGAGAAAAAGAAAAGCCTCCCATTCAGACTTCCATGATTTTTTTCTGCAGAACCTCACTGCTCTGTTGTTTGACATTTCAAATGATCATAGGCAGTCCAAAGCCTCTTTGGTGCCAAGAGCTACCCAGGTATGAACACAGCCCTAAGAAACACCAATGAATAGAACAATAAACACTCAGCCTACAGGGGTCATCTCAAGGTCTTGATGCTCATTGTAGTGACATTACAAAAGTCCATGGAACATATCATGTCTCTGTTAGGGGAGAAGCAATTTCTGGGTCAACTAATTTTTAGGCTTTGTAAAATGTGTTTGCATTCATTACTTTTATCACCACCTTTGGCCCAAGTGCTACTGTACACTGGGGTCCCATGTTTCCTCTCAAGTTGCTGCAGACAGAAAGCATAGCTGCCTGTAGCCTCTTTCAGACTAGAGAAACAAATGGAGGCTGCCTACCAGCTGAGGTCTCTCTTGAAACTCAATGGATGTGTGTCAGTGCAGTGCTAGATAGGGCTGCCAATTAAGATTTCAGTACAGGAGGGCAAAGAGATCTTCTTGGAGGAAGGGAAGGCAAGATTCTGTGCAAGATTTAAAGGTCAACTATTACATAACCTGAGTACGTGAAGTGGCCTTATGCTGAAATAGCCCATTGGTCTATCAAGGGCAGCAGCTGCCCAAGCAGATCATAATAAGAGTCCTGCTGGATCAAACCAAAGGCCCATCTAGTCCAGCATTCTGCTCACTTAGTGGCCAACTGGCCACCTCTAGGAAGCCCACAAACATACCAAATTGTAAAGACTAAGCTGCAATTCAAGGAAGTATTGTGTTTTTTAATATCTCAGAATCACTTTAACAATATTACCAAATCTACACAGTGATTATTTTTTCAGACCAAGGGATGAAGACCTTTGGCAAGCATATACTACATTTTTTAAAAAAAATAGTTTATAAGGACAACTACATAGCGTGATTGGCATGCTTCTTGAGCCCTGTGCCCCTGCAATGTGGAAGGCAGCCAGCATGCTTCACTTCCTAGCATGAATGAAACACAGCCAGGATCACACAGGTGTATTTATCAGCCCCTCCATATGGGAGGGTTGAGCATGGCTAATGAAACTTGTGCTAACATTAAAGCCCTTCACTGAGATGCACAAATGACAGTAGCCACATGCAATGCTACCTCTAAGCTGTGGAGTCTTGTGAGCAAAAATTCTACTTTGTGAGCTATTGGCATTAAAGTTGTGAGCGAGTGATTTGTCTACTGCATAAATCAGTTTGTTCTGGAGCAATCCTTCCAGAGCGAAGACAAAAATCTGTGAGCCAGAGGCTAAAAAACTGTGAGCTAGCTCACGCTAACTCAGCTTAGGGGGAACACTGGCCACATGTTCACCTCCCATATAGAGCTACCAGTTCATACAACCACAACTTTAAAAAAAAACCTGCCCCTAAGGACAGAATTTTATTATTTTTTTAACACATTACAATACATAACATACAAACAATAACACATAACTATAACACAAACAGGGGTAGTAGAATTAAGGTAGTGCATACCTTAACTATGCCTAAGAAATAATCAACATTTACTAATTTTATAATAAGTGAGAATAGCTCATGTCATTTCTCTCTTATTGGGTTATATGAAAGTACTGTTAGCCTGATTGCTCTTATTTATTATTGATAATAGGGGGAGTATGCGTAGTTATTAACAAGCAATTGACTGCAGGAGCAAACACCAGGGTATACAGAGGTCCTGCCCTTCCAGAAAGTATCAGCAACAGACAAGGAGACTTTACGAGGTTGAAAATAAAGTCTTTTACTGGAAATTCTTCACAAGCAAACAATACACAGTCTCACACACAATTACTCAAGTCTAGGAAAATAAAGAGAGATTCACAGCACAGTTGCATGAGCAGGAATTCATTGGTGGGGTGATATTTACATGTCCCTGCCATGTAGAATGTTCCTCTGGAAGAATGGAGGGGAGAAATTGAAAAAGGGGGCCACGTGGCCTGAACCAGCAGGTAACACGTGGAAACTCAGGCTGCAGACCTAGAGTTTAAAGATGGAGGCAGGGGATTGGGATAGCATGCTGGACATAAGAGGGTCAAAGCTTAGCTAGGGGTCGTAGCATAGAGAGAGAGAGCATGTGGTCGGGTAGCCCCTTTTATGCAGGAGGGTGGGGGCTGGCCATAATCCCTGGTCACACCTCCTGGTTAGTCCGTCCCTGAAAACATCCTATTGGCTGGAAGGTATAGGGGAGGGGGAGCTGAGGAGTGATCAGTATTGAGGGCTAGAAGCTTAACTCATGTATGGCACCTGGGAGTAGGCAGGATGAGTCACCGAGCTGAGTCCATTGTTCTCTTGATGGCATCAGCCAGGCTCCTGATGGCGAGTGATTAGTTGGTAGGCAACAATGAATAGTCTCTCTCTGGCTGACGTGAGGTTTTGCAGGTGAGGGGGAGGGAAAGAGGTTGCCTGCCTGTGTTGGAGGGAACTCCTAATGGCGAGTTTGGAGTTCTTTGTCTTCATGTTTTGGCGTGGTACTTGTTGCATACTGGGGAACTGGTCCATTCTTCCTCAGAAAAATGGCCTGGTAACCTTGGCTGGCCACTGAAGCAGCTTTGAATGCAAGGAGGGTGTCCTTGCTTAAGGTGCAGTCTCATCTGGCATCATATTGGGTCACCATGCTGTATAGTCCCTCTAGCATACTTTTGCACTGTTCATTATTTTATTACAGTCCTTAGAAGGCATTCAGAAGCCTTGCAGGGCAACAGTACTTTATCTTATAAATTGTCTTTCAGTTGTAACAGCCTATACATAAGTATTATACCACTCATAAAACCATGCCCATGTGTTTTGGAATACAGAGTCCAAGAGACCTTTCATCAATAGAATCAGTTTGTCCATTTCAGCTGCTTCTAAAACTTTGTTTAGAAATTCTTGTGTCGTAGTTGTCTCAGGCCTCTTCCAATATTTGGCATAAAAGATTCTTGCGGCTGTGGTTAGGTATGCAATAAGATAGCAATCATCTTTATTAGAGTCTTTCAGTAAAATATTCAATAACAATACCTCTGGTGTAAATGGTATAGTCATACCTAACACCTTTCGAGTCATTTCATGGACCTATGCCCAGTATTTTTTACTTATTTCACAATGCCGCCACATATGATAAAACAAACCCATTTATTTTCACATTTCCAACACTTGTTTGAACATTTACTATTATATTTCGCTAATCTCTTTGGTGTTATATACCATCTATAAAACATTTTATATATATTTTATATACATTTTCCTTGTAGGCTATAGCTTTTGTAAAGCCATACAACCACAGCTTGATTGCAAGTTTGGCCAGTTCACTAAGCTGCCACACAACACTCTAGGCTATCATGCGGTACCAAGGAAACATCTGAGAAACTAGGCCTATGGCTTTCTCTGCACATTACGTATTTATGTGCAGTCAAGTCACAATCAACTTATGGCAATCCCATCATGGAGCTTTCAAGGCAAGTGAAAATCAGAGGTGGTTTGCCATGGGCTTCTTCAGCAGAATCTTCTTTTATCACCTTCCAAGTTCCAGCCTTACTTGGCTTCCGATACTTGACAAGTTTGAGGTACAACATGCCTGTTTTCCTCCCTCCTCTGCACAATAGGAGACCTTTTTGTCAGGGTTCCCAATCACATGAACTGAACATATATTTCTGCACACACTGATGTGCTAATGCCAGGCTGGGAAATTCCTGAATATTTGCAGGTGGAGCCTGAGGAAGGCCAAGTTTGTGGAGGGGAGAGCTCAGCAGGGATATGATGCCATGATCTCTTTAGAATGGTGATCAGCTGTAATTCTGGGTAGGCTTGCCAGTCCCCAGGTCAGGGTGGGCATTCTCCCAATTTTCAGGGTTTCATCCCACTGCAGATCAGCTGGTCGGAGGGGGAAACCCCATCCCCAAACAGCCACATCCCCATGTGACTTCCCTGATGTGATGACATCACTCAGAAGAGACATCATCAGGCTGGGGGTGTCACACAGGGATGCTCTGGTTTAGGGGCAAATCTCTATGGTTTTAAGCTGCATTCTATCATAGAGTTTTTGCCCCCACACTTGAAGTCCCCGGCATGCTGTGGATGTTTCAGAATGCCTCCCAAATTGCCCTGCTGGAGTGATAAAGGAACCTGGCAACCCTAATTCTGGGAGAAATCCAGGCCTCACCTGGAAGGTTGCAATCCTAGGTGCTCATAGGTAGGTTCAGTGATAGGTTTAAATGAATATAGAATCATAGAATGTTAGAGTTGGAAGGGATCTTACAGGTCATCTAGTCCAACCTCCTGCACTCTGCAGGAGCGTAGCCAAAAGGTAGCCCTACATACCTACAACATACCCAAAAGATGGTCGTCCAGCCTCCGCTTGAAAATGTCCAGGGTAGGAGCATCCACCACCTCCCGAGGCAGACCATTCCACTGCTCAACCACTCTTACAGTTAGGAAGTTTCTCCTGATATCTAGCCGGTAATGACTCCCTTGTAATTTCCACCCATTAGATCTAGTCTTGCAATCCAGAGCAAGAGAGAATAGATCTGCTCCATCTTTTACATGACACCCCTTCAAATACTTGAAGACTGCAATCATGTCCCCTCTAAGTCTTCTCTTTCCCAGGCTAAACATACCCAACTCTTTCAGCCTTTCCTCATAAGACTTGGATTCCAACCCTCTCACCATCCTGGTTCCCCTCTTCTGGACACACTCCTGCTTGCCAACATCCTTCCTAAAGTGTGGTGCCCAAAACTGGACACAGTACTCCAGGTGAGGCCTGACCATAGCAGAACAGAGTGGAACTACCACCTCCCGTGATCTGGACACAATGCTTCTGTTCTGTTAATGCATCCTAAGATTGCATTAGCTTTCTTCACACCCATTGCAAGCTCATGTTGAGCTTGTGATCAACCAGAACACCTAGATCCCCTTCACATGTGCTGCTGTCAAGCCAAGTCCATCCCGTTCTATATCTGTGCCTTTGATTTTTTGTGCCGAGGTGTAGGACTTTGCACTTATCTATATTGAATTTCATTTTATTTGCCTCAGCCCACTGTTCCAGCCTATCTAGATCATTTTGAATCCTGACTCTGTCTTCTTCAGAATTAGCAGTCCCACCCAGCTTTGTGTCATCTGCAAATTTAATAAGCATCCCCTCTATGTCTTCCTCCAGGTCATTTATAAAAACATTGAACAGCACCGAGCCCTGCGGCACTCCACTCGAGACTTCCCTCCACATAGATGCAGAGGCATTTACGAGCACTCGCTGGGTACAATTTTTCAACCAACCATGAATCCATCCAGTGGTCGCACCATCCAGCCCACACTTAACCAGCTTATCCTCAAGGATATCATCAGAAACTCTGTCAAATGCTTTACTGAAATCTAGATACACTATATCCACAGCATTGCCAGAGTCAACCATTTTAATAACTCTGTCAAAAAAGGAGATAAGGTTGGTCTGTCATGACTTATTCTTGATAAACCCATGCTGGCTACTACCAATTAACTCATTCCATTCAAGTTGCTCACAGACAGAGCATTTGATAATCTGCTCCAGAATTTTTCCAAGTATTGATGTCAAGCTGACAGGCCTGTAATTTCCCGGGTCCGTCTTTTTTCCCTTCTTGAAGATCGGGATAACATTCGCTCTTCTCCAGTCTTCCAGCACAACACCAGTACTCCAGTACACCTCAAAGATTAGAGCCAGAGGCTCTGAAATAACATCTGCAATTTCTTTTAGCACCCTGGGATGCAAGCCATCTGGCCCTGGAGATTTGAAAGTATTTAAGGCAGCCAGATGCTCTCTAACCGTTTCCTTACTTACTCTGGACTGACAGTTCCTCCTTCCTTCATATGCCCTGCATTCTTCAGTTTGTATACAGCTCGCCTTACGGTTAAAGACTGATGCAAAGTGGGAGTTGAGTAATTCCGCTTTCTCTTCATCCCTTGTTAAGACTTGACCATCTTCCCCTAGCAATGTGGAAGCTGGAGTGGAAGTTGGAGTGGAAGCTGCTGCTGGAATCTCATTCGTGCTGTTAAACCTCCTTCAGATGTATGAACAGGGCTACAGTAATCAATCAGTGAGCAGTGAATGAGACACGTATGGAATTCTTTGCTGATATATTCTGTTTTAGGTGGCCTCACACATGCTTTCTCCACACATTTGACTTGTAGGCTGCATCCATACATGCACAGTGATGTATGTACATGACTTGTGTGCTTATAGGTTCATGTCTAGAAAAAACAGCTGATGCATGGTCATGGATATGGGTGATTCGGGCTGAAATCCTACTGTGCCATGACACTTGCTGAGTGACTGTGAGCTGGTCTCTCTTAGCCTAACCCACCACACAATGTTGTTGTAAGGACAAAATGGAGGAGGGAGACCAATGTATACCATCCTGAACTCCTCAGAAAAGTGCAAAATAAACATTTACCAAAAAAAAACCCAAATAATAACAGGGCACATGCAAGCTTGAGACTCATTCTTGCACCCCAGAGAAAATTAAACCTACATGCTAAGCTGAAAAATCAACCAGCCCAAAGCAATTTAGGAACAGTAGGGACTGGGCAGAGTAGAAGGATATGATTCAGTATATCCACTGAATACAATGACAATCAAGTATGTGTAATCACATGCTAGACTATTCTAGAGGTATATGAATCTGAAGGGACGTTCAAATGAATAGCTCCTTCACTTCTTGCCTGTGTTGTCTGGAATTATTTGGTTTCCATTTTTCATCCAGTCAGGTCCATAGCAAAACAATCTTTTTTATAGGTACAGATATTTGTTTGAAAAGCAATTTATGTTAAAAATCCTAACTACCCCCAATTGTACTCTCACAAGATAGCACTGGTTTATAGAGAAATTATTGATTACCCTATAGAAGTAGAGTAAAACAACACAATCAAGGCTTTTTATCACTAACTATACTTATTAGCAATTGGCTGTATTTTTATTATATTCTCCTCATTTGCCATAGAGTCTCCTTTCAAAGCAGTTCACTATTTAGGGCTATGAATGTTTCCCAGTACTCAGGCAAGGTTGCGGCAAACCTTGACTTATTTACAAAGAGATGTGGAGTGGAGATAAAGCTACTTAATAATCCACCAGTTCTTGCTAAACACATTTTCCTCCCATGTCTTCAGTGAAAAGCAAGTGGAAAAGCACTCTAATTTGCCATAAAAATTCTTTCGTAGCTTTCTCTTTCATTCAATAGGCAGCTATTTGAACCTAGGTATACACAGAGAAGTTCAAATGGATGGATCTCAGTACTCATCATCACAATAAAAACCATCCGTTTAAGGTTATCAGGGGAAGAAAAATACAAATGCAAGTCTGAAGGGAAAAAAAATTGTGCAGAAGCCGTAACAGAAGGAAGGGCAATGGAAATCGGAACTCAAAAGGTGTGTTTTGAGAAATCTTCACCAGCTGACATCTGGAACACAAAAAAGCATGAAACATCCGTGAGACTACTCAGACTATCCATAGGAAAAACTGTCCTCTCTAACAACATATGTTTCAATACATACTACACCTTTTCACAATAGCGAGTGGTTGACTGCACTCCAGTCCAGATCCGTGTCAGGTTCCAAAGGGTGGTCAGGTTGGGGGCCCCAGACCAGGAAAGCACCCTCCATCAATAGCACTGCCATTTTTCATGGCCGACTCAAGAAGGGTGGAGGGAGCATGAGAGAATTCACAGTCTTTATGCCCCATTTCTTCCAAATTAAAGCCCCAGCCCAGAGCACCTTGGGAAAGGGTCCTCAGATCTTGCTGTCAACATTCGTCTGTGCGGAATCATACAGATACAAAGGAAGGGTGCATGGGTAGAGCTTTCCCCAGCATTGAACAACCTATCTACAGTCAGACAGCTACAGCAAATCTGAATGAAGGAATTCAGGTTTTCTGCACAACATACTGAAGCAGCACAGATTTCCTCTTCTATAAGGGTCCTATTTTCCTTTGTTTTTGGTCACTTAAGAACAGTACCTGCTGCTCTCAGATATATCCACATTCTGGACTATGTGCTATAGCTGCTGTCTCATGGCTGAGACATGGAAGTCAGTCCATTTATTTTAATGTCTATGCATTCATTTCCCATTCTGGCCCCCTCCCCTCTCAGTTACCACCCCCAGTCAGCCAGTAGTTAGAGAGAGAGAGAGAGAGAGAGAGAGAGAGAGAGAGAGAGAGAGAGAGAGAGAGAAAGGAACCCCTTCCACTGGCCTGTCTTGTGTCTCACCCCATCAGTGTTACATTCTCTGCAGATAGCTGAAGGAAAGCACAAGACAGCAAACCCACCTTCAGTATCTGGTCTTCCAGGGAACATGACCAGGGAACAGTCAGGGTTGATTTCTTTTAGGATTGAATGATTTGATCTCCTTGCTGTCCAAGGGACTCTCAAGAGTCTTCTCCAGCACCATAATTCAAAAGCATCTATTCTTTGGCGCTCGGCCTTCCTTATAGTCCAACTCTCACAGCCATACATTACTACTGGGAATACCATTGCTTTGACTATACAGACTTTTGTTGGCAAGATGATGTCTCTACTTTTTATTATGCTGTCTAGGTTTGCCATTGCTTTCCTCCCATAAAGCCTATTTAATTTACTCTTTAAATCTGGAGTCTTTCTACAGTGCTGGACCTTGGTATACAAGTGGTGTGTGGTCCATGTACCTCTCTGGTCTCCCCTGCCACATAGCTAATTTCCCTCAACAACAAGGCAGGCTATTGGTGGTAACAGTCTGACCATTTTATATCTATTCTGTTTTGATTTCATTGCTTCCCAGTTTGTTGTTGGATCACTTCACAGTGCTGTGAGTAGGGTTTCCAATTCCAGGTTGCAAAATTCCTGGAGATTTGGGAGTGGAATCTAGGGAGGTTGGGGTTTGGGGAGAGAAGGGGCCTCAACAGGGTACAATGCCCTAGAATCCACCCTCCACAGCAGCCATTTTCTCTGGGGGAACTGATCTCTGTAATCTGGAGATCTTCTGTTAATCTGAGAGATCTCCACATCTCACCTTCACGTTGGCAACCCTGCCTGTAAGCTATAAATTCTGTAAACAGGTTAGGATAAGGGTTCTGTGCTCTGAGGTTCTCTGGAAACATCCTGTACCATACCCAGTCCATCATACAAGAGTAAGGTGGGATATTTCACCTGAGCTCCCAGGCCCATCCTCGTTGTAGCCTCCCTGTATACTGAGATGGAGACCCATATACCCTATCCTGTCCCTCAGCTGTAGTTTCTTTGGAAGTTGCCTGAGGCTCTGGGGAAGGAGAAGGTGGTACCAGAAAACTTACTCTGGTTACAAGTGGGTAGCTGTGTTGGTCTGAAGCAGTAGAACAAAGTTTTGAGTCCAGGGGCACCTTAAGACCAACAAAATTTTATTCAAGGTATAAGCATTTCCTTATATTGTATATTAATTTGCTGTTCAACTTCTGCCTTATATGTATGGACAGGTATGTTCCATTTCACCGTGTCTGAGGAAGTGTGCATGCACACGAAAGCTCATACCTTGAATAACACTTTGTTGGTCTTAAAGGTGCCACTGGACTCAACCTTTGTTTCATTCTGTTCACATAAGCTTGGGAGCTAACAAGTATTTAAAAATACATATTGTAAAGTACTGGGTTTCGGGCCTCATGACTCGGACGACGACATAAGAGAAGACGCGTTTATTCGTACTTCACATAAGACAAGAACACACAGTAACGGCCAGAGGCCAACTATATACAGTTAGGGGGGACGGCCCTATATTCCTATTGGCGGGTTTGAATCGCCCGCCAATGCTGCCATTGGTTCACTACTGGCGAGCTCAGGAACCTAGTCCCTATTGTTCTCAGATAGCGAAGCTTGGCTGTATTTCGCCAGCTCTGCCTTCTGATCCCAGGACACAACACCCCTCCCCCATAGTTCGTCTCCTATCAGGTGACGTAGTCTTTTAAGTATGCTGGTGCCCTCCGTTCTCTTAGCGAACGTCGGGGGGCCGGTACCGGACTGGCGGGGCCCCTATCGGGTGGTCCGCCAGCACAAGGAGCTTGGACCTCTGGTAGTAGCCGAGGCAGTGACGGTGGCGGCTGTAACGGCGGCGGCAGCGGCGGCGGCGGTTCAGCTGTCACCGGGGCCCCCTCTGGATTCCGTGGACTTTCTGGCGCTGGCTCCGCTGTCGGTGCTTGCGGTCGATCGGATGATGGGGCGGCGGCGGCATTTCCTGGTAACTGGATCTCTGTGTCGGGGTCTTGCCGCCTCCGGAGCTGGTCGACGTGTTTACGGAGGACCCGGTCCCCATCTGTTAGGACTTCGTATGACACTGGCCCGGTGGGTTTTAGGATGCGCCCGGCCACCCACTGCGGCCCCGCCCCGTAGTTCCGGAAGTAGACAGGGTCTCCCGGTAGGAAGCTTCGGGGCGCCTCCCTGTTCTCGATCAGCTTTCTCTCTGGGGCTCGGTCCGGGTGGAGTCTGTCTAATAAGGTGGTAGGGCGGCGGCCCATTAATAGTTCTGCGGGGCAATGCCCGGAGATGGGGTTTGGGGTGGTGCGGTATGTGAGAAGGAAGCGGGCCAGCCGAAACTCCCAGTCCCCCTCCGTTATGCGGCTCAGGGCCTCTTTGGCGGTGCGTACCGTCCTCTCCGCCTGTCCATTGGTTGCCGGGTGGAAGGGCGCTGATCGTATGTGCCTGATGAGGTTCCTTTCGAGGAACGCTTGGAACTCAGCAGATGTGAACGCTGCCCCGTTGTCCGACACGATTGTGTCGGGTAACCCGTGCGTCGCGAATATTTTCCGCAGGGCCCGTATTGCCACTTTGGCAGAGGTGGTAGACACTGGGCTTATTTCCACCCATTTCGAGTAGGAGTCTACCGTTACCATGAACTGGAGCCCCTGAAACGGCCCCGCAAAGTCTATGTGTAGGCGTGACCACGGCTTGTGGGTAGACTCCCAGCTTTGGGTTGGCGCTCTCGGGGGATTGGGGCGGACTTCCTGACACCGTGTGCACCCTCGGACCCAGGTTTCAATTTCGGCGTCCATCCCGGGCCACCACACGTAGCTCCGTGCCAGAGCTTTCATTCGTACAATGCCGGGGTGGGCCTCATGTAGCGTTTCTAGAACCCCTTGTCTCATGGGCCCCGGGATGACCACCCTGTCCCCCCATAACAAGCACCCTTTTAAGGCGGATAGCTCTTCCCACCTGGCTTTGTATGCCGTGAACTCTGGCCCTGTCTGTTCCGCTGGCCATCCCCTCACCACCCAGTTTAGGACCCGGGAGAGAATGGGATCTCGGGACGTGCGGGCGGCCACGTCAGCTGCCTGAAGGGGGGGGTTTGGCAGCTCCTCCATTAGCAAGACTGCGGGAGCCGGGGCCGGATCTTCCCCTGTATGCGGCAGCGGCAGGCGGCTCAAGGCGTCGGCATGACCCAGCGCCTTGCCCAGCCGATGCTCCAACTGGTACTGGTAGCCCGCTAAAAACAAGGACCAGCGCAACACCCGGGGCGACAATACCTGCGGCGTTTGTTTGTCCGCCGCGAACAGACCCAGGAGCGGCTTATGATCGGTTACGAGCGCGAAGGGCCGCCCATACACAAAGTTGTGAAACTTTTTAACCCCCGCCACCAGTGCCAAGCCCTCCCGGTCGATTTGTGCATAGTTCCGCTCCGCGGGGGACAGCGTGCGGGAGTAATAAGCCACCGGGACTTCCCTTCCATCCGGTAGCTTGTGTGCCAAGACTGCCCTGACCCCATACGGTGATGCGTCGCACGCAAGGATTACCGGGAGCTTTTCATCAAAGTGGGCGAGCACCGCGTTCGAAATCAAGAGTACTTTAACCCCCCGAAACGCCGCCGCCTCCCTCGCTCCCCATGCCCAAGGTGTCGCCTTATCCAGCAGCCTGTGCAGGGGTTCGGCCACGGCGGCTTTGTGGGGGAGAAAGGCATGGTAAAAGTTCAGGAGGCCTAAGAACGCCTGGAGCTCCACCTTGGACTTCGGGGCGGGGGCCTCCACGATGGCCTTCACCTTGTCCCTCGCCGGATGCAGGCCTGTTGCGTCTACCCGGTACCCCAAGAACTCCACCTCCGGCACCCCGAGGAGGCACTTTTCCCGCTTCACTTTCAGCCCCGCGGCTTGGAAGCGTCCCAGTACAGTTCGGAGGCGGGCGGCGAAGCTTTCCGGGGTGGTTGCGGCGATGAGGACATCGTCGAAGAATGGCGTCACTCCAGGGATCCCTTTTAACAAGTCGTCCATGAGATTTTGGAAGATCCCTGGGGCCACACTGACCCCGAACTGCAGCCACTTCACCCTGAAGGCGCCCCGGTGGGTTACAATGGTTTGCGCCTCGGCCGTGGCTGCATCCACCGGGAGTTGCTGGTACGCCTGCGCGAGATCCAGCTTTCCAAATATGCGCGCCCCCGCCAGTGTTGCTAAGACGTGGCTGACCACGGGTACGGGGTATGCGTGCGCCTGAAGTGCCTGGTTAATGGTGCACTTATAATCCGCGCAGATGCGGATTTCCCCGTTTGGCTTAACGGGTGTCACAATCGGGGTCTCCCATCGAGCGTTCGGGACAGGCTCTAGGACTCCCTGGGCCACTAGCCGGTCCAGTTCGGCCTCTATTTTAGGGCGGAGGGCCAGGGGCACGGTGCGGAAGCGCCGTCGGATGGGCGTCACTGTGGGGTCTAAGTGGAGCGACACCGGGGGCCCTTTATAACACCCCAGTTTCCCGTCAAAGACTTCGGGAAATTCCTTGCACACCGCCCCCCAGTCGCGCATCCCGCACTTATTCACTCCCCCAATTGTGATGCCTAGGGCCTCAAACCATGCCCGCCCCAGGAGACTCACGAGATTTCCCTCCACCACCACCAAGTCCAAGTTCCCCTCAAAGTCTCGGTATTGCACTCGGAAAGTGCCGACTCCCCGGATGGGGACAGGGTTCTTTTGAAAGTCCACCAAGCTTAGAGGCGATGGACGTAGAGGGGTCCCCCTGACGGGCAAAGTCTTTTTAAAGTGTCCATGGAAATGATGGACGCCGCCGATCCCGAGTCCACCTCCATGCAGCAAGGGGACCCCTCGATCCGCACGGTTACTTGGATCTTCGGGGTGGAGGAGAGGTTGGGGTTGGGGAGGCGAAGTACCTGCAGCGGTTGGTCGGTGAGGTGGTTCAACTCGGCGACCTCTTCCGACGTCTCGTAGGCGGTGGACGATGCGCGATGCGGTGGGGCCGACGATCTCGAATTCCGGGGGCCCTTGGATCGGCAGACCCGTGCGAGGTGTCCCTGCTTTCCGCACCCGTGACAGACAGCATCCCGGAACTTGCAGGATTTCCTTGCGTGGCCTTCCCCGCAGCTGGCACAGACGACCCGGTTGCCGGAAGGCTTGGCTGGCTCTCTGTTGGCCTGCTGGAACGGCGCTGGCCGGCGTTGTTGAGGTCTGAGGGCGAAGACCTCTTCCGTGTCCACATTCCCGGGGCTTGGACTCCTTCCGACCACATGGGCGGCCGCGGCCGGGCGTTCCCCTTCCGCGGCCTCGTGGGCTGTTGCGGCATCTAGGGCCTCGTCCAAGGAGAGCTTCCGGTGCCCAACCAACTTGCGCCGCAGCTTGGAGTCCGCCAGGCCCCACACGAACTGCGTCAACAGGTTGTCCTCCACCTTCGGGAATCCGCAGTCCACCGCGAGCGCCCTTAGTGCGGCCAGGAAGGTGGCAATGGATTCCCCGTGGGCCTGGACTCGCCTCTGGAAATCCATCCTCTTGGCCAGGAAGGTCGGCCGGGGGCTGAAGTAGGCATTGAGGACATCCAGGATCTCCCCAAACGAGCTCTCCAAGGCCGTGCGGGGCACCAAGAGGCTCTTGGCGAGGCGGACGGTTTGGGTGCCGCAGGCGTTCAGGAGGATCGCTCGTTTCTGGTCGGGGTGGCGGATTTCGTTGAGCTCCAAATAGCTGATGAGCTGGTCGACCCATGCGTCCCAGGTTTCTGGCTGCGACTGATCGAAGTGCTCCAGTGTTACATGAGAAGCGGCCATGGTTCTGTCTGGTAAGGCGTGCGCCGGGGCGAGCGGTGCGGTGCTGCTCTCGGGGTCAGCGATGCGATGCTCGGCGAGCGGTGCGGTGCTGCTCTCGGGGTCAGCGATGCGATGCTCGGCGGTGTCCTTTTCGTCACTCATAGAGTCATGGAAGGCGTTGAAATCCCACCTTCGTCGCCACTGTAAAGTACTGGGTTTCGGGCCTCATGACTCGGACGACGACATAAGAGAAGACGCGTTTATTCGTACTTCACATAAGACAAGAACACACAGTAACGGCCGGAGGCCAACTATATACAGTTAGGGGGGACGGCCCTATATTCCTATTGGCGGGTTTGAATCGCCCGCCAATGCTGCCATTGGTTCACTACTGGCGAGCTCAGGAACCTAGTCCCTATTGTTCTCAGATAGCGAAGCTTGGCTGTATTTCGCCAGCTCTGCCTTCTGATCCCAGGACACAACACATATTGGCCTGTATATCTTACCAGTCCACTGACTGAAGCATCCCTCCAGCCTTAGGCTCCTTCCTCCAAATTAAGCAGCTCTTCCTCGAATGGGGGAGGGCTTTTTAGCTGGGGAAACTTCCTCCTCCCTAAAGTAGGATACAGCCCATTTATTGGGATTAGATCTTGCCTTTTCAAAAGTCAGTTTACCAATGCTATAAAAAAAGATCCACACAGAGAGGACAATCGGAAAACCCATTTAATAGATTCACAGTTTTATTTGTAGGAGACTTGCCTTAATTGTAACTAGTGCATTCAAATGACATAATCAGATTCTGGATTTAAATTCATTCTGAGTGTGTCCCATTTCTTCAAGTCTCCTGAGCAGTGCCTGAGTGCTGTCTCTTGTCGAAGAGCTACAGCACTGATGATAGATTCTGACACCATCTCCTAAAGACCCCTGAAGTTTGTCCTAATTGATCCCACTTGGCTCATTTCCTAGACATCAGACCTGAATACCCTCAGCCTGGGCATATGAGGGTGTTTGACAAACAGTGCAAGATGGCAATCTTGCATTACTCCAAGAAACCGATTTGTCTTCTTCATTACTTTTGCATAGCTGCTCTCCCAATCAATAGCTGAGTAATTAAAATCCCCCATGATCAATGCTCTGGCCTGTTTTACATGCTTCTTTTATTGGGGGAGGGGGAACATTTCCTAAGCTACTTTCTCTCTAGTGACATCCTGGCATAATACAGCTACATTTATTGTCCTTACTTAGCCCCTGTCCAAACTGTCTCTTCTCTTGAGAGCAAACATATATATTTATATATATCATTTTCTGGTACAAGCTCTGGATTTTTGCCATTTTTCGTTGTGATTGAAAGTAGATGTCTGCAGTCCCTTAAGTAAAGGTGATGTCAATATTGAGCTTCTTGGTAGCTTTCTAAATTCAGATTCCGGGGACATTTTGCTTACCCTTGAAAATATATCATTAGTTTCCTAGTTAGCGACCTTATTAATAAACAGAAGCATACTCTTCTACATCCATTGAAGACAATGGGTTTAGAAGGATGTAAATCCACTGAGGAGAGCACTGTAAATTAGTCATCTAATGTGAACGTGAGACTCACAGTGCAATCCAAAGTCTCCCTTTGCTATCTTTTGCTTTCAAATTCATATTATTTCCTCCAACACCCAATTATTCACTGATTTCAGTGATAGTTAAGGAATCTGACTCTATATAAGACTGCAGCCTCTGGCTAAGTTTAGATACAATGTGAAACCGTGATTTATTTGGAATATTGTTAGTCAAATGTGACTTGCAGTTGATGAGTCCAATTCCAGTTTGCCTTGACAAATGCTGGTGTCATCAGCTAGAATGTCACCCAAAATGTGTGTTAAATTCTTCCCTTCTCTCCCCTATTGATCAGGAATACTGATCTCATGATAATAACACCATTATCATATGACGAGGGGAGCTCTGACTTTCAAAATCTCATACCCCCAAAATCTTGTTGATCCCTACGATGCTGCTAGACTCAAGTCTCATCTCAGGCTTCCATTTCAGACCAACACGGCTACCCTCTGAAACAACCCATTGTGAGCTTCCCTGGGACCTTTACTGAATTCACTGCAAATTCTGTTTCAATTGTCTTGGTCTGCCAGTTTCAACTGGCTTGGGTACTCTGCAATAGAAGATGGCTTCCAGTCTCTGATGTGGCTGACTTGAGCTGAGCAAGGACAGAGATTCCTCCCAGGGCAGCAGAGGCTCATATCCAAGGAGGGAAGAGAGGGATGTGCAGTCAGTCCTCATATTTCAAAGGGAGACAATGAAAATCCGTTGGACCAACTGACTGTTGAGATGAGGAAGGTAAAAACTAGGAAGTCCTTTGTACATTAAAAAAAAAAAAGAATATAGTGCTCCTCAGGGCTCTTTTTGTAGCAGGAACTCCTTTGCATATTAGGCAACACACCCTAATGTAGCCAATCCTCCGAGAGCTTACAGTAGCCCCTGTAAGAAAAGCTTTGTAAGCTCTCGGAGGATTGGCTACATTAGGGGTGTGTCGCCTAATATGCGAAGGAGTTCCTGCTACAAAAAGAGCCCTGGTGCTCCTTAGTAAGACTTAGGGTTGAACAAATGTTACTTACTTTGTTTCATTATATCTCCTTTACTTTTTGTCAATAGTTTTAGTTCACAGTTTTGTTGTCAGTGTTTTTAAGTTCTTTTTTGTATTGTGTAAGCCAACAGCACAATTTTAAAATGTAATTTACATGTAAATTGTATGTTGTTCATATATTGTATAATGCACATGGGAAGGTAAGCAGAGTCAGCCCTGGTTAGTGTTTGGATGGGAGACCACCATGGAAGTCCAGGGTTGTGATGCAGAGGCAGGCAATGGCAAACCGCCTCTGGATGTCTCTTGCCTTGGAAATCCCACAGGGTTGCCGTGTCCACTTGACTTGACAGCACTTTCCACTGCCATAATGCACATACAGGTAGCACTGGACATTGCATAATGTTATGAGGGAATTCTCTTCCAGTAATAGCTTATAGCAAGCAATAAAGAGATGATAGTATATCAGGATGGGTGGACTGAGAAGTGATAGACTGACAGAGAGATATATCCTGAACCCAAGACCCCATTCTGCTTACACACCCCATTAACCAAAAACTTTTGGAAACTGTGTCTTTTACTTTTGGCAGCCACTCTGCTTGTTTAAATTTGGGAATAACTCAGCCCATCTCTATTAATTAATTAATTAATTAATTTGCCATTCTGCTTGTCGGAGTTCTTTCAGATTCCCAAACTGTTTCCATATCCTCCCAAGACCAGTCAATCTGTCTATGGGAACAAGAACCTTTTTGCATATTAGAAAGCATTACTATGCAGCTTCTCATTTTCAGGCAAAGTCTGTGAAGCTTTTGTTTTCGATCATTCCTGGACTCTTTCCCAGCCTTTCATTTATTCCAACTATCATAGGCTCTTCTGTAAGAAATTTTAACCTGTCAACAGGCTCATTAAAAATCCATAGCCACTGTGTCCGCTAATCTCAGACTTTTCCTTTTAATTCTCCACATGATGGGGGAGATGAGGGAGGGAAGGGAAGAACTGAAACTCTAAAAATCCCATATTGGATTAAATTTCAAAATCGAATTTTCAAACATTCCTATCTAGCTTTGAACAAAGAATTTTCTAAACCTGCAGATGAACTCCTTTTTGCAGTTGTGTTTTCCAGTCTTGAGCATTGAATTTTTGTGAAAAATTTATCAGGGGATGAGTTGAGATTTCAGCTGGTTCCGGTCTCGATGTACTGATAGTTCAAAGACATTCATATTATCAGTTGCCACTAAATAGAAGACTGGATGTTTTCACAGGACTGAGGTCAAAGAGATTTCAGTGTTGGAGGGAGATTTGCATCAAGATTCAAAGGCTTTTGTAGGCATTCAGGTTTCAACTGCAAAAAGCAGAGTATTTCCTAAGCATATGTTGTGGATACTTTTTAAGCCTCATAAAAACCAAAGCTGTAATCACATAAAGGGGACAGCAGAGTTTCCCTTTTCTGAATACATATCTCTGTGCCCATGTTTTGCTTTAAGGCCCTGTTACAGGAAAGGTTTTACTTACTTATTTCTTTATACCTTGCTTTTCTCCCCAACCAAAACATTCTTTCCTCCTTCATTTTACCATTACAATGACAACCCTTTGATGCAGGTTAGACTGAGAGAGTGAGGCCCAATGTGCATTTAGCATTTGCTCCGCTGTTTTACCAAACCCACCTGAATCAGAAATTCCCCTCTACATTGCATGCCACTTTGTGTCACTGTGATTGGTTGTCAGATTTTATGGCAGTGTCCAGACTGAATGCTGCTTTCACTTCGTTTGATCTCCTGGTTTTATGGTAGCATCTGCATAGATTTATGGCCATTTTATGGCCATTCAGGGGTGTCTCTGCAGTCAGTATGGCATTGGTCCAGGGTATTTGCAGCCATTAATGTTGGCATGGACTTAGATGAACACTGAATGGTAGGATTTTTTAAATAAATACGTTTGTTAATTATTGATTTCTGTTATTTTTGACAGACTGAACTGTCCATTCAACAATTGCTGGCCAAGCAAAAGAAGCAGTGCAAGAAGGGAGAGAAAGTAGAACTCCAGTGGGTCATGTGAGACTATGCATATGCAAAAGGCCATGGCACTGAGCAGTATGGTCCAGGTCATGCCTGAAGTGACTTTCTTACATGACAACAAAGATGCCCCCCTCCATTACCCACCAGTTTGCCAGGCCATCCCTGACGCCTTTCCACATTCTTATACCCTTGTTGTTCTTTCTTGTGCAAATGTATTTGGCTCACTAGGATAAAATTTGAGCAACTTCATGATGGGGTTCACCATTCACCATCAGTGGAGGAGGGGCCAGAGGTCGAGGTTTCCATGCATTCGGTCTGGGGTCTCGTTTGAGTAAGCAATTGTGGTGCTGGTTGCTTTTGGACCTGCTGCTTTGCACCTTTTACTCACGACTCCCGAATCTCAGTTGAGAAATGGGCCCATGAATATGGGTCCCACCACAGTTTCCTATGGCCAAGTCCATCTCCTTCAGCACTTGCCCCAGTGGTGGCAGGTTCTCCATTGTAGTGGAGGCCTCTTCTGCAGCGGCATCAGGAACACCCCTGCCTTCCTCGTTGCTCATGGTGAGGTACGGGATCAAGGATTATAGGAGTTCTGACACTCTGTCAGAGTCCCACAACAATCAGTTCTCAACAACATTCCATCAGAAGGTTCAAGTTTATTGAGTACAGTAAAGGCAGGTCATCTATGTATACATACATCTGTGCATACATACATTTCAGAACTGATTGCAAATGCGTGGGGTGGAAACATATACACACTTCAAACTGGGGTCCCCTTATGGGTCTGAGCCAATCAGGAATTTGGCTGAAGCCCGCTTAAGCTAATGGGTTGTCATTCCCAGCAGAGCATCAATAGCATGGTACCAAGGTCACAGGCCTGAGATAGCAGATAAAACAAGGCAAGGAAAAATGAAAGTTAAGATTCCAACAGTGTACAGACTATTCATCAACCCGTTTTCCCACACACACACCTGCAATGTCAGCAGTATAGCTGACATATGGTGAGGAAAGAATAATTGAAACAACCCACTGAATAGCCATGAAGGGGTTGATGAACTGCAAACAGTCCACTGAAAAATCAGCTCACTATTTGCAACTGGTGGCCAGGATGTAGACCAAACCAATGCTTGTTCAAGCAGCCATCATTTTGCTGCATTCATTCATTAAGAGATATTGCACTATCATCGGCATAACAGATACTGCAAAATCCATTTGCAAATAATTGCTATAGCAGAAAATTTGCACAGTATCCAAGATGCACAGAATCAGTCTTAACGTTAAAAATCCTCCTCTGTAAACTGGAATTGGAGGAGTGAAACACAGCACAGAACAATATTCCAGGATAACAAAGGAAGGACATGAAATAGATTTGATTTTATTTATTTATTTACAAAATTTATTTCCTGCCTTTCTGTCCTCAAATTTACCCCTAGAGAGATTCATATATTACTGAGATCTTAATTGGGACAAAATATGAGGTGAACAGTATTAGCAGGGGAAATCGCATTAATCAAAGAAAACTGTGGCAATTGAGTGCTTGTTTGTTGAAGCATGTATAGTAAATTCATTGTTGACTTTGATTTCAGAATATGCAGTGGACAGCTAAGTTCCTGAATTCAGTACAAGAAGAATTACAGAGGGGAAACCTGCCCTAACCATCCTGATCCTCCATTGCTGACAGTTGATTTGCCACAATTTTTTTTGAATACATTTCACACAGTGCTGTTTACTGAACTTGACGGTAGGAAAACTAAAATAGTGAGAAATGTCTCTGTGCTCTCTCTCTCGCTCTCTCTCTCTCCCTTTATTATACTTTGTCCTTCCTTTACTGCCCCTTCACACAATTACCCAGCAGCAGCCTTTAATATCCTCCTGCTTCTGCTGGAAAGAGGCTGTTTCTCCTGCCCTGCACACTCATCCAAGGCACTCATCCTGCAACTCGCTCACAGCTGGTTCTCCTCCTCCTCTGTTACTCCTTCAATGCCTGAAACCAGCCATCTGTCATCAATGAACCTCTCATATCCATTGATCTTCCCCAGCACATAAACCTGTCTGTGTAATTCCACAGTCCAATCTCCAAGTGCCACAACTAACTGGCAAAGTAGGCACCCAGAGCCACTGTGCCATCTCTGCTTGGCACAGCAGAAGCTGTGTAGCGACTGGCGGCAGCAAACCCTGCATTTGAACAAAATGCATGCAAATAGAGGCAGCTGAGCTTTGTTTGAATGGCAGGCTGAAAGAATACTGAAGACAGCAACCAAGAGCTACAAATCTTACACTCTGCAACGGCCCACTAATCTACAGCAACTTGATTGGGGTCAGGTTTGTGCTATATCCAAGACTGTGCTGCACTGCTAAGCCAAATTCTTACCCATCTGCTGTTCTCCAAGCTGGAAAAATAAAAAGGGAAAGGGGATGGTACAAAGTCAAAACATGAGCGATAGACAGTAGTGTGGTCCTTAAGCTCCCTGGCTACAAGAAACATCGAGACAAAGGATTGAGTCATTCCTCAGGCAATAGAAAGTACGTGGTAAATATATGCAAAGTTCATTATTGACTAAGACACTGACTAAGAAATGACAGAACACATATCAGACAGAGCACCCAAGCCCCAGCTGCCCTCCCCTAAAAACATCTACTTTCTCCATGCCATTACAGAAACATATCCATTCTCCAGTCATCTTCAGAGACATGCTGTGGACAATCAACAGTCATGTGCTGGTCCTTGGCCTGTCATTCCCCATGTGAACTGTTCCTGTCTCAGACTATAGCCAATGCAAACTTTAGCCTTTATACTGCAAGGAAGAGATTGATGCTTGGTGTGAGCAAACTGTCTCTCAGGACAGCTAATTCACTGAAACCAATCTTCTTTTTGAGGAACCCCTAGTCAGCTTCTATGGAACCCCAGATCCCCCAGAACTCTGTTAGTAAACCAGTTTTCTATGCAGAATCTTTTTTACTCACAATGCAGGGTCCAGGCTTTCTTAAGAGACATCATATTTTTTTTCTTAAAGCACAGTACAACTTCCAACATATCAGCTGGCCTTCTTCACAGAAGTTGCAGAATAGGTCTGTGTTAGTTTCTCTGCTGTACGTGAGCACAATATTGCTGCAGCATAAATCTCAATGACATTTTTGTGTAAGACATTTACATGAAGAGTGGCTGATTGATTTTTAAACCTTAGGAATCTTCCTGTTTGAACCTCTCTCTCCTCCACCTTTTATAAAAGCTCCAAATCAAACAAAGCATATGATGGAGCAATCTTGATTAAATTATAATATCTTTATAACTTTGTAAATGTATGGAGAGAGGATAAGAAGAAGGGGGAGCATATTAAGTGAGCTATATTTAGCCTGGAAGCCTTAAGATCTTCTCATAGATCTTTTGTGTTTGCAATGGGACTATAGAAGCACTTCCCCAAATGAGTCAGATATTGTGTTCTGAATTAAAGTCAGAGGCTTACTTTATACTGAAAAGTATGTTTATATATACCTCATGAACAATGAGAAGGGTGTGGGATAGACCCAGTATTGTTGCCCAGCTTCTCCTTTGCACTATCACAACACAATCCTAAGCAGAGTCTCATTCTTCTATGTCCATTCACTTCGATGGACTTGGAAGGATATAAACCTGTTTTAAGATTGAGCTGCCATTCAGTGAGAAGATGGTTCAGGGATCGCCTGTGCCTCTCAGCAGTGAATTCCAGAGCATCATTACTTCCTTCCTCCAGAATGATTATGGTACCATTCATTGGATAGGAATACATTTATGAACAGAGAGAGCTGACAAGCAGTTTAGGTATTCTTTAAAATATTCTATGGCTGAGTGTTATGTCATCCTTCATTTCTACACATAAAGATTTGCCTGCATAATGTATTTGGTTGCCTGAGGTCTTGAACAGTATTCATTCTGGAACAATTGTTAAATTGAGCTGAAAACTTCTATTAGGGCATTATGCATCCACTTCCTCTAGGAAGCAGCATCATTTTAACCAGTCTTGCTTAGAGTTGCCAGTTACCCACCGGGGGAAGGATATCTCCCACCCCCAGCTCCTGTTGCTATTGCTGTTCCAGAGTCCAGCAGGAGAAAAAGCACAAAATTACTGTAGGAGTGTATTACTTCTAGGGAAAAGCCTCAAGTGATATATTGTGTATTTAGGAGTCTCTGGAAACTCTATGGTAAAACTATAGCATTTCCAGCAATCCATAGAGAGACATGAGTTTTAAACTTTTTTTTCTCTTTGGGCAAAAAACAGGCAGAGGGGGAGTCAGTTCAATTGTTTTCCTGCCTCACCTTAGTCACCTTTTTAGAAATGCTAATAGGTCTAGCTAGAGATAATGGGGTGGTCCAGCCCCCCACCCAAACAGGGAACAGAGATTTTGAGGTATTAAGTACAAGAAAGACTTCAGGAAGAAACTCCTGGAGACTTCAGGAAAAGTTTCTTTGACCCAGCCTGACCTAGTCAATGGGAGGAGAAGGAGAGATGATAAAACTCCTGAGGGCAAGGAAGAAGGTCTCTTTTGTGCTGATTCCATTGAGGCAGACAGAACTCTTAACTGAGGTCTGTGGGAGGCACCCATTGCCATGTGCTGGCTCATGCACCTGAAAGGGGCTTCAAGGTAACTCTGTAGAACATCTGGTAAATTTCTAAGCTAAGGAGCCTGCATTATATTTAACATTGGATAGGGCATTTATAGAGGGAGGAACGGAGGAATTGTTTTACCCTTTTCTTTTGAATCCCTTGCTCAGTCATGTGCTGTACTAGAAGTATGCTTGTGAACGTTTTCTTTTTAGTAAATACTTTATGATTTTAAATCCTGGTGGCGATTCTCTGTGTCATAAAGACGTCCACCATTTTGGACATGCTATTTTAAAAGGGGGGCCAAGAGGAAGGGGAAGGCAGTCAGTTGTCAAGTGGCTACTCCCCCAGTGGTGCACAAGTTAGCAGTAAGCTGCCTCATGATAATCAGCCACTGGATAGCGGGAGACACAGAGGCAAGGCCTTAGAACCTGAAAGGGAAGCTGGGAACCCTGACCCTCCCAGTGGGCAATTCTTACAAAGGTCAGGTGGTAGCAGTGGTTGAACAGAGAGAGAAAAAAAGCCCTTCAGTGTGTTGGGAAAACCCTGGAGGGCAAGGTGGAATACAGCCTTAGGGTCAATGCAGGACCATTTCACCACAGTGCCCCTCATATCCTTGACCCCCTAGACTTCCAGTGCCCTCTAGACAGCTGGCAACCCTAGTGTGGCTGCTGCTGGCAGTGGTAGAGGCAATGTAATGAAAAGGAGTATGCAAGATGCTCAAACATTTGTTGGAGATTAAGCAAGACCTAGCAGTTCAAAAGCAAGAAATTGCAAGTAGATAAATAGGTACCGCTTCGGTGGGAAGGTAACAGCATTCCGTGTGCCTTGGTGTTTAGTCATGCCAGCCACATGACCATGGAAACGTCTTTGGACAGTGCTGGCTCTTCAGCTTTGAAACAGAGATGAGCACCACAACCCTAGAGTCAGATTCGACTGGCTTTTGAGCAAGGGAAACCTTTACCTTTTAAGCAAGATATTCAGAAAACATGACACTTAAATCAGAAAAGACAAATTAAGAAAGGGTCCATCAAGAGACCTATGTTTATCTTTTTTATTATTATTATTTTATATTTTTATGTACATTACATTCAAACCCATCCCTATTCCCATACATGTTGTATACTCTGCCCTCCCTCCCCGCGAAGTTTATATGCTATTTCTGTATCTTCGGCGAAGATCCCTTATATAAGTCCTCCTTCTGTCCTTCTTGCTTCATCTATTTCCTCGTATCCAGTTGAGCAGAGTTGGTCTTTAAGTCTTCTTCCTTTTTAATCCTTCTTAATTTTCTTTTCTTCTTCCTTATGCTCTTTAAAATCGTAGCTGAAGATTGTTCATGTTCTGAAATCGGAAGTGAGAAGTTTTAATATGACTTGGACGGTTATTTTTCACACATATATTCATCTTCACTTTCTTGCTTTCTGTCCCTCCCCCCCACCTTAACTACTTGTCCCTTCTAGCCAGGGGCACAAACCTAGGAGCTTCCACTGAACGTCTCGCCTTTGACCTTCCATGACCCATTTTAAGTACAAATGCCATTTTTTCCTAATCTTTCCTATTCTTAATTCCCATAGTTGATCTTGGTTAGAGATGGCTATTATGTCTGGTTGGATATATTCAAATAAATAATTCTGCCAGTTTACCTCTGTCCATTTGGTTTTATCTTTCCAACCGAATGCTATTACTGCTTTGCCAGCTAGCACCATTGCTTTAAATAGATCGTGTCCTCCTTTTCCGATAACTTGGTTTCCTAAGGTGCTACTTAACCTCAGTTTCAAGTCTATCTTTGGTCTTATTGCAAAAAACTTATAAAGCTGCTCTGTCACTTTCTGCCAAAAACCTTTAGCTTCTATGCACACCACATATGGGTGTACCATCCTTTCCCATTCCTGCAGTGTCAACAGTTTGAGCTTAGTTGTGGGAGCATATTAGCTAATATAGCCAGAGTTCTGTACCATTTGGTGTAAAATTTTAATTCCAGTTCTCTAAATTTATGTACTTTTATCTCCTGTATACCATGTTTATCTTTTGGACAACATTTGCCATTTGATATCAGGATTTCTTGGTGGGTCTCTAAAGCTTGTTTTATCCTATCGAAATTATGAGGGATGCACATTGAACAAGCACTCCTTTGCTACTCCTAAAAATACTTTCTCAAGGAAATCCTTAGGAGGAGGTCTATATGCACTTCAAATGGAATTTCCAGGGAATCATGTGTCCTTTTTATACTACTGATAGACAGTACTCACACAGATCATTAACATACCAACAACAAAGACACAAGATTTACACTTACTCTAACAATTGGCCAACAGTGTGCTACTGCTGCCTATTCCCTTTTCTGCTGAAACCCTTCCTAACACATACTATGTAGGTTAGTCTAGTACTAAGCCTTGTGTGCTGACTGTTTTATAAACTTCTGGCAGCTGGAATGTTCATAAACATTTCATAATGCGTCAGGAGCTGAACCATTGACTAGAGATGCCCCATTTCTATATAATGCAGCAGGAGTTCTCAGAGTCAATAGATGGGAAGGCTGAAAAATGCAGTCTGAAATTGCCAAATGATTTTTTTTCTTGTCAGATTTATCAAAGCTGTGCTAAAAAAATAAAAGGCAGTATTTTGCAGCAAATCTACATATTCTGGGCTGTAATTTGACATCTCATTTATCTCTCCGCAACCACTGTAAATGCTCCAAAAGATCATCCAAAGTTGGCTTTACAAACAGATATATAGATAAAGTTACAGCAAAACAACACAGGAAAAAAGAACAGATGAAGAGCCCCAAAGTGTTGGTTTCGATTGGGGGGGGGGGGTTAGTAAGTCTTTGCATAGCAAACAGCGCGTGACTCTCTCACAGAATTAGAGCCAACATGGGTCATAAACAAACAACCCATTTTGGGACAAACTGGGAACTATTTCTGAAGCCGTATGTAGTGAAACTGATCCAAAATGGCTTGCTTGTTAATCATCTTTCTGACAAAGGGCATATTTTTTCCCCTATTTGATACACAGTGACTAAGTCCCTTGTGACTTAGTGGACGTTGCTTACAATAATAACAGACAAGTGTGAATCTTATTTCATTACTTTTCGTGATCATGTCTAAGAGAAATACAATTCATATAGCCATCTGGTCCCACTGTGAAATCAATCAGCAATTTTTCAAAAATTTCTTTTAAACCACTAGAGAGTTGACAATACGTGCACCTTATTTATTATAATTTGGTTTTATACCATAGTTTCCAAACAATTGTAAACCATCTTTCTTGTTTTAAAGCAGAGATTGAATTATGTCAAATTCCTATGTTTTCTTCACATAAACCAGTAGCTTCGTTTTTCCAGTTCCTCACTAGAGTTTTTCTACCTACAACATTTCCAACTCAGGCTGACTAGGGAGTGTGTCACAAGTCAATAGATACCTTTAAAATGTTATAGCCATGTCTAAAGTATTTATTTATTTACTTTCTCAAATTTTACCCTGGCCTCCCAGCTGAGGCCGGCTCAGGGGGACTTACATAAAATCAGCATATATATGCAATTAAAACATTTAAACCAAGCTAAAACTGATTAACAGTAGCATAATAAGTGCTAGTTTGTTGTTATAACTGAGTCAACGATGGCTACTATATAAGTTCTTTCTTCCCATAACTGGCTCCTAGATCAATTTAGGGTATCTTCCAGGTGGTTGGCATACGCTGATGTTATAAATTCTAGAGACAACAGGGCTTCCTATCTTTTGACAACTAGTTGTTAGTAAAATTCAATGGTGTTCAGTGCCCCCAATTCAATGCCCCCAATCCTCCATTTACTAACAATTCAGTAAAATTCAATGCCCCCAATCTTCCATTGTTTCCTATGGGAATGGGGAAAAGGCAGGCAGCAGTATCTCATCAAGAAAGCCAAAAAAAAACCCCAAACCCTGAAAATTTTCAGGGGGGGGTTGGCATTCAGTATTCAGCAGCTGAACCAGCTCAGGGGATCTGATTCGGTATGCTGAATACCCAAAAAATGCTGGAAAAGGTTTTTTCGGGGTTTTTTTTCTGGTTCTGCTTTACCAAATGCACACCTCTAAGTATGACCCACAGAAAAGAGCCATCAAACTGTGGTAACTTGACAAAAACATCTTGGTGATCTTTATTTCTGGGTAAACATGCTCAGGAACACACTGCAGGTTTCCAGATTTTATTCTGTCTTCTAATATGACTGCTGGCTCTGCAGGTATGTAAGTAACTTTGCTCTGCAGGTATATAAGTAACCAGTTTTTGTTACATGTGAATCTTTCCCCATGAAAAACTCCCTCTTTTCCAAGGCACTCAGAGAAAACTGGGCAGAGAAGTTTACACAGAACCATCCCATTGCCTTCATTCTGATGGACTCACTTCCAATCATGTGCGGTTCAAAGTGTAGAGGTTCAGCCTACCCCCACCCCCATTTTTACTGTGAAGTAGATTCCATTGACTTCAAAATTATTCCCAACTAAGTGTGCAGAGGTGGTACTGGGAATCACAGAAGTAGGGCAGCAGAAGTCCACCACCTCCTTTTGTTTGGGAGGGGCTTGCTGGCTGACTGAGATGGGCAGACACATAGATGTGCCACAGCACAATTTTCTGCTTGCTTTCTCAAAAGTAAGGCTCATGGAGTTCAATGAAGCTTAGTCCCAAGTAAGTATGCACAGGAAAGTGTTATGAGCAAGCAGGAGAGGTGAGCAAGAGCAGGATGAGCAAGTAGGTAGCACCTCCTTGGCTCCAGGGGTGACTCTCATGGACTCAGGGAAATGCCACACTGTGGAGTTTTGAAATGTGATAAGAAACTGGTTTCATGAGAATTGGTGGAACTAACTTCTCATTGGTATAGTTTGGTGTAGTGGTTAGGAGTGCAGATTCTAATCTGGGAGAACTGGGTTTGATTCCCCACTCCACCACATGCAGTTGCTGGTGTGACCTTGGGTCAGTTACAAATTCTTTCAGAGCTGTTCTCTCAAGAGCAGTTCTCAAAAGAGCTCTCACAGTGCCACCTACCTCACAGGATGTCTGTTGTGGGGAGAGGAAGGGAAAGGGATTGTAAGCCACTCTGAGAACCCAATCTCTCTTCTTCTTCTTCTTCTTCTTCTTCTTCTTCTTCTTCTTCTTCTTCTTCTTCTTCTTCTTCTTCTTCTTCTTCTTCTTCTTCTTCTTCTTCTTCTTCTTCTTCTATTTCATACACACATTCCCAGGTTCCCTGCTGTTGGTGTATGAGGCCCCATGGGTGCTTTCTGCCTGTGTCCCATCAAAACCTGGAACTGGCCCTGTAAATATATGTAAGATTATAAAATATGCCTCATAACCTCTTTGTGAAGCAGGTTAAGATGAGAAATAGTGAATTGTTCTGCTAAGGTCCATAGTTTTGAGTAGGAATTTCAACCTATGTCTCCCTCATATCAGTGTAAGCTTCAGTTGGTACCACATTGGCTCTATGTATTCAAAGTGATAGAGATAGAGATTCAGGAGTTCTCCTCAGAGTGGTGAGGTCTTGTATTGGAACTAAGAAAGGTCAAATTGCAGGAAAGCAATGTTTTAGACATAGAGTTACTAGCCATCTTGAGCCAAAAACTTCACAGTTAGTTATGTTTGATCATTCATCAGTTTGGCTCATGTTATGCTCACTGGTGATGATCAGAGAGTTGATCATTTACTGAGATGTTCAGATGCCTCCTTATGTATAATCAGACTGCTTTCTCACACAACTAAACTGTTCATTCAAAGCTGCCATCACCCACTCATCTGCTCCCAGCTTCGATTGCTAAAGGGTGTGTGTGAGGTTTTTGTATTGAAAATTACTACTTAGATGTCTTCTTATACCTTTGCTAATCTTAGCTTAGCTTAGATGTCTAGCTAATCTTTCAGTCACTTCTTGTGTTCATTGTACAAACAGATGCCATTGTCTCCAAAGGAGCAAAAAGCAGGCAACTCAATATATCCAGTGCTGTTCATGCAAAGGATGCATCCAACCTCACATGTACAAAGAAGGGACAAACAGCAAGTGGTTTCTGCTTTATAGGTTGGTAAGTTTTAACAATGTGATAATGACCTTGGAGCATATATGTCACTTCTCTGATAATTAACACTATGGGCCAAACCAGGTCTAAAAATTGGGAATAAATACTTTTTAAAAAATGAAACCTACAATATTTGTTTATAAATATTTGATGCTGATTCATAAATATGATCTCCAGAGTCTCAGGAATGAATGGAATAAGGAGCTAGATTACCCCATTTTGCCAAAGCAATGGGATATGACCTTAAACTTCATACCTGTTGTTCCAATGAGTTTCAAGCTGCAACTTATTCAGCAAAAAAGATGTTTAGGATATGTCAGTCCTTTTTAGTAAAGGACTAAGGAAAGTGTTGCTAAAAGGCTGATATTGTAACACTGGAGAGATAGATGACTCCCTTCCCTAATCCAGTGGACTGGGGACCATACAACCTTATCATCATTTGAATGCATGCCATAAGGACGACAGTTGTGTACGCATATATTTTTAGATATTTGGAAACCTTTTATAGAAGCCTATCAGCAGACTTACCACCACTGCTGTTATGTTTTCTATTACATACCTGTTCGGGGGTTACAATTAATTAAAAAAAATTGAGATAATTATTCATTTCTTCTTACCAAACACAACCTTGGCCCTGTACCACAAGCAGTTACTGTGAAGATGCAAAGTTGCTCAGCATAGTGCTCACAAATTTCAGCAAAAAGTATTCAGTTGATCTGATCAGGAACGTGCTGAAGTTAAATCAAGATACATTTGACTAATGAAGTTTTTAGCATGCTTGGTGTTGAGTGAAAAGTGCCATCAAACTGCACCGACTTATGGCAAACCCTGCAGGGTTTTCAAGGCAAGGGACGTTCAGAGGTGGTTTGCCATTGCCTGTCTCTGCAGAGCAACCCTGGACTTCCTTGATGGTCTCCCATCCAAATACTAACAGGGCTGACCCTGCATAGCAGCCAAGATCTGTTGAGATCAGGCTTGCCTGGGCTATCCATTTCAGGGCTTAGCATGCCTACTCACAGTCTTATTCCTTTATTGTAAGACCATATCCGTAGGCAAGAAGAGTCCAAAATAGTGTACACTGTAACTGGCTAAGTCTCCACCCATGACATCTACAGTCATTCCCATGCCTCATCAATGGTCTTTAGAAATGCTACTGGGTCACCTGCTAGCATTTGTTTGAGCAACAGGTCTCCAGTAATGCAGCCCTATGCTCCTGCCTACCTATCGACCATTCACTTCATTATAGCTCTTTTGACATCACATTTTTATGGGGGAGTGAATTATAGGTAGGGAGCAGAACTGCCATGGCAACTTCCACCCTAGCCCTGTGCATATTCATTAGAAGGTTTTATTGGTTTTACATGTATACAGGGCTTTCTCCCTGCAAGTGGGAATGAACCACCTTAAGTTAAAAATGGTGTGGTCCATTATATCACTTGATGTCTCTGCCTCCTCATTACCACCACATCATCCTGCATGTGTGAACCTGGCTAGACTCCACAACAACCTGAATCTTTCTTCTGGACTGGGCTTTTGATGTCTACAGGCCTTCTGAGATGTACCTTGCCTTGACCTCTAGTACCTGTTTTCTTCTTCCTCCAAAGAGGGTCACAATTTTTCTTTGTACTCATGCTTTTCTTCCAAGGGACTGCAGGACGAGCTCCCCGTAAAGCAGATGGCTTTTCAAGGATGCAAATAAAGACCTGTTCTACCTTTATCTATATGAGCTTAAACTTCAAAAATTCAAGAGAAAAATAATTACAGACGGGCTTCAATAAATAAAGAGAATGCTGCTGGGGGTGTCATAAAAAGATTCTCTTTGCATACTATAGTATAGAAGAATTAAGATTGAGTCCTGTTTTTATTCTTTATTTATGAAACATGCATAAAAGGATGCACAAAACATAAAAGTAGGGTTAGTAACCTTTGGAATGTTCAGGTATATTGTTTTGCTGCTGTAACTTTCTTTGAACCAAGTTACCTAAGTATAACATTCCCTTTCAAGGTAGTTATTTAACAGAAGATTCTTTTTATGTGAATCAGATAACCTCTGCAATTACAGTTCAAGGACATAATAAAAATCATTTTGCTTTGGAGGCAAAGGAAACAATCAAACAAAGGTTGTTTAATGTTATTGTGAACATCAATGGATATAGTCTCTATATATGTAAAACACAGCTTCCACCAATGTTAAATCTTACTTTCACATGACCAATAAATAGAACTCAGAGCACAGTGGGTCCATGGTGACTTATATGGGACAAAGTAAATGAAAGGGGAGATCTTGCTCCTCATGCCAGACATTAGCATAGAATTCAGATCTGCCCTTTTTCATTTCTTTTTGTTCCTGTATATTGTCACCTTGAACCACTTTGGTCCACTCATTTTCACTGCTGGTACGATTAGTTTCTTTTAAATAATGTATATTTAATTCATGCATGCAATAGACATCACTCATACATACCAATGAACAAATAATATTGAAAAGTGTGTACATTTTATGGTAAGGAACTGATGTGAGGAAATAGAAAGTAGCACATATAAAAAAACTGTTTGCGGGGTTCAAAGAGGGATAAAGGGTGAAGTGAGGGAATAAATAATGCACAGAACAACAATCCTTTGGTAAAACAAGGCCACGGCTTATTTTATTGAATACAGTCAAAGGTGCATTGGCACAGCATGGGGACAGATCCAAAACACTGGGTGACCTGCCTGCCACCCAATGGACACACCCCCAGCTCACTTGCTGGCAATAAAATGGCAGAGATGCAAGATCCAGGATCCATGAGGGCACTGGCAGCTGCATGGTCCCCTTGCCACTCTGTGGTGGAAGCCAGCTGGCAGCCAACACCTGGGCATGTAGCTGAGTGGCTCCACCCCCAAGACCCCTTAAGGGAGTCTCCAAAAAGGGGAGGTGGGCACACAGGCACGGCCTCCCCTCACTAGGATCCATCCCAATGTCCAACCTCCACAGAACAGGGGACCCTCATACCCTGCTCGCACCAATGCTCCTACACCTTCAGCCAACCCAACAAAGCATCATGAATTCCATGCAGCCCCGCTCTGAGAGGTGCATGCCATCTGACCTAAAGAGAGTGGATTGCCTAAAGGAAATGTCTGGGTGGCCTATCACCAGGTCCTTGAAAGTCAACTTTACAAACTTTCCATCTAAGTCCATTTGATCCGGTGAAAGTGCCATGCTCACTTCCCAGTGCTCCAGCAGACATGACCATAGCATTGTAGTTTCAGCAAGTATGTGATGCAGCGTTTGGAGGTCAGCAGAGATGGTCCAAGATAAAACGGCTCCTTTTTGGGCAGGAAGATCATTCTATCCAAGCTGAACGATGACAGCATCTGACAGACCATGACAGAAAACCGTGCTTGATATGATAGAAAAAAAGCAATGGCCATCTCATCCCTCTGTGTCCCAACCAGGTGATGTGAAGACAGTCACCAAGGCCCAAGTTGAGATCCCACCCAGAGGTTGCTGCACAGTCACCTGCCCAGAACATGATGCTCTGTCCAATGACATGGTCTGCCACAAACTAACACTGGCTAATGCACAGGCAGGTCACCTAGAGTTGAAAAAGAGGAAATATGAGGCACTATATGACATGGTTGCCACTTCTGTGCAGCAATATGAGCAGGTAGAACAAACTTAATTACTAAAGGAGTTTGGCTAATTTGCAATGAAACATTATATCTGAATTACTGCTGTTATTAAATTATTGTTATTACTGTTGTTATTAAATGCTTTACACTCAAGAGCTTTAAAGCCCTCTTCATACAGGCCACTTTTGTATAGTAATGAAATAATTTACTAATAACATAGCAAAATAATTTGACTAGGAATAAGGCCTGTTGTAGAAATAAATACAATGAGCTCTCGAAAGATGCTCTGGGTGAATGCCCTGGCCTTGGGCACTCAGTGTCAATTTGCTGTGGTGACCTCAGCAGCATATAATGACACAGAGTCCACCGTTTTCTCCAGGTGAACTGATCTCTGTCATCTGAAGAGCAGCTGTAATTCTGAGTGATCTCCAGCCCTCACCTGGAGATTGGCAACATTGGTTCCCCAGGAGGAAATGGCTAGTTTGGAGGGTGGAGTCTATGGCATTGTACCTGTCTGAGGTCCTGCATTTTCCGTTCCAAGCCTTTACACTCAAGAGCATTAAAACCCTCTTCATACAGGCCACTTTTGTATAGTAATGAAGTAGTTTACTAATAACATAACAAAACTATTATTTGATTATAATTGATAAAATCACAACACAAATTGTAGCATGTGGATATAGTTAATATCTGTTCATTCGCATAAATGGAGATGAATGGTTATCCACCATTATAAATATCTATGGCACTTTACATGGTGGGTTTCTTTCTGTGTCTGTGGGCTTTTATATGTATGGGCTTTTTTCCTGTGAGCATTTATGACGGTGGGGTTTTTTCCTGTGGGCTTTTTTCCAGTCACCAATTGAGACAAGGTGTCTGCAATGTATCATGCTGAGAAAGATATGTTCGAGACCAGGCAGGTCAAGACAAACCTGTGTACTAACCACATGACCCGTGCAGAGCATGATGTTTGCCAATGAATGATTCTGACTATGACTTGATTGTCACACCAAAAGAGGACACGCTTGTCCTTAACTAAATCCTGCCACATGCAGACAACAGCCAAGATTGGAAAGAATTCCAAAAAAAGTGAGGTCCCTAAGGACCCCCATTTTTGTCCAGTGCAAGGGCCACTGCTTAGCACACCAGCAACTATTAAAGAAAATGCCAAAGCCCAAACTCCCTGCAGCATCAGTGTGAATTTACAAAGAATCCCCCAGGGACAGTTTTGAATACCAAATAGTGACCCCCTTAAAATGATTCAAACACTCCAGCCACACCCTAAGGTTCTCTCACATGCCATGTGCAATCCTGATGTAATGGTGAGGGGCAGATACCCTGGCCATGGGCCAAGCCAGACTAGTGCAGAAGGCCCACCCAGGGGAGACTACCTTGCAGGCAAAATTTAGGTGACCCGGCAGTGCTTGAGGGTCTTTTAAAGTGCATTTTTACTACTTATGACCCCGGACAGCAGAGTTCTGATGGCAACTACTTATCTACAGGGAGGTGAGAGGTGCTGTGTATAGAATCCAGCGATATCTCAAATATTTTAACTGAGTGGCTGGGACTTTGGTCTTATCCTGGGCTAGTGGAACCCCTCAGCTCAGCTGCAAGGACCTGAAATGTAACAAGGCAGTTGGCACTAGCTGATGTGCTCACAGGTCTCACAAATAAAAAAACATCCAGGTAATGTGTGATGTGTGGGTACCCCGTGCACTCCTTAACTGCCCACTCAAGGAACTTGCGGAAAGTTTTGAATGCTGCACAGGCAATGGAGCAACACATACACATAGCCTTGTCAACATACAAGTTTCTACTAAACTGAACCCCAGTAAGCAGAAATCTCAAGGGTGGATGGGCAATAAGCAAAAGGCAGGTTGTATATTACGTTTGCCAAGAAGGCACTTGGGCCACAGGACTGTATTATGCTGACTGCATGATCCAAGGAAGCGTACCAGGTGGAGCAAAGCTCAGAAGCAGTGGCATCATTAACCAAAGCCCATTTTGGATAAGACTGGTGATGAATTAATCGAAATTAACCCAAGGTCTCTTCCTGTTTTTGGCGCTGCAATGGCAGTCACTCTCTCCGACACTCGGGGGAGCAATTCGCACACCAGCGGCATGGAGGGAAGCCACTGACGTGGTTTCCCCATGGAGCCCTAGGGATAGGGTCCAAGCCATAGGGCTTTTGAGGAGTAGCCTCTTTGACAGTGTAATGCTGGAGAATTGAGGTGCCCCTGCACCCTGACAGTCCTGCTGCTGTGTGGCCTTTGGGCACAAGCTGGGCTGACAGGAACAAGCACTGGAGATCAAGCGGAATTGGGAGGATGTAAATGCGGTTGAATGGGACTGACAATGAATGTGAGTCAGATGTAAACAAACTTTGAAATAAGGGGAAAAAACCCTACCCCCTCCTATCTTCAAGGCGAGAGAGAGGAGGGACGCCTCCGACTTGCACGAACAAATAAGCAGAAAAGAGGGGGGATGGGGAAAAATAAGCAATTAGATTTAGTCTGGAAGCGATTTTCAGAGGTGATGAAATAGCAAGTAAACAATACGCCATGTCGGCAGGCGTGGGGAAAAAAGGAATGAAAGCAAAACGAAAGTAATGGGCAGCCAGAGTCCAAGGCCAGAAGAGGGAGTGGATGTCATGAAACTCCTAGCGGATACCATCAAGCCCGTGATGGAACAACTTGCTGGTATTAATCAGCAGTTGGTCACACTAAATCAAAATTTTGCATCACAGCAACTCCAATTGGCAGAAACGGCCAAAAAGATGGAGCAAATGGTGGAAGTTGTGAAGGAGATGTATGCCACAAATAAGAATATGAAGAAAAAGATGGGAGAGTTAGTGAATAAGCAAAACTACCCAGGAAACTCATTTGCTGCAATTACAAATGGAAAAAGCTAACATGGTCCTTAGATTCCAGGGAGTTCCTGAATCAGCTAAAGAGGACTTGAAGAAAATACTCAGTGAAATTATCGTGCCAGCAACAGGCTTGAAAGCAGAAGAAATTACACATGATATGGAAACAGCATATAGGGTGTATTCTAATTACACCAAAAAAAAAAATGGTCAGATTCTCAAGAAGACAGACCAGAGATGCAATCTTAAAAGCAACATCAGCAACTCCACTGAAACTGGGAAATACAACTATCAAGACCTTAAAAGACATTCCATTTGAAATTCGACAAAAAAGAAAGAACTATAAGGACTTAATTCTTTTTCTCCAAACCAATCAAATTCCATACAGATGGGCCGTGCTTAAAGGTGTCATCTTTAAAATCAACAACAAGAGAGAGAAGACTGACTCCATTTTTAAAGCCAAAGAATTTCTAAAATGCCATCTGGGATCTAAAGAAGAAGGAGAAACCGGGTCAAATGGCTCCACCCCCTCGGAGATGGATGAAAACCTGGCCGTGGAAGAGGGAGCTGCTGCCATCAAATCATCTTATGACTTTAGAGATAGAAAGCCTAGATAAAGGCAGAAGGACTCTGGAAATTGCCTTTATGAAGCGAGCCGGAGGGGGTGCCCTGGAATCTCCTCATAACAAGTAACAAATTAACAATTTAGCTGAGATAGACAGGAACTCACAACATGCATTGTTTATTAACATTAAAATACTAACATTTAGCTTAACATGGATATGATCTCCTTCTCTTGGGGTTTTAGTGTAGTGTGGGTTTACTTTTCTTTATCCCTAGATGTAGTTCTCTTTCCCTTCTTTTTCTTTGTAGTTCTAGTAGTATATACAAAAATCAATAAAAAATCCCCTTAGGGGGCCAAAAAAAAAAAAAAAAGAAATTAACCCAAGGCCTTCTTGGGCACAACTCCTAATGGCAAAACTCTCACATTCCTTGCCTATTTTCTGAGCAACAATGTCTGGAAGCTGTCAAGCAGACTTAAGGTTACCACAGGCCATTGAGATTTATGGGCCTGTGAATAGAATGCAAAAACCTTTGCTAAAGCCTTCCTGGATGTATGCAGAGGCTGCCTTATTGGGGTACATGCTGAGGAGGGGAATAAGTGCCTTGATACACGCAGGGGCCTCTGCAAGGCTCATATCTAAACTTGGGCTGGAACTAGGGTTGTTTTGCAGAGGCTGAGGTTCCAGCAGCACCCAACCCTCCTTGCTTTCCCCCCACTTTTGGCCCTACTTTTCTCTACTTTAAGGAGTCTCAAAGTGGCTTACAGTCACCCTTCACCTCCCCACAACAGTCACCTTGTGAGGAAGGTGGAGCTGAGTGAGCTTTGAGTAGGGATGGGCACGAACCTAAAAAAGGCAGTTCAGTTTGGGGCTGCCACTGAACCAAACCTCCAACTAAGCCAAATGGGCCCACCCAAACTGAACCAGTCCGGGATGTTTAGTTCCCCATTTCTCCTAGTTGTGGCTTGCCGTGGCTAAGAGAAATGGAGCAGGGATTGTGCTGGAAGGGACTTCCTTTCCACTTTTCTCCTGGAGGTGGCTCACTGCAGGCTACAGCCAAGAGAAAGAGGGAGGAATCGCCCAGGAAGGGACTTCCCTTCCACCTTTCTCCTGGTGGTGGCTTGCCTGAGCCAATAGAAAGTGGGGGGGGGAATCATCCGGGAAAGGATTTCCTTTCCCCCTTTCTGCTGGTCATGGCTCTCTGAGCCACGCTGGGAGAACAGGGGCAGAAATCACCCAGAAAGGGGCTTCATTTAACCCTTCCATTTTGCTCTTGCTCAGCTGTTAGATTTAAATGGCTGGCCCCAAACAGCTGAATGAAAATGGCCAAAAGTCCAGTAAATGTTTGGGGAATGTGCCTTCCATGAGCTCTGAACCGGCTCAAGTTTGGCCTGAATTTTGGCTCATGAACTGCTTCACGCCCATCCCTAGTTCTGAGAGAACTGTGACTGGCCCAAAGTCACCCAGCAGTGGAGGAGCAGCATTGGGGAGAGACACCAAATAAACATTATCATTATGGAAGTATTATGAAAGTGTGGGATGCAGCGCATAACAGATACAAATAACAGATACAATTAAAACATATATAAAACATATATAAAACAGAGGTCTGACTGCCTATCATGTGTGCATTTGTACAAAGTTTACAAAAATTCACACTGAATCATAGGAAGAATGTGTAATGAAACATTTGATATAGCAAAACTATGGCACTGGGACACTATGGGATGAGTGATGTGTCCAGTTGTTTTTGTTCAGTTGCACAGTCGAGTCCAACTCTTTGCGACTCCATGGACCACATCACTCCAGGCCCTCCTGTCGATGTGTCCAGACCTACTGCCAATTGTGTACTTATATAGTCAGTATTTATTTGACATAGCAGCTAGTGCTGGTAGCTGAAGTGACTGCATGCTCAGAAGTTGACTATTTCAGTTTCTGATTTTGGTTATTGAAACTGTCTTGATTGCTGAAACTGACATGAGCTTTTCTGTAAATGCTGTCAGATTAGTGGATTTTGCCTTCTCTTCTTCCTCCGTTAGATAGATGATGATGATGATGATGATGATGATGATGATGATGATGATGATGATGATGATGATGATGATGATGATGATGATGATGATGGATAGATAGATAGATAGCAAACAGGTTCAGCAGGTGTATATACCATGTTTTTAAGAGACTTTTATTTTTATAAACAAACAACTGACGAACAATAGATTACATAAAAAGTGTATATACCATGTTTGACAGTCACAGTCATTTGTGAGCCAAGCCTCAGAACTGTTCACTTGTCCACCATGAACAGCTGTTGAACAGCTTTGTAGCTGTGCAGAGGGCAATTCTGAGGTTCTAGCTCCAATTTATAAGGAATCTTTTGATTAATATTATAACATTAATTAGAAATGATTAATAAAAATAAAAGAAAACCAGGAGGCTAAATAAAAAAAGACATCTTCCTATTTGCTATCTTTGCAGTACACAGTGTCCTGGACTGAAAAGGTGATTGGCTGTGAAGTCCTGTTACACCACAGGGGATGGGATAGACAGAAGTATATACGGCAACTCTGACTCTAAAGAGGGGCAGGGTGAGGGGCAGTACAAAAGAAGTCCAGAGAGCTGAAGGCAATAGGTTAGCTGATGGTGGGGTTGGAATGACACAAAGCCAGGGACCACAGAGATTAGGATGAATGAAACGTGATTTGAAATAACCAATCCAAATCATGAGCAGCAAGTCCCTAGTAATATTTTAAGGCACAAATTTTATTCTCTCTCTGTTAGGATATTTGGCAGGTCTGGGCAATTTCTTTTCTAGAAAAAAATCTCTGATGCAAAGCTCTCCGATAACTTCCATAATTTCCCCCACACCACTGATTTTATTTGTGTCCTCATGTGAAACATAGATTTATTTCCCATGTTTTAATAAGAGCTGGAATGGATGTGGCTGTTGTTGTTTTTTCTACGTAGATGCTGCCTTGTTATGCCAAGATAACTTTGTGCACCAGACTCATCAATTAAATAGCAGCAGGATGCTGGGAATTGTGTTTGCGAAGAAACTGTTGCTACAGAGCAAGCAAATGGAGCTCAGCACACTGGGCCAAGTGACAGGCGAGGCAGGGGGGATTCTGGGTATGTGACTCCTGGCCCAGGGAGGATAACTGCCAAGCTCCCCTTTCAGACAAAAAGTGTCTCCATGGTCTTAAAGTTTGAGGTGTGTCTTCCTTGACACAGGAAAGGCTACATCAGGAGCTATCTGCACAAACTGTGAAAGAAAGGAAGGAGGGCATCTAACAGGACACAAGGCAATAGGCTCTGAGTTCAAAACATTCCTACATGAGTGAAAGAATCTTGAGGCTGAACCTGAAGACATGAACACACATGAAGCTGCCTTACCCTGAATCTGACCTTTGAGCCATCAAAGTCAGTATAGCCTACTCAGACTGGCAGCATCTCTCAGACAGAGGTCTTTCATTATCTACTGCCTGGTCCTTTTTAACTGGAGATGCCAGAGATTGAGCCTGGGACCTTCTGCATGCAAAGCAGACGCTCTGCCTCTGCCGCTGAGCCATGCCCCTCCCACAGCGGCAACCACTGAAATTGTACCTCCTGATAGAGAGGTCTTTCAAGACTTGACCATGAAGTTAGTGCAGCAGCTGCTGGGCTGGTGACAATCTGAGTTCTGCAGGACTATGCAGAATCTTATCCAGAACCCAAATTCCCTGGACCAAAAGGGATGGTGGGGCTGACCTTGCTCAGGATATTGACACATCAAAATAAAGAAGCATTTAACTTATACATCACTTTTCATTTGCTTCTTGGGAAAGATATTGCCTGAGCGTCACTCCCTTTCACAGTGATTTTAAAAGGCTTTAAATGTACAGTTTACTTATTTATATTTATTTCTAGAATATTTATACCCCACCTTTCAGTTCACAAAAGACCCCCATGGTAGCTTACAAAAGCACTTAGTCTCAAGTGCAATTTAATAATTAAAGAGACAATATCGAGCTATCTATCAATCAAAATGTAACACATTCTAAAATACAAACATTCTAAAAGCCAGCAGAACAAAAACGAATGGCACATAGTGGCAGAACAATTCAATTAGTCTAATGAAAAGCCCTTCTAAGCAGCATACTCTCTACTATTTTGTGAATAGCTATCAGAAATACTTCCATATGACCCTCCTGTCAGGGGAGATTCCACACACAATCTTGACACTGACACCTCCTTCATTTCCTGAAACCCCCATAGCCTCTCCCCTTCTCCTGCTTCCTTCTCTTCTTTCCACACACCAGCCATCCTACCTTTATCTGCCCCCTTGTCTTCAGTTGTTTGTCTTTCCACTACCACGGCAGCCTCTACCCTGAGAATACTATGGCCCAGTTGTATGGTGCCATCTGCCAGGCTGGACATGGTTGTATGATGGGGAACACACAAGGACTTCCAGAGGGCACTTCATTTTCCCCTTGTATCCCCTTCTCTACCCTATTTCCTCTTTCCCTTTTCCTGAAAACACCTGTATCCTTACCTTTCACCTTTCACCTCTCCCACCTACCATTCTACCTTCTATCTATCACCCATATTCAACAATCTTTATTTATTTACTTCATTTATGCCCCACCTTTATCCACTGCTTTAAAGATGAAGTCCCTAGTATCTTTAATATATAATCTTATCTTTGAGACATAGTGTTTCAAAAAGGAGTCCACAAACTTAGACAAGGGTTCCAGTATAGAGTTGGAACCAAATATGATGGGATGTCTGTGGGGAGGGAAGGAACCCAGGTGTTATGTATCCAGGGCAACTTAACATGCAGTCGGGTACACACATGGCCAGGCAAAAGGCCCAAGCTTTGTTCCAAAAGACAATAGCCTAAACGGATCATAGCCTGCACCTATAGGAAGGCTAGGATCCAAGAAAGGACCTATGGAATGTAAGAACCCTGTAAATAGCGTATCATGGGTGTGTGTGTGTGTATTGGGTGTGGTATACAAAGGGAATATAAACCAGCCGCCAGCTGGCTGGCTCTCTCTCATGATTGGACTGTAAGCAATAAAGTATGA
The DNA here is from genome assembly GCA_029375565.1 of Gekko gecko. Lineage (NCBI taxonomy): Eukaryota > Metazoa > Chordata > Lepidosauria > Squamata > Gekkonidae > Gekko > Gekko gecko. The sequence goes on along the minus strand of JAPDNY010000001.1, from coordinate 70,957,002 downwards.
GCTGGGGCGTGGCATCGGCTATCTACTATGGCGGACGCGCGGCGTTGAACCTCCGCACCCGATCCCCTCACACCGCCCGATAACTGCTCGCAATTAGTTTAGTGACCACATCTAAGGTATGAATAATCACTCTGGGAATAAACAGTCCTCGAAAAAATCGAAACAGCCCACTTTGAAAACGTTTTTAAAGCATCTTGAGGTGCCTGAATCGAATGTGATCTCTCCTGCTCCGAAATCTAAAATGGCGGACGCGCTAGAGGCTATGGAAGGTTCTGAACCCCAGTCACAAAATGATAAGTTACTGGAAGTTATTTCTGCTTTAAAATCTGATATTTTGGGGCATATAGATATGAAACTAGCTCCGCTTGGTGAACAACTGGACAATATAAATAAATCTCTGCAACAAGTAGCCCAGACAGCTAATATGGCTATGGAATTGGGGCTGACTGTACAAAATGAGGTCCAATATCTGCAGAAAAAAGATGATTGGGCAACGGAAAAAATCTTAATGTTAGAATCTAGATTGAAACAAAATACGTTGAAATTTAGAGGGATGGAAGAAAAGGAGGGAAACACAGAGCTCATCGTATTTATGGCGCACTGGCTGACAGAAATCTTGAGTCCTGATGAAAAAATCGCGCCTTTAATCCTCCGTGCTTACAGAATCGGCTCTGCAGCTACCTCTCCACATAACAGACCTCGCGACATCATTACAGAATTCCAGGATGCTAGAACGGTTAAGGTATTGCTCCAACTTGCTCGCAAGGAAGGCTTTCTTCGTTATAAAAATCATAAGATCCAAGTCTACCCAGACCTACCTAAAGAAAATCTGCAGATACGTGCTGCCCTGAAACCGATCACGGCCAAGCTTCGTGAAGCTGATATTCGGTATAGATGGCTTCCTTCAGGCACGTTACAAGTTCGTCAACATGGCTCTGTCTTCACAGCCCAGGATCTCAACGCGGGTCATCTACTGCTTCAACAACTGAATTTGGAACCTCTGTCAGACACCTCGTTTAAGAAATCGATGAAAAGAAAATTGGAACTCCAGGTTTCTCCCAAAAGATGGTCTAAGATCCCAATCCGAAATAGCATTGGCTGAATCTGTGTTATGGCTGTGATCTTTCCGGAGCTTAAATATTACTGCATTATTTTTTGCTTGTTTATTTGTTTGCTGAGTCTTGTCATCTCCAACAAATTAGTATGCTGTTTAATACTTTACATTTTATATATATAGGGATAAATATATTTAAAGGTATACTGTTTATATTGTACTGAGCAGTAATTTATGTATATATGTTTCTAGGAGGGGGGAAGGGGGATTCAACGTCAGTTGTTCCTGTTGTTATTAACGGTTTAAGTATGACTGAATTACTTTTTCTACTGGAGGACCTCAAAAGGGACAGACAGTCCCCTTTTGTCCTTTGGATGGGTCTTCCTCTTTATTTTTTCTTGTTTTATTTTTTTTTGGTTGCTAACGTTTTTCATGCCTCTCAACTAGACTGTATTGTTAGCTATATGCACTCTGCTTTTTTGAAGATGAAATGTTTTGTATTGTTTCATTTCTTCCTTGGGTTTCTCTTGTTCTCATTTATCTCTATTGGCTTGACTATGGCCAGAGTACACAGTCTAACAGGGATGTTATTATGGTTCCTGTTTTATGCACTGAGAATTCTCTTTGTACAAGTTGGTATAAATACTGTTCTTTGGTTTTTTAGGATCCTGACTTTTATTTCTCTAAGAGGGTTTTTAACTTGTTCATCACTTAAATCATTATTTTTGGTATTAGCACTTTATGAAAGTTTTACAAAGTATTTTTACAGGTTACATAACTATTGTGACTGTATGTTGTTCCATTGGCCATGTGTGATTCTTTTTTTTCTTAGATTTAATAGAGCGATTGCCTTGATTATGCTATTAATTTTGACTTTGCAGGTAAATGAACTATTTCTCTTGATTATAATGACCTTGATTTTCTTACTTAATGAACTGCTGCCAAGGTTTATATATCTTTTTTCCTTCTCTCTTCATGACATATAAATTGAAAATTGTTTCTTATAATGCAAGGGGCATGAATAATATTCTTAAACGAAAAAAAATACAATCCACTATGCTTAAGGATCTACCTGACATTTTATGTATCCAAGAAACTCATTTGAAAACTGACACACGAAAAATTTTCAATAGTCTGAAGTTTCCCTGTCAGTTCCATGCTGCTGGTACGTCTAAGTCTCGGGGAACAGCAATATTAATTTCAAATAGAGTCTCTTTTACTCTCAAATCAATCCAAAGAGATCCAAAGGGAAGATTTATTTTTGTGTCAGGGGTGCTTAATGATAAACCTATTACAATCGCTACACTTTATGCACCCAATGATAATCAACTTGTTTTTATAAAGGATACTTTGGAAAAATTAAAACTGTTTGCTTTTGGTCAAATTATTATTGGGGCAGATTTGAATTATATTCTTGATACAGAATGGGATAGGTCCCCTAAACTGCCAAATAAGAAAAAATCTTCTAAGACCCAGTTGGCTGATGTTTTATCTCAATTTGATTTAGCAGACCTTTGGAGGTTCTGTAATCCGACCACCAAGGATTTTACCTATTTTTCTGGTAGACATCAGGTTCATACAAGAATTGATTTTCTTTTAATATCCACATCGTTATGCCAAACAACCACTGCAGCACATATTGGTCCAAAATTATATTCTGATCACGCCTGGGTAGAAGGGTTAATACATTGGTCTTCTAATGGTAACACATCCTATCAGTGGAAGTTAAATCCTACTTTACTTCTCAATGATCATATTAAAACTAAAATTGATTCCATCATCAAGCAATACTTTAAAGACAACTCTGCATGTGGGATCCCAAGCAATACTGTCTGGGATGCTCTGAAGGCCGTTCTTAGAGGTCATTTTATTTCTTTTGCTGCTTATGACAAACGTCAAAAAGAATGTCTTCGTGCTGATTTGATAACTAAGATAAAGGAATTGGAAGACCTTCATAAGAAGACAACAAGCAAGAAAGTCTATCGTAAACTCTTAATAGAAAGACAAAACCTTGATAATTTAGAGCTCTCTACTATAAAACGAAATGATTTGTACTTTAAACAGAAAAAATGGATAAAGTCTCCTAAGTATCTAAGACTTTTAACTCGTAGAATTAAGAATACAGCCCAGCATACCCCAATATCATTAATACGAGACTCTGCGGGAAATCTTTGTGCGCAGTCTGACCAAATTTTAAATATTTTTTGGCAATATTATAATAAGCTATATCAGTCCTCATCTCCGTCATCTGAGGATATTAAATCCTATTTATCAGAGAAACTAAAATTTCCTAAATTGTCTCAAGAACATAAGGATTTTTTAGATGCCCCCATAGATAAGAGTGAAGTGGATCTCATTATTAATAATTTGAAAAATTATAAAACACCTGGAATGGATGGCTTCACGAGCGAATTCTATAAGGCTTATAAACATATACTTGCTGAACCTTTGACCCGAATCTGTAATGATGTTTTATCCAAAGGGGTCATGCCATCTACCTGGAATGAAGCCATCATCATATTAATTCCGAAGCCAGGAAGAGACAAGACTGACCCAGGTGCTTATCGCCCTATCAGTCTTCTAAATCAAGATGCAAAAATTTTTTCTGCCGTTCTTGCATCACGCTTAAATAAAATTATACATGAATATATAAATGAAGATCAAACAGGTTTTATTCCCCGTAGAAACATGGCAGATAATGTGAGGAAAACTCTTAATATAATTAATGTCTGCAGAAAGAAAAAATTACCTTCTGTCCTTCTTTCATTGGATATACAGAAGGCATTTGATTCTGTTGAGCCTTCTTATTTATATCATTTGTTGTCTGTTATGAATTTTGGAACAAATTTTTGCAAAGGAATATCCACACTCTATGCCTCACCACAAACTAAACTTAGAATTAATGGCACTTACTCTATTCCTTTCAACCCCACCAGAGGCACACGCCAGGGGTGTCCACTTTCACCTTTATTATTTGCATTATGTATAGAACCGTTGGCAATCACTATTAGAGAAAACGCTAACATACATGGTGTAGAAGTAAATAATCATATATTCAAAATCAGTTTATTTGCAGATGATACTGTCCTATACTTAACTAACCCTCTCACCTCTTTACAATATATGCTGGTTGAATTGGATTCTTTTGCTAAGGTCTCGGGTCTCACGATTAACAAATCTAAAACAGAGTTATTCCCTATTTATGTACAAGATGATTTAATTTATGAAGTTGAAAAGATATTTCCTTTTAAAAAGGTTCAGAAAACTTGGCGTTATTTGGGAGTGGAGATTCCTGTAGACTTGAACAATCTGTTTAAAGAAAATTTTGATATGTTACATCAGTCAGTTACAAATCAGTTACATGATTGGTCTAAATTGAATCTTTCTTGGGTTGAAAAAATGGATATAGTAAAGGTCTTTGTTTTACCGAAATTTATTTTTTTGTTCAGAACCTTGCCTATTTTCATCCCGATACGTAAAATTAATCAATGGCAAAAGGTGTTAAACTGTTTTATTTGGAATTATAAATCTCCTAGAGTATCCTTGGATACATTATATAGAGCTCATAGAGCAGGAGGTATGGCTTACCCCAATTTATTGTTGTATCACGATGCTGCACAACTAACCAATTTGGTCAAACTTTTGAATGTAAACACAGCCCCTGATTGGTAATTTGGCAGACTAGTTCGGAGCGCTCTCCTGATTTGAAGGGAAATCCATTTTTGTGGAACACATTATTGATTTGGGATCGTTATCGCAACAAGCTTGCCCCAGCTTTCTCTCCTTTGGCGGTTTTTACAGGTCAAAACTGGTTCTTACCTGCAAAATATGATGATTATATTTTATTTCGAACAAAGAAGGTGAATAGGCTTATTGACTTCACTAAAAATGGTAAATTGTTAGATAAGATAGTTATAGACTCCATGTTGGAAGATCAAGTTCCGTGGTTTATGTACTTTCAGTTGAACCATCTTTTTAATTCTACTGTTGTTAAAGTAAGGTTAGGTGATCCCCTTACGCCCTTTGAACAGTTGTTAAAAAAACACCCTGATGGTTATAAAGGCTTTATCTCTATACTGTATTCTATCTTATTACAAGTAACATATGGCAAACCTCCATCGTACGTGACCAGGTGGAACAAAGACGGTAATATGGTCATCACTTTGGATGAATGGTCAAAATCTTGGAGATCTCATACTTTTCAAGCCAGGAACTTAATGATTAGAAGCCAATTATTTAAAACACATTCAAGGTGGTACTTAACACCGGTTAAGGTTCAGCACATAGTGAAAGCAGCATCCCCCAAATGTTGGAGGGGATGTGGGGAGCCAGGTTCTTATTGGCATGTTTGGTGGCAATGTGCTTTAGTACAACAATTTTGGAAAGATGTTGTTTTAATTATTTCTCAAATTACTAACTATAATATACCTTTGGATCCAAAGATCCTTGTACTCAATATCTGGCCTCAGGTGGATAATGCATTGGTTAATGTGCTTCTTTTAGAATATCTATGTGCTGCGGCAAGGATGACTCTGGCACAGGGTTGGAAGAATTCTAATTTGATTTCCACTTACAGCTGGATCTTGAAAGTTAGTGAACTTTGTATGCTTGATAAAATTTCAGAATCCCTCAGACAAAAAACTAATGGAAATTATCAGTCTAACTTTCTTGCACTCTGGTTTTGTTTTCTGGATTACTTATCTGATAAAGAAGATTATGCTTCGATGTTACATACTCTTCTAGTTTTGTAAGAGTTGAGAGTTTGATGTCATAATTGATTTAATGTTATTTTTTTATTGTTGTTCTTTTTACTCTGTATTCCTATTGCATTGTTCTTATGTATGGATGTAATGTGTTGAATCTCTGTTTTAACCATGTGTGCTATACTTATATTTCTTCTTTTGTTTGTTTGAAGCACTTAATAAAACTTTGTCAAAAAAAAAAAAAGTATGAGCTGAAATCACTCTGCAATGCATCAGTCTCAGTAATTTATATTGGCGATGAAGCTAGACTCTTAGGTAGCGTATATAAGACTGGAGTCCTTGGATGTTCATTCATAAGGAATCTATATGTATTAGTGTCTATATACCCCATAGCATCAGCCTCATCTAGAACAATTCTTATCAATCTAGCTACCTGCTTAGTCGAATTGTGATGTATCACTAAATAGTTTTCTTTGGTCACACACCAGAAAAAATGGGGGGAAGCGAGGCTATTTCCTCCAGAGGAATTTGACCCACAGTTGTGCGATCACACAGTCCTTGGAAGCTGCAGGCACAGCCCGCCACTGCATGATTAGATGCAACCGTGGGTGAGTTGGTTTGTTTTGGGGTTTTTTTTGCTGTTTGTTTCCAATGCACTTAAACAAGGAATTGATGAATCGCATCTCCGCACTGAGGGCTCCCTATGGAGTTTGCGATGATGTGCATACTGCGTGGGGGGGGGCAACAGCACAGAGTTGGGATGGCCTGATCAGACCATTCCGATGCCATGAGAGCATGCTGGAGCGATCAGACAGGGGAAAGTCCATCTGTGGCCCATCGCAACCCATTTACTACCAGATTTTCCCCAGTATCTTTTAACTCCACTTCTGCAGCAGAGCAGAATGAGTTTTCTGGTGGCTGCGAGGCACTTCCCAGATGTTGTTGTCTGATTGTGCCCTTTAAATCCACCCGGCATTCACACCTATGGCGAGTCTAATTGTGTGTTCAGACTCTGCTTTCTTAATGTCTTTATTAACAACTTTCTCAAAAGCCATAATACATGGGTCACTCACATTTGGATAAAAGGTAGACCTTGGATGAAAACCTCCTCCCTCATCACCCACAGGGACCCAAAGCAGCTCACATCATTCCCCTCTCATTCATTTTATCCTCACAATAACCCTGTGAGGTAGGTTAGGCTGAGAGAGTGACTGGACCAACTCAGCTTCCACAACAGGCTGGGCATTTGAACCTTGCTCTCTCAGATCCTAGCCTGAAACTATAACTACTACACCACACTGAGTTTTTGTGGTGGCTGTTGTTAAGAGCAGCTGGGCACTTATAACTGTGGTTAAAACTATTTCTGGTAATTTCACAAATGGTATATAAGTCTGAATTGGTAAAGGCCAATCTTAGCTTGAGCTGCTACCAAGGTATCCAGGAAAAAAGATGGACCCCAGGAGGATACCCAAGTTGCTGATCCTTTGGAGAAAAAATAAGCCTATCTAGTGCAGGTTGAACACCATTTCCAGGATCTTTAACATGACAGGCCAGCAGTTTTTTGCACTGTCAGCACTAAGCTTCACCTTATTCACCCTCATCCAGCTCATCCCTTTGTCTTGACCATTTCTGTCTATGAGAAGGATGAAACTAGAGCCACTTAAACAGTAGGCAGACAAATTCACAGTGAAGAAGGGGGCCTTCAACCCCCATTCAAGAATCTTGTGATAATCCATGGGTTTAGCATTCCAACTTCATCTCCATCCTACAAATGAGGCCCCAATTTTCCCTTGTGGCCGTATTCACCTCACTGATGCAGTGGCCAGGGTGTCTGTGGTAGGGTTTCTATAAAACTCCTCTGTAATGGGCTCTTGCGAGAAAATATATGGGTTTGTGTTCCTAGCTCTGTGCATTTTCCAGAGGCAGTTTAAATAATGGAAGAGGATTTGGAGGAAAGAGTAAATCAAACTATTCTCCCACTCTTCAAAGGCACCACCTGGGGGTGCAAACTAGCATTTTAAAAAATACAGAGAAAGCACATAGGCAGGGTCAAGTTTGGCATAACTCCAGGGGACGAAGCTTAGAATGTTAAGTTATTCAAAGAGCAAAGTCATCTTGCAGTCCATATTTTGTGAAGGAAGATTAAAATGTTGCACTAAGAATTGGGGAGAAGTTTCAAGAAATTTTGAGACTAAAGGATAATTTGAGACCACAACACTGAAAACAGGATACACCAGGGCTTTTTTCTGTGGGAATGCACCAGAATGGAGTTCCAGAATCTCTTTGACAAAATTATTTTAATAATGTTTAAAAGTTAGTGAGTTTTCAGTATACAGATTGAAAACTTGATTTCCCTCTTGAGAGTTCCACCACCTCCTTTCCAAAAAAAAAAAAAAAGCCCTGGGATACACTAAGCAATAGAGGGTGTAGTCACACTGACCTTTTGATCGGGGTTCGCTGCTGTTCCCTCGTGCATGTAAATTTCACGTTCACATACGCCAATCCGCCTCCCATGCCGAAGCGAGCTCACTCCCGCAATGCTCCCGGGTTTTCCTGCCCCCTGGAAAATCAGGTATTTTCCTGGCACTTGTGCTTTGAATCCACGATTTCACCCATCTGGACAGCCCATCTTTCACAATGATTGCGACTAGGGCTGTCTGACTGCTCTTTGGGCATTTTTTTTTAAAAAAGCTTCCAGTTTGAGTGCTTGAGCAAACATGCGCTTAATAAATCCATTTAATGTTTAATAATGGATTTATTAAGCACATGTTTGCTCAAGAGCTCAAACCAGAAGCTTTTAAAAAAAAAAACGCACAAAGACAGCACAGGAGGCGGGAACGAGAGGCAGGGGCTCCGGCAGCCTGGATGGGGTCCGGCAAGGAGGATGGCAGAGACGGCGGAACCTTTTTTCATGGGACAATGGTGGCAGGAGCAGCAGCCCCCCCCACAGTGGTGGCAGGAACAGCAGCCGCCCGAGCCTCCCCCATGGCCGGCAGGATTGCCTGGAGGGACGACGCAGCAGCAGGTGAGTGGGTGCTGGAAGAGAGGGGCCAGCTGCATCTAGTCAGCCCAATGTGAAGAAAAATGTTCCCGATTTAAACAAAGTGGGAACAAAGCGCAATTACCTTGCCATGTGAACATGGCCAGAATGAGCAACAGCAACCTGACAGAATGCTGGGTAGAAGCTGTGGCTAGAAAAAGACACAGAAAAGAGATCTGAGGCAAGAAGGAGTAATCAAAGAGAGGGCTCTGGGGATAAAAAGCTTTACCTTACTCATGATTAGGGCACATTGCATGTGGCTGTGGGAAAGAAAAAGGACTAGGGAGGGTGGTGGCTAAGAAGGCTGTAGCTACAGGGCAGCTATACTTAATGGGGCAAAGTAGGTAGTGGTTGAAAAGTTGGAAACCATAACCAAGTATGGTGGCAACATGGAGGAAGGAGCAGCAAGGAGAAAACAGGGACTGGGCCAAACTACACACATGATCTAGAGATAGGTGGAAATATGCCCTTTGGGGTAGGAAGGACAGACCAAGGAGGAAGCCAAGAAGTCATAGGCTTTCTAAATCTGGATGCTGACAGTTATGACAGTTTCTATGGTCACAATGGTGTTATGACCGGGCACTTCTAAGGGAACAAAAAGGGCCAAGAAGCAGTGGAGGGTGCATGTTTATTTCAACAAACCAGTTTCTTTTGGATGCACATTTCATCTTGTATGTTTCACCAGAACAAGATTAAAGAGCACTAGACATTATAATTATTTCAATAAAATGGAATTGTTCAAAAAGGATTTTTTTAAGAAATACCGTGGTATTCTTAGGACTACACTGTGTTTTGTCTGAAAAAAATTAGACTTTTCTCCATTTGTATTGTTTATTGAATGGATTATACTGTTTTTATTTCAATATTCTCTAATTTTATAATCCAGATTTATTGCCTTGCTTGTTAAATGTATTATACTGATCTTTATTACATTTTTTCCCTTAGTTCTGTAATCTGTCTTGAGTCTCAGTGAGAAAAGCAGACTAATAAAGACCTAAATTTCCCTGACAGAACTGGGAGCATTTTTCTTGGCATGGAGCTGTGTGTGCATTCGTGCACGTGTGCGTGTGTGTGTGTGTGAGAGAGAGAGAGAGAGAGAGAGAGAGAGTAGTGATGAGGGGGACAGAACGAGATAGACTTGCTTTCGGCCTACCTGTTAAAGGAACAAGAGCACAGCCATAAAAAAGTGGCAACTATGCAATGAGGCACTGTTAAAGAGGAAACATCACCGGTCTCATTTCTGCAGGGCAAGCTATGATGAAGCCACCCCAACAAGGCCAGTAAAAAAGTTAGTTTTCCAAGCCGCCAGCCTACCCAGGCTTTATAAGGTGTTGCAGTGGTCTCAAATGTTTAGGAAAGGCTTCAGAGGGGAATTGTGTTTCCTGACTCCATAGGAACTTGGAGCATCACTCATTTATCTTGCCTTTTTCAAACTCTACCAGGCACACAGTTGATTAAGCCCTGCCCAGATGCTAGCAAATGTACGTCAGCTGTTCTTTATGCTGCTTGCCATGCAGCCAAGTTGTTCATCTGGCCCTCTGGAAGATCTGTGAGAAAGAAGAAAAGCTACTTTTCCATGAGCATTGAAAGTCAGTTTAATAAAGCCTTTAAGATTTAATGGATACTCAAGCTGGCTTATAAATAACCTGTTTTACAGGCAGGGCTTTATCTGGGTCTTTCTTTATGCAAACCAAAGACTACAAAGGAAAGATCAAAGATTTCAAATTCAGTCTTGTTTTGAAAGCAAAAATTCCTTACTCTGCCTGCACAATAGGGCTGGTTTCTAAATAAGATGAGCCAAGCAGTGTTTCAATTGTACCTTGACTTTCTTCCTTTGATTCCCTTCATCTAGGTTTCATAAACAATATAACCAATTTTCAAAGGGCAGCAATGAATAGGGCTTCTATGGTATTGCCAATTTATAGAATGCAACCTAGAGCTTTATTACATAGATGGAGAATGGGCAGGAGACAATTGTTAGAGTGATAATTCTGAAGCTAAAGCACATTTCGGCTTGGCTAGTAACTGGATAGGCAACCACCTGAGGATCCTGTGTATGCTCAGAATTCCTCATAGGAAAGAAAGCAATGGCACAGTAAAGGCTCCATCTGGAAAGAGCCCAGTAATTGGCGAGCAACTTTGGAGAACTCAAGAGGAAATAACTGTTTCTGTTATACCCATGAACTCCAGTCACTCTTGCCCCAAATATCTCCTTCTGCCACCCTTCTTTCACCAGGGGAACTACATTCTCCTGGTGCCTGTAGATCAGGCCCCCAGAGGGCTTCTATCAGGCCCGCAGTGGAACTGGCTGTCTTCTGCTGCTTCTTCCAGTTCTGCTGCTGCTCCATTATAGTAGGTTTGCAGCTTACAGATACACACCTGAACAGCAAACTCAGGATTGCAACAGCACACACATTTTGATGCAATAATTCAGAGCGAGAGGTGTCAGTTATCAGACACTGTTAAATAAACTAAATATTGCAAGAGTGCTAATGTTTTAAGCATGTTTTTATTTTAAGTTAAAGAAACCCCCTTTGTGTTTGTGTCCTTTATAAAGTTTATATCTCTGCTACCTGGCATTACATTTTATGACACACATGGACCAGCTCAACAAGGTTTCATTTATGTCAAATCTGGCCCTCATAACAAATGAGTTCGACACCCCTGCTGTAGATAGTGCCAAAACAGTCTCTTACACATAGGAGGGGATACAGAGAGGGAAAGAAAGAGGAGACAAGGAAAGATGGGAGCTTGTTTTCTGTCTGCCCACTTAACCTCTGACCCCACCAGCAGCTGACCATCCAACCAACTATAGTCCCCACCATAAAATAAATGGAGTTGGGAACTTGGGGAGTGAAGTGGGAAGGAGAAAGGAGTTTTTTAGTTCACCTATGGAAGCTGAGCCAAATAATAATTTGTGGTTGTAATGCTCAGGGTTAAATTCAATGTGAGCATTACTAGCCCTCCCCCCGCCTCCCGTTCATATTACAAGCCCAGGGATTATGTGTCAGCACTGTCTCTCCTACAATGCAATGTCTGCATTTTGCCAGATATTTTCAGTATGTAGAAGTACAGATTTGAGCCTCAATTTCACCTGGATGTGCTTTAAGAATTTACATATTTACAACAAGCTTCTGGTCCAGCCCCCAGGTTTGTCCCACTTTAGAATGAGTTGAGAAATGACTTGCTTGCTTATTTACTAGCTTGAGTAAGCCCCAACAACAACTACAACACTGAAAACTCCACCGGGAAAAGCTAGCATGTCAGGGAGGATGGTAGTTTAGCTTTCTCCATGATGCAGTGGTTTTTACACTTGGGAAAATTTAGAAAGAGGACAGCACTCAGTGCTGTACATTTGCTTTGCTCATAGAATGTCCTGGGTCTTATATATATTTGTTTTTAAACTTCTGCACCACCTTCCCCTTTATAAAGGTTCCCAACTTAGTTTTTAAAGTTCACAATAAGAAGAATAAGTTACCAAAACAGAAACAATAAAAAGAGAAGACCAAAAAAGCAGAGCAGTGGTAACAACAGCATCAAAAGTAACCACAGAAGATAACCCACCAGCACACCTTAACTACTTGCAAATAGTGAAATAAAAAGGAGATTACTGGCCTCCTACACAACTGCCACAGAAGCTAGCTTGGTTCCTTGGGTTCAGCAATCAGCATTGTTAAGTCACTCCTGGCTAACAGATCTCAAGAAATAAGGCTGACAAAGATTTCTGCTTGAGACTATGGAGATTATGCGTAGCATAGGAGTAGATCAGCCTACTCTATTACTGTCCTGCAAGTACTGTTTCCTTGCCCTCTAGCTGGCATTGTGAATAGGTTCCTAGAACTGAGGCCTGGCTCAAATGAAGGCCTCCTTAGATCAAAGTCTTTACTGTTCAGTTCTCTGCACGGGCAGCCTGTTTCTTGGACCCTGCTCTGGCTCAGCTGTTTGAAAATTTGGCCCTGGTGCCTGCTGCCACACTGCTGTCACTTTCTGTTTTATTTGGCATTTTTAAGACAGTAGCTAATGGGGCGGAGGGAATGAGGGATTCCTGGCTGAGAGAAGTCTCCCTGATATCCACTCAGTCATCCTTACGTAAAAGAGCATTTAAGGGAGGGGGGTGCAGGGAGAACAGAGCAGTAAAATATTGTAAAACTTGAGCTGATACTTCTGCTAATGCAAAGTGGCAGTTTTTAAATAGGGCTGCCTCCATTTGTCAGTTTCAATCATAGGATGGTGATTGTGGTACTTAGAAGGACTTAACTGTCTTAAGAAAACAAACAGAATCCCCCTTGCCTCCCCTCCCTCCTCAAAATGGAAAAAAAAAAAAAGGCCAGACACATAGGCTGGGATTGTCATGCCTTGAGATACATCAAGAGTGAGGCCTGGTGCTGTCTGTGAGCTTCCTTTTCATCCTGCTCAAGTGAAACTGACAACTTGTCAAGCTTCTCATCCTGTTCACTTAGCGTCCTGTTATGTTCTTTCGCTCTCTTGCTGTCTGCCGTCCACCATTCTTGACACTTATCTTAAAGAGGAAACTAAAGAAGAGGCTCTTCTGTTCTGTTCTAGCCATAATAATCTTCCAAGAACAGTGTAACAATACTTAACTCATCCACATCAATGTAGTGCAATTCACACTATGAGGAATATGCCCTTCTCATCATAAATGTTCTACTTTAAAGCTAAGCCTATACTCAAAGGTCTTGTGCAATGCTCCCTCTAAGCCAGAGGTGTCGAACTTATTTGTTATGAGGGCCGGATTTGACATAAATGAGACCTTGTTGAGCTGGGCCACGTGTGTCATAAAATGTTTGGTTATATGGTGTTATTGTGTTATCTGGTTCACTGTGTGATTCCTGATAAGGTGGGAGTCATGGGGGACAAGGGAGGAAATTTTGTTGGATGGTTTGGGGAACAGCTGCATCTTCACACTGTCTAATAATTTTACCAGGGGAAAGCTCTAGTTTTAAAATACAAAAATGAAACATTTCCAGTTTCAATCAAAATTGCCAATTTGTAAGTGAAATTGGAGAATGTTTGTTGCAAGTTCATTTAAGGCGGCTAAATAACCCCTTTAAGTTATATAGTGAGAAAGCACAGGGATTTGGAACCGGAAGCACTCTTATAGTGCCCAGCAGTCAGCTGCTTTGTAAGGTAGACTCACTATGGAAAAGGGCAACTAAAATGATTAAGGGCCGGTGCCCTGATCTGGATAGCCCAGGCAAGCCTGATCTCATCATGGCTGGCCCTGGCTAGTATCTGGATGGGAGATCTCTAAGCAATACCAGGGCTGTGACACAGAGGCAGGCAATGGCAAGCCACCTTTTCTCCCTTTTTCACAACATAAGAACTCATAGTATCCAATGAAATTAATGAGCAGTAAGCTTAGAACAGATAAAAGAAAGTACTTCACCCAAAGAGTAATTAGCACATGGAATTCACTGCTGCAGGAAGTGGTAGTGGCTACAAGCACAGTCAGCTTGAAGAGGGGATTGAATAAACATGTGGAGAAGAGGCCCACCAGTGGCTATTAACCGCAACTTATAGATGAAACACTATGTCTGGGGAAGTGATGTTCTTGGTGCCTGGGGGGCAACAGTGGGAGGACTTCTGGAGTTCTGGCCCCGCTGGTGGGTTTTGGCCACTGTGTGACACAGAAGCTGCGGTCAGATATTCCTTTAGATCCGACTCAGCTGCAAATACCTGACAGATCTAAAGGGCATAATCAGACAACAACATCTGGGGAAGGTCCCGCAATCATCAGCACCCTATGCTGGCCCGCCACAGAAATGGAGTTAAAAGACACCAGGGAAAGTCCAGTCCTAACACTTGTTGATGGGCCACAGATGGATTTTCCCTAGTCTGATCACTCAAGCATGTTCTCAAGCCACTGGGATGGTCTGCTCATTTCATTCCGACTCGGTGCCATTTTTTCCTCTCACTTAGCAGTATGTGCATAACTGCATACTCCATGGAGAACCTTCTGTGTGAAGGTTCAATTCCTCATTTATGTGCATGGGAAACAAAAGGCAAAAAAAAACCCACTTGCTCGAGGCAGTGTCTGATTGTGCATTGACGGGCTGAGCTCACAGCACAAAGGGATGTGTGATTGTGCTTTTATTAAACTTTTGTTTGATTTTCACTAATATATAGGACATTTGGGAAGGGAAGGATATGAGGAAGGAGGAAATTTTCACATCAAGCTTATATAATAGCTGTTACAAGCCATTTTCAACTTAAACCTTTTTTCCCCTATCTCTTTCATTTATATAAGGGATATGTGATCATGTGACTGCGAGTCAAATTCCTCTGGAGGAAATAGGAGTATTTCGCCTTTGTGCCAAACAGCCAGTTTGGACTGATGGGCCATTGGCTTGATCCAACGTGGCTTCTCATGTTCTTATGTCACTGTTAAATATTTGGCAGATCCTGTTGTGTATTTGGACTATAAGGAAATCAGTTAACTGAGACACTACTATCACTTTTATTTTATTTATTTATTTGGATTTGTATTCCGCCCTCCCCAGAGGCTCAGGGCGGCTAACAGCAAGGCACGCATGCCAACTTTAAAACAAGTTCAACAATATAAAACCAGAAAACATAAAACAACATCCAAACATTATAGCCCAGGCGATAAAACAAGATGTGGCAGATTGTAGCCCCCAGCAGACATTAACCCCCAGTAGCCAAACAGCAGCCAAACAGTAGCTCGTCACCCCCTCTCCTGCCAGGGCCACCCCGCACTCAGTGATGACAATAGTACGATGGCGGATGGCTAACCATGGCGGCAGCTCCTAATCATAGGCCCGGTGGAATAGCTCCGTCTTACAGGCCCTGAAGAACTGAGCAAGGTCCCACGGGGCCCGGATCTCCTCCGGGAGCTCCCTCCACCAGGTAGGAGCCGCCACCGAGAAAGCCCTGGCTCTGGTGGCAGCAAATTTTACTTCCCTGGGGCCTGGAATTTCCAGGAGCTGTTGACTCCCTGACCGAAGTGCCCTTGGGGGAACATATGGGGAAAGGCGGTCCCTCAGGTAGGTTGGACCCTGGCCATACAGGGCTTTAAAGGTCAAGACCAGCACTTTGAAGCGAATCCGGTACGCTATTGGCAGCCAGTGCAGCGCTTTCAGCACAGGTTGAATATGATCTCTCCTAGACAGACCCATCAACAGCCTGGCTGCAGCATTCTGCACCAGCTGCAGCTTCCGGATTTGCGACAAAGGCAGCCCCAAGTAGAGAGCGTTACAGTAGTCTAGCCTTGAGGTGACCGTCGCATGGATCACAGTGGCCAGGTCATCGCAGTCAAGGAAGGGGACCAGTTGCCGAGCCAGCCGAAGGTGGTAAAAGGCTGACTTGGCAGTGGCTGCTACCTGGGCCTCCATCGTTAAAGAGGAGTCCAGGAGCACACCCAGACTCCTAACTTCTGATGCTGGCACCAGTGGCACTCCGTTGAAGGTCGGGAGAGGGAACCCCAACCCTGAACTGATCCAACTCAGGCCCAGGACCTCCGTCTTTGCCGGGTTTAGTTTCAGCCGACTCAGTCTGAGCCATCCAGCCACAGCCTGTAATGCCCAATGAAGGTCATCCAGGGTAGAGTTCGACCAGCCGCCCAGCATCAGATAGAGCTGGGTGTCATCTGCATATTGATGATACCCAAGCCCGCAACTCCAGGCAATCTGGGCGAGGGGGCACATGTAGATGTTAAACAACATCGGGGACAGCACGGCCCCCTGAGGCACCCCACACTCGATGGGGTGTCTCCGGGACTGCTGATCCCCTATCACCACCCTCTGTCCCCGACCTTGAAGGAAAGAGGCCAACCATTGAAGAGCGAGCCCCTGAATCCCCACGTCGGCAAGGCGGTGGGCCAGCAACTGGTGGTTGACTGTGTCGAACGCCGCCAACAGGTCTAAGAACACCAGAGCAGCCACACCACCCCGATCCAGATGCCTAAGGAGATAGTCAGTCAAGGCGACCAGCACTGTCTCCATCCCGTGACCTGGGCGAAAGCCAGACTGGAAGGGATTGAGGAAGGGGTAGGAAGATGTGTCCCCAGGCAAATCATCATTTGATTTTCTTTCTCCCTTGAAGTGAAGAAAATCTTAGAGCACTTCGAGTGTAATTAGAGCACTGACCCCACCCCCACCTCAGGGGCCAAGTCTGCAAAGAACATGAAAGACACTGCAGACTTGGCCAACCTGAAAAATCAGCAGTGACTGAACATAGCCTAAACCAAATAGGATGCAGCATTTTGTTCCAAGACACTGAAAGACTGAACAACACTTCCAAATACCATGTCAGATTATGCAGGGAAGCCATTGAAATTCATAAACATAAACGCAATTTCAACAGGAAAGAAGAGAGTTTAAAAATAAATAGGGTATGGTTTCCTGTCCTGAAAAACACAAAATGCTCTACAGCTGGCAATAGCACTACAGATAAGAGTTTCAATAGCCATTCCACACACAAAAGAACCTTCTCAGGAAACAGTCCATAGACAAAAGAATCTCCTCAGGAAAGCTCCTCCATTAGCATGTTAATAGCCTGGAGAACTACACAAGATAATTGACTCAGCCCTACCCCACCTTCCAGGGTAGAAATAAATTACTTGCCTATGATTTTTCTGCTTACCTTGACATAGAGAGTATTCCATCTTTCTGTGTTATACCTCTGAGGATGCCATTTACAGCTACTGGTGAAACGTCAGGTCCTACAATGCCAAAACCACGGCCACACAACCCGGAAAATCTACAGCAACTAATATTCTATTATTGCTGTCCATGCCTCTATTTGTGGCAGTTTAAATAGTTGCCAGAAGTTTTGATCAGACATCCCACCCTGAACTTGCTGCACCATGCACTCACCCCATGGTTGATGATTCAGATTGTTGAAACATCCCTTTATTTTTTGTCTTTTGCCCATGCACAAAGGTGCATATCCAAAGCTCTGGCTCCTTTTTGACAGCTCCACAATCCCTCTACCAAGTATTCTGGCCCCTCTCAACCTCCTTCCCTTCACCTCTCTTCCTTGGAATACACTGGGGAGGGGGGTGAAACGTAGATTTACATGAGAGTAGTCACATTGGCTTCAGTGCATTTATCCTTGTGACAATCATGGGATGCTCTCTAATAGCAACTCTGATACAGAAACAGGAGACAGGGGTTTGGGGGGGGATTTGTCCCCCGGGGACTCCCAATCCAGAATGAATACTTGGCCATGGTAATTGACAGCGCTAGGGCAATTATGCACTTATGCATACATAGCTACCTGATCTACAAACACCCCCCCGCCCAAGAAAGCAGAAATGGAAGGGAAGGTTCAGACTCCCCAGAAGGCCTGACTTCACAACAAGGGGGTTCATACATCAGGAAACGTGGGGTGGAAGCACTAGCATACGTAAAGACCAGACTTTCCCTGGTGTCAGCAATCTCCACTTCCAGGACACGCCAGACCTGAGTGCCAGTGACTGGGGCACAGAAGGCAGAGGTTGTTGTCTGATTGTGTTCTTTACATCAGCAAAGGTACCATGACAATATCACTGCAAACTGCTTGTGTGACCATAGCCTAAATGTTATGATGGCCACGGGTCCAACCCATGGCTGCTGACACCATTTTATAGGAGAATTTAGCCATTTAAAAATTGCTGTGAAGCTGTGGCGCACCAGCAACAGGAGATTTTGCCCCCCACGCACACACCTTTTAAAGTGCTGAAAGCTGGTTTTGTAACTTTAAAAGGCATGGGGAGGGACTAACTTCTGAAATTGCCCATAGTTGGTATAATGGTCATTATATTCCTGCCCTTTGTCCTGCATTGGTGAACTGTTTGAGATGTGCCCTGCATATAGGCAAAGCCTCAGCATCTTTTCCTTACACCCACCTGACACAATCCCTGTTCACAATTTACAGCAAACACACTTACAGTCCATACGCAGTGTACTCTGTCTTAACTTCTCTTTATCCACAATTTGAGTAATTCCCATTCTATAGTCAGCATATGTACAGATGAATGTGTGAATGAAACCCCATATTGTTCCAGCACTGGTCCTCACTTTTGTTTGTAACATGAATGAGTGTTGGCTCTTTCTTACAAAGAGGTGTATGCATGTACATGCAGACTGTGTGTTCATTGTAACAGGTGAACAGTTTTATTCAGAATCACTATGCAAACAGCTTTTATCCAGGGTAACAACAGAATCAAGTAGCAGTCATTGGTGTAGAGGGATAATACAACATTCTACTGTGTTTACTGAAGGATACTTCCATCTTATTATGTTCTCAGTTTTGGAGGAGTGGAAATTAGATTCCCCCTCCACTGGTGAAAATCGATTCAATGCCATCAATTGAATTTCAGTGGTGGCCAGATCTATTGATTTCCTATGCTGATTTATGCTAGCTGAGGATCCCAGCCATTCATTTGATCTTTATTCACAGTACAGTCTTCATAGTAATATATTTAGTAACTTTAGTCAATATATAAAATTATAACTATACACAATACACAAAGCTGCCTCCTTTTGCTTTGTCTGCTGAATAAAATGTTCCATGTGAAATCTCACTTTTATTTATGTAAAATATTTTTAAAGTAATCTCTTGATAGGCCAAGGCAGCATTGTAACATATGATTCACAATCATAAATCAAATGTAAAATTTAAATATGTTTATTTACAGCAGCAGCTATTTATAGCACCTAAAGGCAATTACACAACAGAACTTCTCAAAAAGATATATTCACAACTCTTCCTAAAGGCCATGATGGAAATTGCTCAGAGGCATGGCCTCATCCAGGGAGCTGTTCCGTTGCCTTTGAACTACAACCAGAAAGACTGTACATCTGTCTGTAGATGGTCTTATTAGCCAGTTTGGTGTAGTGGTTAAGTGCGCAGACTCTAATCTGGGAGAACCGGGTTTGATTCCCCACTCCTCCACTTGCACCTGCTGATATGCCCTTGGGTCAGCCACAAGCTCTGGCAAAGCTGTTCCTGAAAGAGCAGTTTGTGTTAGAGTTCTCTCAGCCCCGCCTACCTCACAGGGTGTCTGTTGTGGGGAGGGGAAGGGAAAGGAGTTTGTAAGCCGCTCTGAGACTCCAACTGAAGGGCGGGGTATAAATCCAATCTCTTCTTCTTCTTCTTAGCTTGTGTGTATAGTGTTTCAAGTCGCAGCCAATTTATGGCAACCCCGGAAAGGTGCTTTCAGGGTAAGTGAGAAGCAGAGGAGGTGTGCCATTGCCTTCCTCTGCAGAGTCTGCTTAGTTTCCAAGATCTGATGAGATGCCACCTTCCCTCCCCTTCTTTGTTTAGTCAATAACAATAAATGAAGCAGGGTCACCTGGCTATTTCCTTGGAAGCCAAAATACCATCCCCTCAGCTTTTCTCTATGCAGTGGGATTACCAACCTCCAGGTGGGCCTGGGGTTCTCCCAGAATTCCAAGCAATCTTTAGACAGCATGGATCAGTTCTCGAAGAGGAAATGGCAGCTTTGGAGGGTTTATTCTGTGGCATCATATACCCACTGAATTCCCCTTCTCCCCAAACTTCTTGCTCCATAGGCTATTGCTCCCAAATCCCCAGGAATTCCCCAACCCGGACTTGATAAACATACTATGCTGAGAGGCAGCCTCTAAGAGGCCATTGAAGGGTCCTGTATCTGGAATTGGATCCAGAAGCTAAAGAGGAGTCTGTACAATTATCACAGAGTGTTGAAATATATTCAAGAAATATACCTAAAGCATCTTTGAGCCTGTCTTATCATGTTTGTGTCCCTCTATGTATGCTGTACTGGTAGAATTAGAGTAACCAACGTCCAGGTGTGGCCTAGAGTTCTCCTGGAATTGCAACTGGAATTGCCACATCCCAGCTGTGATGTCCCACTGGCAACTCCCGTTGCCTGCCACCACTCCACTGACCAACAGAAGAAAAATAAATTAAGAAATCACCATCAGAATAATTGTGTTACATCACTTCTGGGGGAAATCCACAAGTACCATCATGCCACTGTAGAAATTGACAGATACTCTATATATAACCATAGAGTTTCCAGTGATGACACTCCCAGAAGTGATGTAATGCCATCATGCTGATGGTCGTCGTCCCCCCATGCCACCAACCTCTGAGATTCTCACCAATTGCCAGCCACTGTCTGGTAACCCTAATTGTAACTGATCTCCAGACTATAGAGATCAGTTTTCCTGGAGGAAATGGTGGCTTCAGAGGGCAGCCTCTATGGCATATGATGGGTCTCCTGAGCTCCCTTTCTTCCCCCAACTCTGTCCTCTCCAGGCTCCACCCCCAAATCTCCAGAACTTTCCTAAGCCAGAGTTGGCAACCGTATGTAGGGTTAAAAAAAGGGGGGGAAGAGAGTCATTTTAAAACTTTTTAAACTCCAGCCAGCATTGGCTTTTCATTTAGTATGCAAGTGCTGCCAAACCTGAAGTAAAAGCCAGAGCAAAACAGTGACACCTGAGGGTGTATCTGTGTATCCCAAAGTACATGACAGAGAAACAAAGGCAAGCCCATGATTTTATCTGCCTGTAGAAGCTTTAAGATATGAAACACTAGGCAGACAGTTTAAGCAGTATTTTGTTTCCTAGAGGGCACTTTTAAAAGTAGGGTTGCCAACTCCTGCTTGGGAAATATCTGGAGATTTTGGCAGCCTAGGAAGGGTGGGGTTTGGAAAGGGGAGGGATTTCAATGGGGTATGATGCCATAGAGTGCAAAGCAGCCATTATCTCCAGGGGAACTGATCTCTGTTGTTTGGAGTTCAACTGTAATCCCAAAAGATCTCCGGCCCTCAAACTGGAGGTTGGCAACACTTTTTAAAAGTAACTCTGAGAGGGAACAAGTGATTAACAGGACAATGGTACTTGGCAAAGAGTCTACGGTGCACAGATGATGGGTACTAATTCATCATAAATGTTTTATATTGGAAAAAAGAAAAGGACAGAAGAAAGTGGAATAAATAGGAAGTGGCCATTCTCCAACCAGGCACAAACAGTAGAATCTGGATGTGAGGATACTCCCCAGCCAGGGACTATTTCCCTGCAAATTACTCTTCCAAGACTTCCTCTGCATGACTTCCTGTCAGGGCTGATGGGAGATGTAGTTTTCTCAGCTTAGAGTCCATTAATCTCTCCCCCCAAAAAATGTATAGCTTAGAGGAGAAACTGCAGGAAAAGGATGGGCATATATAGTTTTGAGTATCTCTGCAAATGTCCAACAGAGGGTTTTTTTCAATGTTCAACAAAAATGTTCACAAAAATGCAAACAGTTTCGTTTTTAGCATGGGCACATTTGCCCATTATCACTAGCATCTTTTCAAAACCATGATGGGATTTAAAATGAATATGGTGAAAATTCTCTAGCTACTCATCTTATACATTTCTACCCCCATCATAGTTTTGAAATGAAATCAGAAACCACACTCCAAAATGTACTTATATGATCTCATAAGGTTAAGCTGTTATTAAACACAGTAATTCTCCCAGTGCTTCAGCACAGTTCCAAGCTCAGGAAAGAAATGCCATGAAATAGAAAAATAAAACCAAACATGATCTGAGTCAGTTTCTGAATAAAATACACAACTGTGACATATGCAGAAAAAGAGTTCGAGAGATCGTGTTGCTGGAGGTCCAAATGAAAAAAAAGAAAAAGAAGCGCTTTTGTAGAATCAGCCTTATGAACAAAGATGGAAAATTGTCTCTGCATGTAGAGTGGAAAGGATAAACACAGGAGGTGGAGCTAGATAAGGAAAAACGATTAAGTTCTTGCGTGAAAGTCGTTAAGCTGTTGTCTTAAGCTCACTTTATCAGAGTTATTGCTGCTTATTCATAATAGCACTCAGCAACAGATGTTCACCTGGCCAAACAAGGCCCTTGAAAGGAAGGGATCCATATGCTGTAGGGAGTGTGGTGTGATCTGCTTCTAAGAAAGAAAGAAAGAAAGAAAGAAAGAAAGAAAGAAAGAAAGAAAGAAAGAAAGAAAGAAAGAAAGAAAGAAAGAAAGAAAGAAAGAAAGAAAGAAAGAAAGAAAGAAAGAAAGAAAGAAAGAAAGAAAGAAAGAAAGAAAGAAAGAAAGAAAGAAAGGTTCTTGTTTGCTTGTGTTTGTTGAAGCATAATCAAACTGCGTGGAGTTAATGCAGGAAGGTATAGTTGGAAATAAAAATGAAACAAAGAAAAACAGCTAAGTGCCAAAATGAAATTATACCTTTGGGAAAAGATCCAAGAACTTTTCTTATCAAGCAATTGCAAAGAAACTTACAAAAGACACAAATTAATTTTTAAAACATACATAACACTACAAGGAATGACATAGACTCTGCAGGGTATAACTACATTATTGCCAAAATGGCTTAACAGCAGTTCCGTCTTCCTGGGGAATTATAGTTCTATGAGAAGCAAGTGAACATTAATAGAAAATTATCTGCTTGATCACCAAACTACAATTCCCAGGCTTCTTTGGGAAAAGCTATGACAGTTAAAGTGGCATATATAAGCACTGCAACATTTATACTCTGTTGACATCCATGGCAACTCAAAGTTCCTTTCAAACCAGCACACCAGCAAACAAGATTGTTATAACTGAACCAACCCAAATTTCAGACAGACATTTACATTATTTATTTAAAACACTTTTATGCGGCCTTCCATCCAAAGGGTCTAGAAGAAGGTGAACATAAAAACATTAAAACTATTAAAATACAGTTAAAATATGAAATTAAAGTAAAATCCAGAAATAAACAACACTAGAAGGAGGGCCAATAACCATTATTGGGGGTATGCCCGATGAAACAAAAGTCTTTACATGCTGGTGAAAGATACCAATAGAATGAGAGACAGATAAATCTTCCTGGGGAGAGAGTGCCAAAGTTTTGGTGCCATGGTGGAAAAGGCCCTTTCTTGGATTACCACTCATCTAGCCTCAAATAGTGGGGGTAATAGGGTTGCCAGGTCTTACCTGGCTACTGGCAAGGGGGGGTCCTTCTTGTGGTCTGGGATATCTTCAGCACAAAGTGACATCATTGCGCCAGGCACGTTGTGGGCAGTGCCTCTATCGTTCGAGGAAAAACCATAAGAGTTTTTCCTTGAACAATAGAGCATCCTCCTGTAATGTGCCCTGCACAATGATGTTACCTCCAGGTGACATCATCGCACTGGGCACATTGACACCAATGCAGCACTTTGGGGGTGGGGTTCCCCCACCGGCCGGATCCTGGCTGACAGATCAGGGACCTGAAAGCAGGCAAACCCCCACCCCTAGAAGGTGAATGGCAAGCCTAGGGGGCTACCAAAGCAGTGCCTCTAAGGATGACAGGAGTGAGCAGTGACTCTCTCTTTCTGTCTCCCTAGCAGTGACAAAAATATAACGACAGTGGTGGCAGATCTGCATATAAGTTTCTATAAATATGTAAAAATAAGTCTATACACAATTGTTGGTTGCATACCATACATTCAAATATTGATAATGTTCTAAGGTCCTCAATCCATTGATTTACCAGAGGTGGCCATTTATCTCTCCAGTACTGTAAAACAAATCTGTAGTAAGCTGTAGCTGTAGTAAGAACATGGAAGGTCCATATTTGTTGACCATTAGTTAGCCTCCAAGAGACAGGCTGATAGTTTAAAAGTACAAAGCACCCTCAAAAATCAATGAACATTTGAATACAAAGTTGATATGAGTAATAACTTCTTCCCAGAAAAACTAAAGGACTGGACATGCCCAAAGCATATGTTGAAGGGATGTATCCTGTGATTTACAATGACAATAGTTAGACATTTTACTCAGTCCTTTACTAAAGAGTCATTGTGGTGTCCAGTATATCTTAAACATAATTTTTGCTGAATAAGTCTCAACTTAAGATCCATAGAGAGAGCGGATATAAACTTTAAGGCTTTGGCAAAACAGGGAAATCTAGCTCCTTATTCCATTCATTTCTGAGATTCTGTATATATCATATTTATTAATTGACACTGAATATTTATAGACAAATATTGTAGGTCTCATTTTCTCCATTGGTTCAATGATTCAGTTTAGAGTTTCTAGGAGCAAAGGAGATACTTAATGACATAGGGCCATATTTAGATACCAAAAGATGCTGTAGTTATAAATATTGCCATTCAACAGAAGTTGACAAGTCATATCTAAATCTTACCTGAGAAAATGACAAAAGCACCATAGTCTATCAGTTGGTACAGTATAAGAATCCACCTATCTGTCTAAGCCTTCTGTAAAAAAGATTTCTTCCCAGTTTTTAGGCCTGGAATGGATTGGCTCATAATGTTAACTTAGCATGTCAAAATGGATCAAGTTGATATTGTTCTGGCATTATGCATCATTGTTCTTGATCTGCAGAAATTACAGGAAGAATGGGATCCACTTTAGCATAAGCAGACCCTACTGCATTCCACCTAGAAGAGACACCAGACAAGAAGTCTCCAAAAGAGCCCATGATGGATAGTCCAACTGCAAGAAGAGATCTCAATAATTACTACAAGTTAACAAGTATACGTGATGATAAACTAAGATCAGGGAAACCAAATCCTCCTTCATTAAATGGGAGTTGCATCCTTTTTAAAGAAATCTGAGGTGGTATGAACCCTCATACAAATTTCTGAAACAAAATATTAATGTCATGAATATATCTGCAAGATATATAGAACAGAATTGCATATAAAATATAAATAATCTTAGGTATCTCCCTCATGGATCACTGCCTTGTCGTGGCGAGGGGGCTTGCGTGGTTTGATGAGGCTGTGGGCTATGCCGTGGAGGGCCACCCAGGACGGACAGGCCACAGCAGAGAACTCAGACCAAGCGTGATCCCCTGGAGAAGGAAATGGCAACCCACTCCAGTATCTTTGCCAAGAAAACCCCATGGACAGTAACAAAAGGCTAAAAGATATGATGCCGGAAGATGAGCCCCTCAGGTCGGAAGGTGTCCAATATGCTACTGGGGAAGAGCAGAGGGCAAGTACAAGTAACCCCAGAAAGAGTGAAGCGGCTGGGCCAAAGCCGAAAGGACGCTCAGTTGTGGATGTGTCTGATGGTGAAAGGAAAGTCCGATGCTGCAAAGAACAATACTGCATAGGAACCTGGAATGTAAGATCTATGAATCAAGGTAAGCTTGACGTGGTCAAAAATGAGATGGCAAGAATGAACATCAACATCTTGGGAATCAGTGAACTAAAGTGAACAGGAATGGGCGAATTTAACTCAGAAGACCATTATATCTACTACTGTGGCCAGGAATCCCATAGAAAAAATGGTGTGGCCTTTATAGTCAACAAGAGAGTGAGAAAGACAATATTGGGATACAACCTCAAAAATGACAGAATGATCTCGGTCCGAATCCAAGGCAAACCATTCAATATCACAGTAATCCAAGTCTATGCCCCAACCACTGCTGCAGAAGAGACTGAAGTGGACCAGTTCTATGAAGACCTACAACAGCTCATAGAACTAACACCAAAAAATGATGTCCTCATCATCATAGGGGACTGGAATGCTAAAGTAGGAAATCAAAAGGTAACCGGAATAACAGACAAGTTTGGCCTTGGAGAACAAAATGAAGCAGGGCAAAGGCTAACAGAGTTTTGTCAAGAGAACACGCTGGTCAAAGCAAACACCCTTTTCCAACAACCTAAGAGGCGTCTCTACACATGGACATCACCAGATGGGCAACACCGAAATCAGATTGATTATATAATTTGCAGTCAAAGATGGAGAAGCTCTATCCAGTCAGTAAAAACAAGACCTGGAGCTGACTGTACTTACTTTGAGTGTACTTACTTTGCCCCATAAAGACAAGTTTAAAGTTGCCTATCTGTCCAAATCCAAAGATATATCAGCAATTTTTTGTGTGTGTGTTAAGTGCCATCAAGTTGCTTCCAACTCATGGTGGCCCTATGAATTAATGTACTCCAAAATGTCCTATCATTAATAGCCATTCTCAGGTCTTGCAAACTGAGGGCCATGGCTTCCTTTATTGAGTCAATCCAACTCATGTTGGGTTTTCCTCTTTTCTTATTGACTTCAACATTTCCTACCATTATTGTCTTCTCCAGTGATTCTTGTTTTCTCATAATGTGACCAAAGTCCAATAGCCTCAATTTAGTCATCTTAGCTTCTAGGGAGAGTTCAGACTTGATTTGGTCTAGAACCCACTTACTTGTCTTTTCGGTGGCCCACAGTATCCATAAAACTCTCCTCCAACACCACATTTCAAAGGAATCTACTTTCCTTCTGTCAGCTTTCTTCATTGTCCAACCTTCATATCCATACATATTAATGGGGAATAGTATGGCATGAATTAACTTGAGTTTGGTCACCAGTGACAAATCCTTACACTTTAGGATCTTTTCTAGCTCCTTCATGGCTGCCTTTTTCCAGTTTCAATCTCCTTCTGGTTTCTTTGGTGCAGTCTCGCCTTTGGTTGATGAACAATTATCAACAATTAGCTTGTTGAAACTTAGTATAATCATATGTGTAATATCTCTAGGAATCAATATTCCAAGATAAGTAATGACATCTGGGCACCACCAAAAATGTCCATAAGTCAAATACACTCTGTGATATATAGTCTCTCAGTGGCATCAACTCCAATTTTACCCAATTAATCAAATATTCAGACAAACCTCCAAAGGTATTAATCATATCAATTAATGCAGGAATGGACAACTGAAGTTCTGAAATAAATAATGAAAGATCACCTGCATAAAGAATAATTTTAAATTCCAAAGAGTTATGTACAAAGCCATGAATATTTTTGTGTGATGGACCAAGCCAAAGGACATCACCTGACATAGATCAGAAATTCCTATTCCACTAAATTTTCTTCCAAGCAAACTGGACATTTCATAGGCTTCAAGAGGGTAGATACCCTTCTGGATTATTTTTCTGCAAGCCATATGAGAAAAATGTAGCTAGAAAGCAACCTGAAGCCTGTTTGCAAGACAGATGTTATCCATACTAGGAGATTCCCAGCATCAGTCTATATTTATCACATATATGAAAAAATATCATCATAACCTCAATAATGATATAGTTTATAAATATTCTGCATCACTTATTTCTCAGAAGGGCCTGGAGCACATTTTTGCAATTAATAACATTTTACGAGGCCCAGCACCATGCAACAGAGCAAGTTTAAGATGTCAACCAAATCCCTACAAATATTGCTGACAACTCACCAACTGCCATTTCCCATCTGAAAAAACTGAATCATAATGAGCTACCTACAAATTATTTCCTTGTCCTACTTGTCATCTTCCAGAGGCATCTGAATGTAAAAATGTAAGACCAACTATCCTTCGGTTTCAGCACCCTGTCTCACACAGCACCCAACGAGATTCCCCAGAAGGCTGACATGCAGGGCACAGAGAACAAGGACTCCCCCAGCCACTGCCATCCAGCACTGGTATTAAGAGTATCCTGCTTCTGAATACAGAGGTTTAATTTAGCCATCATAACTAATAATCACTGATGGATCTATCCTCCGTGAATTAGTCAAATTCCCTTTTAACAGCCATTTCAGTTAATGTCAGTGAATTCCAAAATTGTCTGTAAAAACATATGAGCAGGGCTGGCCACTGCTACAAACAGAATGCAGGGCTAGCCAGATGTTGATCTGACCCAGGTAAACAGTTCTTATGCAACTGAATATCTCATGTGGATAGGAAATATCAGACAGCCATTGTAGAATAGTGGTTAGAGTGTTAGATTAAGGGCCATACCATGCTCCTGAAGACACCCTGAGGCCACCACGACCTTTTCCCCACTGCAGTTCCCTCACTTTACAAATGCTGTGGGTCCCAAGTATTCCCGGGAACACCATATCCCATATCATCTAGTTTGGTCCAAAGACGGGGGAGACCCTGCTTGCCATAAAATTCACTGGATTACCTTAATCTAGTCACTTTCTCCTTGGAGGAAATAAACATTACATGGTATATTCTAGCAAAGGCCAATTCAAAAGACTGAACTTGTATTTAATGAGCAGGTTGAACAGATTCTGGATGAGTTGTTATAAGGAGAATGGGTGTGTTACTGCTTTTTACAAGCATATCCAGATCCACTCATAGTGACTAAAGTGGCATGGTAAATATTTTGCTTTTAAATTGTGACTTATATGGGCTTTATAATTGTGTTTTTATTGTGTTTTTATAATGTTTTATTTATATTGTAAGCTGCCTTGAGTTCTACAAGGGAGAAAGGTGGCTAATAAATGTTTTAAATAAATAAATAAATAATTCTGCTGGCAACAGCATGGGAACTTTACTGTTCATGCAGCTTGGGCTTTGTCTGCTCAATCCACAGCCTCATTGTTCCTGTTAAATAGTGGCCGAGGACAGACTGGCAATTTGCCCCAGTAGCCAGTCGCGGCAAAAAAAACCCGGAGTAAACGATACCAGGTTTTCCTGTCCACACAGCGGGGGCCTCTGCCGGAAGATATGGGACGGAGGCGCACGGGAGCATTCAGACTGCCGAACCAGAGGCGTGCTATATTTGCTGTTTCCCCATTAATTCGGCTGTGGGTGTATGTGCGCATAAGCACATTTTGCCGATTTTTGTTTTTTGCCCTGCAACGCCGGCACCGCATTGGGCAGTGGAGCGGAGCGTGGCCAATCACACCGCTGCTGCCTCATGCCCAACGCGGGTTGCTCCCGGCTTTTCGGCTGCGCGTTCAGACTCCCTGGAAGCGGAGAAACGCGCGACAAACGCAGGCTTTCAAGATTTGCACCGGCTTTTATCAGGTGTTTTTTTAATCCGGCAGTGAAGCGCGAGAGCACCGGTAGGCTACGGGTGGGGGACGCCAGGCAGATGTGCCTGTGTGAACATTCCATTTAATCCGATATTGAGTCGTTGTCAGCCCGGGTTCCATCCCGCGGCAAATTGCCAGTCTGTCCTCGGCCAGTATTTAGGAATTACTCTTAAAACAATGGGAAACAAGCCATGTTAATCTCAATAAGACACAAACCAGCTAAGTTTCTTTGTATTGGTTTGGTGTAGTGGTTAAGTGTGTGGACTCTAATCTGGGAGAACCAGGTTTGATTTCCCACTCCTCCACTTGCACCTGCTGATGTGACCTTGGGTCAGTCACAAGCTCTGGCACAGCTGTTCCTGAAAGAGCAGTTTGTATTAGAGTTCTCTCAGCCCCACCTAACTTACAGGGTGTCTGTTGTGGGGAGGGGAAGAGAAAGGAGTTTGTAAGCCGCTCTGAGACTCCGAGTGAAGGGCGGGGTATAAATCCAATCTCCTCCTCTTCTTCTTCTTCTTCTTCTTCTTCTTCTTCTTCTTCTTCTTCTTCTTCTTCTTCTTCTTCTTCTTCTATTGTGCCCCTCTTGCCTTCATGGAAGAGACTTTGCTCCCTATTACTGAATAGACAGAGCCAGTGACAGGGATTTGTTTAATATTTTGAGGAGGGGAAGTACTGTGTTTTGTGGAGAAATTTACCTTGGTCTCTTACAGTGTCTGTGATATGACCACACAAAATTCTGACAAATCTGTTTGGACAGCATGGAAGGGACAACTCTTACATAAGGGACTTTGGTGGAAATGAGAATGAAGGTTCTTTTGGGTAATGTGCAAAACACGATCCCTATGAGATTAAACTATCCATAAGTCCAAAGAAATTCTTTCTCCATAGCCCCTCCAGTCTTAAGTTTTGATGTGTCCCTTGGCATGGTTGGGTCCTGTGCTGAACCAGCAAAGAAAAGAGTCACATTCACACATGGGCTTATTCTCTCAGGTATCTTGGAATCATGCTCAGCTCATACCAATGATCCAGAGACCCTGTTTTCCATCATTTGTAGTGAACTCACTGATTATTCTTGTTACAGGATTTTGCTTGGGTGCCTGTAAGCTGCAGTGAACAAGTAAAAGAATATGAATGAGGCATTGGATGCTAGCTCTTCCCCAAATAAAATATTCCCATGTAGTCCCAAGTATGTAAAGCCCATGTCTGAAATTATTTCCGGTTAGATAAATAGATACATTGTCAGAGAGCTTACCTACCTACCTACCTATCATGATATTCAGGCAGACCACCCAGGCACAGAACAGAGAGAAGTGACTGCCAAGAGCACTTAAGAAAGCCTGTACACTTATAGAATGAGGCAAGTGATCATTAATGTCCACACAGAACTGGCAGGACTCAATTTTGTCACAAAACCTCACTGCATGGCACTCAATTTATCTTCCTGGAATGATAAAAGGCTGAGCTAGTCCTGCTGGGATTTGAACCTGTGGTCCTAAAGAGTTTAGAAGCTCCCTTTCGAAAGGTTTTGTTAGACTACTAAACCTTTTAAAAAGGACAATTCTTATGGAAAGAATACAAAAATTGGGGGGGGGGGTGTTAAGAAGAAGGTCAAACTACAGCACTTATTTTATAAACTGGTGGGTAGACTTTTCCAGGTAGGAGGAATAATAGGTTTTGCATTGGAGACAATTTTGAGCCTGGTGCTTTTGGCTGGTGGACAAAAATGTGGCTTATGCCACATTTCAGATTCCACCTTCTACTCTAAGGAGTTGGGAATGTTTATTGAAAGAATGTAGGATGAAGACCATAACCTTCAAATCTGGATTTCAGTGCAGCTGCCCACAGCTAAACCTGACTCTCACAACACCCAAAAAGTGCATGTAGAAGAATCACATATTTGAATGTGCTCCCTATGTATAAATCTACCAGGACGTAAACTAACATGTCATCAGGAAGACTTTCAATGGCAAAACTCTAGACCAAGATAACAGATAATCAGAAATCCAGATAAATAGAAATGCAGTCTACATGTACAAATGCTTACTAATGACAGTAGAAACATTACCAAAGGGGAACAATTCTAAGTAGGAGCAATAATACAATCTGTAAGTGGACTCTAAATAGCAATTCTTGCTGCATGCATATCAGGTATTTTCTTTGCCAGTGACTTTGTTGACTGGCGTCTAAATTCAGTATGAAAAACCCTGTATAGCTTCATGTCATAATACTAAATACATACCTATATTTATCAGAATTTTTAAAGTTCCAACAATAAGAATTTTAATTGTTATACATTCCATTGAGAAAAATAATCTTGCATGGTGCATAGTCATGTTTGATGACATCCACATGCATATATGATTACAAGGTGACAAACCAGCCCTTTCCCACCATCCATACACAGTGTATGAATAAATGACACATTCTTAGATGATAACTAATTACTAATGAAGTAGCTATAGAATATAGGCATGCAGTTCCTCATATTTTGAAATGCTCTGCATTGTCTTGGCCAGTGAGAAGGTCTTCCTTTATGAGGCTTAGCAATTAGAGATGATGTTTCTGATGGAAGCCGAGCTCTGTTCCTGAAAGCCTGAAGGGCTGGAAGAGGAGGAAGAGGCTATTGTGCTATCTGAATCCTCTGAACAGTTTTCTTCATAAAGCCTTTTCAAAGGTTTGTCTTGAATCACATCACCTCCAGGTTCTCCCTTCCCTACTGTCTAGCACAGTTGGGGTTATTTGGTTCCTTGACCCCACCTGACCTCCACCACTCCCACTTCCTTTCTATTAGCTTACCCCCTTTGTACCCCAGCAAGCTTTATATCATCAGTGTATTCCTCCACACTTCCTTCATCAAAGCCTTTCATGACTATGTAAAGTGAACAAATTCAAGCCTAACATGGATCCATATGTAACACCACTCTTCATCCTCTTCCATTTGACTTGCTTCCTCCATTGATGAATTCCTTATGGGCTTTGATATCCAAGCCAGTCCTTTACATCTACTGAGGTAGCTCAGCCCTACACCATTCCTACTGACCTTAGGAAGTCATCTTTTGTGTGATATAGGATCAAAAGGTTTCTTAAGGTCCAGAGAAACGATATCCATGGCTGTCCCCTTTCAACCTTGTACTTACTTTTCAAAAAAGTTCCTGCAGGTTTGTTAGGCTCAGCCTCCTCTGTGAAGATACAGCACATCTGTCATTTAACATGAAGTGTCTACTGATTTCCCTCCTCCCATTCAGTTTCAGATGAGCATTTGATTCCCACTGCATACAATTGTACCTCTTGCATTTTCCCTATGTAGTGAAATCTTACCTTTCTGGACAACTCTAATGTGGGGCCTTGCTGTAACTATATCTTGTGTTCCCTACAGATTACAGCCCGTATTCTTTCCATAGCTCTCAACTCTCTTCCCTTTCAGTGGAGAACATACTTCACCTCTCTCAAGGCATTCAGATCTGTGGTGGAACATGACTTTATTTTTCAGTGTAGAGAAGGCCCATATTTTCCCCCTCCCAGTTGTTTTGACATAAACTAAGTAATCCACCTTGTCCTTACTGAAGAACTGTCCTTCAAGCTTCATCCTTTCATGGTGGGTATGTTGTTACTGTACAAGGAATACAACTATTTTTGAAAACATCTGTTAGCCACAAAATATTATATTCCTGCATCTGCAGAAAGCACAGAATTATAACTTAAACGGACAGTTTGTAGCCAATCTGATTAATGAGGTTAATGTGTCCTCAGATATTTTAATTTCTTGATCACTGGTTTTGGCATATTTCTGATTTCCTTCAGCATTTCTGTTTTATTTTTTCTCCCCAGAGCAATGTATGCATGCCTCTAACATCTGTCCCCAACCATCCTCCTTGGAGAGCATCAAGGTAAAAATTCTTTTAATATTTTCAGCAGTGCCTCCCTATTCTCTTGATAATTTATCTCAGCCAAGTCTTAGCAGCCTTCCAGTCCCTTGCACTGACCTCTTTTTTCCATTATGTACTAGGGAAAAAAACCTCTTAATATTTATCATAACTTCCTGTGCAATCTCCTTTCCATTCTCTCATGCTCTCTGGCTCTGCTTCTCTTATCGTTATATGCTCTTAACTTCATTCAGTAATCTTTCAAGTGCTCTTCTCTATACCTGTTTTTAAAAAACTGCATTTGTCTCCTTTTTAAAGTCCTGATTAATTTTTGACTTGTTCGTAGAGGCTGTAGAATTATATACACAAGGCTGCATGTAAAATGACCTTTGGGTATCTATTAATGTAGATGCTGAATGCCTCCTGCCTTCTTTCTTCATCACTCTGTTACTTTTCAGTCAATGCCCCTCTTCATATTTTTTTCTTTTAATATTTTGAAGGTTTCCATAAATTGAAGAATGTAGTCACCATTTTCTATGTCCTTTTCATACCCTGATAAGGAGGCTCTTGCCTCAGAAAGTTCATTTTGCAGAGCCAGTCTAGATGTTATAGGGGCATTAGCATGCCTGTGGTGAATTTCCCTCTTCCCATCTCTGGTCATATTTTTAAATACAATTCATCACTCAGTTTGGGGCCAGCAGGCTTCCCTTAATTAATGTCAATGGCACTCACCAGCAGGGGGCAGGGGAACTGATTACCTGAGGGGTCTGACTCAGACCCTGCGTGCTACTAGGTGACTGGGCTGGGCTTCAAACTCTGAAGTGCAGAAGCAAAGTCTGGAAGCTGCAAGTGGTGCCTGGTAGATCAGGGGGTAGAGCTTGATGGGTTATCTACAAAGCCTGGTGGAAGCAGAGTATGACATCAGGAAGTGGGAAAAGGAATACAGCTGTTTAAAATAGTACAGAAAGACAGTGAAGACACCTAAAATGTGGCAATTACTTTCAGAAGTGAATAACCTGCCACCAATCCCAAGTTCTACGCAGTTAAGTTTGCTCTTTGTTTGTTGACTTATTTACTTAAAGCTTTTGGATGCTATTTTCTTGTGCTTAAGGCCTCATGCCACCCCATCCCCATATTTAAAATAACAGCAAAACACAATTCAACCACAATAAATAACAAAAGTCCCTAGCAAAGCAATTATGGGAATAACAAACAGTCACCTCCAGCTAACAAGATCCAACTAACTATGCGGCTCAACAGTTAGTCTCACCAAACACTAATTCACCAGAAGGTCTTGCAGCCTTTCCAAAATGCAGACAAGCACACCTTCTGACCACAACTGTGTGGTCACCATGGAGGTACTTCAGTCAATGTTTTGCCTTTCTGCTTTCAGCCACAATCTTCTTCCATGTTGTAGGAGGACACAAATCTATACAACTAGGACTAATCCTGTCAACTAATAAAGAATTTTCTTTTCCTGGAGCTCATTCCACCAGAGTGGAGCCACCACCAAGAAAGCCCTGGCCCTGGTTGTCGCTAGCCTGGCCTCCTTGAGACTCAGGAGGGCCAGCCGATTCTGGGTCCCTGATCACAGCACTCTCTGGAGTACATATGGGGAAAGGTGGTCCCTCAGGTATGTAGGTCCCTGAACATATAGGGCTTTAAAGGTAAGAACCAGCACCTTGAAATGATTCCGGTATGCTATAGGCAGCCAATGCAATGTCTTTAGCACAGGCTGGATGTGCTCCTGAGTAGGGAGCCATCAAAAGCCTGGCCGCAGCATTTTGTACCAGCTGCAGCTTCTGGATTTGAGACAAGGGCAGCCCCATGTAGAGGGCATTACAGTAGTCTAATCTCAAGGTGACTATCACGTGGATCACAAGTCATTGTGTTCAAGGAAGGGAACCAACTGCCTAATCAGTCGAAGGTGGTAGAAGGCTGAGTTGACAGTGGCTGCTACCTAGGCCTCCATTGTTAAGGAGGCATCTCGGAGTTCTCCCAGACTCCTAACCTCTGGCGCTGGCACCAATGGTGCCCCATCGAAGGTCGGGAGCAGGATCCCTACCCTTGGGCCATTCCAACTTAGGCACAGGACCTCTGCCTTCATTTAATTCAATTTCAGCCAGGTCAGCCTAAGCCAACCAGCCACAGCTTGTAACGCCTGGTCTAGATATTCCAGTTTGGAGTTGTACTGACTGCCCAACAACAGATAGAACTGTGTGTCATCCGTGTACTGGTGACATCCCAGCCCATGCCTTTGGGCAATCTGGGCAAGAGGGTGCATATAGATGTTAAAAAGCATCGGGGACAGCACTGCCCCTTGAGGCACTCCACATTCCAGTGGGTGCCTTTGAGACAGCTGGTCCTCTGGTGCCACTCTTTGTACCCGGCCTTGGAGAAAGGAAGCAAGACACTGCAAGTCTAGTCCCTGAACACCTACGTCGGCGAGGCTGTGGATCAGAAGCTGATGGTCAACCATGTTGAATGCAGCCGACAGGTCTAACAGCAACAGCACTGCTGATCCGCCCCAATCCAGATGCCTCCGGAGGTCATCTGTGAGGGCAGTCAGTGCAGTCTCTGTCCTGTGACCCGGGTGAAAGTTGGACTGGAAGGGATCTAGGATGGAAGCATCATCCAAGAAGTCCTGTAACTGAATTGCCACTGCCCACTATTAACTTGCCCAAGTAAGGCAAGTTGGAAACCAGCCAATAGTTAGCCAATTCAGCCAGATCTAGAGATGGCTTTTTCAGGAGAGGGTGCACCACTGCTTCCTCGAGTGCCTCCGGCAACAGCCCATCTGAGAGGCCCTTATTGATGATCTCCCACAAGTTGTGCTATACTGTGTGGTTATGAAGGAGTATAGTGAAGCAACCTGCCAAACAGCCACAAATGTGTCAAGGAGCAGTCAAACTGAGCACTGAAAATTGGCTTCCTGTTTGTGAACAGTAGCATCCCTAGAGATGACTGAGATGACTGTTCAGCTAATCTTTGGAAAAGGTATAAGGTACAAAGAACATAAGAAGAACTTTCTAAGATCAAGTGAGTGATTTATCTAGTCGAGCATCCTTTCACACAGTTGCCAACCAATTACACTGGGGGGTGAGCTAACAGGACACAGAGGCCAAGGCTTTCCCCTAGTGTTGCCTCCTAGCACTGGTATTCAGAAGTTTGCTGCCTCTGAATATGAAGATTCCCTTCAGTCACCATGGCTAACAGCCATTGATAGAGCTACTCTTCATGAATTTGTTTAATCCCCTTTTAAAGTTGTCTATGCCTGTGGCCATCACTACATCCTCTGGCAGTGAATTCCACATTTTAATGGCTCATTGTGTAAAGAAGTATTTCCTTTTGTCCATCCTAAATCTACTGCCTATCAACTTCAAGTTGTGCAAGAGGCCAAGGCTTTCCCCTGATGTTGCCTCCTAGCACTGGTATTCGGAAGTTGGTTGCTTATGAATATGAGGGTTCCCTTCAGTCAATGTGGCTTAGCAGCCATTGATGGACCTATCCTCCATATATCAGTTTCATCCCCTTTTAAACAAAGTTTGAGTCTAGTGGCACCTTTAAGACCAACAAAGTTTTATTCAAGATATGAGCTTTCATGTGCAAACACACTTCCTCACACAGAGGAAGTGTGAGGAAATGTGCATGCACATGAAAACTCAGACCCTACATGATAATGTCAGTTCCAGGTCATGCTGGAAGTGATATCACTGCATCATCTATAATGTCATGATGTCACCAGCAAGGACCCACACCAAGCTGTAAGTCTGCCACCAGTTGCCAGCCTAAACATGTCCCTCCTCCATCATCTTTTCTAAACTGAAAAGTTTCAACTCTGTAGCTTTTCTTCATAGGAAAGGAATGTGTTCCAAGGTGTTCTTCTGCACCTGGGACAGGACACCAGAAGGAGCAAGCCCCAACTAATTCTGGAGCAGATAATTTAATCTGCTTCCTCTTGATTCTCTCAAATGGGAAGGCTGATGTTACATAGTCACTGGTGCCTGTAGGAAGTTTGGTGCAGCTGATCCAGAAGCAATTGCATGGTTGGTGCTTTCCATATTCTTTCCCATATGTTTCTCTCCCAGCTCCATCTCTTAGGACACTTGACTCATAAAGGAGATACCTGGCATGCATTGGGTCCCATATTCACATGATCTGGGAAAGATTCCTTCCTGAGGTCCTCTTAGTAGGTGAAGGTAACAATACTGAGCTTAAATGGACCAGTAGTATGACTCATCATGTGTTGTGCATACATGATTACATGATAGAGGAGTTGATAGATTGCAGTGGTGGTCCCCAAACTTCATAAATATCCTGGCTTGCCTCCATTGCAAAGTAGTGTGATCAAAGGTGGAGAAGTCTTTGAGAAATGCCTGACAAAATTCAACTAAAAATGCCTGCAGGGGGGAAAGATCAGTATGTTACACACAGAAAAAGAGAAATCAAGAGGCAGTGCAAGTTTCATACTACTCATAGCAAGAGAGATTCACCATTTTGCCTCCTAGCTATTCCTTTCTGTTAACAAAGTTCAGAGTTGAACCCTTAGGGCACGAACACAAAAAAGAATGCCTCACTGCTTTTTGTTACATGTAAGATGAGAACAAGACAGTCATACTTTACAAGCATTTCAAATACACTCTCTCAAGGTTTGCAGATTTTCTGTTTCTGTTTATAGCTGTCAAATAAATCAGTAGAAGTGATCACATGTACAAAAACAGTTCCAAGGTCCCCATTTCTTTGTCATATTCTCATGTGCCCAACAAACACTTCTGGACTATGCAGATGAAGTATCTGTCTTGTCTCTTACTGGCTTCTCTTGGTCTTCAAGGACAAAGAATATTAGCTGCAAACTAGGACAGAGTTGGGGGAAGCAAAATCTGCCCCCTTCTCTGAATTCCAGCGATAGAATGTAAATCCTGCCCCCCCCCAGCACTCCTGAAATAAATGGGTTCTTGCTTTGTTCGCCTCTTTGTATTTTTATGTGTCACAAAATAATGGATTTGCTAAAAATCTGGTACAACCTGCAAGTACAAATGCAGTGATGGTTTAATGAGCACCCTAAGTATTGAAAACTACAACATAATCCAGGAGAGAGGGAGAGAGAGAGAACCACATTCATGATAGGGCTATTTCAATCAGAAAATTTAGAAGGCATCAATCAACTCCCATTTTCCATCCGACATGGGTGTCTCTGCGGTACAAATTTAAGAGTCTTGTAGCTGTCTAAGACCTGTCCACTGATATGATTTCATCCCATATTTTGGAATAGGAAGGAAGTGGGAAAATAAAGAGAATGTCAGAGAAACTGAACTGGTGTGTCTCCAGTTAAAACATTTTAAAGGATCACAGTTATTAGAAATTCAAGTTTTTGAAGTATTAAAAAAATAAATCTTTAATTCCCTTGCAGATTCCTCATATCCAGAGTATTTTATACAAACATCTGGATCACAGAATAAAGCAAATCCATTGTGTTCCTAGACATTCCTGGAGCATTGATGTTCTTAAGATTATGCTATTGGATTACTGGTATAAAAATAATAAATATTTCCAGTACTTAAAGCTGTAATGCTTTATGTTGGATTTGGATTTTGCTTTCATTTTAGTAAAAGGTGGATGTCGGTTCAAAGACTTTCTTAGCCAGAAGGATCTATTTGTCTTGTTCTGAGTTCATTGCTTCCTGACCTACATCATATATATGTATGTCATCTAACATAGTCCATACTGAAATTATATCTTTATGACAGGAGGTTATTTATATGATTTCTGTGTTACATTTCTGTGCTACATGAAAATGAGGTGAAAATCATTAATCTTCTTTCTCGATCTAACACCATAATATATACTGATCTGCACAGTGCACACATTTTGTGTTGGGTATTTAAGGGATATTTTCACTAGACCTACACATAAATTGTGGTTGTAGGCCAAGCTTCATGGGAGGCTTCTTGTGAGAAAATCTGGGCCTCAGTGAAGGTAATAGTTAAGCACCAATCCCCTTCCAGCCTAATCCCTGCCAGTGCTATTTCCAACCTAGCTGGTGTGGTATTGGCAGGAAAAGATATAGTACTTCCTGTCCATATAGTACCTTCCTCTAGAAGGAATCGGTCCATAGCTTTTGGGTGCTCCTGGACCCAGAAGCACCATATCTAACTGCTTATCCATCTGCTGGATAAGCAGGTGACAGCTATGGTTAGGACTTTTACTAGCTTCAACTGATTAGCCAGCTGCAGCCTTTCCTAGACAGAAAAGATCTGGCCACTGTTGTAGTAACATCTACAATGGATTATTGCAATGCACTCTATGAGAGGCTGCCCTTGAAAAGTGCCTGGAATTGTCAATTGCAAAAGAATGCTGCAGCCAGGATTTTAACTGGACTGAGTAATAGGTAGTGTTTCCAAACTCCAAGCTTCAAGGCCTACTGGTGCGCTTCACCAGTGGAAGCAAAAGCAGAAGTGAGGAGCAATGTTATGAGACATAATGGCATCACTACTGGTGAACCCAGAAGTGGCATCATGGCACTCTAGGAATCCCCGGAAATCTCTATGGTTTTTACCATAGCCATGACACCAAACTATGGGATATTCTCAGGGCTGTATGTTGTTGAAGGCTTTCAACCTTGACACAGAGAGTACTCCAGCTTTCTGTGTTATATCTCTGAGGATGCCAGTCACAGCTGCTGGTGAAATGTCAGGTCCTACAATGCCAAGACCATGGCCATACAGCTCAGAATATCTACATCAACTAATTCTCAGGGCTATTTGTCTGTTCCCTTCTCTCACTGTCTTGTACAAGCAGGTGAATACTTTTTCGTTCAGTCTGATGTTCCTCAATGATCCTTCCTTCCCTCCCTATGATTTAATTACTGTTTTATGCACTTTTAATATATATTTTAGTTTTATATGGGTGGTTTTTCTGATGTGTTCTTATAACATTTTAACTGTTAGCCTCCTTGGTGACCCTGAATGGGCAAAAAGGTGGCATACAAATTTTGTAAGTAAATAAATAAAAATAAACAGCCAGATTTGATATTTACAAGAAGGGGACCCTCAAGGACTTGTGGAGGGCCTCTAATTTGCTCCTCTCCCACTATTTCCTCTTTCCTTTCCCTGAGAGCTCCCATAGTCTGTTTTTCCTGCTTCCTTCTCTCCTTCCCACCCACCCACCCACCAACCTAACTTTACCTTCCCCCCATAT
This sequence comes from Gekko gecko, assembly GCA_029375565.1. NCBI lineage: Eukaryota > Metazoa > Chordata > Lepidosauria > Squamata > Gekkonidae > Gekko > Gekko gecko. The sequence goes on along the minus strand of JAPDNY010000001.1, from coordinate 70,916,405 downwards.
TCAGTTTCCCCTCCTTTCCTCCACTGGTAACCTTTTCCTTGGAAAACTCTGGTCAAGTTGCATGGTCAGGAACCTTACTTTCCCCTGCATCCCCTTCCCTACAATATTTCCTCTTTCCTCCTCTCCTTCCCACTGACCCACCAACCTACCTTTTAGCTGCTCCCCCTCTTCAGCTACATTTATTATTTCCTTCCTTTATACCCTGCATTTCTCCCCAATGGAGACCCAAAGCAGCCTATATCATTTTCCTCTCTTCCATTTGATCTTCACAACAACCTGTGAAGTAGGTGTGGTAGGGTAAGAATGTGATTGGCCCAAGGTCACCCAGTTACCCTTCATGACAGAGAGGGAATTGAAATCTGAATCTCCCATATCCTAGTCTGAAACCTAGTCTCCCATATCCTAGTGCTGGAATGGACCTTAGGCTGGAGGAGATAACAACGGTGTTCAGAAGGCTTCAAATCCACCGCTGAAAGTGCTGTTGTCTGATCTATCCATAGATTAGGTTATTAAAGCCAGATGCTAGTGACAGATTAGAGTATATGAATTAATGGTTAATGGGGAATAGTATTTATTGAAGAGAGTTTGATGTATTAATTGTTTAGTTTTTCTCTCTTGAATTGCCAAGATTTACAATTAGTACTCTAAGTGTTTAAATCAGGATCAGTTTAATGACTAATCAGTCTAATTGGAGCTGATTAATTGGAATTGATTAATTGAAAGATCAAGGAGCTGGACTAGAAGATCCTATAGATGAGCATAAGATAGTGATTGCCTAGCAAATTGGGGAACAGAAATAGAAGTTTATATTATGCTGGCCTTTATTTGTGTCACTGGCCAGGGATTGATTGTATATTAATCTGTTAAATTGTTAGGATAGATTAGTTATATTAACAGATAGGATAAAGTAGAATATTTAGGGATAGTCGGGAAACAGTACCAGAGAACTGTGTGTTATTCCCTCACAACAGTTGTGGGTTGTGAGGACCATCTTTGGGGATGGCTGGGCAGATGATACCAGTGCTCCTGGGGAGGGGAAAGTATAGCGGTGGGACTAGGCAGAGAGTAGAGGGAAGGGGGTGGAGAGACAATTTAGCTCGGCCACCTTCCAGCCTATGCCCCATCCCAAAGGTAGTCAGCAGTGGGGCTAGGATGATTGACCCCTCTCCGACATTGGTGCTGTGTAACACCAGGTCTATAAATAATAAGACCGCAATCCTTTGGGATTTTCTGCTTGAACAGAATGTAGACCTGGCGTGCGTGACCGAGACCTGGGTGAGAGAGGACGAGACAGTGTCTCTCTCCCAAATGACCCCTCCTGGATTCTTAGTCCTCCACCAATCACGGACTAAGGGGCGGGGGGGGAGTGGCTTTATTTATCTGGGAGGCTTACACCTTCAAGGCACTCACATCTCTGGGTATCACGGGCATTGAGTGTGTCGGTCTGGTGCTGGAGGCTGAGGAGAGTATGGTGATTTGGCTGGTGTACTGATCGCCCAACACACCAGCCAACAGTCTGCCGTCCCTGCTAGAAGCTGTATCAGGCTGGGCCCTGGAACACCCTAGGCTATTAGTCTTCGGTGATTTCAATGACCATGCCGATGATGCGACCTTTACGCAGGCAGCAGACCTAGTGTCGCCCATGGTGGCCCGAGGACTCTCCCAATTGGTAACAGCCCCCACTCACCAGGCAGGGCACACGCTCGATTTGGTCTTTGCAGCAGGAGTCACGGTGGACCAGATCACTGCTTCAGCAGTGCCATGGTCAGACCACTATGCCTTGAAGGCCCAGCTGAATATCCCACTCCGACCTTGTTTGGGTGGTGAGCTGATTTGGGGTCACCCACGGAGCCAAATGGACCCTGTGCAGCTTCAGGCAGCTCTTCAGGATCCTAAGCCCCCTGGTGTCTCATTAGGTGAGCTTGTAGGTGAGCACAGGCAATTTTCAGTAGCCACCAACGAGATTGCTCCCTGGTGCCCTCTGCGCCCCTGGGCCAGGCCCGCCCCATGGTATAACCAGGAGCTGCAGCAGATGAAATGGGGGCTGAGATGGCTAGAGAGGCAGTGGAGGCGGGTTCACGATGAAGCTACAAGAGGACCTTATAGGACGTTTATGAGATACTATGAGATGGCAGTCAAAGCCGCAGAAATTATATGGCCACAATTGCATCTGCAAGCTCACACCCAGCCCAATTATTTAGAACAATTTGGTCGATTATGGCTCTGCCACAGGGCAAATTAAACCATAGGGAACTGGATATTGGCTGTGAGGCTTTTGCGAGCTATTTTGCGGATAAAGTCTTGTTGCTCCACTATGACCTTCCTGCCACAGTTGATACAGTGAATGAACTCGAGGCTCCTAGCATGTCTTCTGGTCACATTCTGGATTAATGTGACACGCTCAGCCTAGAAGAAATTGACAGATTGCTCTTAACTGTGAGGCCTACCACTTGCATCTCAGGTCCATGCCTGTCATAGCTAATTAAAGTGGCTCCCAAGGGGCTATGGGACACCATATGGGAGATTGTCAACAAGTCCCTCTTTGAGGGACAATTCCCGGAGGCACTTAAGGAGGCAGTGGTGCGCCTCCTCTTGAAAAAACCATCCTTGGACCCAGCCGAATTGGCCAACTATCGGCCAGTTTCCAACTTGCCCTATTTGGGCAAGATTATAGAGAGGGCAGTAACACTTCAGTTACAGAGCTCTCTGGATGATGCTTTTATCTTAGATCCCTTCCAGTCCAGCTTTCGCCCTGGGCACAGGATGGAGATGGCACTGGTCGCCCTCACAGATGACCTCTGAAAGCATCTGGATCGGGTCGGAGCAGCAGTGCTGTTGTTAGATCTGTCAGCCACGTTTGACACTGCCAAGTCGGCCTTTTACCACCTTCGGCTGATAAGGCAGTTGTCTCCCTTCCTCAAATGAAGTGACTTGGCAACAGTGATCCATGGAATGGTCACTTCAAGACTGGATTACTGTAATGCCCTCTACATGGGGCTGCCCTTGTCGCAAATCCAGAAGCTGTAGCTGGTGCAAAATGCTGCGGCCAGGCTGGTGATGGGACTCCCAATACGGGAGCACATCCAGCCTGTGCTCAAAGCATTGCACTGGCTGCCTATAACATACTGGATTTGCTTCAAGGTGCTGGTCTTGACCTTTAAAGCCCTTTATGGCCAGGGTCCGACATACCTGAGGAACCACCTTTCCCCATATATGCTCCGGAGAGCACTGCATTGAGGGTCCCAGCACCAACTGGTCCTCCTGAGTATCAAGGAGGCCAGATTGGCAACAACTAGGGTGGTGGCTCCACTCTGGTGGACTGAGCTCGCAGCCTGCAAGACGGAGCTCTTCCACCAGGCTTTTGGAGCCGCCGCCACTGCTACCATCACCACCATTACTGCCAATAACAACTGATAGTTATGGTGGAAGCCCTGAGCAGTAGGTCCCTGAGACTATTGCCCGATTCATCCCCCTCTCCCCCAGAATGGAGGCAGACCAACAGAACTACTGAATATTGGAATTTCTAGCACTTTAATACTGTCAATTTTAACATTGTTTATATTATTGTATGATTCATTTAAATTGGTATAAATTGTGACTAATGTGTTTTATGTATTATGAGGTTTTATATTGTTGGAAGCCGCCCTGAGCCAGCCTAGGCCGGAATGGGTGGGATAAAAATCAATAAAATAAATAATAAATAAATAAAACTCTAACCGCTATATCACACTGGTTTTCATGTCATGGCCACTGTTAAACAGTAGCAAGCAGCTCAACCTTGATGATTCATGCAAATTGGGTGGTAACAAGTTGCTTAGTGGATGCTGGGTGGCCTGGCTGGAAGGGATACTACCCCCTCCCTGCCTTTTACTTTCATAAAGCAAGGCTTACATTACAGTTGTGGTTGCCTAGGAACTGCCATTTGTAAAGCTACAGGCACTGCTTCTATTATTTGGTGGTGTTATCCCCACAATATTTTTTTAAGATTTCAGATTGAGGGGGGACTTCTCTCAGGTTTGTAGAAAGATCCATCTTGTCTATTCATGGCTCCAACCTCCAGATTTAAGTATATGTAAATGGGGCCATGTTAAGAATTAGATATTTCGATTATGATATATTGATTATGAGGTTCTGTCATTATTAAAAGGGTAGCCATATTAGTCTGTTGCAGCCAAAATATTAGGAATCTTGTGGCACTTAAAGATAAACAAACTTTTATTCTACCATAAACTTTCATGGACTAAAGATGACAGTGAGCTGGAAAGTGAGATTATGCTAGAATAAATACCTGTTAGTCTTTCAGGTGCCACAAGACTACTTTTGATTATATTAAATGTTTTTTGGAACTGCAAGCATACTTCCTGGAGTTCATTTCCAATTTAATTTAGGTACCCTATATGCGTATTCAATATTCACAACCGAGCAATGTTAAAATATGTAAACATTTTAATATGTAAATATGCTGTAATTAATAATAATAATAACAACAACAACAACAACAACAACAACAACATTATTAATAATACTAATTGTGACAGATTAATCCTTTTGGGCTATGGAAGCCAGATTCCCAGTAGGAGCGAGGGATCTCCTGACCTTTGTAGTTATTCTGGCAGCCAATGGGGGGGGGAATTAAAATATTGCAACAGTGTTACTTCACTTCTGGGGAAAACTCTAGGAATCACCAGCAACTCTATTGATTACCTAGGAATAGCTGGAAATGTAAATGATAGAGTTTCTGGTGATTCCTAGAATGAACTGATATCAATTCCAGATTTTCCTCAGAAGTGGCATAGTACCATTGTGCTGACAGCACCTTCCCCACCAGAGTGCCAGCTGATGGTAACATGGTTGAATGAATTAGCATTTACAATACATCTTTATCTGCTATGGAACAAACAGTTGCCAGTCCGGGATTTCAAAACATCAGATTTCCTAGTGAACCAAAGGGGCAGATCCAGGACAGGTTGAGGGAACAGTCTGAGCATGAGAGGCAAAAGCAGTTCATGGTGGGACAGGATTGAAGTTTGGAGAACTTGGGCAGGTTACTGATGGAACTAAGAAGAATCTGGAGTTTAATAGTGCTCCAGGCCCCAACACTGATTACCTGACAAAACACTTTTTACTAGCCAGATCAGTAAAATGTTCATCAATAGAGCATTAGAACACCATCATGTTATTTTATTACTAGTAAATATATGCAAGCCTTTGTTCATTGTCCAAGTTTTAAACAGTCATGCACTTCAACATATGTCTTGCCTTGGTAGTCAAATCACAAACACACACCATGTGCAATATGTTTCTGCAAACTAGCTTATTCTTCCACTTTGCTGAGAATGAAAACCAAGGTGTTTCAGAAAGCAAATGGATTGCAAAGGTCCATTTATCTGAAATCTTCTCACCCTGATTGCTTAGCATTTGGCCAGTGAGCTACAGTGTATAGAGCTCAAAGTAGCCAAAGACAGCTAAGCTTCTGGACCTGTTTATACACACACATATACATACTTTATTCCTTTTGCTGTTCTCCCTCCCTCTGTCTCAGTTGTTCGCCTGCTGTTGCCTTTTTTTTTTTTTTACATGCAAGTTGCCATGAAAAATTTGTTAATGAAATATTTGCTTAGAAGTCTGCTCTGGGCTAGGCTGATAACCTATCTGTGTTTGAGTTTGGCTTCCCATATTCTAAATACTCATCTTCTCTCTGTTTAGCTTATTGATTGGTTTGGCAAGAAAAGCAGCCTTGTCATCAGTGACCAAGGTCGAACTAAACAAAAAGGGACAGGAGGGGAGGGGGGATAAAAAAGAAGTTGAACTTATGAGCACAGTGAGGCAAGAATAGAATATCTGTTCTGACAGAAGTGTTCTTAAACTGACAGGATTGAGGCCTCCTCAGAGGACCACTGGGCACTTGAGGCCCTAGAAAGTGGGATTGAAAAGACAAAGCCAGTTGGTTCCTAGCCCATGACAAACTCACTATGTGACATGCAGGATGTGGATTTCAACATATCACAAAAACATTTGAAAAGTGACACTAGTGGTGGCAAGCCAGAAGTTTGTTTGGGAGGGGCAGTGTTCATGACAGGGTACCATTAGGATTGTCAGATCAACCCAGACAAGGTGCAGGCTGGACTATACTTTGGGAAGCAGGACTGAGGGGTGAGAGGAATACAGAAGAGAAGCCACAGTTACCTCATTTGAGTTATGCTCAAATTTTCCATGTGGTGTCATCCTAATGGTCAGCCAGCACATGTAGCTTTCACATGCCGTTTACACAAGGGCACAGGATTGTCCTTTATCTTTTACTAGGAATAAGGCCTGATGTGGAAATAAATACAACAAGCTCTAGAAAGAGGCTCTGGGAGAGTGCCAAGGACTTGGACACTCAGCATCAATTTGCTGTGGCAACCTCAGCAGGGTATAATGACACAGAATCCACCATTTTCTCCAGAGGAACTGATCTCTGCTACCTGAAGAGCAGTTGTAATTTTGAGTGATCTCCAGCCCTCACCTGGAGATTGGCAACAATTGTTACCCAGGAGGAAATAGCTGGTTTGGAGGGTGGAGTCTATGGCACTGTACCTGTCTGAGGTCCAACCCCTCCTCAAACCTTACCTTCTCCAGGCTCCACCCCTCAAATCCCTAGGAATTTCCCAACCTGGAGTTGGCAACCCCATCTCCTTCCCAGCTAACCATCAACCTACTGTTATCTGCCTCTCTGACTGCAGCTAACTTCTACCCTCCCTCCTGGAGATCAGTTGTAATTCTGAGTGATCTCCACTCCTCACCTGGAGATTAGCAACAGTGGTGCCCCAGGAGGGAATGGCTGGTTGGGAGGGTGGAATCTATGGCATTGTACCTGTCTGAGGTCCCAGCCCTCCTCAAAGCTCACCCTCTCCAGGTTCCATCCCTCAAATCTCCAGGAATTTCCCACCTGAATTTGGCAACCCTATCTCCTTCCCAGCCAAGCATCAACCTACCTTTATTTCCCCCTCTACCAGGAAATCTCCAGGAATCTCCCTACCTGGAGCTGGCAACCCTAGTCAGGACTGGCCCCAATGAGTTCCTCACAAAGGCCTGTGAAAGGTTTCTTTCCTTTGTCTGAACCAAGCTTGGTTGCCTACTGTGGTGAAACAGGCTCCAGTTTACAACTCAGCTGTTCGCCTCCCACCCTTGTCCCATGGACATATCTCACTCCTTAAATTCTGCCACCACTCACTGAATTGTCACTGCCTTTTTAGAGGGACAGTGAGACCCCTCTGGCCAAATCTGCCTATTTGGAGATGGAATCCCCAATCTTTGGGGGATCCCTGGAAAGTTGGCAACCCAAGGGTCTGGCCTTTCCTTGCATCCCTGGGCTACTCCTCTTTTTCCTGACCAAGAGAGCAGGGAAACTTCCATTCATTCCCCAGTCCAGCCAACTGTGGAGTGGCTGAATTTCTGCTGCCTCCCAGGGTCCCCCATGTCTCTGGCTTGTGGCCTAGCTGGAGTCTATATTGATGCTGCCCCACCCCTTGGGACGGTCCCTCTTTTCCCATACTTTTTGGCCTTGGGGCAGCTGGGAACTGTAGGCCAGCAGATGAGGAAGCCCCACTCAACCCAGTGAGTGATACCCCTGCAGGCCACTCTCTGGAACCACAGCTCAATTAAGCCTTATGGGGGAACATTTTAAACACAGAGATGGCAGCCAGCTCACAGACACAGGTAACTGCCATTTTGTTATACCTACCAACAGCTACTGAGGGAAAAATTAGTCCCAAACAGGAGGCAAGCGTCTTCATCAAGAGAGAAAGCCATTTGCCAGAAATTCTGATAGGACACAGTGGCTGAAGGAGTTGGTAGGAAAGAGGAGCAAACCCAGCACCCGGCCAATGGCTGGGCGGGACTCAGGCAATGCAGCCAGTGGCTAGGGACACCCTCTGAGTGACAGATCAGGGAGCCAAATGCTGGGGGAGCATGTGGAATGTTCAGGAAAGAGTCACACGAACAATCAATTATTAATATAGAGAGATATCTTTCTTCCCTTGGTTTTGTGGTGGAATAAAGGAAGGTAGTTTCCTTCCTTTAGCAGTTTGCATCAATACAGATTCAATAATTTATCCTGGTTTCTGCTCTGCTCCCCGCCCCCCCCGGTGGCAATTGTATTTTAAGCTCTGAAAATCCATAGGCATGTCTGTTCTTTATTTCAGTTGCAGTGCATTTCAGTTACCCTTGCTGGGCATAGTGTCAACCTGGCATTGCAAACTGCTTTCTTCTGTAAGCCTGATCTAATTTTTAGGAAACTACAATCTTCCTGGAAATGAAATCAGTTAAAGTAATCAGGAGTCCTCTAGTGGCTTATTGTTTCATATGAAGTCCTATTTGAGGCTATCCCATAAAGCAACGGAGAAATACCCATGGGGTCAGAATAAAGAAAGATGATCTGCAAGGGTTGCTGCCCTGATGTTTAGAAAATCAATTGTTCTTCTGTATTACCAGACTTCTTAGTTTATGAATTATTTGCTTAAGAATCAGAGATCATTTGACATAAGACAATAAGCATGCTAAGAGAATAAATTTGTTCCAGATCGACTTCTTCCTTGAGATGAAAAATTTCTTGAAATTTTGAACCACAGTGGGAAACCCTTTTTTTCCTCCAGAAAAGAACCCTGAAATGTGGGTGCTGTTTTTTTTTTTAAAAAAAATGCAATATGTCCTACCAAACTACAATTTATTTTAATAATTTATATAAGCTAGATTTGAGTCTAGTAGCATCTTAGAGATAAATAAGATTTATGGGGTCAAAGCTCCCTTCATCAGACACTACAAAAGGAACTTTGATTCTTGAAAGCTCATACCCCAAAAATCTTGTTGGTCTCTAAGGTGCTACTGGACTTGAATAAAAGCATCCTGTCCTTATTAATATTTGAATTTTGGTTCCGCAACATTCTATGCTTGCCATAATTGATTCGGCTCAAGAACTGGCAGTCAGAAGACACTGGCCAGGGCTGACTGGCTGCTTGGTGAAGTCCCGCCCACGTCAGCCCCAGTCAGTGTCTTCGGCTCAGTCTGCTCCAGTCCTCCAACAGGAGAGGACCGTCTGGAGTGTGAGCGCAGGGACAGGCCCTCACGGCTGAGGCAAGTGATAGAAGCCCTTTTCCGTCCCCCCCACACCATCCCCTGGGCCTTCTATGGGGGCAGTAGGCCCAGAGAAGCCCTTTTCTGCCCCCCCCACACCATCCCCTGGGCCTTCTATGGGGGCAGTAGGCCCAGACAAGCCCTTTTCCACCACCCCCCACACCATCCCCTGGGCCTTCTATGGGGGCAGTAGGCCCAGACAAGCCCTTTTCTGCCCCCCCACACCATTCCCTGGGCCTTCTATGGGGGCAGTAGACCCAGAGAAGCCCTTTTCTGCCCCCCACCATCCCCTGGGCCTTCTATGGGTGCCCTCCGTGCCCCCAAATGAGGCTAGCTCCTTGGTATACCCAGGAGCTACAACTGATGAAGTGGGAGCTCAGACGGCTAGAGAGGCAGTGGTGCCAAACTTGTGACAAAGCAACAAGGACATTTTATAGGACGTTTATGAAGGCCTATGAGATGGCAATTAAAACCGCAAAGAGGGTTTTCTATGCGGCAGAGATTGCGTACGCTAGCTCTTGCCCAGCCCAATTGTTTAGGACAATTCGGTCGCTAACAGCTCTGCCACAGAGCAGACCAAATGCTAGGGAATTGGACATTGGCTGTGAGGCTTTTGTGAGCTATTTTGCGGATAAAGTCTTAGCGCTCTGCCACAATCTCCCTGCCACAGCTGAAACAGTGAGCGAGCTTGAGGCCCATTGCTTGTCTTCGACTTTGATTCTGGATCACTTCAGCCCACTCAGCCTGGAAGAAATTGACAGTTTACTGGCAGCTTTGCGCCCAACCTCATGCAGCCTTGACCCCTGCCTTTCCTGGCTTATTAAATCTGGCCATGAGAGGTTCCGAGGTGCCCTAAGGGAAATTATCAATGAGTCCCTCACTGATAGTTCCCTGGGGCACTCAAGGAAGCGATGGTCTGCTCTCTCCTGAAGAAACCATCTTTAGACCCAGCCGAATTGGCCAACTATAGGCCGGTCTCCAATTTGCCCTATTTGGGCAAATTAATTGAGAGGGCAGTGGCAATACAGCTGCAGGGTTTTCTGGATGACGCTTCCGTGTTAGACTCCTTCCAGTCCGACTTTCGTCCGGGCCATAGGACGGAGACGGTGCTGATCGCTCTGACTGATGACCTCCGGAGACATCTGGATCAAGGCGGATCAGCAGTTCTGCTGCTGTTAGATCTGTCAGCTGCATTTGACACAGTCAACCACCAGCTGTTAGTCCAGCACCTCACCAATGTGGGAATTTGGGGGCTTGCCTTGCAGTGGCTTGCCTCCTTTCTCCAAGGTTGGGGACAAAGGGTGGCACTAGGGGATCAACAGTCCAGGAGGCACCCACTTGAGTGTGGTGTGCCTCAGGGGGCTGTGCTGTCCCCCTTACATCTATATGCACCCCCTTGCCCAGATTGCCCGGAGGTATGGGCTGGGGCATCACCAGTACGCTGATGACACCCAGCTCTATCTGATGTTCGGTGGCCGGTCGGACTCTGGACCAGAAGATCTTGACTGGGTGTTGCAGGCCATGGCTGGGTGGCTTAGACTGAGTTGGCTAAAGCTGAATCCAGAGAAGACAGAGGTCCTGTGCCTGGGTCGGGGCAGTTCAGGGATGGGGATTCCACTCCCAGCCTTTGGCGGGGCCTCACTGGTCCAGGTGCCGGAGGTTCGGAGTTTGGGAGTCCTCCTGGATTCCTCCCTTACCATGGAGGCCCAGGTAGCGGCCACTGCCAACTCGACCTTTTATAATCTTAGGCTGATTAGGCAGCTGGTTCCCTTCCTTAACCATGCCGACCTGGCTACAGTGATCCATGCAATGGTCACCTCGAGACTAGACTACTGTAACGCTCTCTACATGGGGCTGCCTTTGTCTCGGATCTGGAATGCTGGTGCAGAATGCCATAGCCAGGCTGTTGATGGGGCTCCCTAGATGGGAGCACATCCAGCCTGTGCTGAGGACACTGCACTGGCTGCCAATAGCATACTGAGTCAGCTTCAAAGTGCTGGTTCTCACCTTTAAAGCCCTATATGGCCAGTGTCCAACATATCTACAGGACTGCCTTTCCCTGTATACACCCCAGAGAGCACTACGGTCAGGGTCGCAAAATCGTCTGACCCTCCATGGCCCAAGGGAGGCCAGGCTAGCTGCCACTAGGGCTGGAGAATTTTTGGTGGTGGCCCCTACCTGGTGGAGCAAGCTCCCGGAGGAGATCAGGGCCCTGTGGGACCTTTCTCAGTTCCACAGGGCCTGTAAGACAGAGCTCTTCCACCAGGCATTTAATTAGAGGCCACCGCTGCTGGAGTGCCCAGCCCATAATTGTACGACCAAGCAGCTGCCTGAATGCCGATGAGCAGTTATATATCTGGAACATCTAGGGCTCGCTATCGAGCAGTTGTCATCGGAGCTGACAAGCAGAAGAACACTTAGCTTCTCTGGGTACTTTGAAACATCGGATTTAATGGTTTTAACTGCTGCCAGTATTTCGTATTTTGCATTTTGTACTGTATTATTTAATGGTTGGATTTTTAACTATGTTTTATTCTTGTATTTTATGTTGATTGGAAGCTGCCCTGAGCCTGCTTTGTGGGGAGGGCTGGGTATAAGTCTCATAATAAATAAATAAATAAATATTAAGATAAACTTGATATATAGAATTGAAAATACAGCTCTTTAATAGTGTATTACCATTAAACCCATTTCAGGATATTAATTATTGCCAAAATTACTTACATTCCAACAAAAATAAGTCTTGAAAATATTATATATGTCTTCAATATAAGAGATTTTTTCCCAAGTTCTCCGCAAAATTTCCTAGAACAAAGTTTGAGTCCAGTGGCACCTTTAAGATCAACAAAGCTTTATTCTGGGTATAAGCTTTCATGCATGCACACACTTCTTCAGATACGCTGAAACAGAAGCCACCAACCACTACATATAGGTAGAGGGTGGGGAGGGTGTTGCCGGGAAGGCTAATTTGAGTCAAGATGCATAAGTAAATGAGCAATAAATATAGGCAATTGGGAAGACCTGGGAATAGCAGCAAATCACTGGACCTAACATTAACTGCATCTCAGGCTCATTCACTTGCTCATCTTCTAACATAGTGTATACCATTCAATGCCCACAATGCCCTTCAGTTGTCTAAATAGGGCAAACAGGTCAAACCTGATACCAAAGGATAAATGGACACAAGTCTGACATCAAGAATCACAAAACTGAGAAACTTGAGGAGAATACTTCAACCTTCCAGGACACTCAATGGGGAACTTCAAAGTAGCTGTTTTATTGCAAAAGAATTTCAGAAACACACTAGAATGGGAGATTGCTGAGTTACATGTTGTTAGAATACTCAGGACAATGGAAACCCCAGGACTTAACAGAGATATCAGCTTCTTACCTCATTACGCATGCTAACATTATTCAGTTCCTGCATCTGTTTGTAAATTCTTTTATTATGTTGCACACTGATCTGCTGCTGTTCTTACCAGTTGCCTTAATCCAAATTAGGTATATTTATTGCCAGGGCTCTTTTTGGAGCAGGAACTCCTTTGCATATTAGGCAACACACCCCTAATGTAGCCAATCCTCCAAGAACTTACAGAACTCTTCTTACTGAGGCTACTGTAAGCTCTTGGAGGACTGGCTACATTAGGGATGTGTCGCCTAACATGCTACAAAAAGAGCCCTGTTTATTGCTCAGTTATTTATGCATCTTGACTCTAATTAGCCTTCCTGGCAATAACCACCCCACCCTCTACCTGTATGTAATGGTTAGTGACTTCTGTTCTAGTATATCTGAAGAAGTGTGCATGCACATGAAAGCTTATACCCAGAATAAAACTTTGTTGGTCTTAAAGGTGCCACTGGACTCAAACTTTGTTTTGCTGCTTCACACCAACATGGCTACCCACCTGCACAAAATTTCCCAGTTTTTCCATTGAAAAAACTGAGAAACTGCTCCTGCTTTATCAGGCTGTACATTTGGAGTGAATGAAATGCTTTGTAACAGAAAGTTTTTCTCACATTTAAAAGACAACATTTTTCATAGGAGTTTTTTTATTATTATTCCTCCCCAAAATTCCCAGGTCTCTTACAGAAATCCTTTCCATCAGCAGAGAAACTATACATACTCTCCAATGGTATTTTCTACCTCACTAGATGTACTGAATTTGTACCTAACATTGGAGTTCCCTTTCTGCATTTGCCTCTTTTGAATGACAGTGATGTCAGTAAAGCTTTTGACAGGGCTCCCCATGATATTCTGGTGGGTAAACTAAAAGAACTGTGGCCTGGACTGTAGGATAGTTAGGTGGAGAGGGAACTGGTTGGAGAACTGCACTCAGAGAGTAGTTGTCAATGGCATTTCATTTGAATGGAGGGAGGTGTCCAGTGGGGTGCTACAGGACTTGGTTCTGGGCCCAGTACTTTTCAAGATTTTTATAAACTATCTGGATGAGGGTGTGGAGGGAATACTCATTAAATTTGCAGATTGGGAGGAGCAGCAAACTCACCAGAAGATAGAGATAGAATTCAATGAAATCTGAACATGCTGGAAAACTGGGCGGATGTGAACAAGATGCAATTTAACAAAGATAAGTGTCAAGTTCTACATCTGGGTAACAAAAATGAAGAACACACATACTGGAGGGGGATACACTTCTGGGTAGCAGTGTGTGTGAACAAGCTCTTGGGGGAAGGGTGGGCCAAAAGTTCAATATGAGTAGCCAGTGTGATGCAGCGACAAAAAACTTGGGCTGCATCAACAGAGGCATAACATTCAAATCACAAGATGTCATAGTCCTGCTGTTCACTGCATTGATCAGGCCACACCTGGAGTATTGTGTGCAGTTCGGGAGGCCTCACTTCAAAAGGGCTGTGGACAGAATGGAGCACAAGCAGAGAAGAGCAATGAGGATGATTGGGGGCCTGGAGACCAAGTCCTATGAAGACTTGGGAATGTTTAGTCTGGAGAAGAGGAGGCTGAGTGGGAACAGGATTGCTCTCTTTACGTATTTGAAGGGCTGTCACTTAAAGGAGGGCAGGAAGCTGTTCCTGTTGGCAGCAGAAGAGAGAACTTGCAATAATGGGTTTAAATTAAGGGTGGGAAGGTACTCAATGGATGTTAAGAAAAAGTTTGTTACGGTAAGAGTTGTGCAACAGTGGAATCAGCTGCCTTGGGAGGTGGTGAGCTCCCTTCACCGGCAGTCTTTAAGCAGTGTCTGAACAAACACTTGTCAGGGATGTTCTAGCCTGATCCTGCATTGAGCAGGGGATTGGATTAGGTGGCCTGTATGGCCCCTTCCAAATCTGTGGCTCTATGATTCTATTATGCTTGCCATGATGAGACAGTTTTGATAACATTGCAGTGAATGTTGCTGTCCTGAAAATGTTAGCATCTGGAGCATAAGATTTTTTTTCCAAGTTCAAGTGTGGCAGCACATGACATCTAATGCAAAAGAAGCAGTAGAGGAAAGTGTCGTTTGGATCCTATGCAGGATTTCCATGGCTGGAAGGGGGCAATTATAACTGATTCCACCCTTCTGTAATAGACCTCTGATTCCCCCTTCATGCTATTCCTTGGGGTCCTTTGTCCCACCAGAACAACATTTCAAGGGGCATTTTGAGCTGCAGCAGGAGTAAGGTTGCCAACTGCATGTAGGGTTTGGAGATCTCCAGGAATTACAACTGATCTCTAGGCAGCAGTGATCACTCTCCCTGGAGAAAATAGTTGCTTTGGATATGGTTGCTGTTGTATAGTGGGTTAGACGCATAATGAAACCATGGACAATGATGTAGTGATCAGCATGGTTCACTATTATACAACACAAGACAAAATTACCTGGCCAAGTGGCCAACTATATACAAGCAAAGGGGAATGCCCCCTGGTGTCATTGGCAGGTTTGAATTCCCGCCGCCATTCCCATTGGTTCCCCTAAGCTGGAGCCAGGAGCCCCAGTCCCATTGTTCCCTGGGACTCAAGCTCAGGTTCCTTCGCTGACGGCATGTGGTGGTCAGCGGACACAACAGTTGCCATTCCCCAGTTGGGGGCAGGGGATTCCCTGGTTTTGTGGACCTGCCAATGGCCAACTGGCCAGTGGGAGAAAATCCCCCCCCCACAAAAAAGAGACATTGCTAGAAATAAATGTGACATGCGCAGGTCACACAAAAGTGAAATGGGCACATCAGTGAAATTGGAGGGCAATGCTCTGTTTTTTGGGCAAAACTCTGTGGTTTGAGGCTGATTTTACCATAGCACTTTGTCCAAAAACTAGAGTGTCACCTCGACATCACTGATGTGCCTGTGTTACTTCTAGGTGATGTAGGCACATCCTACAACAATGCCTCCAGCTCCTGGAACGTCCCCCCGTCCCGTGCCAGTGTTTCCAATGCACTGGCAACCCTAGCTTCAAAGCTTGCCCTCTATGGCATTATACCCGACTGACATCCCTCAAACCCAGCTCTCTCCAGACTCCAACCCTATATCTCCAGGAATTCCCCAACCCAAAGCTGGCAGCCCTAAAGAAGGAGAAAGATGAGACAGTCTCTAGCCAATGATGGAAATCCTTCCATCAAAGGATATTTTCAGTGGGATTGGGGCCTTTGTTTTGAATTGGGGTTGAGGTGAAACCACTCATCTGTTTCTGTTTTCACCAGGTATAAAAACTGTGAAGTGGTTTTAGTTTTCATAAACTCAGATCCCTTCTTGAGATTTCAGTTGCAATTGGTACATATAATATGTCACTGAGATCATTTGACATCAGATAGTTATTGCATACTTTTTAACATTTTCATGTTCGATTTTCATTCACTGCACGTTACAAAAGAGTATTGAGTCACAAGGTCTACATTAATAAATACAGTTCCAGATTTAACCACAGTATATTCAACTATTAGTTTCCACATATTTAAAACCTTTCTACTATATGTAATATTAATCCTTTGATCTGCAGTAAATTTTACACAAGGTAAATAATTCCCTTTTAAAAAAAAAAAATCAAGTCTAGTATTTTTAGAACTTGAACTCTCTAATGTTTTACAAATGTTTTTCTTACAGCTGTAAACAAGTACAGAAGAGGATCATGGATGTTTGTCGTAGAAACACTTTTCAAATAATTAAATGGCACCATCATGCTGAAGTTTCACCATTTTGGCCCAAATGCTTTTGTTCACAGCATGTCAGTGGTGTCACTATGCCATACATCATTGCTTCACTTCACTTCACCAGTTCAAAATCTTAAAGACTCCACAATATCGCACGATATTATTTAGGGAAGTCATTGCCTGCCAAATAGACTTTGGAGGCAGTAGGTACTGCAAGAGCTCCTTGACACTGAATGACATCAAACAAGTTGACAGCATTTTCTCCTCTATAGCATGAAAGAGGAAACAAAGTACCTTTGAATAGAACACATTTTCAAAGAGCACTCCAGTGAGAATGGGGGACATTGCCATGCCAATATAGAATACAGAGCACCATGGGAATTGTAGTACAAAAAACAGCACCCCCCAAAAAAAAAAAGAAACCTGTCCAATACAAAGGGCCCTTTGACAGAAGATTTTGCATACTGAAAAGTAAGTATTACAATATTCAGCAAGGTGCCATTTTGAATGGCAACACCTTTGACTTCTTTTTCCTAATCTGAAAGTTGATGTGATCTGCTCAGGGAAAATATCTCCAGGAATACTGAAAGAATATAAAATATCTGCTTCAGACCTTTAAATGGGCTTTATAACAGCATTCTGATGTGATCTCTGCTGGTGCTGAAGCCCTCAGACATTATGAGAGCAATCCTGAGACACACCTGCGCTGCGGTGACCTGCTGCCACATTACTATAGCGTTGCTAGTCTATTCCCTAACAGCATAATTTATGCAGTAGCTGGCAGACAAAGTTGGTGCATTTGCAGTGTTTTTTGTTTGTAACCTGGGTAGCGTCTATAGCAACTGCACCATGGCGTTCAGTGGAGGTACTATGCAGAGGTGGGAGAACCAGGGCTCTTTTTGTAGAAAAAGCCCAGCAGGAACTCATTAGCATAATAGACGACACCCATCAGCAGAAATGCATTAATATATTAGGCCACACCCCTGACAGTGCAGCTCATTAGCATATCAGGTCACACCCCCATGTTACCAGAAATGTGGTCATCCAGCCACACCCACCTTTTGCTTATTCTGTTTACCTTGTTTGTTGTCAAAACTTTTTTTTTGTAGCAGAAACTCCTTTGCATGCTAGGCCACACACCCCTAATGTAGCCAATCCTAATGAGTTTCTGCTGTTGGGTGTGGCCTATTATGCTAATACATTCCTGCTGGGCATGGCCAACTTGGGACCCAGCCGGAACTCCGTTCCTGTGCATTCCTGCCCAAAAATAGCCCTGGGAAGAACTATGATGGACAGGGCTGCCAGAACTAATCAAGGGCCATCTGGCAAAAGGGTGGGGTCCAGGATCCATCTCAGGCAGGGGGTGGCAAGGGGTGGGCGTCAAGAGTTTCAGAAGCACACTATGACGGATCCCGCTTCTTCTTCCCTGTGAGGCAGATTTTCCCACTAACACACTGTTCCCTACTCTGACTGAGCAGCCTCCTAGTAGCATATTTGAATTATAGAATTATAACCTTCTGCCTACCCCACCCTGTGTTAGAGAAATTATTTGGCTTTTGCCTAGCCAGAGATGTATTGTAACTCAACAGGAGCCCTCTTATACATCCCTTTGGAAATGGCGCTTGACATGAAGTAAAGTTCAAACAAAAGGGTTGATTTTATTGAACAGGCATAGTTGGATCAGGAATAGGGCCGGGGACAAGAAGTTCAAGTAACTGTTTTTGATTATGCAAATTAGGATATTTTGAACAGGCAACAGAGTATAATTGAAGCATATATTCTTAAAGTTTCAGTTTTTAACTGCAAGTGGTTTATTTGTCTTGGAGATTTCTCTCAGCAACAAAGTGTCTTAATAAAGTTTCATAAAACTGTCTTAGTTTCCTGGAAGATAGTAGTTTCTTCCTCTGTTTGAAGACTTTCTTTGTGGATTTATAACTTTTCCTTTTTTACTCTTGAGGAGTCTAAGACCATTTCCCTTTTCACATAGACCAGGGGTCCCTTCTGAGCTGAACCCTCTAAACAACTGGATAAGAAGTATCCTCCTCTTTCTAGGAGCAATTATCCTTGGCTAGACTGGCAGTTTTCAACCTACCGTCCAGCCTCTTCTGTCAAATCTAAACCCCAGGTCTGGAGACTGTGAATAAATGGAATTCAGCTAGGGCTGACACCTAGACTTCTAAGCTCTGAATTTTGATCTTTCCCTCAAACATGTTGGTACACAGTAAGGGCAAGGAGTTGTGTTCCTTCACTCCTCAAGTGACTTGTCTGTTTCCCTCAGATAGACACGCACATTCCTCCTGACTGGCAACTGCCGAGCTAAAGTCCAAATGATGACTGACTTCTCCCAACAAGATTTCTAAAAACTCTCCTCAGCTGGTGCTGACTGATCAGAGAGAAGGGGGTGCATGCAGGCAGCAGCCTGTTGATCAAACTGTACTTTACAATGAAGCATAACCCCCTAATCTCCCAGCTCTCTGGATTTGATCCACTAAGCATCCTGCTTTTGGATGTCAGTTCATCAGACACACACCTGCCTCCTTAAAGGGGCCAACTCCTGTCAACAGATCTGGGCACCTGATAGTGGGGGAGAGGTTCAAGCTCTCCATTGCTGAGGATACTCTCACACCACCTCTGCCAGTGATGAAGCAGGAGAGGGGGCCACCAGGTTGGGCTCAGATGTGGTGGCATGCAGCACCACCCTCATATCCCCTACTTCCCTCCTTGGTGGGGCAGAGGTGGTCTTGGACTGTCATTCCACTTTGGGCTCTGTCATTCCTGTCCCAGAGCAATCAGTGCCCAGAGACTGTCATTCCAAATCCATTCTGCATGCATCATTACTTCCATGTGTAGTGATGCAGTTGTGACATCTCAATGGAAACCATGCATCATTTGTTGTTCCTGCATGACAGTAGGTCCAGTGGTCATACCTGCTGTGGAGAACCCCTCCCCATTCTGAGTTTTTAAAGTGTTCCTGTTTCCCCCCTCTTCTCTCTAGAAGGGAAAGAAGCTAGGTCAGTTACCAGCCATAGTTATGCAAATAGCTTAACCTGCAAAATAACTGAGGCATTTGGTGTTACAAATCTCATAAGAATATAAGAGAAGCCAGTGCTGAATCAGGCCAATGGCTCATCCAGCCCAATGCTCTGTCACACAGCGGCCAAAAATACCAGGTGCCATCAGGAGGTCCAGCAGTGGGGCCAGGACACTAGAAGCCCTCCCACTGCTGCCCCTCCCAAGCACCAAAAATACGGAGCATCACTTGCCCCAGCCTGAGAGTTCCTATCTATACCTTGTGGCTAATAGCCACTGATGGACCTCTGCTCTATATGCTTATCTAATTCTCTCTTGAAGCTGTCCATGCGTGTCACCACCACCACCTCCTATGGCAGTGAATTCCATGTGTTAATCCCTCTTTGGGTGGACAAGTACTTTCTTTTATCCGTTCTAACCAACTGCTAGGCAATTTCATTGAGTGTCCACGAGTTCGTGTATGGGAGAAAGGGAGAAAAGTATTTATTTCTCAACCTGCTCTATCCCATGCATAATCTTATAAACCTCGATCATGTCACCCCTCAACCATCGTTTCTCCAAGCTAAAGAACCCCAAGCATTTTAACCGTTCTTCATAGGGAAAGTGTTCCAACCCTTTTATCATTCTAGTTGTCCTTTTCTGCACTTTTTCCAATGCTATAATATCTTTTTTGAGGTGTGGTGACCAGAACTGTACACATTACTCCAAATAAGGTCACACCATTGATTTATAGAAGGGCATTATGATTGTTTTCAGTTCCCTTCCTAATAATCCCCAGTATAGTGCTGGTCTTTTTTTCTTGCAGTTGCACACTGTCTAGACATTTTCATTAAGTTATCTACTTGTCCCGGCTGGGGCCGGGACGAGGGACCTCGCGGCGACGCGGCCGCCCAAATCACCCCCCCCAACCCGAGAAACGTACCAGACGCCCCACTCCGGGATCTCGGGAGAGGGGCGGAGGAGCGGGCCGGCCGGGAGACAGCAGCAGAAGACGGCGGGGAGCTGGGGGAGAGCCAGAGACGGGCCGGGCGAGCGCGGCCCGGCCCGCGCAGCGCACGGATGCCCGGGGCGGCGTCCTCGGTCCAGGGGTGTGGCCCAGGAGGGAGGCTGTGCACGCCCATAGGGAGGGTCTCGGAGAGGCAGGCGGAGGAGGCGGCAGTCGGCCCGGCGTCTCCACTTTTAGATGGAGGCGGGGCCGAAGCTAGGGAGGAGCCCGGGGGATGGCAGGGGTAATAAAAGGAGGAGATGGCTGGGAGCCGAGGAGGATGGTAACTGGGCTGGCTGGGGTTTGTGAAGGTGAGAGAGAGACAGAGCCCCAAGAGCAAGGTGAATACTGAGCCAGAGGCCAGACCCAGGGCAGGAGAGGGGGGGTGAAGAAACCTCCCCCCACATCCCTGCCATCTGAGGACTCCCAGATAGCCCCTCCAGGACCCAGACCAGCACCCCCAGGCTCCTGAACCCCCCCGCGCAAGACATGCATCCAAGGAACCTTGACCCTGCGGAGACGGCCACTGGCGGCGGGGCACCCACGGGGCATGGGAGACGCCACAACGTGGTGGAGAAGGCGGGCACAAGCGGCCCGTTAAGACGGTTCCTCCCGCAGTTGCCCACCCCCCAAGGGTGGCGCCCACCAGGTGCCAGGATCGACAGCTCCCGCGAGGCAGTGGTGGACACCTCCTCCTCCTCCTTGGAAGCGACAGATTCTGATAGCAGTCAAGAGTCGGTCAAGTTACGACCTGACAAGGAGGCCACCGGGATGGATCTAGCCCAGTTCGGACAATGGATGGCGGAACACCAAACCAAGGTCCTGCAGGAGATCACCCAGCAGCAGCAACAGGCCCAGGCAGCCCTGATGCAGGACTTACAACAGGCCCTGCAGTCCGTGGGGCAGGCCGTTGCCGGTGCTGGCGGAGGTCAACCTACAACAAAGGCGCCGTGGCCCCCCCTAACCAAGATGGGGCCTGAGGACGATGCCGAAGCATTCCTGGAAGCTTTTGAGAGAGCGGCGGAAGCAGCTCGCTGGCCGGCCGACCAGTGGGCCTGTATCATCGGCCCCTATCTGGCGGGAGAGGCTCAGGCGGCTATGAAAGCCCTCCCCAAAGCAGAGGCGATGGACTATTCGAAACTGAAGGCTGCCATCTTGGACCGGTATGAGATTACACCAGAATCATATCGCCAGCGATTCCGGTCCTACGTGATACCCGCTGCCAGCTGCCCGCGAGCCGTAATCGCCACATTACACGAGGCCGCCACCCAGTGGTTGAACCCCACTTCCGCCGACGGAAGGCGTATGGTAGAACTCATTGTCCTCGAGCAGTTGCTACAAATACTACCCACCAGGACGAGGCATTGGGTGGCCTGCTGGAGGCCCACGCACTTGTCAGAGGCACAGGCCCTCTGGGAAAATTTTCAGGCCGCAGAATACTGGGATACTCCGCAGAAAACGGAGGCCGCTCACCCCAGTAAACCGGGGCCCCCAGGGGGCCGAGGCCTGGGGCCCTCAGCGGGCCTTCCCCGAAGCGAGCCCACTCCACGGGGAGGCCGGGCCCGAACAGGGATGGTACGAGCTGGACCCCCACCTCCTCTTCTGGCTCGGGGACCGCTTGGGCGAGGCACTGGCCCTGGTACTGGCGGAGGGCAACCGGGACCTCACAACATCGAGGTGCGGCCTCCCGCTCCCACAGCAGCCGTGGGGGTGGGCCCTTGCTTCACCTGTGGCCAGTGGGGCCACCTTAAATGGGATTGCCCGATGATGGAGTGTGACCTGGGAGGGGGATATTCCATGCAGGTGGCAGAGGCTCGAGAACGACCACCGGCCTGGACAGTCCCCGTCGAATTGGCAGGCAGACGCCTGGATGCCCTGCTGGACAGCGGAAGTTCCATTTCAATGGTCCTCACACAGCTCCTGCCTCCAGGGCTCCCCGTGCAAAGGTGGGCCACCATTGTTTGTTTCCATGGCCATGCCGAACGGTGCCCAGTGGTGGTCGTTCCCCTGCGGTATCTGGGACAAGAGACAAAGGTACCCCTGGCACGCATGAAAAAACTGCCCTGCCGCCTCCTGTTGGGCCGGGATGCGCCCGGAATACAAGAAGCCATAGAGGCATACCTCGGAGGCTGGCAATCACCAGGCCGCCCCAGAGGAGCAGGTCCAGATGTAGTCGCCGCCGCCGAGGATGAGCCGAATGAACCACTGGACGATCAGGGGGAAGATGACCCCGGGGAAGGGCCCTCTCCTCAGACGGATCCCGAGGATGATCCACGGCCCCGATGGACTGGTGACCAGCGGTTTCTGGAAGCCCAGGCCCGGGACGAAAGCCTGGCGAAGCTTCGCTCCCAGATGGCAGTAAGAGATGGTGAGGTGGTGGACCCACGAAGGGGGGGGCGGCTACCCCATGTACAGCAGCGGGGGGAGGCGTGGTACAGGGTGGCCCGGGGTCGGCTAGGTCCCCTGGACCAGTTGTTGGTCCCGGCGGAATTCCGAGAGGCAGTTATGGGCCGAGCCCACGAGCACCCTTGGGCCGGACACCAAGGCTTCAAAAATACCATGACCCGGCTCTTGGTACACTTCTTCTGGCCTACAGTGGCCCAGGATGTCAGGGAGTTTTGTCGCGCTTGTGAAGTGTGTCAACGTCTAAATGCACATGCCGCCCCCAAGGCCCCCTTGGCGCCGTTGGAAATGGTGACCGGCGCCCCATTCCACAGGATAGCGATGGATTTTGTAGGCCCGCTACCTCGTACCCCAAGGGGAGCACGGTACATCCTGGTCCTTATGGACTACGCAACCCGGTATCCGGAGGCGGTACCCCTCCTGAGCCTGAAGAGCGCCGGCGTCGCTCGCGCATTGATGCACTTCTTCGCTCATGTAGGTCTCCCCGGGGAGATCCTAACAGACTGTGGATCCCCGTTTACAGCACGTTTGATGCGGCAAGTGTGTGAGACTCTCCATATTCGACAGCTGTTTACCTCAGTCCACCACCCTCAGACGGATGGCCTAGTGGAGAGGATGAACCAAACTCTGAAGGGGATGTTGAGGAAAATGTCCAGGGAGCGGCCCACGGCTTGGGACCTACTCTTGGATCCCCTCTTGTTTGCCATACGAGAAACGCCGCAAGCCTCCACCGGCTACGCTCCCTTTGAATTACTATACGGACGGCTCCCAAGGGGTATACTGGGGGTGGTGGAAGAGCAGTGGGCCCGGCCAGTAGCTCCGGAAAGGGAAGAGGAAGTGGGAGAGTATGTAGCACGTCTTAGGGAGCGGTTGGAATGGGTGCGAGCCGAGGCCGGATGGAACTTACAGAAGGCCCAGCAGATCCAGAAGCAACGATACGATAGGGGCGCAGTTCCCCGTGCATTTGCAGAAGGAGATTCCGTCCTGGTCTCGCGACAGGCCTTGGCGCGACCCCAGGGCGACCCGTGGCAGGACCCCTTTCAAGTCTGCCGTGTGTTGGGGCCTCTCTCCTACGAGGTGCAATGTGGACCGCTAGCCAGGCACAGGAAGCACCTGCACGTTAATGACCTAAAGGAATGGGTGACGCGCACCCCAACGGACCAAACCTGCTTAGAGGCCGACCCAGCGGACTTGCAGGAAGGCCACTTGCCCTGGACCGCAGAAGGGGGCAACCCCGGACTCCCGGCCTTTGATCCTGACCTAACACCGACCCAGAAAGCACAGCTCCAGCGTGTTGTCAGGAAGGTCCCGGGGGTCTTTGCGGCTACCCCGGGCTGCACCCATGTGGCCACCCACTACATTCCCACGCTACCAGGTCAGGTGGCCAGGGCCAGGTGGCGGCCGGTCCCTCTAAAATGGTGGGAGGTCATAAATAGTGAGGTAAGAGACATGCTGCAGCTGGGGGTCATAGAACCCTCGCAGAGTGCCTGGCGCAGTCCTATCGTCTTGGTACCAAAACCCGATGGCTCTGTGCGTTTCTGTGTGGATTACCGAGAGGTCAACCGAATCTCACAGTTCGATGCCTACCCCATGCCACGAGCGGACATCCTCATTGATCAGTTGGGACAGGCTTGTTACCTGTCAGCCATTGATCTAACGAAGGGGTATTGGCAGGTGCCCGTCCATCCGCCTGACAGAGAAAAGACGGCCTTTGCAACACCCCAAGGGCTGTTCCAGTTCCGCCGCATGCCGTTTGGCTTGCAAGGGGCCACAGCCACATTCCAACGGCTGGTGGATGCAGCGTTAGCTCAGTGTGAAGGGTTTGCCAGGGCTTACATCGACGACATTGTGATCTGTAGCCCGGATTGGCCCACCCACCTACAACACCTGGAACAGGTCCTGCGGGCCCTAAAGGACGCAGGGTTACATGCTAACCCGAAAAAGAGCAAACTGGGGTTTCAGGAGTTGAAATATTTGGGCTTCCTCGTGGGGCACGGACAGCTCCGTCCCCTCCCGGAGAAGGTGCTCTCGGTGGAACATCACCCACGCCCCTCAACCAAACGACAGCTGCGCCGCTTCCTGGGAGTGGTGGGCTACTATGCGAAGTTCATTCCCCATTTTGCATCCCGAGCCAGCCCTCTCACAGACCGCCTCAGGAAGTCCGAGCCCAACAAGATTCAGTGGTCCCCAGAGAGTGTGGCAGCCTTTGAGGCCCTGCGAGGCAGTCTATCCCACTCCCCAGTTCTCCAGAACCCCGACTTCACTCGACCCTTCACCGTGCACACTGACGCCTCCGCTACTGGCCTTGGGGCGGTGCTCGCTCAGGGGACCGCTGGCGATGAACATCCCATCTTGTTCATTAGCCGAAAGTTACAGCCGGCGGAGCGCAACTATTCCACCGTCGAGAGAGAGGCGCTGGCAGTCAAGTGGGCTGTGGGGGCCTTGCAATTTTACTTGGAGAACAACCCTTTCTACCTCATAGTAGACCATGCCCCTCTCTTATGGCTGGAGCGGATGAAGGATCATAACCCTCGCATCCTCAGATGGTATATGTCTCTCCTTCCCTTCCAGTTCACGGTACGACACCAGGAGGGCTGCCAGCATGTCATCGCAGACTACCTATCCCGGCTTCACGAAGATGACCCCGAGCTGCCCCTAAGGGAGGGGGTGTGTCCCGGCTGGGGCCGGGACGAGGGACCTCGCGGCGACGCAGCCGCCCAAATCACCCCCCCAACCCGAGAAACGTACCAGACGCCCTACTCCGGGATCTCGGGAGAGGGGCGGAGGAGCGGGCCGGCCGGGAGACAGCAGCAGAAGACGGCGGGGAGCTGGGGGAGAGCCAGAGACGGGCCGGGCGAGCGTAGCCCAGCCCGCGCAGCGCACGGACGCCCGGGGCGGCGTCCTCGGTCCAGGGGTGTGGCCCAGGAGGGAGGCTGTGCACGCCCATAGGGAGGGTCTCGGAGAGGCAGGCGGAGGAGGCGGCAGTCGGCCCAGCGTCTCCACTTTTAGATGGAGGCGGGGCCGAAGCTAGGGAGGAGCCCGGGGGATGGCGGGGGTAATAAAAGGAGGAGATGGCTGGGAGCCGAGGAGGATGGTAACTGGGCTGGCTGGGGTTTGTGAAGGTGAGAGAGAGACAGAGCCCTGAGAGCAAGGTGAATACTGAGCCAGAGGCCAGACCCAGGGCAGGAGAGGGGGGGTGAAGAAACCTCCCCCCGCATCCCTGCCACCTGAGGACTCCCAGATAGCCCCTCCAGGACCCAGACCAGCACCCCCAGGCTCCTGAACCCCCCAGCGCAAGACGTGCATCCAAGGAACCTTGACCCTGCGGAGACGGCCACTGGCGGCGGGGCACCCGCGGGGCATGGGAGACGCCACACTACTATGACTAGATCTCTTTCTTTGTCAGTCTCTGCCATTTCGGACCCCATCAACATGTATTTATATTTAAGATTTTTGGCTCCAATGTGCATCATTTTGCACTTAGCCACATTGAACCCCATTTGCCACATTGACGCCCACTCGCCCATCCTCAACAGATCCCTTTGGAGTGCCTCACAATCCTCCTTGGTTGTCACCACCCTGAACAACTTCGTGTCATCTGCAAATTTAGCCACTTCACTGCTTACTCCCAACTCCAAATCATTAATAAACAAGTTAAAAAGCATTGGACACAGTACTGATCCCTGTGGTACCCCACTGCTTACCAAATTGCCCATTTATACTCTTTGTTTCCTATTAATTAGCCAGTTTTTGATCCACAAGAGGACTTGTCCTTTTATCCCATAATTTTTGAGCTTTAGGAGCCTTTGATGAGGAACTTTATCAAAAGCTTTCAGGAAAGTAAACAACATCTATTGGGTCCCCCTTGTCCACATGTTTGTTCATTCCCTCAAGGAACACTAACAGGTTAGTGAGACAAGATCTTCCCTTACAGAACCCATGCTGAGTCTGCCTCAATAGTTTTTGTTCATCAATGTACCTACTAGTTCTTTCCTTAATAACAGTTTCCACCAACTTACCCGGTATTGATGTCAGACTGACTGGCCTGTAATTTCCCGGAACTCCTCTGGAACCCTTTTTTAAAGATGGGAGTGACATTAGCTACCTTCCAGTTCTCAGGAATGGAGGCAAATTTTAAGGAAAGGTTACATGTTTTTGTAAGGAGATCCACAAGTTCACATTTGAGTTCTTTCAGAACTCTCGGATGTACACCATCCGGGACTGGTGATTTATCAGTTTTTAAGTTGTCTATCAGTTGTAGGACCTCCTCTCTCATCACTTCAATCTGACTCAGGTCTTTCAACACCTCTCCCAAAATCAGCGGTTCTGGAGTGGGCAAGCACTTCACATCTTCCACAGTGAAGACAGAGGCAAAAAAATGCATTCAGCTTCTCAACCATTTCCCTATCATCTTCAGTACTCCTTTTACCACTTGGTCATCCAAGGGCCCCACTACCTCCCTCATTGGTTTCCTGCTTCTAATGTATTTGAAGAAAATTTTATTATTGGTCTTTATGTTTTTTGCTATATGCTCCTCATATTCCCTTTTTGCCTGCCTGATCACAGACTTGCATTTTATTTGCCACAGCCTGTGTTCCCTTTTATCAGCCTCACTGAGACTAGCTTTCCACCATTTAAAGGAATCCTTTTTACCTTTTATAGCTTCCATTACTTTGTTTGTTAACCATACAGGCTTTTTTCTATACCTATTTCTGCCTTTCCTAACCTGCAGTATATTTTTTTCTGAGCTTCTAGGACTGTAGTTTTAAATACTCTCCAAGCTTCCCCAATGGTTTTGACTCTTTCTGCTTTTTCTTTTAGTTTCTTCCACACATGTCCCCTCATTTCAGAGAAATTACCCCTTTTAAAGTTAAAAGTGGTTCTGTTAGTCTTTCTGGGCAACACCCTATTTATACAAATGTTAAACTCAATAACGTTATGGTCACTGTTCCCAAGCAGTGCAATCACTTTTACATCTCTCACCAGGTCTTGGGTGTTACTTAGGACCAAATCCATGATTGCCTCTCCCCTGGTAAGTTCTGTGACCATTTGCTCCATAGCACAGTCATTGAGAGTGTCTAGAAACTCAGTCTCTTTTTCCCGACTTGAACACATATTGTCCGAATCAATGTGTGGATAGTTAAATCACCTATTACGACACAGTTATTTTGTCTATCTACTATCTTTAATTAATTTATCATTTTATAATCCTACTCTATCTTTTGATCTGGTGGGCGAGAACCAACTCCAGGTGTTAAGCTTCTTTTTGGGCCTTTTTGGGCCCACTATTTCAACCCATAGCATTTCCAGAAGTTAATCCAATTCACTTACCATCTCAGTCTTACTGGACTGTATACCCTCTCTGACATACAGAGCCACCCCACCTCCAACCCTTCTCCTATCCTTCCGATATAATTTATAACCAGGAATCACAGTATCCCACTGATTTTCCTCATCCCACCAAGTTTCTGAAATACCCACAATGTCTATTTTTCCCCCAACACCAAGCATTCCAATTCCCTGATTTTACCTCAGACACTTCTAGCATTTGTGTATAAACACCTATAGTTTCCCATGCATGTTAAGCCTACAACTTTCTTCTTGCTGCCTTGAGACCTTGCCAGGCAGTCCATAGAATTGTCTCAGTGGACAATTCTAATGCATTTCCTTGTAGAGAAGTAACAGCTACCCCTTAATCTCTTTGAGATGAGCTATCCTGACCCAGAGACTTTCATCTCCTGTCAACTTTCCCCCGATATTCAGTTTAAAAACTGCTCTGCCACTTTTTTGATTTTAAGCGCCAGCAGCCTGGTTCCTTCTCGGGACAAATGGAGACCATCTCTTTTGTACAGCTCCCTCTTGTTCCAAAAAGCATCCCAGTGCCTAACAAACTTGAACCCTTCCCCCCTACACCATCATCTCATCCACACATTGAGACTCCTGATCTGTGCCTGTCTCTCCGGCCCTGCACGTGGAACAGGTAGCACTTCTGAGAAGGCTACCTTGGAGATCCTGTCCTTGAGTTTCCTGCCTAGCAGCCTAAATTTTTCCTCCAGGACCTCACGACTGCATTTCCCCACATCATTGATGCCAACATGCACCATGACCACTGGCTCCTCCTCAGCACTATCTACCAGCCTATCAACAACACGCATAATGTCCACTACCTTCGCACCAGGCAGGCAAGTCACCATAAGGTCAGTATGCGGGTTCACCACCCAGCTGTCTACCCAGGATCGAATCACTAACTACCAAGAGCCCCCCTCCCTCCCTGCCCAGGGATGATTCCTTGGTGTGAAAGGATACTCGTTCACCAGCTGAAGAAGAAGTCCCTTCTGAGGGCACATTCCCCTTATCCACAGCACGGTGCCCTGTTTCCCCTTGATCCTCATGCTCCCTGACAGTGACAGGGCTGCCAGATCCAGATTGGGACATATCTAACAAGTCCCCGAGAGTCTTCTCCGTGCACCTAACTGACTGTCTCTGCTTCTCCAGGTCAGCCATCTTGGCCTCAAGGGAGCAAACTTGTTCCCTGAGAACCAGGAACTCCTTGCACCAAGCACACACCCAAGACTTCTGTCCAGTAGGCAGATAGTCATACATGTGACACTACATGCAAAACACTGGATAACCCCCAACCCCCTGCTAGCATTCTGGCTTCATAACTGTTTTAAAAATAATATTTTTATATAATCCCCCTTTTAAAAACCTTTTGAATTTATGTGGGTCTCCTTGTAGAAGTCTACTTACCTTACTGGGAACACAAGGAGACTAGGGCCCAGGCTTTCTGGCTCTTCTTGGGCTTCTTGGGCTAAAAGCCTCCAGGACAAGAGCCCTAACCCTTTGACTCTCACCCTTTGGCTCAAGCCTCTGGCAAGATGCTGCCTTAAATAGAAGCTTCCCCCAGCAGTGGATGTGGCCAGCAGCTATTCAAATTCACCCAGGCACTCAATTACAGTCAAACAATGACCCTTTCACATCCTATCTGAAGCAGCCAGGACTCTGCAACAATTCACAACTCACCCACACACTCCCAAGCACAGTACCCTCTCAGCTAAATCACTGTCGCACACCCCCTTGGTCCCTGGGGCCTTCCCTCTGGTAGCCATGGTGTCGGGGGTCCAGGGGAGGGCGCGGTACTGGGAGGCAGGCGGAGTCCCAGGGATAAGGAAACAGAGAGGCCTCAGAATGGCAGGGGGTGGGGTTGACTTCACCCCTGTTGCCCTGCTGCCCCGTGCCCGGGAAGCTGCCTGCTCACTGGGTTCTCTCTCTCTCTCACTCATCCTCGGCTTTTTTCTCCTCGGCACGCGTCTCCTCCCCGGCCTCTCTGTGCCCGCTCCCTTATATCCTCCCCTCGCAGCCCCAGTACTGCCCGTGCTCCTCCCTGGCCCCACCCCCCCAGGCCCCACCCCCCTTGATAAGGTAGGATGCCCTCCTCACGTCTGGGGGGCATGTGCTCCTGTGCTGGCGGTGGCCTTGCTGGCCCGAGGGCCGCGCCACCGGCGCTGTCACCACCAATCGTCAGGGGAGGGGCGCTCGCCTCGTCGGTCTTCTCTGCCACTTCCCAGGGCTCATGTCAACGGGGCCTCGCTCATCCCGGTGTCCTTTCAGCATTGCTCATCACTGGAGGTGGGTCGGGGCCCAACCCGGGTGCCCCGTGTCAGCCCAGCTTCCCAGGTGAGTGCTCGGTGTGCATTGTGGCGGGGGGGTGCGGCCCGGCCCGGGCCGCCAGGACCAGGACAATCACCACAGCTGAAAGTAAGTAAAAAACACTCACCCCTCTAACATATCTATCTCCTGCTCCTTCTCAGAGCTCCAGGTGACTCCTGGAGATTTCCCAGAATGCCTGAAAGGAATGCTCACAGGATGCACCTGGGTG
Organism: Gekko gecko; assembly: GCA_029375565.1. Taxonomy (NCBI): domain Eukaryota; kingdom Metazoa; phylum Chordata; class Lepidosauria; order Squamata; family Gekkonidae; genus Gekko; species Gekko gecko. Next base: position 70,885,902 of record JAPDNY010000001.1, on the reverse strand, counting down.
GCCCAGGGTCCACTTGGATGACCTGGGCAGACCAGGTCAAAGGGGGTGGGGAGTGTGATGTGAAAATGGGTAGAGTCAGAGGTTTAATAAAAGTGTTTGTTCCCAGGAGAGAGGGTCTCTTGATGCTGGTCCTTGGAAGAGGACAAATGGCTGAGCTCTGATCAGCAGGCTGGTGGCCATCTTGAACACGTGGCTAGGCCTGGCTTTCTGGCTGGATGCAGGATGAAACATCCTTAGAACATTTTGTAACTTTCTAAGCTTGGAATTGCCTGATCTACTTCAACATCTAGCTAGAGTACATTTTAGAACCAGAGACAGGGGACGCAATTATGACCAACTTTTATTTGTCCTTCTGGTTGCAGATCTGGTGCTGTGCTAAAAGTATGCTTCTAACCTTTTTCTCTTTTTAATAAATATTTTACTCTTAGAAGCTAATAGTGTTCTCTGGACCACATAATTCCCCAAACCACCTTAGACCACACTACTTTAAGAAGTGAGCCCCAGGAAGGCAAGCAGTCAAGGTTCCCATCGCCAGTCCTCCAGCGTAGGTGGCAAAGGAAATGGCCACCTAACTCCACTGCACCAATGACCTTCCCTCTCCTTCTGATCTTTGTGGCAATCTACAAAATGGGTTTGATTAATAATTTATGGAGACAGACAACCACACAGCCCCACATCACAACCTGACAAAAATTAAAAAGGTAAAGAACTCCTTTTTGTCATCATCAGCTGCAACCTCCCCAGGCCTGTGTCTCACTCTGCCTTCTAAGATGGTGCCCGTCACTGATGGAGCTGACCAGAAAGTGGCTCCAATTACTTCCACTGATCTCTCTGTGGCACTGACTAGACTTGAACGAACAATGCTTGATAACATCTCTGCCATGTTTAAGCCACTTTATGATCAGTTAGAATTGATGCAAAAGTCTCTACAAGACACGAAGAGTATGGCTGAAACTGCTTTAAATATGGGACTGGCTAATCAAAATGAGATTCAACTCTTACAACAAGGAGAAGATATCTTAGCTGAAAGGATGCTCAAAATGGATTTTTCCATCAGGCAAAATAATTTAAAACTGAGGGGTCTGGCTGAAAACATAGAAAGCAAAGAAAATCTTGTCACCTTCCTTACTAACTGGCTTACTCAAGAAGTTAAAGCTGATGGAGACATGCTGCCAGTCATCACTACAGCGTTTTGTGTCAGACCTCTGAACATCTTAAGAACCAGACCCTCTAGAGACATTATCATGACATTATTAGATTTGTGCTATAAATGGAAAATACTGGAGCAGGCTTCTTCCAGTTTTGGCAGGCTGATGGTGGCCACATCTCCTGGGCGCTCCCAGAGACATGGACTGCAAACCAGTGGGTAGAGAGGGGGTGCGATCGTGCACATCCCCCCAGAGCCTGTGGGATGGGTCCTGGATCAGGGGGCATTGAGATTCACCACCACCCCAGCTTGTTGCTGGGGGTTATAGGCATCCTTTTGCCCCGATGGTCTCCCCGCTGTGTTCCAGTATTGGACGAAGCTGCGCACACTGGCCAAGCGAGTGGTGATCAAATATCAAGTAAGCAAACTAGCAAAATCAATGAATCGACAGAAGAAGAGTAGTAAAAGTGAAATGAAGCACTAGAGAGAAGCGAAGTTTATCCTGGCAAGCATGGGGGGGTAACCATGCCCCCCCACCCCTGATGATAGAAATAATTACTACTGGATGGACGGAACTTGAAGGGACTGTGATGGAGAATTGTTGAGATTTAAGAACAGAGTAGCATTTAAGCAAACATTTGGAACTTTAAAAATATTGATTGAAAAGATATATTACCTGTCTGGCTGGAAAGGGTCAGAGTGAAGCAAGATTACTGGCTGGGAAAGGCTACAGTGAAGCAGCAGAAGTTTTCTTTTTAAAGATTGTTAACATCCTTGAAAGGGTCAGAACAAAGCAAAGTCTATCCCCAAACACCCCCCCCCTCATATAACAATGGAAAAATAAAATTTATAAGGGTATAGACAGAGCGAAAAGAGAGAAAGGATTGAACTGGAAAACTTTCTGGTATCTCCAGAAACAGCGGCTGCAGGGTGTTGAGTAATCCATTCTCAGCAGACAGGGGGAGGGAAACCTCCCTCAAAAGATAAAATAATTGACCAAACATCTGTAAACATCTGCAACAGGCATCGGAAATTTTCTTTTAAAGGAGGCTTTAAATATCTCTGTGAATGGGAGTTGTAAAGGGTGGTGAAATCCTCCCTTAATAGACGGGGGGAGGATGGAGCAAAAAGGGGGGGGGGACAGGAATGGACAAAAGCAGAGAATCACGAGAGGCAGCGAAATGAACAGATGGATATATGGGACTTTCAAAACTTGGAAATAAAAAGAAGATAAATCCTAAAAATGGCGCCGGATGGCATTGTAAGAATTAAAATGAAACTGAGTCTCCTCCTGGAAATGAAAGAAGGTCAGTGATGGAACGAAGTCCTCCTCCGATAGGCAGGGGGGAGGCAACTCTCCTCCCACAAAACAAAACAATATATATACACAAACACAAACACACACACACATACACAGGGGGGGCGTTAAAAGAAAGAATGATTTACATCATATGAAATGCTGAGAGAAAGGCTGTTATTCGGTTTAATTGTTTAGGAGAAAGCTTTATTTTTTTTTCTTAATACAGGGACTCCCAGAAGATATGAATAATATGGCCTGCTGACTGAAGAAGACTGAGGGAAGAAGACTTTTAAGTGAAGACTTTTTGGTACAAGACTCTGATTAAGGGGGGATGTTTTATGTAAAAGAGGGGTGAAGGGCCCATATAGAAAAGGAGGATGTCTTATAATGATTGTTCAAATGAAATTTAAATGTAATTGGGGATTTTCTGAAAAATAACATCATAATGATTCAGGTTAGCATTATAAATGGGAGAGATATCGAAGCTTTCTTGAAAGGATTTTACTAAATTCAACTAAATTAGGCTCTGTTAATTTTAAAATATGAGATCAATGGGATTGTAATGGTGGTCTAAGGGGAGGTAATTTGCTGCTCATATAGGTTTTTGAAGATAAGATTTCAAATGATATGTGTTTTTGGAAGAAATATATTTAAGCCAAGGTCTGTTGTATTTAGTAATTCAATTTAAATAATTTTGGATGTTGGGAGGATTGTAGATATTCATTGATAAGAACTTTTAAACAGCCAGATGGGCAGAATATAACAGCCAGGTGGGTAGAAATTGTTAACATAAAGGTTATAAGATGATGAGGATACCTGATGTTTGCATAAAAGAAATTTAAATGGGTTTTAGCAATATACTCCAAGCAGTCAGTATGGGCCACAGCTTTTACAAGTGTCTTATTTGTCACCTTCAAGGTCAACAACTGAAAGTGTCTATACCATATTTGTAAGCATTCTGTATGATCACCACATCTTGGATCCACTTTTCTGTCTCCCCTTCTTGTAGTATGTATTAATACCCTTCCTTTTTTCTGTAGTTTTTAGAAAATGCATTTAAAAAATCCCCTTCAGGGGGCATAAAAAGAAAAAAAAAGGAAAATATTGGAGCAGGCAAGATACAAGGGACACCTAATTTACCAAGGGGAAAGAATTGAAATCTTCTCTGATCTTCCTAAAGAGGCTGTTCTAAAACAATGAGAACTGAAGCCTATTACTTTGCGCCTAATGGAGGCAAATCGGCGGTATAAATGTTTTGCAAGTCTCTCACCAACTATCATCATTAGAAGAAGGGACTGCATTACTCCGAACCCTCGATATAGACGTCCCGATGGAAGTGATAAAGAAGTCACAGAAAAGGAAATTCTCTTCCCCATCACCGCCACCAGCTGAGACCGGGCAACTATCCAGATTGCTGCCTTAGATGACACTATGCTGCCCGTTATGAATGAATCTCATCCCGTGCACTGCCCAGTTTTTTCGTGTTTGGTTTTTGTTTGCAGACATTCCTTTTTCACTTATTGTTGTTCTGCATAGAGAACGTAGAGGTTGTTGATAAGAATGTTCATGTTATTTGTTCCTCTGCCTCTGTCACATCTCTTCATGCAGGGTATGGGCACGGTTACTTCAGGACTAGGTTGATGTGCATACATAGAGACTCTCACTGGCCTAGCAAGGATCAACGATTGTGCATTTTAATGTTCTCTTTTTCTGTAGAGTTTTACCTAGATATTGTACCTTTTTCTGTATTCTCATAATTGTTCAGGGCTGGAGGAGGGGGACAGTAGTTGGAGTACACTAGTTCTTATAGCTCTCCAGGTACTTTTGTGTTCTCAGATTTGAGTGCTGGGATATAGGAACCCGGCTTCTTGTAGGCTATACTAGTCTGCAGGAGTACTGAGAAACACTCTATAATAGATACTTTAAAACTCAAGCTCAAGATTCTTTGACAGCCTCTTAAATTGATAGACAATTGATAAAAATCATCATCTTTGTTTGGTAGTATATTGATTGTTTGGTAGCATATTAATTTTTGTTTGATTTGATTGATCTGACTGACCTAACTGAATTGATTCTTAAATAATTCCTTAATCTTTTTGATTGAATTAGTTATTAACTTTTAGACTTGTGATTTTATTATTTTAAGATATATTGATCCACAATCTACCTCACAAATCATTTTAAAGATCTCCTTTTATCCATTATTCCATTTTAAATATCACTACAGTAAACCAACTCTTCTGATTATTAATTTAATTTTAAACAATACTTTAATTTAATTTAATTTCATTTTGCTATTTAGTTATTTATTATTAGGGTAAGGGAACAAAATTAATTGTGTGTTTTAGCCTATTTATAATCAATTTATTTGTATTAAGAGGAGGGGTTGACACAATATTCTTCATAAGTTTGTTCTATCCTATTATTTCAGGCACACTTAAAACAGTAGACATCAAAACACTTAAAACAGTAGACATTAAAACAGATAGGGAGTTGCCCAAAAAGACTGACGCAACCACTTTTAACTTTAAAAGGGGTAACTTCTCTGGTATGAGGGGACATGTGAGGAAGAAATTGAAAGGAAGAGTGGAGAAGGTCAAAACCATTGGGGAAGCTTGGAGACTATTTAAAAAGACAATCCTAGAAGCTCAGAAAAAATATATACCGCAGGTTAGGAAAGGTACAAATAGGTATAGAAAAAAGCCTGCATGGTTAACAAATAAAGTAATGGAAGCTGTAAAAGGTAAGAAGGATTCCTTTAAGCGGTGGAAAGCTAGTCTTAGTGAGGTTGATAAAAGGGAACACAGACTATGGCAAATAAAATGCAAGTCTGTGATCAGGCAAGCAAAAAGGGAATATGAGGAGCATATCGCAAAAAACATAAAGACCAACAATAAAACTTTCTTCAAATACATTAGAAGTAGGAAGCCAGCCAGGGAGGCAGTGGGGCCCTTGGATGACCAAGGGGTAAAAGGAGTAGTGAAGGATGATAGGGAAATGGCTGAGAAGCTGAATGCATTTTTTGCCTCTGTCTTCACTGTGGAAGAGGAGAAGTGTTTGCCCACTCCAGAAGCACTGATTTCGGGAGGGGGTTTGAAAGACCTGAATCAGATTGCGGTGACAAGAGAGGAAGTCCTCCGACTGATGGACAATTTAAAAACTAATAAATCACCAGGCCCAGATGGCATTCATCCGAGAGTTCTGAAAGAACTCAAATGTGAACTTGTGGATCTCCTGACAAAAATATGTAATCTTTCTTTAAAATCTGCCTCCATTCCTGATGACTGGAAGGTAGCTAATGTCACTCCCATCTTTAAAAAGGGCTCCAGGGGAGATCCAGGAAATTACAGGCCAGTCAGTCTGACATCGATACCGGGTAAGTTGGTGGAAACTGTTATTAAGGAAAGAATTAGTAGGCACATTGATGAACAAAAACTATTGAGGCAGACTCAGCATGGGTTCTGTAAGGGAAGATCTTGTCTCACTAACCTGTTAGTGTTTTTTGAGGGAGTGAACAAACATGTGGACAAGGGGGACCCAATAGATATTATTTACCTTGACTTCCGGAAAGCTTTTGATACAGTTCCTCATCAAAGGCTCCTAAGTAAGCTCAATAGTCATGGGATAAAAGGACAAGTCCTCTTGTGGATCAAAAACTGGCTTATAAATAGGAAACAGAGAGTGAGTATAAATGGGAAACTTTCTCAGTGGAGGGTGGTAAGCAGTGGGGTACCACAGGGATCAGTACTCGGTCCCATGCTTTTTAACTTGTTTATTAACGATTTGGAATTGGGAGTAAGCAGTGATGTGGCTAAATTTGCAGATGACACGAAGTTGTTCAGGGTGGTGAAAACCAGGGAGGATTGTGAGGCACTCCAAAGGGATCTGTTGAGGATGGGTGAGTGGGCGTCAACGTGGCAAATGGGGTTCAATGTGGCCAAGTGCAAAGTGATGCACATTGGAGCCAAAAATCCTAAATATAAATACACGTTGATGGGGTCTGATCTGGCAGAGACTGACCAAGAGAGAGATCTTGGAGTCGTAGTGGATAACTCGCTGAAAATGTCTACACAATGTGTAGCTGCAATAAAGAAGGCCAACGCTATGCTGGGGATTATTAGGAAGGGAATTGATAACAAATCAGCCAGTATCATCATGCCCCTGTATAAATCATTGGTGCGACCTCATTTGGAATACTGTGTACAGTTCTGGTCACCACATCTCAAAAAGGATATTATAGCATTGGAAAAAGTGCAGAGAAGGGCAACTAGAATGATAAAAGGGTTGGAACACCTTCCCTATGAAGAAAGGTTAAAATGCTTGGGGCTCTTTAGCTTGGAGAAACGACGGCTGAGGGGTGACATGATCGAGGTTTATAAGATTATGAATGGGATTGAGCAGGTTGAGAAAGAAGTACTTTTCTCCCTTTCTCACAATACAAGAACTCGTGGGCACTCTATGAAATTGCTGAGCAGTCGGGTTAGAACAGATAAAAGGAAATACTTCTTCACCCAAAGAGTGATTAACATATGGAATTCACTGCCACAGGAGGTCGTGGCAGCTGCAAGCATGGACAGTTTCAAGAGGAAATTAGATAAACATATGGAGCAGAAGTCCACCAGTGGCTATTAGCCACAGGGTATAGAATGAGAACTCTCAGTCTGGGGCAGGTGATGCACTCTATTCTTGGTGCTGGAGGGGGCAGCAGTGGGAGGGCTTCTGGTGCCCTGGCCCCACTGCTGGACCTCCTGATGGCACCTGGTATATTTTGGCCGCTGTGTGACAGAGTGTTGGACTAGATAGGCCATTGGCCTGATTCAACATTGGCTTCTCTTATGTTCTTATGTTCTTATGTTCTTAAAATCTATCTTCTCTGTACCATTTCACATCCTCGGCTTCCTACCACATAAACTGCACAAGACGATCTGAAACATATCTATCTTCTCTTTCAAGTGCAAAGTATTGTTTTTAGTACCACTAAATTTTTATAACTTCTTCAGAGTTCCGCTTGGAGACCTCTGATCTCTCTATTGATACATTATACCAATTGACTAGGGAGTTTGGGTCCTTTCTTTGTTTCTTTATTATTATTAGCTGATTTGGGAGTTTCTCTTCTTCCTGAATTAGTTTTCTCTCTTTTGCTATTGGCATTGAATCAGTGTGATGTTTAACACACTTAAGGTAATCTCCTCTAATGTTTGGAGACTTAATAATGCGATTAAATGGAAAGGGGTTCTCTCCAATCTTTTGAAGCTGCATCCTGATATTACATCATCTCAAAAAAAAACACCTGTAAATCTAGTTTTCAACTCCCACAAATTTCAATACCAATATTTGGCATCTGGTACATCCAAAACTGGGGGTGTGGCAATCTTTCTGTCCAGAAGTTTATGTTTCACTTTTCTCTCTAAACTTAGTGACCACCAAGGTAGGTTTCTTTTTGTGAAAGGATTATTGGACAACCATCCTATGATGACAGCAATATTATATGCCCCTAGAGATGGACAACTAAAATTCATACAAGATACCCTGACCACTCTGAAAAAGTTTGTTGAGGAAGATGTCATTCTAGGAGGGGACTTTAACTCTCATTGACAATGAATTAGACAGATCTTCTCTCATTCCCTGCAAAAAATAGGAACAATTCTCACTTCACAAGATTAGCTGATATTCTAAAAGATAATAAACTCACAGATATTTGGCATCTCTTACACCCGATGGAGCGGGACTATACCAACTTTTCTGCCCAGCACAATGTTCACATTAGGATTGATCTTATTTTAATCTTACACTTGTTACATGATAGAATACTATTTTCCTCTATAGAACCCTCTCATTGGTCAGATCACTCGTGGCTGAACTGTATTCTTACACCTTATGATCAATCAACTCCTGCCATGCAATGGTCTTTGAACACTTTTTATTGTCTAATCCTTGAATAAGAAATGAAATTGAACAAGAAATTAAGTTGTATTTTGCTGAAAACAATCACAGCTCTCTCCCCCCTTCTATACGGTGGGATGCTTTGAACCTATTAATGGTACCTATTCAGAACCTATTAATAGTACCTATTCAAAACCTATTCCCCTTTATAGAGGCACCCGGCAGGGGTGCCCATTATCCCCATTACTTTTCACTTTAGCCATAGAACCCTTAGCAGAATCAATCAGATCAAATCCAAATATCTCAGGAATCAAAATACAAAAATCAGAATACAAACTCTCATTTTTTGTGGATGATATGCTATTATTTATAACTAATCTATCTAGACCTCTTCCAGAGCTTCTTCAGGTTTCAGTCTTCTTTGGTTCCTTCTGCTGTCTCTGCATTAATAAATCTAAATCCCAACTCTTACCAATTCATCTACTGCAAGAAGAGTTGGTGCATTTGCAAATGGAACAAATTGAATCTGAACTGGATGGAACAATCCAATCTTATTAAATCATTTATTTTACCTAAATTCATTTTCCTGTTTCGTACAATACTAATCAAGATTCCCTCCTCACTTTTAAAAAGCTGTTAAGCTACCCTATTAAATTTTTTGTGGGCTACAAAGGGGTCCAGAATCAGGTTCACCATTTTATGGAAGTCTCCTTCTCAAGGTAGATTCAATTTGCCAGACATTACTACTTACCATAGAGCTACTTTATTGGTTAAAATGATTAAGATGGTATGTACCTCTGCTCTCTCTGACAAAAACTTTTTAATGATTTTCTCTACCCACACTCATTAACAGTCTAGTCTAATAAAAGTCATCTGTACCCAAAGGTAGCCCTAGATGTTTTGCTTTACCCCTCTATTCAATAGGTAGACAATACTTACCTAGAGTTTCTTGCTACTCCACTTTTGTAGATCAACAATGGTTCTCACAAAGTTTAGATACTGTAACAATTGTACATTGGATGTAACAATTGCAATGTAACACATCTATGTGACATATCTACAAAACTGGGATTGTTAAAGAAGATAGATATATAACGAAAGTTGGAATGTCCGGTCCCTTGGTTTCTTTACCTACAAATGCAACACATGTTTAGCCAACTCAAACTTACTTCTCTTTTTGCACTCATATGATTCTCAGAACTGTGGAATGATTTCAGCCCTATATAATCTCCTTAAGGAGTGTCCTCCTAAACAGCTTTTGTATCAAACTTCTTGGCAGAAGGATTGTGATGTCCCTCTTACTGATGACGTTTGGAATGACCTGTGGAAATCAGCATGCTATAATTCACCCATCATTTCAGTCAGGTTTCAAACTCTGAAGTTTATGACACGTTGGTACATTACTCCACACAAACTCTCTTTTATATCTGCTTCACAATCTCCATACTGTTGGAAAGGATGTCCCCAGTTGGGACTTTTGCTCATTGCTGGTGGAGTTGTGACAAAATTCAAGTTTTCTAGAGAGAAGTTCTATCCCATATTGAATCAATCACTAAAGTCAATATTCCCCCTTAAACCAGAAATACTTTTTTTTTAATCATTGGCCTGACAATATAGATACCCGTCATTGTAAGATCATGATAGACTTGATGCTGTTTGCTAACAAATCAGCAATTACTTCCTTGTGGAAAGAAAATAAATCACCAACTGTAAGACTTTGGTTTCACAAACTATGGGACCTTCATCTTATGGATTATATTACTGACAAACTAAATTCATACGTGCCCAACCCCAAACAATTTTCTTTTTACACAAAATGGTCTCCAATATTGAATTTCCTAACACAGATGTCTGCTGTGATGTGTCCCTATAATACATTTTTATTACACTGAATATAACTTGTTAGTTCAGTTAATTATTTATTATTTATTTGGGTCATCATTAGTCTACTTTTGTTCCTTTAGTTCCCTCTTTACACTACATGTTGGTCAGTATTACAGCTTCTATCTTGAATGTTAGCTTCATGATGTTCTGTCGATTTGTTTACTTTTAGTTTGGAATTACAGTGTTTGTTTTTATTTGTTTGTTTGTTTTCATTATTCCAAAGGTTACTTATGGTTGGGTTATTAACCCTCTTAGTCTTTAGATGTAAATTGTTTGTCTTATGATATGTCAAACTTGCAAAATTTCTTAGTGGATAGTAACTGTTAAATGTATTTGGCTTTCATTATCTTACACCTTTTACTACACATTATATTAGTATATCTTGTTGTTGATATTTCTATTTAACTGTGTTTGATATTATTCTTATACTATTTTGTAGCTATGTTACAATATTCTCAATATTTAAAAAAAAAAAAAATCCTCCATGGGCCCCCCAAAGAAGAAATTTGGTCTCTGTGGTAACCAGGTGCTGGGTAGCAGAAGACCAGAGGCAGGGCCTCAGTTTGAGAAGGGATGTCAGGAATCTGTCCCTCCTGGCAGGAAGATCCCAAAAAGACAGTGGTGGCAATGGTACCCTACTGGAAGGAAGTGGGATAGCACCCTCCAAGAATTGATGCAAGCCAAGGAGGGGGCTGGCAGAACAGGGTCTGTAAGTCAGAGCAGATCCATTCTGTCACACCTCTCAAACCCTACCCCCTCCAAATACATGGAGTCCACCCACTGCATTGGCTCCCCCCACCATTAACTCCAGGGGGCCCTGTGATCCCCACCCCCTTAGTGTTATCTTCACAGATACCTTCCTCCTCAGTTGCAGAAGTTCCCCAGTTCCTGGAGCAGACACACAGTTATGAATGTCGTTCATTCATTCAGTTTCTTTCTGACCTTACTCCCCCAGGTGGCTGACATCATTCCCCTCTCCTTCATTTCATGCTCACAACAACCCTGTGAGGTTAGTTACACTGAGGGTGTGCATCTGGCCCAATGCCACCCACCTAGCTTCCAAGGTACAAGTGGGAAATGGAATCTGGGTCTCCCAGATCTATTCTCAAGCTCAAATCACTGTGTCAAGCCAGCTCATTCACCCAGACCACTGTCTGCCCCTTTCCCCCTTCACACAGCAGCCTGTGAGGTAAGGGAGGGAACCCGTTGTCAAGTCAGCTTTAGAGGTCCCACTGGGCCCCTGCCATGTTTGGCAAATAACTATGACCAGTGGGACCTGCACAACCATCCACAGCCACTCAAAGAACCCTCTTAGATATGTCTTATGGAAGCCTTAAGGGTGAGTGACAGATGGGCTGCGGAGGGAGTGGGACAGGAAGGGGTTTGGAGCTCCTGTCATGTAATATAAACCAAACAGACAGAAACACAGTTATGGTGCAACACACCCTTTATTTCGAGATGGGAAACCTCCATTCACTTCCTCCCTGGAGGCATGGGGAAGAGAACTGAGTATCCATGCCATGGCATGCTTCTAAGTGGGATGGCACTGCAGGTGGAACTTGGAAGGGCTGGCAGGGTGCAACACTCCACCTCAAGAGGAGGACTGGCACTGCAGACTGAGCAGGTTGGGGTGTGTGGAACTGAAATCTTAAAACATACAAGAGAGTGTTGTTGTAGCTTCTTTTCAGAGGTTTCAAGTTATTTTCAGTGAAAGGTACTTTTCTTAGCATACTTCAGTGTTCCCTGGAGAATCTCTCTATCTTAGGGCTTCTAGACTTCTCCCTTTAGAAAATTACAAATTTCTACCTATTCTTGAGGTGTCTGAATCTTATTCCCTTTCCCATAGACCCGGGTTCTCCTCAGGGCACAACCCCCTTTTTACTGGTAGGGATTATTCTTCCTTTTTTCAAGAAGCAATAACCCTTTACTATTTGGCTTGACTGGGAGTTACTGCTTAACAATCAATTCACTCTAGCCAAATCACTCTTCAAGTAACTGTTGTCTGTGTAAAGCAGTATTTTTTTAGCTTTCTGGACTCAGGAATACAATTCTCCCTCAGAGTATTTCTAATACTGTAAGGGCAAAGGAGTCTCTTCTATCTATAGAAGAACCTTTCTGACTAACCTTGTCAGAACACTGACCTCAGTTATCCCTTCCTTTGTCAGAAGCCGTCTTTTTGGCTTGCTCACTCCAGACCCAAAGACCAAAGACAAAAAACCTTTTCCCCTCCAGAACAGCTGATGTTAAACTTGCTACCAGCTGATGCTGGCCAATCAGAGAGCATGAAGAGCAGCCAGTCATACAAGCTCTCCATTCCAGAACAAATTTAGCCCCTGATTTCCCAGTCTCTTTGAAACAGCAGCATTTTAAAACCTGCCTTTCTGTGTAATCTGTCACAACAGACCTCAGACCAAAAGCAGACCATTAAAAAGATAAACCCCTAACTAAAAGCCTAAGTAAAAAAGATATTCCTTGGCCTGTCTTTTAAAAGATGGTAAAGAAGGCAGCAGGTGAGCCTCAAGGGGAAGGGCATTCCAAAGGCAAGGTGCCACTATAGAAAATGTCCTGTCTCTAGTTCACAATTTGGATTCCCTTTGTCAAAAACAAAGTCTTTGTGTAGGTGACTTAAAGTGCCCCCATGGATCTGTGTCTGGAAAATCTGTGTGATGACACTTCTTTCCATTCCTTTAAACCCCACCTCAAAAACCCACCCATGAAGAATTTGGCACAGCCGCTTAGATCACCTTCCTTACCAAAGCAAAACTGAAAAACGTGTAACTGGAAGGAAGGTATGTATCCCTCTTATCCCCTTCACAGAATCCCCCCTCTTTTTGAGGTAAGCCTTGTGCCAAATTTTAGTGTACACATTCCTCAGGGCAAAGACTTTCTGAATTCTCTGAAGTTTTATGCATAGTTGAAATGCCGACAAAGGATAGGCATGAACCGAACCATGAGCAAAATTCATCACAAATTTTACCCTGTTCATGGTTCAGGAACAGAAGTTTGTGAGGGGTATACCATCACAAAATTCCATGAACTTTTAAAGCAGTTCATATATTTCATGGTTGCTCAAGGATAGAACAGAAAGCCACAAAAGCAGCTGAGTTGCCACAAGGTGCTCTCCACCGCTCAGCTGTTTCAAGCTGTCATGTACAGTCCCTTTAAAGTTTAGATAGCCCAAAACAGCTGTATGTTAGGGAGCACCTCCCTACTGCGCCAACTGCTCCCTGCCACTCAGCTGTTTTTCGGGCTTTCTGCAAATGCTATTTAAAGGGACTGTGGTCCCTTTCAATGGAGTTTGCAGGGTCTCAAACCAGTTTGGTTTGTGAATGAGCCTTCCAGTTTTTCCATTTCATACCCCTCCCTATTGCCAGCTCAGGATTACAAGTGATCTCCAAATAGCAGAAATCAGCCTGAAGAAAATGGCTCCTTTGGAGAGTGAACTTTATGGCATCATACCCTGTTGAGGTCCCTCCCCTTCCCAACCTTTGCCCTCCTGTTATGTACGCGGACTGACACTAGGTGCCAGCGACTTTCAGCAGCGCTAGACTCTCAGTGAACAATGGGGACTAGGATCCTGAACTGTCTGGCGGGCACCAATAGGAACCTTGACTGGAAGTTCAAACCCTCCAATGGGACCTGGGGGTGGTATACGGGATTGTACATAGTTGGCCGCCTGGCCAGTATTTGTTGTTCTGTTGTGTGTGCTAGTAAACTATGAGCTAACAATCATGCTGTGTCATGGTTCTTCATGCGTCGAACCCACTACACAACAATGGCAACGAAGGTGGGATCCCACTGAGCAGCTGGGCTATGGAGACTGCAGAGGAAGACCGGGACCTGAGGATCTATGAGTGCTGAAGAACACCAAGTGAGCTCCACACCTTCTTCACCCCCCACTTCACCTCCTCCCACTCCACGCAGCACGATGGCACTCTCTCTGGGATCAGGACTGGTCACTCCATTCTACCAGACCTGCCCACAGCACTGGGAAGCCTGGGTTGAGGGACTCCAGTCCATCTTGATCTTTTACAAGGTCAGCAGTGAGGAAAGAAAAAGAGGTCTTCTTATCGTCTCCTGCAGTCCAGCCACAGTAGAGCTAGCTCGAAACCTGCTTTCCCCAACTAAGCTGGCCGATGCCTCATTCAAGGACCTAATCGAGAAGCTCCAGGCCCACTTCATTCCCTGGGCATCAGAGATCATGCGCCACTTGGCTTTCCACTCCTGGGAACAGCAACCATGGGAGTCGGTCACTGCCTACCTGGCTGAGCTCTGCTGGCTCGCCTCGGACTGCACCTTTGGGGCCCAACTAGACACGGCCCTCTGTGATAGACTCATTTGCAGGCTGAAGCTCCAATGGCGGATCCTCAAGGACTAAAAATGTTCCCTCACATCTGCCCTCTGTACCCTCACTGCTGGGAGAGGAACCATCCCTCAACCATGACCACTGCGCACCAGCTGAAACTCAATCAGGGTGACCCAGACCGAGAGGACGTACACTGTACCCAGCAATCCACCTGACGCCAGGACCCAGCACCAACAACTAGCTCTGTCCCCCTCCACGAGCAAGGTTGGCAGGAGTGCACTAGCTGTGGGAATAAGCACATCCTGAAACCCTGCTGGTTCCGGGACACCAAGTGCCACAGTTGTGGCCCCTCAGGGCACATCTTTCAGGCCTGCCATTCCCAGGGGTCCAGAGCCCAGCCGGCACTAGCACAGCCCCATCAGAAAGCGGACACTCACTACAAAGACAAAGAAGCCAAGAAAGAACTCTACCTACTCACGGCCGATACAGCAGAACCGGTACTGAGGCTTCCAAGTCAGTCCTCTGCTCCGACGATCCAGCTCCAGGTCCAAATAGAAGAGTCCCCCTGTACTATGGAGCTCGATTCTGGCTCTGCAGCCTCCATTATCTTGGAGGCAATGCTTAAGAGACTCTGCCCCCAAGGGGGCCCCACCTGCACCCCTCTGCCCTTACCCTGACAGACTTTCAGAGTAATTGCATTCCAGTTAGGGGGGTGGGAAGTTTCTGTGTCCAGTACAAGGGGTTTGATGGCCACTTGGACTTAATTGTGGTCATGGGGGACCTGGTCAGCCTCCGTGGGCATGCGTGGTTTGCCCCTTTGGGAATATGAATTGAAGGAGTACAGTTGTGCACCTCGCAGGACTTCGGCGAGGTCTGCGACAAGTTCCCGTCCATTTTGATGGTACCCTGGGTCATTATACAGCCCCTCCCGGTGACCCTGCAACTCAATCCAAATGTGGCCCCCATCCGCATGTGTTCCGAGATGGTTCCGTTCACATTGAGGCTGAAAATTGATGCAGAACTGGACTGTCTCGTGGGGCAGGGAGTCCTGGAACCAGTCTCCCATGCAGCGTGGGAGACCCCCATTGTCACCCTGGTTAAACCAAACAGGGACATCTGCATCTGTGCGGATTACAAGTGCACATTAAATAAGGCACTGCAGGACCACGCATACCCAGTCCCGGTTGTTAGCCACGTGCTTGCAATCCCTGGCAGGGGCAAAGATTTTTTGGTAAACTGGACCTCGTTCAGGCCTATCAAAAGCTCCTGGTTGATGAGGCAACCGCCACTGCACAAACCATCGACACGCACAGAGGGGCTTTTAAGGTGAAGAGAGTTCAGTTGGGGGGGGCCCTGGGCCTCTTCCAAAAAACTAATGGACTCTCTCTTGAAAGGGATCCCAGGCACCATGCCATTTTTTGATGATGTGCTGATCGCCACACCTGCTGAGTTCACCACCAGACTGTGCACCACCCTCCGCCATTTCAACAAGGCAGGCCTTAAAGTGAAGAGGGAGAAGTGCCTCCTAGGGGTTCTGTCTGTGGACTTTTGGGGCTTCACAGTTGACGCGGACGGCCTCCATCCAGCAAGGGACAAGATAAAAGCCATCATTGAGACATCCCCACCCAAGTCCAAGGTGGAACTCCAGGCGTTCCTGGGTCTATTGAACTTCTACCATGTCTTCCTTCCCCACAAGGCAGCGGTAGCAGAGCCCTTGCATCGTCTCCTGGACAAGCATGCCCCATGGTTGTGGGGCCCCCGTCAGGCTGCCTCCTTCAAGGGGTCAAAGTGCTGCTGATTTTTAATAAAGTTCTGGCACATTTTGATAAGTCACTCCTGGTGGTCCTGGCTTGCAATGCGTTCCCCCTATGGCATCGGCGCAGTGTTGGCCCACCACCTACCAGATGGGCGGGAGATGCCCACTGCCTACTACTCCTGGATGCTGTCTGTGGCGGAGTGGAATTATGCCCAGATTGACTGGGAGGGCCTGGTGATAGTGGCCGGAGTAAAAAAAATTCCTGACTTTGTGTATGGCTGGCCCTTCACCATTGTCATGGATCATCACCCCTTCCTCGGCCTCTTTGCCTCTGACCACCAGACTCTGCAGATCCTGTCCCCGCAGGTTCTGCGGTGGTCCATATTCTTGTTGGGCTACTCCTACACCTGCAGCATCACCCGGGCAAGGCTATGGGCCATGCAGACACCCTTAGCCATTGAGGCCGACCTGGTACCAGACCACCATGTTCTGCAGGTCAAGGACATTCCTGATTCACCCCTCCAGGTGGTGGACGTTGCCCACCACTTGGCCAGGGGCCCCGTCATCTCCCGGGTTCTGGGCTGGGTGTTGAGGGGGTGGCCTGCAGCAGCAGAAGGACCCAAGTTCACTGCCTTTGCTGCTCACCAAGATGAGTTTTCTGCTTACAAGGGCTGTCTATTGTGGGGAGACAGGGTAGTTGTTCTCAGCATGCTGTGTCACAGGGTCCTGCAAGTTCTACATGAGGCCCATCCCAGGATCATCTGGATGAAGGCCCTGGCCCAGAGCTATGTATGGTGGCCAGGGATAGATGAGGAAGCGGAGGTGTGGTGAAGTGCTGCAAAACTTGCCAGGCCATTAGGCCCAATCCGCTGAGTGCACCCACTCAAGCCTGGGAATCCACATGGACGCCATGGTCCAGGCTTCACATGGATTTTGCCAGGCCATTCCATGGACTACTGTTTTTGGTCACAGTGGACTCTTTTTCAAAATGGCTGGAGATCAGCCTGGTCTCCACCACCTCCTCCAAAGCCACCATCCAGGTTCTCTGTAGAATCTTCGCTACCCATGGGTTGCCAGTCACCATCATCTCAGATAACGGGATGGCATTTACCTCAGAGAAATTCCAGGAGTTCCTCCACAGCAACCTGATCCGGCATCTATGGTCCACCCCGTTTCACCCCACCACCAGTGGCCAGGCGGAGAGGATGGTGTGCACCACCAAGGAAGCCCTCAGCCACCTGACAGAGGGAGACTGGGAATTCCATCTGGCACACTTCCTCCTGGTGCAGTGGACCACCTCAAACCCAGTCAGTGGTCGCTGCCCCACAGAACTCCTCATGGGCCAGCGGCCCATGATCTTCTTAGACAGACTGCACCCGGACAGGGCCCCAGAGTCTGAGCAGAGGGAGGCGCCATGGGGATTTTTTCCAGAGGACCCTGTATACATCAGAAACTATGGCAAGGGCCCCAAATGGCTTGCAGGCGGCATCATCCATCCCACAGGCCCTGTGTCATATGAGGTCTCAACAGACTGCGGACAGGTCCTGCGGAAGCATATCACCCAGCTGCGAAGGCGCATGCTCCCGACATCAGGGGAGGTCCCTGCCCTGGGAAATACTGAGGGGGGGGCGGACATCCAGGAACAAGAAACTCCCGATGGAAGTTTGCAGGAGCAAGCCCCCATCTCTGTTGCCACACCCAAAGATAGTGTGCCTGCCTCCGCCTCAGCACCTGAAGAGGCTCCGCTGCCTCCACCTCCCAGTACTCTGGGCACAGGCCAGGACAGACTTCCCGATGGGCCCATCCCCACTCCAAGCCGTTCCACATGAGAATGCTGGACCCCAACCTATCTATAAGACTATGTTACATAGGTTGGGTTCAAACTATGGGGGGAGGGGTGTTATGTATGTGGATTGCCACTAGGTGTCAGCGACTTTCAGCAGAGCTAGACTCTTAGTGAACAATGGGGACTAAGATCCTGAACTCTCTGGCGAGCACCAATAGGAACCTTGGTGGGAAGTTCAACCCCTCCTATGGGACTTGGGGGTGATCCACAGGATTGCATATACTTGGCCGCCTGGCCAATATTTGTTGTTCTGTTGTGTGTGCTAGTAAACGATGAGCTAACAATCACGCTGTGTCATGGTTCTTCATGCATCGAACCCACTACACAACACCTCCCCAGGATCCAACCCCCAAATCTCCAGGAATTTTCTCAACCCACAGTTGGCAATCTTAATGCATAATGATAGTTGTATATAAATAAAAGTAATATACAAGCAGGAACCTACAGGGACTTACAAGGGGTGTCTCATTTCCCTTTTCCCCACTGTGACCTCTTTCTCCTCTCTGAAAGCCTCCACAGCCCCTCCGCTTTTCCTTCTTCCTTCTCTTCTTCCCACCCAACAGCCAACCTACATTTATCTAAACTTGCATCTTCAGCTTCTCTCCCCCTCCTTTACTCAGGAAAACTATGGCACAGTTGTATGGTGCCGCCTATTGGTCCAGGCCCACTTGCATGATAAGGAACCCTCAAGGACTGGTGGGGGGGCATATCACTTTCTTCTGTATCCCCCTCCTCATGTTATTTTTCCTTTCCCTTCTCCTGGCAGCCCCCATATCCCCTCCCCTTGCCTCATTTTCTGTCAGCCATTCACCAACCTATCTTGTATCTACCTGCCATTTTTAGCTATATTTATTATTTTTTTATTTCATGTATACCCCAACTTTCTCCACAGTGGGGACCAAAGCAGCCTACATCAGACCCCTGTCCTCCTTTTTATCCTTACAACAACCATGTGAGGTAGGTTATGCTCAAAGTATGTGACTGGCACAACATCACCTAGTGAGTTCCCATGGAAGAGTTGGAATTGGAAAAGGCCTTGGCTGGTTGTGAAGGCTGTCTTTGCCCTATCTTCTTTCCGTATCGGGATTTCCCAATACCCTTTTGTCAAATCTAGGGCCGAGAGGTATTGTGCCTTTCCTAGCTGGTCGATGAGGTGTTCTGCCCGTGGTATGGGGTAGGCATCGAAGAGGGCAACGCGGTTTACCTCCCAGTAGTCAACGCAGAATCGTACACTCCTGTCCGGCTTTGGGACCAGGACGACCGGACTCCTCCACGGACTCTGGGACGGTTCGATGATGCCGAGGAGGAGCATGTCGCTCACCTCTTGGTCGATTATGCCTTGTTGCTTATAAGGGATGGGCTGCCAGGGACAGCAGACTACCACCCCTTTGGGGGTAGGGATGCAGTGTTCTGTTAGATGAGTGCAACTGGGCTCGGACGAGAACACTGGGGAACAATTCGCTAGGACCCATCGGGCTTCGTCTTTTTGTTGTGTGGTGAGCCCCTCATCCAGCACAGGTTCTACTGGGGGGATGTCTGTTGTACGTTGGGGGACTTCCCGGATCTCCACCTCTCCTGGATGGTCAGCAAGCAGACATGGAGCGGGTTCAGGTTCCGCAGAGGAGTCTCTCTCAGCCCACTCCTTTAGATCATTGATATGGAGGGTTTTGACCTGTTGACTCATCCGCCCACACTGGACAACATACGTCACAGGGCCTAAAGCCCGCAGGACCTTGAACAGGCCCACCCAGGGGTCTTCCTTACTTTTTGGCATAACACGACTAGCCACGAGGACCAACGAGCCGGGTTGTAAGGTTCGGGTCCGGGTACCCACATCATACCGTCTTTTGTACTGTTCCTGGGCTTGCTCTAGATTGTGGCTAGCCAAAGCCCTAGCGGTTTCCAGTTGTTCTCTCAACTGCTGTACATGGACGTCTGTAGTTTGCGACTTTCCCGGACCAGTTGGGACCCATTGTTCTTCTAGTAGGCTAAGAATTCCCCTTGGGTTCCAGCCATATATCAGCTCGAAAGGAGAGTAACCGGTAGACGCTTGGGGCGTCTCCCTCAGGGCTAATAGTAAGGGGTCAAGATATAAGTCCCAGGCCTGGGCATGGTCATGCGACAAGCGGCGTAACATCCCTTTGATGGTCTGATTCATTTGCTCGACTAGGCCGTCTGTCTGAGGATGGTATGCTGCTGTGAAGAGTTGCCGGATGTGTAAGGCGTCACAGACCTTGGCCATAAAGTCGGCGGTGAAGGGTTTCCCACGGTCCGTCAGGATTTCGTGGGGTAATCTGACCTGGGAGAAGAATCTCATGAGGGCGCGGGCCACTCCAGCGCTTTTCATGCTAGGTAACGGTATGGACTCTGGGTACCTTGTTGTGTAATCCATGAGGACAAGAATGTATCTGGTACCCCTGGCGGTACGAGTCAACGGGCCAATAAACTCCATAGCAACCCGTTCAAAGGGACGGCCCTCAAAGAGGACAGGCTGTAGAGGGGCTCTCGGTGCCGGGCGGGACGTGGTCTTCCGGCATAGGCCGCAGATCTTCACGAAACGGGTGACATCTTTGGAAACCGAAGGCCAGAAAAATCATTCCAACACCTGCTTCAGGGTGTTGGTAATCCCCTGATGTCCTGCCCAAGGTGGGTCGTGTGCCTGTTCCAATACCTTTTGGCGGTATGCTTGTGGTACCAACACTTTTTGACGAACCACCCCCTTACCAAATACTCCCTGAACCAGACCCCCCTTCCTGTACAATACGGGATCCCCGTTGTCCCAACCGCTCGTCTATGACTTGCCCTTCGCTTACCATGGTCCGATTCCGTAGTGCGTCTAGTGTGCGGTCCTCCTGTTGCATTGTGGCCAACTCCAGATCTTCTGGGCAGGGCTCCCTCACTCTCTCATCATCTCCTTTAGACGCAGCGGCTTCTTCCGATGCAGGTGCAGCCCAGGAAGAGGGCTTTACGGCCTGCTGGGCCAGAATGGGTAGGAAGCCCGGTGCATCTCAACCCAACAACACCAGGAAGGGCAGCATTCGAACCTGTGCCATGGGCAGTTGATACGTGCGGTTCTGATACTGGATAGGCACCACCACCACTGGACAGTGTTCCCGGTGGCCATGAAAACACACGACCTCGGTTTCCCGCATAGATGGTAGCTTTTCCGGCATGTAATCTGCTTGTACCATAGATATGGAGCTACCGCTATCCAGCAGAGTGGGAACCTCACTATTAGCAATCGTGACTCTCACCACAAAGGGGGAGACCTCTCCCTGGCGTAGTGACTTGGAGGGAGGACTCCCACCCGATGTCACACTCCATCATGGGGCAATCCCGGCGGAGGTGGCCCATTTGTCCACATGTATAGCAAGGCCCCACTTCACTGCCCCGTGTCCCCGGGAGTTTTCCGTCGCCAGGCCCCCAGGCCTCAGGGAGTCCCCGGCCCCTCATCGGACCAGGAGGGGCAATCCACCTGGGGATGGCACCTCCAGAATTGACTCTCATTAAGAACGGAGGGCGAGCTCTCCCTCCTCGGGGAACCTCCGGGCCTCTCGGCCCTTTTTCTGCCCCGGCCTTACTGGTCGTCTCACGTGGTTTCAACTCTTCTCATCGGATTGTAGTACCTTCTGCTGCCACAAAGTTTTCCCATAGGTCTACCGCATCGGCTAGCGTTTGGGGTTGCCAGCACGTGATCCAATGCCACATTCAGGGTGGCATTATATGTAGTAACTGCTCCAAAACTACTTGTTCCACTATCTGACATGCCTCGTCGGTCTTTGGGCGCAACCAGCGCGTGGCCGCGTCTTTCAGGGCAGCCAGGACACTCCGGGGTTGGTCTCCTGGGTGCCACGTCAGGGCCCGGAATTTTTGCTGGGAGGTCTCGGGTGTGATTGTGAAGCGGTCTAAAATGGCGGCCTTCACTGTGTTGTAATCAGCGGCTTCCTCTTTGGTTAAGCTTTTTACTGCGCCTCCCCTGTCAAATAGGGCCCCAGGATAAAAGGCCACTGGGCGGTGGGCCACTGGGCTGCCTCTGCGGCCCGCTCAAAGGCTTCCAAGTAGGCTTCAATATCATCGTCTGCCGTCAGCTTGGTCAATGGAATCCAGGAACCGCGACTAGGCCAGCCCCCATCGGGTCGGGCCCCTCCGCTTCCATCTGTACCCCGGGTCCCAGATGCCAGGGTCTGTCGGAGGTCTCAGACCAGGGAGGCCTGGGCATCCTGTTGCTGCTGCACTACCTCTCGTAACAGTCGCATGTTGTGCTCCGTAAGCCACTGCCCAAACTGCTGGAGATCCATAGCCGGTTGGGCTGCAGGTGCCCCGGCCTGGCTATCATCTGACCCCAAGGACTCGTCACTCAAGGAAGCCGTGTTAGCGCCCCTGTCCCCTGAGGTCAGTGGTGCCTGCAATTGAGGAGGTTTCCAGCCTAAGGGTGCCGGTAAGTGCGGGCGAGGTTTCTCTAGCGGGTCACCACTGCCCGCATTCTCCACCACGTTGTTGCGCCTCTGGTCCAGCCTGGGGGGGCAGGCGGATGGTGCCCAGGTAGGCCGGCCGAAGGGGAATGCTGAGGGGTTCTGCCACGAGCCTCAGATGTGAGAGAGGCCTGAGGTTACGTCACCTTCAGCATCCACCTCTCCTTGGAGTGCATACAAAGAGAGGCCTCTTTGACTCTCTCTCTGGGTGAGCAGGCTCTCTCTCTCCAAACTCCTTCTCTCCTCCCCGGCGTTCTACCCCTCTTTTATTCCCTTCCACCACACCTTACCCCTCCCTCCCCCCTTAATCGAGGTTTCATTGGCTCTTGTGCTTGTCTGTCATCTGGCTTTCCTCCTTCCATTGGCTACCGGGTGTCTCCTTTAAGGGTGGTGAGCTCCGCCCCTTCCAGTCTCCACTGTTGGGTGTTGGCTGAGTCCTGCTGGTCCTTCTGTTGTGGTCTGTTGGAACAGAGTAGCAGGTAAGGAAATTGTTCCATGGTGCAGAAGGGGGAAGGGATAGTGGGGCTCGCGCGGCTGTTTCTGTGCGCGCCCCAATGAGGAGGGCTTAGTCCCCATCCCTTCTGGAACTCCCTTAGACGCCCCCCCCCCAGCGGGTCCTCTCCCCAGGCTCGTTCCCATCCCCGAGCCCTGGGTGGCTGGGCCGGTATGGGTGGGCTGTCCCTATCCAGCAGAGCAGCCCACGTCCCTGCGGCCGGTGTTTGCGGTCAGCCCCTCATCCCTTCCGCACCTGCCCCACCTGGGTCAGGCGAGGCTTTGGGTGGGGCTGGCCATAGTTCTCCCGGCGCTTGTCTGCCTCCCCCGTCCGCTCCCGCCCGGCATTGCCGGTTGGGAGCTGGATCGAGGCAGTCGGGGGAGGGTTGTCTCGGCGGGCCCAGGCCTGAAGTCGGGCCGACGCGGTTCCCTCAGGCTCTCGGGGAGCCGCGGCCGCAGCGGCCCCCCGCATCCCAGCCCCGGCCCGAACTCCTGGCGCGGCTCCGCGTCCTGGCGGAGCCTCTGGGAGTCGGGACACACCCCCTCCCTGGGAAATTCGTTGTTGGGGTCCCCTTCGTGTAGGCGGGACAAGAAGTCGGCATTCAGATGATCACGTCCAGCACGATGTTGTATGGTGAATCGAAAGGGGAGTAGAGCCACATACCATCTCAGCACTCGGGCGTTATGACCTTTGGCTTGGGTCATCCACAGCAGGGGGGCATGATCAACAACCAAGTGGAACGGATTGTCAGCGAGATAGAATTGAAGGGCCCCCATCGCCCACTTGATGACCAGCGCTTCCTTTTCGATTGTGGCGTATCCCTTTTCCACGGCCTGCAGCTTCCGACTTAGGAAAAGAACGGGTCGTTCCTCCCCCGCCACTCTCTGAGAGAGAATGGCCCCGAGGCCCAAGCTGGAGGCATCTGTTTGAAGGATAAACGGGTAGTCAAAATCAGGGTTGTGCAGAACGGGATCGGCCGAGAGGCTATGTTGTAGAGTCTCAAAGGCTGCCTGGCGCTCCGGGGTCCAGACTATCCGGTTCGGATGTTGTTTACTAAGACTGTCGGTCAGGGGGCCGCAATGGAGGCAAAGTGGGGTATAAATTTACTATAATACCCCACAAACCCTAAAAAGCAGCGGAGTTGTTTTTTTGTTGTAGGCGCAGGGATGCTCTCTAGGATTTCTATCTTGTCGGGCAACGGCCGTAGGATACCCCCCCTCCCTGGTATCCCAGGTACTTCAATTCTCGAAAGCCGATGCGGCTTTTCTTTGGGTTGGCTGTCAACCCCGCCGCACTCAGAGCCTCTAGGACCTGCCGGAGGTGTTTCAAATGGGTACCCCAGTTTGGGCTACAGATTATAATGTCATCTATGTAGGCCCAGGTGAAGTGGCTACAGTGCACGAGAGCCTGGTCAACCAACCGCTGAAAGGCAGCCGCCGCCCCATGAAGGCCAAAGGGTATCCGTTGGAATTGGAAAAGGCCTTGGCTGGTTGTGAAGGCTGTCTTTGCCCTATCTTCTTTCTGTACCGGGATTTGCCAATACCCTTTTGTCAAATCTAGGGCCGAGAGGTATTGTGCCTTTCCTAGCTGGTCGATGAGGTGTTCTGCCCGTGGTATGGGGTAGGCATCGAAGAGGGCGACGCGGTTTACCTCCTGGTAGTCAACGCAGAATCGTACACTCCCGTCCGGCTTTGGGACCAGGACGACCGGACTCCTCCACTGACTCTGGGACAGTTCGATGATGCCGAGGCGGAGCATGTCGCTCACCTCTTGGTCGATTACGCCTTGTTGCTTATAAGGGATGGGCCACCAGGGACAGCAGACTACCACCCCTTTGGGGGTAGGGATGCAGTGTTCTGTTAGATGAGTGCAACTGGGCTCGGACGAGAACACTGGGGAACAATTCGCTAGGACCCATCGGGCTTCGTCTTTTTGTTGTGTGGTGAGCCCCTCTTCCAGCACAGGTTCTACTGGGGGGACGTCTGTTGTACATCGGGGGACTTCCCAGATCTCCACCTCTCCTGGACGGTTGGCAAGCAGACATGGAGCGGGTTCAGGTTCCGCAGAGGAGTCTCTCTCAGCCCACTCCTTTAGATCATTGATATGGAGGGTTTTGACCTGTCGACTCGTCCGCCCACACTGGACAACATACGTCACAGGGCCTAAAGCCCGCAGGACCTTGAACAGGCCCACCCAGGGGTATCCCTTACTTTTTGGCATAACACGACTAGCCACGAGGACCAACGAGCCGGGTTGTAAGGTTCGGGTCCGGGTACCCACATCATACCGTCTTTTGTACTGTTCCTGGGCTTGCTCTAGATTGTGGCTAGCCAAAGTCCTAGCGGTTTCCAGTTGTTCTCTCAACTGCTGTACATGGGCGTCTGTAGTTTGCGACTTTCCCGGACCAGTTGGGACCCATTGTTCTTCTAGTAGGCTAAGAATTCCCCTTGGGTTCCAGCCATATATCAGCTCGAAAGGAGAGTAACCGGTAGACGCTTGGGGCGTCTCCCTCAGGGCTAATAGTAAGGGGTCAAGATATAAGTCCCAGGCCTGGGCATGGTCATGCAACAAGCGGCGTAACATCCCTTTGATGGTCTGATTCATTTGCTCGACTAGGCCGTCTGTCTGAGGATGGTATGCTGCTGTGAAGAGTTGCCGGATGTGTAAGGCGTCACAGACCTTGGCCATAAAGTCGGCGGTGAAGGGTTTCCCACGGTCCGTCAGGATTTCGTGGGGTAATCTGACCTGGGAGAAGAATCTCATGAGGGCGCGGGCCACTCCAGCGCTTTTCATGCTAGGTAACGGTATGGACTCTGGGTACCTTGTTGTGTAATCCATGAGGACAAGAATGTATCTGGTACCCCTGGCGGTACGAGTCAACGGGCCAATAAACTCCATAGCAACCCGTTCAAAGGGACGGCCCTCAAAGAGGACAGGCTGTAGAGGGGCTCTCGGTGCCGGGCGGGACGTGGTCTTCCGGCATAGGCCGCAGATCTTCACGAAACGGGTGACATCTTTGGAAACCGAAGGCCAGAAAAATCATTCCAACACCTGCTTCAGGGTGTTGGTAATCCCCTGATGTCCTGCCCAAGGTGGGTCGTGTGCCTGTTCCAATACCTTTTGGCGGTATGCTTGTGGTACCAACACTTTTTGACGAACCACCCCCCTTACCAAATACTCCCTGAACCAGACCCCCCCTTCCTGTACAATACGGGATCCCCGTTGTCCCAACCGCTCGTCTATGACTTGCCCTTCGCTTACCATGGTCCGATTCCGTAGTGCGTCTAGTGTGCGGTCCTCCTGTTGCATTGTGGCCAACTCCAGATCTTCTGGGCAGGGCTCCCTCACTCTCTCATCATCTCCTTTAGACGCAGCGGCTTCTTCCGATGCAGGTGCAGCCCAGGAAGAGGGCTTTACGGCCTGCTGGGCCAGAATGGGTAGGAAGCCCGGTGCATCTCAACCCAACAACACCAGGAAGGGCAGCATTCGAACCTGTGCCATGGGCAGTTGATACGTGCGGTTCTGATACTGGATAGGCACCACCACCACTGGACAGTGTTCCCGGTGGCCATGAAAACACACGACCTCAGTTTCCCGCATAGATGGTAGCTTTTCCGGCATGTAATCTGCTTGTACCATAGATATGGAGCTACCGCTATCCAGCAGAGTGGGAACCTCACTATTAGCAATCGTGACTCTCACCACAAAGGGGGGGAGACCTCTCCCTGGCGTAGTGACTTGGAGGGAGGACTCCCACCCGATGTCACACTCCATCATGGGGCAATCCCGGCGGAGGTGGCCCATTTGTCCACATGTATAGCAAGGCCCCACTTCACTGCCCCGTGTCCCCAGGAGTTTTCCGTCGCCAGGCCCCCAGGCCTCAGGGAGTCCCCGGCCCCTCATCGGACCAGGAGGGGCAATCCACCTGGGGATGGCACCTCCAGAATTGACTCTCATTAAGAACGGAGGGCGAGCTCTCCCTCCTCGGGGAACCTCCGGGCCTCTCGGCCCTTTTTCTGCCCCGGCCTTACTGGTCGTCTCACGTGGTTTCAACTCTTCTCATCGGATTGTAGTACCTTCTGCTGCCACAAAGTTTTCCCATAGGTCTACCGCATCGGCTAGCATTTGGGGTTGCCAGCACGTGATCCAATGCCACATTCAGGGTGGCATTATATGTAGTAACTGCTCCAAAACTACTTGTTCCACTATCCGACATGCCTCATCGGTCTTTGGGCGCAACCAGCGCGTGGCCGCGTCTTTCAGGGCAGACAGGACACTCCGGGGTTGGTCTCCTGGGTGCCACGTCAGGGCCCGGAATTTTTGCTGGGAGGTCTCGGGTGTGATTGTGAAGCGGTCTAAAATGGCGGCCTTCACTGTGTTGTAATCAGCGGCTTCCTCTTTGGTTAAGCTTTTTACTGCGCCTCCCCTGTCAAATAGGGCCCCAGGATAAAAGGCCACTGGGCGGTGGGCCACTGGGCTGCCTCTGCGGCCCGCTCAAAGGCTTCCAAGTAGGCTTCAATATCATCGTCTGCCGTCAGCTTGGTCAATGGAATCCAGGAACCGCGACTAGGCCAGCCCCCATCGGGTCGGGCCCCTCCGCTTCCATCTGTACCCCGGGTCCCAGATGCCAGGGTCTGTCGGAGGTCTCAGACCAGGGAGGCCTGGGCATCCTGTTGCTGCTGCACTACCTCTCGTAACAGTCGCATGTTGTGCTCCGTAAGCCACTGCCCAAACTGCTGGAGATCCATAGCCGGTTGGGCTGCAGGTGCCCCGGCCTGGCTATCATCCGACCCCGAGGACTCATCACTCGAGGAAGCCGTGTTAGCGCCCCTGTCCCCTGAGGTCAGTGGTGCCTGCAATTGAGGAGGTTTCCAGCCTAAGGGTGCCGGTAAGTGCGGGCGAGGTTTCTCTAGCGGGTCACCACTGCCCGCATTCTCCACCACGTTGTTGCGCCTCTGGTCCAGCCTGGGGGGGCAGGCGGATGGTGCCCAGGTAGGCCGGCCGAAGGGGAATGCTGAGGGGTTCTGCCACGAGCCTCAGATGTGAGAGGGGCCTGAGGTTACGTCACCTTCAGCATCCACCTCTCCTTGGAGTGCATACAAAGAGAGGCCTCTTTGACTCTCTCTCTGGGTGAGCAGGCTCTCTCTCTCCAAACTCCTTCTCTCCTCTCCAGCTCTGGCGTTCTACCCCTCCTTTATTCCCTTCCACCACACCTTACCCCTCCCTCCCCCTTAATCGAGGTTTCATTGGCTCCTGTGCTTGTCTGTCATCTGGCTTTCCTGTTCCATTGGCTACCGGATGTCTCCTTTAAGGGTAGTGAGCTCCGCCCCTTCCAGTCTCCACCGTCGGGTTTTGGCTGAGTCCTGCTGGTCCTTCTGTTGTGGTCTGTTGGAGCAGAGTAGCAGGTAAGGAGGTTGTTCCGTGGTGCAGAAGGGGGAAGGGATAGTGGGGCTCGCAGGGCTGTTTCCATGTGCACCTCGGTGAGGAGGGCTTAGTCCCTGACCCTTCTGGAACTCCCCTAGATGCCCCCCCCCAGTGGGTCCTCCCCCCAGGCTCGTTCCCATCCCCGAGCCCTGGGTGGCTGGGCCGGTACGGGTATGGGTGGGCTGTCCCTATGCAGCAGAGCAGCCCGCGCCCCTGCAGCCGGTGTTTGTGGTCAGCCCCTCGTCCCTTCCGCACCCGCCCCACCTGGGTCGGGTGAGGCTTCAGGCGGGGCCGGCCGTGGTTCTCCCAGCACTTGTCTGCCTCCCCCGTCCGCTCCCGCCCGGCATTGCCAGTTGGGAGCTGGATCAGGGCGGTCGGGGGAGGGTTGTCTCGGCGGGCCCGGGGCTGAGGTCGGGCCGCCGCGCTTCCCTTGCGCCGCCTCCTTGGGCTCGTGGCCGCGGTGGCAGCCCCGCGTCCCAGCCCTGGCCCGAACTCCCACCGCAGCTCCGTGTCCTGGCGGAGCCGCTGGAAGTTGGGACACAAGTCACTCAGTGGTTGCTGCCTGGCCTGACCCCTACAAGTCCTCCCTCAAAAGCCAAAACAGCCCTTGAAAAGTCCCTGCCCCTCCCCCAACCTTTTATAGAAACCATGCCTAGGATGCTGTGGTTGCCCAGCAACAGCTACAAAGAGCTTCCATTTTTTAAAGGTACAGGAGCTTCTTTTATGATTCTTGGTTTTTAGATTTCAGATTTTTCTGCAAAGCTGGGAGATTTTTCAGGTTTGTATGAATATCTGTCTTGTCCACTCACGGCTCCAAGCACTTTGATTTAAGTTATCCACAGATCTGGCTGACTTGGCTGTTAGAATATACAAACGGGAACCCAAAAGAAACTTGCAAGGAGGGGGCATCCCCCTGTCTTTGCTTCCTTCCCTCTTTTCCCTTGTCTGTCAATTTCCCCCTCTTTTTCTGCCCCCACTCCTCATCTATTAATCTCCACTCACCCTTTCTATGTCAGTCTTCCCCCTCTTTCTCCCCCCATCCCTTCTCAATCTACTCCCTTCCCCCCCCCGGTGGCCTGATTGTCACGAGCCCAGCTGTAGATTATACAGCCTTCCCCAAACTTACCCCTCAGCTGCTGACTGCCAAGAGTGAGGTGAATGTGCTGGAGGCAGGCACATCTGTGAGAAGGAGCCTGTTGCTTCATTCTCAGAGATCAAGAACTGAGGTGAAACTTTGGGGAAGGCAGCTGAGGCAACAACACTGGATACAGGCAGGCGAGCAGATGAGGAAAAAGCCTCACTAACACACTGATCAGCACTCTGTAGTGGGGAGATAGTGTTAGCAGCTCTTTCCTGGGTTCCCTCCCACTAGAACATAGTAGGCTTTCTTGGCTCCAGCTCCCCTCATATGGGCAAAGGTTTTTAAACATCATGCTTTTAAACACTGGGGGGCAGGACCATAGGGTGCAGTGGCGATGCCGATGTCAAGAGCCAGGATAGCCCCAGGGGGCAGCAGCGGTGACAGCTGGACCTTCACTGGCCTGGAGTTGTGGTGGGGTACCATGAGGGCTGGTAGTTGCAGCAGCTTCTATTCCTACCCACTCAGCTTAAGTGTTGCTGAAGCCTCTGAAGCCTACCTACAGTGGCTCTACTACTTCAACAGAGAAACACTGTATACACATGAGCAGACAACACTCTTCCATTTTTTTTACTGTTTTAGATTTTTCTGCAAACTTGAGTGTTCCCCCAAGTTTGAATTAAAAGCTCCTTTAAATCACTGTTTAGATTTAAATAGCCACAGATAGGCCCAGATGTGACATATATATATATGATAAGAATATATACTAATCTATGCATCTAATTCTCAACAGTCACCTCTGCATGCAGGTATTTATTTCAGCAAACAGAGGGCACACTCTCCCCCAACAGGTTTTTCTACAGACTCAGAGGCATCTATGGACTGCAGAAAAATCCAAAAAGTTAAAAAGGAAACTCAGGGAGGGTTGAATTCCTCCCCCCCCAAAAAAAAAATACTTTTTGAAATGGCTGCCACGATGATCTACTCCAGGCCCTGCCACACCAACAGTGAGAGATAGACTGGCTGATAGCCAGAGAGACAGAGATAGAAACACAGAGAGATGATGAGTGGGGGAAGAAAAGCAGAACTGGAGCTGGGATTGAGGAGGATTCCTCATGCAGTATAAATGGCTAAATAGCAAGAGGGGTGGGTTAAAAAGGCAGGGGCAAGGCACTTTCCAGCCCTATTTTGGAGCCAGGCCTGGGACTAGGATTGCCCACTCCAGGTTGGGAAATTCCTGGAGATTCTGTAGTGAAGTCTGAGGAGTGCAGAATTTGGGAAGGAGAGAGGCCTCAGCTGGATATAATGCCACAGAGCCAGCCCATTTTCTCCAGGGGGGCAGATCTCTGTTGTCTGGAGTTCAGTTGTCATTCTGGGGGATCTCCCAGTTCTACCTGGAGGCTAGCAAACCTAGGCCTAGCAGGCCTCTGGGTAACTTGGCCTAGGCCTCTGGGTGATTTGATACCACTTAATTTGCATAATTCAGCTAGGCCTGGCTGCTTGCTACTGTTCAGTGTACTATGAAAGTCAGTGTAGTATAATGGTCAGAGCTTCAGAGTAAGTTTTTGTGAGACCCAGGTTTAGAGCCGCATCTTGCTGTGGAAGCTAACTAGGTGATTTTGGATACTTTCAGCCTAAGAGAACATAAGAACATAAGAGAAGCCAATGTTGAATCAGGCCAATGGCCCATCTAGTCCAACACTCTGTCACACAGCGGCCAAAATATACCAGGTGCCAGCAGGAGGTCCAGCAGTGGGGCCAGGACACTAGAAGCCCTCCCACTGCTGCCCCCTCCAGCACCAAGAATAGAGTGCATCACCTGCCCCAGACTGAGAGTTCCCATCCATACCCTGTGGCTAATAGCCACTGGTGGACTTCTGCTCCATATGTTTATCTAATTTCCTCTTGAAACTGTCCATGCTTGCAGCTGCCACGACCTCCTGTGGCAGTGAATTCCATATGTTAATCACTCTTTGGGTGAAGAAGTATTTCCTTTTATCTGTTTTAACCCGACTGCTCAGCAATTTCATAGAGTGCCAACGAGTTCTTGTATTGTGAGAAAGGGAGAAAAGTACTTCTTTCTCAACCTGCTCAATCCCATTCATAATCTTATAAACCTCGATCATGTCACCCCTCAGCCGTCGTTTCTCCAAGCTAAAGAGCCCCAAGCATTTTAACCTTTCTTCATAGGGAAGGTGTTCCAACCCTTTTATCATTCTAGTTGCCCTTCTCTGCACTTTTTCCAATGCTATAATATCCTTTTTGAGATGTGGTGACCAGAACTGTACACAGTATTCCAAATGAGGTCGCACCAATGATTTATACAGGGGCATGATGATGACTATTGAGCTTACTTAGGAGCCTTTGATGAGGAACTGTATCAAAAGCTTTCCGGAAGTCAAGGTAAATAATATCTATTGGGTCCCCCTTGTCCACATGTTTGTTCACTCCTCAAAAAACACTAACAGGTTAGTGAGACAAGATCTTCCTTTACAGAACCCATGCTGAGT
This sequence comes from Gekko gecko, assembly GCA_029375565.1. NCBI lineage: Eukaryota > Metazoa > Chordata > Lepidosauria > Squamata > Gekkonidae > Gekko > Gekko gecko. The sequence continues at coordinate 70,853,803 of JAPDNY010000001.1, read as the reverse complement.
CTGCCTCAATAGTTTTTGTTCATCAATGTGCCTACTAATTCTTTCCTTAATAACAGTTTCCACCAACTTACCCGGTATCGATGTCAGACTGACTGGCCTGTAATTTCCCGCATCTCCCCTGGAGCCCTTTTTAAAGATGGGAGTGACATTAGCTACCTTCCAGTCCTCAGGAATGGAGGCAGATTTTAAAGAAAGATTACATATTTTTGTCAGGAGATCCACAAGTTCACATTTGAGTTCTTTCAGAACTCTCGGATGAATGCCATCCGGGCCTGGTGATTTATTAGTTTTTAAATTGTCCATCAGTCGGAGGACTTCCTCTCTTGTTACCGCAATCTGATTCAGGTCTTTCAAACCCCTCCCGAAATCGGTGCTTCTGGAGTGGGCAAACACTTCTCCTCTTCCACAGTGAAGACAGAGGCAAAAAATGCATTCAGCTTCTCAGCCATTTCCCTATCATCCTTCACTACTCCTTTTACCCCTTGGTCATCCAAGGGCCCCACTGCCTCCCTGGCTGGCTTCCTACTTCTAATGTATTTGAAGAAAGTTTTATTGTTGGTCTTTATGTTTTTTGCGATATGCTCCTCATATTCCCTTTTTGCTTCCCTGATCACAGACTTGCATTTTATTTGCCATAGTCTGTGTTCCCTTTTATCGACCTCACTAAGACTAGCTTTCCACCGCTTAAAGGAATCCTTCTTACCTTTTACAGCTTCCATTACTTTATTTGTTAACCATGCAGGCTTTTTTCTATACCTATTTGTACCTTTCCTAACCTGCGGTATATATTTTTTCTGAGCTTCTAGGATTGTCTTTTTAAATAGTCTCCAAGCTTCCCCAATGGTTTTGACCTTCTCCACTCTTCCTTTCAATTTCTTCCTCACATGTCCCCTCATACCAGAGAAGTTACCCCTTTTAAAGTTAAAAGTGGTTGTGTCAGTCTTTTTGGGCAACTCCCTATCTGTACAAATGTTAAACTCAATTACATTATGGTCACTGTTCCCAAGTGGTGCAATCACTTTTACATCTCTCACCAGGTCTTGGGTGTTACTTAGGACCAAATCCAGGATTGCCTCTCCCCTGGTAGGATCTGTGACCATCTGTTCCACAGCACAGTCATTGAGAATGTCTAAGAACGCAAGCTCTTTTTCCCGACTAGAACTCATATTGACCCAATCAATGTGTGGGTAGTTAAAGTCGCCTATTACAACACAGTTATTTCGTCTAGCCACTATCTTTAATTCATTCATCATTTTATAATCCTCCCCTATCTTTTGATCTGGTGGGCGATAACAAACTCCCACTGTTAAGCCTCCTTTTGGACCCACTATTTCAACCCATAGCATTTCCAGAAGCGAATCCAATTCTCTTACCCTCTCAATCTTCCTGGACGGTACACCCTCTCTGACATACAGAGCCACCCCACCTCCAACCCTTTCCCCCTATCCTTCCGATATAATTTATAACCAGGAATCACCGTATCCCACTGATTTTCCTCATCCCACCAAGTTTCTGAAATACCCACAATGTCTATTTCCCCCCCAACACCAAGCATTCCAACTCCCCGATTTTACCTCGGAGACTTCTAGCATTTGTGTATAAACACTTATAGTTTCCCATGTTTGTTAATCCCACAGCCTTCCTCTTGCTGCCTCGAGACCTTGCCAGGCAGTTCCTATCATTAGCCACAGTCTCAGTGGACAATTGTAATCCATTTCCTGGTACAAAAGTAATAGCTACCCCTTCATCTCTTTGAGATGAGCCATCCCGAACCAGAGACTTTTCATCTCCTGTCGGCTTTCCCCCATTATTCAGTTTAAAAACTGCTCTGCCACCTTTTTGATTTTGAGCGCCAGCAGCCTGGTTCCTTCTCGGGACAAGTGGAGACCGTCCCTTTTGTACAGCTCCCTCTTGTCCCAAAAAGCATCCCAGTGCCTAACAAACTTGAACCCTTCCCCCTACACCACCGTCTCATCCACGCGTTGAGACTCCTGATCTGTGCCTGTCTCTCCGGCCCTGCGCGTGGAACAGGTAGCACTTCCGAGAAGGCTACCTTGGAGGTCCTGGCCTTGAGTTTCCTGCCCAGCAGCCTAAATTTCTCCTCCAGGACCTCACGACTGCATTTCCCCACATTGTTGGTGCCGACGTGCACCACGACCCCAGCACTATCTACCAGCCTATCTAAAACACGCGTAATATCCGCTACCTTCGCACCAGGCAGGCAAGTCACCATATGGTCAGTACGCGGGTTCACTACCCAGCTGTCTACCTGCCTAAGGATCGAATCACCAACTACCAAGAGCCCCCCTCCCACCCTTCCCAGGGACGGTTCCTTGGTACGAAAGGATACCCGTTCACCAGCTGAAGAAGAGGTCCCTTCTGAGGGCACATTCCCCTTATCCTCAGCATGGTGCCCCTTTTCCCCTTGACCCTCATGCTCCCTGGCAGCAGCCGGGCTGCCAGATCCAGAGTGGGACATATCTAACAAGTCCCCGAGAGTCTTCCCCGTGCACCTAACTGACTGTCCCTGCTTCTCCAGGTCAGCCACCTTGGCCTCAAGGGAGCAAACTCGCTCCCTGAGAACCAGGAGCTCCTTGCACCGAGCACACACCCAAGACTTCTGACCAGTGGGCAGATAGTCATACATGTGACACTCCATGCAAAACACTGGATAGTCCCCAACCCCCTGCTGATATTCTGGCTTCATAATTGTTTTTAAACAAATACTTTTCTATAACCCCCTTTTAAAACCCTTTGTATTTATATGGCTCCTGTTGTAGGAGTCTACTTACCTTACCAAGGAGCCAAGGTCCTGGCTTTCTGGCTCTTCCTGGGCTTCTTACAGAGCCCCTAGGCCAAGAGCCACAGGCAAAGAGCCTCGCCCTTTTGCTCTCGCCCTTCGGCTCGTGCCAGAGGCCCGTGCCTCTTGCAAACTTCCTGCCTTAAATGGAATTGTCTCCCAGGAGAGGGCGTGGCCAGCAGCTACTCAAAATCACCCAAGGCACTTAATGACGGTCAAACGAAGCCCCTTTCACACCCCAACTCCAGCAGCCAGGAGTCTGCTGTTCAATTTCACCCAAGCACTTAATTACAGGCAACAATGACCCTTTCACACCCTAACTCCAGCAGTCAGGAGTCTGTTACAACTTGCCCACACACTCCCAAATACGGTCACTGACACAGTACCTTCTCAGCTAAAGCACCTCAGCTGAAAGTAAATAAATAAAAATACCACTCACCCCTCTGGCAGCTCAAACACCTTGCTCCTTCTCAGAGCTCAGCTGGGTCAGCCTTGTATTGTGAGAAAGGGAGAAAAGTACTTCTTTCTCAACCTGCTCAATCCCATTCATAATCTTATAAACCTCAATCATGTCACCCCTCAGCCGTCGTTTCTCCAAGATAAAGAGCCCCAAGCGTTTTAACCTTTCTTCATAGGGAAGGTGTTCCAGCCCTTTTATCATTCTAGTTGCCCTTCTCTGCACTTTTTCCAATGCTATAATATCCTTTTTGAGATGTGGTGACCAGAACTGTACACAATATTCCAAATGAGGTCGCACCAATGATTTATACAGGGGCATGATGATACCGGCTGATTTGTTTTCAATTCCCTTCCTAATAATCCCCAGCATAGCGTTGGCCTTCTTTATTGCAGCTACACACTGTCTAGACATTTTCATTGAGTTATCTACTACGACTCCAAGATCTCTCTCTTGGTCCGTCTCTGCCAGTTCAGACCCCATCAACGTGTATTTATATTTAGGATTTTGGGCTCCAATGTGCATCAGTTTGCACTTGGCCACATTGAACCCCATTTGCCACGTTGACGCCCACTCACCCATCCTCGACAGATCCCTTTGGAGTGCCTCACACTCCTCCCTGGTTTTCACCACCCGGAACAACTTCGTGTCATCTGCAAATTTAGCCACTTCACTGCTTACTCCCAATTCCAAATCATTAATAAACAAGTTAAAAAGCATTGGACCGAGTACTGATCCCTGTGGTACCCCACTGCTTACCCCACTGAGAAAGTTTCCCATTTATACTCACTCTCTGTTTTCTATTTATAAGCCAGTTTTTGATCCACAAGAGGACTTGTCCTTTTATCCCATGACTATTGAGCTTACTTAGGAGCCTTTGATGAGGAACTGTATCAAAAGCTCTCCGGAAGTCAAGGTAAATAATATCTATTGGGTCCCCCTTGTCCACATGTTTGTTCACTCCCTCAAAAAACACTAACAGTTTAGTGAGACAAGATCTTCCCTTACAGAACCCATGCTGAGTCTGCCTCAATAGTTTTTGCCCGCCATTTTGAGGAGGACTAAATTTTAAAAAGTTATTTTTAAGATGAAAAAGCACTGGAAGAAGTTATAAAGGTGGCGATTTGGCTTGAGGATTGCTAATATAAAGATCGATTAGCCCTGAACTCGCTTTCAAGACGGATTTGAGGTCAAGACCAAGGGCTGCCTCATCACCTAGTCCAAGAATGACTGCAAAGGAAAAAAAGAGTGGCAGGCTGCCATGGAAGCGATGGAGAAACGGATGACTGAAGTGGTGCAGAGTTTGGGAAAGCAAATAGAATCACAGCTGCAACAACAGTTGCAACAACAGCTGCAAATACAACTGGAGCAAATAGAACAAGTACAAGTACAAGTACAGAAAAAAATATGGAAGAGTTAAAAGAACTGGTACTAACAGAAGTGGCAGGGATAAAAAAAGATACAGAAGAAGTTAAAAAAGAGGTTAAAAGTCTGGTGACAAAATCAGAAGAAATGGAACAGAAAGTTAAAAGAACCATGTCAGAAAATACAAGACTGGAGTCCATGATAGAATATAGGGCCACTCAGAACCACTTGAGATTGAGAGGAATCGAAGAGGAGGAAGATCAAGATTTACGGGCCCTAGTAATTAACACATTGACAATTTACATAGGGGAAGATGTTGGAGACTTGGATCCAGACTTTGACCTGATTTACAGAGTAAATTCAGCGTATGCCAAGAGAAAGCAATTACCCAGAGATGTGATTGTTCAATTTGTGACTACTAAAATGAAGGAAGACGTTTTCAAGAAGCAATTTACACAACCGTTGGAAATTAATGGAAAAAAAATAATAATTTTGAGAGAAATTCTGAGATCGATCTTACAAGACAGAAAGAAATTCAAGAAACTAACAGATAGGTTAAAAGAAATGAGTATCAGGTTTAGATGGGAGATTCCATATGGATTATCATTTACATACAATTCGGTGAGATTTACTCTTAAAACGGAAGGAGACATCTACAGATTCAAAGAGAACAACTTTGATGATTTCAAAGATATTTAATTCAAAACAACTATGGATTACAAATTTTTATCTTGGAACGTAAATGGACTAAATTCACCAAGCAAAAGAAGATTAGTGAATCATTGGCTAGAGAAACAAAAATGTAACATAATTTGTTTGCAAGAAACACATATCAGAAAACAAGATAATAAATATTTGGTTAATAAAAAATTGGGAGAAGAATTTCATTCATCAGCAGTTAATAAGAAAAAAGGAACAGTGATATACATTACCAAAGAATTGGAACCTAAACAAATCTTCTCAGACAAAGAAGGAAGATATGTTGGCGTGGAATTAATGATGAATAGAAAAAAGACATTGCTTGTAAATATATATGCACCCAATGGGGCAAAAGAGACTTTTTTAATGATTTGACTAAAGAGTTGGACTGTTTAAATTATCATCAAATAGTCCTTGCCGGAGACTTCAATGGCACAGTGAACAATGTATTGGACAGAAAGTCCAAAGCAAGTGGAGAGGCGGTTGGAAAGCTGCCAAAAAATTTTTTCCAGCTAATGAAGCAAGAGAAACTAGAAGACGTTTGGAGGAAGTGGAACCCTAAGACAAAGGATTATACATTTTATTCTAACAGACATAACTCCTTTTCTAGAATCGATATGATTTGGATGTCAGAGGAGATGGCGCAAAAAACCTACAAAATAGAAATTTTACCGAAAACCAACTCAGATCACAACCCTTTACTTTGGATATCTAAAGAAAAACCTAAACAATTATATTGGAGAATTAATGAGGACTTATTGGATCAAAAATTAATCAATGAAACTTTAAAAAAAGAAACAAAAAGTTTTTTTGAACTGAATTTAAATAGAGGTACTGATATACAAGTCGTATGGGACACGTACAAAGCAGTAATGAGAGGTTTGCTTATCTCTTTGAATTCTAAAGATAAAAAACAAAGGGTGCAACAACAAAACGACCTTCATGAAAAAATTAGACAAAAAGAAAAGGAATTAAAGAAAAGGCCAGGGAAGAAAAAGATTATTAAAGAGATCCACTTTCTGCAGGATCAATTGAATGTTCTACTAAATAGAGAATTATATTGGAATCTGAAGAAATTACAGCAAAAAGCATTTGAGGGTGCAAATAAACCAGGAAAATTTTTAGCGTGGCAATTGAAAAATAGAAAAGAAAGGAATTTTATAAGTAAAATTACTGAAGACGGAAAGGATGTTATGAATTTGAAAGGTATAAAAAGAGTCTTCTTCAAATACTACGCCAAACTGTTCAAAAAGAAAGGAATTGACCAACAGAAAATTAAGAAATATTTGGAGACTATTGAAGTTCCAGAGCTGGGAAAACAAATTAAAGAGTTATTAAATGGTTTAGTAACAAAGGAAGAGGTGACAATGGCAATAGAAGACGCAAAGTTGGGCAAAGCTCCAGGTCCAGATGGCTTTACAAGCAAAGTTTTATAAGAAATTTAAGGAGGAGCTAACCCCTATTTTAGCACTTCTGTCGAATGAGATAAGAAAGACTAAACGGATCCCAGATTCATGGAAAGAAGCAAATATTTCATTGATACCCAAAGAAGGTTTGGATTTAACTGAAGTAAAGAATTATAGACCAATATCGCTATTAAATAATGATTACAAATTATTTGCGAAAATTATTTCGGAAAGACTGAAAAAATATTTGAAAGATACTATAGCGGAAGAACAAGCTGGTTTTTTACCAAATAGACAGATTAGAGACAATTTAAGAGTGGTGATTGATGCAATCGAATACTATGACAAACATCCAGAAAAAGAAGTTGGATTCCTCTTTTTAGATGCGGAAAAAGCTTTTGACAATTTAAATTGGGAGTTTATGCTGCAAGTTATTGAAAAAATGGATATAGGACAGTCTTTTCTAAACATGATTGTGGCAATTTACTCAGAACAGAGAGCAGCTTTGAATATAAATAAAGAAAGAACAGATTTCTTCCAAGTTCAAAAGGGAACACGTCAAGGCTGCCCGTTATCCCCGTTGTTGTTTATTTGGATATTGGAAATATTATTGACAGCGATAAGAAAAGATAACAGCATTGAAGGACTCACAGTGAAAGGTTTTGCATATAAATACAGGGCATTTGCAGACGATGTAATGTTTATGATTCAAGATCCAATCGACAAAATACCACAATTGATGGAAAAAATTGAAGAATTTGGATCAGTTGCGGGATTCTACGTTAATAAAAGTAAAACCAAAGTGATGTGCAAAAATATGACGAAACAACGACAAACAGAACTTCAAGAGAAAATTCAATGTGAAGTAGTTACAAAGACTAAATATTTAGGAATTGAATTGACCATGAAAAACATTGATTTGTTCAAAAATAACTATGAAAAGGTTTGGCACAGGATTCAACAAGACATGAAGAAATGGGATACCTTGAATCTATCGTTATTGGGAAGAATTGCAACTGTAAAAATGAATGTTTTGCCGCGTTTGATGTTTTTATTTCAGGCTATTCCAATATTAAAACAAAGGAAAATACTGGATACGTGGCAGAAAGAACTATCGAAATTTGTAAGGGCAGGAAGAAAGCCAAGGATTAAAATGAAAATTTTATGTGATGCAAAGGAAAGAGGAGGTCTACAACTACCAAATTTAAGACTGTATTATGATGCCATCTGTTTAACATGGTTGGAACAGTGGATTAATTTAGAAAATAAAAAGTTATTGGCTCTAGAAGGGCATGATAACAAGTTTGGATGGCATGCATATTTATGGTATGGAAAAGTAAAAATAGATAAATTTTTCAAACACCACTTCATAAGACGATCACTGTTCGAGACTTGGATGAGATATAGAAAATTCTTCTCAGAAGAAAGACCACTTTGGATAGTACCAGCAGAAGTGATTAATCCATATTCAAGAAATCAAGGGTTAGATTGGCTACCTTATAAAAGTCTTTTAAAATTAGAAGGGAAAAACTTTGTGTTAAAAGACAGATTTGATGTGGAATTTGAATATGATTGGTTGAAGTATAGACAGATTTATGACTTATTTAAGACCGATAAAAGAGAATATGGTTTTAGAGAAAATAACACTGAAATTGAAACTGTATGGCTTGAGAAAGGTAAAAAAAGATTTCTAAACTGTACAAGGTTTTATTGAAATGGTATACTGAGGACGAAATTGTAAAAGAGCAAATGATAAAATGGGCGGTAAATATTAATAATGAGATATTAATGACATCTTGGGAATATTTGTGGAAAAAGTCAATGAAAATTTCAACTTGTGTAAATGTTAAAGAGAATTGTTATAAAATGATGTACAGATGGTATATGACGCCTAAAAAAATTGCTATTATAAATGAAAGTATGTCTAACAAATGTTGGAAATGTTAGAAACATGAAGGGTCTTTTTACCATATGTGGTGGACATGTGATAAAGCAGTAAAGTATTGGACTGAGATCCACAATGAGATACAAAAAATTTTGAAATGTACTTTTAAGAAAGACCCACAGATGTTATTGTTAGGTCTTAAAATGGAAGAAATAAATGTAGCCAAGAGAACACTACTATGGTACTTGATTACAGCAGCTAGACTGACTTTTGCTCAATGTTGGAAACAAGATAAAGTACCTGAAACATGGGAATGGATTAAAAAGACGTTGTTTATGGCAGAAATGGACAAATTAACAAGAAAATTAAACAATGAAGAAGACTAAACCTTTTTCGGAGACTGGAAAGACTTTCAAGAATACTTGTTGAAGAATTGGGATGTAAAACGTGGTTTGATTTGTTTTGACAGCTATTGAGGAGAAGTGGAAAGAGACTTAGATCTTTGAATTGTTACCATTAGTAAAAGAAATATGTTTAGTAGTAAATGTAATTGTATAAGAGAAATATCAAGGGGGTTGGAGCAGTGCGGGAAGCCTTGTTTGGGGGGAGAGGGAGAAAGAAAAATGGATATGTATTGGTTTGTTTAAATTGTATGAACATGTGATATATCCAATAATAAATTGTATTTAAAAAAAAATAGTTTTTGTTCATCAATGTGCCTAATTCTTTCCTTAATAACAGTTTCCACCAACTTATCCGGTATTGATGTCAGACTGACTGGCCTGTAATTTCCTGGATCTCCCCTGGAGCCCTTTTTAAAGATGGGAGTGACATTAGCTACCTTCCAGTCCTCAGGAATGGAGGCAGATTTTAAAGAAAGATGACATATTTTTGTCAGGAGATCCACAAGTTCACATTTGAGTTCTTTCAGAACTCTCGGATGAATGCCATCCGGGCCTGGTGATTTATTAGTTTCATAAACTACTTCATACGGTTGTTGTGTGGATAAAAAGGAGAGAATAATGTAAACTGCTTTAGTCCTCACTGTGAAGAAAGACCATAGTTTTCCTCAGTAAAAGCTGCAGGGGGGAAGGAGATCGGAAGCTAAAGACAGAGGGGCAGATAAAGCTAGGTTGGCTGTTGGGTGGGAAGGAGATTGGGATGCCAACTCCAGGTTGGGAAATTCCTGGATATTTGAGGGGTGGAGCTTAGGGAAGGAGGGGATTGAGGTGGGGAGGGATTTCAGACAGATATAATGCCATAGACGCCAACCTCCAAAGCAGGCATTTCCTCAAGGGGAACTAATGTTGCCAACCTCCAGGTTGGAATTACAACTGATCTCCAGATGACAGAGATCAGTTCCCCTGGAATAAAATGGCTGCTTTGAAGGGAAGAGTTTATGGTATTATAACCTGCTAAGGTCACTTCCAAACTCAAGCCTCATCCTCTCAAGGCTTCACACCCAAACCTCCAGGAATTTCCCAGCATGGAGCTGGCAACCCTAAGAGGAACTGGTCTTTGTATTTGAGCAATCTGTTGTGGTTCCTGGAGAGCAGCTGCTGCCACTGCTGCTGTGGGGGGGCGGAACGTAAGTGGTTGGCCAAGAGAGTGACAGGGGCAGAAAGAGTGATGGGGTGGGGACAGAAAGGAAGTGACAGACATGAAAGGGGGAGAGAGTGAGAGAGAAAGTAAGAAGGGAGTGGCAGGAAGGAGAAAGAGTGTGAGAGAAGTAGGGGAGAGGGGAAGAAACAGAGGTGGGGGGATGGGATAGCCACTCCTGTAAGTTTCTTGCAAGTCCCCACTTGTAATAGTTTAAGTTCAAGTTAGTAATAATAGTTAAATTGGCCATACCTACCTCATATAGTCTGATACCCAGGGCTATTTTTGGGCAGGAACGCACAGGAACGGAGTTCTGGCTGGCTTCAGAGTTGGCCACGCCCACTACAGCGAAAACCTTTGTGAGCATGGCTACAGAGGGAAGGCCTGGAGAGTGACCCCCCAGCGACTCCAAGGTGGGTAGGCCAGGGGGGCCCTGGAAGAATTTAAATGCCACCCTGTGCCTTCCCTGGCCTGTCCATGGGCTGGCTTGCCAGGGCTCCCAGCAGCCGTGGGACACCCGGGCAAGCCAAGGGAAGGCAGTTTAAACTGCCTTCCCTTCCGGGGCTTGCCCGGACTCCCCGCAGCTGCAGGGTGCCCGGGCAAGCCAAGGTGTGGCCTAATATGCTAATGAGCTGTGATATCAGGGATGTGGCCTAATATGCTAATGAAGTTTCTACTATTGGGTGTGGCCTATTATGCTAATGAGTTCCTGCTGGGCTTTTTCTACAAACAAAGCACTGGTGATACCTCTTTCATACCACTTCCAATTATCTTGAAAACTACCATCTGCCTCCAGACCATGATAAAGGGAGGAGGTTTTTAGTTAACTAAATAGGTTCTGTCCATTTGACTACACCTGCTACAGTTGTTTTCACACTTAGTACGGAATATTGCTTTTCTCCTGCTTCTCTAGTTCAAAAGCACTTTACCTCAGGGATCTCTGAATTGTCTTTTAGAAATACAGCTCCCATCAGAGGCCACTCCAGGGGGTCCTGCATCTTTCAAGAAAAACTCAAATGTTTCTGGGGACCTGAGGAAGTCAACTATGAGGGGCTGAGATGTATAACCTCAAATGATCCAGGATTTACACAAAAGCCCCACTCTCTCCACTTTTGATTTTGCCCAGTATTTTGAAGAATATGTGAATATTCACAGTTAGGACCTCTTGCGATCACCTAGTTGTGGTTTTTTGGAAAGATTTCTAGTTGAAAGCTGAAGCTTTGATGCTTCTCAGGACTTTCAGGGGCAACTACCGTCTGCCCTGAGTTGTGACTTTTTAAAGTGTTTCCTCTTTTTTCATGGTCTGCAGGAAAACAATGCTTTCTATAAACTGACACACCACAGCAGTTTCAGAAGTTAGTGACAGTCTCTCTTCACATCAATTTGGCAAAAGACAGCTTAGTTTGTGCACCAATTAGCTGCCAGCGAGGCAGCAGAATGCTCTGCTTGCTGGGTTAATAATGGTTTGAAACAAGAGTGTTTTCCAAGCCATGCCTTTCAGTTCAGCTGGCACAATGATAAGACATTGTTTTCCTCAATTAATATCTCATTCTGACACTGCTTGCCCATTCGAGGAGGTCAAAAGGTGGTCTGGTGCTTGCCTGACTTCTCTCCCTGGGGTATTTCTCCTATACCCCTTGGGAAATTTATGTCTGTCTTGGGCATCTGTCTCCTGTCTTCCTTTTGTGACAATCTTGAGGTACAGAATACATTACAAACATATTTGAAAAACGTAGTCTGTCAGCATGTTACCTTTGTTGTGTCTTAAAGGCTTCCCCATCTCCTTGGGTGACCTCGTGCTCGTTTGGTATTTGCAGACATTTGTCCTTACCCTCCTGTGCAATCTTCAGTTCATCCTCTGCTTTTCTTACTACACTTTATTGCACTGAATTTCAATTCTATAATCTGCCCAATTTCCCCCCCAGTTGATGTTTTGTACACCATGCCTTTTCAAAATTACTCTCCTCCTCTGCTCCCCTTTGTTCCTTGTTGCTAGCCATTTATACATCATGTGGAGAAAACAGGATGTATGATCGAGGGCACTGACTCCCCACTGTTCCCACCAATATCCTACTCTGTCTCTCAGGTTCAAGATTATTTGTTGGAAACCTACTCAGAAGCTTATTGTGCTAGAAACAGAAGTGAGAAAATAGACTCAATCTCTGTTTTTGGTTTAAAGTATGAGTTGGCAGCAAAATTTGAATTGGGAGAATGTGCATGAGAATTCCCCCCTAGAAATTTCAGATTTAATCTGTAGATTCTTTGATGGTCTTGGCCAAGTCATTTTATTTTACCTTCAGTTTCCTTGTTGTAAAATGTGAACATCTAGGACACAACAGACAGATGAGCTTTATTTTGCCTGACATGCTAGCAGGAGACACTGTAATGGACGATTGAGGAGAATGGATTGCTCGTGCACTGACATCAGTAAAATCCAGAAGTGACATCAAGGGTGCTCTAGGATTTTGAAATGGTTTTACCATAGAGTTTTTAAAATCCTAGAGCATCCTATGATGGCACTTCTGGATTTTATTTGAAGTGACATCAGCATGCACCAGTACACTAGATCCCACCCCATTTCTCCCAGGGGATTTGGCTGAGGCCTGGCCACACTACCAACAGGACTGAGATGATGATGGTGATAGTCAGAACGTATAGGAAAAAGTAACACATTTCCAAAATGATCCACATTTTAAATTTAACACTAAATTGTTAAGAAAGCAATTTTAAAAACAATCAAAATTAACAATGCCAAATAAACCATTTAGGGTTTATTCTTAAAAGCCCTACAAAACAAGAATGTCTTTTAATGCCTCTTAATTCCCTATGGATAACTATGTTAGTCTGTTGTAATAAAAACAAACAGGAGTCATGCGGCACCTTAAAGTTGAATTTTTTGTTTGCTTATTAGACTTTTATTCCTCCCCCTTCCCTCAGAATGGGACTTGGGGGCCAGTGTTCTCTCTAAACTGAGTTTTTAGTCTCCAGCTAATATTTCTGTCTTAACTCAGGAAGGATGGCTCCAGAGCCAACTAATTTATGCAGTAGCCAAATCACTTGCTCACAACTTTAATGCCAATAGCTCACAAAGTAGAATTCTTGCTCACTAGACTCCACAGCTTAGAGGGAGCATTGCTTGGGGCAGCTAACAACATAACAATAATAAAACCATAATTTCAATAAAATCCAATTAAAAACTCAACACACAGCAACACACATTTGGCATAAAAATTAACAGCCAAACTTACATTTGTGGAATGCCGTGTGGAATAACTCTGCCCTACGTGCCCTGAGGAACACAGACAGTTCCACAGAGCATGATCTCTTCAGACAAAGCATTCCACCAGGATGGAAAAGGCCCTTGCCCTTGTTACACTCAAATGGGTGAATCGAGGGCCAGACACCACCAAAAGCCCACATACAGGAGAATGAAGACAATGCAGGGGGTCATAACAGGAGAGGCAGTCCTTTAAGTATGACTGTCCCAGACCATTTAGGACTTTATGCCAGAATATATTTTCATGGATTACAGCCCACTGCTTTAGAAGCAATGAGGAGATCCTCCCTATGCAGCCATTTATATAGGGTATATGACTGCATTATTTATTTACTAGGAATAAGGCCCGTTGTGGAAATAAATACAACGGGCTCTAGAAAGAGGCTCTGGGAGAGTAACCCGACTTTGGGCACTCAGTGACAATTTGCTGTGGCAATCTCAGCAGGGTATAATGACAGAGTCCACCATTTTCTCCAGAGGAACTGATCTTTGCTACCTGAAGAGCAGTAGTAATTTTGAGTGATCTCCAGCCCACCCCCAAGATTGGTAACAGTGGTTCCCCAGGAGGGAGTGGCTGGTTTGGAGGGTGGAGTCTATGGCATTGTACCTGTCTGAGGTCCCACCCCTCCTCAACACTCACCCTCTCCAGGTTTGACCCCTCAAATCTCCAGGAATTTCCCAACCTGGAGTTGACAACCCTATCTCCCTCCCAGCCAACCATCAACCTACCTTTAGTTTTCTATCTCCTCCCCCGTCCCTCCTAGAGAGCAGTTGTAATTTTGAGTGATCTCCACCTGGAGATTGGCAACAATGGTTCCCCATCAGGGAATGGCTGGATTGGAGGGTGGAGTCTATGGCATTGTAGCTGTCTGAAATCCCACCCCTCCTCAAACCTCACCTTCTCCAGGCACAATCCCTCAAATCTCCAGGAATTGCCCACCTGGAGTTGGCAACCTGATCAGGACTGGGCCCAATGAGTTTTCTCCCAAAGGCCAACATAGGTGTGGAAAGGGCCTTTTACTGACAGAGGAGAAAGTACAGGTGCCAACTCTGATTAGGGAAATACCTGGAGATTTGGGGGGTGGATCCTGTGGAGGGCAGCATTTGGGGTGTGTGTGGAAGGACTCAGCAGGGTATAATGCCATAGAGTCTACCCTCCAAAGCAACCATTTTCTCCCGGGGAACTGATCTCTGTCATCTGGAGGTCAATTGTAACAGTGGGAGATCTCCAGGTCCCACCTGGAGATTGGCAACCCTAGGGGAAAGTCAGCTGCACAGCGGGGAGTTGAAGAAAATGGTCTGATGATTGCTGGCCCATCTTGTTAGCCAGCCAGCCATGCTGAAGCTAAGCAGGAGAAAGAGCCTTTTCCCATTTATTCTGACAGGAATGTGGCCTTTGGGGAGGGGGTGATGGGCGGGGGAGGGGGTTATGCTGAAAGTCCTTTGGTTTTTTACTCACAGAACCAAACTTGGTTGCCTACAAACAGCCACTGAGGGGACAGTCCCTCACAGGAGTCAAGAGAACTGTCTTCCTCAGGAGAGAGAGCTGTCTGCCAGTAAATCTGACATGCAAAAGGGGGAGTGGGTGGGGAAGAGCAGACCCAGCACCCGGCCAATGGCACGCGAGTACTCTTGAGTGGCGGCTGATGGGCCAATGGCTGAGGGAGGGCATTTTACAGCCAATGGGAGCGCATGGAATCTTGCAAAACCAAAAGATAATTATTTATAAGGAGAGATTTACTTACTTACTTACTTACTTTATAATCCACCTTTCTCACTGAGACTCAAGGCAGATTACACAGCGTAAATTATAAATCTACGTAATCAATAGTAGGAAATAACATTTTGTTAGTTTTTAAGGATCCAGAAGACTTCTGTTTATTTTTGCTGTTTTGAGGGAGGGAGAGAGAGAGAGAGAGAGAGAGAGAGAGAGAGAGAGAGAGAGAGAGTTTCAAACTTTTCAGCATTCCAGTGTCATTACAGAAAGGATCCTGCATCTTGTGCAAACCTAGTTGCCAACCATGGAAATTGATACCTGGCCTGGCCCTGTTAGCTTTTCTCAAATTACAGACAGGTTTATATGGGAGGAGCTCCCTAAGCATTTGGAAATGGCTAGGAGGCTATAAATTAGAATACCCTCTCCTTTGTGTGCAAACTGTCTAACATAAATTTTCCTCTAATATTACAGCAATTTTTACTCCTTAGATCTGAGCAACCATTGGGATCTATTTTGTGTTACAGTGCACTAGATTGCTGCCTTGGCCAGTGCCCCACCATCCATCTCCCCCTCAGTAGCTCCTGATACAAAGGCAAACTGTCTCTTAAACCCTCACTGTTATTTTGCTTTTAGAACCATCCAATGTTGGACAAATCACAGAAAGCCATAAACAGACCACTACAAAGCACCTAATTTTGCACTATTATTCCTGAGAGACAATTTTTTTTCTGGGCACATCTGGTGATCACATTATTATGCCCTGAAGCATGAAGACTCATAACAATTATAATCTTTTCTCACTTATTGTGAGTTCAGCACATCCATCCTAGAAATATCTTAAAGAACATATCACAAAGAAATCAGGTTATGTTCTGAAGGTATAATTTCTGTGTATCGAACTTTCTTTCAGCAACTAAAATTAATACAGCCAAAATATGGAAATCACTGGACATATTTTGAATCTTGCTTGGAGAAAAAAATCCTACTACTTTTATTGTTCTGATGATTGGAGGGTAGATTCAAGGTTTCAACAAATGGTGTGGTTTTCCTGCTTGTTTTGGTTTTATTGTATAATGTTGACTTGATTTTCTTTGGGAACCACTTTGAGATTTTATGAAAAGTGGTATCAGATCTATCTTAAATAAATAAATAACATTAGAAAAACCAGACCACAGCAAATGCTGAAAGGAGCAGAGAACAAGAGCAAAACTGGGTGAAATGCAAAGGAAAAAATCTTTTAAGACCTCTTAAAACTCCTTTTTTAGTTTAAAACATGTTTGCTCCTAATTCTCTCTCCCCCCCCTCCAATCCACTCCAGTCAACATCCTGGCTGCAGCATTCTGTACCAATTGAAATTTCTGAACACTTCTCATAGACAGCCCCATGTAGAGCACATTGCAGCATTCTAACCAACTGTAACCAGGGCAAGGACAACAGTGAGTGATTAACACATGGAATTCACTGCCACAGGAGGTGGTGGCGGCTACAAGCATGGATAGTTTCAAGAGGGAATTAGATAAGCATATGGAGCAGAGGTCCATCAGTGGCTATTAGCCACAAGGTGTAGATAGGCACTCTCAGGCTGGGGCAAGTGATGCTCTGTATTCTTGGTGCTTGGGGGGGTAACAGTGGGAGGGCTTCTAGTGTCCTGGCCCCACTGCTGGACCTCCTGATGGCACCTGGTATTTTTGGCCACTGTGTGACAGAGTGTTGGACTAGATGGGCCATTGGTCTGATCCAACATTGGCTTCTCTTATGTTCTTATATCTTTTCTGCCTAGGAAAGGCCACAGCTGGTAAAAAGGTAGACACCTTGCAATAACTTCATGGCCCTCAGCCGGGAATCCACTGATCTAATGGATGTACACATCACACAGCTAATGAAGTGAACTCTGATTCACAGAAGCTTGTGGTGGAATATATTTAGTTAGCCACTACAGTGTCACTGGATTTCTGTTTTATTTCTCTAAACATGTTTCACCTCTACCAGTCTTCTGCTTTACAGTGTATAGCTACAGATGAGCTGGGTGTGTATTAGGGTATGCTCTCTCTTTTTTGGGGGGATATTGTGTGGTGTGGCCCAATCAGCCTGTGTTTAGGGCAGGGATGACTCATATAGTACAGCCTGTCCTCTCTGGCTTGAATTCTTCCTTTCTTCCTTTTATTCTTAGCTGGGATATCCCAATATCACTCAAGACCTGTAGGTCAGAGGAGTAGAGAAGGAAGGAAGGAGAGAGAGAGAAGAAGAAGGAGAAGGAGACGAAGAGGAGGAGGAGAACGTGGAGGAGGAGGAGATTGGATTTATACCCCATCCTTCACTTGGACTCTCAGAAAGGCTTACAAATTCCTTTCCCTCCCCTCGCCACAACAGACACCCTGTGATGTAGGTAGGGCCGAGAGAGCTCTTTCAAGAACTGCCCTTTCAAGGACAGCTCTGACAGAACTATGGCTTGCCCAGGGTCATCCAGCAGCTGCAAGTGGAGGAGTGGGGAATCAAACCTGGTTCTCCCAGATTAGAGTTTGTGCACTTAATCAACAGAATAGTTTCTTGGGATTTGGGCAGCCACATAAGGGGAAAGATCCAACTCTGGATCCCAAAGATTTCAACCACACCATGGAAATGGCTGGTGGCTTATTTCATTGGCAAGGCCAGTGGCATCTTCTGTGTTTATTATTTTTGTAAAAATGCATCCACAGATGTCCTGAGATGTCAATAATGATTGAAGTGTAATCTCATTTGCACATAAATGTTTATGAACATTTGGAATTAATTTGAAAAGTATTCATATAGGAGGGATTTAAGGAACATGCTTATCTTGGCCTTTTGCTGAGGTCAGGGTAGGACACAGGAAGAAGAAGAAGAAGAAGAAGAAGAAGAAGAAGAAGAAGAAGAAGAAGAAGAAGAAGAAGAAGAAGAAGAAGAAGAAGAAGAAGAAGAAGAAGAAGAAGAAGAAGAAGAAGAAGAAGAGTTGGTTGTTATATCCCACTCTTCACTACCCAAGGGAGTCTCCAAGTGGCTTACAATCTCCTTCCCTTCCTCTCCCCACAACAGACACCCTGTGAGGTAGGTGGGAGTGAGAGAGCTCTGAGAGAGCTGCGACTGTCCCAAGGTTACCCAGCTGGCTTCATGTGGAGGAGTGGGGAATCAAACCTGGTTTGCCAGATTAGAGTCTGCCACTCTTAACCACTACACCATGCTGACTCTGTCAGGTACATAAGGTTAAGGGTGAAGAATTGGCCCAAGGTCACCCAATGAGGGTCATGGTGGAGTGGGAATTTGAACCTGTTTCTTATTAGTCTTAGTCTGACATGCTAACTCTACATCACACTGACTTGCACTTTTCCTGCATTCCATAATCCATGTTGTATCTCCTACAGACACAGCTTTGTGTCAGGGAGGAGATCAGTGCAAGGCAACACAATACACATACAAACACAGAGCTTGCATACTAATAGTTAATGTCAGTAGCAGATTAATAAACACCTTCCATATGAGCATACAATGATCCCTCTCTTCCCAGGGATCCTGGCATGAGAGAAAGAAACCTATGGGCTGAGGCTCTGGCAAGGGTAGTTGTATGTTTTTATAAAAAAGATATGCATGTTCTTCCCAATCAGGAAAGTAATGGGTGGTGCACACCTGAAGGCCCACTGGGAAAAGAGAGAAGAGGGGCTTCATTGAACCTTATGTCAGTCTACATCTGTGTGTGCCCATGGGATGTGGGGATCCACCTAGATCAGGGGTCCCCAAACTTTTTGAGCCTGCAGGCTCTTTGGGAATTCTGCCATAGAAAGGTGGGTGCAGTCACAAAATGGCTGACACCAAATGGCAGCCACAGGAGGTGGACCCAGCCACAAAACGGCTGCCACAGCTTACCTTCAGACACACCATGAAGATTTCTGTGCTGTAGTAGCAGCTGCTGTCCAAGCAAAAGCCCCACCTGGCCCCACCCACTTTCTAAAAACACCTGGTGCATACCTGGAAAGGTATTGGTGGGTTCTATGGAGCCCAGAGGCACCATGTTGGGGACCCCTGACCCAGATGGTGCCAGTACTACTTTTGCTGTTGTTAATTTCTATAATAGGATCAAGGGGCTTCGAACTTTACAGCACCTAAAGCTAGCAAGTGAGAACAGAGGGAGGACAGCATGAGCAAGTGTATTTAGATATATTTGGATATTCTTGAAAATGGGTAGATGATTGGGGGGTTAAATATTTGTTTAAATTATATACATATATAAATTTAATAATATAATAAATAAACAATACATTGTAGTTGCTGTAGATTTTCCGGGTTGTGTGGCTGTGGTCTTGGCATTGTAGGACCTGACGTTTCACCAGTAGCTGTGACTGGCATCCTTGACACAGAGAGTACTGCATCTTTCTGTGTTATACCTCTGAGGATGCCAGTCACAGCTACTGGTGAAATGTCAGGTCCTACAATGCCAGGACCACGGCCACACAACCCAGAAAATCTACAGCAACTAATGAACTCCAGCCGTGAAAGCCTTCAACAAAATATATTGTAGGCCCCATTTTCCAGCTTTCCTACAGCTCCACCCCCTCCCCAAAGACACCCGCCCTTCTGACTCTTCTGTAAATAATTGTTAAAATTCCTATTTTAGTTCACCAGCAAAGAATGTGTTGAGATCACACTCTTCTGTAACAAGGATCACAGACAAAGGATTTAAATATTGTATGCTCTTCATTCATCTTTAATATTATTACAACTTGCTTAAAGTATTTCCGTCCATTGTGTGAAAAAGCTACAGAGGCATGACTGTAGTTCAGGTTCAGACTGCTAAAAGTTGAACAAGAGGACTGGCTGGGATCATAGGAGCTGAGAATGTGATCTCTGAAAACAGTTTCAGTTTGTCATGGAAGAGTTTGCAATGAGCAGTTTAGAGGAAATTAATAATATGGGCCCCTATGCACCTGCATAGGCCTCCCTCAAAGAGGAAGTGATGTGGTTCACATTGATGAGGAGTCATTTTATAGCCTTTCTTAATCCTGGTGTCCTGTCAGCATCTAGAGGGTAAGTCTAGAAATGTGTTTTTAGATATTGCAAAAGGAAGTATAAGGAATAATACTCACTAGCCCACTCATATGATTGAAGTGAAGAGCCTTGTAGCCCAACCTTATGCATGTTAACTTGGAAGTATGTCCCTCATGGAACTGTACCTTTCATGTTTAAAAAGTTAACCTTTGTGTTGCAAATGGATATTAATTATCAGAATCAAGATTGTGTTGAGAAGTGGGGAAACATATGAATTGTGAGGGAAGAAAAGAAAGGAAAATAGCTTAAAAGCATTTAGATACATTACTGTTTATTACAGTTCCCAAATTTGTTGAGCTCATAAGTACTTTAGGAATTTTGAGAATAGATTCTGGGTTCCATCACAGGATGGTCACTGGGGGCGCAACCAACCACTAAGTAACTGCCATGGGAACTGGGACCAATCAGAAAATGTTGGGAGGTTCCAAGCCAAGTGGCATCGTTTGATGGAGGCAGGTGTTTCCCAATTGGTGCTCCCTGAAGACACAAGGGTTATGTCTCCTGAGTTCTTCTGAATCATCTGCTGCTCCAGTGAGGCGGAGGAAACCCATTTCTGCCTCTTAGCTTTGGGGATCAGTGGTTTATCATTCTTGTACTGGAAAAGTCAAATAGGTCACTATTTCATTTGGTTCACTTCTACACACATGCACACAACAAACGTGCATGCAAACAGAAAATGCATTCATTCCAAAATTTCTAATCTACTTCCTCAGTGGCAAAGACACAGGACTCAAAATACAAAACCACTTCAATTATTACAATTGGGGTGGAGTGCAAATATGGTAAAATAAAGAATGCAATTCAAAGTCTTTGGATATTTTGGAATGTTTCCAGTGTTTTCTGATACTGGCATTGATTGAAAGATGGATTTTTGTTCTTCCTTGGCAATGTTTGAGGGCACTTGCCTGAATCAGAGAGATTTGTGTACAACAGTCAGTTGGTCATGTGCACACAACCACCTCATAGATGGACAACTCTTCCAAATTTGCCAGCACACTGGAGGAAACTAAAGGATCTGCTTCCGAACTTTCTCTCTCCAACAGAACTCTCTACGGCTTGTAATCCTATGTTGAAGACTATGAAAGCAGACCCAAGTGCTAGATGCAGAACTCCAGCAAGGTACCACATGTTCATCAGTATTTATGCAAAGGCTCCCAGTGCAACAAGGAATATATGTATAGAAACAGACAAAGTAAAGAGAAGGATCCTTCTGTCTGACAGATGGGAAGTTAGAAGGGAAGGCACGGACATAAGCAGATCTCATCCCCTGCCCCCCCCATGGCCAGTTCTATACTTGGTTAACAACCATGTGAGTTGTGTCACATTAATGAATATTAGTTGTAGAACACTGTGGTCTGAACTATATGGATGGTGTGCTGATCTTGGGGGTACAAATAAACAGAAGAGCCCACTTTGGAGTAGAGATGCTGCAAATTTTGCTATGAATGTAATTGACAGTCAAACTTGCCCCATTTGAATCGCCCACTCTGTTCACCTAGTCTGTTTACCCACTTGATCCTCCAGTCTGTTGAGTTCATGACTAACAGCAGTGAAGCTTGATGAACAGGTTTGCATCCAGTTTTTGCAAAACACTGCATGTACTACAACACTGCCAATTAAAACGGAACATTAGCCATTATTAGGGACTACTTAGACAAATACTTAAGGGTAGGATTTTATTAAAACACAGCATTATGTTGCAAGTCAAGCCATGCAATCAGGCCATGAAACACAGTGCATGAGACAAAAGCCAATTGTGTTAATATTTATATATATATCTATCTCCACTTACAGATCAATGAACAGTCAAACCAATCATCAAATAATTGTCTCCTTGTTCTAGAGCAACAAATGGGGCATGGTCAAAATGGCCAGTGTTTGAGCCCCCCTTCTTTGGAATGGGAGATTACTGCAGGCAGGGCTATTTTGGAGCAGGAACGCACAGGAATGGAGTTCCAGCTGGCTCCCGAGTTGGCCATGCCCAGCAGGAACTCATTAGCATAATAGGCCACACCCAACAGCAGAAACTCATTAGGATTGGCTACATTAGGGGAGTGTGGCCTAACATGCAAAGGAGTTCCTGCTACAAAAAAAGTCCTGGGTTTTGACAACAAACAAGGTAAACAGAATAAGAAGCAAAAGTTGGGTGTGGCTGGATGACCACACTTCTAGTAACATGGGGTGTGGCCTAATATGCTAATGAGCTGTGTTGTCGGGGTGTGGCCTAATATGCTAATGAATTTCTGCTGCTGGGTGTGGCCTATTATGCTAATGAGTTCCTGCTGGGCTTTTTCTACAAAAAAGGCCCTGACTGCAGGAAACACATGGGGTTGCCCATGTGAAATGTTCAGCTAGCTGTGACTGCCTCATTTCAGCACCTTGCACAACGTTTGGGTAGAATGGTTCTAAATAGCCAGACCTATAAAATCTCCTCTTAACTCCTTTACACATTTTCCATTATTATAATGGTTGTGTTTTCCATACAGAAGGCTCCATGAACAATCTCTGGCATTTTCAGTTAAAGGATCGGAGGTAGCAGAAGTTAAGGAAGACTGTTCTGTGCCTGAGGCCCTGGATCCAATGCCAGTCAGAGCTGAAAATACTGAACGAGAGGGGACCAGCAGTCTGACATGGTATATACAGAATCAAGTAGAACAACTAGAATTGTTTCTTCCAAGGTTATGGTTATTCAGGAGTTAATTAAAGCATCATCAGAAGGCTGTGTATTAATTGGCAGATGGCTAGCAAAATGTTTAGTCTGCTCAAAAGAATATTTTCATAACTGTTAATATTAAAATGAGATCATATTGGCACTTTTTTCTTCACTTTTTACATAAGTTGATGGGGGGAAGGACTAAGGGGGAAATTAAGGCTGAGTTCAGATGGGCAGTTTGCAGCAGGAGCCAGTCATGGCAAAAAAGCCTCAGAATAAACTGTTCTGGGTTTTCCTGGTCACACAGGGCCGACAGATACGGAAGCATACCGGGAGGACGCACACGGGAGCGTTCAGACTGCTGGCCCAGAGGCGCAGCTGTAAATGGCTTTTTCCTCTATGTGTGTATGGGCGCAGGGGCTCATATGCACTTGTGCGCATAAGCGCATCTGCCCGATTTGGGGTGGACCCCATTGTGCTGGCACCGCATTGGGTGGTAGAGCAGAGCACAGCCAATCTGATCACTGCTGCATTATGTGCAGAAACACATGGTGCACACTATAGAAGCGGGTTGCTCCCGGCTTTTCAGCTTTGCGTTCACACTTCTGGGAAGCGGAATAACACGGGATAAAGGCGTTCTCCGGGATCTGCTACCACTTTTGTCAGGTATCTTTTTAACGTGGGAGCAAAGCAGAACAGCACGGGTTGCCTATGGGTGGGAAACGCCAGGCAGATGTGTGAACACCCCCTTTAATCCGGTTAGGAAACGCGGCTGAAAAGTGGCTATGGCAGGGCAAATTGCCAGTCTGAACTCAGCCTAAGTTTTGTTGATCCAGACACTCACTCAAACCGGATTTCTGTAGTGAGACCTTAAAAAAAGAAAGAAACTAACTAAAACTATTTACTCCAGGAAAGAACATACAAGGTCTACTGCACAAATCTGTAGCACAGACAGTGTTCTCATGTACAAAAGACGAAAGGTGATACAGTTCAATCCCTGCAAACATATTGTAAGCTAGCAGTCAGCAAACCAGGACTTCTGCTAGGTGCAGAAGGTCACTGAGCATAAGGGGAGCTGTCTCTTGCTGGAGGCCTATAAGCTTACCAAAGAAAAGCAACCCACTGTAGCCTGGCAAATAAAACCTTCATCCCAGATACTACAACTGCTGGGGGAAAACCAAGGACACACTGATTGCACCTTGACTGAAGACCTCAAAAAATTTAGAGGTGCTTTATGACTCAAGGGCCAGCTAAAGCAATAGACTCTATATTATAACAAGCAACTTTATTTCGAAGTCTGTGCCTCTCCTATAAATCCACATGAAGTGGGTGTTGCTCTTAACAGGTTTCTCCCAGGAAGAACACCACTGCCTCCTGACTGCTTCTAGCAAAACTTTTTCATCTTGGTACAAGTGCTGGCAATCTGCCAGCGATTTCTAGGGAGTGGACATTCAAATATGGGTTGCTTAGACGTGCAAGAGGGGGAATTAGGATATGTGAGGAAGGGAGCCCAGGCCAGGCGGGCTCCAATTTCTGAGGTGGAAGAAGAAGCAGTGGGAGGGGCATTACTTCAGTATTTTACCAAGGGAAGCAAAGTGCTTAAGGACAGCACTGGGAAAATGGCGGGGGAGAGGAGAATAAAATGGCACAGTAAATGAGTCTATGATGATGACCCTGCAAAAGGCATCAAATCTCACACATTACTAACCAGAAGCACCTGTTTAGTATTACAAAGATACTTGAATGTGGCTTTTGTTTGGCATATGTTGAGGGAGATTCAGGTCTGGGAGCTTGGAAAGATGGAGGCCCACCTCTCATCTGTCTCACTTTTATAACTTTGAGACTCTTCCCTTCACTTTGGTAATAATGTAAAGTATCAACTCAAAATTGCAATGCATGCATTTCATTTGAGTTTTATTGCCTTAACAGACAGCATTAGATTACAAAAGAGAACATTTTTCTTCTCAGTTTTAGCTTATTCTTATGATTTACGAGGAGATACAGCAAGAGTTCATAAACTTCCCTGACCCGCTGACAGTTTTTACAGGCTCCTTGATTTATTTTCCATCTCAGATTTAACAGCTTGCGTGTGACTGATATTCCTCGAGTCCCGGCGTGGCTGCCGCACAGCCCGGAGAGAGCTCCTCTAATCTCCATGTTACTAATTTAAATGAAGTCTTGGTCTGTTGTTTAAAAAAGACATTTGTCATCTTGCTGAGGTTTACAGATCCTCTTGTAATGTAATGTCAGACACTTCTGAGATATGAGTTTTATAAAGCTTCCTGATATCAAGTGTTGTAAGACATGCCAAGGTCACTCGTATTTGCCAAACCAGTAGAAAAGGGGAGGGGAGGAGGAAACACAACATTTTATAAAATTGGAAAAGAGGAGTTCTTAAGGAGCAGAGTACATTTAGATGAGATTTATATGGGCTACAAGTACATTTCACAGATAAATTCAGAACTCAGAGCCAGGGGTGTTAAAAATATTTTCAGCCCAAGAAAAATCACAGGCAGGCACCCATCGCCTATGAACTTCTGATTAAACTTAAGTACACACAGAGGGAAACACAAACTGTTCTCACAGTCATGTGGGCTGTTAATATCAACAGTTTCCCAGTGTGCTCCAAAGCAGTGATGCGCCAAACCACCTCATTCAAGTAAGTTACAGCTGGCTCTCTGTTTTCATTGTTCCTCTGCAAACACAAGAACGAGGTGCGCTTTGTCATGACAAAGACCCAACTAATAAAAGAGGGATAGATAAGGAAAGTGGGTGGTTCCTCAGTCTTACATGTGTCCCATCTAAAGAAAGAGATCTCCTTTCCCCCTCCCCATTAGGGAAAGACAAAAAGGCATGCTGCGGAGTTGATTCAGCACTCTTTTCACATCAGAGAATCATAAAATTGGAAGTGATGATAACACCATGAGAATTAAGGCCTCTGGGACCATCCAATGAAACACCTGCCCCCTACAGTATAAACACAGTATTTCACAAGAAGACCGTGTTGTAGTTGTAAAGTTCTCCTGAAACAAATCACTTTGAGCTTGGCAGCTGTTCAGAACTAAAAGCAAGCAAATTCTTATGTTAGGAGCAGCCACGTGAAAATTGCTTCCTTGTGGCTTTTCCCCACTCTGATCCAGTAATACGTGGTCAAGGCTAATGATGTGATTCTTAGGGGTGTGCAGTTTGATACTGCTGACCCAGTAAGACTCCTGATATTTTGGGTATCATATGGGGTCAGTAATACCTCTTCTCCCCCCCTCCAATGATTCCCAGTTCCAATGTTACCACTCCTGATAATATCAGAACTGGGACTTCTTTTGGGGAGAACAGAGTAGCCAGGGAGGAGGGCATGCTCCCCAGCTGGTCAGTAGTTCATCTGCCCTTTAAACTTTTAAGAGCCATTATTTTCAATGGGGAGGCCAGGTCTTCTTCCATTGAAATGGCCTTTTGAAGTTTAAAAGGCAGATGCCCCACTGACCATATGAGGGGTGCTCCAAATCATGGGCAATAGACCTGGGCTTCAGAGGCCAGACCCCAGCTGGTCAGCAGAGTATGAGACCTCAAATTTTAAGTCAGGAAGGGCATGCTTACCATTAAATACTCAGAGTATTGATGTTGTGTTGGCAAGTTGTTCTGGAATTAACAGAACAATACTCCTGATAATTAATGTAAAGGGTAAGCATGTCCTTTACAACTTCCTAATATAAACTTTAAATGCTTGATTTCCTAGTGCACATCTCTATTTTATTTTATTTTATTTTATTTATTATTCAAATTTATATTCTGCCTTCCCCACAAGCAGGCACAGGGTGGATCACAGCATAATATCAAAACATATCAACATTTCAAACATATAAAGTATAAATATAGACAATTTGAAACAACAAATTAAAAATGAGTGCACTATTTATCCTCATGCAGAGGTTTCCAGCTGGCACCACTGATTTCTCGAACTTCTTAGCCTGGCCCATGTGAGATGGTAGGGTTAGG
This sequence comes from Gekko gecko, assembly GCA_029375565.1. Taxonomy (NCBI): domain Eukaryota; kingdom Metazoa; phylum Chordata; class Lepidosauria; order Squamata; family Gekkonidae; genus Gekko; species Gekko gecko. The sequence continues at coordinate 70,826,897 of JAPDNY010000001.1, read as the reverse complement.
GTTCCAAAGGCCTGGTGGAACAGCTCCATTTTGCAGGCCCTGCAGAATGGTAACAAATCCTGCAGTGATCCCTTACCACTCTAGTGATCCCTCACCACCAAATTGCTTCCTTCCCTCTTGGGTGAATGATGGTCATGACCGGAATGACATAAATAGGTTCTGCTTATGTAATTCTAGGCTCCAAATACTGTAGTAGGAAAAAACTCAAAAGAAGCACCACTCATAGAACTTCTATGTGTACCAGGAATTGCACACACAAATGTCTGTGCTAATAGGCCCATTTTCACAATCTGCTTGTTCCATTTTTCCTATAAATTAATTATGACTGGACTGAGACCACAGCTTCGTACCTCAGCCTGAAAACAAGTGATGTCCCAATGAATAGTCATCTAACCGGTTCTCTGTGCATAGTTCCTGATACAGGAACAGGAACCATGCATACCCTTTATTGTAGGGATACTGCACTCCCACTTCAGGACCTATGTACACAGACCCAGGTTGCACACACAATTTCCGCTGAATCAAAAATGAAAGAGGGTCTGTGACTCAGTGATACAGCATTTGCTTGGCATGCAGAGGGTCACAGGTTCAATCCCCAGCATCTCCAGTTAAAAGGACCAGGTAGTAGATGAGGCAAAAGACCTCCGCATGAGACCCGGGAGACACATTGCCAATCTGAGAAGACAGTACTGACCTTGATGGACCTGATAATGTATAAGGCAGCTTCATGAGTTCATGAAACACATGCAGCAGACTGCTTCTGAAGCACGCATTACACTAATTGAATGAGTATATCCATCTTTACTTGCAGATGAATGGCAAAGGTGGGATGACCAAAATCAAAAAATCCAAAATTGAAAGGGACAGATCCAATTGATCCAATGTAGTATATCCTATTTTAAGAAGAATTCTTTATTTAGCGTATACACCAAATATCTTTTTTTAATTAGGAAGAAAGTTCTGTCTCCAGATCTGTACATTATATAGTTGATTCAGCACATTGTGTTTGCTTAATTATCTTATACTTACTCATGTGTCTATCCCACATCTCTTGCTACAAGGGATCAATACAGTCAGCAATCTCAAAATATGGCTCTAACAAAATCTTACAGCACTGTTGTGATTTCCTGTGCAAAGCGTTTACTTGCTCCTTACACGTAAGTCATCTTTGCCCACTAGTCATCATCTTTGACATAACTGAGTTAAAAGAATGTGCTGGAAAAAGATTTGGTTATGTATTGCTAATTTTCAATGACACTGGAGTTTCTTTGGACTGCCCCAGTTTTGCTTGGAGTATGCTCGAAACAACCTTTCAGAAATGCCATCCTTAATTAAAACATACACACACACAACCATTGGTCTCCCTGAAAACCCATGACAGATGAAAGATGACGGCTTTCTGCTTTGTTCGCCAAGGTTTACTCATTGAAAGGTAGGGCATACAAGACTTCAGTAGTTGTATATGAATTGTATGGCTTTATTTGCTAGAACAAAGACCCCACACCTTCAAAGAACACAGAAACACAGCACAAGAGAAAACTCACTTTTACACTAGCTATCTTTTTTAGTTGTTTTAATGTGAGGGCTTGTTTTTGGTTCGGCTGAAAGGAATCTGATGGCGCTAATTATATGATTGATTGTATAGTTCAAAAGACATTATTAATTATTACATTACAAAACGTATTTCTTTTCTTGATTTCTAGCTGCAGTCCACAGCATGCCGGTAGCCCAAAGTTTCATGGTACAGAGGCAGGAGTACGCTAAGGAGGGGAGTGGGCTTGCCAGGTCTCCATTAACCCTGTCACTGGGTGGTGTCATTCATTGGATAAACCCTGGTGAGGTCACACTGAAGAGCAATGGGATTTTGTACCACATGGTATCTGTCACAATCATGTGGTTTTGTGAAGATGGGCTATCTACTAAACTAAAAAAAAGTTTTTCAAAATATAAGAAAATTAACTATATGGTAAATACAACATGTAGTACATGTAAAATGTGCCTTGACTTGGATGGCTGAAGCTAGCCTGATCTTGTCAAATCTTGAAAGCTAAACAGGTCGGCTCTGGTTCGTACTTGGATGGGAGACCACCATGGAAGTCTGGGGTTGATACACAAAGGCAAGCAATGGTAAACCACCTGTGAACATCTCTTGCCTTGAAAACCCCATGGGATCACCATAAGTCAGCTGTGACTTGACAGCACTTTCCACCAACAGATGTAAAATGTAACTGAAATGTTAATGCCAGAGTAGTACCTTACATCTCAAGGTCTACCTCTTCTGCAGAAGTTAATATGACAAGCAGGCATTCACAGAAGTCTTAGAAGAAGTCCTCTGTCTGTAATATGGCATACTAGGGAGCAAAGCCCATTGTGGTGGAAGATAACGGGCCCTAGAAAGGGAGGGAGGGAGGGAGGGTGGAAGGGAGAGAGGGTTGGAGAAAGGAAGGAAGGAAGGAAGGAAGGAAGGAAGGAAGGAAGGAAGGAAGGAAGGAAGGAAGGAAGGAAGGAAGGAAGGAAGGAAGGAAGGAAGGAAGGGGGAAGAGTGAAAGAAAGGAGAGAGGAAGAAAGGAAAGGGGGGAAAGGAAGGAAAGAGGGGTGGAAAAGGGCTTCTCTGGGCCTACTGCCCCCATAGAAGGCCCAGGGGATGGTGTGAGGGGGAGGAAAGGGGCTTTTCTGGGCCTACTGCCTTCATAGAAGGCCCAGGGGATGGTGTAGGGGGCAGAAAAGGGCTTCTCTGGGCCTACTGCCCCCATAGAAGGCCCAGGGGATGGTGTGGGGGGTGGAAAAGGGCTTTTCTGGGCCTACTGCCCCCACAGAAGGCCCAGGGGATGGTGTAGGGGGCAGAAAAGGGCTTCTCTGCGCCTAGTGCCCCCATAGAAGGCCCAGGGGGTGGTGTGGGGGGGCGGAAAACGGCTTCTCTGGGCCTACTGTCCCCATAGAAGGCCCAGGGGATGGCGTGTGGGGACGGAAAATGCCTTCTCTGGGCCTAGTGACCCATAGAAGGCCCAGGGGATGGTGTGTGGGGGGCGGAAAAGGCCTTCTCTGGGCCTAGTCCCCTCATAGAAGGCCCAGGGGATGGTGTGAGGGGGAGGAAAGGGGCTTTTCTGGGCCTACTGCCTTCATAGAAGGCCCAGGGGATGGTGTGGGGGGGTGGAAAAGGGCTTCTCTCACTTGCCTCAGCCTTGAGGGCCTGTCCCTGCACTCACACTCCAGATGGTCCTCTCCTGTCGGAGGACTGGAGCAGACTGAGCTGAAAACCCTGACCGGGGCTGACGTGGGCAGGACTTTGCAAAGCAACAGTCAGCCCTGGCCAGTGTCCTCTGACTGCCAGTTCTTGAGCCGAATCAATTATGGCAAGCATAGAATGTGGTGAAACTAAAATTCAAATATTAATAAGGACAGGATGATCAGATAGTCAAGGAAACATGAGCGCTTATAATCATACTAAAAGTCCTTTGTTGATTTAATTAGTGTACCTATATTCTTCTCTCAAGAGATGTTGGGGGACATAAGGTTGTGCAGTAAGATTCAAAGCAGGTGTTGGGAAAGCTGGGAGGCTGGGAAGGTGAAAATTAGTCAAGGCTCTCATTACTAAAACAGAAGAGTCCTGATTTGATTAGCAGATTCCTGATTTAATTTGATTTACACCAGTCTGCAAATCATACTACAATCTTCAAATTATCTCCTAATACCAGAGAAGCAAGTGGGTATTGCTTGTTGTGTATGAGCAAGAAGCGCTGGGTACATGCGCAGAGTGTTTGCACTCTGAGAAGAAATTATTCTTGGCTCAGATTTTTCTAGATCCTCCAAGAGACCTTATTTATTTGTCACTATAGTTGATGAGGCTTAAGACTACCTGGATATCATGCCTTCTTAGACCTTTGGCCTTCAGTAGTAAAGTACTTCTTCCTCCTCTTCCTCTTCTTTTAATTATGAGAGCTTCTGGAGTTTACTCATGCCTAAGAACTATTCAGTGTTCAGTGTCTATTCACTGGTCAGTAACAGACATTCCACACATGCTCAGAGGCACATATTCTTTCACACAATCAAGCTGCTTCACAGTGGGTTGCAAATCATGGTTAAAAATGGGCACAAGGCTGAGTGAAACTGGGTACTCCTATTTGTCCCAGCTTTCCCATCTACTCCTGAGACAAATTTCTCACTATACACAGAGGAGGCAGCCCCAAAACACTGCAAAACTCTGTCAAACTTTCTACTGAACATCTGCATTTGTCACTGTGGACATGAAAGAGAACAGAAACAAAAAGAAATAAGCAAAGGGCCCAGCGAGAAAGGTAATGGGACAGAGCGGATTGGAATGAACTTGGTCCAGAGGGAGTTAACTGACCCAGCTTCAGGTGCTTGTCTCCCCCCCTTCTTTCCTAGATAATCCTGACCAAAAAAACCCCTACTACCTACACATTTTCCTTTATATCTACAGAATGAAAGGAACAAGATGCTTACTTTTTTAAAAAAATGAAAACTGGGAATCCAGATAGGAGGTGTGGGATATTTATGAGTGGACATTACCCCATATGCACTGACCTGAATAGCCCAGGCTCACCTGATCTTATCGGATCTCGGAAGCTATTTAAAACTACAATACTGGAAACCAATGCTCCCTCTAAGCTGTGGAGTCTTGTGAGAAAAAATTCTACTTTGTGAGCTACTGGCATTAAAGTTGTGAGTGAGTGATTTGGCTGCTGCATAAATTAGTTGGCTTTGGAGCAATCCTTCCTGAGCTAAGACAAAAATGTGTGAGCTGGAGGCTAAAAAACTGTGAGCTAGCTCACACTAACTCAGTTTAGAGGGAACTGCTGGAAACTCAGATCAAATATATACCACCAGTTAGGAAAGGTATGAATAGGTAAAAAAAAAAGGCCTGCATGGTTAATGAACAAAGTAATGGAAGCAATAAAAGGTAAGGTTTCCTGTAAGTGGTGGAAGGCTAATTCAAGTGAGGTAAATGAAAGGGAGCACAGGCTTTGGCAAATAAAATGCAAGTCGGTGATCAGACAGGCAAAAAAGGACTATGAAGAACATATTGCAAAAAGCATCAAGACCAACAATAAAATTTTCTTCAAATATGTTAGAAGCAGAAAAACAGCCAGGGAGACAGTGGGGCCCGTGGATGACCAAGGGATGAAAAGATTACCAAAGGCTGATAGGGAAATGACAGAGAAGCTGAAAACACTTTTTGCCTCTGTCTTCATTGTGGAAGGTGGGAGGTGCTTGCCCAGTCCAGAACAGCCAATTTCACAAGGCATGTGGAAAGACCTGAGTCGGATTGAGGTGACAAAAGAGGAGGTCCTACTCCTAATGGACAAATTAAAACAGACAAATCACAGAAGCAAGCCATGATAAGAACACAAAAAATAAAAATGATTTTTAACATATGGCATGATGATAAATGCTCAGCAGAAAATCAAGTTATGGCAAAATATCAGAGATGAAGGTTGTTATCATCATCACCACCACCACCACTGTATGGCTTTGCGTGTAGTGTAGCCAGGAGATCCTAAGATTGTCAGGCAGTCACAAATTTGAGGGCTTTGTAGCGTTATGCACCACTAGATGGTGAGTTAGACTTGTTTTTAAGGCAAGAGATGTTTCAGAGATGGTTTGCCATTGCCTGTCTCTGCATCATGACCCTGGTATGCCTTGGAGGTTGCCCATCCAAATACTAGCCAAGGCCGACCCTCTTAGCTTTCAAGATCTGAAGAGATCAGGCTAGCCTGGGCTATCCAGGTCAGGGCAGAGATGAAGATACAAACATAAAATGGCTGCTATATTATCAATCAGCCTCAAGAATAAAGAAGATCATGAACACTAAAGGTGGAGCATTAAGAGATGCAATTGAATTTGAACAGATGATTATAAAACAAAAAGAGCATTTACTACAACAGATATATAAGATCTTACTCCAGCTAGAAACAGAGGAAGAACAAGTGAAAAAAAGTATGATTAAATGGATGCAAAATTTCAAAGAACAGATATCTGCAATAGTGGGAATGATTGTGGAGGAAAGATATCAAATTTACAACCAGACAGGCATTAAGGGAAAATTGGTATAAAATGTTCTTCAAATGGTATATAACTCCAAAGGACATCGGGAAAACAGATAAAAATTGCAAAGGAAAATGCTGGAAACATCAAGAAACAGATGGAACCTTTTTCATATGTGGTGGACTTATAAAAAGGCAAAAAGATACTGGAAGGAACTACACAGAAAAATACAAAACATTTAAAAGTTTAAATTCTCAGTGCAAGCCAAGAACATGCGACTAGGTGTACTGCCTAACAAATTACCAAAATTTTTAGAAGAGATATTCAAATACATGGTGACAGAGGCTAAAATATCTTGAATAGAAATGTGTGCAAGGAAGCAGACTCGAGGGAGAGCATCTTTTTCTAATTTCCTTATTATGAGATTTTATTTATTTGTTTATTATTTGCATTTATATCCCGCCCATCCTGTGAGTAGGCTCAGGGCGGGTAACATCATTATAATAAATACAACTTCAGGATAAAACACAATAAAGCATTATAACAATTAAAACAATGGGTAGCTTGAAACAGTGTCAGTTGGCTATAAAGTTCTGGCCCGATGGTGCAGTGAGTTAAAGGCCAGTTGTTGGTGGTCAGTAAATAGATGGGTGACATATACCTGCAAAAATTAATAGCGAGTGTACAGTTCACTGTAATAATGAAGAAATTAATGATTTAGCCGCAAAACAGACATCATTATGAAGTTTGAAATTTAAAATGTTCAGGGGTCATTTGGGGCCAGAGCAGGTTGCAGCACCGCTCCAGCAGCCCAGGAGTGGGGAAAATGGTGATGGTGGCAAGCCCTGCCCCCAGCGGGCCAGCGAGGGAACCGGGCTGGTGCCCATCTGGTGGACAGGGGCCAGCAGAACTCCTGGCCTCACAGGGGGGGCTGTGCTTGGCATTGCTCTCCCACTCAGGACACCTTCAGAAGAGGACATCTCCCTCCCTCCTCATGTTAGGCAGGAGGCACAGCTACAGGTGTGTCCTGGCAGGGAGCCTCATGTGCTGCTCCAGCAGCCCAGGAGCGGGGGAAATTGTGGTGGTGGCAAACCCCACCCCCAGCAGGCTGGCAAGGGAAGTGGCTGGTGCCCATCTGGCAGAGAGAACTCCTGGCTGGCCTGCCTTTGGCCTGGGCTTCCCAGAGGGGGCGGCACCTCACCAGGGGCGGGGGGCTGCACTTGGTGTTGCTCCCCTGCCCTGGACACCTGCATAAGAGGAGATCTCCCTCCCTCCCTCCGCAAGTACAGGTGTGTCATGGCGGGGAGCCTCATGCACGGTATGGGTGGCTGCAGCCCAGAGTGGCAGCTGCTGCCCCTTCACTGCTGGCTCTCCTCACATGCAGGCAGCTGTGGGGGATGGGGAGCCCGGCAGTGCCAGACCCTCTACGGGAGCCTCCAGTGAGTGGTGAGTACACAGGCAGCCAGGGCTCCCATGGGACTGGTTGCCAAGGCCATGGTGGGGTGGCCGGCATCCACGTGGCCCTCCTCTTCACACCTTGGTAGCTGCAAGGGAGTAGCCCTGAGGTAGCAGGAGCCCAGCGGCTACAGCAGGACACGCTACAGGTTCCTGCCCACATGGCTTGCAGCCAGGGCACTCCTGGGGACTTATTTCCTATGCTTGGCCGGGCCTGCGGCAGAGTGGCCAGTGCCAGTGATGCCCCTTCCCCCTCACATTGGGAGCTCTGAAGGAGTCACAAGGTCAGCTGGGGGGCAGATGCCTGGGCCCACTGGTAGCTTACTGGATACAGTGGCAGGGTGAGGGGTACAGATGCCACCACCACCCCCGTGCATGCCCAGCCAGGGCTTCAGTAAGGCACCATGGGGCAGCAACAGAGCACAGAGCATCTGACAGGCATACAGAAGGTCCCAGCTTCACTCCACAGCCTCTTCTAAGCATGGGATACAAGCAGTAGGTGATGTGAAAGACCTCTGCCTGAGAACTGAGAGAGCCGCTGCTGGTCAGAGCAGATGATCCTGATTTTGGTGGACCAAGGGCCCAATTTAGAATAAGGCAGCTCCATGTATGCTGCAGTAGAAGTGGCTTATCCCTTTCCCTGAAAAGCTCCCAGATTTTATAAATTCCACCCCCCCTTGCAAGATCTACAGCCAAGGCAATGGGAGTAGGGCTTTGCAGTAGGATCTCTGATGGCTAGTTAGACAGGAAGGGGGGCTTTTGGGGTGGTAGCTCAGAGGCATAGCCCCTTCTTGCATGCAGAGGGTCCACAGTCCAAACTCTGGCACCTCCAATTTAAAAGGTTCAGGAGGGGGCAATACTGTTTCTAAGCAATGGAGCCTTGGGAGCAAAAATTTTACTTTGTGAGCTACTGGCATTAAGGTTGCAAGTGAGCAATTCGGCTACTGCATATTTAGGTTGCTCTGCAGCCACCCTTCCTGAACTAAGACAAAAATATGTGTGCCAGAGGCTAATTAAAACAAACAAAAAAAACCCACCTGATCTTGCTCACACTAACTCAGCTTAGAAGCAACACTGTGGAGATTCAGGAGACTGACTGGTGGACTGCAGGGACGATCTGACTTGATGGTCTGATTCAAGACAGCTTCATGTGTTCATGGGGTGTACCACGGGCCACTACATTAGATGCTCCTTTCAGGGGGAAGGCTTTTATTTCAAGTCCCTGTTTCTTCACGAGAGGAAACTCAACAGACAGCCAGGTGATGTTTTATTGCCCCTCCTTACATTAGTAGCCTGGTCGCCATCTGATTTGGGCACTGGTGAGTGGCTGATATTGCCTTCCAGCAAGGTGGGGCCATAGCGACTGGGTCAGAGACTTTGGTGCCATGCCAAAGTTCAGCTCAGCAGGTGTCAGGTCCCAGGCTCACTCCCCCGCACTTCAGGCTAGGCTGAAGGTCCTAAGTTCCTGTCATTACACCTTTAGTCAAGGCTGATTCAGTATAACGCTGCTTCGGGGGTTCCCCTCTGCTACTTTGCTGAGGGGTGGGAAGGGGGACATTGAGATCACTTCAGGATTAATGTTGGTGGGGCATTTGAGTACCATAATGCTCCTGTATAAATCAATGGTGCAACCTCATTTGGAAGCATTGTGACTTGTGCCAGTTCAGAGGCATTTCAGTTTAAGAAACCGGTTTGTAATCATGCATATCATCAGCCAAGAAGAGTATGGGAACCCTTGACTGTAGTAGTGTGCAGTTTAGACACAGTACATGGTAATGGAACGAGTATGGTATTGGGGAATGATGAGTAAAGTGTTTGGTTAAGAACAAGGAGACATTACTGCTTGTTTTCAAACGATTAAACTCAGGTGAAGAGGTTTGCTTCAACTGCGGCTTCTACTTACGATAAAAGGGCCAAATTTATAAACTGTACAATGTTTATTAAGTTAGCAACATGAATTGCCTTCCAACCAAGCTAGTCAATGGTGCACAGAACAACTAAGACCACCTCTCTAAAACAAACAGGAAACTTTAACACAAAATGCGGGGGGGGGGGACAAAGAACAACAACACAGCCTAATACACTGCTGTGGCTGGGAGGTACCAATGGTCTGATGTGGGCAGGGCAGCACCATGGGCTTAGGAGCAGTTGTTGGAAGAAGGCAGCTGTTCAGGCAATGGTCACGTCACAGGGATGGGATGGCTGATGGCCATGCTAGAAAAGAAGAAGATGAGATTGGATTTGTACCCTGCCCTTCACTCGGAGTCTCAGAGCGGTTTGCAAGCTCTTTCCCCTTCCCACAGCAGATACTCAGTGGGGTGGGTAGGGCTGAGAGAGCTCTTTCCAGACATTGTGGGTATTTCCGAAACTTGGTGGGATGAGGAAAATCAGTGAGATACGGTGATTCCTGGTTATAAATTATATCAGAAGGATGGAGGGGAAGGGTTGGAGATGGGGTGGCTCTGTATGTCAGAGAGGGTATACAGTCCAGTAAGACTGAGAGGGTAAGAGAATTGGATTCGCTTCTGGAAATGCTATGGGTTGAAATAGTGGGTCCAAAAGGACGCTTAACAGTGGGAGTTTGTTATCACCCACCAGATCAAAAGGTAGAGGAGGATTGTAAAATGATGAATGAATTAAAGATAGCGGCTAGACGAAATAACTGCGTCATAATAGGTGACTTTCACTACCCACACATTGATTGGGTCAATATGAGTTCTAGTCAGGAAAAAGAGATTGAGTTTCTAGACACTCTCAATGACTGTGCTATGGAACAGATGGTCACAGATCCTACCAGGGGAGAGGCAATCCTGGATTTGGTCCTAAGTAACACCCAAGACCTGGTGAGAGATGTAAAAGTGATTGCACCACTTGGGAACAGTGACCATAATGTCATTGAGATTAACATTTGTACAGATAGGGAGTTGCCCAAAAAGACTGACACAACCACTTTTAACTTTAAGAGGGGTAACTTCTCTGGTATGAGGGGACATGTGAGGAAAAAATTGAAAGGAAGAGTGGAGAAGGTCAAAACCATTGGGGAAGCTTGAACATTATTTAAAAATACAATCCTAGAAGCTCAGAAAAAATATATACCGCAGGTTAGGAAAAGCACAAATAGGTATAGAAAAAAGCCTGCATGGTTAACAAATAAAGTAATGGAAGCTGTAAAAGGTAAGAAGGATTCCTTTAAGCGGTGGAAAGCTAGTCTCAGTGAGGTTGATAAAAGGAACACAGACTGTGGCAAATAAAATGCAAGTCTGTGATCAGGCAAGCAAAAAGGGAATATGAGGAGCATATCGCAAAAAAAAAAGGCCAACAATAAAACCTTCTTCAAATACATTAGAAGTAGGAAGCCAGCCAGGGAGACAGTGGGTCCCTTGGATGACCAAGGGTTAAAAGGAGTAGTGAAGGATGATAGGGAAATGGCTGAGAAGCTGAATGCATTTTTTGCCTCTGTCTTCATTGTGGAAGAGGAGAAGTGCTTGCCCACTCCAGAACCACCGATTTCGGGAGGGGGTTTGAAAGACCTGAATCAGATTGTGGTGACAAGAGAGGACGTCCTACGACTGATGGACAATTTAAAAACTAATAAATCACCAGGCCCAGATGGCATTCATTCAAGAGTTCTGATAGAACTCAGATGTGAACTTGTGGATCTCCTGACAAAAATATGTAATCTTTCTTTAAAATCTGCCTCCATTCCTGAGGACGGAAGGTAGCTAATGTCACTCCCATCTCTAAAAAGGGCTCCAGGGGAGATCCAGGAAATTACAGGCCAGTCAGTCTGACATCAATACCGGGTAAGTTGGTGGAAACTGTTATTAAGGAAAGAATTAGTAGGCACATTGATGAACAAAAACTATTGAGGCAGACTCAGCATGGGTTCTATAAGGGAAGATCCTGTCTCACTAACCTGTTAGTGTTTTTTGAGGGAGTGGACAAACATGTGGACAAGGGGGACCCAATGGATATTGTTTACCTTGACTTCCAGAAAGCTTTTGATACAGTTCCTCATCAAAGGCTCCTAAGTAAGCTCAATAGTCACGGGATAAAAGGACAAGTCCTCTTGTGGATCAAAAACTGGCTTATAAATAGGAAACAGAGAGTGAGTATAAATGGGAAACTTTCTCAGTGGAGGATGGTAAGCAGTGGGGTACCACAGGGATCAGTACTCAGTCCGATGCTTTTCAACTTGTTTATTAATGATTTGGAATTGGGAGTAAGCAGTGAAGTGGCTAAATTTGCAGATGACACAAAGTTGTTCCGGGTGGTGAAAACCAGGGAGGATTGTGAGGCACTCCAAAGGGATCTGTCGAGGATGGGTGAGTGGGCGTCAGCATGGCAAATGGGGTTCAATGTGGCCAAGTGCAAAGTGATGCACATTGGAGCCCAAAATCCTAAATATAAATACACATTGAGGGGGTCTGAACTGGCAGAGACGGACCAAGAGAGAGATCTTGGAGTCATAGTAGATAACTCAATGAAAATGTCTAGACAGTGTGTAACTGCAATAAAGAAGGCCAATGCTATGCTGGGGATTATTAGGAAGGGAACTGAAAACAAATCAGCCAGTATCATCATGCCCCTGTATAAATCATTGATGCGACCTCATTTGGAATACTGTGTACAGTTCTGGTCGCCACATTTCAAAAAGGATATTATAGCATTGGAAAAAGTGCAGAGAAGGGCAACTAGAATGATAAAAGGGTTGGAACACCTTCCCTATGAAGAAAGGTTAAAACGCTTGGGGCTCTTTAGCTTGGAGAAACTATGGCTGAGGGGTGACATGATCAAGGTTTATAAGATTATGAATGGGATTGAGCAGGTTGAGAAAGAAGTACTTTTCTCCCTTTCTCACCATATAAGAACTCATGGGTACGCCATGAAATTGCTGAGCAGTCGGGTTAGAACAGATAAAAAGAAGTACTTCTTCACCCAAAGAGTGATTAACATATGGAATTCACTGCCACAGGAGGTGGTGGCAGCTACAAGCATGGACAGCTTCTAGATAAACATATGGAGCAGAAGTCCATCAGTGGCTATTAGCCACAGAGTATAGATGGGAACTCTCAGTCTGGGGCAGGTGATACACTATTCTTGGTGCTGGAGGGGGCAGCAGTGGGAGGGCTTCTAGTATCCTGGCCCCACTGTTGGACCTCCTGCTGGCACCTGGTATATTTTGGCCACTGTGTGACAGAGTGTTGGACTAGATGGGCCATTGGCCTGATTCAACATTGGCTTCTCTTATGTTCTTATGTAACTGTCCTTGTGAGAGCTGCTCTGATGGGGCTGTGGCTTGCTCAGGGCCAACCAGTGGCTGTGGGTGGAGGGCTGGGGAGTTGGACCCAGTTCTCCCGGATTGGAGTCCGTGCACTTAACCACTACACCAAACTGCTAGAGGTCCTAGGTGCCATTCCCAACTTACCTAGTTCAAGAGAGCACTGAGGGATACTGAGAGTGACCTCTGCTGGAGGCTGGGAAGAGAGGCAGTAGGTGCCAGTATTCTGTGCTGTGATAATCTGGATGCACTGCTAGTGGACTTGGAGGTTCCTTCCTTCTAGGTTCTGTCTACCAGTCTATCACCCTCAATTTATTACAGCCACAGTCTCCGTTCTGCTGTCCAGTGCTTCCCACATCAGTGGCCCCCTGGAAGGACCCAAGACTGATTTGCTGCCCGAACTTCCTTTTCCACAAAGGCCAGTTCCTCTTCCGTCTTCGTGCTGGGGGCTCTCTTCTCACCAACTGCAGTGCTGAGCCTCTCTTTGGCGCAGGACCTGGGTTGGGCCCCTCTGCTACCCAGGTGCAGACTTATCAGGCGAAGAGAGGCTGCCAGCCAGCCACAAAGTATAGATAGGAACTCTGGGGCAAGTGATGCTTTGTATTTTTGGTGCTTGGGGGGAAAACAGTGGGAGGACCTCCGGATGGCACCTGGTATTTTTGGGCACTGTGTGACAGAGTGTTGGACTGGATGGGCCATTGACCTGATCCAACATGGGCTTATCTTATGTTCTTATGTTCTTATCTCAAGGGACAACTCTAGCAATGGAGCTGAAGATCAGCATAGCATTGCTACAATTTTTACCATGAACATTTCTGACAGTCAATTTTATCAAGTATATAAGTGTTGATCAGATGTAAGCTGATCACCCAGTCTGTTTGGTTTCTGCCCAACAGCTGCAAATACCTTCTGAACAGGTCTACATCAAGTTTTTGCAAAACTGCACACATACAAAGATTGGTCAATTCAAATTGATTGGCAGCCATTAGCATTACTAGGGACTACTCAGATGAGTACCCAGGGGTAGGCATTTTATTAAAACACAGCATTTATTTGTAACTGATTTTTAATGACGATTTTTGACTGATTTTAATTGTCTGTTTAAATACTTGCACAGTAAGGATGGGTGGGGTGGGGGTAGAACTCAGGCTGTGAGAATGCGCATACATGAAAAATCAGTTGCATTGTATGGCATGGTTGGAAAGGAATACAACAAAGCAACCTACTGAACAGCTGTGAACAGACAAACCTATCAATGAAAAATCAGCTCCTTTTTGCAATTGGTGAACAGGATATCTGTTCAAGCATTCCTATGTAAGAGTAGGGATGAGCCAATACAATTAATGTATTTAGCCTTCTGACACACTTCCAGTGATGTCAGGGGGTGTGGCATATGCAAATGAGTTATGCAATTGAGTTATGCTAATGAGCTCCTGCAAATGTTGAATATAAATGTACCCCAACAGAAGTGGACTATTCAATGTCACAGATAATACCTTAATAATTATAATGAAGTGGGTGTTGGAGAGAAATATTTTGTTTCATACATTCTGTTAAATATGATTGTTCTTGATATGCATAATTATGTTGTACAGTACCCTTCTTTCTTTCTGTATCATTTTCTACTATAATTCTCATTTTTAAAAAAATATATATTCAGAAATAGAAAAACTGACAAATCACCAGGCCCATATGGCATACATCCAAGAGTTCTGAAAAATCTCAAATATGAACTTGTGGATCTTCTGATAAAAATCTGCAATCCATCACTGAAATCTGCCTCCATTCCCAAGCACAGAAAGGTAGCTAATGTAACCCCCACAATTTAAAAAAGGTTCCAGTGGAGATCTAAGAAATTACAAGCTGGTCACTGCAACGTCGATACAAGGTAAGTTGGTGGAATCCTTTATTAAAGATATAAATAGTAGGCATATTGATGAACAAAAGCTATTGAGGAAGAATCAGCATGGATTCTGTAAGGGAAGATCTTGTCTCACTAACCTTTTGGACTCAAGCTTTGTTCTAACCTTTTAGAGTTCTCTGAGGGGTTGATCAAACATGTGGACAAGGGTGACCCAGTAGATGTTGTTTACCTAGACTTCCAGAAAGTTTTTGATAAATTTCCACAGCAAATTCTCCTTAGTAGACTCAGCAATCATGGGCTAAGAGGCCAAATCCTCTTATGGATTAAAATCTAGTTAATTAACAGGAAACAGAGAATGAAAAAAAAATGAGCAGTTTTCACAGAGGGAGGTGGTAAGCAGTGAGGTTCTGCAGGGCTTGGTACTTGATCTGGTGCTTTTTAACTTGTTTATTAATGATTTGGAGTTGGGAGTAAGCAGTGAAGTGGCTAAGTCTGCAGATGACACTAAATTGTTCAGGGTGGTGAGAACCAGGGAAGACTGTGAGATACTCCAGAGCTTGGGAGCCACATGTGGCTCTTTCACACATATCATGCAGCTCCCAGCACTGAGGCTGGGGAAGCAAAGGGGAGGCATGCCTCCCCAATCAGTCAGTGTTCCCCTCCCTGTGTAGGCTTGAGGGGGGAGCAGAGAAAGAAAGCAACTTTAAATGCATTCTCAAAGCACCCCCCCCACTGGCCAGCTTGGAGAAGGCATTTGTCTCTTTAAGTCCCTTCTCCAAGCCAAACTAGCCGGCATGGGGGTGGAGGGGGCTTGAAGGACACATTTAAAGTTAAAGTTGCTTTCTTTCCACCTCTCCCTCCCACCCTCCCCATTTGTTCGCTTTCTTTCCACCTCTCTCTCTCTCTGTGTCTACCTCTTCCTTCTTTGTTCCCCTATTTGCTTTCTTTCCACCTTTCTTTATTTTGACCTTTCTTTCTTTGTCTCTCTTTCTCCCTCCCTCCCTTTTTTTTAATAAATTTATTAAAATAACGACGCTACATCAAAAATACACAGTACTAAGCAGAGTATAATAACAAACAATATAAAAAAACTGGTGAATAAATTTAAGCAATTTGCTTTAAAAGACTGTAACTACATTAAGGCTTAAGCCTAAGAGCACTTTTGAATAAAATCATTACTGAGTTTGTTCAGAATAAACATGTATTGGCTGAAGACTGGTGTTAAGAGGATACTAAAGGGGACTATATTACTATATATCTATTGACTACAGTGCAACAGTTGTAGTGATAGGGTACGTTATACTGTTTTATGTTCATAAGTGTAACCAAAAAGCATAAGCCAAGTTGTTTGGAAGTAACTTGTTCTCTGTCATGTATTGTAGGTAAGAGAACCAGGTGCGTACAAAGGAGGATTGCGTTGGATGGAAATTTGTTTGAACTATATTTAAAATGTCACTTATTTTGTCCATCAGGAATTGTTCCCACACTTTGTTTCTCCAGGCCTCTAAACTTGGAGACTTCAGTGACTTCCATGCAGCTGCGATGGTGGTTTGTGCCGCCATGAGTAAGTATGATGTTGGCTGTTGTAATGGTTCTTCATCATAATCCGGATCTCTAAGATGTAATAGGAAAACTTTGGGAGAAAGCGGTATGTTCTGACCTGTTATTTTCGAGATTTCAGAGGTTACCTGCACCCAGAAGCTTTGCACGTGAGGACATTGCCACCAGCAATGTATATAATCTCCCACCTCCCCACAGTTTTTCCAGCACATCGGTGAGTATGCTTTATTCACGTGGTTTAGGTGACTAGGAGTGTAATACCATCGGGAGACTGTTTTTAAAAATTGCATTCTTACTTTGAATATTTTTGATTTATTGGCTTTAGATGACCAAATCTGAGACCATTGTTGTTCAGACAGTTCAGTTTGTAAATCTTGTTGCCAGGCAGACTGGAATGCCATTTTCATTGTACTGTTGAGTTCTGTTAAGATTTTATATATTTTTGAAAGAAGATGTTTTGAAGAGTCAGAGAATGTTTCTAGCAGTATTTCAAATTGGGTTTTTGAACTCTTGAAAACCTTTTTATCAGCCAGATGCTCTACAAGATTCCTTAACTGATAACATCTAAGCCATGGACTAGGTTTGCCAATTCGCTCCTCGAAATCATTCTTGTTCATTATTTTTCCTTTCTTGACCAAGTCTTGGAGTTGGTTGAAGCCCGCGTCCGTCCAGACTTGAAATGCCCCCGGTTCCTGGCCTGGTGGGATCCCTCCCTCCCTTCATTTCTCTTTCTCTCTCTGGCCCTTTCTGCACTCTCCTTTTAATCCATGTTCACCACAGTGTCCTCCAAGCAATTCTGCAGTAAAACCGAATTCAAACTTCTTTTAATCTGGGGTTTCCCCCCCCCCCATTCTGCACTAAAATCAACCTTTTTTTATTCTGTGTCCCCCCCCCCATTCTGCACTACATTACCTCCCTTCTGTGACCAGCCTGGTTTTAGCCTGCTGTTGCCCCGGGTTATTTGGATGCTGTTTTGCCATGGACTTACATAGCCTCAACTCGAACATTAAGAAAATCCAGAGTGGCAGGCAAATGCGGAAAGGACATCTCTCTTCCTTACTTCCTCCCCCTCCCTCAACTATTTGCTTTCTTTGTTTCTCTCTCTCTTTCTCTCTTCCTTTCCACCTCTTTCATTCTTTCTTTCCACACCTCTCTCACTTTCTCTCTCTCTCTTAGGCAAATAAATATCATTGGACAAATAAATATCATTATCAAAATCTGTTTTTACCCCTTTTGTTTTATTTTTGACAGTCCCATTTAATGTTAATAAAAAGCAAATTTGCATGTTTTTCAGTAAAAATCTATATGTAAAATTTGTTCATGTCTTGCGGCTCTCAAACATCTGACATTTATCCTTTGCAGCTATTAGGTTAAGTGAGTTTGGCCACCCCTGCTCCAGAGGGTATAAAGTTCAAACCCCTCTCTGGAGTTGCGCCACAGCTGCAGCCCAACTCTGGGATTGGAGGGGAGGGGTTTAAACTTTAAACCCCTTCCCTTCACTTGGGAAGCCCAAATAAAAGCCAAACAATATCAACTTTTATTCAGGCAGAGCTATTTCAGTCTCTGATCTGTATTCGGCTGAATAAATATCCAAAAAATACTGATAATGTTTTTTACAGGTATCTATTTGGCTTGGTATATACTGAATACACACCCCTACACACCACCTCTTGGCTGATGTGGAATCTGTATATCCTTTCTCAGGAAACTTGAACTAGAGAAGTTCTCTCCTGCTCCACCTTGATCTCCCACACTGAACTCAGAAGCTCAACTGCCATGTTCAAAGCACCCTGAGCAAGCCCCAAAGCTAATGAGCTGTGCTTTACAGTTGAGAGTCATGACTCCACCCCAGCAGGCATCTGACTCACCTCACTCAAGCAGGAACGTGTCATGGCCCAGCCAACAGCCACTTCCTTGAGGAGGAGGAGGAGGAAATGGAAGAATCAGACCCTGCACTGGTGGAATATTCACCTGAGCAGCTGGGTTGAGAAGCAGTTTTCCAATTGCACCCAGGCTGCTCATTCTGTACATAAATAACAAAAAAATTTCAACATTTAATGAGTACGATAATCTAAACCTATATAAACAGAGTGGTTTTTCAAAAATACAATGTAATTGTCAGAAACTCAAAAATACAGGGTCCAAATAAACAGTCCTATTAAAGTTGAATATATATTTTTCATTATTTATGCACAATTTTATCTTTTGTACCTTTTGGATTACTTACTCCCTTCTGTGCTTCTCTGCTATTTAGGCTGCTCATTCGGGCAGGAGGAGAAAGAAATGATGCAGAGGTCAGAGTATCTGTCACCACCGGGTTCTCCTGAACCCACAGAACACATAAGAAGGAGGGAGTGGCTGATTGCCCAGCAGTGATCAGTGTTAATTCCTGGAGCACTGTCTTTACAGGATCAGGAATGACAAGCTGATAGGGAAGCAGTAAGGACTTGCACCGGGAGGATGATGAACACAGTGGTAAGAAGAATCACCTTGGCTTTGGGGGATGAGTCAGCTAATGAAGCAGATAAAAGGAATACACTGAGCAAGGCTCTGTTGTGGAAGCAACTTTATTTGACACAGATCCCTGAGAGCAGACCTGCTCTAAGTTGCTGCCTTTGTACTTGCTAACCTTTTCTTGTGTTCACAGCTAGTGACCCAGACCTTGCACTCTGCACTAGTTCTAAGCCCCAGACTGAACCTTTGGCTTCCTGACTTTGGACTGGTTTGTAGACCTTGCTCTTTTCTCTTGCTTTGTTTGTTGTCATTGTATTTGTGTATCTTGGAAACCCTGGGTAGAGTATCAGTGCCAGACTTTGCCCTGAATGTGACAAAACCCCTCCCAGCAGGCAGCTGATTCACCTCACTCAAACAGAAGTCCCTCCCAGCAGAACCATGTGCTTCTAGTGTACTCAGACCCAAACTGTGCTTTCAAGCTGAGAGCTGTGACTCCCTGCCCCCCAATCTGCCCCCCATGACAGTCCTTATTAGAAACTTCCTGGATCACAGCTCATTTTCTTAATCTGTATGCTATACCAGTTTACAAACAGTGTGAAGGGAAAGAGTTAAACATTGTATTTTCCTCCTTAAAATTGCAATTCCAGTGTATGCATTCTATAAACAGAAACACTGTCAAGGAAAAGAGTCATGTTGTAGTTCTGCCCTCAGCTTTTGTTTTGGGGAAAAAAACAAGGCTTGACCTTGAAGACTGTGAAATGTGGGCTTGAAAATGTGTAGCTCATTATCCCAATCCAGCTAAAGACTATATACATAAGGAAGTGTGTGTATCGCTTCTTGAATGAGTCCAGATCCAGCTGCCAAAATGAGGATTGTCAACATTTGCACTGACCCCTACTGCTTGATTAGAAGATATGTGTTGGTGATAATGTTGATGTTATTTCCAATGAAACGCTTCACAGAAGCAGGACAGTTCCCTTTTTTATTGACATTTGGCCACTGGAGATGCATGAATTTCTGAGCAAACACATTCAACACTTGAATTTAGCTGGTTTGATAGGTGCAAGCAGGGTGAGTTGCAAGCAGGGTGAGTTGATCCTAGGGTTGTCAGGTCTCCCCTGGCCACCAGTGGGGGATGGGAGGTAGAGTTGCCAGATCCAGGTTAGGAAACTCCTGGAGATTTGGAGGTGGAGCCTGGGGAGGACAGGGACCTTAGTGGGGTACAATACTAGAGTCCATCCTCTAAAGCATCCATTTTCTCCAGGGGAACTGATCTCTATAGTCTGGAGAGGAGCTGTAATTCTGGGGGATCCCCAGGTCCCACCTGGAGGATGGCATCCCTAGTTGATGCTCAGACTTCTTCAGTTTGGTGGAAAACAACTGAAATGACTTGTGAAGGTTTGTGGCTGCATAGTAGCTGTGCTTGTTAGCATTTAGTTGCTTGAGCATATGAAGGTAGCTAGTTAGAACAGTACTTGCTCATGATGCAGTTGGTTGTATAGTAGAAAGTGCAAGGATTTTCTGGAACAGTCTGTCCTATATTATAAGGATCATGTAACTAGGGTTGCCAATGTCTAGGTGGGCCCTGGAGATCTCCTGGAATTACAACTCCTCTCCAGACTACAGTTCCCCTGGAGAAAATGGCTGTTTTGGAAAGTGGATTCTATAGCACTGTACTGACATTCCCGGCAGGCTGCACTTGCTTTCAAATTGTTCGTTTTCTTTTCTCACAATTTTATATTTAATATTTTTTTCTTTAAGATGCAAAAACAGAAATGAGGGGAGAGATGATAACTCCCATGGTGCTTTGGGAAATCATGCAGCATACAGAAAAACCCTCCCAATCCAAACAGATCAAGCATTTGCTGTAGTTAAAGGGATTCAGGAAGAAACAGAGAATGGTAGGGTTTTTAGTTTTTAAAGTGTTGATTTGCCAACAGTTTATATGCTTGGTTTAATTCTGTGTTTTGGCAGCTGAGCAAAGTGGTACAGAGCAGTGACCTGGGGGCAGGGGAAGAGAGCTCCTTTGGGCTGTGTGACCATGCACATGCACGAAAGCAGGGCTCTTTTTGTAGCAGGAACTCCTTTGCATATTAGGTGACACACCTTAATGTAGCCAATCCTCCAAGAGCTTACAGTAGCTCCTGTAAGAAGAGCTCGGTAAGCTCTTGGAGGATTGGCTACATTAGGGGTGTGTCACCTAATATGCAAAGGAGTTCCTGATAAAAAAAGGAGCCCTGCACGAAAGCCAATCATGCTTCACTGTACTCTGTTGGGAAGGTGTAGAGCAGGGGTCCTCAAACTACGGCCCGCGGGCCACATGCGGCCCGCCGAGGACATTTATGCGGCCCGCCGAGTGTTTATGCCCGCCCACCCCCGCCCGGAGCCGCCTCCTCCTCGGGGAGCACAGCAGCAGCGCCCCTGCCCGCCCGCCGGGCTCCTCCTCCCGAGTAGCCCCATTGGGAGAGGCACTGCCGGCTCGCTCACTAGGGTGGCGGGCTCTTAGGGGTGGCAAGGCTGGTGGGGGGCAGGGGGCGAACGTGGCGGCGGGGCGAGCAGGCTGGTCGTGGGGGGGAGGGGCGACCGCGGCGGCCGGGTGAGCAGGCTGGTGGGGGGGAGGGGCGAACGCGGCGGCCCTCCAACGGTCTTAGGGACAGTGAACTCGCCCCCTGTTTAAAAAGTTTGAGGACCCCTGGTGTAGAGCAAGGAGTAGAGCAATCACAAAGAGCCATGGCTGAATTGCAAGCAGTCAAACAAATCATCAAAAAATCAGCAGCCTAATCATGACTGACAGTCAGGATATGATCCACACTGGCTAGTGTTCAAGCATCCTTCCCAGAGTACTTGTAGAAAAACAGTAAACATGCTTATCATCTGTGTAGAAAGGAAGGGGCTAGATTTAAAACCCTCCCTCTACTGTAAATATCTGAGAAGCACAATGTGGCCTGGCATGTGGCCCTGAGTGCCCTATTGTCATACATCAGGGTTAATGCCTGGCATAGCGAGTCTGGGAAGTTAGGAAGGCTTTCTAGTGGCCCGGAGCAGGGTTTCAGTGCCCTGCATTACGTATACCAAAAAGGATGTGGTGGCTCATATTAGTGCTTTTGGGACCTTTGGGATTCTAGTAATTGCTGTTGCAGACCATCTCCCTGACCAGAAGGCAGTAAATTATGCACCATAAGAAATTACTTGCAAATATGCTTAATTTGTATAAACTACACAGGTTTGAGAATTCAGTGTTTCCTTGTGCAGAATCTGTGTTGTTTTTGATTGGTGAGGTTTAATTGACAATTATACACAAACCTTTAGCAACCAATGTGTTGCAAATGTAAATTATTACATGCCATTTGTTATTATTGTGAAACAACAAATCTGTCTAACCAATGCATAATGCATTTTCCCTCCTCCTTTCCTTCTTTACTTACAGCTGCTAACACGAGCAGAAGTTATCAGGGCACTAAAGAACTATTACAAAGTCAGAAGATAGCACAACATTGCCAAGATACCAGTTCCTTGGAAGGGAAAGGTATCCAGAAAATTTCAGATGCAAATCACAAAGAGAAAAGGACTCGATGGTGATTTAGAACATTGTAGCATCAGATATAAGGAATGGTTTACTTGTGTGAAGTAGTCAAACTGTGGTAATCTCAGCTGTTAATTTCCATATTGCCTGCTTAACTCAAATAACTTCTTGGACTAAGCCAAATTGAGCTGGAAACAGGGAAACTCATAGCCAAGTGACTCCAGGCCTACAGAACCCATGACCCATCAAGCCAAACTGAGCTCACCAACCACATACTACAGCACACAAGGGGTTTGATCAATCTTCTGTCTTTGTTGTTTATCTGGATGCACTAAAACAGAGGGATTGCTTGTCACCTGGCAGGCTCATGGCCTGTGTCTGGCTTCCCGAGTCACTCTGCTCACACTAAGCAAGATCCATGCCAAGAGAGTTACCAAAGCAGTTTCTGCCCCAGAACCTGGTCTGAAGCCTGTTTGAAATGGGTCCTAAAAATCAGCTTCTTCCTAGATGCTGATTTTAACCATCATTATCTAGGCTAAATCAATTTGGTGTTTTATAACAATGTATTTGTCTTTCTTTGATACAATTATGTGTTTTCCCGTTTTTCCAGAATGCCTCTAACAAAACCCCAACAAACTTGAAGTAAGTTTTTCTTTCTTATGTTAGTTGTAAGTTTTCCCTTTGGTATCCTGGCCCTAACCTAGATTCAAATTGAGCCTAGATTTTGCTATTTGGATAATATTCTTTAGGAGGTTGAATGGTGAGTTGAGAAGCTCTTGTCTTAAATATGTAAAGAGCTGATAGAATAAATTCACTTCTGTTAAGACCCTGACTGTGTTAATCAGATAACTTTACTTAGAATCAGTGTGATGTGTGGTTAGAGGGTCAGACCATGATCCAGGAGACCCTGGTTCAAACCTTCACCCTGCCATGCAAGCTTGCTGGGTAATCCTGGGCCAGGCACACTCTCAGTCTAACCTACCCCACAGTGTGGCTGTGAGGGTAAAATAGAGATGAAGAGAACGATGTAAGCTGCTCTGTGTCCCCACTGGGGACAAAGGTAGGCAATAAATGAAATATTAAAAAAGTAAATAAATAGGTAAATAAATTACTCATACAGCCTACTCCTGTTCTTGTGTATCGAAAGACACCCTGTGATGGGATCTCAGTGGTAAGGAGAATGTTAGTATCAGCTCAACAGAGTGAATAAAGGATGAATCTGTTGAAGGGCCAGGTAGAAATGAGAGAATCTACTAAGATCTTCAGGAACCAGACTGGGAAGGGACATCATTTTAATCTTTTGCCATGTTAATAATAAGGGCCCTGAGATGCTTAGGAGAAAGTGTTTTAAACAAATAATAAAGCAATTGTACCCATGGCATTGATTTTTCCAGTAGCCATATTAACCTCTTCAGAACAGCTGTTTAATTCTCTGCTTTCATAGACTGTTTTTGCTGAAGATGGTGCCACCAACAGACTACAGTCAGTGGTAATTAAGGGTCTACATGCTTGTTATGCATGCCGTGCATGTTAGAAGTTATGTTCTCTGATTCTATGAATCTACTAAGGTCTTTGAGATCCAGACTGGGAAGGGACATCATTTTGCCATGCTATAAATAACAAGAGCCCTGACATGCTGTCTCAGACAATAGGAATGACTATATCTGGTTACCACTGTGGTGTTTCCTTATTAAAAAATGACAGGCGTTGTGGGCTGCCTTCCAACAATTATGTTGTATGCAATTTACCCATGTATGCAAGGGCTTCCCACTCTGAAAATGTAACATTGGGGACATGGGAAGCCCCGTGCAGGGCTTTGTATTACAGCTAATAATTTTAATAGTAATTCAAAAACAGTATAATAGTTTTTTGGAATGAAGGCTAACAGCTAGGATGTTAAACCTCCCCTTCTTCAATCAAAAATGAAAGAAATTCGGCGGCAATTCAGCCCCATTATATCCTATGGGCCATTGAAGTCAATGGTGAAAACATAGGGTATATTCTGGGGGCTGGAGGGGAGGGGGTTTGAAGGAAAGGCTCCAAACTCACAGGGTAGCTGACGGAGCCTCTCCCCAAGATACCCACCATGTCTCAAGAACATTGGGCCAGGGGATCCAACTCTATGGGCCCCCAAACAGGTTGCCCCTATTCCCTCCATTGTTCTCTATGGTGGGAAAAAACCTTACTTTTCTATATATATATACACACACAAACACACACGGTTCATTTCAGGCTGGAATGAGCCGGGGCAGTGCCCCCCCACCCCCACTCAGGTCATCCATGCATGACCCATCTGGTGTAGCTCTAGCCTGAGACTTGGCCGCTTCCTCCTTGGCTCAGTGTACACCAGGCAGAGCACAGCGTCTCTCACCACCAGTGGGGGGAGCTTTCATCTGGGGCTGAGTGCCAAGGCAGCGGTGGCAGGAGCCCTGACCCTGCAGCCTTTGGGCTCCTTCTTGAAGGGACTCTTGCGGTGGCTGCCTTCCTTCTTCAGCCAGGGTTCAGCACTCCGGGTGGGCCGGAGGGGGGCTATAGGGTGGCAAGGTAAGGGAAGCAGGCAGACTGTTTACACACATGCTGGAGCCAATGAGGAGCCACTGGGTGAGCTCATGCTCAGGCAGTCACAGTGGGGAGCAAAGCCAAGTGCAGTGCTTGGGACTCAGTTGGAGAGGCATGCCCAGAATCTTGCCCAGCACCAGGGAGACTGTCACCCAGAGGCTCTCCACATGGAGCCAGGCTCCCTTCCCCCCCACCCCCGGGCTTCCTTCCCCAGCTTCCCCTGGGTGCGGTGTTGCTGGACGCACTGACGCACTTGTCCTGGCTCCGAAGAAGCAGTGGCAGCTGCTGCCATTGGACAGTGAGCAGTTCACAGAGGGTTTCACTTTCAGGGTGCTCTCCGACGGTGGCAACTGCCAATGCTGCTTTGGAGCCGTGACAAGTGTGTTGGTGTGTCCAGCAACACCGCACCCAGGGGAAGCTGGGCAAGGAAGCCAGGGGGGTGGGAGCCCAACCCCATGTGGAGAGCTCCCGGGTGATGGCTGGGTGGGAGAACCGGTGGCTTCCCCCATTCTATGTTGCTCTAATCTCTCCCCACAGATCTGCCTCTAGCATGTGTTCCACACCAAGCCTGTGATGGATTGTTCAAATGAACTTCAGGTGGAAACTTACTCCCAAGTAAACCCTCAGGACAGCGCAAAAGCCCTTCTTGGCCAGTTGCAAGGCTCTAGCCCCCACAGGTGCAGAACCCGCAGTGCAAACTACTTTCCAGCCATGACTTTATAACTAGTTGCTTCCTCTTTGGACCTGTTTCTTCAGGAATAAGAACATAAGAACATAAGAGAAGCCAATGTTGAATCAGGCCAATGGCCCATCTAGTCCAACACTCTGTCACACAGCGGCCAAAATATACCAGGTGCCATCAGGAGGTCCAGCAGTGGGGCCAGGACACTAGAAGCCCTCCCACTGCTGCCCCCTCCAGCACCAAGAATAGAGTGCATCACCTGCCCCAGACTTAGAATTCCCATCTATACTCTGTGGCTAATAGCCACTGATGGACTTCTGCTCCATATGTTTATCTAATTCCCTCTTGAACCTGTCTATGCTTGTAGCTGCCACCACCTCCTGTGGCAGTGAATTCCACACCCAGTAAATTCCAGTGAATGGAAGGTTCTGTCATCGCCCCCCCAGCCCAGTAAGACACCCTTCCTTCCTGTATTTTCCCAGCTTTCGGGAGGCTGAGCCACTTTGATAGGGATCTTTGTCGTGGCTTGCTTTGCTCTCTTGCAAAAGCAGTTCCCTGGCAACTCAGCCATCCCCAGAAGAAACTGGGACTCACACCTGGTAATGTAATGACAGACAGTTGTAGTAGATACTGGCAGAGAAAGTTACAACTCCCCTCCCCCTACACCCCCTCTCCAAATAGTTGAAATGGGCCACAAAAGCTCATCCCATCCAATGTCATGGTTTGGCAACAGGTGGATTCTAAGTCTGTCCCTTGCTCTGTCTGGGAACTGAAGTCACAACAACTTCTCTTGACTCTTGCTAAGAGAAAAGTGTATCACCAACTCCTGTGGATGGAGCACATCTCCTCAGCTTCATTTCCTTGCACCAGCCCTTTGGGCACATGATTGTTAGCTCAGGGGTGTGAGAGCCTGGAGCCTGGAGATTTATGGGATGGAGCCTGAGCGGTGGGTGTTGCCTTCTGACACACTTCCGGTGATGTCAGGGGGTGTGGTATATGCAAATAAATTATGATAATAACTTATGCTAATGAGCTCCTGCTCTTCTTTTTCTATGAAATGACGTGTGTGTGTGTGTGTTTGTAAGCCTGGAAGTCATGGTGTCTTCTGGTGACCCCCCTAGGGGGGCTAGGCTGTTTCAGAGAGGTAGAAGGGAGTATAAACGCTATGTAGCCCTAAACTGCTCTAAGCTACATAGCGTTTATACTCCCTTGTACTGATTTGGCTGTGTTCCTGGTCTTTTTGTTTTAGAGAGGTGGCTTGATAACCTGCTTCTGCATCCTGGCTCTGGTATTCCTTGGAAGTCCCCCTTCCAAGTACTTGCCAGGGTCGGCCCTGCTTAGTTTTTGAAATCTGACAAGATTGGCCTGTCCAGGTCAGGGTGAAATACATTTTGTTTTGCTGCCGACAGCCAATAAAAAGAAATATGACATGGAAGGGCCAACCAATATGTTGTGCAGAAGATCTGTGATAAGCTTTCCCAGTGTTATGGTTTTTGCTTTAGAGAAGCTGGGAGGGCTCAAAACTTGATTGTAGCAGTGATGCTTGAAGGAGGGATGTCTTGCACTGTCTTCTCAATCTCATACATACTGTTAGGGCTGTGAGGAAAAATAAAGTGGAATAAAATAAAACATTTGAGGAGATCTACGCATAGATTACACAGGTAACATGTAGTTGGCTTTTAAGAAAGAATACATGGAAAATGCTGCATGCCTAACCTGCATCAGTGAATGTGTGTGTATGTATAGAGGGAGATTTGCAATAATAAGGAAGAAGGCATAGGTACTATAGTTTGAGGCATCATTCATTCCAACAGGAGCAAGAAATAAACCATGGGAACATAAAAGTATAACTGAATCCATATTTATTTATAGAACTTCTATGCTGCCTCTCCAGGAAACAGCACAAGGAGGCTTACAAAACAAAACATTAAAAAAAAATTCTTAACTGTATCCTTGTATGAAAAACCAACCAGACTATAAAAACATTGATAACTAAGCAGCTTAAATGAATACTAGTTAAGGTTAAAACACACTACTCAAATGGTGGTCAACCTCACAATTAAAAGCCTGTGTAAACAAAAACATTTTGACCTGGTGACTAAAAAAGTAATATAGGTGCCAAATCAGCCTCAAGGGTAAGGACATTGTGCAGGTGAGGTGCCACTACTCAAAAAGCCCTGTCTTTGATTGCCACTTGCCTCACCTTTGAAGGTGGGGACACAGAGAACAGGGGGCTCATGAGGCAGATGTTAATTGGTGGACTGGGAGGAGGCAGTCTTTCCAGAGACAGCCAAAATATTTTGGTGCCTTTGGAGAACTATGATTTTTTTTTTTTACTCCCCACCCCAATTTAGTAGAAACAAAAGTGAGAAGTCCAGAATACTTGCATAGCTACCCTCCTGAAACTATCTTGTTAAATCAAGGGTCTGACACCCTATAAGGCAGCTTCATGTTGATGAATCAGTTGTTGGAGCTTACTGACTGCAATGTACAGGCATATTATGGAGAGAGATTTAAAAGAAATACACATTGTTTTTTCAAGGACATAAATGATTAGGTAGCCACAGTCCCCAAATCGAGAACTTTGCTTGTTTGAGCTTTGACTCACAAAAGCTTATAACCTTGAAAACTAAATTGGTCCTTAGGCTGGACTCAGATTTTAATCTATCAATTCACTATAATCTACTCTGACTGGCAACAGCTCTCCAGGGTGTCATGCAGAGGTTTTTTACATTACCTATGACCTAATCCCTTTAAATGGAGCTATCTGGGATTAAATTTGGGAGCTTCTACATACAAAGATGTTCTACCACTAACTTTGGATTTGGATGTGAGGAAGGCATAAATACTGGTATGCAATGGTATTTAGGTCCCCTGGTACCATTTTGGGATTCAATTTTGGGTTTTTCCGGGATTCCAGAATTATTCAGGTTCCATTATTCCCTATGGGGGACTTTCTTCAGGGAGGCTGGAGTGGCTGCCTTTCAATAAAATGACACCAAAATTCCTGAGAATCTAGTGCTGCCTGTCCACTAAAGACCCTCCAAGCTTCAAGAGAATTGGGCCAAGTTCTTCAAGTCCCTGAACAAGGTGCCCTCGGCCATCATATGTGCAGAGCTGTGAAATGAGTGGGGGAAACAGCCCTGGAACTCCAGTCCCCCAAAAAGAAGGGGGAGAAGGAGCCAGCCAGGGTTTGGGGGGGATGGGGGACTTTGGGGGATGGGAGTAGTTTTTTTAACCAAATGATGCCAAAATTGCAGAGAGTGCTTTCTGTTCCTGTCCTCTAAAGGACAGAAACTGTCCACTAACTGTTCCTGTTCACTAAAGGTGTTCCCCCCCCCCATTTCAAGCAAATTGGACGAAGGGGTCCAATTTTACTTGCAGAGCTAAGACCTGGGAGGAGAAAAATGGCCCTACCCTCACAAAGGGGGAGGGAATGAGTCAGCCAGCCTCACAGGCTCTGCTGGGACCTATGCCTGGCTTGAAATGCCTGGGAGCCATGTTCTCTGGGCCAGACAATACTTGCCCAATTGAATCCTATTGGACAGGAGAAATGCCACTGCCTGGGAAATCTGGAGAATCAAGGATAAACAAGATGCCTGATGATGATGATGGTAAGCCCCCAAATTAAAAAAACTACAGTTTTTGGGGGAAGGGAGGGTTGTAACATCAAAGAATCCTAGATTTGTATAACTTTTTCAGGAAATCACAGTAACAACAATCGTCAATATTTTCAGCTCAGGAATTCCAAAATGTACAGCCTACGGCTAAGGCATGGCCTCATCCCAGATGCCTATCCACTGTTTGTATTATTTAGTTAATTTTATTTGGTCACATCTAATAGTATTGTTTTCTATTATGGAGCATTGGTTTAAGTTACGTGAACCATAATCTCTAGAAAAGGCACCATACTAGATTTAATAAAGAAAATACTAAATAATTTTTTCTGATATATAACATGAGATGCCAAATAGGTAAAATGACACCTAATTGTTACAGCAGCTTCTGTTGGAGACAGCAGATGCGTTAGAAGTTTTCATCAGCCAGAATGGGAACGTGGCTCTTTTTTCTTTTATGTGCATATAATCCTTTACAGAATTACAAGGAGGCCAGAAAGAGCATTAAATGAAAGGCAAATCATAATCAAAACACATTTAGCGTTACAGACACATACAATGGAACACACTTAAACTAGCAAAAAGCAACATGCTCTCTTACTGCTGAGGGCCGTATTTTCCATGCAGAAACTCTAGGCTAGAGTCAAGGGCAATTTCTTTCCCTACTGCTTGAGTTTGCAAAAAGTAGGATTTTACAGTTGGATGGTGCCTGAAAAGATGTGTCTTCTATAATACCTGAACCTAGGCTAACTCATCCATATTTACTTCCAACAAATTGGTTCCTCTAATGAAATAAACCAATCTATTATAAGACTAACACTTCAGTAGAAGCAGATATCACCATACTCCTACTCATCTTCTGGATATTGCCAGCCACTCTCTGAGCACAGAGAGTGCTCACTTCCTGCCTTGACAGTGTCCTCTAATAAAGATAGATCATCCCTCAATCATCACTTGGTGGCAGCTTGTGGGTGCATTCAGCCCACTATAAGGAGCAAAAGATATATCTGTAAACACAATGGTAGCTTACACACAAAGAGCACTGCTGATTGACTTCATCTTCTTGCACTTCAGCACCACCAGTATAGATGGCCAGAGTTTATACTGCAGTTTTGCTCAGCAGAGATCAGGCGATCTGAGCAGCCTTGAGACCCTAATAAAATGCTAGCCTAGTTCCCCTAGATCAATCTGCCTGCCCTCAGCTCACCAGCCCTAGCAACCATACCCTGCACATCTCATTATTGGTCTGAAGTAGAAGAATGACTATTTTTGTCTTTATCCTATCCATGTTTACATCGGAAGTAAATCCCATTGGTTTCAATGGGTTCTATTTTCTTGCAGGTGAGTACATATAAGACAGCAGACTTTCTCTCTTTGCATCTGATTTGGTTTTGGGTTTTTTTTCATTGGATGTGAGGTGGCCGAACTACAAACACATTAAGAACCAGTTGGAGGCGGAGGGCAGTTGCAGGAGTATGTACTGGCTTCACAAAAAGGCACCATGAGGTCTTCACTAGTTTTATCAGAGACCAAAAGATGAAATTACAAGTATAACTAGGGAGCAACAACAACTTACAAACAACCAGGTCTACAGCATAATTTTAATGGCAGCCACAAGCTAGAACTGTTAGGCCAGAGTTAGAATTGCCAACCTACCATGTTCAACCTGGAGTTCTTCCAGATTTATAACTGATTTCCAGGATACAGAGATCAGTTCTCCTGAAGAAAATGGAGGGTAGATTTTATGGCATCACATCCCTGCTAATTTCCTTCCCCAAATTCTGCCCTTCCCAGGCTACATCCCCAAATTTCCAGGAATTTCCCAACCTAAAGCTGGCAGCAGGAAATATGCCTTAAAAGTACAGTAACACTATTTGCAGAACTAACATCATGCCTCACTAGACATCTTGGGCAACTGTATGGTAAAACTATAGCAGTTCTGATGAATTCTAGAAGGGACTGATGTCACTTCCACAGGAAATACCAGCAATAACATCAGTCCTCTCTAGCAATTGCTGGAAATGCTATGATTGTACCATAGAGTTGTCTGCAATTCCTGTTACTTCCTAGTTTTTCCTGGAAGTAACATCACACCATCACCAACAGTTACTCCCATGTCTGTGTCCCCCCATCTCCCACTACTTCCATATGTGCGGATGGGTGGTTACATAGTTGTTTTGCTAACATGGTTGCCCCTCTTTCACTGCACCTTGTCATTTGGTTTATAATAATCAGATATGTTCTAATTAGAGCCCTGGTGCATATAAAAGTATGCAGAGGGCACAATTGGTAGAGGTATAATAATAATTAGTGGTATAGCACATGTCCCAGGTCCAATTCCTGGCACCTCTAGATGCAAAGGGTTTCTGATTAAAAAAGCTTTTTTTCCCTGCTTGAGACCTTGGAGAACAACTGCAAGTCAGACTAAACAGCCCTGAGAACCAGTAGCCTGACTGTTATATCTGGTATATTCTAAGCTGTTGGTTATGGTTTGTGCTAAGGTATCCTAACTCCCTCTATTATCATTGGCTGCATAATAAAGACTCCTACTGGTCCTGGAGCCATGCAGAATACCCTATCAGGAAGCTCCACTTAGGTCAGAACTGAGTAATGTTATGAATAAAAGCCTTGTTATTGATCATCATCTCCTGCCTGTCAATGCTTAAAACTGGCAACAAGGATGGGATCCCAGGCCTAACCAAACGGGGAAATCACTCTCCGCCTGCCCAAAACTGAAATCACTGAGGGCGCCTAGAGCGAAATCACTATGGGCATGGCATCCAAGGGCCGTATCAAACCATTCAACCCCAAGGTTGGGAACTGGGAATCCTACCTCGACCATTTTGAATGCTTCCTTATAGCAAACAGTATTGAAGGACATGAAGTCTGCCGCACCACTTTCTTGAGTACCTGCGGCCAGGCTGTATTCGACATTGCTCGGGACTTAGTAGCTCTGTCCAAATTATGATGCCCTCATGGCATCATAAAGGCACGGCTCAACAACTATTTCATGCCTAAGACATCTGCTGCCATACACCGATGTGCTTTCCACCAATGAAGTCAGAAAGAGGGCGAGTCTGTCCCTGAATACATCGCCATGCTGAGAAGGGCTACCAGTTCCCGAATTTAGATTCAATCCTGATGGATCATTTGCTCTGTAGCCTTAGAGATGACAGCATCAAGCGAGCGCTTCTTTTAAAAAAAAGAACTCACTTATGAATCAGCACTCGAAGAAGCGCTGAGAGTGGAGGCCACCAACATTTTTCTTCACGAACTGCGATTAAGTGCTCAGAATCACACGGTGTTCACCATGGCATTACCACAGACTCGTCTGATTCCCGAGACGACCAATCAGAATTGTCTGATGATGGAGTCCACAGAATGGGAGTCAACCAGAAGCTGTGCTGTTCTCAAAAAAGCCCATGAAGAGGAGTGTGTCCCAGTTGCGGTGGCGCGCATGCTCGTAGAGACTGTCAGTTCCGTGACGCTATTTGTCGTTCTTGTGGGAAGAAGGGCCACATTGCTAAAGTCTACCACTCATCGCAAGGTCATTCCACACCTGAAGTCTTCCATCGTCTGGAAAGATTTTCCAGTAAGTCTCACCACTCGCCTCGTTTTTCATCCTCTCGATCATTCAATCGACGGCTGAAATACAGTAATGAAGCAAGTGTCAGATGACTACACCAATCACCTATACATACACCGAGGTCTTCACACATATCCCAAGATCAAGGTTACTGTCTTCCTTGAAAGTTGCACTTGTCAGATGGAGGTCGATTCCGGTTCCGCACTGTCAATTGTCTCGTGGAACACTTTCCAACAATTCTGTCCTTGGTTTTCTGCATGCTGTCTCCAGACATGCAGTCTGCAACTTTTCGACTTCCAAAGGAACCAAGTTCCTGTCATCAGTATCGCCTCCATCCAAGTTAAGTACAAGAAATTCAATGGTCATCTTAATTTGTTCATCAGTGAAGGTTGCTGCACAAGTCTTATTGGTCTGGATTGGTTCGCTGCCCTTGGTATTGACATTATCGGCATCAAGCACATCAGTCAGTCGAGAGTAGCCAATTTTGTAGAAGAGTTCCCTGATGTCTTCGGTTCAGAACTCAGCTGTTACAAAGGTCCACCAGTTTCTTTTGATTTGAATCCTGCAGTCCAACCCATCCACTTCAAAACACAGCAAGTATCCTTCGCTCTCAAGCCATGCATCGATGAGCAAATCAACAAGCTGCTAGCTCAGGGCATACTGGAGCCCATTCCCAATGCCATATGGGAAATTCCGATCGTCACTCCAATCCAGATGGTTCAATTCGCTTGTGTGCAGATTACAAGTGCATCCTCAACAAGGCCCTGCAGCAGCATGCCTACCCGGTTCCTGTGGTGAGCCATCTACTAGCGTCTATCTCTGGGGGCTGGGTGTTTGCCAAAATCGATTTAGCCCAGGTGTACCAACAACTGCCTGTCAACTTAGGCACGGCCGAGGCTCAGACAATCGTGATGCATCATGGCGTTGCTTTTTCCACGAACTGATAGAGTGCCTTCTTAAGGACTTGACAGGTGACATACCCTATTTTGATGATGTACTGATAGCAGAAGCCTCAGAATTCATGTGCGAGAGGTGCTCCACCATCTACAGAAGGCTGGCCTTCGAGTAAAAAAGGAGAAGTGCGAATTCTTCATCCCCGCCGTCAAATTTTTGGGTTTTCTCCTGGACAAAGATGGCATCCATACTGCAGCAGAGAAAGTTGCCATGATCTGCAAAGTACCCCCACCGAAATCAAAATAGGAGCTGCAGTCCTTCTTAGGACTATCAGCTATCACTGAGCCTCTCCATCAACTCTTAGACAAAACAGCTCCATGGGCTTGGGGTCACAAGGAGCAAGCAGCGTTCCAAGCCGTCAAAGCTCTTCTGGTCTCCAACAGAGTCACCCACTATGACGAGAAGAAGCCACTCGTTTTGGCCTGCGATGCATCGCCCTATGGGTTCATGGCAGTCCTCAGCCACAGGCTGCCAACCGGCTGTGAGGCCCCCATAGCATTTTATTCAAGGACTCTATCTGCAGCGGAAAGAAATTATGCCCAGATAGACCAGGAGGCGTTGGCAATCATCGCAGCAGTGAAGAAATCTCACAATTTCATCTATGGCTGTGAATTCGACATCATCACCGACCACAAACGACTGCTCAGCATTTTCACAAAGGATCACCAAACACCACAAATCCTGTCACCTTGGATGATGCATTGAGCCATCCTCCTCTCCGCTTATGACTTCACCCTCATCTACAGGCCCGGAAAAGCCATCGGGCATGCCGATGCCCTCAGCCACCTGCCGCTACATGAACAGCATGGGGCCCAGATCCAGGAAACTCTCCTCATTGAAGAACTCCCTCAGCCTCCACTCACGGTTGCTGACATCGCTTTCTACACTGCCCAGGACCACACGCTCAGCCACATCTTCAAATACATGTGGAGGGGATGGCTGCCCGGGAAGCTTGAGGCTGAGTTCCAGCCGTTCCAGTCACACTCATCAGAACTGTCAGTAAGCAAGGGCTGCCTCCTGTACGGAAGCTGGGTCATGGTCCCTCCCCCACTAAGACAGCGAGTTTTAGATGCCCTACATGTGGGGCACCCCAGCATCGTGAAAATAAAGGTGATAGCAAGGAGCTAAGTTTGGTGGCCAGGACTTGACCAGCAAATCAGGCACTGGGTCTGAACGTGCCAGCCCTGTCAGGAGTCAAGGCCAGAAGCCCCCTTGGTCCCTGTTCATCTATGGGAAAAGTCATGGGGTCCATGGTCCCATATCCACATTGACTTTGCTGGCCCTTTCAGGGCAGAACACTCCTTCTGATCATTGATGCATACTTGAAATGCCTGGAGGTGTGTCCTGTCACTTCCATGACTACGACTGTTGTCACCTGCTGCCTGGATCACCTGTTCATCACATTTGGCCTACCAGACCTCCTTGTCTTGGACAACAGAGCTCAGTTCACCTCCGCTGAGTTCCAGAGGTTCGTGGAAGAGAGGGGCATCAGACACATCACCTCGGCTCCTTTCCATCCAGAGATGAATGGCCAGGCAGAGCATATTGTGATAATCATGAAGGACTCCCTCTGAAGGCTCAGCGAGGGGAACATCTTATCAAAGCTCATAGACTTTTTGTTCCACCAACACTCTACACCCCACTCAGCTACAGGAAAGAGCCCAGCAGAGCTCCTCATGGGCTGCCAGCTGTCTACCAGGTTGAGCCACATTCACCCAGATCTCGTGCTGGACACTAGTCATGACCCCATCACCTCTGGGAGCATGAAGACCTGCGCACTGGATGACACAGTCTATGCCTGAAACTACGGAGAAAGTCCACATTGGGTCCCAGCCATCATTCTCCATTCCACAGGGCCCCTCTCATACGAGGTGCGGGATGATGCAGGGCGAGTCTGCTGCCGCCACCTGGCTCAACTCAGATGGTGCTGGCCTGCTAGGGGTGAAACATTGCAATGCACCCCAGTTCCTGTTCCCTGTCTGGGAGATCTCCCACTGCAGAGCACTGTCAGTGCCCGGGAGATGCGTTCCTCTGAGGACCTGAGGCTGCCATCTCCAGCCCGGGAGGCTGATGATCAACTGGGAGAACTGCTTCCCATCAGAATGGCCAAGCCCGTTCATCCACCCTCGCCTGTTGTGCCTGCTCTTTGAAGGGAACTGTCTCCTGCTCAGGGCACTGTGGCATCCAGTCCGCTGGTCGAGCCAGCACCTTGACGAACAGACTCTGAACCCATTTAGGACTTTGCCGGAGCTGACAGGCCCCCAGATCACTTGGACTATGTCCGTTCCCAGGGGACCCCACATGCTGGGCATTCTCCGGGAGGTACACATAAGAACATAAGAGAAGCCAATGTTGAATCAGGCCAATGGCCCATCTAGTCCAACACTCTGTCACACAGCGGCCAAAATATATCAGGTGCCATCAGGAGGTCCAGCAGTGGGGCCAGGACACTAGAAGCCCTCCCACTGCTGCCCCCTCCAGCACCAAGAATAGACTGAGAGTTCCCATCTATACCCTGTGGCTAATAGCCACTGATGGACTTCTGCTCCATATGTTTATCTAATTCCCTCTTGAAACTGTCCATGCTTGCAGCTGCCACCACCTCCCGTGGCAGTGAATTCCATATGTTAATCACTCTTTGGGTGAAGAAGTATTTCCTTTTATCTGTTCTAACCCGACTGCTCAGCAATTTCATGGAGTGCCCACGAGTTCTTGTATTGTGAGAAAGGGAGAAAAGTACTTCTTTCTCAACCTGCTCAATCCCATTCATAATCTTATAAACCTCGATCATGTCACCTCTCAGCCGTCGTTTCTCCAAGCTAAAGAGCCCCAAGCATTTTAACCTTTCTTCATAGGGAAGGTGTTCCAACCCTTTTATCATTCTAGTTGCCCTTCTCTGCACTTTTTCCAATGCTATAATATCCTTTTTGAGATGTGGTGACCAGAACTGTACACAGTACTCCAAATGAGGTCGCACCAATGATTTATACAGGGGCATGATGATACTGGCTGATTTGTTATCAATTCCCTTCCTAATAATCCCCAGCATAGCGTTGGCCTTCTTTATTGCAGCTACACATTGTGTAGACATTTTCAGCGAGCTATCCACTACCACTCCAAGATCTCTCTCTTGGTCCGTCTCTGCCAGATCAGACCCCATCAACGTGTATTTATATTTAGGATTTTTGGCTCCAATGTGCATCACTTTGCACTTGGCCACATTGAACCCCATTTGCCACGTTGACGCCCACTCACCCATCCTCAACAGATCCCTTTGGAGTGCCTCACAACCACTACCACAACGGTCTGGCTGAACGAGACGTGCCCCTACCTACCTTAAGGACTATTTTATTTAAACCAAGGTGGGATGAGTGTTATGTCTGGGATATTCTAAGATGTTGGTTATAGTTTGCGCTAAGGTATCCTAACTCCCTCTGTTATGATTGGCTGCATAATAAAGACTCCTATTGGTCCTGAAGCCATGCAGAATACTCTATCAGGAAGCTCCACGTAGGTCCAATCAGAGCTCCTGATAATAGTTACATTGTATATAGTTCAGTCTTGGAACAGTATAAGTCTGGGTGCCACTCTTTAACAGAGCAGACCAGAGCTGAGTAACATTATGAATAAAAGCCTTGTTATTGATCATCGTCTCCTGTCTGTCTATACAAGGACACTTTGTATGTGCACACAGAAAGAGAAAACACCATTTCTCAAGAGGCAATTGGGATTAGAGGAAGTGCTTAATCCCCAGCCCCAAAATTTAGAATTGAAACCTGGAGGGGGGAGGTATGCCAGGAAAAGGTTAAGTATCCATTTGTTGCCTTCAGCTTGTTCCCTCCCAGTTGCCCACCTTTATTAGTAGCTCTTCCTCTTCACAAAAAGCCGTGGGGTTGCAGTTATTTGCATTTGCACATAACAGTACTTTGACCCTTATAGGAACACCCATTTCAACAATATGCAGACAGCAATGGAACAGGTGGGACAACTTAGTATCTCCCAATACCAAGATACTTGTATTACTTCTGTTTGTTCCCCTACTTACTGGTTTGAACTGCCTTAGAAAACCTTTATTAAAGCAACAGAGATATTGTAGGTCTGGGAACATTCGTCTATCTCCCTGTCTTTCATGCTCCACCTATTTCTTAAGCAGGATGATAACAAAAGTACTTTTGTTCACAATGGCAAAATGATTCTAACTTAATAGAATCTATTGTAGACTGCAAGGTTCAGGAAATGTCAAAGATGAGTTCTTCACTTAACCCCACCCCCCGCGAAGTGTGTAATGAATGTACAAAACCACACACACCCATCTTGCTTTTAAATTCACCAATGTACATAAAATAGAATGGAAAATTGCTGGGTTTATCACTTAGCATTTATAGTAAACATTGGCTCTATAGAGTAATCTCTAGGTCATTAAGACTGCACTCCTAAGGACATTTTCTTGGGAGTAAGCCCCACTGAATAACATGGGACTTTTTTTAGTAGCCCTGCTTAGAATTGCTCTTTAACAATGCAGTCTTAAACAGAGTTCCACCCTTATAAACCCATTCCCTTAGAAGGCGGAACTCTGTTTAGGATCATACTACAAATAGCTGTAGATGAACATAAGGTTGCCAACTGACTTGTTTTATACTGGGCAATTGAAGGTGATGATGGAGTACATGGCATCAGTCACCACTGTGCACATATGCAGTCTACCTGGTTTGTGGCCAGGGAGTACTTGGACAGTCATTAGCCCTGCATTTTCCTAGTCATAACTGTACTGTCCCCTGACTCTGACACTGCTTCCCGGCACTCATGGGTAAAGCTGGAAATTTTCCCTCCCATACTTCATGGCTACACCATGACTTGTGAGTGATTTAAAAAGTGATTGAATCAGCAGAGCACTTATGCAGCAAGGAGCTCAATTGGGCTATGTGAAAATATGCATGCGAGAATAGCCAGTTGTGCTGTAGTGCGTGGTTATTAAGAAATACAATGAACCAATTTGTGTAACACTGATAAAGAGATCAACAAAATATTGAACTGATGGTTGAAAAATCATGTTTCTGTTTGCAACCTGCAAAAACATGTAGCCAAAGCAGCAGGTGTTACAGCATCCCTAGAAACCACTGTGAAATGGTGCCTCCTAGTCCTAAATGAAATTAAGCAAACTCCAGAGGATGGCAGAAGACAGGAGGGCCTGCCATGATGTTGTCCATGGGGTCACAGACAGTCAGACTCGACTGTGCAACTGAACAACAACAACAAAAGTCCTAAACTTGAAAGGTGGTCCAGAATGTTTCTATTAGGGATGTGCATTCAGCTGTATCCAAGACTGTCCTGGCTCCAAGGTGCAGGGACTCGACCCTGCCCCCTTGGACATCCCCACAACTGCCCACTCATTGGCTCTGACTCCAGCAGCCCTACAGGAAGAAGAACCACAGCACAGAAGAAAATATGAGGAGGGCACAGGGGATGCCGCTGCCTCACCATGCCCGATCCAGGATTCACAGGCTCTGAGAGGATAGCGGCTGGCCCACGCCAACCCAACAGGGAAAGGACGGGGCCCACAGAGGTGTCCTGATAATGCCCAGCCCTCCATACTGAGCGGTGCAGTGCAAGAGTTGGCTCGGCCGCAGGCCCGGATGGCCAAGCAGCAGGACACGACCATGCCTGGGATGCAGGGGAAATGTCCTCGCATATCACGGGGGTGGAGCCAGAACCCGGGGAGGAACACTGGGGGAGACAGATGGGGCTGGGGATAAAGGGAGGTGGAACAGGAGGAGTTGGGGAGGAGTAGCTGGAGTGTAGGTGGTGAAGGATGCAAGACAGATGGAGCTGAACAAAGCAACCCCAAGGAGGGAAGAGCCAAGCCAACGCCCATGCTGACAGAGGGGCTCACAAGGTGCTGTTAACCCCGTCCCCTGTCCTTCTGAGGCTCCTCCTTGCCACCCCCTTTTCAAGGGGCTCTGATGCCAGAACCAACCCGTCCCTTTGTGGAAGCCCAGTTGCAACCATGGCCAGAGGAGACGACACCCCAGGGGCAGAGTCGGGGCTTGACAAAGCTGAAAAAATACCTGGAAAATATATTATAGATATTTTTAGTTTATTTTCTCAGCCGAATACAGATCAGCCATTCCCAGATAATCCTGAAAATATTCAGGATAAGAACATAAGAGGCCAATGGCCTATCCAGTCCAACAGTCTGTCACACAGTATACCAGGTGCCATCAGGAGGTCCACCAGTGGGGCCAGGACATTAGAACTCCTCCCACTGTTTCTTTCCCCCAGCACCAAGAATACAGAGCATCACTTGCCCCAGACCAAGAGTTCTTATCTATACCTTGTGGCTAATAGCCACTGATGGACCTCTGCTCCATATGTTTATCTAATTCCATCTTGAAGCCGTCCATGCTTGTAGCCACTGCCACCTCCTGTGGCAATGAATTCCACCTACTGATCACTCTTTGGGTGAAGAAGTACTTCCTTTTATCCATTCTAACCTGACTGCTCAGCAACTTCATTGAGTGCCCATGAGTTCTTGTATTGTGAGAAAGGGAGAAAAGTAATTATTTCTCTACCTGCTCTATCCCATGCATAATCTTGTAAACCTCAATCATGTCACCCCTCAGTCATCATTTCTCCACACTAAAGACCTTTTTCTAATGCTATAATATCCTTTTTGAGGTGTGGTGACCAGAACTGTACACAGTATTCCAAATGAGATGGCACCATCAATTTATACAGGAGCATTATGATATTGGCTGATGTGTTCTCAATTCCTTTCATAATAATCCCCAGCATAGTGTTGGCCTTTTTTATTGTAGTCACACACTGTCTAGATATTTTCAGTGAGTTATCTACTACAACTCCAAGTTCTCTCTCTTGGTCAGTCTCTGCCAGTTCAGACCCCATCAAAGTGTATTTATAGTTAGGATTTTTGCCCCAACATGCATCAATTTGCACTTGGCCACATTAAATCCCATTTGCCACGTTGATGCCCACTCACCCATCCTTGACAGATCCCTTTGGAGGGCCTCACAATCCTCCCTGGCTTTCACTACCCTGAACAATTTTGTGTCATCCACAAATTAACCATTTTACTGCTTACTCCCAATTCCAAATCATTAATGAACAAGTTAAAAAGCATCGGACCCAGAGCTTCCGGTTTTGGCGACTTGCAGGCAGGCACACTCCATCATAGCTCTGATGTGAGCAACCCACTAATCATGCCGATGGGGAAGGTTCCAAGTTGATCTTGGACCCTCTTGACTCCTTATAGGAAGGTCATTGCCTGGGGCACGAGAGATGCCTCTCCCAAGGCAGAAGCCAAGGGATTGAGGCTCCTTTTTGCCCCAGTAGGCCCCTGTGGCATGGAGCCAGCAATGGCACAAGAGGCATACACCAGCCAGAGCATGCAAGTGATCTGAATCAAATGATCCTCTCTACCTTCTAACAAGCACAAGTAAAAAGGTGGGTGAATATGCCCCAGCAAACAATCACCTAAACATTAGAAGTAAAGCCATCCCAAACAAGCGGAAGGGGGAGGGGAATGCCCAATCCCAAAAAGACTGAGTTTAAAGTAGAGACTGAGAGGGCAGCTGGAAGAGAGTGGAGAGTGGTTGAGAGTGGGGCAGAATAGCAAGAAAGTGACTTAAAACCAGAACAGAGACTTTTAATTTTTTTTCTCTAACTATAAACAATGACATAGGGCACGGAAAGAATGGCAGTGAAATCAAAACTTACAAAAAGAACTGCCAGCACATCTTCTCTGGCTACTAGATCAGAAGTAATCATAGACTTTCCCAAAATGATTGCTGCTGCTTTGCACCCTCTACTGGACCAGTTGACAAATCTCAATGAAAAGTCTGATACTTTGCAAAAGGAGCTCAAAGAAACCTCATCAAAAACAGAGAAGATAGATAAGGAGCTGAAAAAGTTGATCTTAAGTCCAAAGAGTTTGGACAAAGACTGGAGGTGGTAGAAAGTGAAAAAGTATCTGGGAGCCAGCAATTACTACATCTTCAAGTGGAGAAATCCGCATATGTCCTGAGATTTCAAGATATTCCAGAACAGAAAGGAGAGAACCTGAAAGAAATTTTAAGCGAAGAGATAGCTCCCGTGGTAGGCTTATCAGTGGAAGTTCTACAAAACGATATTGATTAGATATACCGTACTTATCCAGATTTTTTTATATATATAAAATAAGCTACCTGGGGAAGTGTATGGGAAATTCACAAAAAGGTCTACAAGAGACAGAATCTTGAAAGCAACAAATGGAATTATCTTGAAAATTAAAGGAGAGCAAATTAAAGTCTTAAAAGACATTATATTTGAAATTTGGAAAAGAAAAAGACAATACAGAGACTATGTTTTTGCAAAAAAATAACACCACATACAGATGGATTGTACTGGAGGAGCTTATCTTCAAAAAAGAAAAGATTGACTCTGTTTTGAAAGCAAAAAAGTACAGAGCAGATATAATCCCCCTTTTAAAACCCTTCACATTTATGTGGTTCTCCTTGCAGAAATCTACTTTCCTTACTGGGAACACAAGGAGACTAGGGCCCTGGCTTTCTAGCCCTTCCTGGACTTCTTACAGAGCTGCTAGTCTAAGAGTACCTAGGCTAAAAGCCACAAGCCAAGAGCCCTTCAGCTCATGCCTCTGATGAGGTACAACCTTAAATAGAAGCCTCACCCAGCAGAGGGTGGGGCCAACAGCTATTCAAATTACACCCAGGCTATCCAATTACAGTCAAACAGTCACCCTTTCTCAAGCAGCCAGGACTCTGCAACAACTTAAAACTCACCCACACACTCCCAGACACAGTCCTCCCACACAGTACCCTCACCTAAATCACCTCAGCTGAAAACAAATAAAGAACACTCACCCCTCTAGCAGCTCTGTCTCCTGCTGCTTCTCAGAGCTCAGCTGGGTCATGCCAGATGTGGCTATCTGAATGCCAGATAGCCACAGTTAAAGGACATTTAAAGGGCTCTCAGTCCCTTAAAACATCTTCAGAGTTCACTTGCAGCTTGTGAAAGTGTTTAAAGGGACCACAATCCATTGGAAACAATGGAGGATAGGAGCATCTTATTTGGAGGCCCATAGAATTGGACCACCTGATCCAATCCTTTTGAAACTTTGGAGTTCTTTTAAGGAAAGGAACCAGTAGCTATGCTAAAAATGTGGTGCCTCTACCTCAAAACCAGGGTCCCCAGCCCCCCCCCCAATACACCCAGATTAATTTCCTATTATACCTATGGGGACCATTGGCTATAATGCTCTCCATAGGGTATAATGGAGCTGAAAAAATTCGGGATTCCTGAAAAGTCCTAAATCTGAATACCATACCAATATTGGGATTCAATAATATCAGGAAAAGCAATATTTTTCAGGTCCAATACACCCAAACCTGGAAAATCCCAATTTTTTGTTTATTTTTGCACCACTTAGTTACCATCATTGGTGGTATCAAAAGCCACTGACAGGTCCAGGAAAATCAACAGGATTGCATTCCCTCCATCCATCTCCCACCTCAGACGATCTACCAGGGTGACCAAGGCTGTTTCATTCCTATAGCCAGGCCTGAAACCAGACTCCCACTCTCAAGGAGGCATTTACTGTCTCCTGGACCTAGACCACCAAGCCCCCACACATGTAATCAACCAGAAGGGGCAAGGTTCATTCATACAGGTGGGAAGTCTTTGACTTCAAAGAATCCCATCCACACCCTTAGACTGAATAAGGTGTGAACATAGGCAGATCATGAGAGGGAGGGCAGGAAGGGTTGCATCAGTGCTTAGTTCTTATGGCCCAGGGACCTGCTGACCAGCACTTTGTTTGTTGTTTGTTTGTTTGTTTGTTTGTTTGTTTGTTTGTTTAATTCAATTTGTATCCTGCCCTTCCTGCCAAAGTGGGCTCAGGGCAGCTTACAATAAAAGTTAAAATACAATAAAACATAAATTCAGTGCATACAAAAAGACATCATAAAATTCATATACATTGCAAGAAAAAGTCACAAATAAATACAGTTAAAGTGCTAGTGGTGGTAACTATAGGCCATGAAGTAACAAATCTAACAGAATGTATGGCCAGAAGATGTTACTGTTGACATCACAGGCAGTTACTGTTGTCATAAAGGGCCTTATCACAGTTCAGTGTTGTTAGTA
Organism: Gekko gecko; assembly: GCA_029375565.1. Taxonomy (NCBI): domain Eukaryota; kingdom Metazoa; phylum Chordata; class Lepidosauria; order Squamata; family Gekkonidae; genus Gekko; species Gekko gecko. The sequence goes on along the minus strand of JAPDNY010000001.1, from coordinate 70,783,195 downwards.
GTGGCTCCTAATCAGCCTGGTGGAAGAGCCCTGCGGAACTTTGGGGACAGGAAGCAATTTTTCTCCAGGACAGTTTGGCCGGAGATCATGGAGAGGATTTTTTTTTTTTTTTGCCATCTTCTGGGCATAGAACAATAGTCACTGGGGGGTGGGAGGTATGTGAATTTCCTGCATTGTGCAGGGGTTGGACTAGATGACCCTGGAGGTCCTATGAAAGGTATCCCATACAATTGGACCAGCCAACACCATGACACCATCTTATCCTATTATTGCTAACGTAGAGTCCAAGTTGGTACAAATCTGAGAGATTTTATCTGCAAAGTGTCAAGCAAACTGTTTACAACAGGCTGCCAAGCAGTCCATGTCCTCCTGCAGACCAGATCCCAGTAGGCCCTTGACCAGTCTTGACTTTCAATTCATACTATTAATCAGAGAGAGAGAGAGAGAAAGCACACCTCTAGCTGTCTGTGGAGCTATGGATATTGCTAGGCAGGCCAGGTCTCCTGCTATAACTTACAACTGTTCCCTGACAGGCTGGAAGGAGAAAAATGGGGGGGGGGATTGGGAGTGCACCATCATCACACCAGCATATATCACTTCTTCCCAAAAAAAACAGAATTATGGCATTATATCAGGTTCTCCCTACCACCACCACCACTATTGTACATGACTTATAAGTAGCTTTTTCCTTTTGAATGGGACCCAATCCCCTGTTCTTGACTGAATTCTCAGTCAAGTTTCACTATATATCAACATCACTGAGGGCAAATGAAGTTAATTCTGATGCCTGTTCAGACACCAGAATGCAGAGACTCAGAACATAATGATTTCGGGGGGGGGATCTCCACTTGTTCCATGAAATGTCTTCAGAAGAGGGGTGTGAATTAACTACTGGGTGATTTCCCATTAAAGCTGCCGCGGGGTCGCGCCGCCGTTTGCCCCGAGATTTTTAGTCAATTTCACACCGAAGCCGCGGGGCTGCATTTTGACCCACGGCTCGCTCGATTTCCCCGCAGTTTCGTAATCCTCAAAAAACAGGATTATGAAACTGCGGGGGAATCGGCGAAGCCGCGGGTCAAAATGCAGCCCCGCGGCTTCGAGTGTGAAATTGACTAAAAATCTCGGGCAAACGGCGGCGCAACCCCGCGGCAGCTTTAGTGGGAAATCACCCTACTGTCTAACAAAGAAAAGAGGGAAGCTAGTATGTTGTTTAGATTTTCCTCCCTTATTCATCAGCCCCCAATATACTAGCAGCAAGGTTTTTCTTTCACCTATTTGCATATGTTATAAAAGACACTACAAAGACAATATCAGTGGTGTACTCTGACAGACTACAGGAGTTGGCAGATGTTTTGCTAATTAAAAAAATTCAGGTAATGAAACTGCACCAAAGGTAGACAAAGATGCAGAACTAGCACACATATGCACCTACGCTGTTAGCCAAGCAGCACCTGCTTGCTAATTGTTTTAAAGCTGCTGTCAAAGTAAAGTCAAAGTCTGGAAAGCAAAATAGGAGTGTGTGGCTTCTTTCCTGTATGGATTGAGGATTCAGAGAGTTTTCTTGAGGAGCCACTGAGGAATCATGAGGGGAAGGGAACTATTTATTTATTTATAAAAATCATACCCTGAATTCTCCAAAATCTGCCTGACAGCTAATTTATGTAGTGGTTAAGAGCCGGTCTGGTGAAGTGATTAAGAGCGGCGGACTCTAATCTGGAGAACCAGGTTTGATTTCCCACTTCTCCACATGCAGCCAGCTGGGTGACCTTGGGTCAGTCACAGTTCTCTCAGAGCTGTTCTCTCAGAACTCTTTCAGCCCCACCGACCTCACAGGATGTTTGTTGTGGGGAGAGGAAGGGAAGAAGACTGTAAGCCAATCTGAGACTCCGAGTGTGTAAAGTACTGGGTTTGACACATGGAGGAGTACTTCACACAACAAGCAGGCAAAATGGCCCTGCAAGGCCAACTATATACACCCGGTACCCCTACAGTCCCATTGGAGGGTTTGAATTTCCCGCCACGGTTCTATTGGTTGGTACAGGGTGGACTGGGAGCCTACCATTATATTGTTCTCAGGAGCCAAGCTCTGACCTGTGACCATGGGCCCCTGCTGGCAGCCCACGTACATAACACCCCTCCCCCCATAGTTCCAACTTTACCTATGGTACATAGTCCTTTAAGTAAGTGGGGGGTCTGCACTCTCTCAGAGAATGCTGGGGGGCTGGTTTGGGGGTGGCAATCACTGCCTCTGGTTGACTAGCTGGGCCTCGAGCCGTGGGTGGCTGAAGCGGCAGTGGAGGTACCTCCGGCTTGGGCAGTGCTGGCAGTGGTATGGCTGGGGGGTCTCTTCTGTGCTTGGGGGTCAGGTAGTACTCTGGCCTCCGGGATGTGGGTCCCTTGCTCTGTGGCCGGTGGAAGTGGTGCTCCTGCCTCTGGAAGTTGCCACTATGATTAGTTTCCGCCGGAGCTTCACATCACTAAGACACCAAGCAAGCTGAGTGAGGATGTTTTCCTCCACTTTGGTGAAGGTGCATTCCATTGTGTGCTGTTGCAGAGTGGCCATGAAAGCTGCGGCTGTCTCTCCTGGCTTTTGGATGCACCCTTGGATGTCCATCCGTTTGGCCAGGAACGTAGGCTTGAGCGTGAGGTAGCGGGTCAGGGCCTCTATGATCTCCTCATAGGTACACTCGAGGCTCGCCCTCAGTGCAAGGAGGCTTTTGGTGAGCTGGATTGTGTTCACCCCGCACATGCTGATGAGGAGGGCCCGTCTCAGTGATCTTGTGGAACGCAAGGTAGCACGTGAGCTGATCTGTCCACGAATCCCATAGCTCTGGGCGAGCGGGGTCAAAAGTCTCAAGGTGTCCTGGAGTGTTGGTGGTCAAGACTCGAACGTGATGCAGGGAGTGATGACTGGGAGAGCCAGGCAGTGGTGGCACGGTGGCTTCCTCGATGGTGGTGCTCAATGCTGTGCTGGAAGTTGAGTCAGGCCTGCTCAGTCGTATCCCGCCTTCATCACCACTGTAAAGTACTAGGTTCGATGCATGGAGGACTCAGCCTACGACATGTGGTCTGATGCGTTTATTGAGTACTTCACACAAAATGCATGCAAAATGGCCCTGCAAGGCCAACTATATACACCCGAACCCGGTACCCCTACAGTCCCATTGGAAGGTTTGAATTTCCCACCACAGTTCTCTTTGTTGGTACAGGGTGGACTGGGAGCCTACTATTCTATTGTTCTCAGAAGCCAAACCCTGACCTGTGACCGCGGGCCCCTGGTGGTGGCCTGCATACATAAACGGCAGGATATAAATCCAACTCTCCTCCTTCTTCTTCTTCTAATATAACATTAACTAGGAATAAGGCCCATTGTGAAAATAAATACAACGAGCTCTAGAAAGAGGCTCTGGGAGAGTGCCCCGGCCTTGGGCACTCAGTGTCAATTTGCTGCGGCAACCTCAGCAGGGTATAATGACACAGAGTCCACCATTTTCTCCAGGGGAACTGATCTCTGCCATCTGAAGAGCAGTTGTAATTCTGCATGATCTCCATCCCTCCCCTGGAGACTGGTATAAATGGTTCCTCATGAGTGGGGAGCGGTGGCACAGAGGATTTATCCTCTGGTTACAGTAACATCTGAACTTAACAGAATTTCTGTCAGTTCTAGCCCACACTGGTGTGAGCTACCAGCCTTGTCCCCAGCTCGCCGTCCACCCAGAGGTTCGAAAGCTTCGGCGAGTAGATAAAATAGGTACCACTCCTTAGAGAGGGTGGGCACACTAAACCCCCCCGGTGGAGGGAGGTGTTAGCCAGTGAAATGGAATGTCCAGCTCGGAAGCCTGAAAGATGTCTTCGGCATTAGAAGCCTGCGATGGGTCGATCCGGCCAGGCGATGGCAGTGTGGCGCTGAGACTTGAAGCAGTCCTGGAAAAACGCTGATATCATCAAGCCAAGCCAAATGCCATCTGGTACATGTCTGAGTCTACAGTTGAACAAAATCCCCATCGGCTGCAAACGTATGCGATTTAAAGATTTATATGTTGTCCTCCCTTACCCCTATGAATCATTGTTAGTCCCATGTTAATGAGTAACTGTACATTGCTCAGAGCCAGCAGCTCTGCAGGATTGAGTGATTAATAAAATCGAAATAAAAAATCAGAATGGCTGGCTTGGAGGGTGGAGTCTATGGCAATGTACCTGTCTGAGGTCCCACCCCTCCTCAAACCTCACCCTCCCCAGGCTCCACCCCTCAAATCTCCAGGAATTTCCCAACCTGAAGTTGGCAACTCTATCTCCCTCCCAGGCAACTGTCAACATACTGTTAAGTATAAATTTATCCCCAGAAATATTTTTACTAAATATGATTCCTGGTAGCCTTAAACAGAAAGAAAAGTACTTGTTGGTCTATATTATGACGACTGCCAGAATACTTTTAGCTAAATATTGGAAACAAGATGAGCTCCCCACCAAGGGAGAAGTGATTTACAAATTATTGGAGATGGCTGAAATGGACAAGCTAAGCTTGGCTTTACAGGGCAAAAGTGATGATGTCTTCTATGCGAGATGGGCACGTGTCTATAATTGGGTGAACATGATGTGAAAATTTAGACATATTATTGTAAAGTTAAAAATGGAGGAATGTTTGTTGTAACTTGGAAAAATAATAAATAAACTTCACATAAACCATACTGTTATCAGCACCCTTGCTTCAACTTTCCATCTCCTCCCCCTCCCTCCTAGAGAGCAGTTGTAATTCTGAGTGATCTCCAGCCCCCACCTGGAGATTGGCAACAATGGTTCCCCATGAGGGAATGGCTGGCTTGGAGGGTGGAGTCTATGGCATTGTAGCTGTCTGAAATCCCACTCCTCCTCAAACCTCACCCTCTCCAGACTCCATCCCTCAAATCTCTAGGAATTTCCCACCTGGAGTTGGCAACCCTATCAAGACTGGCCCCAATGAGTGCTCTCCCAAAGGCCAAAATAGGTGTGGAAAGGGCCTTTTACTGACAGAACCTGGTTGCCTAGCAACAGGCACTGAGGAGAAAGTACAGTTGGCAGCTCTGATTAGGGAAATAACTGGAGATTTGGGGGGTGGATTCTGTGGAGGGCAACATTGGGGTGGGATGCAAGGACTCAGCAGGGGATAATGTCATAGGGTCTACCCTCCAAAGCAGCCATTTTCTCCAGGGGAACTGATCTCTGTCATCCGGAGATCAATTGTAACAGCAGGAGATTTCCAGGTCCCACCTGGAGATTGGTAACCCTAGGGGAAAGTCAGCCGCACAGCAGGGGGTTGAAGAGAATGGTTTGATGATCACTGGCCCACCTCATTAGCCAGCCAGTCATGGTGGAGCCAAAAAGGAGAGAGAGACGTTTTAAGTTTATTCTGACAGGAAAGTGGCCAAGCTGGCAATGGGCAGGGGAGGGGCTTATGCTGAAAGTCCTTTTTTTTTTTACTCACAGAAGCAAGCTTGGTTGCCTACCAACAGCTACTGAGGAGACAGTTAGTCACAGTTAGTCCCACACAGGAGCCAAGATACGTGTCTTCCTCAGGAGAGAGTCCAGCTTTCCAGGAGCCGCAGCTCGTTTCCTCTAAGCCAGACCCCCCCTGGCACTGCCGCTGCTGAAGGAAGGTGGAGGAGCCTTTGAAAGGCCCTGGGCAGCCTTCTCTGAGGTGCAGCCTGCTGAGCTATCACCCTGACGAAGCACCAGCCTTACAGCCGAGGGAGAGGGGCTGCAAGGGGCAGCAAAGGTGAGTGCTTCCCCTGCTTGCTGCCACTCGCTAGGTTGGCCTCCTTCTCCCCCATGGAGGGGTTGCCACTGTCTCAGCGGAGCGTCCATCCCCTTTGCTGGCTCCCTGCTGATTGAGGGCGAGATGCTGCCTGACGGCTCTGTGGGGAGGGCCAAGGCAACTGTTAAGTATGAGACTCAACAAAGGATTCAGCTTCAAGTGATTTCAGCTTCATTAAACAGCAACTGTAAGTCAGGAACACACAACAACAAGGGGAGCACAGCTCCTTCTTTTAAACTCTCCCGGGCTGTCAAAGCCACACCCATTACAAGTTAAAGACCAATCAGAATACAGGGATAAAGGCCAATCAGGACCGTTCCCTCTTTGCAACAATATCACTCAGTGATTGGGTAATTACACAGGTTTCGCAGAAACCGACCAATAGCAATGCGACATCTGAAGAGCCACATTCAGACTCAAACTTAACATGTGAATAGATAGGAGCTATTCACATTCAATACATAACAAATTCCTCCTCCCTAAGATGGAGCATTACCCTGCCAAACATAATCTTTCGGGGGGGGGGCACCTCAGCTTCGGTTCGACCGGCGCAGCGGTCTCTGCTTCGTTGGACTTGGAGCGGCACACTCTTCAGGAGCCCTGGTAACCTCTCTCGCAGGAGAGACAGGGGGAACACAAACAGGGATCACAGGCTCTGGAGTTGGGGTCTGCCCAGACTCCGAGTCCCCTTCTGCAGCACTCACCTCCTCAGTGGGAGGCCCCTCCTGCTCGGGGACCAGCTCAGGTTCAGGCACTGATTCAGCGCTGGAGTCTGCCCAACGCTCCCTGAGCTGGTCTATGTGGCGGCAAATCACCCGTATGCTGGGAAGCCGGACCACATACAGCCTGGATCCTGCAACTTTGGTGACTACGGCCAGTAGCCGCCGATGACCTTCCCCATAGTTCCGGGCAAAGACCTTGTCCCCACACTGGAACACTCTTCCCTGTGCTGGTTCCTCAGACCGTTGCTTGGACTGGTCCAAGTCAGGGTGCAAACGGTCGAGGAGGGTAGATAACTTATGGCCCATCAAGAGTTCAGCTGGGCTCCGCCCCGTTGCCGAACACGGGGTGATGTGTTGCCTCAGAAGGAAAGAGGCCAGCTTCAGATTCCAGTCCCTGCACATCAGGCGCCCAAGTGATTCTTTTGTCATCCGAACCATACGTTCGGCCTGTCTGTTAGAGGCTGGATGGAACAGGGCCGACATTACATGGTGTACAAGATTGTCAGCCAGGAACCCCTCAAATTCTGCTGAAACGAACTGTGGCCCGTTATCGGAGATGACACAGTCCGGCAGCCCGTACATGGAAAACAGCTTGCGCAGGACATGAATCACAGCCCCAGAATTTGTTGATCTCGTATTTACAACCTCCAACCATTTGGAGTAAGAGTCTACATATATGAAAAACATTTGCCCATGGTACGGGCCCGCAAAATCAATATGGAGGCGGGACCATGGCCTCCTTGACTTTTCCCAGGGCTGGACAGGAGCATGAGGTGGTTCTGGCCGGGACTGTTGGCAGGACATGCAGTTCCGAACCCAAACCTCAATGTCCACATCAATGTTTGGCCACCACACGTACCCTCTGGCAAGGACCTTCATGTGAACCATTCCTGGATGGCTCGCATGCAAGGCCTCCAGGACTCTTTCCCTTAGCTTAGAGGGAATTACAACTCTACTTCCCCAAAGTAGACAACCCTTAGTCACAGATAATTCATTTTGGCGGGAAACAAACGGTTTGAAATCTGCCTCCACTTTCCCGGCCGGCCACCCCCTCCACACCCAATTGAGAACTCAGACAATTAAAGGGTCCTTTGCTGACGGCAATGTCTGTGGAGGTGACCGGTGCCTCCAGGAGCTCATCCAGCGCCAAAACGTCCAGTTCTGGCTCCTCATCAGAGTCAGTTAGTGGTGCGGGGCAGCAGCTAAGGGCGTCTGCGTGCCCAATAGCCTTCCTCGGATGGTGCTCCAGCTCGAAATCGTATGCCGACAGAAAAACTGCCCACCTTAGCATCCGGGGCAATAGAATGTTCGGTGTCGGCCGGTCTGGCGAGAAGATGCCCAGGAGAGGTTTGTGATCAGTCACAAGGAGGAACCGCCACCCATAAACAAAGTCATGGAATTTCTTTATTCCTGCGATTAGGGTGAGGCCGTCCTTGTCAATCTGGGCATAGTTCTTTTCTGCCTTAGTGAGGGATCGGGAATAAAATGTGATCGGTGCCTCAGATCCGTCCGGCATCAGGTGGCTGAGAACGGCACCCACCCCATAAGGAGATGCGTCAGCTGCAAGCACCAGTAGTTTGCTTTCATCGAAGTGCGTCAGGACTGCACTCGATGACAAAAGTTCCTTCACTGAAGTGAATGCACGCCTCTGCCGCTCACCCCACTCCCATTTAGCATTCTTTTGGAGCAAAGTGTGCAGAGGTTCAGCGACCAATGCCTTGTGTGGCAGAAAGGCACCATAGAAGTTGAGTATTCCCAAAAAGGACTGGAGGTCTTTCTTGGACTGGGGTGGAGGCGCGTTTTGGATTGCCGCCACTTTGTCGGGTGTGGGGTGGACCCCGTCTGCATCTATGAGGAACCCCAAGAACTCAACTCTTTTTACCCCGACAACACTTTTCGAACGCTTAACCCGCAGCCCAGCATTTTTAAAACGACTCAACACTGCTCTTAAGTGAGTCATCAGTTCACAATCATCTGTGCCCGCAATTAAAACATTGTCGAAATAGGGCACGACACCGGGTAGCCCATGCAGGAGCCCCTCCATTAGCCCTTGAAAAATGCCCAAGGCGACATTTACTCCAAATTGTAATCGTTTTACCCTGAAAGCCCCTTTATGGGTAACGATTGTTTGGGCTTCAGCAGTTGCGGCAACTTCTGGTAAGCTTGAGCCAGGTCAAGCTTGGCAAAGACTTTTCCCCCTCCCAGTGACGCCAGTATGTGGCTGATTACCGGCACCAGATAGGAATGCTGCTGCAGAGCTTTGTTAACTGTACATTTGTAGTCTGTGCATATTCGTATAGACCCGTCAGCCTTGACAGGCGTCACAATTGGAGTCTCCCACTTCCCGTAGGGTACCGGTTCAAGAACACCCTGACTGACCAATTTATCTAACTCTGACTCAATTTTTGCTTTGAGCGCGAGCGGGACCTTCCTATACTTCAGTTGTATCGGATGAACTGAAGGGTCCAAATCAAAAGAAACTGGGGGGGCGGTGTACGTGCCGAGCCCCTCACCAAACACTTCAGGAAACTCACTATACAATGAGTCCTGTTTATTTACACAAATTTTGTTGATACCAGTGATAGCGATCCCCAATACCTCAAACCAGTTGAGGCCCAACAGGCTAACCCGCTCACCCTCTGCCACCAGGAGAGACAGCTCAGCCTTACAGTCTTTGAACTCAACATGGAAGGTTGCCTTTCCCGCCAACGGACTGTGCCATCCCTGGAAGTCGGTCAAGCGGGTCGACACTGGTGCCAGACGGTGGTGGCTTCGCCTCGGGAACAAGCGTTGCCACGTCTCTGTAGAGATGACGGTGATGAACGATCCGGAGTCCACCTCCATGACGCAGGGAACGCCGTCCAGATGAACCGTCACGTAGATTTTCCTGTTGGGCTTGCCTCTGGTGGCCAGGATCGTTGATGGGCGGCAGCAGGAGTCGGTCTGATGACAGCCAGATGCCTTGTCGTTGTTTCGAACATGAACCCTGGGGTCTGCACGTTGTGAAGATGGTGGAGATCTTTTGGTGGCACGACAGAGTCGGGCCAGATGACCCCGCTTGCCACAGGAGCGGCAGATCAGCTCCTTGGCCCAACAGAGGTCTCTGTCATGCTTGCCTCCGCAGCCGGTACAGGAACGCGCTACTGGAGTCTTCGGTCTGGTCTGCGGTGGGTGTGTCTCCCTGGTTCTGCATACGCTGTCAGCCTCGCCGTCAGACTCACTGGTGGACTGCTGGTGGACCACAGGCTCTTTACTTGCTGGTGGCAGTCGTCATCGCACCTCTCGGGTCGATTTGTCGGCAGCCTCAGTGGCGACGGCCTCAGCGTAGGCCACAGTATATGTAAGCTCGGAATGGGCAAACAGGCGCTGCTGGAGGCGCTCGTCCTGAAGGCTGCACACCAGTCGGTCGAGGAGGGCCTCTTCCAGGTCGGTGAAACCGCAAGGCCAGGCCACCTTCCGCAAGGCAGTGACGAATTCGGCTATCGATTCAGCCGGGCCCTGGCACCGCCTGTAAAAAGCGTGCCTGCAGGCTATCTTTGATGGCTGCGGCGCAAAATGGCCCTTGAGCTTTGCCGTGATATCAGCCCATATAGCTGTGCTAAGCTCGGTGGGCGCAACTAGGGACCGAGAGATGTCGAAGATGGCCTTGCCACAGGAGCTCAGTAGCGTCGCCTTCTTCCTCGCCTCATCCGTGATCTGGTTTGCCTGGAGGTGAAACTCAAACCATGCCAGGTAAGAGTCCCAGTCCTCCGTCGCCGGGTCGAACACCTCGAACACCAGATTTACAGCCATCTGGGCTGACGGTGCTGCCACTACTGCTCGTGGAGCCTCAGCCGACTCGACCGGGTGTGTGTCCTCGTCCGCCATTGCTGTCTCGGTTCAGCAGGGCTGCCTACCCGCTCTAGTATCCCATCCTCGTCGCCAATTGTTAAGTATGAGACTCAACAAAGGATTCAGCTTCAAGTGATTTCAGCTTCATTAAACAGCAACTGTAAGTCAGGAACACACAACAACAAGGGGAGCACAGCTCCTTCTTTTAAACTCTCCTGGGCTGTCAAAGCCACACCCATTACAAGTTAAAGACCAATCAGAATACAGGGATAAAGGCCAATCAGGAACGTTCCCTCTTTGCAACAATATCACTCAGTGATTGGATAATTACACAGGTTTCGCAGAAACCAACCAATAGCAATGCGACATCTGAAGAGCCACATTCAGACTCAAGTTTAACATGTGAATAGATAGGAGCGATTCACATTCAGTACATAACAGCAACGCAGCGAGGCAATGCAGCCAGTGGACTGGCAGACCTTCAGAGTGGCAGCTGAGGGAGCCAAAGGCTGCAGGAGCATGTGGACCATTCACATCAAAACAGAATTATTATATATAGAGATAATACATTTAACATTTTAAAAAAGCAATTGAAAGAAATAAAAACATCAGCAATGAACAGATGAAGCTGCCTTATACTGAATCAAGGTCACTATTGCCTACTCAGACTGGCAGCAGTTCTTCAAGGTCTCAGGAAGAAGTCTTTCACATCATCCTGGTCCTTTAACTGGAGATGCCAGGAATTGAACCTAGAACCTTCTGCATGTCAAGCAGATACTCTACCACTGAGCCATGGCCCCTCCCTGTAATAATTCCTCTGCAGCATTTTAAAACTAGTAAACCCAGGAGTATATAGTCAGCATAAAAACAGAGGACCACCATAATCAGCATGGAGATGACCGTGAATAAAAGCTGCCACAGTTATTTTTGTTCTGTGTTTTCACAGGCACAATTCAGACCTAACATGAAATCACAGTTTATATGAATTTACTTAGGCTGGTGCAATTGTCTAAACATGTTCCACAATTGTGGTTTAATTGAACTAATTATAGTTCATGTAATTGTCTGAATGCAGGCCACTTCACCAATGATGGTTAGTTAGAGCCACCCATCAAGACGGAATCTGAAGGTGGTTTATTAACCACAGTTAGTCTTAGAAATAATGTAGACTGATTTAATCCTAGTTCAACACTGGTTTATTCTCTGTCAATACCCATTCACACAACAGAAGGAAGGCAATGAAAACAGCATTTATCAAGTCAAACTGGGGTGTGAGTGATTGTCTTTGTGCCCAATACTGGTTTTATAAAGAAGAAGAAGAGATTGGATTTATACCCCATCCTTCACTACCCAAAGGAGTCTCAGAGAGGCTTACAAACTCCTTTGCCTTCCCCCCACACACACCAGCACCCTGTGAGGTAGGTGGGGCTGAGAGAGCTCTGACAGAAACTGCTCTTTTTTCAAGAACAGCAGTGCCAGAACTATGGCTTGCCCAAGGTCATCCAGCAGGTACAAGTGGAGGAGTGGGAAATCAAACCCAGTTCTCCCAGATTAGAGCCCGCGCACTTAACCGCTACACCAAACAAACCAAAATTAAAATAAACCATGGTTTCGCATTATATGTTGTTGAAGGCTTTCACGGCCAGAGTTCATTAGCTGTTGTAGATTTTCCGGGTTGTCTGGCCATGGTCTTGGCATTGTAGGACCTGACGTTTCACCAGTAGCTGTGACTGGCATCCTCAGAGATATAACAGAAAGATGGAGTACTCTCTGTGTCAAGGTGAGAAGAAAAATGGTAGGCAGGTAATTTATATCTACTCAGGAAGGAGGGGTAGGGCTGAGTCATTATCATGTAGGAGTTCCCTGGGCTGTGAAACATGCTAATGGAGGAGCTTTCTTGAGGAAGTTCTTTTGTATATGGATTGGCTGTTTCCTGAGGACATTCTTTTGCATATGGATTGTTTCCTGAGGAGGTTTCCTGTTTCCTGAGGAGGTTCTTTCACATGTGGATTGGCTGTTAAAATTCTAATCTTATCTGTAGTGCTATTGTCAGATGTAGAGCCTTTTGTGTTTTTCAGGACAGGAAATCATGCCCTATTTATTTTTAAACTCTCTTCTTTCCTGTTGAAATTGTGTTTATGTTTATGAAGCCATACCATTTATGAAATTGTATGTTTATGTTTATGAAGCTAAATTGTGCTATACCTCTGAGGATGCCAGTTACAGCTACTGGTGAAACGTCAGGTCCTACAATGCCAAGACCATGGCCAGACAACGCAGAAAATCTACAACAGCTAGTTTTGCATTATGTCTGGAGTGAAGCACAATTCCGATAGAGAAGCCTCATTTCTGACAGGTTTTCCATTGGTTCCTTTCCAAACTTGCTTGGAAGCACACCTGGAAACACCTGGGGAAAAGCAGGTAAGAAAGCTACAAGTATAGGAAAAGCTTACTCAGCTTTGCATCCTGTGTGGGCTGCTTCCACACAGGTGCAGACTATTAATGAGGAGTGTGATGGAAACACAGGTAAAGTACAGAGTGGGCACTTTGATCCCTGACATTTCTGTCTGAAAATTGTGGCTATGTTCACTACACTTTAATGCAAGGAGTAGTGAAGGATGATAGGGAAATGGCTGAGAAGCTGAATGCATTTTTTGCCTCTGTCTTCACTGTGGAAGAGGAGAAGTGTTTGCCCACTCCAGAAGCACTGATTTCGGGAGGGGGTTTGAAAGACCTGAATCAGATTGCGGTGACAAGAGAGGAAGTCCTCCGACTGATGGACAATTTAAAAACTAATAAATCACCAGGCCCGGATGGCATTCATCCGAGAGTTCTGAAAGAACTCAAATGTGAACTTGTGGATCTCCTGACAAAAATATGTAATCTTTCTTTAAAATCTGCCTCCATTCCTGATGACTGGAAGGTAGCTAATGTCACTCCCATCTTTAAAAAGGGCTTCAGGGGAGATCCAGGAAATTACAGGCCAGTCAGTCTGACATCGATACCGGGTAAGTTGGTGGAAACTGTTATTAAGGAAAGAATTAGTAGGCACATTGATGAACAAAAACTATTGAGGCAGACTCAGCATGGGTTCTGTAAGGGAAGATCTTGTCTCACTAACCTGTTAGTGTTTTTTGAGGGAGTGAACAAACATGTGGACAAGGGGGACCCAATAGATATTATTTACCTTGACTTCCGGAAAGCTTTTGATACAGTTCCTCATCAAAGGCTCCTAAGTAAGCTCAATAGTCATGGGATAAAAGGACAAGTCCTCTTGTGGATCAAAAACTGGCTTATAAATAGGAAACAGAGAGTGAGTATAAATGGGAAACTTTCTCAGTGGAGGGTGGTAAGCAGTGGGGTACCACAGGGATCAGTACTCGGTCCCATGCTTTTTAACTTGTTTATTAACGATTTGGAATTGGGAGTAAGCAGTGATGTGGCTAAATTTGCAGATGACACGAAGTTGTTCAGGGTGGTGAAAACCAGGGAGGATTGTGAGGCACTCCAAAGGGATCTGTTGAGGATGGGTGAGTGGGCGTCAACGTGGCAAATGGGGTTCAATGTGGCCAAGTGCAAAGTGATGCACATTGGAGCCAAAAATCCTAAATATAAATACACGTTGATGGGGTCTGATCTGGCAGAGACGGACCAAGAGAGAGATCTTGGAGTCGTAGTGGATAACTCGCTGAAAATGTCTACACAATGTGTAGCTGCAATAAAGAAGGCCAACGCTATGCTGGGGATTATTAGGAAGGGAATTGATAACAAATCAGCCAGTATCATCATGCCCCTGTATAAATCATTGGTGCGACCTCATTTGGAATACTGTGTACAGTTCTGGTCACCACATCTCAAAAAGGATATTATAGCATTGGAAAAAGTGCAGAGAAGGGCAACTAGAATGATAAAAGGGTTGGAACACCTTCCCTATGAAGAAAGGTTAAAATGCTTGGGGCTCTTTAGCTTGGAGAAACGACGGCTGAGGGGTGACATGATCGAGGTTTATAAGATTATGAATGGGATTGAGCAGGTTGAGAAAGAAGTACTTTTCTCCCTTTCTCACAATACAAGAACTCGTGGGCACTCTATGAAATTGCTGAGCAGTCGGGTTAGAACAGATAAAAGGAAATACTTCTTCACCCAAAGAGTGATTAACATATGGAATTCACTGCCACAGGAGGTCGTGGCAGCTGCAAGCATGGACAGTTTCAAGAGGAAATTAGATAAACATATGGAGCAGAAGTCCACCAGTGGCTATTAGCCACAGGGTATAGAATGAGAACTCTCAGTCTGGGGCAGGTGATGCACTCTATTCTTGGTGCTGGAGGGGGCAGCAGTGGGAGGGCTTCTGGTGCCCTGGCCCCACTGCTGGACCTCCTGATGGCACCTGGTATATTTTGGCCGCTGTGTGACAGAGTGTTGGACTAGATGGGCCATTGGCCTGATTCAACATTGGCTTCTCTTATGTTCTTATGTTCTTATGTTAAGTTAGCGAACAACTGTATTCCTCAGGAATGGTAACTGGTAGAAGTGAGGGTAGGCTAGGATAAAGTAGAGTTGGTTCCAATCCCCATTTTGCTCTGAATTTCACTGGATTACCTTGGGCCAGTCACACATGCTCAGTTTAACCTACCTCACAGGAGGAGACAATGGGGAAGGAAGAGCAATGTATGGTCACTAAGCTTTTTGGAGGAAGTGTGGAATTTAAAAATGTACTTAATAAGGCAGGATCTCAGCTGTTGCAACTGCTATTCCTACAGCCTGCTTTTGCTGCAGTGCATTTTCCCAAGCATATCCAGAAATATTCCCAGAAGTCACTAGCAATAAATAAAAATGAGAGTCCTTTGTTATGTATTCTTCTAAAGCATTTGGAGGCAGGGCACTGTATTTGATAGACTGTTGATCTAACCTGCGAAAGCTTTCCACCATCCAAAATAAGAGGTGACAGTAGATGATACTTTTAGGTAGTTCTTATTTTTACCAGAGTCCTAATGCGGCTTCTGCATTCAAGATGCTTGAAATAATTCTGGGCAAACTATGTTAATCTCTTCTCACACAGAACAAAAGACATCTCTTGGCATTTTTTTAGAAAACATTGGGACAATGGGCACAGCAGAGAGAAGGCCTTGCCACAGCAGCCTTTTCACAAGTGCTCACAGCTTCATCGACCATCAGAAGGGTTTGAACCTAAGCAATTAGAACAAGGTGTCAGGGACACAAGAAGCTCTTCAGGGGAACACAAAAGCAGCACAAATTGTTGCCTGCCAGCATCATAAACCTTCAACCTAGGGGTACAGTCACAACTGAGTCAGTAGGGTAGGGTTTTTTTAAAAAAAAATGTCCATGCCAGCCATTATGTAGCCACCTCAGATTATCCCCACACACACAGCTTTCATATCTTCTTCCCTGTGGCTTTTCCTTCTGTCTCTAAGTTCTTTTTTATGCTCTTGTATCTGGGCTCCCCCCCCCCCGGTTATAGTTCCAGGTTCCTTTTGTTTCACAGCATTTCTTCTTCCATAGCATTCTCTTCCGTCTCTGTATGAACTCAGTGGAGGTTTTTTCCCCTATTTTCTTCTTCCAAATCACGTTTCCTGAGTTTGTATTATCTTTTCCTCTGTCCTTTATCTTCTTTTCCATCTCACCATCCCACCCCGTATTTCATGTGTTTGTTTTACTCTCAGCATCTACTATCTGGTAGTTTTCACTTGACTTCTCCCTCTGTGGTTGAAGTTCTTAATGGAGCTGGTCCCATGCTAAAGTTTGCATGGTTAAGGCACTGACTTGAATTGAGAAAAGAGCAGACAGGTGAGTAATTCCAGTATGTTGATTTCCAAGGATGTCAGTCTCAGAAAGCAGAATCTTGCATTGGATATAAATTCCTGGCTTACACCATGCATGATATGTTCCATAGAAGAAGCAGCAGCAGGTTTGATAGCATAGGACTAGACCTAAAATATTTATCTGGACTGTAGCTAAAGTATAATGATTCCTTAGTAGCAGTACTGTAGAAAGGGGGTAACAGAATTGCCAGGCACGCAATGAGCATCTATTATTTTACATTTTGGAAGCAAAAGTTACATATTCATAGTTGTAGATAAGTATTCCTATTGGAACCTCAATGTGGTGAATAGTTCTGTACATCCATGGATTAAAAAAAAGAAGTGGGGACCTGTTGCATGTATTGTTGTACAGTTATATCAAATCTGAAAGTGAAGAAAGGTGCAAAATAGATCTGAAATAGCAAGCTGGTCAGGTGGTTGAATGGGGAATGTCACAGAGCACCTAACACAATGATCAATAGCAAGCCACTGGACTCTATGAATGGCAGTCGAGTATTCAGCATATTAGAAAGTCAACTATTTGAAGGGGACCTCTGTTGAACTCTGCTGTGTACAACAGTATAGCTATTGACCCAATGGGCATGAGTTGGATCCAAAATAACATGAGAATTAACCATTCCAAAAATCCTACATTTGTATCTGTTTACATATATGAGTAGATCCACATTCCCTTTTACACAGTGGGAAGGGTACTTCTGTTTATGCAAGAATGGGATGACCCTGAACAAATTCCCCTTCTTACGGCAGATCCCCATATTGCACCCCAGGCTGTTCCCCAAATATCCCAGATCTCCAGGAACTCATTTTCAGGGCATGTAAGAAGCTGCAGCAGAAAGACAGAGGTATGAAAAAAACATTCTGCAAGCAGAGCTCTGGTTATGATCTTTTCAGTCTGAGTCCATATTGCCATTTTGAGACAAATTTTCACACAAACAGTGGCTTTGAGATATTTATTTGTTTATGTTGCTTTATTCCCCAATGGAGACCCGAAGCAACTAACAGTACAAAAACACAGTGTAAACAAAGAAACAAGAAAAGAAGAAAAGAGTTTCCAAGAGAAGGGCATGTCTTTCTCAGCAGATTGTCCTTTCAGTTCCAGGCTACAACCCTCAGGCTTGTGGATGGATGGAAGAGAAGGAAGCAGGAAATGAGGAGATGTTATAGAGGCTTTCAAGAATAGGAAAGAGGAAATAGTGGGGGAGAGGTAATGAGATGCCCCTGCAAGGTTCCAGGTTGTCAATATACCTAATTTGCAATGTGGCCCCATGTTACTTAAATCCAGAGCCTGGAACCATGAACAGACAAAGCACAACTTTCTATATACCTGATAAGAGACCCAGATTTACAGAAAAATTGGAAAACCGAAGAAAATGGAGGTTAAAAAACCGTCAAATAACAGAAGCAGCACATGTACCAAAAAAAAGATGTCATCTGTAGTGACCATTGTGAGGGTTGCTAGGCGATTACAACAGTATAGCCAGCCTTCAAGTCTTTGTTTCTGTATATAAAAGGCAAGGGGCAGGGGCCTTTGCAGGCCTGTTTTGGTCTTTGAGGGAGGACTCAGTTTGGTGTAAGGAGGGAGGGAGAGAGATGAGGGAGGGAGGAGCCAGTTTGGTGTAGTGGTTAAGTGCATGGACTCTAATCTGGGAGAACTGGGCTTGATTCCCCACTCGCAGCTGCCGGATGGCCTTGGACAACCCATAACTCTGTCAGAGCTCTTCTTGAAAGAGCAGGTCTTAAAAGAGCTCTTTCAGCCCCGCCTACCTCACAGGGTGTCTGTTGTAGGGAAGGGAAGGGAAAGTAGTTTGTAAACTACTCTGAATGAAGGGCAGGGCATAAATCCAATCTCCTCTTCTCTTCTTCTTCTTCTCATTGGGGACAGGATCAACAATAGCTACTATTCATCAGCAGCCACCACAGAAGACGATGTGGTGTAATTGTTCAAGTTTCATACTAGTATCATACTAGGGTTCACGTTCAAATCCTTACTCTGCCATGGAAGCCCACTTGGTGACCTTGGGCCAGTCACATACTTCCTCCCTAACTACCTCACACAGTAGTTGTCAGGATAAAATGGATGAAAGGAGAATGATATAAACTGCTTTGAGTCCCTGTTGGGCAGAAAGGCAGGATAGAAATGAAGTAAACAAATAACAAATATAACTGAATGGAGGGCACATAAAATGTTGGTTGGTGAGTTGTGGGGGGAGAAAATGAGACAAGGAAATGTGAAGGTGTGGGGGCTGCCAGGAGGAGGGAAAGAAGAAATAGTGTGGGGAGGAAGCTAAACAGGAAAATGAGTTGCATCTGACTTGCAGGTTCCCCTCCACACAACTAGGTCTGGCCAGTGCTGTGCAACTGAGCCTGGCTCACACCACAAACCTAGGCCCAGCTGGCAGCAGCTGATAACACCATACAAACCTGGACTTGGCCTAGCTTCGCCACAGCCACTGCACGATAGGGCCCAGCCCAGGAACTGACACTGCAGATCTGGGAGCCAGCACCACACAGGGTTGTTGTTTTTTTTTTTCAGGAAAAGCTGCTGGGGTAGGGAAGGAAGCAAAGCTGAAATGGGGGGATACCAAGAAAAACTGGCTGGTGGGAAGAAGAGAAGGAAGCAGGAAAAGGGGAGGATGTTATGGGGAGTTTCAGGGAAGGGAAAGAGGAAATAGTGGAGGAGGGGGAAATGAAACACTTCCCACAAGTCCTTTTGGGTCCACCACATGTTCTTTTATAATTACCATCAGCATTTTCTTAGAAACTAAAATAAATAAGAGGCAAACAGTCTTGTTTAAAGATTTAGTCTAATTCAGAACAAACTAAAGTCCTGAATGCAAAACCTTTGGCTTCCATTTTATCATCCTACCCACTGAAGAACACTGTTTCAAACTATTGCTAACTGCTGCCAATTAGTGTAAGCCTTACATTGCAAAGGATTTCTGCTCGTTTGCATAAAACCAACTGGCTGTGTGTAATGGGAAATTAACTAGGAAGCTGTTTTGTTTATTCTGTTTGTTTTAATTATTTCAGACTGTAGTGTTTGTAAATGTGATTGACACTAAACCTCTACTTAGGTAGGTTTTGAATAAACGTATGAACATTAATGGTCATGATAAGCATACAAAGCAGGGGAGGTTGTGTATCTTACAGGATTTCTCTTTTGCTACAATATTGAATAGATTGCTTACTGCTGTAACTACAAATTCTATATTAGTAAAATAGACTGACTCATGGCAGTGTCTAGGAAATTCTATTTGGGTACCTTTCTTAAGAACAGTTTTCTTTTTCATCCACTTTTCCTACCATGCCATCTAAAATGCATATTTATTTTCTCTCTTCTCCTTATCCAACATACTAGATTCCCAAACTTAGAACAATTAACTGTCTCTCTAATACCACATCCATAAAAAAATACACTCTAAAATCAACAAATTGAACTAGTGAGCTGAAAACCCTTCCTCAACTCTTCTTAAAGACATGCAAATCCAATAAGTGATACAGGTAATAAGTGGCAAGGTCATCCAGGGCTGATACTGTGAATTTATTTATTTATTTATTTATTTATTTATTTATTTATTATTTTCAATTTATATCCCGCCTTGCCGGAATGACCTTTGCCTGAGACCCTGGAGAGTGGCAGTTAGTCTTAGTAGACAGTACTGATCTTAACAGACCAAGGGTCTAATTCAGTATAAGGAAGCTTTATATGTTCATTGAATTCCCATTGAAAAACAATGCTTACCTATCATGTTAGTAGGGAAAAGACACATCACTGTAGCCAAGTATGTTGTCTAGAGTTTTTTGATACCAATACTGGTTGAAAAGCTGGCAAAATATTTTGAGGCTGGAAGCAGATGGAAGCAGGTTGCAGCGAATAGAGATGCCTTTCCTGATCTTCTGATTTTCTGAAGGGCTTATTTTGTAAGCTAGAAATAGGACAGCTTGGGCATCCATCACTGAAATGTATATGAAGATTTAGAGAGATTGATGCAGAAGGAAAGGACAAGCGCATTAACAAATCTATCTGTCCCAAAGTCAGGGGTACTGTTAACCAAGAAGTACATTACAGTGATTTCATCAAAATGTTCTGTTATTTATTTAACTTTTCCATTTTCATTTTTATTTGGGGAAGATAATTGCCTGCGATAAGCTGTCTTTGCAGAAGGCTGGACGCGTGGAAGAAACGCAGCTGTTATGCTGGGATATGTACTTTCAGTCGTAGCATTAGAGCTTGTAATGGCCAGCTTCTATTTGCATATTGAAACAATCTCAATTAAAGTCTTTTATCAGATGACTTCAAAGAAAGAATCTCTCAAAGCACAGGGTTTTTTTCTTTCTTTCTGTGAACTAAAGGCTATTAGGGTTCTGATATGTTTATCTCCATTTGTCTAGATGATCATTTTAATACTGATTTTATAAGTAATAAAACATACATTTATTCCCTTGAGCTTCTACATTTCAATATTATAATTCTATATATAACATTCAACACAGTTGGGAAGGACAAAAAATTAGCTTAAAAAGACAGAATACTATGATACAGTTGATTTCTACCACATTATTTATTAGGTTTTGATGCCACCCACTTCCATAGGTACAGGGTGTGTAACAAGTAAATCAAATTAGAAGAAGAGATTGGATTTATATCCCACCCTTCACTACCCAAAGGAGTCTCAGAGCGGCTTACAAACTTCTTTCCCTTACCCTCCCCACAACAGACACCCTGTGAGGTAGGTAGGGCTGAGAGAGCTCTGACAGAAACTGCTCTTTTTCAAGAACAGCTGTGCCAGAACTATAGCTTGCCCAAGCAGGTACAAGTGGAGGAGTGGGGAATCAAACCCAGTTCTCCCAGATTAGAGCCCACGCACTTAACCACTACACCAAACTTAAATAAACCTAACTCCAAAACACCCTTGTACCAGAAGATCACTATACTGTGACACCAGAAAAAGAAAGTATTCCAATTATTCCAGTGTAGCAGTACTCTTGCATAGAGGGGCTAGCAGAACTGAGTCATTAAGGGAGGAAATTGGAAGGTGTTGGGTCTTCTTGGTAAGCGAGAAAAGAAATTACCTCAAACTGTATGTCCACTCAGGGATTTGGTCCAGTTATTGCAAAGTCTGTAGGGACTGGTGGTATGTAAAGCTTGCAAAAGATGTCATGTAAGTTAGACACTACAGTCAATACAGTGATCCAGATTACTGTATCACCATCTGCTTCCTCTCCAACCCTACACAGAGGTTTGTCTTAGAACCCCTATGTAATAATTAGGGCTTGATGAAGACAACCTTTTCCATTAATTTTTTGTTTCTGTATGTAATCATTGTGAATGGCTTTGGTCTGCTCACTTTTGTTGTTGGGATACATTACTGTTTGCAATTAATAAACAATTTATACAGAAATTATGCATCATGTATAGTTTCACTATATATATAATGTATAGGGATGCTATAAATTCACAATGATTGTGTTCAACAGTCACTGTGTTTGAAGGTGTCAAACAAATGTGAGTAAATCTGATCTATTCCATTCATGCTGAACAAATATCTACCTAACTGGTTTGCATTAGGTTTTTGCAATACTGTGCATGCATGAAGACACTGTAAATTTAAACTGAGCATGCACAAAAATGCGGCAGATTCAGTAACCATTAACATTGCTAAGGATTGCTGTGATGGACTGTGCTTCAAAAGTTCATAAGTGGTGCATAAACATGTAACAGACTCCGAAGGATTAATGCTTCACAGAGCCAGAGAGCTGTTCAAACCGATTTCATTGGATAGCATTAGTTGAGGGAAAAAAGAACTGGGAATTGACTGTTGAAGACATGATAGTTTAGCACTGATGGAGAACTGGGAAAGTGGCAAGGAGGTGTCAGGCTCAATAGCAAGTAGATCCAGGCATTCTTCAAGTAAAGAGATGCTTTATTGGAATACAGTGCTGTTACCCACAGTAATACTGCTATTGTCAGGAATGGAGGCATGAGCCGTTCAGACATTGATATAGTATGATGCAAAGCCAAACTAGCAAATGAACTTTTAGCACACGCGTGGGAAACTCCCGGCGGGAGGATTACTTAATAGTCGGGAGTACCATCCCCACCACCACCTAGTCATGTAGGACTGGAAAATTCCCCAGACTGAGGAATGATCCAAAGCCTATTCTTCAAGGCCGCCGTGATAAGACGAGGCGGCAGGAAAGTATGCTCCCACGTTGCAGCTGGCATCTTCTACGCAAGCGCAAAAGCGAAAGGCAAGAAAGTAAGCACAGAACAATGAACACAGTGTAAATAATAATACAGAGCCTCTGACATTCTGGCCCCCTTAAAATCCCCCCATGCCTCAAGAGGGAACGTAGGCTGGCCCTCCCGGTTTTGTCGGGAACTTTTGATGGAATCGACTGATGAGATAGGGTGCCCTGATGTCAGTGACTTTCACCCATTCCCTGTGCTGGGGACCAAAGTGAACCCATTCCACTAAATAGTGAAGCTGGCCTCGTATCAGTTTAGAGTCCAGGATGTCAACAAGTTCATAATGTTCACTGTCATTCACAATCAGGGGGCGGCACCGGTTGTTCAGGATGCCACTTTTTCGGGGGGTGTCCCGGTTTCAGGAGGCTGAAATGAAAGATGGGATGAATGTGTTTAAGGGTTTGGGGCAACTCCAATTCCACAGTCACATCATTGATACATCTGGTGATCTTAAAAGACCAATGTACTTCCAAGCCAGTTTCCTGGAGGGCTGGAGAAGGCGCAGGTTCTTTGTAGACAGATACACATATTTCTCAGGCTGAAGATCCCAACCCACCACCCTTTTCTTGTCAGCCTGTGCTTTGTAGGCAGCCTTCGCAGCCTCTAGTGCCTCACAAATGAGCGGCCAGGAGGCACTGAGTTTCTTGCACCAGCCTCCCCGCCATTCCCTGCGACTGTGTGAGAAATGGTAAAGGGGGGCTGTCATATCCCAGAGCGGCTTTGAAAGGGGAAACTCAGGTTGATGAATGCCAGGAGTTATTGTAGGCAAACTCGGCTAAGGGGAGAAGATCGACCCAATTGTCTTGTTGTTAATTAGTGAAACAGCGTAAGTATTGCTCAAGGGTCTGATTAACCCGTTCAGTCTGATCATCAGTCTCTGGATGGTAAGCACTGCTTAGGGCGTGTTCAATGCCCATTAAGGACATTAATTCTGTCCATAGTTTCGAAACGAATTGCGTGCCACGGTCGGATATTATTTTAGCTGG
The DNA here is from genome assembly GCA_029375565.1 of Gekko gecko. Classification (NCBI taxonomy): domain Eukaryota; kingdom Metazoa; phylum Chordata; class Lepidosauria; order Squamata; family Gekkonidae; genus Gekko; species Gekko gecko. The sequence goes on along the minus strand of JAPDNY010000001.1, from coordinate 70,759,772 downwards.
CAACATATGTAATCTCACAATATGGTGGAGGAATGCTTTTGCCAACAATTTGGCTGTTGGTAATCCCTGGAATGGGATGAAGTGGGCTTGTTTGGAGAACAGATCTACCACCACCCAAATCACCATCATGTTTTTACTTGGGGGCAAGTCAGTAATGAAGTCCATAGAAATGACTTCCCACGGTCTATGGGGGTTGGCAAGGGCTGCAAAAGTCCTGGGTTTCCCCCCTCGGTTTGCATAGGCTGCAAATGGGGCAGGAATGCACAAAGGTGGACAGGTCTTTTCTCATCTGGGGCCACCAAAAACCCCGTTGTAGTAAGTGCAGCAATTTGACATAGCCAAAATGTCCAGCCAGCTTTGCGCCATGGACTGATTGTAACACCTCCTGCCCATGGCCTCAGGTACAAATAACTTTTCTCCTTTGTACCAGCAATCTTTTGCATGGTGCTCCAGGGACCCTTGGGACTGCAGCGCCTGTGTCTCCGGTTCAGTTATAGCTTTAGCAAAGTGCTCTTCCCATGGGGCCCCTTGGCACGGCGGAGACAGGTGGGCCTGGCTTTGTTTTCGAGTCACTACCACGCCGCTTAACTGAGAGGGGGTAAAAAAGGACTCATGGATCTCTACCCATTTGCTGTCATGCTGGGGCAGGCATGAAAAAGCATCAGCCAGGGGGTTGGACCACCCTGGAAAATGGTGAAGGGTAAATTGGAATTTAGAGAAAAATTCAGCCCATCGGAATTGCTTAGCGTTAAGGTTCCGTGGTTTGCGTAACACCTCCAGGTTTTTATGGTCTGTCCAGACTTCAAATGGGGCTCGGGCCCCTTCTAGCTAATGCCGCCATGTGGCCAGGGCTAAGTGGATCGAGGCCCACACGGGCCAGAACCTCTCGGTGTCATTAAATTTACGTGAAACATAGGCTAGGGGATGTAGTTGCCCATCGAGACCCTCTTGCAAAATTCCCCCCCCCCATGGCGGTGTCAGAGGCATCAACTTGCACCATGAATTTTTTTGTTTCATCGGGGTGTGCCAGAACAGGTTCAGTGGTGAATAGTCATTTTAGCTGATCAAATGCCTCCTGACACTTAGGGGTCCAGTCCAGTTTTGCCCCAGGTTGGAGGGGCCCCACCCCTTTCCCTTTTGTCTTTAGGAAGTCCGTGAGCGGCAGGCTTACTTGGGCAAAGTGAGGCAAAAATTGGCGGTAGAAGTTCGCAAACCCGATGAAACTTTGGAGTTGTTTCCGGGTTCTTGGGGGCTCCCAATTTAACACATCTTGGACTTTCTGGGGATCCATCTCCAGACCCTTGGGGGATATACGGTAGCCCAAAAAGTCAATGTGGGTCTGATGGAACTCACATTTGGAAAGCTTGACAAACAGTTTGTGTTCCAAGAGTTTTGTGAGTACTTGTCTCATCAACTGGACATGAGATTCCAAATCAGGGGAGTACAGCAAGATATCATCCAAGTAAACAACCACACCCTTAAACAAGTAGGGGTGTAATACCTCATTGATCAAGTTCATAAATACTCCCGGAGCCCCCTGGAGCCCAAATGGCATCACACGGTATCCGAACTGTCCCAAGGGAGTGTTGAACGCCATCTTGAATTCATCCCCCTGCCTGATGCGCACCCGAAAATAAGCATCCCGCAAATCTAGCTTTGAGAAGATTTTGCCCTGGGCTATCTCTGCAAGGAGGTCTTTTTTTTTTTTTGTAAATACAATTTATTATTGGATATATCACAAGTTCATACAATTTAAGCATACCAATACATACCCATTTTTCTTTTTTCCCTTTCTCCCCCCACATCAGGCTTCCAGCACTGCTCCAACCCCATTAATATCTCTCTTATTCCATTACAATTACTTCTAAACTTATTTTCTCTTACTAACGGTAACAATACAAAAGTCTAATTCTCTTTCCATTTCTTCTTAATAACTGTCAAAACAAATCAAACCACTTTTAATGTCCCAATTTTTCAACAAATATTTTTGAAAGTCTTTCCAATCTTTAAAAAAGTTTCATCTTCTTCGTTGTTTAACTTTCTTGTTAACTTGTCCATTTCCGCCAAAAACAACGTTTTTTTAATCCATTCCCATGTTTCAGGTACTTTATCTTGTTTCCAACATTGAGCAAAAGTCAGTCTTGCTGCTGTAGTCAAGTACCATAATAGTGTTCTCTTGGCTACATTTATTTCTTCCATTTTAAGACCTAACAATAACATCTGTGGGTCTTTCTTAAAAGTACAATTCAAAAATTTTTGTATCTCATTGTGGATCTCTGTCCAATACTTTACTGCTTTATCACATGTCCACCACATATGGTAAAAAGACCCTTCATGTTTCTTACATTTCCAACATTTGTTAGACATACTTTCATTTATGATAGCAATTTTTTTGGGCGTCATATACCATCTGTACATCATTTTATAACAATTCTCTTTAACATTTACACAAGTTGAAATTTTCATTGACTTTTTCCACAAGTATTCCCAAGATGTCATTAATATCTCTGTATTAACATTTACAGCCCATTTTATCATTTGCTCTTTTACAACTTCATCCTCAGTATACCATTTCAATAGAACCTTATACAGTTTAGAAATCATTTTTTTTTCCTTTCTCAAGCCATACAGTTTCAATTTCAATATTCTTTTCTCTAAAACCATATTCTCTTTTATCGGTCTTAAATAAATCATAAATCTGTCTATACTCCAACCAATCATATTCAAATTCAACATCAAATCTGTCTTTTAACACATCTGCAAGGAGGTCTTTAATGAGGGGCATCGGATACGCATTAGTTGCCGACACTGCATTCAACCCCCGGTAGTCAGTACAAAGACAGAGTCCCCCATCCTTCTTTTTACAGAACAATACAGGGGCTGCAAACAGAAAGGAGGAGGGCCGGATGAAACCATGGGCCAGGTTTTTGTCAATGAACTTTCACAACTCCTCATTCTCTGCAGGGCTCATGGCATAAATCTTCCCCTTGGGCATTTTATGACCCAGGAGTAACTCAATGGCACAGTCAGAGTTGCGGTGTGGGGGGAGTTCATCTGCTTCCTCCTCCTCAAAAACCCGGGATAAGTCTCTATATTCCTCAGGGATGCAGGCTAGTTCCTCAGCAGTGATACAAGCTCGGGGTGGCTCATTGTCGGGAGGGGTGCCCCAGGTGGGATCCCATTTATGCTCTGTACACTTTGGGGATATGAAACGCACAATGCCCTCCTCCCACAGGATATAAGGGTCGTGACCATGGAGCCACGGGCTGCCGAGGACGAGACGGAACTTGGCTTATGGAGCCACCACAAATGAATGGTGTTCCCAATGGTCACCCGCCCCGACTCACAATGGCACAGTCTCGAACTTACAGGGCTCTTTCATGGGCGACCCATCCATCTGGGTAAACGTAATGGGGTCTTTCAATTTGACCACTGCTGCATCCAACCCCGATACCAGGGAAAGGTTGATGAGATCCCTCCTGCACCCCAAGTCTATAAGGCCTCACACCCGTATGTGGATCATCATGGCTGGGTTCATAATGATAACAGTCATGAAAAAGAGGGAAGGGTAGTTGCTCACCACTTTAGGCATTTCGGGAGCTGGGTCCTGCTGTGCTGCGCCACTTACAACAGGACTGACTCATTTCCCGACAGCTCTGTTGCCTCCTCCTCACTCAACGATGGTTCAAAACTCTCAGGGTGCATGAATAGAGCCTGTGGGTCCCGTGGTTTCGCAGTCCCCCTTTTGGATGGGGTCCCCAGGCGCCGTTTGTCCTCCTCGCGAGGTGGGGCCTTACCAGTGTCTTCCTTGGGGCAGGAGGCAGCGAAGTGCCCCTTTTCTCCGCATTTCAGGCAGAGCCCTTGTCTCATGTGTTGGTCTCATAGAGTCACTGTTGGTGGGGTTTGTTTACCCTTTGGGTGGGGAGAGGCAGCAGGGTGGCTAGTACCCAGCGAGACATCCAGCTTCATGGTGCGCAGTTGGCTCTCAGCCCATTCCGCCTCTTCCATCCAGCCCTGTAAAGTGTGTGGTTCTTTGGAACTCAAGACATTGTTACGGACGTCCACTGCAAGCCCCATCTGATACTGTTGGGCCAGCACTGGGTCCGTCCAGTCCCGGATCTTTGCGGCATGCTTCTGAAACTCTGTGGAGTATTCGCGAACCGTAAGGCGACCCTGTTTGAAGGTATGGAGAAACACCTCTGCTTTCTGGGCAGCTGCCGGGTCTTCAAAGTGATTTCTCAGGGCCCACATGAACGCATCCACACTCCCTAATTCCACAGCTTCTATGTCATGCAATGCTACGTACCAGCTGGTCGCACTTCCCCTCAACCGGGAAGCAATAAAATCCACTTGTTGTTCCTCGTTGAACAAATTTTCCCACTTACAGAATGAAGAAAGATAAACATTCTGGATCTCCATCAAATGTAATGTCCAGGAGATCCTTAGGACGGGGCATCAGCTGAGGAGCCATTGGCCCCGGAGCGGGAGCCAGTCCCGGTGCTGGCAGGGGACCGGGGGGTGGCTGCTGGGGCTGCCCTGGTGCTGGGATTGCTGGTGGTCCACCAGGTGGGGGCTGCCCTGGGATCGGTTGACCGGGAGGTGGCTGGCCCGGAGGAGGCTGCCCCAGTGATAGTTGGGGTCCAGGTCCCGGTCCTGGCACTGGGACTGGGGCTGGCACTGGCACTGGCACAGGTTGTGCTGCCATATGGGCCCGAATAGCTTGGTCCATCATATTTGGCAGGTTCTGCATTAACTTTCCCATGTCTCACATGATTCTGCGGCAATCTTCCTCCAATGTGTCAATCTGAGTGTCCGCGTCCTTGCCAGGACTGGGCTGCACTGGCCCCCGGGGAGTCCACCCCGGCACTGCTCCGAAACTCGCATGGGGATCCAACAGGCTATCCCGGCTTTGGCCCCCAGGCATTACCCAAGTGGTCTGGGTCGTACCCAGTAAGTTCTTTGTCCAGTCCCACGGCTTCCCTTGGGTGACCCATTTATCCCATGGGACTGGGGCAAACTGGTAGTGGGACTGGGGAATGGCACCACTGTCCCTCGGGGAGGTCCCTGCCGGGCTGTAAATTGGAGTGATGACCATTGTCACTGGAGCCCCCGAGGTCATGATTGGTGGGGTTAGGGGTCCCGCCGTAGTCACTGTGCCGACGTGACCGGAGTCGAGGTGACTGGGGTCATGGTAACAGGTACCGTGGTGATGGGGACTGTAGTAACCGGAATCACAGTGACGGGAACCGTGGTCACCGGGACCGTCACCGGTACTCCTCCAGGGCCGCTCATCTTGTCCCGGAGAGGCGGGAACCAGTAGGAGTTATGAGGATTCCTGACAATTTCTGTCAGGCTCAATAGCAAGTAGATCCAGGCATTCTTCAAGTAAAGAGATGCTTTATTGGAATACAATGCTGTTACCCACAGTAATACTGCTATTGCCAGGAATGGAGGCATGAGCCGTTCAGATATTGATATAGTATGATGCAAAGCCAAACTAGCAAATGAACTTTTAGCGTGCGCGTGGGAAACTCCCGGTGGCAGGATTACTTAATAGTCGGGAGTACCACCCCCACCACCACCTAGTCACGTAGGACTGGAAAGTTCCCCAGACTGAGGAACACTCCAAAGCCTATTCTTCAAGGCCGCCATGATAAGACGAGGCGGCAGGAAAGTATGCTCCCACGTTGCAGCTGGCATCTTCTACGCAAGCACAAAAGCAAAAGGCAAGAAAGTAAGCACAGAACAATGAACACAGTGTAAATGATAATACAGAGCCTCTGACAGGAGGAGAGGGAGAATTGCTGAAGACCCCTATTCGGGCCAGGAAAGGGACAAAGCTTCTAGTTTAGAGAGGTAATTCCATGCCTAGTTGAAAAGCGAGATAGCTCTAAAGACTGGAGTGATCCCTGGTGTGTTTAGAGAAGGAATTTGGGTACTTGGTAGTGTATCCCTGCCTTATGAAACTTGAAGACTCAGATAAACTCAAGAACTTATACTGGAGTGTCTAGCAGACACTGAAACCAAAGCCTCTAATCTCAAAAGATTCTTTGTGAAAAGCTTAAAAACTCTGGCTGGAAACATATTAACTGGAGTTTGTGAATTTACGAAGTTCCCTCATAGTGTGCCATTTTCAGATGTATAAGTTAAGGAGGTGATCTTTTCTCTTCCCTCAAGTTTCTAGGCTGAGCCAGAATAATGTGACAAGGTGGGACAGCCATAAACTTTCAGATAAGAAGAAAATAGATAAAAAGGGGCTACTCAGCCAGAAAGGAAGAGAAAATGGAGGGGAAATCCTGTGTGTGAGAGAGGAAAGAGGGTGAGTTCAACATAACTGCTTGGACTAACACCAAATGGTAGGGTTTTATTGAAACACAGCATTTTTGACATCTGATTTATATGATCTGAGAGTGATCTAATTGTATAGACAATTGCTTGCTGAGTGGAACAGTTAAATAGCAAGGGGGGAGGAGTAGAACTTGACCAGGCTCTTTGAGAAAATACATGCACCAAAAACTAACTGGACTGGACTGGACAGTTAGGAAGAAATACAGTGAAGCAACCTGTTCAGCACCAGCAAACAGATCAACAGAACAAACTAAACATCAAAATAATCAGGTTCATGTTTGTGATCAGCAAACAGGACATCAGCTTAACTGGTAGGTGTTCATGTTTCTCTAATGCAATGCTGAGAAGCACAAATAGAATTGGAGAATATGTCAATTTTAAGGGAACAATTCAGCATGAAGAAACAGAAAATCATACGAAAATACAGCTTGACTTGAATAGGAAAGAAGCAAACTCCAGATGGGAATATTCATATCAAACAATCAAGCTGGCAAATATCAGTGGCATTCTTGGTAACAGTACTTATCACTTTTACGAAAACGATGCACTCTTTATAGCTACTGTATGCAGATTTTTATTACTGCTAAAGCTATTAATTGCTCAGTTCTTGTTTCTCTCCTATTGACTCACAATGATTTTTCAAGCTTCAGGAGCTCAGTCAAGACAAGACTGATGTCATATTTTTAAGTAACCATGAGGATTCTCTAAGAAGCAGGACAGGTTTTCACCAACAATGTTCACTGGTAGGTCCCAGTTAACAAATATAAGGTATTGCCTGATACTGAGTCAGGGGAAAGCAATAAAAAATGGGAAGCAGAATATATTGTTGTGAAAAAGAATTGGATCATGAAGTAAAGGAGGATTCCTAAAGTCAGAGATGAAACATAAACTATGAACCATAAATCATGGCCATGAGGAAGCAGGATATGTTGAGGGAGATATAATTGGACTTAAGATAGTAAGCTGCTATGAAAAATAGGACATCTTCCCTGATGCATGGCTGCGTTCACACACACTAAATAATCCACTTTCAATGCACTTTCAAACTAGATTTTTACTGTGTGAACTGGCAAAATCCAGTTTGAAAGTGCATTGAAAGTGGATTGAAAGTAGATTATTTAGTGTATGTGAACATAGCATTGTTATGGCTTCTTTCAGTCAACTTAAAATATCCTTGTAGTACCACTATTTGTGCACCATTAACTAAGGCAAATATATGGGCATTCTTGATGATTGCTTAACCAGGAAGAACCATTGTCCGTATCAATCACAGAGATTAATTGAAATCTGACTGTTTATATATTGAATGTTACATAGAGTGATAAGCACATGCTTCTCCTGCCCTCCAATCTTGCTAAAGTTGTAGTAGGAGTTTTAAGGAGACCTGTTGGCTCCAGAGCTCACCCTGGAGCTCACATATCTCACTATGGTTAAGGACTTCCCAAATGATGATAGAAATGGGGAAAGGAGCAATGGTGACACCAATCATTTTTGGATCTGATCCAAAAAGGCAAAATGAAAATGTTTCCTTAGTCAAAGAGCAAAAAATCATCCCCTTCTTGTTGCAACCCACTGAGGGAGGGGCCAAGGAGGTAGTCATTTTCTGTCCCGGTATCTCAGAGCTATGTGCTTTTTCCTCAAGCACGCCAGCTTCCTTTGTCTGCCTCAGTGGTTCACCACACAGATTTATAAACAATTAAATGAATCCATGCATTAAGCACCATTCCTTGTTCTGGGTTTTTCGGTTTCCTTGGTGGTATGGAAACTGTGGCAGCATTCTTACTTTCTGCTCTGCTGGGTAATGTCAGAAGCTCTGGACTGTAGGGAAGTATAACACTCGACTGCTCCTTCTCATGCCTTCGTCATGCTTAGAAAAACAGAGTTAACAATATTGTAGGGAGAAGCCATCATATGTGCCATTCTTGGGTGGTCTTGGGCTTTTCGCATTGTCCTAGCATCACAGGAAAGAGTGGCTGTACTGTGACACTGATGCCACCAAGTAATGTTAACATCTTAGTCAAAGAGACAAGTTTTTGCTTCAGAAAAATCTTGACTTGTTTTAGTAACATTGCTAAATGGCTTATGTGCTACAAAAAAGGATAATAATAAGCCCTGACCTGGATAGCCCAGGCAAGCCTGATCTCATAAGATCTTGGAAGCTAAGCAGGGCCAACCCTGGCAAGTACTTGGAAGGTGACCTCCAAGAAATACCAGGGCCAGGACACAGAGGCAGGTAATATTACACCACCTCTCTGAAACATCCTAGCCCCACTAGGAGTCACCAGAAGTCACCATGACTTCCAGGCTCACACATGCGCGCACGCGCACACACACAATTAAAAAAGATAATTATAACATACTCTTTTCAAAATATTTAATTTTTAAAATAATTTTTGAGCTTGTGCACTCACCCCTGGGGAAACTATGTATCTTGAGTTTAGAAGGAATACACTGACCTAGGGGTCCTCAGCTTTTATGAGCCTATGGGGAGATTTGGATTTCTGAAAAAAGACAGTTGACTCTACCACTAAATGTCTACCATAGGGGTAGGGCCTATCGTAAATGATCTGTCATGAGGGTGAGACCAATCACAAAGTGCTGGGAGTTCCCAAATGTCCAAATTGGCACTGTCTACGAACACAAAAGTGATGTTTCCTGGGTTCTTTTGAAGCTCCACCGACACATAGGAGGTGAAGGGAAGCCACCTTTGAGGCAAATATGCTATTTAATTTCAGTTTCCAAAGAAAAGACAAAGGAGAAGGTTTGCTTCCTGTGTGACCAGAAGGAGAGGTGTCTGAACTCAGAGATGTAACATGGATTCCTCTTTACACATTACAGTGTAATGGGTTGGCTCTGGGTCCCCAACCAGTATCAGATGTAGCACAATCACGTGGGAGTTGTGGGTTCTTTTCAGTTCCTGAAACAGTTCCAAAGGAGTGCTATTTGGGGAAATAGCTGGAATATACGTGAGATTCCCCAGAAGACCTTATTACAGCTCCCAGGGACATTTCAGGGGTGCAGGGAGGAAGCTGAATTCCATGTGCACGGCAGTCCTGGGCACAGCTTGCATGGGAACTGAGGAGAAGGCATAATTCATATGTGACTGTGTTTTGTCTTACAAAATACAGGGACCGAGACCCAACTTATGAATTCCATAATGTGTGAAGAAGTCACCACTATATCTGTAGTCGTCAGTAAATGTGAAGCTCCTTCTTCTTCTTCTTTTTTAAGCTCTTTTAGATTTTATCTCTAAACCTCAAGAATCTAGCAGATGCCAGGGATCATTAAGGATCATTGCTTTAGACTATCAGAAGGAATCACTAACAAAGTGAAGAAAAATATCACCTTGAACTTCTAAGAGAGATTTTCTATAAACTCTAGAGACACTTCTTACTTTCCAAGTCATAAGAAAAGCACCTGCCAAAGATAAATACATGGATTCCTAAAATAGTTTCCCAGAGGAACAGTGTATAAGCTCTAGTTGGGAATCCAAAGGAAACAGTAGATTTAGATCAGTATAATATTACTTTGCTACAGCAATGTAACAATTGCCATGTTTTTAAAAGCCCTATAATGGTATGGGAGAAAATAGCAGCTGGGGAGGGAGAGGAAGGCTAGGATTTTCAGGTACCATCTGGCCACTGGTGGGGGATCATGTAGGGTTGCCAGATCCAGATAGGGGAACTCCTAGAAATTTGAGGATGGAGCCTGGGGGGGATAGGGACCTTAGTGGGGTATAATGCTATGGAGTCCACCCTCCAAAGCATCCATTTTCTCCAAGGGAACAAATCTCTGTAGTCTGGAGATGAACTGTAATTCCAGGGAATCCCCAAGTCTCACCTGGAGGCTGGCATCCCTAGGGAAGGCTGAGGCAAGGAAAATGGTGTTGATACGGGACCCTAAAAAGTGTGCATTTACCCTCTACATGGTGTGCATTTCAAGAGAAATTGTAATTCTGTTAATGCTTATACTTATTTCTTTATCCCCAGTGGAAATCTGCCCAATGAATTCAAAACATACAAAGAGTATTTGGGTGGCAGTCAGCCATACTGGGGGAGATTCCCCTTAAACATTCAACAAATTATTTTTATCTAACAACATATTTAGTGGTTAGTGCCAGATTAGGACTGGGACTGGGAAAACCCACATTTTAATTCCCACTTTGCCATGAAGCTCACTGATTCATTTTAGGGCAGTCACTGGCCCAATCTGCATCTAGCATTTGCTCCGTCGTTGCATCAAACCCACAGTGGAACAGAAAAAGATGCAGCTCAGAACCACTTTCAAATACCCCAGTCCAATGCCATACTGACTGCAGAGTCACCCCTGAATAGCCATAAAACGGCCATAAATCTATGCAGACAGCCACCATAAAACCAGAGATCAAACAAAGTGAAAGCAGCATGCAGTCTGGACACTGCCATAAAATCTAACAATCAAAGTGAAAGTGGCATGCAATGTAGATGGGAATTTCTGTTCCAGTGTAGGTTTGGTAAAACAGCGGAGCAAATGCTAGATGCAGATTCGGCCACTGTCTCTCAGCTTAATCTGTTTCAGAAGGCTATTGTTAGTATAAAATGAAGGAAGGTGGAACCCAGTGTGTTTTCCTGATCTTATTGAAGGAAAAATGAGGTTAAAATGTGATAGTCAGATCACTAATCCAAGATTTCTGGCCTTTTCTTTTCTTTTTTTCCTTTTTCTTTTTTTTCTGATATCACAGTACAAAGGGCATATCCATAAATACTGATTAAAGAATATTATTTGATGGTCCCCTTGGGTATGAAAAGTAGGAAGTTCAATAAAAGGAAGTCATTTAATAGGTCAGAAACTATTGTCATGTTTTTCAAATAAGGACAAGAAGTTACTTCTGTCTCCTGAGAATGAAAGTTTCCTAAAACGGTGGACTGGACTTTTTCCTGTAGGAACTAAATATAGAAATCAGCTTCCGCTAATGAAGTGAGGAAGTTCTTCCTGTGAAGAAGCAACCGTTCTCTGCAAAAACCTCTTTTAAAAGAAAAAACGACAATTATTTCATTCTTATTATACATTAAAACCTATCCAGTGGGACAGCATATATATAAATATCAATTGGTTGTTTCTATCTCATTATTATGGTAGACAGCACATGGGGAAGGGTATCATGGCCAGTCATGGAAAAACAGTGCAAGAATATGGGTGTTCAAATTATCTGCAATACAGTTTAAAACAAATCTGAGCTTTTGGAGGGAAAGCAAGCAAAATTCAAGACTTTGAAGGTGCTGCTCACAATTTGCAATCAAGCAGACGAGTGCTCACTCCATTACTGATTATAAAATCTACATGGGGGTGCAATGTCCTTCTTTTATAAAGATGAGCCTAAAATAAAGAAGACTTAACTATAAACCCATTTAAAGTTATAGAATTTGCTTTGACAATTAGGCTTTCACAAATTATTTAACTGTAATTGTTATCATTTTTATTTTTTGCTGTATGCTGAATTGATTAATGTTGTTCCCCTCCATATTTTGCTTGCAGAATTGTATCATATCACTGATCATATAAACTAAGCACATTGCACAACAAAACCTGTTTCGGACCTTGAAAAAAATTAGTGAATCATCACTGGGAAGGGGGGGCAGAAAGGAATCAAAACAGATAAAACTTAAACAGAATTTGTCACTGAAGAAGAGGGTAAATCTGCACATACCTGATGACAAAGTTTGATAGTGAATTTGGGTAGGAGAGTTTCCAGCCTTATGCTTTCCTTGAATACAAATGCAGAGAAAAATGATCGAATAGGCAAGATAGGTATATAAAGAACAAAAGAGGATAAACCATCTAGTCGCAAAAAAAGCACTAAAGTGCTAGAGGTTTCAAATGAAAACTGACTGTATTATGAGCATCCAGAATAAGTGCATGAATAAGTACTGAATAATATGATACAAAATGTCAGTTCTGAATAATGAATATACAAAGAATAAAATGCACTGTAATGGCTCTACAACTTTCAATTGTAGACAAAATCTTTTAAAAATGCAATTCACAATAATATCAAATCTACACAAAGAGTTGATAAGACAACCAGTCCTTTTTGTTTTTAAAAAATGTTCTAGTCCTAATATATAAGATTGTGCTGATTCCTACCAACTTCCCCATCATGACTTCGGAAATCCCCCTCAAAAGGTGCTGATAATCAGTAACAGTGAGCACCATCACAAAAAAGCCCTGAAAACACCCAAGTAATAAGGTACACAATAATTATGGAACGCTACCTTACTCAGTTTTGAAAACTTTTTCTTGTGAAAATCTATAATCCCAAATCAATCAGTCCTGAGATCTGCTGAAATCATGATTTTTAAACCTCAAATAAGCTCTAAAAGCACCTCAAATTGTGTTATCATCCAAAATCAAGACTATGGAGACCTTACATCTTCAGAATGGGATCCTAATCCTTGCTGAGGCAAAAAATAAAAAACCAGCAGTCTGATCATAAAGAACTTCTGGTTCATTATGAACCCCTGGATTCCAGCAAGGATCTCAGTTTGAAGGCCTTAAATATCTGTGAACAGTGGAGAAACAAACTCAGCCAGATATTATTCTGTGGCTGCTGGCTAGCTAGCAGGTTCTTCCCTACTTCTTCCCCTACCTATGTCCTCTCATAGCCGGCTCGCCCACTAGGCGAGCTAGGCGCTCGCCTAGGGCGTGCCGGCTGCAGGGGCGCCAAACCGTGCCCCGGCACCTCCCAGAAAAAGTCCCACCCGCTGCTCCCACCGCCTCCCTGAGCGCCCCGCCGGGGCTCAGGCGGCGGCAGCAGAGCTCGCCGCCCTCCCCAAAGCCGGCTTCTCTCCCCCACCCCCACCCTCCCAAGCCCACCGCGGGGCTGCGGTTGCTGGGCTGGGCCGCGTGGCGGGCAGGCGGCGGCAGAGCGGCTTCTCCACCCCCCCCATGGCCCTCCCAAGCCCAGCGCCGCCGCTGGGAGGGAAGGGGCGGGCGTTCCAAGCCCGCCCGTTCCCGGCTCTCCCCGGGCGCCTCGCAGCTGCGAGGGGTCCGGGAGAGCCTGCGCTGCTGCTGGGAGGGAAGGGGCAGGCGTTGCAAGTCCGCCCGTTCCCCGGCTCTCCCAGGCGCCTCGCAGCTACGAGGGGCCCGGGAGAGCCGTGCCGCCCCTTCCCCGGCTGTCCCGGGTGCCTCGCGGCTGCGAGAGACCCGGGAGAGCCGCGCGCGCTGCCCCTGCTGGGAGGGAAGGGAGGGGCTTCTAAGCCCACCCCTTCCCCGGCTGTCCCGGGTGCCTCGCGGCTGCGAGACACCCGGGAGAGCCGCGCGCGCCGCCCCTGCTGGGAGGGAAGGGGGGGCTTCTAAGCCCGCCCCTTCCCTGGCTCTTCCAGGCGCTGGGCCATCTCCAGGCCCCACCGGGAGGTTGGCATCCCCGGTGGGGTGGGCGCCCCAGGCAGTCCTGCCCAGGGCGCCCAGAAACCTGGGGCCGGGCCTGTGTCCTCTGTCTTGATATTCACATAACCTTATCAAACATATGTTTAATAAGGTAATATTTGAGTCTAACTTCAAATGGAGCAACCATGAGATTCTGATAGAAATGTTTATTTATTTATTTATCAAATTTATACCCTGCCCTCCCCAAAACCAGGCTCAGGGCGGCTTCCATACAGACATAAATACAATTAAAATCATACAATTATTTAAAACACAACAGGTAAAACAGATACAATCCCAGAAGTGCTGGTGGCAGTTAAAATTAGCTTAGATGGCACATTTCCAATGGGTTTCCACTTCCCAGATGTTCTCAGATGTTCTTCTGCTCACAATTTCTTACGACATGAGCTCGATGTTAAGAAACCACAGGCCAGGGCTCTACAACAGTGGCAGCCCCTAGTTAAATGCCTGGCGGAAGAGCTCCATCTTGCAGGCCCTGTGGAACTGTGAGAGAACCCACAGGGCCCTGATGTCCTCTGGGAGCTCATTCCACCAGGTAGGGGCCACCACTGAGAAGGCCCCAGCCCTTGTAGTAGCTAGCCTGGCCTCCCTCGGGCCAGGGAGGGTCAACCAATTTTGAGACCCAGACTGTAGTGCTCTCTAGGTATGTACGGGGAAAGGCGGTCCCGTAGGTATGTTGGACCCCGGCCATATAGGGTTTTAAAGGTAAGAACCAGCACCTTGGAGCGGAAGCAGAATGGGGTCTGCCATTCTCTAATGATGAATTTTTCTGAATGCAAACTTCTGAGCTAGGGTTGCCAGCTCTGAGTGGGGAAATATTTGGAGATGGAGGGGAGCCTGAGGAGGGCAGAGTTTTTAGGGGGGGCTTCAATGCCATAGAACCCACCTTCCAAAACAACCATCTTCTCCAGATGAACTGCTGTAATAGCAGGAAATCCCAAGCCACCACCTGAAAGCTGGCAAACCTATGTGGAATTTTCATTTTCCTGCTCTAGTAAAATGATGAATAATTTAGTAATATTCAACAATAGCAGGAAAAACTCACAGTGCAATCCAACACAGAGTTACACCACTCAAAGCTGATTGATTTCAGTGGTCTTGAACTGGAGTAACTCTGGATAGGATTGCACTGATACATGCCTGGGGTGGAGGATAGAAATTCTCCATATATGCTCCATGTGTTATGTGGAGCTTTTCTTTCCACAGGGACTGAGTATAGGAAGTCATGCATGCAGAACAGTCAACGTCTTAATTTTTATTTGAAAGAAATCATAATGTTCAGGCTTTTGTAACTTCTATGCAATAAGGGAATCACAGCTCCAAAGCTCCAAATACAAAAGAAAAGAAAAAGCAAGCTGTATGGAAGCGCTATACAGAACCAATGCTCAAAACACATGGAAAAAACTTTATAGTGCTGATATCAAACCATGTATAAATGACAATGATACAAAGAAGAAGGAAAGGAGGTCCAAAAAAGTGCAGGTTGACAAAGTTTTCCGAAATACAAACTTAGAAGACATCTTACTGTATGTAACTCAGTCCTTAATCATATGGTATTTTTGGTACATTGCAATATTGTTCTTGTAAAAATATTTTGTATTATTATAAGGTTTCATGAGGTCCTTTTCAGATGAAGCCAGTCGAAACGAATTTGTATTCCGAAAAACTTCATCAACCTGCACTTTTTTGGACCTCCTTTCATTCTTCTTTGTATCATTGTCATTTATATGTGGTTCGATATCAGCACTATAAAGTTTTTTCCATGTGTTTTGAGCATTGATTCTGTATAGCATTTGCATACAGCTTGCTTTTTCTTTTCTTTTGTATTTTGTAACTTCTAGACATTAACATTCATTCAGATAAAGAATCTGTGTAATGTCAGATTGTTTTACTTGAAAAATATTACTTGGAGGAGATGTAAATGTTGTTTTTTCCACTGATAAGTGATAATTAAATTGAAGATTTCAACTAACTAGATGGGGGTGGGCAACCTGTTCAGCATCGAGGGCCACATCGGAAATACATCATGAGCATGAGGGCTGAAGCTAATTTGCAGATTGTATTTGCATATAATTAACGCAATTTACAGGGCATCAGCCTGCCAGATGCCAGCTATAGTTGCTGAACATGTTCCATTTATTTTACAGCCTTCTTATTTGGAAATGGATAGCTTCTAATGTGCAAAACTCATAGCAGCCTTGAAAAACCTTGAGAAAGGAATTTACATTTGAGGAGGAGGGGCTGTGTTTTTAAAAAAATCATTCTGTTGCTTAAAATCTTCTAGTAATTTCCTTTAGAACAGTGGGCACTACATTTTTACAATATAAGAACAGAAGTTCTGAAGTTAAGATCAAAATGATGCCTCCCTGTTCAGTGTTTTTAAAAAGAGACATAAACGCTACGCATAACCTTAGTACCAGAGATAATCCCAATGACCCTTAACAAATGACCTTACTTCTTAGGATTTTGACATTTCGGGTCTGTCTGCGTTAACTGTACCCTGCAGGGAGCTGATACACCTAAAGCTTGAGCACACCTAGGCCCT
Organism: Gekko gecko; assembly: GCA_029375565.1. Taxonomy (NCBI): domain Eukaryota; kingdom Metazoa; phylum Chordata; class Lepidosauria; order Squamata; family Gekkonidae; genus Gekko; species Gekko gecko. The sequence goes on along the minus strand of JAPDNY010000001.1, from coordinate 70,743,454 downwards.
ATACAAAAGGCCTGATTAGTACATTGAAATTGGGAGTGGGGCCAGGTCTGGATGTCATCCCATTCCTCCCTTGGTGTGTTAATTTCCCCAGTAATTAAAGTTGTTCACACAGTGCCATGGAGGCTGGTGGCAGGAAAATTATGCACCCTCTGGAATTTGCTGCCTAAAACACCTGCTTAGCACTGCCTCATGATAAGCCAGCCCTTCCCAAGTACTTCATTAAATGACTAATTCCAGAGGGAGAAAATTAGAATCCATTCCCATGATGATTTGAAGAGACCTGTTTCAAATGGGGATGGCTTTTTTGATTTTGAACATAGTAATAGTTCAGGGATCCCAGACTTACCTCGGTTAGACTCAGCTGTTAAATTTTATCCCTTTTCTTGTCTTAAACCAATATAGCATTAACAGTGCCATCTTAAACAAAGTTACAACCTTCTAAGCCCTTTGACTTAGAGTTAGAAGGGAACAATTCTGTTTAGGACTGCATTGTTAAGATCGAAGCAGAATTAAAAGCTGTCATTTAGGCTGAGTTCAGACTGGCAGTTTGCCCCGCTATAGCCACGGTTCAGCCACGTTTTACAAGTGGATTAAAGGGGGTATTCACACAGGCACGTCTGCCTGGCATTCCCCACCCGTAGTCAACCCGTGCTGTTCCGCTTCGCTCCCACGTTTAAAAGATACCTGGTAAAAGCGGTAGCAAATCCCCGAGAGCCCGTTTATCCTGCTTCATTCTGCTTCCGGGAAGTGTGAACGCCAACCCGAAAAGCCGGGAGCAACCCGCGTTGCGCATAAGGCAGCAGCTATATGATTAGCTGTGCTCCGCCCTACCGCCCAATGTGGTGCCAGCACAATGGGATCCTCCCCAAATCGGCCAGATACATTTATGCACATAAGCACATATGTACTCATGCGCACATAGCCGAATTACCAGGGTAAAGCTGTTTACAGCTGTGCCTCCAGGCCAACAGTCTGAATGCTCCCGCATGCCTCCTCCCGGTATGCTCCTGTATCAGTCGGCACAGCGTATTTTTGCCACGACTGGCTCCCACTGCAAACTGCCAGTCTGAACTCAGCCTTAGTATCTGTAACAAGCAACTCATCAGTGTGCTATAAGTTAAAGCAATAATTAAGCCCTGGTTATCTTTTTCTTTGACCTTTCTTTTTTAAAATAAGGAATTTTATACTCCCTGACTCATCTCAGCATGAATAGAATCTGTTTCCATTTGATTTGGATTATTTTCTCCATTGTGATGCTAAAAGATGATGAATATGAAGGGGAGAGGAGAACTAGACAACCTCCGTTAATACTCCTGCAATGGCAATTTCTCTTAACAATATACCTTATTCTTAACACAGCCAAATCTGTGGATACTTAAATCCAGAGACTGGAGCTGTGAACAGACAAGACAGATCCTTCTACAAACCTGAAAAATGCTCCAGGTTTACTGGGGAGCGGGGAATCTGAAATCTAAAAAAAAAAAATAGGGGTGAGTAAAACCCCCAAAATAATAGAAGCAGCATCTGTATCTTTAAGAAACACAGGCTCTCAGTGGCCATTGCTAGGCAACCACATAATACTGCCAGCCAGGCTTCCAGCCTTGGTTTCTGTCAGGAAAAGGCAACAGAAGGGGACAGGATGGCTGGGAGCATTTTGTTCAGGTAACCATAGAATTAGACCTCTTGGTCCAATTTTCTGGACACTTTAGTGGACAGGCAACACTAGCTCCCCTGCAAGCTTTTTTGTTATTGGGTTGAAACAGAGCCACTCCAACCGACCCCCGCAAATTTACCGCCACAATGAATATTGGCAGAGCTGTGGGTTTGGCTGGCTCCTTTTACTTTCCTCCTTCCTTTGTGGGGTGTGGCCCTTTTCCAGGGCTGTTTTTTCCTCCCATTTTATTCCCTTCCCAAAATCCATATCCCAAAAAATACCATTTCCCGCTCAAACACGCTTTTTTATCTGGCAGCAACCAGCAGGCAATTTGCTACAACACTGTTTGCATGACTTACTCTGGCCTACCTGCTTGCTAGTGTTCAGCAGCAACCACTCCACAAAAGCCAGTGTTGTGTAGGTTACGGTTTTGCACTAGGATCTGGGAGAAAGGGTTAGAATCACCACTCTACCATAGATGCTCACTGTGTGAACTTAGCCTCTCAGCCAAACCTATTTCACAGGAATGTAGTGAGGATAAAATGAAGGAGCAGAGAATGATGTGATCTGCTTAAGGTTTCCACTGTAGAGAAAGAAAGGGCATAAATTAAATATAAATACAGTTGAAGATGGATAAAAGTAGGTTGGTTGGTGGACAGGAAGAAGAAAAGGAAATGGGAGGGGAAAGGTGAGAATAAGGAGGTTGCCAGGAGGGTGGAAAGGGGAAATAATGTGAAAAAAGGAATATAGGGGGAAATGAGGTGCCCACTGCAAGTCCTTGTGAGTTCTCCACCACACAGCTGGGCCTGGGCTGACAGCTAACACTGTGCAACTGGACCATAGTTTTCCCAGGTAGAAGGTACCCAGGGGAGAGAAGAAGGCAGCTGAAGACAGGGGGCAGATGAAGGTAGACTGGCTGGTGGATGAAAAGAGAGAATGAAGCAAGAAAAGGAGAGAGACTTCAGTGGCTTTCAGGAAAGAGAAAATATTGGGGACTAGAACATGAAGTGCCCCACTGCAAATCTTTGTAGGTGCCCTGCTTATCGAGATATCTAATTCTCAATATGGTCAAATCTATGGACACTTAATGATGACAGATCTTTCTACAAACAGGTCTTTCTACAAAAATGACAGATCTTTCTACAAACCCGAAAAAAGATCCAGGATTGAAATCCGAAAATAAATACATTGGGGAGTTAAAACCCCAAAATAACAGAAGCAGAGCCTGTACTTTAAAGAAAGTAGACCCCAGTGATGATTGTGGGTGTTGCTAAGCAACCACAACAATATTGCCAGTCTTCAAGCCTTTTGTCTGTCAGTGAAATGAAAGGGATGGGGGGGAGGCCATTCCCAGAGCTGTTTGGGGCTTTAAGGGAGGACTTATCAGGCCTAGACATAGCAGCAACCACTAGATGACTTGCTACCATGAGAGCTGCATGATTTACTTACACCTGGTTTCTTCCTATTGTTCAACAGCAGCCACCCAAACATAGCCAGTGTGGTGTATTGGTTACAGTCCCAGACTAGGATCTGAGAGACCCAAGCTCTGCTGTGGAAACACACTGGGTGACCCTGGGACAAACATATATGCCCAGCCTAACCTACCTAACAGGGTAGTTGTGAGGATAACATGGAAGAGAGGAGAATGATGTAAGGTGCTTTGGATGACCATTGAGGAGAAAGAGTATAAATGAGGTAAATAAATAATAAATGTAGTTCGGGATGGGGGTAGGTAATAGGTTTGTTTGTTTGTTTGTTTATTAATTCATTTCATCTCAGGTTTGGAAATAACCGCCAGAGTTATCTAGTCCACCCCCTGCCAATGCAGGAACTACAGCTATAATATCCCTGACAAGTAGGTATCCATTCAATACTTAAAAACCTCAAGTGACAAAGAATCTACCATTCAGAAGGGGGACTGTTCCATTATTAAACACACCTCACCATCAGGAAGTTCTTCTTCAAATTTAGATGAAACATCCTTTGCTGTAGTTTATATCCATTAGTTTGAGTCCTGTCATCCAACATACCTGAAAACACATCTTCCCTGTCCTTCACATGGCATCCCTTTAAATATTGGAAGGTGGCAATCATATCACTTCACAAGCATCTCTTGTTCAACAGTGACTCCTGACCCCTTCAACCTCTCCTCATAGGACGTGGTCTCCAAACCCCTCACCAGCTTTGTCTCTAGACTCCTTCCAGTTTATTGGTGTCCTTCCGGAACTCTGGTACACAAAACTGAAAACACTAGTCCAGGCAAGGTCTAACCAAAGTCATGTACAGCAGCAACAATACATTGTGTGACTTCAAGACTACACTTCTCCTAATGCAGCCTAAAATCACATTAGCCTTTTTTACTGCCATAGCACACTCCTGCCTCATAGTAAGTTTATGTCCACTTGAACCCCCAAGCCAGTTTCATAGGTGGTACTACTCAGCCAGGTTTCACCCATCCAATATTTGTATAACTGATTTTTACTATCCAAGTGCAATACTTTACATTTGTCCCTACTTTACTTCATTTCATTTGCCTGGGCCCAATCCTCCATCTTATCCAAGTCCAGCTGTATCCTGTTTCTATCCTCCAAGGTATTAACTATCCCACTTAGTTTAGTATCATCCACAAGGTTGTTAAGTGCATTCTAAACTCCCTCATGATGTTAAACAGCACCAAGCTACTCAGCCAGGTTTCACCCATCCAATATTTGTATAACTGATTTTTACTATCCAAGTGCAATACTTTACATTTGTCCCTACTTTACTTCATTTCATTTGCCTGGGCCCAATCCTCCATCTTATCCAAGTCCAGCTGTATCCTGTTTCTATCCTCCAAGGTATTAACTATCCCACTTAGTTTAGTATCATCCACAAGGTTGTTAAGTGCATTCTAAATTCCCTCATGATGTTAAACAGCACCAAGCCCAAAACAAAACCTTCAGGCACCCCACTTGTCACCTCCTTCCAGATTGATGGGGAACCACAAGCCATCGCCCTTTGAGTATGATCTACCAACTAGGCCTTAATCCACCCACCCGTAATGGGGTCTAGTCCATATCTCACCAATTTCTCAATAAGAACATCATGGGGCACCATGTCAAAACCTTTACTAAAATCCAAATAAACCACAGCATTCCCCTGACCCACCAAACTAGTATCTCTATTTTTAAAAAGGGATCTAATTAGTCTTACATGAATTACTGGTCTGATATGATTTATTCCTAAGAAAGCTGTGCTGAGATTTAACAATTACACCATGTCTCTCTAATGTTCACAAACAGATCCCTTAATAATTTGAACTGGAATCAATGTCACACTAACCGACCAATAATTTCCTGGATCATCTGTTTTCCCATTCTTAAGCACAGGCACAATATTAGCCTTTTCCCACTCCCCTGGTACCTCCCCAGTCCTCCAAGATTTCTCAAAATTAAAGAGGGAGATTCTGAGATGGCATCCACCAACTCCTCTAACAACCTAGGATGCAATTCATCAGGTCCCAGGAACTTGTATGGATTTAAAGCAATGAGGTGTTCCCAAACCATAACCCTACCTATTCTAAATCAACCTATAGGCCAGTAGCCTATAAAAGCTTATACTGAAACAAACCAGTATAAGGTGCCACTAGATTTTTGTAGCATTGTTGCCATTGTTTGCATTATTATTTATTAAATAGACTCACAGCAAATTAAGATCTTCAGTTACTTTGTTCCTCAAAAGACTACAGTTTGCCAGTAATTGTTTTTGTCCTGAAAGGTTTTATCTAAGAATCAAATTGTGTAGGAGAACTTCAGAAAGTGTTTTACCTCTTGGCAAATTTTGCCTAGATCTCAGGATTATGGAAGCTTGTTTTATCTCATCTGTAAAGTCTTGTGGGAGAAAGCCAGATAAGGTGGGAATTATTCTAAGCATACATTTTGTTGTCCTTTCCAATACTCCACCTAATTCATCGGTTCAGCCAAAAGCACCTTTGAACTTGAGTGGAAGCTTTTGTATGCAGGACAATGAATCCAGAAGGGAATTTAGCTAAATGGCTGCCCATCCCCTTCACTCTGGGCATGCTAATCCAAGGCAAAGAGAGATGGTCCAGCATTCTTGGATGGAAATCACACCTTCCACACTTTTACTTTTCACACACCTACTGTACATAGTTGCTTGGCTGCCTCCACTCAATGCCATCTGTTCAGATGGCATTGTGCCTACACACATGTTGGATGATATATAGGTGCCAGGCAACAATGCGGATTGATGGGCAGTCTGCACAACTCTGCAATCACTGTCTCTTGTGCATGAAGGCCGTACTCCGCCAGAAATGATGCATTGGCACTTTGTGTCTCCATAGACTTGTCCACACCTGTTGATGCTTCCATGCCAAAAACAGGAAAAAAAGAAAAAGAAAAGAAAAAGATGAGCAAGTGAAACAAGACATAAACTTCCCAGGCATTATTGGTTTCTAGTGAGCAATCTATCAATCTAGGAGTCTGGAAGACTCTTGCTCATGACAACATGAGCAAAACTTAATCATGATGACCCCTTTTTCCCCTTCCAGAACAACTAAGCTTTCACTGGGTCTTTGTAATCCCTCTGTTGGGACATGTGACCTGATCAACCCTCACAGAGATTTGGCAAGACAGCTGGTGTACATCATTAGAAAGGTTTTGCCTCAAGACCAAGGCATTATAAATCAAGTGAGGAGGAGGTAACAAAGTGAAAACCACAGAGCAGAAAATCAGGAGAGCTATCAAATGGTTTCATTCAATTTGTCTGTGCCCCTTCATTCATTTAATCTATCTGGATGTTGCCTGTTAAATATTATCACTCAGAAAATGTGATTCATGAGTAATATGATCCAGACTGGCCCTAGAAGGGGGGAAAGTTCTTCTTCTATTTCTAAAAACCATCTTGTGCCCCAGCCTTGTGGCACTAGGAAGGAAGAGGAGGAGGAAAAGGAGGAGGAGGAGATTGGATTTATACTCCACCCTTCACTCGGAGTCTCAGAGTGGCTTACAAACTCCTTTCCCTTCCCCTCCCCACAGGTAGGCAGGGCTGAGAGCAGGCCCATAGCTACATTGAATCATTTTAGAGCCCAGCCCCCTGACTTTCTGCCAGGGCCCCCCAACTTACTACCCTGGGCAGGCCCCCCGACTTATTCCTCCCGCTGGCACCGCTGCAAGCCTTGTACCCCCTTCCTATCTGCGCTGTATCTCATCTCTTGCCATTGCGTCTCACTCTTGCCATGCCTCCTGCACCTTTGGAACATTGCATTTCTAAGAAGGGGGAGGGAAGGTCAGAGAATCAACTGCAGCCACCCTTTGAAAGACGCACAATCTGCTATTTTAAATCCTTTCTGCTATTTTAAATCTTTCCTATCAACCCTAAAACTTTGTTGGTCTTAAAGGTGCCCCTGGCCTGGACTCAAAACTTTGTCTCTCACAGACACACCCCACATTGTGCATTTTGGTACATTCTTCTGCTCCTTATGGGCGAGCTGGGAAAGTCACAACAGCTTCAGCTTCTCCAGTCTCCTAAGTGAAAGTCTGAGACTCCTCCTCCTCCTCCTCCTTCAGCTGCCTGGTACTTCTGTCAGTGCGGCCAGAGTGGAGTGGAGCTGGCTGGGGTGAAGGCGGAAGCACTCTGAGGAGAGGGCAAGGAAACTTTGAGCCACCACAGCTACCTAAGGAACCTCTGGCCATGGAGAGTTCCTTGGAGAAGGTCAGCACTGGCTCCAGCTGTTTTGAAGGGGCACAGGGGTGTCTGGTGCCAGCCTCATCTGGGGAGGGGGGGGTCATGGCAGGGAATGATCCTAGGAGATCTTGAGCACCAGTTGCCTAATCCCTCTATAGCAAAAAGCAAATCAAAACACACACACACACACACACACACCAGAAATAACCACACTTGAAACTTTTCAGCCTCCATTTGGGGGGGGGCGCAGAGGGAGTTACTTAAATTGCCTTTAACTAAACTAGCCAGTGCCCCCGAGAAATTAAAATGCCCCCCAGCTTAAAGAAATTCCTGGCTACGGGCCTAGCTGAGCGAGCTCTTTCCAGAACTGTTCTTGATAGAACAGTTCTGTCAGAACTATGGTTTGCCCAAGGTCATCCAGCAGCTGCAAGTGGAGGAGTCGGGAATCAAACCCAGTTCTCTTCGATTAGAGTCCACGCACTTAACCACTACACCAGATTCAGACTGACTGTCCATTCCTAATTATTATTGACTTTTCACAAGCTAGATTGAGGGAAAGTGAATGCTTATGGGAAGAAGCAGGATTGCACTTCTGAGATCCCCTTATGCAGTTTCAGCATAATTTGCAAGGGTTTCCAGTCACCCAAGCAATGGCTACAGATGTATACTTTGTACACTTTTAGGCTTTATTCATAGATGAGATCCTGGTTCCTCTACCCATCCCATCCCACATATCTTCACACTCTTCCATTTTAGGGGCTAAACAGCCCTCACATTTACTTGAAAATAAGGCCAAGTGAATGAAACAAATGCCCCTTCATTGCCTTTTGGAAAGCCACCACATTCTAGATCCAAGGCGTCCCTGCTCGAAAAGCCACATCACACATCATGACCCCTCCCGCTCAAAATGGATGGCATCAGGGGTCTTTTCCTAGAAAAACAGCTGCAGGAGCTCATTAGCATATGGTATGCTAATGAGCTAAGGCTATTAGCATATGCCACGCCCCCTGACATCACCGGAAGTGATGCATCTTCAAAAGCCTCCCCTTCCCTTCCCCAGCTGGTCTGGGTGGGGGAGCTAAGAGAGAAGGGGTTTAAAGTTACTTTTTTCCCACCATAGAGAACAATGGAGGGAATAGGGGCAACCTGTTTGGCGGCCCATAGAATTGGACTCCCTGGTTCAATGTTCTTGAAACTTGGTGGGTATCTTGGGGAGAGGCTCCATCAGCTACCCTGTGAGTTTGGAGCCTCTCACTCAAACCCCCCTCCCCTCCAGCCCCCAGAATAAACCCTATGTTTTCACCATTGACTTCAATGGCCCATAGGATATAATGGAGCTGAAATTGACATTCGGCTGCCTGAAAGTCCCCCGGACGCCGGCTGGGGGCGGGGCTTGGCTCCTGCGCTCCAGTGCGCTTCCCCCCCAAAAGACCCCTGGATGGCATACAAATTAAGGCCTTGCTGAATGATCTCAGTGTCCTGAGGCACTAGCTACTTTGATCCTTCAGATATCTCTGCCTGACATGCACACAAGTGTGTGTAGCACTTCAGGCTGTGGTGAGGGGCCACCAATTTGAGTGTGCCGCCATGGATAACACAATAGCACGGTGAAAAACATCTGCCTGTCTCTGAAGTAGTACAGTCCAGAGACATCTTTACCACTTGATTCTGCAGATTGGATATACTAATCCAAAACCTCGTCCATTTCAATGGGTCTTTCTTCCAAGGGCTGTGTGCAGGCCTGAATTGCGTGCAGGCCTGAATTGAGTTAAATTCTGCAAATCTATGAAATTATTCCAGTCGCATTTGAATCAGTGCTTTTGGATCTTTATGAGATGGCCATCATGGCCGCCATCATGGAAAGTGATGTAGATCATGGCTGTGAGTGAGAGGCATTCATAAAGGCAGAGCAGAGGCAGCTGATCTGGAAGGAAAAAACACACTGCAACCCATTTGGATGGTATCTAGCCTTCACAGGACAGTGTAAAAGATGTTTTTCAATATGAGTCCTCCAATAGGTTATTTTCTATAAGCCTCATGTTTATTCACTAATATCCTCCAACATTTCACAAGTCAAAATAGGAGCACTCTGTAAAGCCCGCATTGTGTCTCCTAGGTTCCCTGCCTAAGGGTTACTACCCTGCCTCATTACCCATCGCCTAAGGCTCTTTTCCACCTGCTGTACATCACATTCATTTACTCTGTAATAGCCAGTCCTGTGCTGATTTAAAAGCATACAGATAGGCTAGGCAAATATAATTGTCTTCTAGTATCTTATCACACACAGCAGTTCTTCAAAGTGAATGTCACCTGTGTGCTACATCGTGCCTTATTATCATATTTTTATATATGTGCAATTCTAGAGAAATATTAAACCTCCCTGCCTCCCTGGGAGATGTTCATCTCAATCCTGTGCATATTTATTTGGGGGGAAATCATAACGGTGTTCAGTGGTGCTTACTCTTGAGTAAGAGTGCATACAATGAGCCTTAATTTCTAGAGACTCAAGAGAGAAAGGTGAAAGCCCAAATAATGGCAACCATAGTAAAGTCATACTATCATATTAATATATAACAAATTAGAAAATCCATTGGCTGATTGGATCCCAGGTAAGATTGCTTTTCTATACTCTATGCTTTTTTATAACCTATGCAGAAATGTCAACTAGTTCAAAATATAACAGGAAGATTAACAGTGGATGTAGATAGCATGGCCAATAATGGAGCTCAAGAATACAGGACACTTCCTGTGCTACCACCATGCACACACTCAAAACTGGTTGTGTTAAGACCATCCTTGGCCAATATAATTATAAATTAATATTGCAATTGTATTTGTATTTGTATACTATTAATTCTGTACTAGAAGGAAACCATGCTTTCCACAGTGCCTAATTCCTCAGACATGTCAAGCTTTTTAACAATGCATGTTTGAACATCATCACAAATTCTTCTGTAGAGCCTGCACAGTCCCGAGTGCATAAAGTAATCCCTTGTTATTGTAAATACATAAACACGATCACTTTAAAGCTTCAGAAGTGAGGCTGGTGGCTACCAGATAGAGTTACCAGTTCAGGTTGGGAAATTCCTGAAGATCTGGGTATACAGCAGGAAGGCAGGATTTAGGGAGCAGAGGGCCCTCAGGAAGGTATAATGCCATAGTTTGCCCTCCAAAGCAGCCATTTTTTCCCAGGGGATCTGATATCTGTAATCTGAATGTCATTCCAGGAGACTCTACTACCCAAGGCCGGGTTTTTCTGTTGTGGAACCATGCCTCAGGAACTCCCCCCCCCCTCCCAACAGCTGAGTTGGGCCCACTGTGGGCCTGCTAGGGTGGAAGATTCACCAGCCCTAGCAGGAACTTGGCTACCCTGATCAGAACCCAGGTTTTCTCAGATCCCAGACACTAACACCACATGGCTGACTACATTAGGCCAAATTCCCTGAGGTGACTTACAAATAGGGTTGCCAGCCTCCAGGTGGGGCCTGGAGATCTCCTGCTTTTACAAGTGATCCCCAGTTGAAAGAGATCAGCTCCCATAGAGAAAATGGCTCCATTGCAGGGTGGACTCTATAGCACTGTACCATGTTAAGGCCTCTTCCCTCCCCAAATCCCACCATATCCTGGATCCAGCCCCAAAGTCTCTGGGTATTTTCCAACACAGACCTGGCAACCCTACCCACAAAGTTCACATGCACTACTGACAGTACTGCAAGGGATTGGTTTGAGTTAATCTGTGGCATTGATGAGAGTTCATTCTGACCATATTTCTCATTATTACTGCACAGTTTTAACTTATTTGCAAGCTGCCTTTAAAGCCTTTTAGGAAATACGGGAGGGTGGAAGTGTTCAAAAAGATCAGTTAATACTTGAATAAACAAATAGAACATGTATTTAGAATGCAATGATTACGCTGAGGTTTTAGGTGGGAAATGAAGTTGCAGGAATAGGAATTGTCATGTAATTGTATCCAGCAGTTCCCCAGGTAGTAGCAATTTTGACTCTATGAAGATCATCACTATGTAAATGACTCCAGCAATAATTATACAGGAAAAGGGGCGAAATGAGTTTGTAATAACTGCGCAGCTGCAATGACAGTGCTAGAAATTCATCCTGAAGCAACCTAAACATTCATTTGACAATGCACACCGTTGATTACTTAATTACATTTAAATGTATGTGCCAGGCACAACTCGAAATCTCCAAAAAGAGATGCTACACTCTAAAGCCACGTGTATGCAAACTCTCTGCTGAGTGACTTTTTTAAAATGCTGAAAATCCTTTTTCTGCCTGCTCAGAAAAACACCATCATAATGTTACAAACAGGTAAACAATTCTAAGTAATATTAGCTGAGCGTGGGAGCTTCTGTCTTCAGCTTTACACTGTGGACTCTTATAAAAGGTTCTTCTTCTAATGTATATTTGAACAAGGAGATCTACACATGCTTGATCTCCATATGACCTGGTTTTGTTGCCAAGGCCACCAATTAGACCAGTGCTGTTGACTAGTGAATAGCTGAAGCATCTCTATTAATTTCTGGGAAAGAGTGTCATTTTACAAACATCACCAGGCAGATTCTCCTCGATAATGCAGGGTCCATATTTATTTTGCATGTTACTTTTTTGAGTCACAGTCCTTCATGTCAATAAATGTGACAGGAGGTTATTGTTACCTGTTAGTCAAGACCTCACAGTAGCCACATGGTCTCCTATGCTGTAATTTGTAGTTCATTCATTTTGTTCTTGCCCACCGTTACTTCACATCTGGAGGCTGCTTATACATCCCGTAGTAGTGATAGAATTTCTAATTTAGAGACTTTCTGTTATATTTCACAATGTTAAGGATGTGGACATTTATACAAGACCTAGATGTAAATCACTGCAACTGCTCAGTCCCCAGTTTATACCTGCCAGGGAGTAAAAGGGGAGAGGATATTGGCAGCATATAGGGTTGCTAGCAGTCCCTGACAGCTGATAAAAATGATGTGGGGTGTGCAGTGTCCCGGGAGAAAAGTTGTTTTAAAGGTCTGCCTATGTACAGGAAGTTGTTATTATAGAGCTCCTGATGATTTCTAGGGCAGTCCAGAAGTAACAAAGAGTAGCTCTAGGAATCACTGGAAATTTTAGGAAATCACCAGGAACTCAAAAAGGGCTGCTCCTCGCCAGAGACAGAGCTGAGTCAGTTGGGCTGAGGCTGGAAGTGGAGAGCACCTGGGGAGTTGCTGAGAGAAGGTAAGGGATTTTTCTTTCTCCCTTTGCCTTCCTTGCTGTTGTGTGGGGACTGAGAGAGAGTGGGTTGTTTTGTAGCCTGATAGAGAGTGGTTCTGTGTAAGTCTGTGAGGGACTGTTTTGTGCTTTGGGGGCTGTTGGTGGCTGAGTGTGTTGCTGTAAGTGGATTACTGTGAGTGGATTGCAGGCCCCGCCCCCTATTGTGCTGGGCTCTGCTCTACTGAGCAGCAAGGGGCCTCTTGGAATAAAGGGCTGCTCCTTGTCCCCTGTGGCTCTTAGCCTGTGGGTCGCAGCCTGTGGATCGTACTTGGAAGCCTTGTAAGTGCTTGAGTAAAGCGCTGCTTCTGAGTTCAGGAGGTAGACATTCTGGTGAGATAGACATTTCATCAATCTCAAAGTTTTCAGGGTACATCACAAAAAGAAGAGTTTACATCAGAGTTTGAGGGAAGTTCCTGAAGCTGTAGAAGAAAGCATAGCTCCTGGAATAATGAATAGCGAGGGATCTACTCCAGTGACCTGCCTGGGCTGTGCCATGATTATTTTTCTGCCACGCCAAGAAATGAATTATACATGCCGCAAGTACAAGCTTGTAAAAATGCTTGAGAAGAAGGTGGGAGAACTTGAGGCACAAATCTGTGCACTGAAGAACACCAAGGAGGTGGAAAGCTTTTCAGACATGACAGAAGAAGAGCCCCTGAAAGAACAGCAAGAGGAAGGAAGTAACAAGGACCACATGGGTGAGTGGAAGAAAGTAACTTTGAGGAGTAAGATACTCAGAAAACAATCACAGCCACTGGAGCAGCAAAATCGATACCAGCCACTTCTGTTGATGGAAGACTGGAATGGCACACTTCATGATCGAATGGATGTGACTGGCACACAAGCACATAAGCAGAGAGGGAACCAAACCATCCCACAGAGAAAGAGACGAGTAGTGGTGGTTGGTGACTCCGTACTGAGAGGGACGGAAGAAGGTGTCTGCAGACCGGACAAGGAATCTCGAGAGGTTTGTTGCCTTCCTGGAGCATCCATCCGAGATGTGACGGAGAGAATTCCAAGACTGATCAAGACCTCTGATCCCTACCCACTCCTTCTGATCCACGTGGGAACAAACAATACAGCCCGAAGAAACCTTGAATGGATCTCCAAAGACTATGAGGCTCTGGGCAAGAAGGTGAAAGATCTGGGGGCTCAGGTGGTGTTCTCCTCCATTTTACCTGTTGAGGGCCATGGAGCTGGAAGGGAGAACAGGATACTGGAAGTGAATGGCTGGTTACATAGATGGTGTCATCGAGAGGGCTTCGGCTTCCTGGACCATGGTATGTACCTCCAACACGAAGGACTGTTGGCGACGGATGGAGTGCACCTGACAGAGAATGGGAGGAATGTCTTCGCTGGAAGACTTGCGAACCTGATCAGGAGGGCTTTAAACTAAAGACATCGGGGGTGGGAAGAAAAAGTGGCATCCCCAACACTAAGTTCAGGAAGGGGAATGACCAGAGAATAAATGAACGAGAGAGAGGTGAGTTTAGTAATCTTCAGGTAAATTTGAAGGGGCCTACGGTAGGAAGGGATGTCTGTAATCTGAGGTGTCTTTATACTAATGCACAGAGTATGGGAAATAAACAGGAGGAACTTGAACTCCAAATATTGGAAAATAGGTATGATCTGATAGGTGTCACTGAGACTTGGTGGGATGACTCTCATATGTGGAGCATAGTGATTGAAGGATATACCTTGTTCAAACGGAACAAAATAAACAAAAAAGGGGGTGGGGTGGCACTATATGTCAAGAATGAATATGCTTGCACTGAAATTCAGGATTTTGAGAGTTGCCCTGTTGAAAGTGTGTTGGTAAGGATAGAGGGGGGGGAAGAAGGGGATATTGTTGTGGGGGTATACTACAGGCCTCCAAATCAACCGGAGGAACAGGATAATGCATTTGTACAGCAGCTTGCTAAACTTTCACAGAGACAGGATGTAGTGGTTATGGGAGATTTTAACTATCCAGATATTTGCTGGGAATCTAACTCTGCTAGACATGGGACATCCCACAGATTCTTGAATAGCCTTGAGGACAACTTCATCTCTCAGAAGGTGGAGGTCGGAACCAGAGGATCTGCTATCCTAGATTTAATTCTGACTAACAGGGAAGAACTGGTTGATGAAGTGAAGGTGGTGGGTTCCTTGGGGAATAGTGACCATGTCAGCTTGGAATTTGACATAGAGAAGACTGTGAAACCAGGACGTAGCAGAACTCATATCCTGGACTTCAGGAAAGCTGATTTCAATAAACTCAGAGATCTAATAGGTAGGATCTCATGGCTGGAAATGCTGAAGGGAAAATCTGCACAGGAAGGATGGGTGATGCTGAAAAATGAAGTGCTTAAGGCACAATCTCAAACTGTTCCAGTAAGAAAGAAAGGTGGGAGACGGGTAAAGAAGCCAAGGTGGCTGAACAAGGAACTCTCTGAGGAGCTGAAACTAAAAAGGGAAATGTACAGGAAATGGAAGGAGGGTCAGATTACTGAGGGTGAATACAAGACACGAGCACAAATCTGTAGGAATGGTGTCAGAAAGGCTAAAGCACAGATGGAGCTGAGGCTTGCAAGGGATGCAAAAAATAACAAGAAAAATTTCTATGTCTATGTTCGGAGCAAAAAGAGGAACAGGGATGGAGTAAGCTCATTGCTAGGGGAAGATGGTCAAGCCTTAACAAGGGATGAAGACAAAGCGGAATTACTCAACTCTCACTTTGCATCGGTCTTTAACCGTAAAGTGAGCTGTATACAAACTGAAGAATGCAGGGCATATGAAGGAAAGGGGAACTGCCAGTTCAGAATAAGTAAGGAAATGGTTAGAGAACATCTAGCTGCCTTAAATACTTTCAAATCTCCAGGGCCGGATGGCTTGCATCCGAGGGTGCTAAAAGAAATTGCAGATGTTATTTCAGAGCTTCTGGCTATAATCTTTGAGAGGTCCTGGAGTACGGGTGTTGTGCCGGAAGACTGGAGAAGAGCGAATGTTGTCCCAATCTTCAAGAAGGGGGAAAAGACAGACCTGGGAAATTATAGGCCTGTCAGTTTGACATCAATACCTGGGAAAATTCTGGAGCAGATTATTAAACGCTCTGTCTGTGAACACCTTGAACAAAATGAGTTAATTGGTAATAGCCAGCATGGGTTTATGAAGAATAAGTCATGCCAGACTAACCTTATCTCCTTTTTTGACAGAGTTACTAAAATGATTGACTATGGCAATGCCATGGATATAGTGTATCTAGATTTCAGTAAAGCATTTGACAAAGTTTCTCATGATATCCTTGAGGATAAGCTGGTTAAGTGTGGGCTGGATGGCGCAACCGTTGGGTGGATTCATGGTTGGTTGAAAAATCGTACCCAACGAGTGCTCGTAAATGGCTCTGCGTCTACGTGGAGGGAAGTCTCGAGTGGAGTACCACAGGGCTCGGTCCTAGGCCCGGTGTTATTCAATGTTTTTATAAATGACCTGGATGAAGACATAGAGGGGATGCTTATCAAATTTGCAGATGACACGAAGCTGGGTGGGATTGCTAATTCTGAAAAAGACAGACTCAGGATTCAGAAGGATCTTGATAGGCTGGAACAGTGGGCTGAGACAAATAAAATGAATTTCAATAGAGATAAGTGCAAAGTCCTACACTTAGGTACAAAAAATCAAAGGCAAAGATATAGAATGGGAGGGACTTGGCTTGACAGCAGCACATGTAAAAGGGATCTAGGTGTTATGGTTGATCACAAGCTAAACATGAGCCTGCAGTGTGATGCGGCTGTGAAGAAAGCTAATGCAATCTTAGGATGCATTAGCAGAAGCATTGTGTCCAGATCACAGGAGGTGGTAGTTCCGCTGTATTCTGCTATGGTCAGGCCCCACCTGGAGTACTGTGTCCAGTTTTGGGCACCACATTTTCGGAAGGATGTTGACAAACTTGAGCGGGTCCAGAGGAGGGTGACCAGGATGGTGAGAGGGTTGGAGTCCAAGTCTTATGAGGAAAGGCTGAGGGAGTTGGGTATGTTTAGCCTGGGAAAGAGAAGGTTTAGAGGGGACATGATTGCAGTCTTCAAGTATTTGAAGGGCTATCATGTAGAAGATGGAGTGGATCTATTCTCTCTTGCTCCAGATTTCAAGACTAGATCTAATGGGTGGAAATTACAAGGGAGTCGTTACTGGCTTAATATCAGGAGAAACTTCCTGACTGTAAGAGTGGTTGAGCAGTGGAACAGACTGCCTCGGGAGGTGGTGGATGCTCCTTTGCTGGACGTTTTCAAGAGGAGACTGGACAACCATCTTTTGTGTATGTTGTAGGTATGTAGGGGTTTCGGCTGTGTTCCTGCAGAGTGCAGGGGGTTGGACTAGATGGCCTGCAAGGTCCCTTCCAACTCTAACATTCTATGATTCTATGAACTCTATGTTAAGAATTTCTTGGGAGTAGAAATGCCTTATTTTTATTTTTAATTTTTCTCCTGATACTATTTTCAGTGTCAGCAAGTAATGGAACCTGGGGGTGGGGCATTTCCCACCCCCACTGGGGGTTTGACAGCCCTAGCAGCATACCTGGATCCAGAGGAACATGGTCCTCGTAAGTAGGACTATGATTAGGCCAAGCAAACAACAGGTCCCAGTTCCAGGAAGATGCAATCTTGAAGGAACAGTGTGAAGTAAAGAAAACAGGAAGAGGAATATAAGCACAGGAATAAGCCCAGTTGCAGAGCTCCAAACAGGAAGTACAGCAGTGGAGCTCATAGTATGAGCTGTGGAGTAGCCTATCATTAGCCTTTTCCTGTATCCTATATTTAGGGGTTGTTGGGAGGCTGGAGCCACCAAGAGCAGGGAAGCTAGGTTTGCCGGACTCCCCAATGGAAGTGAGGGTCCCCCACCACCAAGCCCTACTCCCAGCTGCTGATCAGCTAGCCAGCAGGGGAGACTTACCAGGAGGAGAAGGCCTAAGCCTTGTCACCAGCATCATACAGAAAGTGATGTCATCTCACCAGCAACATCCAGGTGATGCTCTAGTATTTGGACAAAAACTCTATGGTAGAAGCCAGTTTTACCATGGAGTGCCCAAATATCAGATGATATCACTTCCTATGCAATGACAGCAACAAGGCCTAGGCCTTTCTCTTTCTCCTCATAAACCCCCCCATCCCCCGCCAGTTGCCAGGAGGGATCTGGCAATCCTAACAGAAGCTCAAACAGCATTGCCAGAAGCCTGTATGCTAAGGTAGCACAAAGTTGAAGTGTTAAGTATGCCACTCAACAACAGGATTTCAGCGAAAGTTATTTCAGCTTTATTTGTAACAGCAAATACCAACTCAGAACACACCAACAAACAAGTGGAGTACAGCTCCCTTTTTAAACTATCCCGGGCTGTCAAAGCCACACCCATAACATGTTAAAGACCAATCATAACGCAGGGATAAAGGCCAATCAGGACCGTTCCCTCTTTGATACATTTTCGCACAGTGATTGGATATTTACAGAGGTTTCGCAGAAACCAGCCAACGGTAATGCAACAGATGAAGAGTCACATTTAGACTGAAGCTTAACACAGTAAAGTATAGGCTTGATTCACACTTCAATACATAACAACTCCTCCCCCCTAAGATGGAGCATTACCCTTCCAAACATAGTCTTTCAGGTAGGGAGGGGCACAGCGGCTTCTGCTCGACCGGCGCAGCGGTCTCTGCTCCAATGGTGGTGGAGCGGCACACACTTCAGGGACTCTGGAGACTTCTCTCTCAGGAGAGATAGGGGGATCCAAGACAGGGGTCCCAGGCTCTGGAGTTGGGGTCTGCCCAGACTCCGATTCCTGTTCCGCAGCACTCACCTCCTCGTCCAGAGGCCCCTCCTGCTCGACGGGGACCAGCTCAGATTCGGGCACTGACTCAGTGCTAGAGTCTGCCCAGCGCTCTCTGAGCTGGTCTACGTGGCAGCGTATTTCCCGACTGTTGGGAAGCCGGACCACGTACAGCCTGGAGCCTGCAACCTTGGTGACTACATCTGATAGCCACAGATGACCCTTCACGTAGTTGCGGGCAAACACCTTTTCCCCCACAACGAACACTCTCCCCTGTGCTGGAACCTCAGACCGCTGCTTCAACTGATCTAAGTCGGGGTGCAGGTGGTCGAGAAGTGAGGCCAGCTTTCTCCCCATAAGCAACTCTGCTGGGCTCCTCCCAGTCGCAGAGCAAGGTGTGATGTGCTGCCTTAAGAGGAATAAGGCGATCTTCTGCCCCCAGTCCCCGCAAGTCAGGCACCCAAGTGGCTCCTTCGTCGTCTGAACCATCCGTTCGGACTGGCCGTTGGAGGCTGGATGGAATGGCGTAGAAGTCACGTGGCAGATCAAATTGTCTTTCAAGAAGCCCTCAAACTTGGCTGACATGAACTGTGGCCCGTTGTTGGAGACCAAACAGTCCTGCAGCCCATGTGTTGCAAACAGCTTGCGCAGGGTGTTGATCACTGCCCTAGACCCAGTTGAACGTAAATTAACAACTTCCAACCATTTGGAATATGAATCAACACAAATCAAAAACATTTGTCCCTGGCAGGGACCCACAAGATAAACATGGAGGTGGGACCACGGCCTCCAAAAACTTTTCCCAGGGCTGGATAGGAGCATGAGGTGGTTCAGGATGGGACTGTTGACATGTCATACAATTGCAGACCCACACCTCTATGTCCTCGTCCAGCTTGGGCCACCAGACGTACCCACGGGAGAGGGCCTTCATGTGCACCATTCCTGAGTGCTCGGCATGCAAGGCCTCCAACACTCTCTCAATTGGGTGGGAATTACCACCCAACTCCCCCAAAGCAAACAGCCCTTTGAAACAGAAAGCTCATTTTGGCACGAATGGAACAGTTTAAATTCAGGCGCCATCTTCCTGGCTGGCCACCCCTTCCATGCCCAATTAAGGACATGGGCCAGCACAGGGTCCTTTGCCGACGCAGCAGCAATGTCCGAGGAGGTAACCGGTGCCTCCAGGAGTTCCTCTAACGCCAAAACGTCCAGTTCTGGTTCAGCGTCAGAGTCAGTCAGTGGTGCGGGGCAGTGGCTAAGGGCGTCGGCATGCCCAATAGCCTTTCCTGGTCGGTGCTCCAGCTCAAAATCATAAGCGGAAAGAAAAACCGCCCACCTCAGCATCCAAGGCGATAGAATGTTCGGTGTCTGTCAGTCTGGGGAGAAGATGCCCAAGAGTGGTTTGTGATCACAAGGAGGAACCGCCACCCATAAACAAAGTCATGGCATTTCTTTATTCCAGCAATTAGGGCGAGGCCCTCCTTGTCAATTTGGGCATAGTTCTTTTCCGCCGTTGTGAGTGACCGCGAGTAGAATGCGATCGGTGCCTCGGAGCCGTCTGGCATCAGGTGGCTGAGGATGGTGCCCACCCCGTAAGGGGACGCATCAGCTGCAAGCACCAACAACTTGTTCTCATCGAAATGCATCAGTACCGCACTTGATGACAAAAGTTCCTTCACTGTGTTGAAGGCTCGCTCCTGCCACTCGCCCCACTCCCATTTTGCGTTCTTGTGGAGCAAAGCATGCAGGGGTTCTGCTACCGATGCCTTGTGTGGCAGGAAGGCATGGTAGAAATTGAGACTCCCCAAGAACGACTGGAGGTCTTTCTTGGATTTCGGTGGGGGTGTGTTCTTGATTGCGGTGACCTTGTCGGGTGTGGGGTGGACCCCATCCGCATCAATGAGGAACCCCAGGAATTCCACTTTGTCGAACCTGACAACACATTTTGAACGGTTCACCCTTAAACCAGCTTCCCTAAAACAACCTAATACCGCTCGCAAACAAGCCATCAGTTCACACTCGTCAGTACCGGCTATTAGGACATCATCAAAGTAGAGCACTACCCCCGGGAGCCCACACAGGAACCCTTCCATAAGCCCTTGAAAAATACCCGTGGTGGCGTTCGCCCCAAACTGTAGGTGTTTGACCCTGAAAGCCCCTTTGTGGGTCACAATCGTTTGGGCATCAGCAGTTGCATCGTCCACTGGCAACTGTTGATAAGCTTGAGCAAGGTCAAGCTTCGCAAAAATCTTACCCCTGCCAAGTGATGCCAGCACGTGACTGATCACTGGCACTGGGTAAGAATGCTGTTGCAGTGCTCTATTTAGCATACACTTATAATCAGCACATATACTTATTGACCCGTCAGCCTTTACAGGCGTCATGATGGGGGTTTTCCATCGACCATAGGGCACCAGCTTGAGGATTCTCTGATTTACCAATTTGTCCAGTTTGGCCTCGATCTTTGCCTTTAGAGCGAGGGGCATCTTTCTGTACTTCAGCCATATGGACCGCACTGAAGGGTCTAAATCAAAAGAAACCAGGGGCCCGGTGTACATGCCAAGCCCTTCCCCAAACACATCAGGAAACTCTCTATACAATGAGTCCCTTTTATTTTCACAAATGCTGTTAACACCGGTAATAGCGATGCCCAATGCCTCAAACCAAACAAGGCCCAACAAACTGACCCTCTCACTCTCTGCAACCAGGAGAGACAGCTCAGCCTTCCGATCCTTGAACTCAACTTGGAAAGTAGCTTTTCCGGCCAATGGGATGCGTCGTCCTTGGAAGTTGGTCAGGTGTGTCAACACAGGTGACAGGTGGCGGCGGCTTTGTCTCGGGAACATGCGCTGCCACGTCTGCGTGGAGATGACTGTGACGGACGATCTGGAGTCCACCTCCATCGTGCAGGGCATGCCATCTAGCCGAAGCATGACGTGGATCTTGCTGCCTGGCTTGTCACCGGTTGCCAGGACCATCAATGGGCAGCAGCAGGAGTCGGTCTGATGACACTCGGATGTCTTGTCACTGTCTTGGCACTAACCCTGGGGTCTGCATGTCGCGTGGAGATTTCTTGGTTACCCTACAA
This sequence comes from Gekko gecko, assembly GCA_029375565.1. NCBI lineage: Eukaryota > Metazoa > Chordata > Lepidosauria > Squamata > Gekkonidae > Gekko > Gekko gecko. The sequence goes on along the minus strand of JAPDNY010000001.1, from coordinate 70,721,962 downwards.
ACTCGGGCCAGATGACCTCGCTTTCCACAGGAGCAGCAGATTATCTATTTCACCCAACAGAGGTCTCTTTCATGCTTGCCGCCACAGCCGGCACAAGGACGCGTTGCTGTAGTTCTCAGCTTGGTCCGCGTTGGGTGTGTCTCCCAAGTACTACACACGCCATTGGCGTCGCTGTCGGACTCACTGGTGGACTGTTGGTGAACTGCAGGCTCTTTGATGACCAGGGGCTGCCGCTGTTGAACCTCTCGAGTCGACCGATCAGCTGCTTCAACGGCAACGGCCTCACCATAGGCCACTGCATACGTGAGCTCAGTGCGAGCGAAAAGATGCTGCTGAAGGCGCTCATCCCGTAAACCACACACCAGGCGGTCGAGAAGGGCCTCCTCCAGGTTGGAGAAACTGCACGGTCGGGCCGCCTTCTGCAAGGTGGTGACGAACTCTGCTATCGATTCTGATGGCCCCTGGCACTCCTTGTAAAAAGCATGCCGGCATACAATTTTTGACAGTTGTGGCGAAAAATGGGCCTTGAGCTTGGCCGTGATGTCTGCCCACGTAACTGCGCTTAGCTTGGTGGGAGCGACCAGGGAACAGGTGACGTCAAAAACGGCCTTGCCACAGGAGCTCAGGAGCGTCGCCTTCTTCCTCGCCTCGTCAGTAATTTGGTTCGCCTGGAGGTGAAACTCAAACCGTGCCAGGTAAAAGTCCCAATCCTCCGTTGCCGGGTTGAATGCCTTGAATGCCAGATTGACAGCCATTTCGACTGGTGGTTCTGCCACTACTGCTCGCGAAGCTTCAGTCGGCTCGGCCAGGTGTGTGTCCTTGTCTGCCATTACTGCATCAGTTCAGTGGGGCTGCCTACCCACTCTAGCATCCCACCTTCGTCGCCAATTGTTAAGTATGCCACTCAACAACAGGATTTCAGCGAAAGTGATTTCAGCTTTATTTGTAACAGCAAACACCAACTCAGAACACACCAACAAACAAGTGGAGCACAGCTCCCTTTTTAAACTATCCCAGGCTGTCAAAGCCACACCCATAACATGTTAAAGACCAATCATAGCACAGAGATAAAGGCCAATCAGGACCATTCCCTCTTTGATACATTTTCACACAGTGATTGGATATTTACAGAGGTTTCGCAGAAACCAGCCAATGGTAATGTGACAGATGAAGAGCCACATTTAGACTGAAGCTTAACACAGTAAAGTATAGGCTTGATTCACACTTCAATACATAACAGAAGAGGCACAATTTCTGACACTACAGAGAAGCATCAGTGGCGTATAGGAAGGAAGGCAGGAAAGCCCTGTGGCTTTCTTGAGCATCTCTAAGATCTGCCATTTACGTTCTCTTTCTCTCTCACCTCCTACACTACTCAAACTTTTCCATGGTTCTCATTCTCTGCTGTCAAATCTCTTTCCAGTCTGTTGAATCCTAAGATCACTTTCACTTTTTTCATATATTATTCAGCCCTATACCTCAGTTTGAGGGCCTCTTCACAAGTTTGCTCATTAATGAGGCACCATATCTGCAGAAGCCTCCATGAAGCTTTAGCAGCCACTGATATCACCAGACACTTTTGCCCATGCTCCCAGCAAGTTGATAGTTGCAGTTGCTGCTTTGACCATTCTGGCTGCTTGGCTCTTTCAAAGGTTTGTGAAGGAGAACTTTGAGAAGGAAGCTCCACATGAAAATCATTCTGACTTTACCTCATATGGATCTCATAGAATGCTGTTATTCTTGCAACTTTCCTTGCATTAACATACCTTAGAAAGGGATTAAGATAAAATGGAAAGGCTGAAGCCAAATATGACACCATGCATGTTTGGAGTGGGGGCAGGGCTTATTCATCTTGCACAATCCAAGGTCATGTAGGGCTTTTATAGCTAAGAGGGGATTTGAACCCAGGTCTCCCAGATGCTAGCCCAGCACATTAATCATAACACCACACTGGCTGTCAGACTTTTCACTGGCTTCCTGAATCAGCCAGCAGCCACTACCTCTGTGCAGTGTCTGAAGAGGAAGGAAAGACTCTGCACTTATCAGAGAGTGTCATCTCACATCAGCGTAAGCAGAACAGAGCTGCAGGCTGAGGACACCATTAGTTGGTGCCATGTTTTGCTAGCTCTTCTCCAGGCACTGAGCTCCCACTACACAGCTTGGAGTCTTCTGCTACCACCAAGCCGCATCTTCCAGCAGAGGGAACTCCCTCTGCCTGCTTTGGCCACCACCATGGCCGGATCGCCCATTGGGCGAACTAGGCGCTCGCCTAGGGCGCGCTGGCCTCAGGGGCGCCAAATGGCACCCGCTCCCCCCCCAAAAGCCCCCGCCGCCACCCTAACCGGGCGCCCCGCCACAAAAAGCACCCGGCTAGGGTGCAAGTCACCCTCCCCTCCTCCCTGGATGGGGGAGGAGGCGGCCGGCGGCGGCCAGCAGGATTTCCCTGCTGCCGCCGCCGCGGAAAAGCACCCACCGTGGGCGCAAGTTGCCCTCCCCCTCCTCCCTGGGGGGGAGGAAGCGGCTGGCGGCCAGCAGGATCTCCCTGCTGCCGCCGCCGTGGAAAAGCGCCCACCGAGGGTGCAAGTCGCCCTCCCCCTCCTCCCTGGGGGGGAGGAGGAGGAGGAGGAAGCGGCCTGCGGCGGCCAGCTGGGACACAGCTTGCCCACCCTCCCCCTCCTCCCTGGGGGGGAGAGGAGGGGGGGCAGCATGGCTGGGTCTCCAGGCCCAACCAGGAGGTTGGGATCTGCGCCCGCCTAGGGCGCAGAAATACCTGGAGCCGGCCCTGGTCACCACACTCCCTCCAAGCACTTTCAAGCTTGGCCCACTCCATGTAACTGAAAAGTTGTACTAGAAGTCCTCTAATTAGTTAAGAATGTGAACCCCATTACCAATTCATGGCATCAGTATCATGCTTTCCTTTGTCTGATGTCCTTCATCTTGTTGTAATCCTTATGATTGCCTTATGAGGTAAGTAGGCATCAGAAGGGCTTGCTAAAGATGGGCTCAGAAAAGCTTGCTAAAGGAAAGGGGTGAAATTCAAGACAGGGACTTCTTAAGTCAGTTCAGTCTGTGGACCATTATGTTGTGTTAGTTCTTACTACCCACAGGAATAACTACTCCATAGGACACAGTGGTATTTTTACTTGTGAGTAAACCCACATCAGAGGGGATGCATATCTACCTGTTGTTATGCCTCAAGCTAACGCACAAATTGGGAGCAGGTTTGTTTCAGGACCAAATCTTTCCTTTCCCCTCCCCACTTCTTCCTTTTTTCAGAAAATCATTTTCCTTGCCCCCCGCCCTCTTTTGCAAAAGCTTTCAGTAGCCTGAAATAATGTGCAGGCAACATGGCTTTCCTTTCAGTGTCTGTTTTCTCAATATGGATGTTCTGTATCCCTTAGCCTATCTATTATATTAACAAGCCTTAGTGATACAATGGTTAAAAACAGAGGACAGAAGTGTCTCAATGTGGAAAAAAATGTAATAGGTTTCCCTGCTTAATGTAATAGAATTGGCAAGAGGTATGGGGAGCAGGAGCGAAAGTAGTCACTCAAGCATTGTGTTTGCATGATATTTAAATACAAGTGGCTGAGGTATAAGTACCTCTAAGTACACCTGAAAGAGATGGTGCCTTGTAATCATTGTTTCAGCAATTGACAGTTGTTTACACAACAGCCACACATTCTCTGCTGATTTGAATAATAAACACGCTTAAACACCAGCTGGATAATAGAAGGATAATTGAAACATAGTTTAAAGCTCTGATTTACAGGCATTGTGGCACCACTTTTATTTGTGATACAATGCTACACTTCTGTGCTGTATCTCGGAAAAAATTAAACAGGCATTGTCTTCTAACCAACTCAAGAGAAGAGTTCACTTGATTAATCTATAGTATGTTTGTGTACATTCAGCGCAAGGCATTCACATATGGAACCCATGTCATCTTACAGTCAAGGCAGAGTTTGTTGTATAACAAAATGCACTCGCTCAAAGACACCCAGATTTGTTAATTATGAGGATGGTGAGGGGGGCCAGAATAGCCCTGCTGGCTCAGAAGAAGGGTCTCTATGATCCAGCATCCTGTTTCCTATAGTGGTCGGCCAAATGTTCCTTGGAAGCCCACAAGTAAGGCATGAAGGCAACAGGCCCTTCCAGTGACTGAGGTAGGGGTGGAATCACGGCTCAGTGGTAGATCATCTTCTTTGTATGCAGAAAGCCAAAAGTCCAATCCCTGGCACATGTAGTAGGTGATGTGAAAAATAGGTGGGATATAAGGATAAGGACAAGCCAGAATTAAGATGCCGGGAAAAACATCAACAACCTCAGATATGCAGATGATACCACTCTAATGGCAGAAAGTGAAGAGTACCTAAAGAATCTCTTGCTAGTGGTGAAAGAGGAGAGTGTGAAAGTTGGCTTGGAACTCAACATCAAAAAAACTAAGATCATGGCCACTGGACCCATCACTCCTTGGCAAATAGAAGAGGAACTCATGGAAGCAGTGACAGACTTCATGTCCCTTGGACTGCAAGGAGATCAAATCAGTCAATCCTAAAAGAAATCAACCCTGACTGTTCTTTGGAAGGTCAGATACTGAAGCTGAAGCTCAAATAGTTTGGCCACCAAATGAGGAGGGAGCACTCACTGGAGAAGACCCTGATACTGGGAAAGACTGAAGGTAAAAGAAGAAGGGGACAGCAAAGGATGAGATGGTTAGACAGTGTTAGGCTGCGTTCAGACGGCCAGTCAATCGCGCCATGAGCCCTCCTAAAATTTTATCCCGATTTTTTTAATCCAGCCTAGCACGACCAGACGCCCCCCCATGAAATAGCCTCACCGCGCGTTGTTCCCGCCGTGATTTGTCTACACAGCATCCACCGAGGATTTTTTTAAAAAAAGTTTTGTACATTCGTATAGGCAAGGCTGCGCCTCCTTGGAGAACTGAGGCGATCGCGGAGGGTTTTCAGCAAAGTCCCGGTCCTCCCCTTGCCATTGCCATCATGATCAATGGAGGGACTATTTTGCAAGTTAGAACAGTCCTTCCCCCCTCCATCTCCCATCGCGGTAACATCTTGTCCCTAAAAGAAATAAGCATGAATATTACATTCCTCGTAGCGCTTATCGCTGAATGCATTTCCTCGTTAAAGCGCACATGGGGTTTCAATTTTTTAAAAATCGCGCCCCCGTCGGCTCGGTCTGACGTCAGACCGAGCCGACGGGAGCATCGCGCGCTAATGGAGTGACCAGATGGAAGAAAGTCTGCAGTTGTCGCGCGGGTAAGCGAAAACCCTACTTTTTAAATCAGGATTGGAGGCGCAGCAGAACGGGATGTCTACGGGACCGGAATTTTTCCCAGATGTTTCTGTCTGGTCGTGCATTTTTGATCCGCAAGGGAGTCGTTCCTATGGCAGATCAAAAGGTCCGTCTGAACACACCCTTATTGATGCAACGAACATGAAATTAAGCAGTATCCAGAGCACAATGGAAGACAGGAGGGCCTGGTGGGATGTGGTCCTTGGGGTCACAAACAATCAGACTTGACTGTGCAACTGAACAACAACAACGCATATGCCACACTGAACTCTCTGGAGGAATAGTGGGACTTAAAAACAAATATATAACAGTGCACTTACCTGAAGCTTAGACCACAGTCCTTAGCACTGAGGCTGGACATGCCTTATAGCATCTCTAATGTTAGGGCCAAACCAAATGTGATGGTGGTGGGAGGTCCACAAAGTGATTTCCTTAGGATTTTAAATGAAAATAGTTATCGGGCAGGGCTCCAGTTAAGACTGAGGTTATCGTATGGAGAAGAGATACTTGGTATATGACCCCTATGATCCTCTTGAGGTGCTATTAGTTCTGGAAGGGGAGAGAGAGAGAGAGAGACCCTCTCTTTGTCTCTCTCTCTTTTTTTTTTCAAGTGGACAATTTCTGTTGGCAAAACCCACAGGGGAAGGGTTGAAACCCCCCCTCTGCACACATATACACACACAATGATGATCTGAATTGGGGTCCTGTGTCATTGCAAGATGCCTTTTTCAATGCTGAAGAGATCCATTGATTGTTCTCCCTGAATCATATCTAATTTGACCTTCAGGTAAGTGAGGTAAGCAATCCCCCAACCCTATTTGTATCACACCTAACACTGAGGAATGGGTGTTTCAAAGAGTACTTCTGCCTTTCCTCCTGTGCCATTTTGGCTTGGGGAAACGATTTAGGAGGGAAGGCTGAAGCCCCTCCTCCCTCAGTGTCTAAGAATCTCAGTTCCCTAATGTCATATGGAATTTGAGCCAGGGGATCCCCAACCTGTCATGTCACACATATTTTCTAGTTAAGCCCTCAGTGTGAACATTAGCTGTGCGCTCCCTCTGGCTATTACAGCGTTATAACTGAGCTTTTCTCCATTTCTCTCTGCACTGAGAAAGTAGTCTTGATAATTTCATTTCCCCTGCTATTATGATAAAAGCAAAATCTCCAACTAAAGGAAAATTGTAGCTGGACATGCTTTGCATGATAGGTCAAATAAGCCCTAAGTTTTTAATAAACCTACATAGCTATACTGTAGCTCTCTAATCTCACCATGCGGGAGAGTATTCAGAAGGAATTTTTTATAATGACCCTTGTGTGGAAGCTGTACAATACCCCAAATTAACCTAAGACTTTTGCCTAAAGCATCCCACACAGAATTCTTCCCCCCTCTATAGCATACAAGAAAAGAGAACGCCAGTCCTATTTGCTTTCCACTAGCAAACTTCCTGCCATTATTTTAAACATATTTTATCAGGCAAGTGCTTTGAGTCAAAACATCTTGTTTCTAAGAGTGTCTCAAGAGATAGTAGCAAAAGAGAGAAAATGGCATTTTTTATCAGCTACAATATATATAATGTGACATTCAAACACAACGAGTGCTATTCAATCGCTTGTAAGTCACAAAAGGTGAGCAAAAACACTTATCTCTTTTGTGAAAACTAAAAACGAAGGTGGAGAATCCTCAACACAAAGATCCACTTTGACTTAAAATATAATATAAGCAGCTTGTACAAATTTATGAGCACAAAGTCCCCACCTATTAAGAATCTGAAGATATATTTAAGCATAGATACCAAAAAGCATTGCTTCTAAAGAATAGTCAAGGACAACAAATGAAGTTGCCTTTCATAATCCAAATTGATATATCCCAATCAATGCATTTGGGCACAAAACTGCTGGCTCATCCTTGTCACCATCAAAACATGGTGTTGCGTAGGGGTCAAGTGTTTAACAGGAGGAAAATGTGTGAACTTCCATTCCACCAGCAGTTTGGAAAATGCTGCATATGTTTCATTTTCTTACTTAGTATTCTGTCTTGCTCCAAAGTTTCAGCACTGTCTCTGGTGCTGAGAGGATCCAGGAACACTTTGAAGCAATGAACTCAAGTGGTTAAGAAAGGTCAGACCCTCATCTGTCAAACTTGTCAACAAATTCCAAGAAATCCAGATTTATTTATTTTTTGCATGGTGGGACTGCCTGTATTATTCACTGGAGGAGGAGGGAAATCAGCCAGGAAAGTTCCCATGGGCCATGGGCTTCAGTTTCCGTGGATGTGTCATTCATATGTTGCAGCACCCAGGCTTTCAGTCCCAAATGCTGCATTTACCACTACAAATAACCATTCCCAGCCATCTCTTCCAATGCAAAAGGGGAGGCAGGGGAGAATTCTGTTTGCATCATAGGTGCCACAACAGGGTCTGAAACTTTCAGAACTATCTGGACTAGATTAGTTTTCTAGGAATCCAGAGGGTAACATCCAAGCAATTAATCTGTCTTCTCTTCTTGCAGAGAAGGCTTGAGGGAATATACCCTTCTCTACACTGCCAATTACCAAGCTGTTGTGTAAATTCTACTTCATACCTACAAGACTGCATAAAGACCAGTGATATAGGGATGGGTGAATAAGGCAATTGAACTGACGATCCAAAAACAGACGGCATACCACTCCAGATTTACAATTTAGATAATATTTACATATTTACTATTTGTTTAATATATTTTATTATTATATTTGCTTAAGAGATTTTTATCCTGCATTTCAGCCAAAGGCTTCCAAGGAGGCTAACAGAACAAGTCCTCTATTCATGTAAAAGGGGAGAGTAAATCTCCCAGGCTTCTACTGTGGGCATATGTCATGGTTCCTGCCGAACCCGAGCCCTTGGCACCCTCAGAAGAGCTAAGTGTCGACAGGGATGAGCTCTCCACACCAGGAACCCCCGCACCTGACAAAGTGGCAAGCTCCAAGGCCAGCCCAGCAAAAGCTGGGGCAGATTGCTGCTTGAGTGACACACCCCCTGACTCACTGCCAACGGTGTCTCTTTTATGAGAGCAGCGCCGGCGGGACTTGGCAGCCCAGCAGCGCGAAGCACGCCTGCACACCCAGCACTCGTGGAGCCCTGAGTATTAGCGGGAGCCAGGACGTGTTTGAGGCATGCTAATTACCGGCCACTCAGATTCCTATTTAGCCCCTGCTGGCATGACAGCAAACTTGTGCCAGCAACTAGTCGCATCCGCGAAGCTCTGCACCACACCACTCCCGTTCCTGACACCTCGTTCTTGGTTTGATCTCTCCGGCTCCTCGACCTTGGCTCATCTTGACCTCACTATTCTGCACCTCGCACCCTTGGCCTCCCGACCCTCGGCTCCCGGACTCTTGACTCACGTCTCTCGTACTCTGGACCCTCAACTCTCAGACCTCCTTACCATGCTACCAGTTGGTAATTTGGACTTGGCTCCCCAGTTTTCTCGGCTTGCTCAGCTTCTGACTCTGAACTGTCTCTCGACCACCCCGCTTGTCTTACCTCTTGAACTTGGTTATTTGGTCCCAGCTGGCTCTGATCTCGAACTGTCTCTTGATCACCCCGCTCGTCCTACCCCTTGAACTTGGTTATTTGGCCTCAAGTGGTTCTGGGCCAATCCTGCTTAGCTTCTGAGATCTGACACAACAAACCTTTATCGGCATAAGAGCAGTGGCCTTGGTTCAGGGATACAGGAAAGGGAAAGAAAAACCAAACAGTTAATTTACTACTCATTCTGACAGAAAAGACTTCTTCTCCTAAATGCACAATACAGGAAATTTGCCACTGCTTCAATGAGATCAACCCTGTTTGAGCCTAGAAGGTTCATAATCTTACTTTCCTCAGATTAGCCCTCCAGGGATCGCAGTATAGGATCAAGGTGATAGGCACATAAATTCTGGTAAAGACTACAAGACATACGTACATGGTCCATTCCTTCGATCTCCTTTAACCCACATGGGCATAACCTATCTGTTTATTTGTTTTTTTAAATCTCCCATATAGCACAGCTGAGGGGAGCACATTAAAACGGACCAGTGTGAACATCCTTCTAATGTGGGGATCAATCAAACAAGAGAAATACTCTGCAAGTGGCATGTTAAGAGCTCACCCAATAAATTGGGGAACAATGCCCGGTGGCAAGACTATCAAGTTCTCGCATTTCTATATCAATTAATCTCCATTTAATCATGCCACAAGCCTGCTTCTCCAAAAAAAGGGTCAAATCATCCATGTTGAGCCCCATGAGAGTAATTTTTCCTTCAACACATGTCAACCAGTCTGATAGGGGGGATTCATGCAGCATATACACGATGAGACTATTAGACCCACTTCTATAGAGAAGTCGCAGCCAAAATATAAACATTGAGAGCCATGCTTTGGTGACTAAATGTCTCGTTTTGTCTCAAGGCATATTGCTATGTAAGGTACACAAGTTGGAAGCCCTAGAATTTTTCGAGATCTGACAAGTTTGGGCTAGCCTGAGCTATCTAAGTCAGGACCATAAGAAATTCTATTCCTAGGGTGTGCTGATGGAAGAGGTAGAAAGAGCTATCTCATCCCCTTCCCCCTACAGTCTCACAAACTGCATAGCTGTTAATCTGTTCAGGTCTCACAATCCTGGAAATACATTTTGCTAGGGTCAGAAAGGACTGCTAAGAGGAGGGGGACACAAGAAAGATCTGTGGCCATCAGCAGCTTCCCCAAATGGACTGTAAGATCCAGGTTTCTGTTGGTTTCAATAGGAAAAATATTTCTGGGTGTATATTTTTAAACACATACACACAATTGGATCAAAATTTTCAGAAGCTGTATCTTTCAGTCAAGAAGACCCTCTGTCAAAAAGTTTAACTTTTATTGTTGAAGGAAAAAACCTGGAGATCTATGAAAAGTACTGGTCTAGCTTTCATAAATGGTTGAAAGAATCAAATTTTGGCACTATGTATTAAACTAAGAATTACCTGTCTGGCATGTTTAAGCGGTGGTAACAATTTGATTGTTTTGATGTAAGATGAAGGTCTCTGTAATTGTATATGCTATATTTCCTTGTTGGGAGGATTTTTGTTTTGTTTTGTTGTTTTGTTTTGCTTTTGTTTTGTTTTGTTTTGTTTCTTGAAAATCAATAAAAACAGTGTTAAAAAAAAAAAAGTTTAAGCAGATAAAAGAAGCTGTCCCTATTCTGTAGACTACTGAAATTCTCACTTGAACTTCTGGCACAGGAAGGTGTAACTTACAGCTTGAATGGGGGGGAGGGGAATCTGTTTTTACAAATAAAATGGATCACACAGGTGATGGGAACTAAAGTATGCCACTTCCCCATTCATTTTCTTATTGCATTCCATGTCTTTCAGCATTATCTCCCAACTGAACTGATTTTCCCAATTGGAGCATGTATGACAGCGAGTAATAGTTGATGTAAGTTTTATTATTTTATTTATTATTTATTTATCAGATTTCTACCCCGCCCTCCCAGCCAAAGCCGGCTCAGTGTGGCTTACATAAAATCAACACATAAATTGCAGTAAGACAATTAAAACACAAAACAATGCTAAAACCATTTAACCATCTAATATAAGTGCTAGTATTGTTGTCATTGATTCAATGATGGCTGCCATACTCAGTTCTCTCTTCACATAGTCAGCTCCTGGGTCTTCTTCAGATGACTTTCAGGTGACTGGCACAGGCTGTTATTAAAAATTCCAGGGACAACAGGGCTCGCTGTCCTTCAACTATTAGTTGTTAATGATGTTTAACGGTGGTGGCAGCTCCAAAAGCCTGGTGGAAGAGCTCCGTTTTACAGGCCCTGTGGAACTGTAAAAGGTTCCGCAGGGCCCTGATTTCTTCTGGGAGCTTGTTCCACCAGAACAGAGCCTCCATCAAGAAAGCCCTGGCCCTGGTTGTTGCCAGCCTAGCCTCCCTAAGACTCAGGAGGGTCAATCGGTTCTGGGCCCCTGAACGCAATGCTCTCTGGAGAACATGGGGAAAGGCCTACATACTCCAGACCATAAAGGGCTTTAAAGGTAAGAACCAGCACCTTGAAACGAATTCAGTATGCTTTTGGCAGCCAGTGCAGTGCCTTTAGTGCAGGCTGGATGTGCTCCCGAGTTGAGAGTCCCATCAGAAGCCTGGCCGCAGCATCAGCTGCAGCTTCCATATTTGAGACAAAGGCTGCCCCATGTAGAGAGCATTACAGTAGTCCAATCACGAGATGACCATCACATGGATCACTGTTGCCAAGTCATTGTGTTCGAGGAAGGGAACCAACTGCTGATCAACCAAAGGAGATAAAAGGCTGACTTGGCAGTGGCTGCTACCTGGGCCTCCATTGTTAATGAGGCATCCAGGAGCACTCCCAGACTCCTAACCTCCAGCACTGGCACCAGAGGAGCCCCATCGAAGGTCAGAAGTGGGATCCCTACCCTCAGGCCACCCCGGCTCAGGCACAGGACCTCTGCCTTCATTGGATTCAATTTCAGCCAACTCAGCCTAAGCTAACCAGCCGTGGCTTGTAATGCCTAGTCTAGGTTTTCCAGTTTGGAGTCAGACTGATCACACAACAACAGATAGAGCTGGGTTTCATCCGCATACATCCCAGTCCATGCCTCCAGGCTACCTGTAGATATTGAAGAGCATCAGGGACAACAGTGCCCCTTGAGGCACTCCACAATCCAGTGGGTGCCTTTGGGATAGTTGTTCCCCCAGTGCCACCCTTTGTCCCTGGCTTTGGAAAAAGGAGACAAGCCACTGCAAGGCCTGCCCCTGAGCACCAATGTTGGCAAGGTGGTGGATCATTAGCTGATGGTCAACCATGTTGAATGCTGCTGACAGGTCTAACAACAACAGCACTGCCGATCCACCCTAATCCAAATGCCCCCAGAGATCATCCATGATGGCAACTAGTGCCGTCTCCATCTCATGGCCTGGGCAAAAGCCGGACAGGAAGGGATCTAGGATGGAACTGTCATCCAAGAAGCCCGAATTGCCACAACCCTCTCTATTATCTTGTCCAAATAGGGCAAGTTGGAGACTGGCTGATAGTTTGCCAATTTGGCCAGGTCAAAGGATGGCTTTTTCAAGAAATGGTGGACCACTGTTTCCTTAAATGCCCCAAACTGCCCCTCTAAGAGGAACTTGTTGATAATCTCGCATAGAGCACCTCGAAACCCCTCGTGGCCAGCTTTAATTAGCCATGAAGGGCACAGATCAAGGAAGCAAGTGGTAGGAGCAATTTGTTGATTTCCTCTAGGCTGAGTGGGCTGAAATGATCCATAACCTGACTAGAAGATGTGCATGGAGCATCAGGAAAGTGCTAGGGAGAGTTCAGAAGCTGTGGCTCTGTCTCAGCAGAGGCAACAGCTCCTGCAGACCACAGCTGCTGGTGATTAGAGCTGATTACTTGGGTAATAAGTGAGGCCAGAGCAGGGGTGCTTGGGACTGCCTTGCCAGAACATCAGGAAAGCACCAGGTGGAATCCAAAAGCTGCAGCTCTGTCTCAGCAGAGGCAACAAATTTTGCAAATCATGGCTGGCTGGCAAATTGGGGGGGGGGTATTGACTACAAGGGTGGGTAGGGTGAAGGTCCATTGCTTGGCTCAGACTACTGTGGGTTTTGTTGAGGGAGTGGCTGATGCACTATATATCTGCTGCATAGCTAGTTAGCTCCTCCCAAAGGTGTGGAGGGAAACCAGAGTAAAATGCAAGCTGTGCCTAGGTGGCCAGAGAATCCCTGTAAGATGGGGAGGCAGGAGGTACGGTGGTGGGCACAGGGTTAGGTTTAGAAGGAGACTGAGATATGGACTTGCTTGGTTCCCTTCTAATCTCCTTCCCATCCCAAGGAATGATGGTGTACAGACCCAGACTTCTTTGCTCTCCTGTTCAAGCTAGATGTTGTACAATGTCAGATTGATTATGAATATGACTGCCACCCTTGAAGAATTTATTAGGAAAGGCAACATTGATCTGGCATGCCTGACTGAGATCTGGGTGGGTGAGGATGAAGCTGCAGCGCTCACACAGCTGACTCCCCCAGGATACTCAGTCATCAACCACTAACAGGAAGATGTGTGTGTGTGGCAATTCTCATCCTTGAAATGGCTTCCTGCACCAAACATCACTGGCATTGAATGAGTAGGCCTGGCATGGGGTGCCAGGGAAACAGTGGGAGTCTTGCTGGTTTACCATCCTCTTAGCTTACCAGCTAACTCCCTGATGAGGCTGGCTCAGGCGGTGGCAGAGTGGGCCTTGTGTTTCCCCAAACTGATAGTTTGGGAGGATTTCAGTGTCTATGATGCTGCCTTATCTAGTGCCTCCTTAGAGTTTATGACTGCCATGGCTTCATTAGGTCTCTCCCAGTTTGTATTGGCCCCCATGCACAGAGCAGGCCATATGCTGTATCTGATCTTTTATGCAGGTATTGATCTGGATTCAGCGGTGCTCTACAAACCAGTGCCATGGACTAATCATTCCCTTATGAAAGTTGGTTTGAGATTTGCCTCCTCCCTCTATAGGAGTAGTGACCTTATTTATGCTAATTCATGGATCCAAGTGGGTTCCAGAACGCTCTGTGGGATTTGTCTGGCTCTGCTAGCAGCTCTGCTGATGAACTCACTGATGCCTGGAATCTGGGCCTTCAGGAGGCCTTTGATCAAGTTGCCTCCTCCCAGCACCCTCTTCACCCCTGTACTACCTTGGCTCCCTGGTGTACAGATGAACTAAGGATGGCAAAAAGGGGGCTTAGATGGCTAAAGCAATGACAGCAATGAACTCGTGACAAAGCAATGAGAGCACTTTTATAGAGTCCACTTGAAAGCTTATGAAGTGGCAGTGAATGCAGCAAAGCGCTCTTACTTCTCTGCCTTCATTTCATCTGCTGTGTCGTGTCCAGTTCAATTGTTTAAAGTTGTTAGGCAATTGACCATACCTTCGGTGGGTCCAAAGGTAGATGAAAATTTGGCTATTAGCTGTTACACATTTGCGATGTTCTTTTCAGACATTCTCGCTCCTTTTCCAAGACTTGGCTGCCAGAATCTCTGGGCCCTGGGTGCACAGTTGGGTCCATTTTTGGACTCCTTCAACCTACTCTCCCAGACAGATGTTGACAGGATCCTATCAGCTGTGTGGCCTACTACCTGCTCCTTGGATCCCTGCCCTTCCTGGTTGGTGAAAGCTTCCAGGGAAGTGGTAGGAGGAGCCTTGGGAGATATTATAAATCTCTCACTCTCATAAGGCTCTTTCCCTAGCTCCCTCAAGGAGACAGTGGTGACACCCCTCCTGAAGAAATCATCATTGGATGAGAGGGACCTAGCCAATTACCACCCAGTAGTTAATCTTTCATTTATAGGAAAGGTAATTGAGCATGCAGTGGCTGAACAGCTCCAGAAATCCCTGTGTGAGTCATCTGCCCTAGATCCCTTCCAATCTGGCTTCCGGTTGGGGTTCAGAAGAAAAAGAAGAAGAGATTGGATTTATACCCCGCCCTTCACGACCCAAAGGAGTTTCAGAGTGGCTTACAAACTCCTTTCCCTTCCCCTCCCCACAACAGACACCCTGTAAGGTAAGTGGGGCTGAGAGAGCTCTGACAGAAATGGCTCTTTTTCAAGAACAGCTGTGCCAGAGCTATAGCTTGCCCAAGATCATCCAGCAGGTGCAAGTAGAGGTGTGGGGAATCAAACCCTGTTCTCCCAGATTAGAGTCCGTGCACTTAACCACTACACCAAACTAGCTCTCTAGGACTGAAACAGCTCCGGTTGCTCTGGTTGACAATCTCTAGTTACACGTTTATGCAGGTGGGATGGCACTACTGATCCTCTTGGATCTGTATGCTGCCTTTGACACAGTAGACCATTTAGTCCTGGTCAATTCCCAGTTTCCCTAGGTGTGAGGGGTATGGCCTTGAGCTGGTTCCCCTCATTCCTCCAGTGTCAGTCCCAGAGGATAATCATGGATGGACAGAGGTCATCACCATAAGCCCTAACCTGTGGAGTTCCACAATGGTTGATTCTCTCCTCAATGTTATTTAACATCTATATGCACCCTCTGACGGAGACTGTAAGGAGGTTTGGAGTGGGGTGCCATTAATATGGAAATAACACCTAGCTCTACCTCTCATTTAAGGAGTGATTGATTGCTAGAATTCCAGTCTTGGCCTTCTGCCTGGATGAAGTGGTAGAATGGCTAGGTGAGAGATGGTTGAAGCTAAATCCATCTAAGACAGAGATTATGTGGCTGGGGAAGCCCAGACCACTGGGGTGGCCACTTCTAACAACCCTTGATGGGGTCCGTCTTTCTACAGTCAACTCTATCAGGAATTTGGGAGTATGGCTTGATTCTTTGTTCTCCATGCACAAACATGTGTCCTTGGTGACAAAGACTGTGTTTTACCATCTATGCCAGGCCTGTCTGTCTTGGGAGGACTTTGCCATGGTAATTCACTCAACAGTCACCTCGAGACTGGACTACTGTAATGAGCTCTATGCAGGGTACCTCTGCAGATGCTTTGGAAGCTACAAGTGGTCCAGAACAAAGCTGCCAAATTGCTGACAAGAGTGTCCTGATCAGCACATGTAACTCCTATCTACAGCAGCTGCACTGGCTCCCACTTAGTTTCTGGTGCCAATTCAAAGTGTTGGTACTTATTTTTAAAGCTCTAAACAGACTGGGACCCTCATACCTTCAGGACCCTCTCCCATCATGATCCTCCAGTCTTCTCCAATCTTCATCTTGGAATTTATTGAAGGTCCTTGGTTCCCAAACTGGCTGCCTTGTGTCAACAAGGGCAAGGGCCTTCTCACTAGTGGCCCCAGTAGTGGAACCAGCTGCTCGAAGAGGTGTGTGCCTTGTGGGAAGTTCCTAGGTTCCACAGGGCATGCAAGGTTGCTCTTTTTCAGGTGGCCTTTGGATGATTGTGATCCATCAGGCAGCTGGTATACTTCAGCTGAGTCTTTACTATCCATACATCCCACCCTGCTTGACCATGGATAGATTTTAATGGGGATAGATTTTTTATCATTTTATGTTTTAAAGATTATTTATTGTACCTTTGTATTGTTTTTATTGTTGTATTTTAAATGCTGTTAGCTGCCCCAACTCACGTTCAGGGGAGAGGGGATGGGATATAAATTTGTTAAATAAATACATAAATGCTTGTTTATATGCTACTGCTCCTTTAAGACTGAACCATGTGGCATTCTGGAAAATGGAGATGGCAGTTAGAGATGCCAGTTAGCAGACTTCAGTGCTGAAATCATTTTGGTTCTGAAAGTGTTTTTGTTCATGTTGTGTGTGTGTTTTAAGAAATAAAAAAAAAATCAACATTTTCTATGCGCCCTGCCTTGTTCCCTAAGTAGGGTGTAACACGGGGTCAGGAAAAAATTCTGAAAGCACTAGAGTAAGATGTGGAATGGGGCAGCATTTCACTCACCTGAACCAAATGCTCCAGTTTTGCTTAACAGCAGCAACAAGAACAATAACCTGTACATGCAACTTTCTTTACATGTGAATGAGAGGGACACCTTAGCAGGTTTTTTTCACCTACAGTCACCAGTTGCACTGGCAACTTGGGAGGGGATTTGATCCAAAAAATGGTGGGCTGCTTTTTGACTACATTTAAGTATTATTACAGACCTTGAGAGATATCAAAGGTGATCTGATCTTTCCTCATCAATTGTATCTCATCAGATTTAATGTGTATGCCTTTTTACTCTGGGAGGAAGACTTAGCCTTTGCCTCTATCCACCAGGTATGTCT
The DNA here is from genome assembly GCA_029375565.1 of Gekko gecko. Lineage (NCBI taxonomy): Eukaryota > Metazoa > Chordata > Lepidosauria > Squamata > Gekkonidae > Gekko > Gekko gecko. Next base: position 70,704,885 of record JAPDNY010000001.1, on the reverse strand, counting down.
GTAGAGTCATCAAACTGCCAGTGCAGAAGTGGTGGAGAACCCGAAGTACCCTTTGCCTGCCAGTATGGATTTGAAGAACCAGGTTTGATTCCCCACGCCTTCATATGAAGCCTGCTGGGTGACCTTGGATCAGTCACAGTTCTCAGAATTCTCTCAGCCCCACCTGCCTCTCAAGGTGACTATTGTGGGGAGGGAAAGGGAAGGTGATTGTACACCACTTTGAGACTCCTTAGGGTAGAGAAAAGCAGAGTATAAAAACTGACTCTCCTTCTTCAGAGAAAAGCCCCAGGTTTGCAGAAAAATCTGAAATCTTAAAAAGGGGAAGTTAAAACACCCTAAAATGATAAAACCATCACTTGCCGTTTTAAGAATGAAACATCCTCAATAGCCATTGCTGGGCAACTACAGCAGTATTCGAGCTTTGGCTTCTGTTAGGAAAAGGCAGGGGCAGGGGCCCTTTCCCAAGCTGTTTTGGCTTCTGAGGTAGGACTTACTGGAGCTAGGCTCAGCAGCTGCCACCAGAGAACTTGCTATTGCACGACTTGCATGACTTACCCAGGCCTAGCTGCTTTCTACTGTTCAACAGCAGCTACCCCACAAATGCCAATGTAGTGGTTAGAGTTTACACTTCTGCATTGTCATTTTTGTCACCCGTTTGTCCCTATTGCTTCAGGGTTTTTTCCCCAAATGTGTTTTGCTCTCTCTAGTAGTCCCAGAGAGAGCAAAATACATGTGAAAAAGGCAAGGGGAAAACCCAAAGCAATAGGGACAAAAAAGTGACAAAAATGACAATGTGGAAGTAGCCTAAGGCTAAGGTCTTGGAGACTCAGGTTAAATCCCTACTTTGCTGTGGAAACTCACTGGGTGACTTTGGGACAGTCACATACACTCAGCCTAACCTACTTCGCAGTGTTGTTATGAAGATAAAATGAGGGAGAAAAGAATGATATTAGCTGCTTTGGTTGCTCTTTGTGAAGAGAAGCAGGAAATCAATATAGTAAATAAATAATCAGTACCGGTGAAGATGGGGGGCAAAGAAAAGGTAAGTTGGTTTGTAGGTGGGGAGAAAAGAAAGCAGGGAAAGTTGAGGATATGGGGGCTCTCAGGAGGAAGGTGAAACAGGGAGAACTGAAGTGTGCCCAGCAAGTCCTTGAAGGTTTCCCATTGTGCAACCGGGCAGGCTCAACTAGCACTGTGTAATTTGGCCAGAGTTTTCCTGTGGAGAGGCTGCCAGGGGGAGGAAATGAGGGAAAGCTGAAGGGGTAGAGCAGGTAAAGGTAGGTTGGCTGGTGCATGGGAAGGACAGAAGGAAGCAGGAAAGGGAAGGAGGCTGTGGGGGCTTTCAGGAAAGAGAAAGAGGAAATTGGGGGAGAGGGAAGTGAAATGACCCCTGCAAGTCTTTTGTGGATCCCCCACTTGTCTGTTTCTATTCCCCTCCTGCCTGTCCACAGTTCAGCCTGTCTACCAGATAGTTCAACCTGCCTGCCAGCCGGTTAGTACAAGCAAAGGTGTCTGGGATATTTGCTATCTACCTATAATGGAGACAACTGTAGTTTCATTACTTCTACCCCCTTCCACTTTGCCTTGTCTTACATCAGATTCAAGCAAAATGCCTCCTTGTCTGCATAGTTTAGCATGCACACATAATCCCAGGTACTGGAACAATTCAGGCAACTAGGCCCCATGCTTAAGCATCAGAAGGCCCTCCCAAAGTTAGTGAAACAGTGCAGTGATTGTTGGAAGACAGAAAGGCTGAACACAAAATCATGAACTAGGATGATTATATCTAGCAGAAAGTCTTCTGACTGGACAGTGTACCTGTCGCTCACATACCCACCAATGCCAAGACTCTTCCTTCACTGCTTTATCCCCTCACTCCTACCTTCTGTTGCTCAGGCTATTAAAACCAGATGGTAAGCAGCCAGAATTACTGTCAGAATGGAAAGCTGAGTATACTTTCAAATGTTGGAAATAATTGTTTTGGGTGTGGAGGGCTTGCAATATTTTTCAGTCATAGTTGATGAAGCTGAATGTACACCTCTAGCAGTGACATCCAGCAAGCAGTTGTATTGTGAAAGGAGACTTAGGCCCCAGTCACACGGGAGGATTTGCCCCGCGAAATGGATGGGTTGAGGGCGCATCAAATGGATGCGATCATATGGCAACATCTGGGAAGCGTAGCACACCCATCACCAACCCATACCATTGGCCCAAAGAAGCGGATTTAAAAAGTACCAGCAAAAGGGTAGTAGCAACCGGAAAACGTGGGTCACAGGCAAGCTTCAGATCGCGGAAGCGGAGTTAATCCAGCGCATCCGGCACGCGCATGTGTCCCATCACACTGGATGTGTTTTTTCCAAGCCTCCACAATATGCGAAGAAACGTAAGATTGGGCATGCGCAAGAATGTGAAAGCGAAACCCTTTGATACGCTTCAACATCACCATGTGAGCGCCAGCTATCGGCATCTGCGCAGCATCTTGGGGACCCGTCTGATCGTGCTACCACGCAACTTTTTGCTCCGGCTCTAATTTGCCTCCCTTCAGTGGCACAATATCCCACTCATGTGACCGGGACCTTAAAATGGTCCCAGAGCAAGCCAGGCTAAGTGGCTCCTGTAGCACTTCAGGTTGCTGCTACAGAGTCTCCCTAATCCCATATGCTACAGGTAGTACAACTTGGAGGTACTTATCCTTGCTGCTGTTTCTGCTAGCATCCATAGAAACACAACACCATGTTTGTGAATGCAGTCAACCTTAACATTGTGTCATTGGGCTTTTTTCAAAAATATTTTTTTTTAATCCTGCAAAGAGCTATAAGAAGTTTTGCAAATATTTAGAAAGAGAATTAAGGTAATATATGTAAAGATCTGCTCATATTTGATAATCTTAAATCAATCCAATGAATCCTGTCCAGTTATAATAAACACTGGATTAGGGTTAGACTTCTTAGAAGCAAATTAATAATGAAAATATTTAATATGTGGTGGGCATTGTACATATAAGTCCTCTTTTTACTACTGCTTTTTGTCAAAGCCAAAACAGTCTCATGGTGTGAAGAATTTAAAGAATGACATTTAGGAGAAATACATACAAAATGTATGGTTATTACAAAGGTGGACACAAACATTGAGTTGAAAAACTTAATAATTCATTTGTGAGTTAAAGGTCCTACGTTGCTTCTTTGCTGTTTGTCTTCCTGGAAATCACAGCCCTCTGCCAGCACAAGCAGAGAAGCTTTCTGCTCACGCAAGGGCACCTTTGAATACAACCACAGGGTTTTTTTTCCCCCTGCTGTTTCTGATGCACATTTTTTTTTCTTTTTAAAAAGTTTTATTTATTTAGTACATTTTTATCTTGTCCTTCCTGGTGGCATACATCATATTCCCCTCCTCCATTTTATCATCCTAATGCAATGATGAGGCTGGGAGTGTGTGACAGTCCCAAGGTCACCCAGAGAGTTTCCATGGCAGAGTAGGGATACAGACATGGGTCTCCCACATCCTAGTCCAGAATGCTAAGTGCTACTCCACACCAGTTTCATCACTAATTGCATTGGCTTTACTAGGTGTTAGGATGGATCTGCTGTGCTACCTCTTAATACTGACTGCTGCTACTTTTTTTGTTTGCTGTGCATAATTCTTTTTGCATTTTATTCTTTTCTATTGTGTAAATTGCCATGTCCTACTTCAGAAGAAGGGCTGGGTAAAAATCTTATAAAAATATTCATGCTGATCCAGCTAGGGGCCATGTGAATATGCGCATGGGCTACCAAATGCATATCCTTACTTTGTTTCCAGGTCTCCTCCCCAGTCCCACTAGCTGGAGATATATGGGCAAATTGTGCCTATGAGATGTTCAGCAAGCTGAGAAGTGGGGTGCTGTATTTATTTCCCCTCCTCTCAAGACAGCAGGTTATCACTTTAGTAGGGAAGGCTCCAGGAGGGAAGGTGGCATGAGATAGCCTGATGTTATCATATCTTAGAAACTAAGCAGGGTCAGTACTTGGATGGGAGACCACCAAGAAAGACTCTGCAGAGGAAGGCAATGGAAAACTAACTCTGCTTCTCAGTCGCCTTCAGAGACCCTTGCTGGGGTCACGATAAGTTGGCAGCTACTTGACAATGCTTCTGTATGTAGAAAGCGCCCATACATGTAGCATAGGAAGCTGGACTGGGAAAAGGAAGCACATGTACATTTCCTTTTTCAGCTACAGATAAACGTGCAAGCGCCTACATGTCCCCTACCTGGATCAGGAAAAGGAGTTCTCAGTGTTCTTACAATCTGGTTATTGTGCCTACCTATCAATGAAAGTATGTTCTGAACAAATTTTTCCTGCTTTTTTTTAACTTTGTTAACAGCAGAGAGATGAGCGTGCCAGGCCTGGACTGCTGTCTTCAGAGTGAACCACTAGGTAATTCTATAGCTAGAGCTGTTGCTCTTTCCACATACAAGCCTCTCTCTCCTAGGTGAGCAAAGGTGAGATGGAAGCACAGTACCCAGCTAGACTTGGTTCATGTGATGCAAATGGTTGATCCTTATTCTAGAGCTTGGGGGGGACCCATTTCTAATAGTAACAAATACATTTCTAAGTACTAATGAAATCCTGAAGAAATAAACAGTGCAAATAACTTGTGCATAAAATACACAACCAAGACAATAATGTGAAATATAAATGAGCAAACACCTTAAAGAAACTCCAGGATAAATTGTACCATCCTGCAAGACATTCTTCCTAACTGTCAAGGGACCTGGAATCCTCCATCTCATTCAGTCCTCTATCTTATTAAATTTGCTAGGAGTTGTATATAATTTGATAGACATTTGAGATTGTGTATCTTTAGAGATTACTGATTCAAAACACTTCAACATATATTACTAAATATTCAAGCAGTTTTGATTTGACAGGTTAATCAGAAAATCTCTTCTTGTGAATTCCTTTTTCCACAATTTGTGTACTGTTTGTAATCTCTTGCATTTAATGTAATCTTTTCCAGAGGCAATTCTTCAGTAAACAAACTGCAAAACAATAAGAGCACTGCAAGCATGATTTATATGTGTGCCTATTCTTCTGTCCATAGTATTGCATTCAGAAAAGGGATGCCAGCCTCCAGGTGGGTAGGATCTGGGGATCTCCCAGAATTACAGCTCATCTCCGGACCACAGAGATCAAGTTCCCCTGAAGAAAATGGATGCTGTAGGAGCAGGGGTGTCAAAACTCATTTATTACAAGGGCTGGATCTGATATAAATAGGATGTTGTCGGGCCAGGCCATGTTTGTCATAAAATGTAATGCCAGGTAGCAGAGATATAAACTTTATAAAGGACACCAACAAACACAATTAAAGGGGTTTTTTAACTTAAAATACAAACATGCTTAAAACAGAACACTCTTGCCATATTTTATTTAACAGTCTTTGATAACTGACACTTCCCAAACCTCCCCCTTAAAAGATACCTACCTAAAATGGAAAGGTGGGCGGATAGTGGGATTTGGCAATGCAATTTTTTAAATAAAATGTTATGTCCTCAGAGACATAATGGTAAGCATAGTGAGCAGGTGCTCATTATGCGGATTCTGAATACTGTCTGGTGTTGCCCAATCAGAGGGCTAGTACAGAAACAATTATGATTGGTTGTTAACATGCAATGTGATTGGTCTTTATAACTGCACTATGATTGGCTGCCTGTTCAAAAGTTATTGGCGCGTTTTACATTCTGTGGGAGTGGCTACTACAGCCAGAACTGTATTTAAACCCTTGTGTTTGTGGACTATTTTGTCTAGCTGGTCTAGTCCTTAGCTGGTCTAATTGGAGCTGAAATAAAGCTGAAATCACTATGAATTTATCTCTTGTGTCGTGTCTCATACTTATCAACTGGCAACGAGGATGGGATATAGCGGGTAGGCAGCCCCGCTGAGACACCACGGAGGAAGTTCCGATTGACCGCGAGTTTCCGAGGGGGCCGTCTGCTCCAGGAAGCGCCGCGATGAGCTCCAAGCACCGGTTCGAGCCATTCGAGCCCACGACCGAAGACTGGGAGGCGTATCTCACCCGGTTCGAGTTTCACCTCGAGAGCGGCGGGGTGACGGATGCTGCGAAGAAACGAGCTGCACTGCTTAGCTCGTGTGGCAAAGAGGTGTTCGACATTGCTCGTTCACTTGTCACGCCTGATGACATCAAGACCATGCCGTACGCCACGCTGACGGAGAAGTTGAAATTTCGCGCCACAGCCTTCAGAGATCGCTTCCCGGCACACGTTCTACGAAAGGCGGCAAGGCTCCAGCGAATCAGTAGCCGAGTTTGTGGCGGCATTGAGGAAGTTGGCAAGGGCTTGCAACTTTGCCAATCTTGAGACAGCTTTGCGAGACCGGCTGGTCTGCGGCCACCACGATGCAAAGTTGCAACAACACCTGTTCGCCCTAAAGACGCTGACATTCAAGGTCGCGTTCGAGGAAGCCATCGCCGCTGAAGCTGCTGAAAGGTCGACGCGAGAAGTGCGACAGCGGCCTGCGGCAGCCGAATCCAGCATTCACCAACAAGTCGAGGACCGTGAGCCGGCGGCCGCCGTGGATGACGTACGAGAGCCCTGTTCCAGCAGCCAGCCGCGAACCCAAGTGAAGACTGCGCCAGCGCGTCAGTGCCTTGGTTGTGGCGGGAAGCACGAGCGCGACACCTGTTGGGCCAAAGGGTTGGTTTGTCGGGCTTGCAGAAAACGCGGGCACATCGCCAGAGTTTGCAAGTCGAAGAGATCGCCGCCTACGTCGCCTCCGCAGCGCTCTCAATTCCGAAGCAAGGTCAACACAACCTGCTCTTCATCCCTGTCGTCCCGAAACCCGACCCTGTCGTCCAACCCCTCTTCATCGTCCGTCCTCACCACGGGAGCACCCCGGAGGAAGAAGATTTTCGTCACCTTGTTCCTCGACGGAATTCCCTGCCCGTTTGAAATTGATTCCGGGTCGGCTAGAACCATCATTTCAACGCATACGCTAGATCGTCTTTTCCCTCGCCGAAGCCGCCGCCGTCTACTACCGACTGACGCCTGTCTTACCGATTTCCAGGGGCACAGAATTCCATTGGCTGGTGAGGCTGAATTTGAAGTCGCTTTCAAGGAGCGAAAAGCGGCTCTGTCCCTAATTGTTGCAGAGGGGGACAGAGTAAGCCTCTTAGGGCTTGATTGGTTTGAACCGTTGGGCATTGCTATTTCTGGCATTAATGCAGTGTGTTGTGATAAATGGAATTGTTTGTATGACGAGTTTCCTCAGGTTTTTGGAAAGGGATTGGGAACCTATACAGGTCCCCCGGTTTCATTCGAACTGGATCCAAATGTTAGGCCTATCAGGTTGAAATATAGGAAGGTACCATTAGCATTGCGACCGAAAATCGAAAAGGAGCTTGACAAGCTCATTGCACAAGGAGTTTTAAAACCGGTACCATATAGCAAATGGGAAACACCCATCGTTACTCCTGTCAAACCCGATGGTTCTGTACGAATTTGTGCAGATTATAAATGTACAATCAATAAGGCGTTGCAACAGCATTCATATCCTGTACCAGTAATTAGTCATATACTTGCATCTCTGGGGGGAGGCAAGGTTTTTGCAAAGTTAGACCTTGCCCAGGCTTATCAACAACTGCCTGTGGATAGTAATGCTGCAGAGGCACAAACCATCGTGACTCATAGAGGCGCGTTTCGAGTCAAGCGCCTCCAATTCGGGGTAAATGTAGCACCGGGTATCTTCCAGGGTTTAATGGAAGGGTTACTTAGAGGCCTCACAGGAGTGATTCCTTATTTTGACGATGTGCTCATTGCTGGAAAAACTGAGGAGGAATTGCTTGAAAGAGTAAAAAAGGTGTTGCAGAGGTTTCACAAAGCTGGGTTGCGTGTGAAGAAAGAAAAATGTACCATTGGGGTTCCCAGTGTGGAATTTTTGGGATTTAAGATTGACGAACAGGGAGTTCACCCAACCCCAGGGAAGGTATCGGCCATTCATAACGCGCCCAGGCCACAAAACAAATCAGAGTTACAAGCATATTTAGGGCTCGTTAATTTCTATCACGCGTTTTTGCCGCATAAAGCTTCGGTAGCCGAGCTGTTGCACCGCTTGTTACATAAAGGCGCGAAATGGTTTTGGGGGCAGCGTCAGGAGGAGGCTTTTCAAAATGTAAAAAAATTGTTAACTTCAAACAGTGTCCTGACGCATTTTGATGAAACAAAAATGCTGGTTCTGGCGGCTGACGCGTCGCCGTTTGGTATAGGAGCAGTACTGAATCATGTCATGCCTAACGGGTCAGAGGCTCCAATTGCATACTATTCTAGGTCACTGAGTGGGGCTGAGAAAAATTATGCTCAGATTGATAAAGAGGGATTGGCACTTGTAAGTGCAGTAAAAAAGTTTCATGATTTTTTGTATGGCCGCCGTTTTGTATTAGTTACCGACCACAAACCTTTGTTGGGGATCTTCGCCCCTGACCGGCCCATGCCGAGCATTCTGTCACCGAGAATGCTGAGGTGGGCTCTGTTCCTGGCTGCTTACGAATACGATCTGGAGCATAGGCCAGGAAAATGCATCGCCCACACTGACGCCCTGAGCCGCTGCCCTCTGCCTGAGACTGGTTTCGATCCAGCTCCAACAGCGGACATTTGTATCCTGGATTAACTGCCACGGTCCCCACTTCGGTCCAGAGATGTTGCTGCGTCCACCCAGAAGGACTTGATACTGTCCCGTATTTTAAACTGGGTGTGGAGGGGGTGGCCGAGTGTGTGTAACGAGCCTGAGTTTAAGGCGTACTGGGCCCGAAGGTCTGAGTTATCAATTACGAAAGGCTGTATTTTGTGGGGGAATAGGGTTGTGATTCCCCCCAAACTGAGAAAAGAGTGCTCGAGTCCCTACATGCCGGGCACCCGGGGATTGTCCGGATGAAGGCCCTGGCTCGGGGGTACTTGTGGTGGCCTGGGCTCGATGCAGACATTGAGCAGCAAGTTCGGGGCTGCGGGAGCTGCCAGCAGTCACGATCTGATCCGCCACGCTCCCCTCCAGCCGAATTAGACAGAGCTGAAAAGCCTTGGTCAAGGCTACACTTTGACTTCGCTGGCCCTATCAACGGCCAGATGCTACTCGTGGTGGTGGATGCCTTTTCGAAGTGGCTGGAGGTAGTCCCCATGCGGTCGACAACAGCGGCAAACTTAATAAAGGCTTCGCGCCAACTTTTCGCCACCCATGGGCTGCCTGAAGTGGTCGTCAGCGACAACGGCCCTCAGCTTACCTCTAGGGAGTTTGCCGGCTTCCTAGAGGGTTACGGCATCCGGCACATCACCACAGCCCCGTTCCATCCCGCTTCTAACGGCCAGGCAGAGCGGATGGTTCAGACGGCAAAGGAGACCCTCGCCCGGCTGCAAGGCGAGGACTGGGACCATCATGTGGCCGATTTTCTGCTGTGGCAGCATGTCACACCGAGCTGTGCCACAGGGAAAAGCCCAGCCGAGCTTCTAATGGGGAGGAAGCTGACAACCCTCCTCGACCGCCTGCACCCAGACCTGGATGGCAGCAGAACCGTGCGGCCTGAACCAGCCACTCCATCCAGGGAGTTCCAGCTCGGAGACTGGGTGTATGCCAGGAACTACGCAGAGGGGCACCGGTGGCTTACCGGAGAAGTCACCAACAAACTGGGGTCTCGGATGTATGTGGTGAGGCTATCTGACGGCCGAAAGATACGCCGCCACATTGACCAACTCCGGCAGCGATGGTCTCCTGCGGACCAGGAGATCGAGGCCGGAGATTGTTTCAGGCCCAGGGAGCAGTCCCACTTGCCTCCGGACGAGGTGAGTGCTGCTGGTTCTCGTCCAGAACCTGCACTCTCGGACCCTGTGAACCCTGACAGCCCAGCAATGCCTGGCGCTGAGACCAGTGTAGACCCTGAAGCCCCAGAACTGAGGCGGTCCCAACGAAGCCAAAGAGCCCCTCCCCACTTGTCTGATTACGAGTGTGTTCCATCTAAGGGGGGAGGAGTTGTTATGTCCTCAGAGACATAACGGTAAGCATAGTGAGCAGGTGCTCATTATGCGGATTCTGAATACTGTCTGGTGTTGCCCAATCAGAGGGCTAGTACAGAAACAATTATGATTGGTTGTTAACATGCAATGTGATTGGTCTTTATAACTGCACTATGATTGGCTGCCTGTTCAAAAGTTATTGGCGCGTTTTACATTCTGTGGGAGTGGCTACTACAGCCAGAACTGTATTTAAACCCTTGTGTTTGTGGACTATTTTGTCTAGCTGGTCTAGTCCTTAGCTGGTCTAACTGGAGCTGAAATAAAGCTGAAATCACTATGAACTTATCTCTTGTGTCGTGTCTCATACTTATCATAAAACATCAAGAAAAAGCACAAGGTTCAGAGCAGGAACTAAAAATAAAAAATAAAAATATAAAATGCTTTGAGTCTAGGAAAACATGAAATAGCTGGGCATTGCAAGCTCCCCCCCCCCCCAATCTACTCAGAGTGGCAGTGGCTCTTCAGTGCAAAATCCCCCTTTGGCTGTGGGTTCCAGGTTAGAATACTCACTCAGGCACCTGTTCTCAGGTCCATTCAGCAAAGGTAAGCTGGCTCAAAATGTCAGCCCTTTATTTGCAAGCAAACAAATTCAACTGGCAAATAAACACTAGAAACTGAAACTCCACTCCATTGAAATACATTGCAGCTTTAAAAAAGTTGCAAAGAAAATGCAGAATGAATTTTCCATTAAGGTTTCTGGGCCCAGATAGACTGCTCTGGGACTGGAATGACAGCCCCCAGAGTGGAATTCCATTCCCAGAATGCAGCTGCTACTCCCAGGGACCATCATTCCATGCTGGGGGCTGTCATTCCAGCTTTGCAGCTTTTTTTGTGCTTTAGCCCAGAGGAGCTTCCTGCTGGAGGAGAAGAGTTCAGCAACCCCGATATCCCTCAGAAGGGTGAGGAAAAGCAGGGGAAGGGGTGGGAGATGGGGAAGAGAGCCACAGGCCTGATTAAAACCCTGGGCAGGCCACTTACGGCCTGAGGGCCTCAGGTTTGACACCTCTGCTGTAGAGGTTGGACTCTGTGGCACTGTATGACATGAGGTCCCTGTCCTCCCCAGGCTCCATCCTCAGATCTCCAAGAGTTTCCCAACCAGGTTGGCAACCCTACCCCCATGCCCTGCCAGTGGCCAGGGGGCACCTGGCAACCCCAGTTCAAAAGTGCACTCATTATTGTTTATTAATTTAAATTGAACTGGATTTCAGGGTGTCAGCTCTGGCAACAAGTCCAGAAGGAACTGCTGAGGGAGAGAAAAGTTCCTAAAGTTTATCCACCAAGAGGCAGAAAGGACAAAGGTGAACTGAGAAGTCCCTCCCCGCCTCTCAAGAGGCTGGGAACAGATCAAGGCATAATGGCCTGAGGTCAGGTCTGGATTCCAAATGAGTTGTCAGAAGGGCAAGGACCAGGTGATGAGTACAGTCTAAGGCAAATAGGGTTAAGTTTTCAGAAGTCATTCTGGGTTAGGTAAGAAAACTAACTCAGTCTAGACCAGGTCTCAATTGTTGACAAGCTGTCCTGACTGAGAAGGCAAGATTCAAACTAAGATTTTATAGTTTCAGAGACTGATTGGCTTTTTGAGTCAGATGTTTGAATCCAGTCAAGTGATTTGAGACCAAGAGGGAAGCTCAGGAAGCATTGTCGTTGTTATATGTTATATGTTGTTATATGCCCCTCATCCAGTGGACTTTCTCTTAGAGCAATTTCTTCACTAAAATCTCAGAAGGCAACCCCTCATTTGCTTACACTGAGGAAGATGGAAAACAAGTACAAAAAAGAAAGAGGAGGAGGCAAAAAGATAAAAGCTGGGTTAGTTCATCATTTCAGGAAGTGATCTCTGACTCACAGAAGCTTGTGGTTAAATGAATGTTATTAGTCTTGGAAGTACTACCAGGCTCCTGTGTAATTTTGCTACAACAGATTAAATACAGCTACTCCCCTCTAGAATTCACTTGAGACAATAAGGGGTTAACAGATGCAAATACAGGACAGGAATCAAGAGCACACCCACTTGCAGGTTTTCCTCCCACATCCCCACACCAGAAGTATGGAGATGTGAAGAGTTTGCTCATTTTCCCATACTTATTTCTGAAGAGAGGGATTATAGACTTGCTTTTTTAAAGAAACAAAAGCTAGAAATTTGGTGAGGGGACGTAGGGTTTTCATAAGAAAGAGAGGCCCCTTCATGCCTCCCTGGCTATAGACCTGACAGCCAATTGTTTGGGGATGATGAGATCCAATGGTGAGAACTTGGACAAGGTTTGTATTTGCTCATTTCTTAAACTCAAAAGATGCAAGTGAAAAAGAAGTTGCTGTTGTTAACTGTTACTATCAAGCAATCTAGGTGTCCCATACAGTCAGCACAAGGCAACTGAGATTTCTAATGCGAAAGGATTAGCCTGAGTAAGCTTTTTCTTCCTGCAGAATCAATACGGATTCTCAACCAAGGCTTCTTATCTAATTTCTAGGGAAATACTGGGATATTGGTGGGATGTGTCAAGTAGCCTTGGAACTCTCATTACTTTTTATAATGTCAAAGTCAATCCTAGGCCATTAGACCTATTTTGCACCTGTTTTGTTGTTGTGGAAATGAATGAGATCAAGAAAAGTAGTTATGTTCCTTAAAGTCATTCAAATAGGATAGCTTATGACTTGAAATAAGTTATTTGGCTGTATACCAATTTCATCTTTAACACTGATCTAAGACATGCAAGGAATTGTACACTTAAAGAGATGTGGTAAATTCATTTAACGCTAATGGGCCTTCAGGCCGTTCTTGGCTCCCCCCCCCCCTTCTTTTAAATGGCAGAGCTGAGAATCTAAAACAACTTGGCAGTAACCTCAATTGACTGAGACTAAGCAGAGTTCAGAGGAATGTTAAGCGGAATAACCAGAGCAATCTCTTTAGGAGAAATGTAGAAGAAGATTGTCATAAAGTGTCTGGCCCAGCCTTAAGAGCTGCCTAGCACACAATGTCAATTCTCGGCAAAGAGAGAAATGCAGACAAGGGTTTATGAGAATGTTTCCCAGCATTCCATCCACAGAGATTTCCCTGGTTACTTGGCTTTACGTTCCTCCAAACTCTACTTAGTCTCAGTAAATTGAGATCCATAACAAGTTGTTTCAGATACTTAGGCCTATCATAAAATCATATTGGATTTAATGGTCCCTAAGTGGGGCCCTAGGCTTCAGCTCGGACTCCGCAAACCATTTTATTACCCAGTTAACTGCTGCTCCTGCTTACACTGCTGTCATATTTCCGAGCTAGATATGTATTTTTTAATTGTTCTTTAGAAAGTGCCAATGTTTGATGTGTTTTTTTCAGTCAACAATGCAAGGTAGTGTCTTTATATCATGTTATCTATAGCGCATCTAAGGTTAATAAAATCTTGTCTGGACAAGTAACAGCTCAAAAGTTTGGAGGAATAAAAGAGAGAAGAAGCACATTGCAAGAAGTAATCAGTCCCTTTCTTAATTAAACAAAAAGAGGCATGATCTACAAACCATTTAGGTGGGATGAACTAACTTGTCAGGAGCGCAGGGAGAATGTGATCCATCTCAGGGCTGAGCCTCACAAACTGGGCAAGGAGAGCAGATAGGAGTCAGAAGACAAAGACGAAAAGAGCCGGTGAGCCAACTGCTGATCAGCCCGATGGAATGGTTGACTGAAAACTGACAAGTCTAACAGTTCAAGTGGTCTTTATTCCATAGTAAGTCCCATCGATTTCAGTGGAACTCTCCTTCAAGCAACCTTAAGAAGTTACAGGTCACCAAAAACACAAACCTACAAAAAGGTAATAATTGGGCATAAAACTCACACTGGCTGTATATCCAAGGTACAGTCAAGATGCATGTGAAAATTAAGCAGAGATTTAGGGCTCCTGTGGCAATCAGTAAACATCAAGGATTCTGAGGGCACTCAAGACAAGCCTCTTACTTTGAAGCAGAGGGCCAGGCACTCAAGCTTCAAGACAGGTAAGTACCTTGGATGACAGGCAAGCTCTTCTTCTCAGGGGTGGGATACAGGGATCATATCACCCCAGTAGTGAAAGATCTGCACTGGCAGCCCATCTGTTTCCAGGCATCCTTCAAACCACTGGTTCTTACCTTTAAGGCCATAAAAGGTTTGGGGCCAGGGTACTTGAAGTACCGCCTTCTCCCATACTTTCCAGCCCACCAGATAAAAGCCTCCTCACACACCCTGTTCTCTGTGCTTTCACCTTCAAAGGAGAGGTGGGTGGTGACCAGAGACACAACTTTTTCAGTGGTGGCAGCCAACATATGGAATGGCCTTCCCCTTAAGGCCCACCTGGCACTTACACTGCTTTCTTTTAGGCACTAGACCAAAATGTTTCCATTTATTTGGTCTTGTAATCATGGGGCTGATTTTTTTTAGTTTTTAGCCTCAAAAATGTGTAAGACCCTTTTGATTTGATTAAATTTCTACCTCGCCCTCCCGGCCAGGGCTGGCTGCTTCGTGTTTGATGTTGTTTTATGCTCTGGCTGTGGTTTTGATTGCTGTGTTGGGTTTATTATGTTTAGGATTTATTTTTGTAAGCCCTCTTAGACAGGTTCTCTGGAGATGGCACTGAAATTTTCCAAATAAATAAATCATTACCTGTGAAAGAATAATATGGTGGTAGAGGAGAAGGGCCTGGCAACTTCCTCAGTGACAATCTGAGGGAAGGCAGAACAAGATTGGTCTCCTGTTAGATTTCCCAGAGCACCTGGTACCTTAGAGATGGCTATAGCAGTATACAAGGCATGAGAAAAGACAGACATATCAGAGGCTGCTGCAACAGTAAGTGAGAGGGCAGGAGTGAAGAAGACAGAGGTTCTTCTCCAGGTCCCCTGTCCCCTAGCTGCTAACCTACGCCCTTCCTTCTTCTGGTTTGGCCTACCCGAGAGCACACCAGATGCGATCAGAACAGAGGTCCCTCCACCGTTCTCTTCTTTAGGCCAGGTCCAAGGGCCGTCATAGCCACAGGACATCTGGGGCACCAGCCCTGGGGTGGGGGGCCTTACCCTTGCCTTGTGGGCTGGGCTGCCCAGCTGCAGTGGTGGTGCCTTTGCTGGCTTTTCTGCCACCAGGGCCTCATAGAAGGCAGCCAGAGGACCAAGGGGGCTGCAGTGGCAGCTCTAGAAGCCTTGGGGTGATAAGGCCAGAGAGTTGCTGGACAATCTATCACTCAGACTGCATGACTGCTTAAAGCAGAGAAGCTGCTGCAAGTGATGAGAAGATAACAGTGGGAGGAAACAGGGAAGAAGGAGAAGCCCACTCTGTGCCACTGTGGTATTTTCCAGCAAGTTGGGAGGAAGAAAGAGACCAACCCCATTTTCCTTTACCCTCACTCTGCTTTTTCCCTTCAGCTGCCAGCCCCTTCAATGTCTCAGCGGTTCTCTCCATGTTAAACTTGCCACCCTTTCGTAGGGGACAGAGGAAGAAGCAAGCAGGGCAGGTATCTGAGGGGCAATAGAGCTGGAAGACATTGGCTACAGTGAAACACACTAAATAATCCACTTTCAATCCACTTTACAACTGGATTTTGCCAGTTCACACAGTAAAAATTCTGTTGGAAAGTGCACTGAAAGTGGATTGAAAGTGGATTATTTAGTTTGTGTGACCACAGCCATTGTCTGAGGGCTTTTGCTTTCAAGAAGAGGGTTCCTCCTCCCTTCCCTAGCACTGCCTGCCTGGATCCTCCTTTCAGTAATCCTCCCCTATCCTAAAACATCTTGATGCCAAAAAGAGGAGGAGGAAGAAACTTCAAATGGGCTGCTCCTGTGTTTGGTCTTCCTGTCTTCTTTCTCTCTGCCCAACCAGTTTCATCTTGCTTCCACATAGCTAGAGAAAATATATTTGTGGAGGAATTAATTTTGGCTTTTACAAAACTGATACAGCCAGAGCTAAAATGTTCTTTTTTTCTGTTTTGAAATCTGTATTCTATTGTTTTGATCTTTCTTCTGACAGAGGTCATGGCTATTGTTATGATGGGGCATCAAATGTTACTGGGCATCTTCTGGGAGAAACAGCTTGACTGAGTTCCTTGAGTTTATGTTAAATGAAGAAAGATGAAATCCTGGGGGACAAAGCAGATGGATGTGCCCCAAACTTGTGGAGGTGGCATCCTATGTTATGTTGTAGTTATCACTGCTTACGTTTTGCCTTTTTGACCAGCTAAATGCAGCTCTGCAAAAAAAAAGTAACTTTCATTTCCATCAAACAGACCCTCTTTTTACTTCGGCCAAGGAAAGTGTAAACCAACTGTGAAACAACTTTCAAGAGCTCTTGCCAGTGCCACTTTGACAGCAAAAGAACTCAATTTGGAGAGTCCTGAACTTCCTTAACATAGAAAGTATCTAAAACATCTTGATGCCAGGTACAAACCTCACCAGTTTGATACCCTTAAGGAATTCTAGAGGAAAATCTTTTAGAAAAACATTGATGATACTAGCAGCAGTTTACACATCCTTTTCCTCAGATATGTGCCAACATTTGAGAAAAAATGAAAACTTTATATAAGATGATAGCACATACATTGCAGATGTTTACACAGCTGACTTGGATGTTGCAATGGAGCAGAAAGTTAAACTTTCAGCTCTTCAAGATGTGGCTGATCTTCTGAGTGGGAAAACAAGGAAGCTATCTGCAACAACTACGAACAGAATTGACAAAGCTGGTTAAAATAGACTTTACTGTACCTGTTTCATCTGTACACCAGAAAGGTCATTCTCATGCCTTTGTAGGATAAAGGCTTTTCTGTGGTCAAGTATGGGGCAAGCCAGGCTCAATCACATAGACATGAACAGTTCTCCTGGGAGATGAATCTGAACATTATAGCTAATGAGCTCATAAAGAGAACACCAATTAGAAAAAAAAAATTAAGTGTTGAATAATCCTAGCAATACATGCACAGAGTGTATTTGTTCTAATTAGTACTTTACTTAGTTGTAATAATTTATTATTATGTAATAAAGATCTGTTTTACATCACTTATTTTTGAACTTTCCTTTTGGATGTTGGCCTGTAACTCTACTCTCTTTCCTGGTTTGCCCCTCCCACCCCCTTGAAAACTGAGAATTTTATACCCCTGGGTCCTGCTGGTAGTATGCACTTTGCCAGTCTAGGGACCCTAGCAAATTCTTTATCTTGCCACCTTCTATGTTCCTGTGTTTACTTGGGGAGATTTCACTGAACACCTTAAGTGCTGATGAATCACAGCTGTTCCCATTCAGTCCTACTTTACACTTATTTTTGCTATGGCTGCCAATAAAATCTTAGTTGCTTGGTAGTGTTGTGGATAAGGCTGCCAAATCCAGGTTAGGAAATTCTTGAAGACTTGGCAGTGGAGCCTGGGGAAGGCTGGGTTTGCAGAGGGGCAGGACTTCAGTGAGATACAATGCCATAGAGTCCACTCTCCAAAGCAGCCATTTTCTCCAGGGGAAAGCAGCCATGTTGTCCATTGTCTGGAGATCACTTGTAATTTCAGGAGATCCCCAGACCCCACTTGGAAGCTGGTAACTCTAGTTGTAGAGCTGCAAAGTCAATGAAATGTTCTTCTTGTATTTAACCATTATGTAAGATTGCCACTGTTATACCTTCCTGGGGCTTGGTGGTGTTGGCACAGTAATTCCAATATAATTTGGCAGATGCATGTAGGAAGAATATTGAAATCCATGTGAAGCCCCAACCATGCAGCTGCAATTTTGTATCAAAAATAGAAGCTTTGATTAGAACCTTTATATTTACTGTACATCAGTTACCAAAAGAAAACCTTAATGCATTTCTCCCCTTCTGCAAAAGGGGGAAAAAACCCAATACTCAGGAAACTTTGAGCCATTGTCATTGGCAGATTGAATATTTCCAGAGCTGGCACTTACAGGGTTAAAACTCGGTTATGTACCTTGATCATCATCATCTCTCAAAGTGTCAGGAAAGGAGAGATCATGCAAATCAGAAGAGGCATTTTGCTACAAAGAATCCCTCATCAGAGACAATAGAATATGAAGGTACAAGCTCAGGTGTTTTCATACTACCATCCAAGCAATTCAAAACCCTGAGGACAATGTCTTATTCAGAGACCTGAAATTCAAATGAATAGTAACGTTGACAACCTATAACCAAGTAAAGGGGACAGAGAACTTAAAAGCTTAATGGAAAACTCTTTGTGCAAACACATTGCTTTAAAGGAAGCAGCAAGATGTATAGCTATCTATAAAAACATAGGTTAGTTGGACAATATGTACATTATTCAATTACTTTGGTGGTTGGCTAATGCCCAAGGTATCCATCAGTATGTTTTGTCTTTGTTCTTCTCCAGGCAAATGTAAATGTTAGTAAACTGGAAATCTCCAAAATATTGTTCCAACCTATCAAGGTTTAGCCCTTGAATATGGGAAGTAACAATTTTAAAAACGCCTCATGAGCATCAAAGAGTGTCTTTTCTGCACTGCTGAGTAACCATGGTTGCATCATCCAGGTCATATTTTTAGACAGCCTGGAGTCTGATTTACCAATCTTTTATTGTATGGACTACAGGGACAGTGCATCAGAAGTAGTCAGTACTAGATGGATAGATAATTGTGATTCCTTCCAGGTTTGGAAGGGGGATCAGGGCACTCCTAGAGGAGCACATTGGACAAAGACCTTAATTCCTGGAACAAAGTTTGAGTATAGTGGGACCTTTAAGACCAACAAAGTATGCATGCACACAAAAGCTTATACCAAGAATTAAACTTTGTTGGTCTTAGGCCAATTTCTCACAAGCGCTGCTCTGCACTCGCTCTTCCTTTTGTCCTGATGGTATGTGTCAATTTCACACTAAGTGTTGCATGGCCGTATTTTGCCCTGCAGCTTCATGCGATTTGCCCCGTGTCTACGCAATCCTGTTTTTTGAGGATTGAGTAGACATGGGGAAAATCACGTGAAGCTGCAGGGCAAAATGCAGCCGCACAGCACTTAGTGTGAAATTGACACGTACCATCAGGGCAAAAGGGAAGAGCGAGCGCAGAGCAGCGCTTGTGGGAAATCGGCCTAAGGGGCCACTGGACTCAAACTTTGTTCTGTTGCTTCAGACCAACACAGCTACCCACCTGAATCTATCTTAACTCCTGGACAGCTTCGTGTGTGGGGAGAGACAACCAGGTTGTCATCTGACAAAAGACTTTTTTCCCATAGTATAGGAAGCACCATCAAGGAAAGAACTTGGCCTCTCTGTCCTGTTTGTTATTCCTCCAGGGCAACTGGTTGGCCACTGCATTAAATGAGATGCTAGACTAATGGACCAGTGATCTGATCCAGTAGTGCTCATATTATGCTTTTACATTTATACAGCAAAAATGGCAAGTATACAGCGAAAACAGGCCTCCCTGACCCCCTTTTTGCCAATGTCTCGTTTGCTGATGCAAAATGCTGAATGGGTTATTCATAACAATAACCCATCTGTCCCCCTAGGTCAAAACCCTCTGCCTCTCCTGGATTTCTGCTTTCTCATCAAATCTCAAAAGCTAAGCATTTCTTCCCCCTTCTGCAAAAAGAAAAAAAAAAGCACTACTCAGGAAACTGAGCCATTGTCATTGGCAGGTTGAACGTTTCCATAACTGATGCTAACAGGGATAAAACTCAGTTATGTACCTTGATCATCACCATGTCTCAAAGTGTCAGGAAAGGGGACATCTTGCAAATAAGAGGCATTTTGCTACAAAAAAGGCAGACCTCCAAGGAAGACTCTGCAAAGGAAGGCAATGGGAAATCACCTCTGCTTCTCACTTGTCTTGAAAGCCCCTTGCTGTGGTCACCATAAGTCAGCTGAGATTTGATAACACTTTACACACTCGCACACACACAAGTTATATGAAAAAGTACAGACTCCCTCTTATGTCCATTTGTTTCCAGAATATCCTTTCCTAGCTGGAAATTCTCTGCTGATCCGGGGTTAGGCCAAGGATCTAGACATAGCAATATCGATATATCTCTGTGGAAGGCTCTCCTTACCCTCTCTCCAGTTTCAGTGGAAGTATTACTTCCATCATCGTTGCTTTCTTTCTGCCCTTGATAACATCCTCAGGGTATAGAAAAGCTGGCAAAGGTGAAACCTGAGCTACATGAGAGCCTTCAAATATCCCACAGTGATACTTATAACTGTGGGATGTTCGAAGGCTCTCATGTAGTTCAGGTTTCACCTTTGCCAGCCTTGCCAGAGCCTCTCCTGTGCAGATCATATGACTCCTTCAGAATTGTGCACGTTTGTGTTTTTGTGAGCACATCCCAGCAGCCCAGGGACAAAAGCCCTTTGAAAGCATTTGTCTCCTTCAGGAAGGGGCTGGGCCACACAAAGAGCTCGTTCTGAAGATGGACATTGTTTAACGTGGGTCACCTTGGCTATAGGCAAGCAATGTGTAAGAGATTCCCAGAACAAATATTTCTTCTTCCATGGTTTAATTCAAGCACACTCTAGACCAAGCTTACATTATATGTGAAACACGTCAGGTTTCTTCTACACAAATCATTGCAACTAGCTGGATCCAATCCCATCCTATATAGCATGGATCAGAAATAAATTGAAAGACTTCTAAATTATTGAAAACGCAGTTCTTTAGCAACATTGGCTTAAGGACAGCAGCATAAATGACTGAAGTATTCACTCAGAGTGTTTTATGAAGCAGATCCAATGTGCAGGTTTTGTGTGACCTGCAATGACTTTAACGTCTCAGTAAATCACAAAGCTTAACAAATATTAAGATGGCAAAGATTACCTGTGTGTGCCAGATTTTATCTTTTATCCATTATCATTTAGGAAATGAAAAGCCTGAGTCGGAAATCAGACAGTCGGTCACATGACAAGGACGATCTGGCAGCCTTGCAAGACAAGACCCTTCAGTGCAAGCAGGAAAAAGAGAGAGAGAGAGAGATTTACATGCTGGGTTTTTAGCCTGTAAGAAAATATTTGCCTCATTTTCTTCAGAACATTCTAGAAATTAAATGTTAGCTTAAAAAATTGTGACATGTGAATTTCTCAAATGTTATGAATGTGGGGGAATAACCACATAGTTCTTTTATTATCTCCTGTGTCTTTCCTTCCCACCAGATCAGGAGGGCTTTTTAAAAGTGAAATCTGGAATGGCACAGGTATGCAATTGTAATTTGTACACATAATGCATGTCACTACAGAATAATTGTGTATTTTCTTGGTACATGCACACAGGGCTGCCAAAAAACACCATGGGGCCCATGGACAAATATTCCATCTGCTCCCCCCCATATGACCTTGATCCAAACCAAATATAATAACAAAACTAACAAATCACTTGGGTTGCTGTTATCATGAATCTATAGTAACAAAAGAACTGGCCTGTCTGTCCATGTTTGAACATAAGAACATAAGAGAAGCCAATGTTGGATCAGGCCAATGGCCCATCCAGTCCAACACTGTCACACAGTGGCCAAAAATACCAGGTGCCATCAGGAGGTCCAGCAGTGGGGCCAGGACACTAGAAGCCCTCCCACTGTTGACCCCCCCCAAGTACCAAGAATATAGTGCATCACTTGTCCCAGACTGAGAGTTCCTTTCTATACTCTGTGGCACCACCTCCTGTGGCTGTGAATTCCATGTGTTAATCACTCTTTGGGTAAAGAAGTACTTCCTTTTACTTGTTCTAACCCGACTGCTCAGCAATTTCATGGAGTGCCCATGAGTTCTTGTATTGTGAGAAAGGGAGAAAAGTACTTCTTTCTCTACCTGCTCTATCCCATGCATAATCTTATAAACCTCAGTCATGTCGCCCGTCGGCCATCGTCTCTCCAAGCTAAAGAGCCCCAAGCATTTTAACCTTTCTTCACAGGGAAAGTGTTCCCAACCCTCTTGTCATATCCTTTTTGAGGTGTGATGACCAGAACTGTAAACAGTACTCCAAATGACATCACATCATTGATTGGCTGATTTGTTTTCATTTCCTCTCCTAATAATCCCAAGCACAGCGTTGGCCTTTTTTATTGCAGTCACACACTGTCTAGACATTTTCAGGGAGTTATCTACTACGACTCCAAGATATCTCTCTTGGTCAGTCTCTGCCAGTTCAGACCCCATCAACGTGTATTTGTATTTAGGATTTTTGGCTCCAATGTGCATCACTTTACACTTGGCCACACTGAACTCCATTTGCCACATTGACGCCCACTTGCCCATCCTCAACAGATCCCTTTGGAGTGCCTCACAATCCTCCCTGGTTTTCACCACCCTGAACAACTTCATGTCATCTGCAAATTTAGCCACTTCACTGCTTACTCCCAACTCCAAATCATTAATAAACAAGTTAAAAAGCATCGGACCCAGTAGCTAGGGGTGTGCAAAAAAATAATAATTCAGCCCGATTCAGATTCGGCCGAATCTGGCAGAATTCATTTCAGCAGGCAGAAAAACTCCCACATGTCAATTTCGGCAGTAGGAGCCTATTGGGGAGCCTTTGGCCAGCCAAATGTCAATTTCATCTCTATTATATCCTATGAGCCATTGAAGACAATGGCAAAAACATTGGCTGGAGGAGAAGGGGTTTGAGGGAGAGGCTCCAAAATCACAGGTTAGCTGCTGGAGGCTCTCCCCAAGATACCCACCAGGTTTCAAGAACATTGGACCAGGGGATCCAATTCTACGGGCCCCCCAAATAGGTTGCCCCCATCCCCTCCATTGTTCTCTAGGGGGGGAGGTTACTTTTTTCCCATGGTGCTGTTAGTGGCTCTGGGGGGAGGGGGTTTGAGGGAGAGGCTCCAAATTTTCAGGGTAGCTTCAGAAGCCTCTCCCCACATAAACCCCCAAGTCCCAAAGCAATTGGGCTCAATTGTATGGACACCCAAACAGGTTACCCCCATTACCTCCATTGTTTCCAGTGGGGAAACCCAGCCAGCAGCACTTAAGGCAGGCAAGCAGGCAGCACCCAGCAGTCAGACTCTGCCAGAGAATCTCAGGGAAAGTGAACTGTCTTTGGAGGTGCTTGTTTGCCATGAGAACAAGTGGCACACTCCAGAACAAGTGGCTCTGTGGCAGTGCAAGCATGCCACAGTGCCACACAGAAACCCCCAAAGTCTAACAGGAACAACATTTATACAGGCCCTGCCCTGTATAAATTGATGATGCAACCTCATTGGACCACTCACACCACACACACCTCAAAAATAATATTTATAGCACTGGAAAAACTAACACAGCCTGGGTTCCCTTTTATCAACCTCACTGAGACTAGCTTTCTACTGCTTAAAAGAATCCTTCTTACCTTTTACAGCTTCCATTACATTGTTTGTTAACCATGCAGGCTTTTTTCTATACCTATTTGTGCCTTTCCTAACCTGCGGTATATATTTTTTTCTGAGCTTCTAGGATTGTAGTTTTAAATAGTCTCGAAGCTTCCCCAATGGTTTTGACCCTTTCTACTTTTCCTTTCAGTTTCTTCCTCACATCTCCCCTCATATCAGAGAAGTTATCCCTTTTAAAGTTAAGTGATTGTGTCAGTCTTTTTGGGCAACTCCCTATTTATACAACTGTTGAACCTAATAACATTATAGTCACTGTTCTCAAGCAGTGCAATCACTTTTACATCTCTCATCAGGTCTTGGGAGTTACTTAGGACCAAATCCAGGACTACCTCTCCTCTGGTAGGTTCTGTGACCATCTGTTCCATAGTGCAGTCATTGAGAGTGTCTAGAAACTCAGTCTCTTTTTCCCAACTTGAACACATATTGACCCGATCAATGTGTGGGTAGTTCAAATCACCTATTACAACACAGTTATTTCGTCTAGCCACTATCTTTAATTCATTCATCATTTTATAATCCTCCTCGATCTTTTGATCTGGTGTGTGATAACGAACTCCCAGTGTTAAGCTTCCCTTTGGGTCCACTATTTCAACCCATAGCATTGTGTACTTTGTTTGTGTACTTGTATATTAATTTACTTCATTTATATCCCACCCAATGGGGACCCAAAGCAGCTCACATCATTCTCCTCTTCTCTATTTTATCCTCACAACAACCCTGTGAGGCAGGTTAGACTAAGAGTGTATGAGAGTGTATGACTGGCCCACAGTCACCCAGCAGGCTTCTACAGCAGAGTGGGAATTTGAACCTGGATTTCCCAGATCCTGGTCTGACACTTTAACCACTATACCACACTGGCAGGCATAATTCAGAGAGTATAGCTAGGAGACTCAAAATTGGCCACCAGCTTCAGGATGATTGTGGAGGTTCCGTGGCCAAACTGAAAGGCATGGGAAACTCCTGGCCCAGGTGAGACAAACCACCATACGTGCTATTAGCAGCTAAAGCTAAGGGTCTCTATAACAGGCATAACTCAGAAAATAATGCTACATGTTTGAAAACTGGCCACTAACCCCAGAATAATGATGAAAGTTACAGTGCCATAAATGAAGGGAACTGGAACTCCCTGAACCAGGCTATCTTCATGACAGACAATATGTAATAAGAGAGCTTTTAAGCAACCCATCATGCGTCTCTAATACTCAGATCCCCAGCTCACCATGGAAGCTTCCTGGGTGACACACTGTCAACCAGACCTACCTCACAAGGCTGTTGTGAGGATAAAATGGAGGACAGGAGACTAATGCAACTTTGGGTCCCCATTAGGGAAAAATACTGGGTATGGTATTTATCATAAGTCTAATTTTAATGATATTTTAAAAATTACATCATTTATCATATAACAAAGTAGCCTTTACAAAGAGCTATTAGATCTTCCACCAGCACAATAACGATTAACAATCCAGTGCCTAAACTGGGAGCTCTAACTTCTGTTCCACATGTAAAACCACTACAACAGATTAATGTTTCATTACCAGGCATGTAAAGGGTGGAGGAGGGGAGAAGCATCCTTTTACTACTTTGTTAGATCATGGGGAAATATTAACTCCCCCCCCACACTTCTGTTCATAGTATTAACAAACGTTTGCTGCAATACTAGTCTTAAATCTGTTGCCAAGCAGAATAGGGATGAGAATGTCTTGAGACCAAAACGTGAAAATAGGGCGGGGGGGGAGGCACAGAAATATTAGGTAGAAGGAAATGGAAATAGAGGAAGGTAGAAAAGAGGGAGAGAAATAAAGTAAAAGGGAGGGAAAGGTTGTTTTATCTTGCTGCAACACCCAAACTGCTGCTTCACAAGATCTGGCTGAGCTGGCTGCAAGGAAAGGAAGAGCGAAAGGCTACACTATTATAGAAAATGATGTTGGTTAGCAGGCTGCAGGCCAACAGTTAGTGTAGCAGTATCAACCAAGGTTGCTTGTCTTGCTCCATTGCTGTATTAGTTGAGGGGTTTAGCATGATCTGTTCGGCAAGTTTGCTTCTGTTTTGGAGAAAGGGAAGTGTAGCCAATACAAGAGTGCCTTTTACTGTGCTCAGAGTTCCTTGCACCCCTCGTGGCTGCAGTCAGAACTGCATTAAAAATAAATGGAAAGACATTCAGCAGGATGCAGCATGAGGCTGGCTTCAAGGGCCTTCCAGCTGACTTGCCCCCCCCGAATTTTGTGTCCCCCCCAGTCCCCCTCTATCAGTGGCCCTGCACGCACATATACTTTGTTGCTTAGGATCATGATCCATGACATTTACAGTGCAATCCTAGACAGAGGTACACCTTTCTAAGCCCTGACTACAGTGAAATTAGAAAGGTTTAACTCTGTTTAGCACTGTGCTGTTAGGCTGCAATCCTATGAACACTTTCCTGAGCATAAGCCTCACTGAGTAAAATTGGGGCTTACCTTTGAGTGGATCTGCTTAGGATTGCTCTCTTAGAAGCCTACACAGAATGGAAACCTCTGAACTGGGAACTTGACAATACTAATATAGAAAAGTGTTCTATGTGAGCTTCACGCCAAATGTATCATGAACTCCATAAGAAGACTTTATTTGGAATGAGGGATATAAAAAAGTAAGAACAAGAGAAAACACATGCACAAACACAATACAGTAGGCCTGCTGGTCTAAAGTCACACCTTTCCTAGTACATCACATCTTGATGCATCAGTCAGGAAGTCATTTGTAATGAAAAAGTATCTTTCTACCACATATTCCATGTACCACAACAAAGAGAAAAAAGTAGTATAATTTTAAACACATAAATAGTTAACATAAGACAATGTTTTCATGATCTGCACCAATGTTCTTTTGTAATGGCATATTTCTGCTCCCCCCTCCAACTGTACATTTTGTACCTGTTTGCACAATTTTAAAATGCCTGCTGTCTAAGCGGTACCCATTCCATGGATCACTTTCTCCTTTTGGACTCTACACATCTGCACCACTTCCTCTCAGTTTGTGGTAGGATTCTTGCACAATTCATGATTGCCATTCCTCACTTTCAGTGACTGAGCAATAGTATGGGTCCCAGGACAGCTGCCACTGTTGCCCATTGGTTAGGCTATCCCAACACCAAATACAATAAATTTGGTGTTAATAAAACAGAGGCAGAAAACAAAAAAATATCAGAACAGCAACCTAAAAACTAATTACAAATATATAATAAAATGAGCAGCAGTGATATATATGTGTGTAACGCAAGTGCTGTCGAGTCACAACAGACTTAAGGCAACTCCAGCAAGGAGCTTTCAAGAGAAGTGAGAAGGAGAGGTGGCTTGCAATGGTGGTCTCCCTTCCAAGTACCAACCCTGCTTCCAAGTAGAAACTTAGTGTCAAAATATCTGATGATGAGCTTGGGCTATGCCATGCCATCTTCCCTCCCAGCAATAATGTTGGGTGACATAAGCCCAATGGAATCAAATGGAACAGTTCTTAAAAGAACTTAGACAAAGGCCTTGGAGAAAGGATGCATTTTCCAACTGGTTTCTTAAACAACACTGATTCAGTATCAGGCAGATGTCTGTGGGGAGAAGGTTAGCTCTATCCCTGATAGCTGCCTGCTTTGCCTCCAGAAATGATGGGGCACAGAGGAGCGAGTAGAACATCCTTCAACTTCCCTGGTCCCACAAAAGCTTTAGGGCACAAAGCGGGGGGAAATGGAAGAAAGGATTAGAATCCAAGCATGAGTTCCTGATGGGGATTATACTTTTTTATGCACTCTCAGACTGAATCAGCAGGTTAAGAGAACTACCATTTCCATTAGCCCTGACCATTCAACAAGTTCTGAGCATACACCAAGAGCAGCTACTGGGATGATGATTGCCACCAAATGTTCAGACTTCAGGGCACGTGAAATTCTGCTCACTTTAAATTGCAAACATATAATTAATAATGAGCATATGAGGTGCTCAACTCAAGTGAAAACAGGCACTGCAAGAAGGAAACTTTTAACTAAGTTATCTGCAAAGATTGCAGCATTGTTATTAAAGGGTATTTTTTAAAAAAAACTTAACATTATTTTGCCACAATATTGGCGTTCAAAAGATACTGGGAAATTTGGAAACTTGCTTGTTTATAATCTTGTGCCTTTTGGCTCTCCTGTGTAGCACAATCCTTATTCCCCAGATACTGGGGACATTCATAAACATCTTTGATTACTATTGACTTACAGCTTCCACCTGAACCCAGTTGCCTAAGTTTCTAGCAAAAACTGAGCAGATGCAGGACCCCCTGCCCTAGCAATGCGTTCAAAAGAGTGATGTGCATGCCACAACTGAGAAAAGCTTACTTGCTATCACCACTGAAGAAGCACATGTAGGAGGAGATGTCTTTTCTGATAGTGAGCTTCTTAGAAATAAATGTATCAATATAGCTGATTTGTTTTACTGAGCCTTAGCAAAATATACAGAAATCAATGGGTCAAGTAGCAGAATATGGGTATAACTCTCAGCACTGAAACCCTGTTCTGATTACATGGGCTGTTATTGGCTTACTTCAAATGCTTCTACCTAATGAAGAACGTAACTCATCCCATAGGCCGAAGGAGTCACAATGGCTACTCAATTATGAAACTCTCCTAAGTGCTTAGATATTAATTCATGGTCTAATGTGGTGTCAAGCTGAGGAGAATAAAGGTTAACATATTCTATTAGTCCCAATTGTCAGAAGACTACCATTGAACAATATGGTTCATTAAATGCAAAATCTAATAATTATGTTCACCATAATTGAAATTATTCATAGGAACATGATCTGAATAGGTGTGATTTATTAATTTAGACATAAATTTAATTAGCAATTGATTTCAATAGCATTTTGCTTTGAACTGTACATTTTGTGTAAGATCTATACTAGAAACAACATTGGATAGAAAATGTGGAGGAACAGGCAACAAGAGGCCACTCTTGTTCTGCCAGGATTTTCTGTGTCCTGCTTTATAAATACTGTATTGCTCCAATGAAACAAGGAGGGGTTGTGGGGTTGACAGATAAGAGCCATCTCGATCATCAAAAGCTATGTCTGGGTGGGGGGAGCCTTGAATTTTAAACTTAGCACATTTTCAAAACTCAGTTTCATTTTTTTAAAAAAAAAACCATGGGTACAATCTATCCCCTTGCAGCACTGTCCATGGAAAGAGAACTACATAACATGTCATAGGTCACATTTTCATTTCTTATTAATTTTCATTAAATATATATAAGCAACACATTAACAAATCAATACTTCAGGTACATTCAAAATGCAGGAATCATTAATGAGCCTACCCATATGCTCAGGTTCAATCACATTTTTCCATGCTATCAGAAATGCAGCAGGTGGTGACGTGGGACAGGGCGTTCTTGCTGATAGCCCCAAGACTATAGAATTCCATCCCCAAGGAGACCTGCCTTGCTCCGTATTTTTCCCCCATTTTTAGGTACCTGCTTAAGACAACACTTCTTTTTCAGATGACATTTGGGATTCATTTTCACTATACTGATGGAAGTTTTAAGTGCTGATTTTTTTTCAATTAAAAATTCCCTGCTGGGCTGCTTGGTTTTTGTTTATTGCTTATTGGTCTGTTTTTGTTATAGGTGTGGATGGTATAAATTTCCACTAATGGGGTTTATTTGTGTGAGTGGAACAGGGCTTACTCAGCTCTGCTCTGTCCTCTGCAGCTTGAAACACTCTCCAAAATGCTGCTCCTGCCTGACAGAGAACCCCAAGAACAGCGGGGGGGGGAGCTTTGGAGTTCTGCACCACCAAGGAGGAATCAGCAAAAACTGCCCCCATTCCATTAGCAGAACTCTACTGTGGGATCCAAGCCATTAATTTTAGACTATTGTTTTTCATGTTTTAGTTATTGTGATCTGCTTAATAGGCCTGCTGGGCAAAGAAAAAAGCCTTGGGAAAAAACTATTAAATAAATAATACAAAAATTATAACAACATTCTCTAGACTTTACAATTATAATCTCTATTTGAGTTTATATTTATTTCATTTATTTGTACCCTGCTTTTTTCCCATGACCTAATGCAGCTTACCCTCATTTGCCCCTCCTCCATTTATTTCCTCACAACAATCCTGTGAAGTAGATTAGAGTGAGAATGTGTGACTGGCCTAAGGTCACCCAGCAAGCTTCTGTGGCAGCATGAAGATTTGAAGCAGGGTAGCCAATTCTGGGCTGGGAAACTCCTGGAGATTTTGGGGGTGGAGCCTGGGGAAGGTAGAGATTGGGGAGGAGAGGGACTTTAGTGGGATATAATATCATAGAGTCCACCATCCAAAGCAGTTATTTTCTTTGGGGAACTGATCTCTGTCATCTGGAGATCTGTTATAATTCTAGGAAGTCTCCAGGTTCCACCTGGAGTTTGGCAACCTTAATTTGAACCTGCGTCTCCCAGATCCTAATCTGACACTCTAGCCACTAGGCCACTCTGACTCTCTCCATTTGTAGTTTTGTTTTGAATATGAAAGAATGTTCCATTTTGACTCTGAAAGGTTTACCATATCTGAGAACTAGTCCAGAGAGTCTTCCAGGGCTCTTTTTGTAGCAGAACTCCTTTAGTATTAGGTGACACACCCCTAATGTAGGCAATCCTCCAAGAGCTTACAGAACTCTTCCCACAGGGGCTACTGTAAGCTCTTGGAGGATTGGCTACATTAGGGGTGTGTCACCTAATATGCAAAGGAATTCCTGCTACAAAAAGAGCCCTGCTTGCGGCACTTTAATGCCTAACAAATGTGTTGTAGTTTTTATAGTTACACATTCCTAAATTTAATTTTTTAAAAAATTCTGAATATCATGATTCTTCTTCATGGATCACTGCCTTGACATGGCAAGGGGGCTTGCATGGTTCAATGAGGCTGTGGGCTATGCCGTGGAGGGCTGCCCAGGACAGACAGGCCACAGCAGAGAACTCAGACCAAGTGTAATCAACTGGAGAAGGAAATGGCAACCTACTCCAGTGTCTTTGCCAAGAAAACCCCATGGACGGTAACAAAAGGCTAAAAGATATGATGCCGGAAGATGAGCCCCTCAGGTTGGAAGGTGTCCAGTATGCTACTGGGGAAGAGCAGAGGGCAAGTACAAGTAACCCCAGAAAGAGTAAAGCGGCTGGGCCAAAGCTGAAAGGACGCTCAGTTGTGGGTATATCTGATGGTGAAAGGAAAGTCCAATGCTGCAAAGAACAATACTGTATAGGAACCTGGAATGTAAGATCTATGAATCAAGGTAAGCTTGACATGGTAAAAAATGAGATAGAAAGACTGAACATCGACATCTTGGGAATCAGTGAACTAAAGTGGACAGAAATGGGCAAATTTAACTCAGAAGACCATTATATCTACTACTGTGGCCAGGAATTCAGTAGAAAAAATGGTGTGGCCTTTATAGTCAACAAGAGGGTGCGAAAGGCAGTATTGGTATACAATCTCAAAAATTACAGAAAGATCTCAATCCGAATCCAAGGCAAACCACTCAGCATCACAGTAATCCAAGTCTATGCCCCAACCACTGATGCAGAAGAGGCTGAAGTGGACCGGTTTTATGAAGATCTACAACACCTCATAGAACTAACACCAAAAAACGATGTCCTCATCATAATAGGGGACTGGAATGCTAAAGTAGGAAGTCAAAAGGTAACCAGAATAACAGACAAGTTTGGCCTTGGAGAACAAAATGAAGCCGGGCAAAGGCTAAGAGAGTGTTGTCAAGAGAACACGCTAGTCATAGCGAACACCCTTTTCCAACAACCTAACAGGTGACTCTACACATGGACATCACCAGATGGGCTACACTGAAATCAGATTGACTATATAATTTGGAGTCAAAGATGGAGAAGCTCTATCCAGTCAGTAAAAACAAGACCTGGAGCTGACTGTGGCTCAGATCATGAGCTACTCATTGCAAAATTCAAACTGAAGAAAGTTGGGGACACCACTAGGCCATTCAGGTTTGACCTAGATCACATCCCTGATGAATATACAGTAGAGGTGAAGAATATGTTTAAGGGACTAGATTTGATAGACAGAGTGCCTGAAGAACTATGGACAGAGCTTCATGACTTTGTACAGGAGGCAGCAATCACCACCATCCCAAGAAAAAGAAATGCAAGAAAGCAAAGTGGTTGCCTGATGAGGCTTTACAAATAGCAGAGGAAAGAAGGAAAGCAAAAGGCAAAGGTGAGAAGGAAAGATTTACCCAACTGAATGCAGATTTCCAGAGAACAGCAAGGAGAGATAAGGAGGCTTTTCTGAATGAACAATGCAAAGTAATAGAGGAAAACAATAGAATGGGAAAGACTAGAGATCTCTTCAAGAAAATTGGAGAAATCAAGGGAACATTCCATGCAAAGCTGGCCATAATTAAGGACAAAAATGATAGGGACCTAACAGAAGCAGAAGAGATTAGGAAAAGATGGCAAGAATACACAGAAGAACTATACAAGAAGAACCTCAATGTCTTTGACAACCACAACGGTGTAATCATTGACCTCGAGCCAGATATCCTGGAATGTGAAGTCAAATGGGCCTTAGAAAGCATTACTAACAACAAAGCTAGTGGAGGTGATGGTATCCCAGCTGAGCTATTCAAAGTCTTAAAAGATGATGCTGTTAAAGTGCTGCACTCAATTTGCCAGCAAATTTAAAAAACACAACAGTGGCCACAGATTGGAAAAGGTTAGTATACATTCCAATCCCAAAGAAGGGCAATGCCAAGGAATGTTCAAGCTATCATACAATTGCACTCATTTCACACACTAGCAAGGTCATTCATGCTCAAGATCCTACAAGTTAGGCTTCAACAGTACGTGGATAGAGAACTGCCAGAAGTATAAACTGGGTTTCGAAGAGGTACAGGAACTAGAGATCAAATTGTCAACATTTGCTGGATTATGGAGAAAGCAAGTATCAGAAAAACATCTACTTCTGCTTCATTGACTATGCTAAAGCCTTTGATTGTGTGGATCACAACAAACTATGGCAAGTCCTTAAAGAGATGGAAGTACCAGACCACCTCACATGTCTCTTGAGAAACCTGTATAAGGGTCAAGAAGTGACAGTTAGAACCGGATATGGAACAACTGATTGGTTTAGCATAGGAAAAAGGAGTACGACAAGGATGTATATTGTCACCTTGCTTATTTAATTTATATGCAGAATACATCATGCAAAATGCTGGCCTGGATGAATCACAACCCGGAATTAAGATTGCTGGGGAAAAGATCAACAGCCTCAGATATGCAGATGATACCACTTGTCAGGCGGGCCAGTAAGTCCCACAGCTGGCTGGGGCTCACCACAGGTTGGGGGAGGGCCTTAGAGTTCCACCATATGCCTCAGATGTAGAGCATCCCTTTGGGGTTACAGCACCCATGCTAGGGAACTGCTCTAGCTGGAAGTTCGGGCTCGCCAGACCTTCGCTTTCTCTCTCTATTTTGCTCAGTCTGTCTCCTGGCTGTAAAGCACCCCAGCTCACTCCTCCCCGGCTCTGGCATTCTCTCCTCTTTTATTGCCTTCACCAACCTGTGTCACGCCCCATGTCCCACCCCCATGTTTCTGTGTGGGTCCTCGCCATGTCCCTTGGGATCTTCTGCCCCGGGTTGGCTCAGCCTGGGTTGGAGACTCTCCTGGGTCCTACCCTGCGGGCTGTCCTGCTGGCTTCACTTGACCTCAGGGTGTGGTCTGGTGTCTTGGTTCGCTGACTCCTGTGTGCAGCTTCTCTCAGAGGGGCTGTTGATGCTGCCTCGGTTCCCCAGTTCCCAGGGGTGACTTGACACCAGGGTCCATGCGGGACGGGGTGGGCATGTCCAGGTAGTGCCCTCTTCATCCTCCCCTCTGGTGATGACCACAGGCCGAGTTCTGGCCACCCCCCTGACAGCAGGCGGGGTCCGTGCCATGTCGTCATTCACCTGGCTCCAGCCAGTAGGTATCGATCTCATTTGGGCAACCCCCTCAGTCTGGTGCCTCCTCCCTCTTCCCTGGGGCCTCCTTGTTGGTTGCCACCTTCTCCCATCCACAGCACCTGTGTTGGAGGGCCCGGGAGGGTGGCAAGCTGCTGCTTCTCCAGGTGCTCTGTGTCTCGGGTATTCCGTGATCAAGTCGGGCCCTTGGGGGGAGGGGTCTCTTAGTCTCATGCTGGGACACCACTCTAATGGCAGAAAATGAAGAGGACCTAAAGAGTCTCTTGCTTAAAATGAGAGAGGAGAGTGCAAAAGTTGGCTTGAAATTTAACATCAAAAAAACTAAGATCATGGCATCCGGCCCCATCACTCCTTGGCAAATAGAAGGGGAAGTCATGGAAGTAGTGACAGATTAAGTTTCTGAGATCCCAGATCACTGCAGATGGTGACTGCAGCCATGAAATTAAAAGACACCTGCTCCTTGGGAGGAAAGTGATGGCAAACCTAAACAGCATGATAAAAAGTAGAGACATTACCCTGCCAATAAAAGTCTGTATGGTCAAAGCAATGGTATTCCCAGTAGTAATGTATGGCTGCGAGAGTTGGACTATAGGGAAGGCTGAGAGCCGAAGAACAGATTCTTTTGAACTGTGGTGCTGGAGAAGACTCTTGAGAGTACCTTGGACTGCAAGGAGATCAAATCAGTCAATCCTAAAAGAAATGAACCCTGACTGTTCCCTGAAAGGCCAGCTACTGTAGCTGAAGCTCAGATACTTTGGCCACCAAATGAGAAGGGAGCACTCACTGGAGAAGACCCTGATGCTGGGAAAGATTGAAGGTCAAAGAAGAAGGGGACGGCAAAGGATAAGATGGTTAGACAGTGTTACCGATGCAATGAACATAAAATTGAGCAAACTTCAGAGGATGGCGGAAGACAGGAGGGCCTGGTGTGATCTGGTCCATGGGGTTGCAAAGAGTCAGACTCGACTGTGCAACTGAACAACAAAAATATCATGATTATATTTACATAATATACAGGGCAATCATATGCAGTTGCCACAGTCTAAACCCATTGAAATCAATGAAATAATTAGAAAGGAATAAATCTGCATATGATCACACAGATAGTCTAGCAAGTTCTATAAAGTCGAAAGGACTATAATAATAACAGACACAATGCAGTCAAAGCTAAGCCTTTCAAAAACCCCATTTTCCTCAAAGGAAAAATGTATATGCTTAACTCTTCCACTGAAATCACTGGGAGAATAATCAAGGGATCCTAAATATGTTTACTCAGAAGTAAGCCACAATTAGTGTAATGATTCTTACTCATGGGTAAATCTGCATAGTCTTGCAGCCTTAAAATATTGAATAGCAATAAAGTACCTTTAGTCACAGATAGAAAACATAAAAATGAAAGGCTGACAACCTGTCCACTTACTCCCCTCCAAGAACCTCATTGCCTCTGAACACTCCAGTCTTTTTTTCCCACCAAGGCCCCACAAGATCTCTTTTTCACTTTTCTTTATAAGAGTCCATCCTAACCACACTTACCCCACACTTCCAGCTATCTTCAGTGGAGTCAATAGGATTTCTCGGGAAGCATCCTGCCTGGCTGCTACGTGGTGGATTCAGTTCTTTTCAAACCTCGCTGGCTGCAATAGAGAACTAGTCAAGAAAGCCAGAGAAGGGATCACAGTGTGCAGATTCATGCCAACAAACAACCACTGTGATAGTATTATTAAACGTTAATTTTATGAGCATCAATTTGTGAAGCTATACCAACTGTATAAGACTACTCATGAGGAAGATTGGTGAAATGAGTGCAAAAAACCGGTGTGCTCATCGAGGATATGATGATGTTGGACTTTGCTTTGTTAATGTCAGAATTTTCTAACTATATTGTAAGATTAATAGCTTCACAAATTGATGCTCATAGAATTATTAAATGTGTCATTGTTAATTTTATCACAGTGGTTCTTTGTTGGCATGCAATAGAGAACAAGCAAATGGGGATTTCACCACTTTATCAAACCACAAGGGAAAGAAAAAATGTGTGCATGGAGTTTTGCAGTATGATTTTGTTGGCACATAAAAATAATAATGCAGCACACTTGTGTAAATTAACTAAAAGAAAGTTTACAAAAAAATAGGAAGGGTTACATGGAGGCTAAAACAATGCACAGAAATATGTTGTCGAAGGCAAACAGAAACTTTGGACCCAAACAACTTCAACTGCCTTAAGCCCAACTTTTGTCAAACCACAGTTCAAAAGGAATTTTTCCAAACACTTTTGAAGGTATTCTATCGTATAAATAGGCTGCTGTAGTTACAGCTTCTGCCCAGCAGGTGTCAGGCAGGCCAACTTGCATGAGTAGGCAATATACCATTTCTTGAATGCTCCTGTTAAGGTGCTCAGCAGAGCCATTTTGCTGGGAAGAGTATACCACACTTGTATTATGCTTAGTTCCCTCTTGCTCCAGGAGTTTTGGAACTCACTGCTGAAGTACTCAGTCCCACTGTCTGTAAACAAAACCTCTGGAGCCTTGTTGAATTTATTTTTCACAGTTGCGACACAGCATTTAAATTTCTCTAGCACTTGACCCTCAGAGCTTATTAAATAAACATGAACATAATGTTTCCCAGCATCTAAGAGTGTCAAAAAATACTTGTTCCCTCCAAGACAAGGATGGAAAGGACCAGACAAATCTGAATACACTTTCTGCAAGAGTCCTTTACTGGGCACACCTTGCTGTTTCTTGTAGATGGGCACAGTTGGATTTGTCTTTAAATAAATTCCACAATAAGCTTCCATTTGCTCACATTCTGTCACTTTAATACCACAGTCCTGAAACCATTCTTTCACAGAGTGAGAGGACCTATGTTCAAGTTTAAAATGCCATCCCAAGAGACAATCTGAATGGTCTCATTTCCCTTGTCTTGCATGATAAACAGGTTCATCATCATGTCTCAGATAAAATAATTCATCAATCTTTTCTGTCGCTATTTTGATACCAGGTTCTGGACAAAAAACATGGCACTCATCCCATTTGATCACAAACTTATTTCCTCCTTTTACAAGCCTTGAGACAGACAAAAGATTCTGCTCTGCTTGTGGTGCATCCATGCATTCATTAAGAAATGTTTCAACAGCTTCTCAATCAATATCCAGCACTCCAATGCCACAAACATGTAAAGAGGATCCATCTGCCTCCAGGAGATTTTTCTCCTTCTTTTCATCTCATTCAACAAACTAAGCCATCATTGCACATGTGTGAAAAACTTCCAGAGGAAGAAGCCACTTATTTTTCATTTGTGATTCCTTACTAGAAACCCATAATAATGCAGCACATGTGTGTAAATTAGTTAAAAGAAAGTTTACTAAAAAATAGGAAGAGTTTTATTTATTTATTTATTTATACTTTCGGCTTATATACCGCCCTAACCTCAGAGGGTCTCTGGGCGGTTTACATAGCGGTTCTAAGCAACTGAATTTTAACCTAACTAGGGCCACATAGTCTACAGGGTGGTGACTGCCTACCAGCACTCAAGGCTAGTTGTCATCCGGCTTCCTTTCCGCAGCTTCAGATATTGGCATCCTGGTGCCCTTTTTCTGGAGCTGATCTTCCGGGCAGCTTTCTCCGGCAGGTTGCATCCTGGTGCGTGTCTCTGTGCTGGCTGCAGTTCCGGCTATTGTCCATAGGTGGCTCCACCGCGCTGCGCCACACATCACCACACTCTCCAGGCCTCCGCTTCTCCGGGCTCCACCTTCCAACGTTGCTCCACTGGTCGCCAGGAACTGCTCGCCGCCCTCACTGCCACTGCTGCCACCACCAAAACCTCCGCATCACAAGGAGGAGGGGGTGCCCCCTGCCCTAGGGCAGGTACCCACTTTATCTACTTGCATTTATGATGCTTTTGAACCACTGGGTGGATGGGAGCTGGGACATGGGCTGGGAGCTCACTCCAGCCGCGGTGAGTTTCGAACAGCCGTAATGGCTGTTCATTAAAGTTACTTTGCAGGCATTCTTACTGCCTGCGCCACTGCTCCCTTACATGGAGGACAAAACAATAAACAGTCTAACTGACTGTCCCGCCAACGGGTTGCCCCCGACCCCCCCCATCAGCAGGCCTCCCATCGCCACCCCAGGACCTCTCACCGGGCCCTCCACCGCTTACCTGGGGTCCTGGGAAGACTAAGGAGAAGCGGCCAAGAGAAGCAAGCCCAGCTGAAGTCCCCCAGGGCCGCCAGCAACAGGACGAGCAAAGCAACCCTGGCAAAAATGGCCCGGCCTGAGGGCCCACCCAAGCTCCCGAGCCAATCAGCCTGAGCACGGCTGCTCACCAATGCCCCACCCAATCCCAGAAGAAGCAGCTGGGGCCGCAGCCTCTCCCAAAGCCCAGCATCTCCAGGTAAGTATGGGGCAGGGCTACAGGGGGAAGGAGGAGAGGAGGAGGTCCAGGGAATGCTGGGGGACCAGGGAGGGGATAAAAGCAGGGCAGCAAAAGGGGACCAATGGGGATGACCTGGGGCCAGCAGACCCACACTGAGAGAAAGAGAAAGCGAGTCCTCCAGAAGGAACAGGTTGGCAGGGTGTGGTGAAGTACCCCTCTGTCATGGGCTGGGGTGCCAGTTAAAGGGAGTCCAGAACAAGCCAATGTCAGGAGCCAAGAAGACAGTGAAAAGTCCAAAAAGCCAAGCTGGAATCAGGAGCCAGAAACACAGAGCCAAGTCCAAATCACTAACCAGAAATGTAGTCCAAAGCCAAGCCAGGAACACAGAGCCAGGTATAAAGCCAGGGGGTCCAAAGGTCTAGGTACAATAGCTGAGCCAGAGTGGATGCTAGTAGCACAAAGCTGACTTGTTGCTTCCACAAAGAGTACTGCCCAGAGTGTGGAGTTAAATGCTGCTACCAATTAGCCAGCTGCACGATCGGCCAGGCTCCTGTTAGAACTCTGGGTTGGCTGAGCATCTCCCTTGTAGCCTGGCCTCTCTTCGCCTGGTTGCTAAGTTTTATCTCAGTCACTCCCTTAAACGAGTCACACGTGGAGGTGAGTCAGGAGGACTTTCAGCTTGCAGTTCTTCCTTATTATCTGGGCCAGGTGTGAAGACTGCTGTTACAGGCACTTGCCAGCTATCCTCCTCTGCTGCTTCAGAGGGGCCAGCTGTGGTTTCTACAGGCTCTGTCAGCTCATCCTCATCCATGCCCTGACACCCCCTCCTCCGCTTAGATGTCTGAGGCCCCTGCTGCCCCGAGGGGAAGGAACATCAAGGTGGCTGAGCGTCTGGACCTCTCGGAATCCAGCGATAGCAAGGGGGGGTCATCAGGATCTTGAGACACTGACAAAGCTATATCCTTCTAGCTGATGTTAACTCCAAGATGGAGACTTCGGCTACTGAACTCTGAACAAAGGAAGGGAGAAAAAAACCCAAAATGCCTATGTGCTAAAACTCAAGTAATATCTCCCAATTATGAATTGACCAATGACCAGGCTAAAGGTCAGTTCATTACGCATAGACCTTCTCCTTCTAGCCTGGGAACTTCTACTTGATTTCTCATAGGTTATAACTAACTAACTACCAATTAGCAAAGACAAACAAACAGGTTAACTCTTTCATGACATCAGGGAGAGAACTTGCAGATACTCCAACAGTTTCCCAGCTTACTTAATTAGAAAATACCAATCATTTGTATGTCTGGTATTTTCTCAGTTTATTTACTGGACAGAGAACAAAAACAATGGACAGCCTGGTTCAAAACTGAACACATGGCAATCTTAGGGTTGGGAAGGATACATACCATGAGAAATACATTTACCATTTCACACTCTCCTGTACATTATGTGGAAGGAGAGGTAAAAACACAGCCCTTTTCCATTGTACTACTCAGGTTCAGATTTAGAACAGGAGCTTCTGGCTCACCAAACCCTAAATCTCATTTAGCAGCCAGGGCATTAAGCTGTATTTTTGGAGTTTCAGGTGGGCAAAAAGCTATCCATCTAGCAATGGAGGTCAGCACTGTCACACAGATGTATTAAGGGTGGGAGATCCCTCCCCAATGATTCCTTGCAAACCTACAATATGTACAATTTAGGACCAATCTCATTGTTTCTTGTAAATTCCAGTTTGTTATCATGTCTTTCTCATAAGCTTTATAAGACTTCAGCAGGTGAAGACTCATGGAGCAGCATATGGCAATGTGATTATGCCACTTCCAGCCACATAACCAGAAATTATGTCACCATTTCACCAGATGCTCTAGTGTTTGCTTAAAACTCTATTGTAACCATGGAGTTTCAAGGGAATGCTACATCATCCAATGATGCCATGTAACCACATATGATACCATCATGTAACCAAACATCACTCCACCTTCATATTTTCCCCCTACTACCAGCCACAGCAAGGGCAGGCAATGATGGCAGGAGTGGAAATAGAAATCATAAGCTAGCTTTGCCACCTTTAGCTTGGGGGTGCTGCTGGATCCTGATCTATGCTTGGAGGTACAGTCTCTTCTGTGGCATGTTGTACTCTATCAGCTGCCATAGATATGCCAGTTTTCATTCTTACTAAACAAGTGTGATCTGGGCACAATGATCCTGTCAGACTCCTGGACAAAGTTACTCTCAGCAATACTCTCTGGCAGTGATTTGTTTATTGAGAAATAATCATGTTCCAGGCCAGACTAGTACCATGTTGGATCTGGGGTTCTGGTGGGAGAATCCAAAGATATAGACAGTTCAAATGAAGCCCCCCTTCCAGTACATCCAATCACACTCCACAAATGTCCTGCCT
The DNA here is from genome assembly GCA_029375565.1 of Gekko gecko. NCBI lineage: Eukaryota > Metazoa > Chordata > Lepidosauria > Squamata > Gekkonidae > Gekko > Gekko gecko. The sequence continues at coordinate 70,664,797 of JAPDNY010000001.1, read as the reverse complement.
AGCTTTTGCACTTCTCCACACACCCCACCTATGAATATATGGATCCCTTATCTAAAACAGCAAAGCAGGCACAGCTTTGGCTTCAAGATCATCCCTGGTGAAAGGAGATATCTTGAGAAGAGTCACATCACCTATGATAGAGTGGTTCACTCAGCCACTCACACACCCCCTCAGGAATTTCCCTCCCCCTACAAATCATGGCAAACTAGAGACAGAATTTGACAGATCCATGTTCTGAATACATCCAGGTTACACTACTGTAATGCTGCCTTTTAAAATTGTCCAGGAGCTCCAACTGGTCCTAAATGTGACAGACAGGTTATTGTCAGGGGTGGAGTACAGGAATCATATCACCCCCTTGCTGAAAAATGTGCACTGGCTGCCCATTTGTTTCCAGGCACAATTCAACAAGCTCTTGCTTACCTAAATGGCTTGGGATCAGGGAACATGAAGGACCAACTCCTGCCATACTTTCTGCCTGCCAGTTAATATTCTCCTCACAAGCCCTGCTGTCGGAGCTCTGCACCTGCAGGGGTGAGGTAGGTGGCAATCTGAGAGACAGTGCTTTTTTTTTTTTATGCTGGCACTAGGGCTGCCAACTTCAGCTTGGGAAATTGCTTCAGATTTGGGGAAACAGCCTAGGCGCAGAAGACTTTGGGGAAGGGAGGGTGCTCAGCAGGAGTATGATTGCATAGAGTCTACACTCAGAACAGGCCCATAGCTACAGTGGGAACTCCAGGGGCCTGGCCCCCTGACTTCCTGCTAAGCCCCCCTAACTTCCTTGGCAGCACAGGTCTCCTGACCCTCTGGGCTACCCAGAGGACTTGCTGCTGCCACCACCGCCATTTCCCTGCCTGCCAGCCAGCAGCCCCGCAGGCCTCTTTTTGCCTCCCCCCACAGCCTCGTCATCCAACTTGGCAGAGCGGAGCAGTGGAGAGGGGCTTGGATCAGGGCTGGGCTGGAAGCCCTGCTGGCTGCTCTGACTGGCTGGTTGGAAGGTGGAGAAGGCGTGGCCCAGCACCATGGCTTGCTTGCCTACCCGGAGGAGGAGGAGCTGGGAGAGGGTGGGGAACATCCTGTCGGAGACTGAGGGCTGTGGCTGGTGCCCCAACTGTGTGCAGCCAGCCTGATGGGGCAGGGGGGAATCTTGCCCTGGGTCTGTCAAAAAGGGGCTGTATGGGGATCCTCCGCAGACTGGTAAAGTTACCCTGGAGGAGAGAGAGGTCAGTCATTTGACTAGAGTGGCTCTTGAGGCCAAGTTTGCTTCCTTTGAAATCTCATTTGTCTGTGATCAACCAGATTTGGCAGGTTTTTCACCCAGCGGGACCGGGGGAGGGAATCCTGGCGAAGCTGTTGATCAGAAACAAAAACCATAGTAGAGGAGCACCCTCCCTAAGCAGCAGTTTTTCTCCCAGCCTTTCAGAAGAACACCCTGGCTGCCCTTTCTTTGTCTCAGCTGATGATGAGGGGTTTTCCCAGGAGCACTAAGAGAAGCATTTCCTGCCCAATGTAGTTGCAGCAGAGGTATGGACTGCTCACCTCCTCCTCGGCCATTGCAACATTACATTTTGTACACAAGGAAGCATTTGAAAGTGATACTCTTGTGCTGTTATATGGACGGCAGTAAAAGCTGTAACAGCCTCTTAACCACCCCAGACATTCAAAAATAACCACTGAATTGTTGCAAGTGTTTGGAAAATAATTTTAGTTTTTAGTTTTTTTAATTGTTGGGTGTTTTTCTCATGTTTTACTTGCAAAACACCAGCAGGTTTCCTGGAGACAAGTTTACCAACTCTTAGGAAATTCCTGGAAATTTGAGGAATGGGGCATGAATAGGGCAGGATTTGGGGAGGGGAGGGACCTCAGCGGGGTATAATGCCATACAGTCCACCCTCCAAAGCAGCCATTTCTTCTAGGGGAACGGGTGTCTCTAGTCTGAAGTTCAGTTGCAGTTCTAGGAGATCTCCAGGCCCTTTGTGGAAGTTGGCAACCCTACCTGGAGAAGTGTTGTTAAATACTGAGTTCTGGACACATTGCAGTAATCAGCTCTAGTTTTAGTGATGTCAGGAACACAACAAGGACACCCAGCAGGGTTTGAGCCCTGCTTATAAAGCATGCCAACCCCACACACACACACTCCCTAGGATAGGCTGTTTACATTACACTGCTTATCTATAGGTCAGTTCCAGGATCCTGGTCAGCTATTGTTCTTGGGGAACAAGCTCACCCAGTTCAAGGTCCACATTCAGGGATGGCTTAGGCTCAATACATAACAGGTGTCATAAAAATGATCTAACTAACTAAATAAATAAGGTATCCCACATTTTCAAATGCCATTTGTCTTTTGTTGGGCATGACTAGTGAAGTTCTTCAATCAGGACTTGATGTTTTAGTCTCTTCCTTTTTAAAAGATGCCACTTGCTTTTATGTTGCTAACTGCAAAATGGAAGCCATAAAACGGCCCAGTTTTCAAGGGGGTCCAGCACACTTTTTTTCATTCTTACTGGAACAGCATAGCCAGGATCTAAAAGGAGAACATACTGAGAAAATGCAAAATATTGTTATTCATTCGAACTGACCTTCCCCTTGAAATATCACCATTTGAGTCTTAATTCCAAATCCTCCCTATGACCAAGTGCTACATGGTGGGATTAACTACATTAATGCTTAAAGCTGTTGCTCTTTTTTCCTCCCCCACCCCCCAAGCTCAGGCTTGTTGAGATGTAATCTTGGAGAATTCCTTAATGATAACAGATTTTGAAATGAAAAGTACTATTACATTTTTCTGGCAGATTTTTTTTTTACTATTGCCCTTGCATTTAAAATATCAGAGCGCTGATTAAAACAAATACTGTCCCCAAAACCTTCACAAATCATGTGTATATAAAATGTATTAAATACAGAGGTATATTAACATATATCCACACATTCTTATTCTGCACATCTCTATTGACATGCTGGTACCTGTAGGTTCAGGCACAAAGAACATTCATAATAGTATGCTAAAATGAGAAATCCACCAGATTGCTTTTAAGAGTGTTTTATAATTTGTGTTTTTTTAAAGGAAGACCATTTTGTAACTATTTAATACAATATTCTAAAATCTCTAATCCCCGAACCCACCAAATTCATTAGAGCAATCAGAACAAGGACCCACAATGCAAAAAGTTCATATGGGAGAAACTATTCCAATAGGCATTTTCATTATTTCCGTTGATCACACTTGTAGAGGATAATCTGAAATTTCTTGTCCCTAGTGTGTCAGTCAGAAAATCCACATTTTACTTTTGTGTCATTCTTGTGGGAATTGGAATCATGATTTTTTTAAAAAAAAAATCACATCATATTTTTCCTCATAAAATGTATGCATTTTTCAATGTTATTTATGTGTCAATAAATCAGCATTATATGTAAATAGCATAATAACATATCTAACAAGGACACTTTTGTGGACACTTAAATTCACAGATTGGGGCCATATTGAGAAGAGAATTTTTTTTATTCACATTGGAGACTGCTCCCCCCCCGATTTGCAGAAAAGTCCCAAACCTTATAAAGGGGCATTATGAAATAACCCCAAACAAAGCCAACTGTCTGCATTCACGCAGAAAAGTGTCTCCTGATCACCATTGTGGGTGGGTGGGTAGGAGGGAGAGGAGAAGCAGGTGCTCCCATTTCCTCCCCTGGCCACTGCTGATGCCATGGTGCTGGAGGCAAATGGAGTGTGAGTTTCTGCTGTTTCTTCCCCCTGCCACCAAAGCAACAACACCGGAGGTGGGCAGGTGGATGAAGATGCAGGAGCCTCTGCTGCTGATCTGCCTGACCACCACCAGACCTGACATGGAGGTGGATGGGTGGCAAGGATGTGGGAGCCTCAGCTCTCTGCCCCCAAAGACCTGTCCATTGCCAACTTACTGGACCCACCACATCATCTACTGCCACCATGGCAATGAGAGCCAGATGGCTTGGCACGCAGGTAGAGTAGTAGGGGGCATGTGGCTAGTTAGGCAGGACAGTGGAAAGGAGGGCAAGGAGGGGGATGGGCAGGTGGGCAGGCAGAGTGCCAGGAGGGGGACAGGTGAGTGAATGAAACCCCCCTGTGAGTTTTGCAGGTGCCCTCTTGTATTAAATATATATACTATATCAATAAACTACAACATGCATACACAATATGAATGAGTCTACAAAACCAACAGCAAAAACCGAAGAGCTGAAACCAATGACAAAAACATAAACTTTTTTTAAAAAAGAAAGCAAATTATGGAACTTTCATTCATCTAATGTGGAATGGCAGCTAGGAGAACTCCTGCATGTGATGAACTTATACCCAGAAAGTAACAGGGACTCCTATCCCTTTAACCTCTGTGAAGAGGAGGGAATTTTGGCAGGTGTACTGTGGGTGAAGAGAGGGGAGCATCTTCATCCTGGTGAATTAGCCACTATCTCCCTCTTTTGGATTCCCAAATGGTGACAGGGTGAGTATTCATGCACTCAAGCGTTAGGCAACATATTCAAGCTAATTTGAAATAAAAAATCCACAGGGGCAGAATAATCATTGCTACTCGAGACACTCTATAATATATCTGCATGAGCTCTCAATTCAAAGGCAGGCAGGGCTCTGTGGCTTTCTATAAGGGAGCATTAATGTTACCCACTGGTTTCCAAATGGTATCATTGCCTTTTTTTGTGCTCTATGCTCAGGATCTTTAAAAAAACAAAAGAAAAGAACTGGGCTACTGAAGCTGTCCTAGCTTCTGGGGAATCTTGACAAATTGGCAGTGAAAGGATTTAAAACTGCTAAAAGCAACTCTAAAAGGTATATTCAGCCAAGTACAACAGGGTGAGCAACCTCAGATTGAGAAAAGAATCAAATTGAAACATGAGTAAAGGACGCTTGGAATAAATACTGAAACAAGAGCATCCAGAAAGGATTAATTAGTCAGTAGATGGAGGAGAGGGAGCATGAGAGAGAAGATTCTTCAAGGTAATACATTAGTTCAATGTACTACTAGGCTAGGCCAGCAGCAAAACAGTCAAAACAAATTGGAGAAGATTATTCTAGAGGAATGCCCAGAAAACACAGTTCAGCCAGCTGGTACTGGGTCTCGGACCATCTTTGCCCCAGGTATTGTGGAAAAGGAGATATCTCACCATGAGCACCAATGCGACACAATGTTGTAAACAAGGCCATTTAAGAGAAGGGCAAACCAAGATGAAATCACAGAGGTACCATGAGGTATCCATGTTTTTAAAAATACATACAATTAGCAGCTTTATAAAAATTGCAGTGTGGAATTGGCATAGCTCATTAGAAGGGCAACTTTTCTGAAATGGATCATTGTATTTCAGATATGTTTTCCTTTTGTTTGTCATTAACATAGCTAATTCTGTAAGATATGTTGTGGATGCTTGTGTTTTGTGAACAGAACTATTAGGAAGCAGAGGTTTCTATGTACTCATAAAAATCCAGCATGGTGTAGTGGTTAGAGTGTTAGACTAAGATCTGGGAAACCCAGGTTTGAATCCTCGCTGTACCATGGAAGCTTGCTGGGTGACCTTGGGCCAGTCACACAATCTCAGGGTTGTTGTGAGGATAAAATGGAGGAGAGGAGAATGATGTATGCCACTTTGGGTCACCATAACCTATTGCCATTAAAAATTACAGTGGCATTAAAATCAAGCAACAGAAAACGTTGTATTTACACATATTTTCCCATGTAAATGTAAGTAATGCAAATTATTGATAATGTATGACTGCCCTCCCTCTCTCCACAAAAGACAGCACTTGGTTGCTTTTTGTAATCCCAGGACTTCCAGGTCCAACCAAGGACCTTCTGTAAGAACACACCCACCTTCCAGCTGTAGAAGCTTCACTGAACTGTCTAGTGCTTGTTCTCAGACTTAAATTTAGAAATGTAGTCAAGGGACTTCTTAAACTCAGCTGAAGAACTTTGAGATATAAAAATACATTGATGGTAGGAAATCCTAAAATTGCCATTCTACATATACTGGGTCCAATCCAGAAGGGTTATAATCGTGGAAACGTCTGCTCTTACACACATGAATGTCTGTGGATTAAGGGGCTGATATATCCAATACTGTGCTGGAGCCATACCTCTACGTTAAGGTGCTGGTGGCCTTATAAAAAGTGTGATGTGTAAATGCACTGTTATTGTTTGTGATCATACTCCTATGAATATTCATCAAAATAAAAATATCCCCAGATCACAAACAATGTGCATTTTTTTATAAAAATACAAGCAAATGTTCACAAAATCACAGTATTTTCCTTGCTCTAAATCTGGTTCTCCTGATAGCAAAGATGTTGCTAATGCCTTACAACAGGCTTCTAATGAGATGGTTCTCCCCCTTGAAAAGTCTGTCTTGGTTTGCGAGGCAGTTTGTGCTTAGCAGGGTTCCGTCTTTCCCACATGCGCTCCTTCCTAAAGCTGCTCACACACACACACATACACACGCACACATATATATATACACGCACACACACAAAAGCATTGCTCAAAAGAAAATTATCTCAGAAAGATGTAGCATTAGCTTAGTTTAGCTTCATCGCGAAAATGTTAATATGAAAATATATCATGCAAAACTTCAGATTACTCAAAGTGGTCACGTATACAGTCCACAGTCAGGGAAGGGAGGGCTGAACAGGGCCCACCCAACCACATAAATGTAATCATAAAATATATTTATGAAAATAAGAGGGGGGGTTAGGTTAGGAAAAGTAATTTAAGCAAAGAATTAGCATCTTCTAATAATCTTCTGTCCAAATGATCTTGTTTTGCTTTGGTTTGTAAATTAGCTCATGATTAAAGTATCTCTCCAGTGGAGCTTCCTTGTCTTCTGGTGTCTAGGTTTTTTTTAACGCAACCCTGACCTGAATGCACTTGTAGCTCAAGTACAAGATTTGAAAGCATGAGCAGAACAGTCATTATAAAGTGAAGTACTTACAGTTTTACTGCAAAATCAATGAACTTCTCAAGTGATTTTAGTGTCTCACAGCTGTTCTGTTTGCTTATGAATGATGTTTGTCACATAGCTAGCCTCAGTGTTTTAAAAACAGACTCCCACTTCTAGAAGTTTCTTCCACCTTTGTTATTTTCTTCTATTGACCCATGCCTGTTGCTTCTAGATCCTTCTGTTTCAGTAATCTGCTCCCCCACCCCCCATATGGCTTTGAATGACTTTGGAAACATCTTACGTTTTTCTTTGGTCAAGGATGTGAGTCAAGCCCTTACTTTGTTCCTCCTACTGCTGACCTACATGAAAACTGCAGAATTCCAGGCTGATTGGTTCGATAGTTACACACAAACTCAGCTTTTAATTTATTCTTTGCATTCTGAATGAGCAACATGGCCGGCCTCATCTAGTTGTTGATGATGAGAAAAAGCCAGGAACAGGGGTGTCGAGAAAGGGAGCTTTGATTCTCGAAAGCTCATCCGCCAAAAATAGGGTTGTATGTGAACTCCCGGTGGGGACTGGAAATCTCCTAGGATTATTAATGATCTCCATATTACAGTGATGAGTTCCCGTGGATAAAATGGCAGCTTCAGAGGGTGGACTCTATGACATTATACCCTGCTGAAATCCCTCTCTTCTCCACCCCCCATCTTCCCCAGGCTCCAGGCCCCAAATCTCCAGGTATTTCCCAAGTAGAAGTTAGCAACCCTACCCAAAAATCTATTGGACTCATATCTAGCTATTCACCAACCCCAGACAAAGATGACCACTGGGCCCACTCTCATTTTACCCAAGCCAAATTTAGACGACATATGAACACAAATCATATGACTTGCCTAGCTACATGAGCCCCAGGATGACCAGGGCTCCCAGAAATTTGTTCCCCTGCTTTGGTACCTGTGGTGTATCCACAGGGAGACCTGGATGCAGGGCTACCATGTGCTTAGACTGGTTCTAACCGGTCTACCATGTGGCCAGGCGAAGGGCCTGAGCTTCGCCCAGAAAGACAATGGACTAGAGGATCCTGGCTCCCCTCCAATTGAGGAGCAGGAGTTAATCCAATCAATGTAAATAGCGAATCACTGGGTGTAGTGTGTTTTGGGGTGTGGGCTCACTGGGGATAAAAAGCCGGCCTGCGAGCCGGCTTAGTTGTCTTGTTCCCGATCTAAATAAAGTATGTGAGAGCTGAAATCACTCGTCAGTCTGAGTACTTTTCACTGGCGACGAGGATGGGATGCCAACTCCCTCCCTGAACAACGACCACAAAGAAGAGCATCGCATTGAGCCAGCCGCTCATCGCACCGTTCCCGAGCATCGCACCGCTGACCCCGAGAGCAGCACCACACCGCTCACCGCTCCCAAGCATCGCACCGCTGACCCCGAGAGCAGCACCGCACCACCCGCCGCCACCGGAACCACGCTCCCGAGCGCCGCCTCAAGCCACCCTCCAGCCTCCAACAAACCGCAACCCCGCTCACAACCCCGTGGTAAGATGGCCGCGCCCACCACTCATCTAAGCGCCTTCGACCTCTCCCAACCGCAGAAATGGGACGCCTGGCTGGAGACCCTGGAGAACTACTGCGGGTATCATGATGTGGTGGAAGCCGAGAAAAAAAAGCAGCTGTTCCTCAGCGTCTGCGGCGTCGACACCCTCATCTTCTTGCGGGACCTCATAAACCCCAAGACCACTAAGACGGAGTCCTACATAGCGCTGGTAAAGGCCTTCATGGACAACTTCTCGCCTAAGCCCACAAAATTTGTGGAACGTCTGGGGTTCTTCGAGAGGATCCAGGGCCCAGATGAATCCACCACGGAGTTCCTGGCGGGTCTTCGGCGGACGGCCACGAGATGTGAGTTCCCGAACCTCTCGGACACGCTGCTGAACCAATTTCTCGTGGGCCTCCGGGAGTCCAAACTGCGGCGGAGGTTGGCGAGCGACAACGACCTCACCCTGGAAAAGGCCGTCCAGGAGGCCACCGCTTATGAAAAGGCCCACCAAGACCGCCGCAGTTCGGCGGTCCACCGCACACAAACAACGTGGGGGTCCGACGTATTGGACGACGAGGAAGTACTCCAGGTACGCCACCGACCGTCCCACCGACTTCCGCGGACCCGAGAGGCCAAATCCCTGCCATCCGTAGCTTGTGCAAGCTGCGGCAGTGCTCACGAGCGACGGACCTGTCGGTTTCGCTCCGCGATCTGCCAGGCTTGCAACAAAGCAGGACACATCGAGAAGGTCTGCCACTCCAAGGGACACCGGACGAACCTCACGGCACAGATTGAGACTGAGGACCTCCACACCGTTTCCGTCAACCACCAGATGGTATGTAACTTGCCCCCCGACAGCCCGGACAAGGTGCATGTAACTGTTGTGATTGAAGGGTCCCCCTGCCGGATGGAAATCGACTCCGGCTCGTCGTATTCAATAATTTCGGTCGAGACCCTCCGCAACTTATGCCCCCAGGGGGGACCCCGGTTGCGCAAGCCACAGGGCCTACTGCTACGGGACTTTAACAAAAACCCTGTGGCAGTCCGGGGCTGGGGCAAGTTCCGGGTCCAGTTCAAGGGTTTTTCGGGGAAACTGGACCTGTTGGTGGTGGAAGGGCGCCTAACCAGCTTGCTGGGACTTTCATGGTTCAAGCCCCTGGGCCTCCGGATATCAGGACTTAACCAAATCCGGGCAGCCGATTGGGAGGGGTCTGCCGGGAGTTCCCAAGAGTGTTTGATGGGACCCTAGGACAGTACACCGGGGACCCCATTTCCCTGGATTTGGACCCGACCATCCGCCCCATCCGCATTAAGGCACGGGTCCCGCCCTTGGCCATGCGGGCGAAGATAGAGGCAGAGCTCGACCGCCTAGTTGAGCAGGGGGTGCTGGTGCCTGTTGCATCCGCGCGCTGGGAGACCCCGATTGTCACGCCAGTAAAGCCGAACGGGGACGTGCGGATCTGCGCAGATTACAAATGCACCCTGAACAAGGCTTTACAGGACCACGCATACCCGGTCCCAGTGGTGAGCCATGTCCTCGCTTCCCTGGCTGGGGCACAAATCTTTGGTAAGCTCGATTTGGCACAAGCTTACCAACAGCTGCCCGTGGATGAGGCCGCAGCAGAGGCTCAGACCATTGCGACCCACAAGGGGGCTTTCAGGGTCACGAGACTCCAGTTCGGGGTTTGTGTAGCTCCTGGGATTTTTCAATCTTTTATGGACTCTCTCCTAAAAGGCATCCCCGGAGTACAGCCCTTTCTAGATGACGTGATCATCGCGGCGCCGGACAACACCTCCTTCGCAGACCGCCTTCGCCAGGTCCTACAACAGTTCAACACAGCTGGCCTCAAGGTAAAGAAGGAGAAATGCCTCCTGGGGGTGCCTCGAATCGAGTTCCTGGGGTTCGTGGTGGACGCGCAAGGGATCCATCCCATGGACGATAAGGTGAAAGCCATAAAAAACGCCCCCCCACCCTCCTCCAAGGCAGAATTGCAGGCGTTCCTCGGCCTACTCAATTTCTACCACTCCTTCCTGCCCCTCAAGGCAGCCGTGGCAGAACCGCTCCACCGCCTCCTCGACAAAGACGTGCCCTGGGTTTGGGGCCAGGCGCAGGCGGCGGCTTTTCAAAGCGTCAAGGACTTGCTCGTGTCCAACGCGGTCCTCCACCATTTCTCAGAGTGGCTCCCGGTGGTCCTCGCCTGCGACGCCTCTCCCTACGGAGTCGGCGCAGTCTTGGGGCACCGGTTGCCGGACGGCCGGGAGGTCCCGGTCGCGTACTACTCCTGGACCCTCTCCGCGGCGGAGCGGAACTACGCGCAAATTGATAAGGAGGCACTAGCGATTGTGGCTGGGGTGAAGAAGTTTCACCATTACCTCTACGGCCGGCCGTTCGAGATCTTGACGGACCATAAGCCACTTCTGGGACTCCTCGCCGCTGACCGCCAAACACCACAGATGGTTTCACCCCGAGTCCTGCGATGGTCCATTTTCCTGGCGGGGTATGCATACTCACTCACGCATCGACCTGGGAAGGCCATGGGTCATGCAGATGCCCTTAGCCGCCTTCCCCTGGCCACCACGGACCCTGACCCCACCCCAGAGCATGTGGTTGCTCTCCTGGAAACGCTCCCGGCCCGGCCGGTCCATGTGCAGGAGGTGGCCCGTGCTTTGGCCCGGGATCCAGTCATTTGCCGGGTCTTAGACTGGGTGGGGAGGGGGTGGCCAGTAGCCAAGGAGGGCCCCGAGTTCGCCCCATTTGCCTCCCGCAAAAATGAACTATCCACATATAAAGGATGCTTGATGTGGGGGGGCTGGGTGGTGATCCCAGGGCCACTACAGCAACAGGTCCTGGAGGCGCTACACGAACATCACCCTGGCGTCGTCCGCATGAAGGCGTTAGCACGAAGCTACGTCTGGTGGCCAGGCCTTGACCAGGACATTGAGGACAAGGTGAGGAAATGCCAGCCCTGCCAGATCTCACGCCCGGAGCCACCAAGGGCCCCGGACAGAGCCTGGGAATCCTCCCACCGCCCCTGGGCACGGCTCCACTTGGACTTTGCCGGGCCGTTCCAGGGGCAGCTTTTCTTCATATTGGTGGATGCCTATAGTAAATGGTTGGAGGTCGTCCCTGTGGCATCCACCTCCTCCAAAGCCGCCATTAGGGCTATGTGGCGGACTCTGAGCACTCACGGGCTGCTTGACACGCTCGTCACGGACAATGACACCGCGTTCACCTCCCGTGAGTTCCAGGAGTTCACTGCGTATTATGGGATCCGGCACGTACACTCCGCGCCATTCCACCCCGCCACGAACGGGCAAGCGGAAAGAATGGTCCGGACCGCCAAGGAGGCCCTCTGTAAGTTTGACTCCCCGGACTGGGAGTATAAACTCGCCGCCTTCCTGTTTGGACAGCGCATCACCCCGCACACCACCACGGGACGCAGCCCGGCGGAACTTCTCCTGGGTCGCCGCCTCACGTCACGCCTGGACAGGCTACATCCAGACCGGGCACCTGAGCGCGAGCCGGACACCAAGGACCAATGCGCCAGCAGAGGATTCTTCCTGGAGGACCTGGTGTACGCCAGGAACTACACCGCGGGTCCACCCTGGGTCCCAGCACGGGTGGTCCGGGTCCGGGGACCCTGATCGTATGAAGTCTCCTGCGAGGATGGCACCGTGATGCACCACCACATAGACCAACTCCGCCGCCGGGTCGAGCCGCGGGAACCAGAGGACTACGAGGACCCCGGCCTGCAGGAAGCCGGAGAGCCGCAACCTGCAGCGCGGGACCCCAGCCCAGGAGAGACCTCAGCGGCCACACCAACGCCCCCGGAGCCGGACGTTCCAACGGATGCGGACACCGCCATGACAACCGCTCCACGCCCCTCGACACCAGTAGGCTCCTCGACATAGACACCAGGGCCGGCCTCTTCCCTGGCCCCGGCGCTCCGACGCTCTACAAGGGCCAAGAGAGCACCATCTTATTTACAGGACTTTGTTTGTGGGTGTCTCACGGACCAAGGGGGGAGGAGTGTGGTGTATCCACAGGGAGACCTGGATGCAGGGCTACCATGTGCTTAGACTGGTTCTAACCGGTCTACCATGTGGCCAGGCGAAGGGCCTGAGCTTCGCCCAGAAAGACAATGGACTAGAGGATCCTGGCTCCCCTCCAATTGAGGAGCAGGAGTTAATCCAATCAATGTAAATAGCGAATCACTGGGTGTAGTGTGTTTTGGGGTGTGGGCTCACTGGGGATAAAAAGCCGTCCTGCGAGCCGGCTTAGTTGTCTTGTTCCCGATCTAAATAAAGTATGTGAGAGCTGAAATCACTCGTCAGTCTCAGTACTTTTCAGTACCCATGGCCTGGCAGTCATAATGTTCATACGCTCCTCCTGCCTTCTAATCTCTCCCCACGCCACACATTCTGTTCCAGATTGAAAACTTCCTTGTTTAGAATGAACTGCAATTTGTTGTGTCCTCCAAATCAGGCTCATTAACAAGTTGCAGTTTGTTTCTCAACTATAAACCAGGATGGTAAACCAAGATTAAAACATCATTTCCAATCCTGTTTATAGGCCCCAAATTTGTTAAAGCATTGAGAAGAGGAGGAAGGAGCATATGAGGCCTAGAGCTTCCAAGGCTCATTCTCATTGCGAACTATAATTTGTTCAGCTTTGCTGTAATATCTGAATGCAGACAGTAGCTTCACAAATAAGAGTGCCAGGTGGAAACACAGAATTTTGCATCATAGCTTTAAAATTCATGAAGGATATTTTCATCAATGGCTAATAGTTATAATGGCTGAATGGTCAGCATATCTCTGAAAGCCACTTGCTGAGGAAGTAGCAATAGGGAAAGGCTTTGGCACACCCCTAAACTATTCCAGTAAGCAGTTCACTTGTACAAATGTTCACATACATTATTTTAAAAAAAAAAATCCCTGTAGAGATACAAAGTTAGCATGTAAGGAAGAATGATTCTAGCCTACTCCTCTCCCTGGTATTGCTATGTTTCTATCTGCAAGGATTTTTTTTGTTTATACACGGAACCATTTTAACAGGTAATTCTTCCAGCTGCATTCTGAAGTGGTCCACAGACGTCTTTATCATCTGATATTTCTGAACATGTAGCATGACTCTTGGTTTAAATTAACTTAAAATCATTCCAAGATTAGTTAATATAGGTTAGGTTTATTACAACAATGACCTAATAACTCAGCACTGCCAGAATATGGACATGTTCAAGGAGAAACCATGCCTCTCTGGAAGAGCATATGCTTTGCATGGGGGTTCAAACGTTGGCATCTGTGGCTAAAGGGCTGCAGTTTATTGAGAAAGACTTTCAGCTTAGGGTTGCCAGGTCCCTACCTCTTGATGGTGGGGGGTTCCTGGCTCAGCTCCGGGGTCTTTAGGCATGCACATTTTGTGTGCACACCATGATGATATCACCCAGAAGCAACGTCATCAAGATAGGCACATCATGCGGGGGGGGTGCTTTAGCGTTTGGCAAAATGCTAGAGCAACCGCCCTGCGATGTGCCTGGTGTGATGACGTCACCACTGGGCACGTTGGCCACCATGGAGCTCTTCAGGGGGCAGGGCTGGCCCCAGCGGGCCCCAGTGGGCAAATAAGGGGGCCCAAAATCAGGGGAATCCCCACCCCCATTGGGGGGAATGGCAACCCTATTTCATCCTGTGACCCTGGACAGTTACTTACTGAGTTAGAAGAAGAAGAAAAGAAGAGATTGGATTTATACCCTACCCTTCACTACCCAAAGGAATCGCAGAGCGGTTTACAATCTCTTTTCCCTTCCCTTCCCCACAACAGTCACCCTGTGAGGTAGGCTGGGCTGAAAGAGCTCTTTCAAGAACTGCTCCTAAGAGGACAGCTCTGAAAGAACTTGTACTGACCCAAAGTCACACCAACAACTGCATGTGGAGGAGTGGGGACTCAAAACCGGTTCTCCCAGATTAGAGTCTGCACTCCTAACCACTACACTAAACTACACCAGATGGGCTTATATAAGGCAGCTTCCTGTGTACTGGATAAGATCTTTGTTCAGCTTTGATCTTATAGTCACTAAGATCATTTTACATCATATCTGTGCCATTTCCATTATTAATGCCTTATAAAGCAAAATATATATATTATGGGATCAGGAACTTCAGGACGAAGACCACACAGAAATCTTCCTGATTTGGTTACAGTAGATTGAAAGTATAAGAATTCTACTCTGAGGGGTACAAAGGTAGGTTACAGCCCTACATATTCGACAGAAGTTAACTGACTGTAAATCTAAAGTTGTCTAGTTATATCCTTGTTTATCGGTAGCACTTTTTACCCTTCCTTTAATCCTTTGATGCATCCTTTTCATTTGGTATTCAGTCTTTTACATTATCTTTTTTCAAAAGCAGATCTTTTCTTATGTATAATCATCATACACAATGCCAAACAAAGCATCAGGTGTAGACCATAATTATAAGTGAGTTCATATCTGCTATACAAGTGATTTCAAGAAGAAGTCAAGGACATTTCAAGGAAAGGGATAGAAAACAGAATAGAGCAAAAAAATTGCAGCCCATTAGGAAAAAAGATTGGTCACCACATCAAATGGCTAGGGTCACAGTCCTTAACACACATGCATGCAAAACAGGTTCCATTAAATTCTGTGGGGTTTACTTCCATGCGTCACACTAACACCGGTTGTAGCCCAGGTTCTACAACATTCAGACAGAATAGCCATTTTATATTTTGTAGAGCAAAGATATTTGTGTAGAGAAGCAAAATTCACTGCAATGGGGCAAAGGTCCCCTTTTTTGGTATTTTCAGGATTAAATTTCAAAACACGAGAGCATTTTAATGTACTAATTTTATTATTTTCTGGCTATTTCCTGTTATAGACTTCATCTGAATTTTAACAGCATTGCCACCATATGGATGAGCACCTCTGACAGGCATGCACAAACCCATTGAACATATGAAGCTGCCTGACACCTTGAATACAACCAATTATCTACCTAGCCCAGAGTTGTCTAAGCTGATAGGGAGCAACATCATGCAACCAGAGATCCTTTTAAGAAGAGATGCCAGGACTGGAGTTGGCAATTTACACAAGCAAAACATTTCTCTAGCCACTGACCCAGGACTTCTTGTGAGGATGAAATTGGAGGAGGGGAGCTGCTGCCCTGAAAGAAGGATGTGTTAAATAAATTAGATTGGAGCCTTCTCTCCAAGTGCTGCCATTATCTGAGATAATGCTCATGAGCACAAGAGTCATGGCCTTCTCTGTGGCAGAGCCCTCATTACAGAGCTCCCTACAAGTGGAGATCTTCCAGCTTGCTTAGTACTGAATTTCCGTATGATGACAAGGAGCTATTGGAGAAGCTGCTAAAATTCTTTATCATTTACTAAGTTTTAGATTGAGAACTGTTTACTACTGTTGTGGCTTTTTAATTACTATTAATGCTTTGGTGTTATAATTTGAATCTATGCTGACTGAAAGATTGTTTCTCTATGGATATTTTGTATGATATAACACACACACCCCCCAGTCACAAGGAAGGACAGGATTTTTTAAAACAGATAAGGAGATTAATTTCTTAAAGCCTCTTCTTTAGCTGCACCTAGGGATGCCAACTCTGGGTTGAGAAATTTGGGGGGATTGGGGGGGTGGAGCCTGGGGAGGGCAGAATTGGGCAGGAGAGTAACCTCTGTGGGGTATAATGCCATACAGTCCACCCTCCAACACAGCCATTTTCTCCAGGAAAACTGATCTCTGCAGTCTATAGATCAGTTACAATTCCAGGAGACTGCCAGGCTCCACCTGCAAGTTGGAAGCCCTAGCTTCACCCAGTCCCTCCAGATATTCTGGGAACTTCACAGGAATTTCTAGAAATTCAAAAACCATGGATTCCAGGATTCCTTGGAGAAGCCTGTTCCTGGTTTACCTTTATAGAATACCTCTGCCCATAGTTATAATATAGTGGAGGGAATATTAATGCTTGTAATTTGCTACAAGATGTCATGGCCAGGGCTTTCGTTAGATGATGATCTATGTATACCCCTAGACAATGTACATACTTCTGAGTTCTGGATGAACTTCTGTAAATCTGGAAAGGCCATGAGAATTACCAAGGACTTTATTAAATAACAAATAACAAGAACACATCAAACACACTAACCTCATTTGCAATCTTCCACTCACTTCAAGAAAAAAAAAGATTGACAGCTTATGCCCACAGCAAAGCTGCTATATCTAAAGTCCTTTTCAGTCCAGCTACATTAATTTCTCCACAAAGTTTCAAGCTTCCATCTGCTAACACTAATTCTATCCTTGTCCTTACCCCAGGCATTGCTGCAAGTAACAACATAAAGATTGACATCATAATGCTGTATAGTTTCATCATCCGAAATATTCAGCCTTCGATATGGGGACAGCAAACACTTTTGTAGCTGAGGATTTTAAAAAGCCTGTGTTGTGGTAAATATACCAGTGCAGTGATAGAAGCTGTGTTTGGATATGCTGTATTAAAAAGTTTTGTTTTGGTAGGTTCTGTACTTTTAAAAAAAAGACTAGGGTGGGGTTTTGTCCTGTTAAATATATAAGAAACAAGATTTGGATGCTGTTTTTACTCTTAGGGGTTAGCAGTAATTCTTTAGACTTCCCTTTAATATAACAGCTTTAGGTTTTTTAAATGATAGCAGTCATTTCAACTGTTGCTTGGAATGGACTTTAGAAGCTGGGAACTAAAGGCAAGATATGTAATTCATTAATTATAATAAAAGGCTGTTAGAAGCTGTCATGGGCAGCACCTAGAAAAACTCTCTAATGTCTACCACCACTCTGGTATGACTCACCTTGGGAGGGCCCAGAGCACCCACCCTACCCCTTTATACACTCCTTTTCCAACATGTTCCTCATAAGTGACTAGGGTTGCCAGCCTCCAGGTGTGGCCTGGGGATCTCCCGCTTTTACAACTGATCTCCAGCTGACAGAAATTAGCTCCCCTGGAGAAAATGGCTGCTTTGAAGGGTGGACTCTATGGCATTGTACTATGCTGAGGCCCCTCCCCCAAAACCCACCCTCTCCTAGCTCCACCCCCAAAGTCTCTAGATTTTTTTTCCAATCCAGGCCTGGCAACCCTATAGTGAGGGCCCAGGGAGAGTAAAAAGCTATCTTTATTAAAAAGATATAACAAAAACTGTAATTCAATAACATGTACAAAAATTGAGCACAGTAAAGCTAGGTAAACCAGGAAAATAAAAAAAAAACCTAACATGTCTGACTATACTGTACCTAGCCTTCTCTAGGTATTTTGTCTCAAGCTGATTCACCCCCAGGTGAGGGATCCCTCCATCTTCAGCAGCCTCACACCAGCTTTTCTCCCTAGGAGTGAATCACCTCCCACTTTGAGCAAGACCTTTTATATCTTCTTCCTAGGCAACACCCTCTACTATTCTATTGGTGTACCTTTTTTTCTCCAAATCCCTTGTTAGCCAATCACAATGTCCAAAGGGTGACCTAGGAAATGTATGCACTGATAGCTACTCTAGCACAGGCTTCCCTGGAGCCACTAGGTTTCCCTAGAGCTTGTAGGCTGCACTATTATAGGCCTGGGATCATAACAGATGGCAAGTCATATTTTTAAGTCAATCACATTAATGCTTATCATTTACTTAGCAAGTTTCAAGAACTGGAGGTCCTGCACATACATCACCTCACTAAGCCGTGGTCTTTCAAGTTAGGCTGATTATGCTTCCGGTCTTGGCGATCGCCATGACAGTCATCTTCTCCCGGGGCTCCGGGAGAAGTCTGCCAGCGTCTGCAGCTGGGTGGGGGCGCAAGTGTCCACGTCACCCCAGGAGTCCCAGGGTGGGACTCCCAGCCAAGGGGCACTAGAGAGCCCCCCTGATGCACCAGGCTGGAGAAGGGGGGCTCCTCCATGCCCCAATGGACCCACCGTAGAGCGTCCCGAATGGGAACAAGATTAGCACACCGAAACAAGCACACGGTGATCGAGCGAGCATGAATGTGGAGAGACAGCCACTGAAAGTGTGAGTTGAGTTTAAGCGAGAAGCACCCATGCATTTGCGTCCCCCTAGTGAAAACGAGGGGGGAGGGGACTTTCCCCTCGATAAGGACTGCTTGCAAGCAATTTTAAAACTGGAAAAGGGGGGGGAACGGCAAGGGAAAGCAGATGAAGTGAAATAAAGAGTTTGCGTGATCTTACCAGCTGGATTAAGAACTTCCAGAGACTTGGATGAACTTTTGCGAAGTGTAAACAATCCCCAAACATGGCGCCACCGAAAGATGCGAAAGACAAGATACCAAAAGTTAAACCTTCTTCCGGAAGTTCCAGCCCTCTAAGTGTGGTGCCTAGACAGGACCCAACTGCGGAACTCCAAAGGTTGCTGTCAGAGGGGCTTCACCCTCTGCTGGAGAAAATCACAGCTATCAAGCTTGATGCACAACAAGTGCAAACAACGGTTAACGCAAAGAAAATTGAAAAAGTGGAGCACGAACTTAAAGAGATTGGTTCCAACTCGAAAAAAATGAATAAAAAGCTACAGGTGCTTGAGAAAAAGTGCCAAATCAAAGAGAATCATGTATTACAGCTGCAAATGGAAAGGGTGAGCTATATCTTGAGACTTCAAGGGATTAAAGAGGAGAGAGGGGAGAATCTGAGACAAATCGTTGGTGACTTGTTGGCCCCTCTGGCGGATCAACTTCAAAGTGAAATAGATACAGTCTTTTGATCATATTCAGAGTATATCAGAAAGAATAATCTGCCTGGGGAAATTTTTGTTAGATTCTCCCGAAGGAGACTAAGAGATCAGCTACTGAAAGCGACCAGTGGGACTACCTTGAAGTGGAGAGCCAAGGAAATTAAAGTTATGAAGGACATTCCATTTGAGATAAAAAGAAAGAGGAGGAAATATAGAGACTTGGTGACATTTTTACAAAGCCAGAAGGTTGCGTATAGATGGTTGGTTCCCGAGGGATTAATCTTTTGGTATGCACATGGTAAAAAAAGGATTGATTCAGCAGAAAAGGCTTGTGAATTCTTGTGTCAACATGGTCGTCCACCAGGAGAGGGAGAAGGCACTCTGGATGGCACCAGGGAGAGCGAAGAAGAAAGAGAGACTGGATCTTCCGCAGAGGACTCGGACTCTAAATTGGGGGCTGCAGCCCCCAAATCAAGCGATCATTTAAGGGGGAAAAGAGGGAGAAAGTAGATTGTTATTGTTCTCTGGAGTATCTTAGAAAGAATTTTATTAGTAGGAGGCAGCTCTGTATGAAACTATAATTGTATTAGCAAGTGAAAAGTGAATGATATTTTAGTGAGATGATCATTTTCAGTGAAAGTAAATTCACATTTAAGAGGCAGATTTTTATTCAAATTATTGTATGATCACTGATTTGCGTTTTTAGAGGTTACCTTTTCTTTCTCCTATAGTTTGTAGTTCCCTACCCTGGATTTTTCTGTTGTAGTTTTTGTAGTACATAGAAAAAGCAATAAAAAATCCCCGTCGGGGGGGCAAAAAAAAAAAGTTAGGCTGATTATATTGTGTCCATATTGCAGATGGAGACTGGGAGGGAAATGGATCAGCTGAGACAAGTAAGTGTGTGACTGAGAAAAGATTTGAACGGAAAAATCGTAGAATGATCATAGTTCATACCCTACACCACTATGCTATACTTGCAGAACCATTGGGCATTTAGCCAAGTACAGTGAGCCACAACTACAAAACAAGTTTCTGAATCTCCCAAGAAATTTTACCAAGTTTCACAAACTAGAAATATTGAAAATGAATCCTCCTTCCTTGCAAAGTGACAATACTGCCACTGATCAATGTACCCTTTCCATTTCACTTAGCTACACAACTGATCCTTTTAAAATCAGAAACCAACAATTCTGCAATTAAACTCAGACTCATAAAACCACTGTAAATAGCTCAGCTTAGCCCAAGTTCTTTAGAACTTAGAAACTAAGTAGGGTGGGCTGTGGTTAGTACTTGGGTGGGAGACCACCAAGGAAGACTGAAGGTTACTGTACAGAGGAAGGCACTGTCAAAACATCTCTGCTCGTCTCTTTCCTGGAACATCCTATGGATAGGGTTGCCATGAATCAGTTGCAATTTGACAGCACATTCTTCTTCATAAAACCCTCATTTTATTTCTAGCTAACATCTGAGTTGCTGAATCAGGACAAGAGTTCTGGTAATCAGATATGCTTTCTACTACAGTGTCCAGTCAGATACCTCTGAGATCTTACAAGCTAGGATGAAAAGTGATGGTCTTCTATTGTTGTTTATTCCCATTGGTCAATAGGCATATGCCACCCTATGCCTAATCTCTCTCTGTCTCACACACACACACTCTCTCAAACACAAATATGTACAAAAAACTAGTTTGTGGTAATGAATTTTGTAAGACATTCATCCGTTGTATTGGGTGAGTGTGTAAAGTGTCATCAAGTTGCAGGCAGCCAACTTATGGCAAGGTCATGCTCAAAATCCTACAAGCTAGGCTCCAACAGTACGTGGATAGAGAACTGCCAGAAGTACAAGCTGGGTTTCGAAGAGGTAGAGGAACTAGAGATCAAATTGCCAACATTCGCTGGATTATGGAGAAAGCAAGAGAATACTAGAAAAACATCTACTTCTGCTTCATTGACTATGCTAGAGCCTTTGATTGTGTGGATCACTATAAATTATGGCAGGTTCTTAAAGAGATGGGAGTACCAGACCACCTCATATGTCTCCTGAGAAACCTGTATAAGGGTCAAGAAGCAACAGTTAGAACCGGATATGGAACAACTGATTGGTTTAGCATAGGAAAAGGAGTACGACAAGGATGTATATTGTCACCTTGCTTATTTAATTTATATGCAGAGTACATCATGTGAAATGCTGGCCTGGATGAATCACAAGCTGGAGTTAAGATTGCTGGGGAAAAGATCAATAACCTCAGATATGCAGACGATACCACTCTGATGGCAGAAAGTGAAGAGGACCTAAAGAGCCTCTTGCTCAGGGTCAAAGAGGAGAGTGCAAAAGTGGGCTTGAAGCTCAACATCAAAAAAACTAAGATCATGGCATCTGGCCCCATCACTCCTTGGCAAATAGAAGGGGAAGTCGTAGAAGTAGTGACAGACTTCACGTTCCTAGGATCCCAGATCACTGCAGATGGTGACTGCAGCCATGAAATTAAAAGACGCCTGCTCCTTGGGAGGAAAGCGATGGCAAACCTAAACAGCATGATAAAAAGCAGAGACATCACCTTGCCAACAAAAGTCCGCATGGTCAAAGCAATGGTATTCCCCGTAGTAATGTATGGCTGTGAGAGTTGGACTATAAGGAAGGCCGAGCGCCGAAGAATAGATTCTTTTGAACTATGGTGCTGGAGAAGACTCTTGAGAGTCCCTTGGACTGCAAGGAGATCAAATCAGTCAATCCTAAAAGAAATCAACCCTGACTGTTCCCTGGAAGGCCAGATCCTGAAGCTGAAGCTCAAATACTTTGGCCACCAAATGAGAAGGGAGCATTCACTGGAGAAGACCCTGATGCTGGGAAAGATTGAAGGTCAAAGAAGAAGGGGACGGCAAAGAATGAGATGGTTAGACAGTGTCATCGATGCAACGAACATGAAATTGAGCAAACTTCAGCGGACAGCGGAAGACAGGAGGGCCTGGCGTAATCTGGTCCATGGGGTCGCGAAGAGTCGGACTCGACTGTGCGACTGAACAACAACAACAAACTTATGGCAACCCCAGCAAGGGGCTTTCAAGTTAAGTGAGAAGCAGAAGTTGTTTGCCTTCATCTGCAGAGTCTTCTGTAGTGTTCTCCCATCCAAGTACTGATCCTGCTTAGCTTCTAAGATCTGATGAGATCAGGCTATACTATGCTGCCTTCCCTCACTTATTCACTGCATCACATAATATTATACTATGTATTACAAATTTTGTAATTAAATCTAATTCCTGATTGAGTTCTTCCAGACATTCACGAGCAATGACTGGAATCATGACTCTATAATTTGAGCATGCTAATACCAGCTTAATAAAAAATAATAATAATCCATAAAAGTGGCCCAGTGCTAGGACATAAAACTCCAGCCATATTTGATAGGCGATTCACTGTGAACACAGGACTCCAGATGTTCATGGACATCTCCATCTAGTGGTAAGGAACAAAGCTTAACAGACTGATGTGTGTAAAAACACTTCACAATATGGCTGCATGCTGCAGATCCTTTGCAGAAAATCCCCAACTACATACCTGCCGCTCTAGTGCAGCATGCACACAAAGAGAGTGAGGTGGTTCCAGATACCCTGCTCAGCCAAGTCTGCAGTCTTCCTCCAGCCTGAGAAGCCATCCTCCAACATCAGTGGCATTTACAGACTCAAAGACGGTCAAACAAAGGATGACCACTTCGTCACTGCTGAAATGTTACCTACAGAATGAGATTACATTCTCTTGAAGGCAACATTATAAAACGATATCAGCATTAACATCATAGGTGGTATTGGGGCTTCATAAATACCTCTGAGAATGAGACAACCCACTCCCCATGTATTCTGCTTACAGAGAGATGCTGTGCTAATAGTTATAAAATTAATTATTTTAAAATGTCTATCCTGTCCCTTAGTCAGAGGCTTCCAAGACAGCTACCAAATAAATTACACACAGGATCACAAATATGAACAATTCAGTAAAGAAACCAACACAACAAAAATAATCATTATGTCCTGTGTCCAGCCAGAGTTACCCAATGGACATACAGCACCCACAAGAACAAATTAACCGAAATCCTTAGTCAATTGAAAATTCTTGGCCTATCTGAAACTGGAAAAATAAGGCAACTAGAAAAAATCTGAGAGGAGCATGTCCAATAATCAGGGTATCACCACACAGATGGCCTGCTCAGGTAGCCACCCATGTTAGTTCTGACCGTTGGGCACCTGGAACGGAGCTCCACAGCAACATATGAATTTTCAAACATGTTGAACCCTTTAAGTTTCCTGGTCTCCCTACCAGGTAGGGCTTTAAAGGGCATGATCAACACTTTGAATTGTGCACAGAAACAGATGGGATCTTGGTGGTCTTAGATGTGTAGGGCTGCCAACATCTAACTGGGACCTGGAGTTCTCATGGAACTACAACAGATCTCCAGAGTTCAGAGATCAATTCCCCTGGAGGGAATGGCAGCTTCAGGGGTGGACTCTATGACATTACATCCCTGCCAAGTTCTCTCACCTTCCCAAATTCGACCCTACCTAGGCACCACTCCCAAATCTCCAGGAAGTTCCCAAACTAGAGTTGGCAACCCTATAAATCTTTGCTATCTATAAAATGGGAATAATAACAACCTACTTTCACAACTGTGGTAAGATTCGAGACTATAACGGTGTAAAGCTGCAACCAATAGAAAATGATACATAAAGGGGCACTTAGACAATCAGTGAAATCAAATGGGAAAGATTTTCCTGAACTGTATTCCTTCAGGTGATAGGGGGAGGGTTACATTGCATGTTCTAATAGTCCTACAAGTACAGTTGCCAGTAGGACTGCCAGCTCTGGGTTGGGAAATACCTGGAGATTTTGTGGGGGTGCCTGGGGAGGGCAAAGTTTGGGGAGGGAAGGAGCCTCAGTAGAGTATAATGCCATAGAGTCCACCCTCCAAAGCAGCCATTTTCTCCAGGGGAACTGATCTTGGTCATCTGTTGATCCATTGTAATAGCAGGAGATCTCCAGGTGCCACCTGGAGACCAGTAAATGTTGGAAGCCTGAGAGTAGCTGACATGGGTGGCACTGTCAGCATGAAGGCATTATGTCACTTCCGGGGAAACATGGAAGTGACATCACACCATTGTACCAACAGTAATTTTTTCCCCCTGTAGGCCTACAAGGCAAAAAAAAAAAAAATGAACACAGAACAAATAACATGCTGGGGAGAAGGATACTGGCCTTTCTCTCCCTTGTGCTGGTTTTGAATATGCAGGTGGGAATTTATTTATGAGGAAGCATTAAAAAATGCAACCTCTTATCCTAAGAATGAACGGCACCATCCAATAAAAGCTTTGCCACTTGATCTCCTTTATCCTGATGAAAGTACAAAACTGGTCCTTAGGTCAAACCCTAGATATTACAAGGACCAGGGCTTTTTCTCTGGGGGAACGCACTGGAATGGAGTTCCAGAACCTCTTCGACAAAATTCTTTTTAAAATGTTTAAAAGTTCATGAGTTACAGATTGAAATTTTCATTTCCCTCTTGAATGTTCCAGCACCTCTTTTTCCAAAATCAAAGCCCAGACAAGGACACATGACTGCTCCTCTCTGTTTCCCTGTAACTTCTAATAAAACAAAACATGTGTCCTTATGCCAAGAATTTACCTCAATATTTCAGTTATTGTGCCTGCTTTCTCTCCATGGTCAAGAGCCCTGCTGCAGAGTGATAACTGAGAGAAGGGATGGGGGTTGGAGATAGTAGCCATCAAGCTCCCAGCATAGAACATTCAAGCTCTTAGTTATGCTAATGTCTTACTACCCCATCCCCTGCTATTACGTCAGACCTAGAGCTGTAATACTTTGAAGGCTAAAGTAAAAGAAGGGAAAACTTTTCTTTGGAACAGGAAGGCCATTCTAAAAGGAGATGGAGGGAAAGAGAAGTTATAAGAACATTGGACAAGAGGGAGAGTGGTCTCTTCCATTTTGGGCCACTCTTCATTATGGAACAAGCCATGAGAGACAAAGCTTTCACTAAGGGGCTCTATCTTGTCCACAAGGCATGGGACAACAGAGGGGAGTCCCAACCTGGAAATCGAAGGTAATTATTAATTTATTGCAACTTCAGATAAAACTTGTTTGTCCTAAAATTCACCATTGTTTAGGAAGTTCCCAATGTAGGGACAGAAGACTGTGTGTTTTCACCTTTGACAAGCCTGGACTGCTTGAATGGAATTCTCTTATTCATTTATTAAACTTATATTTAGAACTCTCCAGGTCTGTTCTCCAGAAACTCACTATGCATGCTCACTCTAGCTATCTGAAGTGTGATACTGGGGAGGGGCAGCTCTCCATCTCTGGAACACGATAGCTCTAACATACAGAGTTGTGATAGATTTCCCCCTACGCTTGCTTGTAGAAAGACAGCAGCAGGCACAACAACTAGGTGGGGCCTTTAAATCGTAATGCAGGTACAGAGTGCTAAATGTATGACTCCATCTGGCAGGATATACTCCTAAGCATAGGCGTCATCTTCAGGGGGGCTGGGGAGCTCAAGCCTCCCCCGAAAGTACTGAGCCCCCCCCCGGAGGCAACTGGTGTCAGCCAGAGCCTTTCTACCCTCCCTCCCGTCCTCCACCCCATTTTGAAAGCGGAGGGTTTTCCCCTCCGCTTTCTGAGACTGTTCGGCTGGGCTGGGAGGGAAGTCAAGGGGGTGGGGGCTTGCTTCCTCCTGGAAGCTAAGCTCCACCCACAGTTCCCAGAAGCCCCGCTCAGTTTAACGTGGAGAGCTGCACGTGGAGGCTAGCTTCGAGGCAGCACATGCTGCCTCTGCTTGCTGCCGCCACCAGCCTGAAGGGTAAGTAGGTGGGGGTGTAAGGAGTGGGGGATTGTTTCAGGTGGGGTGGGGTGGGTGGGAGCCCAGGGCTGCAGCCACCCAGCCATCCTGCAAGTCCAAGCAGGGGAGGTGGGAGAGGATTGGAGGATTGGGGAGGGGAGCTGGGCAAGAATGGAGGGAGGGGGAAGGTGGGGGGCCCTTCTGTGGCCTCTGGTTGCCCCTGCCATCGGTGAGTGGCTTGCTTTCTCCTGCAGTCCAGTTTAAACTGGGCTGCAGGAGAAAACAAAACCCAGGAACCCTTGTGCTGCACGGAGCACATTGCTCCAGGATACAGAAAATCCTGGGCTCACTTTCTCCTGTAATCGGGGGGGGGGGGGGCTGCGCTTTCTGTCCCTCTCTCTCTTTCTGTTTCTCTTTCCCTTTCCCTTGAGATGTGTGAGAGCTGGAAACGCTGGGAAGCTGCCCCACCCCCACTTCCAGTCTGACTTTCTTCCCTTCCCTCTGTCTTTCATTTCTCTCTCCCAATCTATATGTTTTTTCCCCCAGCTTCCCCCCTCTCCCTTGCTAAAATAGCCCCAGTTAGGATTGCCAGGTACCCCATGGCCACCTCTGGGGGATGAGGGGAGGGTGGCCCAATCCAGGTTAGGAAACTCCTGGAGATTTGGGAATGGAGTCTGGGGTGGACGGGGACCTCAGTGGGGCACAATGCCATAGAGTCCACCCTCCAGAACATCATTCCCCCCCCCAGGAAAACTGATCTCTTTAGACTGGCAATGAGCTGTAATTCCAGGGGATCCCCAGGTCCCACCTGGAGGCTGGCATCCCTAGCTCCAGTGCTGAAATTGGAAGCTCTGGTTCTGCTGTGTGACTTGGTGCATGCGAACCTCTGGCATTGCCTTACATTTGCCAAACCACCCAGGTGGAGGAGGGGAGGGGTGTCATTCTACCAAAAATGAGAGTGTTTGGGTTTCTCTGTGAGTTTGAGGACTGGAACTGGCACTGAAGTGAGATTGGAAAAGTTTGTGTGGCTTTCTTGTGTTACAGTAATAATTATGCTACAATACAGTTTGTTAGTCCTAAAGGTGCTACTGAGTGTTTTACTATTTTGTATGCTATGGCAGTGATATGAGAGCCAATTGAGCTGTGGGTCCATCTCATGCTACTGACAGTAGTTATACATTACACCTTGCCCAAATGGTTCTGGGCATTAAAGTGCACTTGCCCTGGTGTGATGTAAAATGCTAGCAAGTCATAGCCAACTCATGGTAACCCTGTAGGATTTTCAAGGCAACAGACATTCAAAGATGATTTGCCATTGCCTGACTGTGCATCATGTCCCTGGTATTCCTTGGAGATCTCCCATCCAAATACTAGTCAGAGCTGACTCTGCTTAGCTTCCAAAATCTGATGACATCAGGCTAACCTGAGCCATCTGGGTCCATGGCATGGTGCTGTGTGGGTGCTTCCCAGGCAATAATCTTCAACCTATTCTTGGAAGCCACAATCATTAGGAAAGAGCCATGTGATAGAAGTGTAATAATAATTTACTCATAGTTGCAAGAGCCAATAAGATTTGAGTTTGATGGGGGATTGGGCAAATTGATCTAAGGAACTGAAAGAAGAGAAAGTATTAGCAAGCTCAGTGGTTAAGGATTTATAGTCCAATCCTGAGGACACTGAGAAAGAATGTCTGAAAATGTCATACAGGTTTCTGTGGACCTTGCAATAGCATTGTAGCTAACCCCAACTAAGAAACTTCCATGCTGTTTCTATAATTTCTCAAATGTACTTCACACCAACTGTGCATCTCCATTCCTTTCTAATTCCTCTCAACTATGTACAGCTTTCTATGTTGTGCTTCATTTGGACTGCTTTGCTTTCTCAGTTCCTAGCCCCCTTCTTTTCTATAACCATGGATCTACATCCCCTTCCTCAAGCCTTGCTGCTTGTCCCAACTCTCTAAAGTCAGACCAGTTTGGCCAGTGGCAACCGAAAATACATCTGTCTGTCCAGGAAGTTCAACTAAATGCCACTAGAGGTTTTGTCACCACTGCTACATCACTTAATGCATTACAATATTGGTTCATGTTCAGGCTATAATTTATGATGTTTTAGTTTGGGAAGATCTGTGTTCTTGGTCACATCAGTTGGTGCTATTTTTTTCCTGTAAAATCCTCTTCCATCCCAATGGACTCTGCTGCTCACATGTTGTCTGTCAATCCCCTCTTTATTCCACCCTTCCTCCAGTCTCCCTTCCCTTATATTGACCTCACAACAATGGCAGTATCACCCAGCCTGATGAAGGGGGCTTTGACTCTTGGAAGCTTATTCCCTGAAACTCTTGTTGGTCTCTAATATGCTCCTGGACTCAAATCTAACTGTCCCAGTATCACCGAGTAAGTGTCATGCAAAATGTAGATCTGAACATGGGTCTCCTCAGTCCACACTGGTCTTCATGCCATTGGTCCATCTACTTCAGCATGGTCTGCTCTGATGCAGGTGAGCTCTACAGGCTCAAACAGAGAAAGATCCTTTCCAACAGCTGTTCTCTTAGACCTCCTCGGTTTAAACCTTTATCCTTTGGCACGCAAAGCATGGTCTCTCTACCATCAGTCCATCAGTGTAATCATTGTCTGCTCAGACTGGCAGTGGTTCTCCAGGGTTCTTTGCAGAGGATTTTGCCCATGCCGTGTTTTGTTTCTGAGCCATTGGGGCTGGGGGGGGGGAGGATGCAGGCGGGCTGGTTTTATTTGTAATGCAAAAGTATATTACCTCTTTCTAACAACATATGTCCATGCAAGATGTACATATGCTCACTGTAATATGTAAACAGGGCTTTTGTTTCTCCGAGTGGTGAGCAGGAAGAGAGGGAAATGGCAACAGATATGTTCTTGGTATGTACACCATCCAGGGAGAACACTTAACACTTAACTCATGTTTATGCCACACATCATTATCCTTGATTGGCATGCAGATCAGAGGCCTTTTAAAATTTCCTTTTGCCCTGTGTGCAGTCCAGAAGGAACATTGGCAAGGAATGTACACTCTATACGTGTGGTACAGTTTCAAAGGGACAACTAACTGGGATGTATAAAAGAAATGACAGGATTGCCCATTACAAACAATGGGAGAGATATGAAGGCCCACTGGAGATAATAGGAGCCAGGAATGCCACATGGCTCCGCCTCCATAAATAGTGACAATGGCCTGTGATGTCACTGGCTCCTCCCTATGATGTCACTGGGCCTCGGTTCTTTTAAGGACCTAGCACAGCAATGCCTCTGGCCCAGCCCCAGCCCCCCCTGGGAAATTGGAAAGTCTACGCCCTTGCTCCTAAGAGTTATTGGTGGCAGCTGGCACTCCAGGGGCTCTTCTGACCTCCCAGGGGTCCAATTTCAAGGAACAGGGAAGGGATTGTGAGCCTCTTCTTTTGCATCATCATATGAGGACTTTCCCTTCCCCTCCCTGTCAAGTGGCAGGTGAAGAAACTAGCACAACAGTACTGTAATCAGCTTTCTTTGTTCAGCAGACCTATCACATTTCCAGGTGGGAAACTCAATAGAAATGACTGGCAAAAACTTGGTTTGCCCAACTAGATGATACCCAGTTGCCAAGCATGTGTGTTGACATGTCTCCAAAACTTCTTTTTTTAAAAAGAACTCCATCCATAAATAAGAACTTCTGTGTTTTCCTTACCAACCTTAAAGTTCTGTCCTTATTTCCTGCAAGTAACCTTCCACAGCCACACTCTGAAGGCCAGTACTAGGAGGCAACATCAAGGGGATGACTTGGTCTCGATGCCCCATCAGTTGACTCTCCAGGACAACTGATTGGCCACAATGCGAGACAGGATGCTAAACTGGATGGACCATTAGTCTGATCCAGCAGGACTCTTCTTATGTTCTAAAGGAAGATTATTTTTTCCCAGAATAACTTTACCGTGTTAAAAAGAGAAGTGTAGGTGGTATTGGGTGTGTAAAATGTAATGAACCATCCATTTTTGGAGAGTGTGAAAGCTGTAATGCCACAAACTAAAAGTGCTACTTTTCAAACCATTCTTAGGGTTGGACAGTGGAGTTGTGTACATCCTAGCTGCCACTTTTAACACCATTATTATATTATATCACACATTTTATTAAACAATGGGGGTAAGGGTTCTGTATCATGCGGCAGCTACATATCTTCTGAAATGTCTGGAATTTTACAGAATGTTGGCATCTCAGGCTGGCACAATAAACTTCTCAATTAAGATACAAGGACAATATATTCAAACATTTTTAAAAATTAAAGCCTTGATATATTGGCACAAACTCTTAGCTATTCAGATGACTTTGATCCCAATTGTTTTTGCTGGGGAGGGAAAACTGTGCTGCCTTGACAAAGCATACCCCAATTCAGAACAGACTGGTGGGATGCTTAAGGGGGTTTCTTTGCTGCCATTTATTTCTCCATTTTAAAAAAACCAACCCTGAAAAGACTCCCCAAAACTCAGACTAATTAAAGACAAATAATTAACCACGTTCAAACTGGGAAGGCTGGCAAACTCCCCCTGCATTGTGGAGACCTCCTTGGCACTTAAATGGTTAGGGACCATATCCCACAACATTGTGCTCATCTCACTGTGCTGGAGAGCTCTTGAGAATGTTATTAGCTGGGTGTTCGCCTTGCCGTTTTTCCACATGAGGCAGATGGGTAATTACGAAGCTAATAGTCTGATTGAGAGAAATCAGATGCAGTGGTTTGCCCAATTAGATGATACATTAGCTCCCTTCTTTGTAAGCAGCTAATGTGTGAAGCAAAGTGGTATTTTGGGGGGTCAGAATCCTTAAACAAGTGCCGAGTTGCAGATTATTGTATGTGTGTGTGCTTGTGTGTGTATGTGTGTGTGTGCGTCTCTCTTTTTTTCTAATGGAGGAAAAGTGCTAAGTCTTCATTACTAAAAGCATAGAAAATGCAAATTAGGCTCTGAAACAAAAGAGTGAAGGGACAGGCGAGAATATTTGGTGTCCAATGTGTCAACCTACAACATCAATTACATTGAAATGCAATGCATGGGAGCCTAATCAAGGATAGTATAATTGTAATAATTGCATGCTTTTGTTGGAGAGCCTCTGCCGTTGTTATTGTCAACCATTTGTTTCTTTCTATTGTTTAATGGCGGGGGGAGGGATTTTAAATATACATGTCCATCTGAAAAAGTATGTAGGTAAAAAGGCACTGCAATTGCACCCGCGCTATATGTCTAGTCTCCTGCTTTCTTGTGGATGCAGAAGAACTAAGTTCTTTAAAGCTGTGAAGTAACCAAGAAAGTAAATAATAGATCAACTAATTTGACTGAGTGTGATATGTGCTTTCTTTCATTATTCTCCTTTTCATACAAAGGGAAGTTACAGCTACTGTCCAAGGACGCGAATAAGAAGCAGTTATATGACTCTTATTTTCATGTGCTGGATCAGTTTAAACATTACCCCCATAGACTTGATCAGGTGATAATTAATCCCCCTTGCACCTCCTTACTGTTCTTTTTTTCTAAAACCTGTACTGTTCTTCAAACTTCAAATTTTTCTAACTTTCCCATCTCTCAGAAACCATATCAATTTTCTTATTTACAGGTTCAGTTCATACATTAGTCCCAAAATGCTGCATCACATGTATGAGAGCCTCCATGTACTAACATTAGAGACTAACAGTTGCAGCACCCTTTGTCAGCTCTCTCTCTCTCTCTCTCTCTCTCTCTCTCTCTCTCTCTCTCTCTCTCTCTCTCTCTCTCTCTCTCTCTCTCTCTCTCTCCCCCATGTTCACACAATTAGAAGAAAGAACCACACACCCCAAGGGGAGAGCCATTGTGATGTGGCATTGCATCAGGAGATCATGATTCAAATCCTCGTGCTCTGTTCATGAACGTTTTTAGGCGACATCTCACAGCTTAAGCTTCCTCAAAGGAGTGTATGATGACCCAAGAATCACAAAGTAGGAAAAAAGCAAGTTATAAAAATGCACACACAATGCACAAGTATTTAAATATAATGTTATATGGAAGTCTTTGGCTTTGTACAAACTGGAATTGCCAGTAAAATGTCATTTACAAAGGGGTCTTGTGTTATCATCTGCAGGGAATTTAGTATCCGTCCTCAAGTGACTTTACTAATAGGTTGGTTCAATCCAGGAGACTCTTTCTTATCTCCAAATAATGTCCTCCAGACATTGGACAGAATGGACAGAAGCTTGCTTTGAGGCTACTTAAAGGTATAGACAACTTACCCAGTATATAGCAACCAAATGGTTAAACTGTATAACTGTGATCAGTGCACATGGAAGTTAGGAAGAAGCCAGTTGCAGCATACTAAACAACACAGTAGTGAGCATGCACATTTGGTGCACATGGATCTCTGAGTTCATGGGTTTTAATGCCCTAAGTTAGTATCAATACGATCATTTACCAGCTTTTGTTTCCATCAGTCTATCATATGTACTATCCAAATTGAGGATGTAGATGTCCAGTTTTCATTTGTAGATACAATGAAATGATATAAGTCTACGATTATAATCTGGGTGTTCAATGGATATCTTCAGAGTTTACTTGCAAGTTAAATTCCTGGAATTGTAAGCTGTAAGAGGTCCTATTGGAAGCAGAAGTTTAAGATAGAGCAGGATCTTCAGTATGTACATGAAACTCTTGAAAAAGAAGCTTCATTCATTTCAGTGAAGAGACTCATATTTATTTATTTATTTATTTATTTATTTATTTATTTATTTATTTATTTATTTAAAACTACATGCCACCTTTCCACCCAATTTACAGACCCTAAGGAGGCAAACAACCCAAACAATGTTAAAATACAAATAAACATATATAAAATATTCATGAAGAGACCCATAGAATATTTCTTCGACTGGAATGAATGGAAAAGCGCTTTGCAGGTGAAGGAGTTTCAATGTCTGAGTTCTCATTTCTGTACGAATTCACTGGCTCAACACAAGATGTTCAGAGATGATGAGTAAGATAAGTTGCAACTTTTTCTCACAAAATTTCCCTTTAAAAACAGCCATGTAACAAGCCCACAGGATAAATGAATACAAAAGATGTGGTGAATCAGTGAGGGGCAAAGTAAGGGAGGGAATGGCAAGAATTTGCTTCAGATTTCACTGAAGAGAACTAAGGAGGCCACAAGTCTGTATAGATCAGCAAAATCCTCTCACCGGAGGAGTTGGCCTTCGTATTTTCTTATGACAGAGCCCTTAGTGTCCAGATCAGATAAGAGATTTATTTCCTCACATCAGCGGGGCTTTGCCAGTCAGCTGAAACAGAGGCATAAGAGAGACAAGGCTAAAACGTTTAACATTGCCGTTAAATCTCATTCTTCACAGCTCAAAAAAGAACAATGCCATATCATCTTTATGGAGACTATGCTGTCCTGCCGCAGGAGGCTTTGCCTGGATCTCTAACAATCCTGTACATACTCCAAAACTCACCCTAATTAAAAGCAAATAATCAAATACATTCAATTTGAAAAGTTGGCAAACTCGCATGTATTATTGTGTTAGCACCTTGGCATCAAAACGATCACATCATGCTAATCTCATTGTGCAGGAGAGCTCTTGAGTGTGTTATTCACTAAGTCTGATTCATTCCCCTCCAGCTTTCCCTCCTCCTCTTCCTCCTCTACTTTCCCCCTCACTCTTTTTTAGTTAGCTCTAGAAGAAAGATACGTCTCAAAGCACAGGCATTAAAAGATGCTGTTCTGTGGGTAGAGGTGGGCATCACATGGGATTTTGTAACTGTTTTCTCCAAACCAAATTCATCCACTGAGGTTGTGACTTTTAAGGGGGATAATGGTATGAGGGGAGAGGGAGCATTTAACTCTCACCCGGTTTTCCTACTTTTAATATGCCCCTCAAGCTGCTTTTACATTCACTTGAAAGTGTCAGCCCCACATTCTTACCAAATGGAAATCTGATATCGTAGTCAAAGCAGGGGGTAACTCTGTCAGTACCATGCAGATACATGAGTGCTGCCTGGTCAGTAGTGCCCCACGTGGATGCAGGACACTGATGTCAGTAGACCACACAGGGAGAAGATGATCAATCAGCAGCTGTTCACCTGCACTTGGTTCTGCTTTTCATCTTCCTATAAGAAGCTTGTGGGACCTCCCTCAACCTCAGCAATGGCAGCTTCTTAATATCTCCTACCTCATACCTGACTATCTGCATAGATCATTTTAAAGCAGAAATAGTACAGATGTGAATTTGTTTATTTAAAAACTGAAAATATCCCATTAGCTATTAGATTTGGCAGTCTGATTTAGAGAATTCAAGATGAGCAGATAGAAAGGATGGGAAAGACAGTCAGAGACAACGAAACTGATAAGGAACCTTTTGTCAGGTTCCCAGTCAGCTCACACTCCACACAGACTTTCTTTTATGAAAGTCTATTGAAGAGTTTTGAGATGCTGTAAAGGTGACTTCTTTGTCAGGACTGGGGAGCAAAGGTGGGGACCCAGCGTATAACTAAACCCCACACCTACGTCACACATTCATAAGTATAAGCAATCCTAAGAACCCAGACGAATACAATGATTCAGGTAGCCATTCAAAAATCTTATCAACTTCATGGACACTCTCATGTGAAAGTTCCTGAGGTGCTGCTTGGGAAAATGGTCACCTAGTCTACAAGCATTCACACAGTTTCTCTCCCTCCCACCAGGGCTTTGGTGAGTGATAAGCAGACAGCTGGATACATCTGCTATAGTTGGCAAAACTAAGGGGGAATGGGGGTGTGGATTACAATAAGCAGGTTGGTGATGCCACAGGTACAGAGTACAAAGGAAAAGGTGAACCCAAGTCTGACACCTTTCCAATCAGCGAAATATCCTTTTAACAAAAGAAGCTTTTCCTTTTATTTGTGGGGGGCTTTTCATTTTCCCCTTCTGACTATCTCCTCTCTCCCTTCCCTAAAAGCCCTTCAAGCCTCTCTGTTATTCCCACTTCCTTCTCTCCTTCTCACCCAGTAGCCAAGCTACCTTTATCTGCCCATCCACCCCACCCCTGGTCTTCAGCTTTGTTTCCTCTCTCTGGCAATCACTCCCAGGAAAGACTCTGCATGATTCCAGCTGCTAATCTGGGCTGGCCCCAGCTGTGTAGTACTAGTCATTGGGCCAGGCCCAGCTGAGCACTAGGAAGCCTGCAAGGACCTGTAGGAGGAGGCTCTCGTTCCATTGTATTCCCCTCTCCACACTATTGCCTCTTTTCCTCCTCCTGGCAACTCAAATACCCTCACCATTCTATGCTTCCTTTTCTCCTTTCCCCCATAACAGTAGAATTCAAGGGCAGCCAATGAAGCTGTTGGGAGTAGGTTCAGTACAAAGAGAAGGAAGTACTTCTTTACTTAATTAGTAATTAATCTGTGGAATTCACTTCCACTGGAGGTAGTAATGGCCATGAACATAGGGCCAAATTAGGCATCAGAGCATGGACAAGTCCAATCTGCAGGCACTGGTGCCATTTTAAAGGAATTTTAAACTGCTGCAAGAACCCAGTCCTGTTCAAGTCTGCAGCACAGTGGCACTTTTCAGGTGCCAAAACTGCCACATCCCGCCTATCATATCACAGCTGTTTTGGTGTAGGGAAGAACAAGAACACCTCAGCCTGCTGCGCTGCATGGCTGATCAGAATTGGGCCCTCACGGCATATTTAAATCACTTTAAAATGGTGGTGGCAGTCACGGGTTCAACCTGTAGATGCCATCATGTCTAGTTTGGCCCATAGGTAACTTTAGAAGAAGAAGAAGAGAAGAGATTGGATTTATACCCTGCCCTTCACCAATGCACCTTCTAAGCTGTGGAGTCTTGTGAGCAGAAATTCTACTTTGTGAGCTCCTGGCATTAAAGTTGTGAGTGAGCAATTGTGCTGCTGCATTAATTAATTTGCTCTGGAGCCATCCCTTCCTGAGCCAAGACAAAAATGTGTGAGCTGGAGGCTAAAAAATTGTGAGCTGACTCACACTAACTCAGCTTAGAGGGAACACTGCCCTTCACTACCCAAAGGAGTCTCAGAGTGGCTTACAAACTCCTTTCCCTTCCCCTCCCCACAACAGACATCCTGTGAGGTAGGTGGGGCTGAGAGAGCTCTGACAGAAACTGCTCTTTTTCAAGAACACCTGTGCCAGAACTATGGCTTGCCCAAGGTCATCCAGCCAGGTGCAAGCAGAGGAGTGGGGAATCAAACCCGGATCTCCCAGATTAGAGTCCGCACACTTAACCACTACAACAAACTGGGGATTAGACACAAAGGATGTTTTGAAAGCGAAATGAAATGAAAATGAAAGGAAGAAAACAAATTGCACTCCTCTAAACAAATAGTTCCTGTGTATCTCATCTTGGAACACTATGATTATGGCATACATGTTCCTCTGTCTTCTAGGCTTGCTCCTCATAAAATCAAATGTGACCAGTTCACACTTAGGGCATCCCTGCAGCAAGAAATTTGTGAGGCGGGTGAAAGCCCACACTACAAAATGTCCATGCAAAGGCACTCAAGGCACCCACTTTCCTTTTCCCTGGTTCTGCCCCAATTACATCCATGTTCTCATTTTTTAAAATTAAAAATCAGCAACCCAGTTGTGTGATTTCTCTGCAAGTGTCTGAGGAATTCAATAGGGCAGGAGGAGAGGAGAGCAATAGAGGGACAAACACTGCCAACAATAATTGTAGAATGGATTCGGAGTTTACCTACACACTGTGCCTTTTTCCACAGTGTACATGATCCTCAATAACCAGAAAGACAAACAACAAAGAAAGAGCAAAACTAAATATGAAATCAATACAAAGTGAGCAAAGTGATTTTTGGTTCCTAGCATATAGTTACTATCATTTTCTGTGATCAAAATAATGATAAGAATGAACAAACTAACAATGCAATCTGAAACAGGGTGTAACTCTTTTTAGGCTTGTATTGTTAATCATAATCAGGTGGAATTTATAACTGCATTCCTCCTCCCCTTCCCCAATACAATAATATGTATCACTAGACCAAAATGGCCTAACAGCTACCATTAACATCAGAAAGCTTCAAGAGAGGTCTGCCTAGTCCTGCAATAATAACTGCACTGATATATCCAGGAACTTGCAAGTGGGACACAAAGCAAGTGGCCCTTCATTCCTGCTTTCCTCCAGAATGTGGTAATCAGAATGGCAATATTTCCCTGCAGCTGTCAGTACTGATTGACCTATCCATGAAAAAATTGTCTACTTCTTTTTGAAAATCATCTAAGCTAGCAGACATCACTGCCCCTCCTGGTGAGGAGTCATGGGACATCCTTTTCATGGCGAAGATCCCAAAGTTAACCTCTAGCATCTCCATTTAAAGGATCTCAGATGCTGGGAAAGACTGTTCTCTAGCTGAGATGACCTGGAGAGCCACTACCAGTCAGAGCAGATAATAGTAAGCTACAAAAGAAATAGTCTACAGCAACTTTGTATTTTCAGATCTCATCACACAATGTAGTTCCTTCTGCCAGCCCCAGACCGCACCATAGTGAACCCACTGGTTTCAGTGGATGATGACTCCAAGTTCTAGTATTATGACAGAAGGATAATGTCCCCACAGTCTACAAAGTTCATAATGTTATGGAGTAAGTGTAAAATTCAAACACATGTGAAGATAGCCCCTGTTGTTAACTCTCAGAGAAATGCTTGCAGGTTGAGGGAAGTGTGTGATCCTTTTGACTTCACTACAGAAAAGGTTGGCTTCCACCATAGCAAAACAGCAACTGAAATAAATGACAACCAGAAGTTATACAGCAGAAGTATCACACTCTGGCAGATGTCTTGGCTCTGGTGGGTTATTTACAAAAATGCAACATTATTCTGAGAATGGGGGGATTTGGTCTAAAGCTTCCAGGAGCAAAATTGGCGCATTAATCAGGGGAAACTCCTCTGAGACCACACTAGGGGAATGGACTACTAGAGCGGCTGCTGTAGATTTGATGCAACCAACACAACATCTTTCTTGCTTCCCATACCAAACAAAGCGGAGGATGCTGTGAAGGTCTATAAACAGCCCTACATCCGAAAGGTGGGGAGTAGGGCAGGCTTTGGGGCATTAAACAGGCTGTTGCAAGTGCTTCTAGCCTTGTTGACAATGTAACAGATTACCCTGGGGACCAGCGCATGAAATCTGTACTTTATGAGTGAAGTCCTTATTTAGTAGCAACAGCTTCACATGCTAAAGCTCTTCCAGCAGTTGCTTTCCACTTGCCATATGGCTGCCTTCATTCAGATTTGCAGCAATGGACAAGTAAAGAGGGTAGCACTTTGAAACAACAAGGAAAAGTTTCAATTGAAGCTTCAAGTCCATGGTGTTAGCAATGCACCCAACATAGCATCTTTCTTCTTCCCAAAGCAAATGAAGTGGAGGATGCTGTGGAGGGTCTAAAACACCCCTGTATCCCCTATGTCCAGTAGGGTGTTTTAGAAGTAGGGTTTAGTTTCCTCCCCCCATCCTGTTAGAGTTTTATGTATTAGTTTTCCTTACCCACGTCCTATAATTTTTTAGAGGTAGAGATTTAGTAACCTTTCCCCACATCCCGTAGTAATGTAAAATTAATAAAATCCCCTTTGGGGGGCAATAAAAAAAAAAACCCTATATCCAAAAGGTGGAGAGTAGGGTATACTGCTCCTGGGTATTAAAGCTCAAACTCAAGACTAATCTTAATTTTGCATGATAGTAAAGGTGTGATGTGGTCCATGGGGTCGCGAAGAGTCGGACTCGACTGTGCAACTGAACAACAACAACAAAAGATGGAGCCTTTGGTCTGCCACCATTGAATCAAGACAAGCTTAAAATTGTAAAATGGGAAATGGAACATTTAAACATTGCAGTCGTGGGAGTGAGTGAACTAAAGTGGACAGTCAGAAACTTACAAAGTGTTTTACTCAGGAAATAACAAGCACAGAAGAAACGGAGTTGCTCTAATAGTGAGGTGAAATATAGCACAAGCAGTAAGGGGCTATAATGCAACATTGAAATGACAACTGATCAAGGTTAAAGCAAAAAGTGCCAAAGCAGGATTACAGCTGAACATCAAGAAGACAAACTAATGAGACAGCAGGAAAGAGGGAAGACCCAGCATGAGATGGATTGACTCAATAGAGGAAGCCATGGCCCTCAGTTTGCAAGACCTGAGCAAGGCAGTTAACAACAGGATGTTTTAGGCTGTGGTCACACTGTCATTTTGATCAGATTTCACCACTGTTCCCAAACGCATTTAAAAGGGCTGATCAGACTGCCGCATCTGTCTCCTGTATCAAATTGGACTCACCTCCACAATCCTCCCAGTTTCCTAGTGATTTTTCCAACACCAGGAAAATCAAGTACTTTCCAAATATTTGCACTGTGGATCCGCAATTTCGCTGATCTGGACAGCCATCTCTCACTATGAATGCAATTAGGTCATCTGAGCATCCTTCTTGCACTGAATTTTTTTCCCAGCTTTCACTGTTGTGCACATGATCAATCCTACACTAAATATATTCAATGTATGAATGTTCAAGAGCACATATATAGCCTCCAGTGCTTACTTGTATGTCAGTGGTTCATTTTGTTCACTGTTTGGGGAAAAAAAACAATACTGCAAAAACAAGGGAGTTCAGCATGTCCAAGTGGGAGCGGTGATTTGGCCATGTGTATACGCACATGTGCAAAGAAAAAAATAAAAAACTCACGCTGTGCCGCCACTTGGGCAGCGTGGCTATCTGGACAGTGCTTGGAGCCTTGTTGCATGGTGCAAGCAGTTCAGGGAGGGATGTGTGATCATCCCAACCCACAAAAAAATACCCCCAATCAATTATACAGCGGGAACAAATTGCGGTAAATTTGCCATATGACCACAGCCCTAGATGGTATTAATTCACAGGGTTGAAGTAAGTCAGAAGTGAGAGAGCAGTTAGCATAAACTTTTATCACAGTCCTGGAATCAATGGCAGATCAGTAGACATTCAGCAATAGAGTGCTGCAAAGTCTACAGAATGAATGTACCCCCCTGAGCATTCTCCAGAGCTTTGGACATTGAGAGAGTAAAAATAAGCAATTTTTTATTTTGGAGAGGGCCAATCTGAGATCTGAGTGTCACATGACTGAGACAGTAGGTAGATGTATAGACAGGAACGGGAAGGTCTGCGATGGGCCTAGCAATTTATATATCATTTATTTAAGGGATTTATACCCCTCTTTTTCATTAGCAAATGGTACAAGGCAATGAACAAAACCTAGGGTTGCTAATCTCCAGCTGTGGCCTGAAGTTCTTGTTGAATGACAGCTAATCTGTATACTACCAAGATCAGTTCCCCCAGAGTAAATGGAATCTTGGAAGGGTGAGCACTATGGAATCACATACCTGCTGATCTCCCCTTCCTCTGCAAACTCCACTATCCAGTCCCCAGGCACCGCCCTCAAATATTCTGGAAGTTCTCAAGCTGCAGTTGGCATTAAACATATAAGTTTTAAAAGAACAGTATTTAAACTAGCAATAAAATAGTGCAGTAAGGGAGCCAATACAACCACAGGAATCAATTCTTAAAAGCTCAGGATGAACAGGAAGATCTTCATGTGGTGCAGGTGAAAACTTCAGTGATGAAAAGAGCTCTGCAAGGGTGAACGAAGGCCAAAGTGGCTCAGGCCCTCTCCTGCCATGCCCATCCTCCCACATGCCACTAATGATGGAGGCAAACTTCCAGATACACTGATAACCCCAGGCTATTTAGGGTCTTTAAATATCAAAGAAACTTGCTATAAGGCAGGGATATATCCCTGATTGTCTTTATAGTGTGATACTGCTGCCTATTTCCTGGCTCATAACACTGAAGACAAGGGCTACCCCGTTGGCTAGAAGTTCACTATGTGCCAAAGGGCATATTAATAATCCAGTCACATTTTATGCCATCCTCCCTCTTAGAAGTTGAAGGCAGCTTGCAGAGTTCTTCCCTCTTCCATGTTGTTTTTACAGAAACCCTGTAAAATGGGTTAGGCTAAAAGACAGTGACTGGCCAAAGGTCCTCCAGTGAATTTTATGGCTGAGTGAGGATCTGAAGCTAGGCCTCCCTGGTTCTAGTCCAAAACTTTAACCAAGCACGACATCATAATGACTGTCTATGGTAGATACTATTACAGTCTTTGGGGTGCATACCAAACAGGCTGGTCCCTCCTGCTCTACTTTTTTCTGCAGAAATTTCTGTGTTCATATAGGACTATCTCTTTTTTTTTGGCCCCCCATAGGGGATTTTTTATTTATTTGCATTTTATCTAGACTACAAACTAAACTCAGAAAAATGGAAGGGGGAACTAACACTAGGGAGAAAGAAAAGCAAACCCACACTAAACTAAAAACCCAAGAGTAGGAGATCTCCCACCCCATTAATATCTATGTTAGTATTATATAGTTAGTATATCATGAATACCGCAAGTTCCTGTCTAACTTTCCCTGCTTAAAGATTAGCTGATTAGTTGTTATGAGAGTGTTCCAGAGCATCTCTCAAGCTCGCTTCGTAGATATAGGACTATCTCTTATGGTCATCTGATATATAAATAGTTTCACTGCACAGATCGGGTACTGTTTAGGGCTGTAAAGTGCAGTCTCTCCTGGTGAGGTATGATGACCTCTTTGATTATAGGACCAGATAAATTGCCCTTGAAATTAGTAGTAGCATGTTCTGTAGTTTCAGACATTGAGGAGTCTTTGAGTTGAGCCTGTTGAAGCTGTCATTTTTCTCACCACCACGTGAAGGAAAAGATTTTTTTAAGCAAAACACAATGAGCGCTTGACCTATAATTTTTCCTTCTCTTCCCTCATTATTTTTGCTAATTAATGATACCATTAATATTGGCAGATGAGCTTTCTTCCCACTTCCCTGCAGCCTGGTTTTTCTATCCACTTGCTTTTTACAGGGCAAGTCAAAATCCTGTGTTGATTTCAGCACATTCTCTTGGCAAAGAAATTACTGTAACATCACAAATTCAGTTCTTGGAGTTCGCAGACACATCAGGAGGAAGAGAGTACCAGCATCAGTTGCTATAAAGTGTTGTCACTCCCTTCCCACAAATGTCATGCACACTAAGGAGCTTTGTTTAAAAGGGGGTTTATTCTGGCATGCAACACATCTATTCTGTACCTCATGCCAACATGCACCAAACGCAACTATGGACAGGCCAAATCAAAGTTAAATTATAAGATAAGACTTGTTAATAATTCAATTGCACACATGACAACTCCAAACTATACAGTTGTGTTTTGGTTTTTTCTGACAGGCCTCTGGCATCACTAAGAACAGCATGGAACCTACTCATTTTTATAAACAAGTCTTAAGTTTTGCCCCATAGTGGCTGTTGAGCAAGGGAAACGTTCACCTTTACTTTTTACTTTAAATTAAAAAGGAGTGATTGGCAAAGCATTTACACTTAGACGTATGACCAGGGCCAGGCTTAGCCAATGTGCAACAGGGGTAGTCGCCCCAGCCTCCACTTGGGGGGGGGGAGAAACAACCAGCAAGAGTCCTGCCCTCCCTGATAAATGGGGGAAAGAAAATGAGCAAGCTCCTGCCACCACTGCTGCTGACATCTGCTCCATCTGGGGTTCAGGCTGCTCACTCCATCGCAGTGGCAGCTCATGCCTATTCTGTCTTGTGATTGGCCACTCAGATCCCAGTGGCAGATCCAGCCCCCATCACACATGGCATGAGCCACCCCACCCCACCCCACTTGACCCTTTGGGGTGGTCCTAATTCTCGAGTCCCATCCTGGACATGTGCCTAGATCCCCAGAATTACTAAGACAGCCCCTAAGTATTTTTGCTGGCAGTCCTATTTCCCCACAACACCTCCTTTGCCTCAGGTTTCATGCTAGGAAATATTTCTTCAAACAAAACACAATTAGGATGTGGAAATCACTGCTCTGGAATGTAGCGATGGCCACTAGTTTAGGATCAAATCAGATGAGATGCTGGGATTTCTCTGCATTATGGTGGAAAGTGCTGTCAGGTCACAGCTGAGTTATGGTGACCCAGTCGGGTTTTAAAGGCAAGAGACAAACAGAGGTGGTTTGCCATTGCCTGAGTCTGCATAGCAACCCTGGATTTCCTTGGTGGTCTCCCATCCAAATACCCACCAGGGATGGCCCTATTTAGCTTCTCAGATCTGATGAGATGGGGCTAGGCTGAGCCATCCATGTCTGGGCATTTCTTTGCAAACATTTCCCAATTTTTTAAATAGCAGCTGTGTAAGGCTCTAATTTGGATCAGGACTGCAGCATGAAAAGGGGCCTTAAGTCTTTGCCCACAAAGATTGCCTGACTTGTAACAGTTGTGCAGAGCTGCTGTTTGCACAACTAAGGGATATACACAGGTCCTGATACAACAGGGTAAACATGGGATCATTTCAGGTTTGAAATATGACACAAAGCAAAACACGTATAGCCCTCCTTCCTCCACACAACAGTCCAAATCAGAAGTGTAGTCCTGAACATCTACTTTAAAAAAAAGATCTGTACATGGAATTCACAGTGTCTGTCTGGCCATTTAAGAATGGCTTTGAGAGTGGATTTGAGAAATTCATGGAAACGCAGTTCCTCAGGGTCTATTAGCTACGATAGCCAAGTGTTCCATATTCAGAGGCAGTTTACCACTGAATGCTAGTTGCAGAGGGGCAACAAAAGGGGGAGGCTTTGCCTTCTGTCTCCTTGCCATAGGCCTTCCAGTGCATCTGGTTGGCCCTTGACAGTTCTGTCCATTCACACAATCCGCAGGATTCATTACTTGAACAGTATTCTTTTTCACAGGCCAGCATATAAATTCAGTTTGCATTCTGTAAGAATAGCTGTCACCCAATCCCGATGGTTACTGAAGTGCATGAAGGAGAAATGGAATGCCCGGAGGACACCCCATGCTGGCCTCTATTAAGAGGTAATCAACTGTGTCTTGTCCACTAAGCTCAAAGTTGCTTGAAGGAGGATGAGAGTTACCTTCCTTGGTTGTCACTGCTAATCTTCCCTCCCCATCTGAAGCTTCTTGAGTCAGATAGTCAG
The DNA here is from genome assembly GCA_029375565.1 of Gekko gecko. Lineage (NCBI taxonomy): Eukaryota > Metazoa > Chordata > Lepidosauria > Squamata > Gekkonidae > Gekko > Gekko gecko. The sequence goes on along the minus strand of JAPDNY010000001.1, from coordinate 70,620,704 downwards.
CTGGTACCCTGGGCCACTATAATGAGGTGATCTATTTTGAGGTTTCAGCTGTCTAGCTAGTGTGAAAACACCTTTACCATTGGAAGTAACTTCATGCAAGGGGGGGATACACAAACTACCACTTTTCTGATTTCTACTCCCCCAACCCTCCAATAACCACGATGACAGGGATTACATATAGGCCAAATTTCAATGTTATGCTGATGTGGAAATACCTACATAGTTTTGGGTCATGTCCTTTCTTTGAATGAAAGAGGCACAGCATATTCCCATGTTGAACTTTTAATAGTATGCCTTGAACCATATGTGTACTGCATTTCAACTTTCTAAGTCATGTGGACCAGAGTTGCCATTGGTGAGGGGTGGGGGTAGGGTTCCCAGATCCAGGTTGGGAAACTCCTGGAGATTCAAGGATGGAGCCTGAGGAGGACAGGGACCTCAGTGGAGTATAACTTCATAGAGTCCATCTTCCAAAGCATCCATTTTATCCAGGGGAACTGATCTCTGTAGTCTGGAGTTGAGCTCTAACTCCAGGGGATCCCCAGGTCTTACCTGGAGGCTGGCATCCCTATGTGGAACTATCCTAGCTATTTTGAAACCCCCATGAGTGACTGAGCCCAATGCAGTTATATATTTCTACATCTGTAGCACTCATGGAGATTTCCAAGTTGTTAGGATGGTTCCATATGACCTTGAAAGCTGAAATCCAGTTCTTGATCATGTACATTTTATGTGTAAGTGATGGAATATTGGTTTCATTTAGGAAATACAAAGACAGCCTACCAGAGGTATCTTCAACAGCTCCAGTAAACATACCCAGTGGCCCTTCCTGTGTTTGATCGTAAATGTCACATCTCATGTCAGATCTTGCCTGGATAGATTATCCCCGAAGACCCAGAAACTAACATTAGCAGCTGCATGCTTTGAGTTAACCCTTCACCTGCCTTACAGCTGCTTTTGCTTTGCCCTGAGCCAAACCTTTTAAAGGAGGGTTGACTGATTTCTGAATATATCAGGCAAGAGAGCTGCAGGATAGATAGCATACTGGAGATCATCTGTGTATGTGAATGTGTGTCCCTTCATAGGATTGTCCCAGAGCAACTTGCATGGCTTTTGATGATTTGTAAGGACAATATTAAAATGCAGTTCTCCACATAAAACTACACTGGGGGTGATCTGGCCAAAGCAAAGCACTTGTTATATCCCACTAATGGGAGAGAGTGGAGCAAATTGTTGAAATCAGGGTTAGAGGAACTAGAGGAATGTAACATTGGCTAGATAAAGTCAGTGGAATTCAGCATTAAGAAATCTACAAACATCCTATTGATGGGAGAGGAGAGGTAATCATGCCGTAGGCCAGGGGTCCCCAAAACAGTGCCTGTGGGCACCATGGCACCTGCCTATACTTCCCTGGCACCTACCAAGCTTTTCAGAAAATGGGCAGAGGCATTGTAAGGTAGGGCTTGCTACTGGCTGCCCTACCGGCTGTATATAGACAACAGTGACCTGGTAGACATTATGTACCTGGACTTTCAAAAGGCTTTTGACAAGATAGCCCACTAAAGACTCCTGAGTAAACTTAGCAGTCATGGGATAAGAGGACAGGTTGTCTTATGGATTACAAAGTGGTTAAATGAAAGGAAGCAAAGAGTAAGGATCAATAGACAGTTCTCACAATAGAGGGCAGTAAGCAATGGAGACAGAATTGGGCCCAGTAATATTTTTTTCCCTAAACAGTTTTGTTTTATTTTACAATTTGCAAACACGTCCACATATAAATCAATGAATAATACATCAAAAATTCCCCACCGTAAGTAATAATTAAAAACACAACAATTAATTTATACATAGATGATCTTGAGCTATGGATGATTAATGTAGAGGCCAAGTAGCAGATGACACAAAATTATTCAGGATGGTGAAAACCAAGGCAGACTGTGAAGAGCTCCAAGAGGACCTCCACAAACTGGGTGACTGGGTGACAATTGAAGTTCAATGTTGATAAGTGTAAGGTGAGTCACATTGGGACAAAAAAACCCAACCTCAGGTATAGGCTAATAGGGTCTGAACTTGCTAAGACTGAGAGGGGGAAAGATCTTGGGGTTAAGAACATAAGAGCATAAGAGAAGCCAGTGTTGGATCAGGCCAATGGCCCATCCAGTCCAACAACCTGCCACACAGTGGCCAAAAATACCAGGTACCATCAGGAGGTCCACCAGTGGGGCCAGGACACTAGAAGCCATCCCACTGTTGACCACTCCCCAAGCACCAAGAATATAGAGCATCACTTGCCCCAGAGTCCCTATCTATACCTTCTGGCTAATAACCATCGATGGACCTCTGCTCCATATGCTTATCTAATTCCCTCTTGAAGCCATCCATGCTTGTAGCTGCCACCACCCCCTGTGGCAGCAAATTCCATGTATTAATCACTCTTTGGGTGAAGAAGTACTTCCTTTTATCTGTTCTAACCTGACCACTCAGCAATTTCATTGAGTGCCCACGAGTTCTTGTATTGTGAGAAAGGCAGAAAAGAACCTCTTTCTCTACCTGCTCTATCCCATGCATAATCTTATACACCTCAATCATGTCACCCCTCAGCCATTGTTTCTCCAAGCTAAAGAGCCCCAAGCGTTTTAACCTTTCTTCATAGGGAAAGTGGTCCAACCCTTTTATCATTCTATTTGCCCTTTTCTGCACTTTTCCCAATGCTATAATATCCTTTTTGAGGTGTGGTGACCAGAACTGTACACAGTATTCCAAATGAGGTCACACCATTGATTTATATAGGGGCATTATGATATTGACTGATCTGTTTTCAATACCCTTCCTAATAATCCCCAGTTTAGCATTGGCCTTTTTTATTGCAGTCACACACTGTCTCGACATTTTCAGTGAGTTATCTACTATGACTCCAAGATTATAGTGGATAGCTCAATGAAAGTGTCAACCCAGAGTGGTGCAGTGGTGATATAGGCAAACTCTATGTTAGGGATTATTAGGAAAGGGATTGAGAATAAAACGGCCAATATTGTAATGCCCCTGTAGAGATTTCTGGTGGGGCCTCATTTGGAATACTGTGTACAGTTCTGGTCACTGTGTCTCAAAAATGACATCACACAGCTGGAAAAAGTACAGAGGAGGGTAACCAAGATGATTAGGGGGCTGAAGCACCTTCCCTATGAGGAAAGGCTCAAGAGTCTGGGACTTTTCAGTTTAGAAAAGAGACAACTGGACACACACACACATGATAGAGGTTTATAAAATTATGCATGGGGTGGACAGAGTGGACAAAGATAATTTTTTCTCCCTCTCCCAAAATACTAGAACTCAAGGGCATCCAGTGTAACTGATGAGCAGTAGGTTCAAGACAGATGAAAGGAAGTACTACTTTACATAGAGAGTAATTAAAATATGGAATTCACTGCCAGAGGATGTAATGATGGCCACAGGAATGAACGACTATAAAAGGGGATTAGATAGATTCATGGAGAATAAATCTGTCAATAGCTACTTACCTAAAGAAGTAAGTCAAACAGAATAGAGGGCCAACAATAAAAACTTAATGTATATAATATAAAAAGATACATGTATTTATTAGCAAAGAATTAAAAAAACATATAAAGGCCCAATCACACCTCATGTAAAAATACCAAAATCTTACACACAAGGGCTAATGAACTTAACAGACGTGTTTCGCCCTGTATAGGCCTTCTTCAGAGGTCAAACACAATGAGGAACAAGTTGGCTTGTATCATAATACAATACGATGATACAATTATGCAACATGGCTACAAAATGGATCAGAAAAGAATTATTCCAAAGTGAAACCACTAGGCACAAAATAAAAGTATAAACAAGGCCCCCAAAGATGCAATCACATGCCAAATGAAATGTCACTGATGATAATTTCTGGTCCAGAAAGAGCCTTCCAATGATTGTTCCGTTCAAGACAAAGTGTCCTCAGTAAAATTGTCCCTTTAACAAAGAGCAGTCCCCCTACTGTCCATCTGATTGGCAATGGGAAACGAGGCCCAGGAGAGGGGAATCCCTCTGCCTCCAGTGGTGGGCTGCCAATCCTAATCTCTTGGAGGATTCCTGTGGATGGAAAGGAGGATGATTTTCACAGATTCCTCCATCCTGTTGCAGATCTCTAACTCTCTCCCCTACACTGTTCTGGGTGTCCCCTTTTCCCCATGCCAAGTAGTTGTCTTATTATTTTTGACTGCGTTGGGAGGTGGAGATGAAAATTGCTGCTCCATAAGTGGAAATCTTTTTCCATACATGGAAATCTCCAGTAGCTCCAAGCCAAATTCCTTCCTAAGTAAGCCAGCAGAACTCAGAATACATTGCACATTTCTATTCCACCTTTCTTCCAAGAGGCTCAGGGCACTACAGAATTTCACCCTCCTCCATTTTATCCCCACAACAATCATGTGAGGTAGGTTAGTCTGGGTGAGGAGAGAGTAACTCTCTCAAGGTTACCTGGCAAGTTTCCTGGCAGAGTAGGGATTTGAACCTGGGTTTCCCACCTACTCTTGGGACTGTCCTGCAAAACTGTAAGACAGAACTCTTTAAAAGAGCTTATGGGGCAGCTTGAATAGGCTGTGGCTTAACTATTTTAATTATCTGTTTTAATTAATTTAACTGATCATAATTTTTGAATTATCTCAATTGTTGTCACTGACCTTGGGTTCTGACAGTGTAAGGAAAAAGGCAGAATATATATGTGTGTGTGTGTGTGTTCAAAATAAATAGCGAAGTGCAATTAGGAACAACTGTTCCTCTCTCCCAATCATGCAATCTGGGTAATTTTACTAGATATAGAGCTTATCCATTACATAGTGCTGAAAGAAATATTCAGGTTCCTTTGCTGAAAAAAATACATTATGCTGTAAAGTGCATATTTCCCTAAATATTTAATAACAATATTTAGCATTTAAATGATGCTGTTTTAAATGTTTAAGAGAGTCTATATACAGTATGTTGTAGTCATTCCTAGCAACAATGTTATAAGGTACTTCTGTTCTATTATCCTTGTGTAACATATGAAGAGGAGGCCACAAAAGGCATATTATTTATTTATTTAGAAAATTTCTATGCCATCTCTCCTGAAAACCTGCCAAAGGCAGCTTACAAAATAAAGGTAATTAAAACAGAAAACATGTTAAAAGTTAATTGAACAGAGCATTAAAATAGGGATTGGTGGTTTAAGCCTCCTCCTCCCACACAGTGTTCTCCTAACTTGAAATGGCCCAAGGGAGCCAGTATTAACCCAGTTGAGGGAAACTTACATGTAGCCATCAGTGCATTTCCCAAAAGGCAAATAGCAACCCTTTCAGGTCAGGAAAATGGTACTTGGGGGAAGTTCAGTCTCTGTGATACAGTCCCAATGTGAATTAAGTTCACATGTATCTGGGAATTAAGTTCCAAACAAAGAATTTCCAGTGCATATTTGATTGATGGGATTTGTGGCAGATATGGGGATCACAAAGACTTTATAACATGATGTGGCCCAAAGTGAGCTTGTGACAGAGGGCAGATTTGAGTCTTTCTCAGCTGTGGCACCGAAAGTAGGGAACTCCATCTCCAGGGATAATCATCTCTCCCCTTTTACCTTCAGCCAGCAGGACCTTTTCTGCAGTACTGTTTTACCTCATTTTAGCCATGAGTTGTGAATTCGCTTCACTTGTTCTACATTAGGTCTTCTTCCTCATTGTTTCTCCGGTGTCCAACACACTGATTGAGTTCTGCAATCAATTCGAATGGGGGCAAAGGTGACTCCCATCATACAGCACATCTGTGATGTGACCTATTTTCCCACCACCACTATTTTGAGTCATCAGCCATATGTGCTGACCCCGCCTATTGCCCTCCCTTTATCTCATTTAGAAGTTTATTTATTTATTTATTTATTTATACTTTCAGCTTGATATCCCGCTCGAACCTCCAAAGGGGTCTCTGAGCGACTTACAGTTACTCATTGTTAACCCCATCTAAGGCCACATATATAGTCAGGGGGAAGGACTGCCCTACCGGCACCCAGTGGAGTGTTGTAGTTCTTTTTCCATCTTAGATCAGATTGGCTCAGTGTCTGGCCCCAGTCCTTTGCCTTCTCCCCATCGGCTTCCTCTTGGATTGGCAGGCCCATCCGGCATGTGGTTTCCATGTCAGCGTGGCTCCGGCTCTGTCCATTGGCTCTGCTGTGCCTGCGCCTCCATGCTCCCTTGTGCCCTCCTGGCTCCACCCTCCGTCGACGCTCACTTCTTGCCTGGTGCCACATCTGGTCGCCATCTTGCCACCTGCTCGCCTCGCCGCTGTCACCGCTGCTGCCGCCGATGCTCCACTACCCCCCCAAGGGGGGAGGGGGGGTGCTCCCTGCCACCTAGGGCAGGTACCCATTTTATCTACTTGCATTTTATTATGGCTTTCGAACCGCTGGGTAGGCAGGAGCTGGGACTTGGACCAGGTGCTCACCCTGGCCGCGGCGGGTTTCAAACAGCCAGAACGGCTGTTCGTAGATGTTACCAGCAGGCGTTTTTAGCCGCCTGCGCCACCGCTCCCTTTCACATTTTTTTGCTGTAATTTTCTAATCATTTACTCAGATCGTGCCTCTGTCTGTGTGTTTGTGTGTGTGCACATGTGTACTTCAAAGAATCCAAACTGACTGTTCGGTCATCATGAGTTGAGAGGGAAGGTTTCGCTCGGGAATGTCTCTTTTCAACAAAGCAAAATGAGGCAGAATAAGCATTTGAACAGATCTTTGGCAGGAAAACTCTCCATCCAACCTGGAATACATTTTTTTTAAATCCTACTGCAAACGTTACAGTACTGATCTAAAATTGGGGACTGGGAGGGCTCCAACTGATGTTAGCCACATTTTCCAATATGATGCTTGGGAGGAATGCAGGCTGCCGAGCAGGCTATAATGACCAAAAATGCATTCCTCCCTCAGCGCATTCTCGCATTTATTTAAAAAACATTTTTAAAAAATGCTGAGTAGGCTATAAGGGCCAAAATTGTGTTCAAATGCAATAAAAAAATATTTAAAAAACGCTAGAATCCCAGCTGGGATTTAATCCCACAACCTTCTGGTGACTAGATAGGCACTTTAAGCCACCATGTCACAGCACTATCTGTTGTAATGAACAGCCGAAAAGCCCTTAGTATCCTGGAGGTATTTTACTGTGAAATGTAAATGAATTTTTTAAAAATTCAGTACGGTTAGAGTTAACACACAAATACTAGCTAAGTAACATAAAAATGCAATTAGTTTAGAGTAATAAAGAAATAAACCAGAAACTATGCCACGGTAACATGGGGTAGGTGGGTGGAATGAGCATGCAAAATCGGGGAGGAAAGGATGGTGCTGGGGGGGAAACCCAGGTGCCAAAGTTTTCCCCACTACATTGCCATGAGTTCAATACTGAGGTAAAAAATAACTTCCCTGAAATAGGGGGTTCGGATAACACACAGCAAGAGGAACAAAACTATGGTTTGCACCTAGGATTGCAAAATGTTCTGCGGAAACCCAGACAAACCATGAATGAATAAAGCTGTTTCATCTAGCATTCCCTCAGAGACTGTTCCTTCCTGCCCAATATTTTACGTGCAGCTTTGCATTTTTAAATATGTGTTTTAATTTTGCATTTAATTTGTTTCATGTTCTGTTTTTATGATTCTCTGTTTCAATTGTTAGCTACCGTGAGCAGGCAGAAAGGCAGGATTTTAAAATAAATAAATTTTGTAAATAAATTTTTAAAAACAATACAATCTAGGAAAATTTCAACTGTGGGGAACAGAAGCAAGAAAAGAGAAAGGAGAGTGGAAGGAAGAAAGAGATCGGAGTGTTGCACTGGGATATTGGAGGTGCAGTTTGAATTCTTTATCTCACCATGAAGTTCACTGAGCAGTCCTGAGCTAACCACTTTTTTGCAGTGTAATCTACTAGAAAAACTAGTAATGTCTGACCTAGACTTGCTTCAGTCACAGGTACAAAAACATTCTCAAATACTGCCTGTTAAACTCAACTGGCTCTGAAGGAGGCCTCTATGGTCTACTGGCTTCAAGTCATGGTGACCTGAATTATTTTCAGCATTAACCTCTGATACCACTGTGGAATTATAGGGGGTGAAAGCAAGTTCACACTTCTGGCCGTCTTTGTTTCCAGTGGTCATTGATAGCATAAGCAATCCTGCACCTGCTGTGAAAATAAATAGGGTCAATATGGTAATATGCACTTTTTGTGTGTGTACCTATTTCCCTCCTGATAGACTGAAACAAAGCTAAAGAACTCTTTCCACTCTGTTGGCTATAGACATGCATCTTTCATTTATGTGATCACCAGCACCAACCCTTTTCTTCCTAAAAGGCAGCATGAAAAAAACATACACTCCATTACTGGGTTTATAATGGGCTTGATTGGAGTATTTTGTAAATATTCAGAGTAAATACACTAACTTGACACCACTACGTTGTTGTAGTTTTTAACTCAAGCAGGAATTCTTGAGGGCAATACAATATACACATAAATCATGCCAATTATTAACAGTACACAATGTTCATCTAATCTTTTTTCATCTCTATTTTTCTAACCACTTGGCGCCCAAAATGCTAAACAGCTAAATAAAAACAGATACAAACAGTTGTGGTTTGGAAATACATAAAGGTATAGGTCCGAGTTCTTTTCCACCCTGTTTCTGTGTATTTTAAAGAGAAATGGTGTACCTGAAGTACGCACACACATTATATAACTGGTGTGGTATACGTAAGTTTCGTACCTGAGAATATGAATACAAGATCCCTTGAGATAAGCATTGCTTACAAGAGTTCTGTATATATGCTACTTGGAATATGCACATACTGTCTGTGTTCCCAGACTCCTTGTATTTGGATAAATATCTGCATGCAGTCTCCATGAGTACACCTTTATGCATATAAATCTCACTGCATGCTATTAAGAATCATGTCCTTCCAGAGTTCCTGATTATGCATAAAAAGCCCTACATCAATATATTTGAATATCTGCAAACATTTCCTGGAATGCATGAAGACTGAAAGGAGAGGTGCATGAACACCAGCTGGTTTGGCTCAGATTCTGTTAGCCAGTCACAAGCAAACAGCTTGGTTTTTCATCAAGCTTTTCAGTTGTTCATAAGCAACTCAAGCCTCTTCAGGAAATTATTTTCTATGCATTCAAACAGAACAGTACAATGCAATTGGCCATACTTCATGCATGAATTTCCACACACAGATGAATGGGAGTCCTAGTCCCCCCCCACCCTTACACACATACCTGCCATTGCTGCATGCTGCTTGCCAGCCAATGATTACACATGGAGCTGTCCTATAATGAATCAGATCACTGGTCCACCAAGGTCAGTATTGCCTACTCAGACTGGCCTGTTATTCCAGTCAAACAGTAGTTTATCTGGGCCCAGAGAAATTAATTGAAAATCCACTCCAAATTTTCATTGCAAGTATTTTATACTGTAATATATTTCAGTAGAGCTTATGCAAGTCCATTGGCATTTCTGGCTCGCATTATCTCTAATGGGTCTTCAGTTCTCTCCCATTGTTTGTAATGGGCAAACCTTTCATTCCTTTTAGTACATCCCGTAGCAGAACCAGTGCAATGTACTAGTGCCCAGCAGAACCCAGTGACCATTGTTGCAATACCAGCTCAATAGGACTGATGTAAAGCACAGAATCACACTCCAAGCAGGGGAGGTTTGCAAGCCCAGTAGAACTAGTGCAATGTACTAGTGCCCACCAGAATCCAGAGCCACTGTGGCAATGCAAGCAAAAGGAGGTCTAATGTCAAACCAGAGAATCCCTACAGTCACAATGTGCAGAATGCCCAGCAGAACCCAGTGCACTGGCATTGTAAGCATAAAGGTACTGCTTTCAAAGCAGAGTCACAACAAATCCAAGCAAGTGGGGGATTTTACAAGCTCTGTTCAAGAAAATGGAAAGGAAACACAGGAACCCTGGCAAAGTGTGGGGGGGCATGTTGAAACTGACATGGCTAGTTTGAAACTGAGCAGAGTATTTCCAAGGCTGGAGAATTCTGCCCCCCCCCCATTGCTTTGAAGTTTGGTAAACATCATGATTGAGTGGAGATAGTCTGTCTGAAAAAATATCCATTCATGAACCACCATGAACTCCCATGAACAGCCTGAAAGTCTGTAGAAAGTGTTGGTTGACCTGCCACGCAAACCACTAATTTTAGTTTGTAAGCTGTTTAGTTTGTGGTTCTGTGTAAGTTCTGATTGGGGCTGTTTGTGTTTTGGGGGTTGTTGGAGGCTGAGTGAGTTGTTGTGGAGTGCTGTTGATTGCAAGCCCCACTCCCTACTGTGCTGGGCTCTGCTGTGCTTGGCAGGAAGTGGCCTTTTGAAACAAACAGCTGCTCTTTGTCAGAGGCAAGGGTCTTGCTTGGAGACTTCATAAGAACCTGAGAAGAGGGCTGCTGAGTTCTGGAAAGAGAACTGCTGGCAAAGTAGCCATTTGGCCAGTCTCAAAGTTTTCAGGGTACATCACCACGACAAGAGTTTACATTGGACTTTGAGGAAAGTTCCTGGAGGCTGTAGAAGGCTGTAGAAGATAGCATTGCTCCTAGGGAGATGGATAAAGAAAGATCTATTCTAGTGACCTGCCAGGGTTGCACCATGAACATTTTTCTGCCTTGCCAAGAAATGCATTATACATGCTGCAAGTGCAAGCTTATAAGAATGCTTGAGGAGAAGGTGGGAGAACTCGAGGCACAAATCTGTACACAGAGGAACATCAGAGAAAGATAAAGGTTTTTAGATGTGACAGAAGATGGGCTCCTGAGAGAATGGCAAGAGACAGTAAATCCTAAGCAAGAGGAAGGAAGTAACAAGGAACAGGTGAGTGAGTGGAAGAATGTGACTTTGAGGAGTAAGATAATCAGGAAACCCTCGCAGCCAGTGGAGCTGCAAAATCTCTACCAGCTGCTTCTAATGGTGGAAGATCAGAATAGCACTCAGAGATCAAAGGATGTAACTGACATGCAAACACATAGGGAGAGAAGGAACCAAGCTATCCCATGGAGGAAGAGACGAGTAGTGGTGGTTGGTGACTCCCTACTGACTCCCTATGGACAAAGAATCTCAAGAGTTTGTTGTCTTCCTGGAGCATGTATCCAAGATGTGACTGAGAGAATTCCAAGACTGGTCAAAACCTCTGACCGCTACCCACTCCTGCTGATCCATGTGGGAACAAATGATATGGCCCAAAGAACCCTTGAATGGATCTCCAAAGACTACAAGGCTCTGGGCAAGAGAGTGAAAGATCTGGGGGCACAGGTGGTGTTCTCCTCCATTTTACCTGTTGAGGGCCATGGAGCAGGATGGGAGAACAGGAAACTGGAGGTGAATGGCTGGTTACGTAGATGGTGCCGTCGAGAGGGATTTGGCTTCCTGGACCATGGTATGTACTTCCGACATGAGGGACTGTTGGCGATGGATGGGGTGCACTTTACAAAGAATGGGAGGAATGTCTTTGCTGGGAGACTTGCAAATCTGATCAGGAGGGCTTTAAACTGAAGCCATCGTTGGTGGGAAGAAAAAGCCTGATGTTGTGCGGCATCCCCAACACTAAGTTCAAGAAAGGGAGGGACCAAAGAATAAATTAACAGGAGAGAGGTGAGTTCACTAATTTTCAGTTAAATTCAAAGAGAAGTATGGTAGGAAAGGATGTCTGTAATCTGAGATGTCTTTATACTAATGCACAGAGTATGGGAAATAAACAGGATGAACTTGAACTTCAAATATTGGAAAGTAAGTATGATCTGATAGGTATCCCTGAGACTTGGTGGGATGAGTCTCATATATGGAGCACAGCGACTGAAGGATATACCTTGTTCAAATGGAACAGATTAAACAAAAAAGGAGGCAGGGTGGCACTATATGTCAAGAATGAGTACACTTGCACTGAAATTCAGGATTTCAAGAGTTGCCCTGTTGAAAGTGTGTGGTAAGGATAGAACGAGAGGAAAAAAGAAGGGGATATTGTTGTGGAGGTATATTACAGACCTCCAAATCAACTGGAGGAACTGGATGATGCATTTGTTAACAGCTTGCTAAACGTCCACAGAAACAGGATGTAATGGTTATGGGAGATTTCAACTATCCAGATATTTGCTGGAAATCTGCTAGACATAGGGCGTCCCACAGATTCTTGAATAGTCTTGCAGACAACTTCATCACCCAGAAGGTGGAGGTGGGAACCAGAGGTTCCGCTGTCCTGGATATAATCCTGGCTAACAGGGAAGAACTGGTTGATGAAGTGAACATTGTGGGATCCTTGGGGAATAGTGACTATGTCAACTTGGAATTTGACATAGAGAAGGATGTGAAACGAGGACATAGTAGGACTTGTATCCTGGACTGCAGGAAAGCTGATTTCAAAAAACTCAGAGAAATATTAGGTAGGATCCCATGGCTGGAAATGCTGAGGGGAAAATCTGCACAGGAAGGATGGGAGATGCTGAAAAATGAAGTGCTTAAGGCACAATCGCAAACTGTCCCAGTGAGAAAGAAAAATGGGAGAAAGGTAATGAAGCTGAGATAGCTGAACAAGGAACTTTCTGAAGAGCGGAGACTAAAAAGAGAAATGTACAGGAAATGGAAGGAGGGACAAATTAATGAGGGTGAGTACAAGAAGCAGGCTCGAATCTGTAGGGATAGTGCCAGAAAGGCTAAAGTGAAGATGGAGCTGAGGCTTGCAAGGGATGCTAACAATAACAAGAAAGGTTTTTATGCCTATGTTTGGAGCAAAAAGAAGAACAGGGGTAAGCTCATTGCTAGGGGAAGACAGTCAAGCCTTAACAAGGGATGAAGAAAAAGCAGAGTTACTTAACTCTCACTGTGCGTCAGTCTTTAACCACAAAGTAAGCTGTATACAAACTGAAGAATGCAGGACATATGAAGGAAGAAGGAACTGCCAGTTCAGAGTAAGTAAGGAATGGTTAGAGAGCTTCTAGCTGCCTTAAAATTTTTCAAATATCCAGGACTGGATGGCTTGCATCCCAGGGTGCTAAAAGAAATTGCAGATGTTATTTCAGAGTCTGGCTCTAATCTTTGAGATGTCCTGAAGTACTGGTGTTGTGCTGGAAGACTAGAGAACAGCGAATGTTGTCCCGATCTTCAAGAAGGGGGAAAAGATGGACCCAGGAAATTACAGGCCTGTCAGTTTGACATCAATACCTGGGAAAATTCTAGAGCAGATTATTAAATGCTCTGTCAGTGAACATCTTGAACAGAATGAGTTAATTGGTAGTAGCCAGCATGGGTTTATCAAGAATAAGTCATGCCAGACCAACCTTATCTCCTTTTTTGACAGAGTTACTAAAATGGTTGACTCTGGCAATGCTGTGGACATAGTGTATCTAGATTTCAGTAATGCATTTAGCAAAGTTTCTCATTATATCCTTGAGAATAAGATGGTTAAATGTGGGCTGGATGGTGCAACCGTTGGATGGACTCATGGTTGGTTGAAAAATCGTACCCAACGAGTGCTCGTAAATGGCTCTACGCCTACATGGAGGGAAGTCTTGAGTGGATTGCCACAGGGCTTGGTCCTGGGCCTGGTGTTGTTCAATGTTTTTATAAATGACCTGGAGGAAGACATAGAGGGGATGCTTATCAAATTTGCAGATGACACGAAGCTGGGTGGGATTGCTAATTCTGAAGAAGACAGAGTCAGGATTCAAAATGATCTAGATAGGCTGGAACAGTGGGCTGAGACAAATAAAATGAATTTCAATAGAGATAAGTGCAAAGTCCTACACTTAGGTATAAAAAATCAAAGGCACAGATATAGAATGGGAGGGACTTGGCTTGACAGCAGCACATGTGAAAGGGATCTAGGTGTTATGGTTGATCACAAGCTAAACATGAGCCTGCAGTGTGATGTGACTGCGAAGAAAGCTAATGCAATCTTAGGATGCATTAACAGAAGCATTGTGTCCAGATCACGGGAGGTGGTAGTTCCACTCTATTCTGCTATGATCAGGCCTCACCTGGAGTACTGTGTCCAGTTTTGGGTACCATATTTCAGGAAGGATATTGACAAGCTCAAGCATGTCCAGAAGAGGGCAACCAGGATGGTGAGAGGGTTGGAATCCAAGCCTTATGAGGAAAGGCTGAAAGAGTTGGGTATGTTAGCCTGGGAAAGAGAAGACTTAGAGGGGACATGATTGCAGTCTTCAAATAACTGAGGGGCTGTCATGTAGAAGATGGAGCAGATCTATTCTCTCGTGCTCTGGATTGCAAGACTAGATCTAAAGGGTGGAAATTACAAGGGAGTCAATACCAGCTAAATATCAGGAGAAACTTCCTAACTGTAAGAGTGGTTGAGCAGTGGAACAGACTGCCTCGGGAGGTAGTGTATGCTCCTTTGCTGGACATTTTCAAGAGAAGGCTGGACAACCATCTTTCGGGTATGTTGTAGGGCTATCTTTCAGCTATGCTCCAGCAGAGTACATGGGGTTGGACTAGATGACTTGCAAGGTCTCTTCCAACTATAACATTCTATGATTCTATGGTCTGTGCCCATCTCTAAGTGTAAGGTTATGCACATTAAGACAAAAAAAATCCCAATTTCAAGTACAAGCTAATAGGGTCTGAACTTGCTGAGACTGAGAGGGGAAAAGATCTTGGGGTCATTGGGGAAAGCTCAGTGAAAGTGTCAACGCAGTGTGCTGCAACAGTGAAAAAGGCAAATTCTGTTTTAGGGATTATTAGGAAAGGGTTTGAAAATAAAACAGCTGATATTGTAATCACAAGGCCCGGATGGCATACATCCAAGAGTTCTGAAGGAACTCAGATGTGAATTTGTGGATCTCTTGACAAAAATATGTAATCTTTCATTAAAATCTGCCTCCATTCCTGAGGACTGGAAGGTAGCTAATGTCACACCCATCTTTAAAAAGGGTTCCAGAGGAGATCCAGGAAATTTAAGGAAAGAATTAATAGGCACATTGATGAATGAAAACTATTGAGGCAGACTCAGTATGGGTTCTGTAAGGGAAGATACTGTCTCACTAACCTGTTAGTGTTCTTTGAGGGGAGGAACAAACATTTGGACAAGGGGGACCCAATAGATATTGTTTACCTTGACTTCCAGAAAGCTTTCGATAAAGTTCCTCATCAAAGGCTCCTAAGTAAGCTCAATAGTCATAGGATAAAAGGACAAGTTCTTTTGTGGATCAAAAACTGGCTAATTAATAGGAAATAGAGAGTGAGTATAAATGGACAATTTTCTCAGTGGAAGATGGTAAGCAGTGGGGTACCGCAGGAATCAGTACTCGGTCCGATGCTTTTAAATTTGTTCATTAATGATTTGGAGTTGAGAGTAAGCAGTGAGGTGGATAAATTTGTGGATGATATGGTTGTTCAGGGTGGTGAGTACCAGGGAGGATTGTGAGGCACTCCAAAGGGATCTGTCGAGGATGGGCAAGTGGGCGTCAACATGGCAAATGGGGTCCAATGTGGCCAAGTGCAAACTGATGCACATTGGAGCCAAAAATCCTAACTATAAATACACGTTGATGGGGTCTGAACTGGCAGAGACTGACCAAGAGAGAGATCTTGGAGTCATAGTAGATAACTCACTGAAAATGTCGAGACAGTGTGCAACTGCAATAAAAAAAGGCCAATGCTATGCTGGGGATTATTAGGAAGGGTATTGAAAACAAATCAGCTAATATCATAATGCCCCAATATAAATCAATGGTGCGACTTCATTCGGAGTACTGTGTACAGTTCTGGTCACCACACCTTAAAAAGGATATTATAGAAAAAGTGTCTAAGAGGGCAAATAGAATGACAACAGGGTTGGAACACTTTCCCTATGAAGAAAGGTTGAGGCACTTGGGGGTCTTTAGCCTGGAGAAACAATGGCTGAGGGGTGACATGATTGAGGTTTATAAGATTATGCATGGGATAGAGCAGATAGAGAAAGAGGTTCTTTTCTCCCTTTCTCACTCGTGGTTATTCAATGAAATTGCTGAGCAGTCAGGTTAGAATGGATAAGAGGAAGTCCTTCATCCAAAGAGTGATTAACACATGGAATTCACTGCCACAGGAGGTGGTGGTGGCTAGAAGCATGGACGGCTTCAAGAGGGAATTAGATAGATATATGGAGCAGAGGTCCATCAGTGGCTATTAGCCAGAAGGTATAGATAGGGACTCTGGGGCAAGTGATGCTCTGTGTTCTTGGTTCTTTGTGGGTGGTCAACAGCAGGAGGGTTTCTAGTGTCCTGGCCCCACTGGTGGACATCCTGATGGCACCTGGTATTTTTGGCCACTGTGTGACAGAATGTTGGACTGAATGGGCCGTTGGCCAGATCCAACATTGGCTTCTCTTATGTTCTTATGTAATGCCCCTGTATAGATCTATGGTGCAGCCTCATTTGCAATACTATGTACAGTTCTGGTCATATCTCAAAAAGCACATTGCAGAGCTGGAAAAACACAGAATCAAGATGATTATGGGGTTGGAGCACCTTCTCTATAAGGAAAGGCTGAAGCGTCTGGGAGTTTTCAGTTTAGAAAAAAGACCACTAAAGGGGAACATAATAGAGGTTTATAAAATTATGCATGGGGTGGAGAAAGTTGGCAAAGATAATTTTTTCTCCCTCTCCCAAAATACTAGAACTCAAGGGTATCCAATGAAGCTACTTCAGGACAGACAAAAGGAAATACTTCTTTACACAAAGAGTGATTAAAATGTGGAATTCACTGCCAGAGGATGTAGTGATGGCCACAGGAATAAACAGCTTTAAAAGAGAATTAGATAGATTCATGGAGGATAAGTCTATCAATGGCTACTAGCTATGGTGACTGAGGGGAACCTCTACATTCAGAGGCACTAATCCTCTGGGTCCCAGAGCCAGGAGGCAACATCGGGGAAAGGCCTTGGCCTCTACGTCCTGTTGTTGGCCATCCAGAAATACTAGTTGGCCACTGTGTGAGGCAGGAAGCTGGACTCAATGGACTATTGGTCTGATCCAGCAGGGCTGTTCTTTTGTTCATATAATAATTTGACCTAAGGGTTTTACATAAAGATTGAAGAGCATGGGGGACAGGATTGCATCCTGTGGTGCCCCACAGTATCGGTCCAACACTGATGATGATCTGCAATGGCAGTTCTTTGGATCAGGTCACATATTCTTTTGGAACATTACTGTTTGTTCACTGAACCTGTTTTTCATCATAACAGTAGTTCTTGTAGGTTAGCTACAAATGATTTCATTGAAAACAGTATTCTTTTCCAAGAATTACTTTGCTTCCTCAATTCATACCATTCTTTGCTGTTAAAAAATGTTTTAAACACCAAATTGTTAATGTTCACAATGAGTGCAACTTGGCATGACTAAATTGTGTTTTCTCCAATTCTAAATTCCTGTCTACAAAGTGGACAGAGGAATCTTGTTCCTTAAAAAGAGGGAGCGAGAAACATGTTTTTATTTTCATTTTTTCCTTCTCGGTTCAACTTATTCTAATTGGCACATAATTTTTTTAAAAAATCCATCTTTTTTTTTCTTTTTTCAATAATCATCTATTAGAAGCCAATCATTGGAGGGATCACAGTCTTGGTAAAATAAGCAAACTCTGGAGCACAGTCTTGGTGCACTACAGAAGACAGGAGGGCCTGGTGTCATGAAGAGTTGGACTCGACTGTGCAACTGAACAACAACAACATATCCAAATAGCTTTTTATCAGAATCACACTCTGAACAGAATCACCCTGCTTCTTCAGCTCTACCTGAAGCAGCCAACGGCTTCAGGAGGGCTGCCTTTGCCTCCTCATGAGGAGGAAGAAGAAGGGCTGCAGTTGTGGCCAGGCCTCTGGAGGGGGGTGGAGCCAGAGCCTCTTTAACAGCTGGCTACGCTCCTCCCTTCTCAGTCACTGCCTCATGCTCAGAGAGTGGAGCATGAGAACAGAGCTGTAATTTTACCTTTTAGGCCTTGGGGCCCAGTTTTGTTGGCACAGCTCCAGCAGAGTGGCTGTGGATGGCAAGAAGCTGCGGTGAGCGAGCGGGCTGCCGGGGCAGTGTGCAGCGGTGATTGCGGTGATGCAGCTGCGGAGCCAGAGGCCTTTAGGTGGTGGCACAGGTCCCAGGGCAGCAGTGGCAATTTAGGCAGGACTCCCTGGAAGGTCCTGGCAGCGGCGGCAAAAGGCTCCTGACAAAGCCCTGGGGGCAGTGGCGAGCTTGCGGCAGCAGTACAGTGGAGGGACCCAGAGGACCCGGGGCAGCTGCAGAGCAGCTCTCTGCAGTGGGCCCATTTTTTGTTAAAAAAAAATAGTAGTCAATATCTATGCCCCAAATCAACATCAAGACAAATTTTACAAAAGGCTCCAAAATTTAATTATTAAACAAGATACGCAAGAAATTCG
Source organism: Gekko gecko (assembly GCA_029375565.1). Taxonomy (NCBI): domain Eukaryota; kingdom Metazoa; phylum Chordata; class Lepidosauria; order Squamata; family Gekkonidae; genus Gekko; species Gekko gecko. Next base: position 70,602,278 of record JAPDNY010000001.1, on the reverse strand, counting down.
TATTATTGGGGACTTCAACGCAGTTTTTGACAAAAAGGAGGACAGAAAAACAAGTGTGCATACCCATAAGAAGAAAAGGAAAAAGAAAGGAGGCAATGATTTCCCATTAGTATTATATCAGTTACTGGATGAATTAAAAGTAGTGGATGCTTGGAGGGTAAGGAATTCTGACAAAAAGGATTATACTTATTATTCTGCTAGGCACGATTCTTGGTCTAGAATAGATATATGTTGGATTTCAACAACAGCGGTCAAGGACATAATAGAAACAGAGATTGAACTGGGAACATATGCAGATCATAAACCGATTACTTTGGAACTACAGAAGGCAAGGCCAAGAAATAGATGGACATTAAACACATCACTTCTGAAAAATGAAAAGTTTGTAAAGGAGATGAAGAAAGAGTTTAAATATTTCTTTGTTGAAAACATACAGTCTGGGATGCATTTAAAGCCTATTCCAGGGAATGGATGATAAGAGATTCAGCCAGAGTCAACAAACAGAAGAAAGAAGAATATAAAAATTTGAAAAAAGCCATTAAAATTCAAGAAGAAAAATTGATGGTTGATCCAAAGTCTGAAAATAAGAAAAGCAAGCTCAGACTTTTACAACACCAAATGAATTGTTTACTTACACAAGAACTAGTGAAAAAATTACAGTTTGCTAAACAAAACTATTTTGAAAACGCTAATAAACCTACAAGATGGCTGACATACGAAATACGAAAGGAAAAGGAGATGTTGAGGTCAACGTTGAAATTAATGAAGGAAAGAAGTTTGTTGCTAAGGCCACAAAGTGGAAGTCGGGAAGAATGGGCGAACACACTACTCCTTCTCTTTTGACCCTCCAAAAAAATCAGGTGGCTATATCCTTTAATGGCTGGACAGATTTCCATAAATTGAGAAATTTTAATGCAATTACATTCTCGCTGAGCCAGCTGTTAAAATGCAACAGAGCTATGACGGCACCACGTTCTTATACTTGACTCCCAAAGAGAGGGATTTATTGTAGGCTGGTCCTACAATTTAAGAATGAAGCTATCCCTGCCAAGATGCTGTCTTTGAAAAAAGCCTTATTGAAAAATTTTGGAATTTTGGCAACTAGGGTTTTTAAAAACAATGTGATAACTCCACTTTATACTAAAAGCCACCCAGCTAGCCAAAATGAACAGCCTAAAGAACCATTATTGGGAGATCCTAGGCAGGACAGCAAGTTAGCTGATGCACCAAAAGGTGATGCATATGGGCAATATAGAAGTGCCAAACATAGAAAGGAAGACAAGCTACAGGAAGTTGAGACAGTTAACACTATGCTGGAAATAACTCTGGAGACAACAACAAAAACCTGACAAATTGATGAGGCAATGGAAATAGAGCTGGATTTGAGGTCTCATCGTGTTATTGAAAGACCAGCAAATGTTGGGCCTGAGAACGTATCATTGGCTAGCGAACTGCAGGAGGCAGATAAAGAGTGGGCTCAACAATTCTCAACTCTCCCAAAACTGAGGAAAAACGGGCCTGTTACAATCTCGAGTCCAACGTCTGCCTTATCTTGTATTTCTAGTACGGTCGGTGCAGTATATCTTCCTCACCAGCAGGAGACCCCGGAATATACAATGGATCTAGAAAGAGACGAAGCGATGGAGGGCTCCATGTTGCCCTCACATCTTATAGATAAACTGGGTACATCTTTTGAAGAGGATTTCTTTCTTTCATTTGCGGAGCTCACTAATCAGGAACAACATGAAGTAATCAAGAGACTGGGAGTTGTGAAAAATCGATTACTAACCTTGAGGAAGAATACGCCAGATAAGGCAAATCTGAGTAACGATGCGGTAGGATCGATGACGTTGCATGAGTCAGATGTAAAGAACGGTATGAAGAACGAGGGGCCCTCACTAAATAGCATCTCATATGGCAAAGAGAAAATTAAATTGGGAAATGAGGCGGACATGTTAGAGAAAGAGGAGAACGACCCTGCCAAGGACCCCGCCAAGGATAAAGGTAGACCCACTGATCTGAAGAAGCCGCTTGGGCCATCGTCTCGGAAGGAGCTGCGACAGGTTAATGCGAATCTCCACATGGAACAGCATTACGTCTCCAATCTGGCGCATGATGCAGGGGTTAATCCTGATGGAACTGCCGATGCGGTGATAAAGCAAAATGGCTGTATCTGCCGTGAACATAATATATTTTTTAATTTAATATCTGAGCTAGACTAAACAGACCTAAACAACCGAAACCAGATTTATTCCTGACTGAGAAGTCGGTCAGTGTGTTGTTGCTGAGTTTGTGGTTTTAACATTTGGCAAAGCATTTTATTTTCCTTTGGAAAGTTGTGGTCTGTTGGGCAGGGTGGGTGGGTGGGAGAGGAGGTTTTTTCAGTGGGTTGACACGTTTTAACTTTTATCTTATTTTTAATTGTAGCTCTTTTTTAAAAGTTTAATGTTAGGGTTATAGCTGGGATCGACACGGAGTATAGGATTACACCTTAAAACGAGGCAAACATAAACATATTGACAACAATGAGCACTGAAAAGCTGAAACTGTGTTCGGTCAACGTTAGAGGCCTCAATAACAGAATTAAACATAAACATATGTCCCCCTTCATCCTAAAATCTAAACCGGACATTTTGTTCCTGCAGGAAACACATCTGACCGCTAAAAACTCTAGAGTTTTAAAAACACAATGGTATAACCAGCAATTTTTGGCATATGGTACATCCAATTCTCGGGGGGTGGCAATACTGTTTGCAAAAACGTCTCCATTTTTTTTAGAAAATGAAATTGCAGACATGCTGGGCCGCTATATCTTTATAAAAGGAAATATTAAGTCTGAAAAGTATACTTTTGCTTCCATTTATGCCCCAAACACACAACAGGCAACTTTTCTAGAAGAAGTTCTAACTAAATTGGACACATTCCAGGAGGGCCATGTAATAGTCGGTGGTGATTTCAATCTAATCACAGATTTCTCCTTAGATACAACTCACAAAAAATCTAAAAAGAATAGACAAAAATACACAAAATTATGTGAAATTCTACAAAAACATTGATTAATTGATATTTGGCGCAAGCAGCATACAACTGAGAGGGACTATACATACTTCTCTCCAAGATTCAATACATATACTAGAATAGATTATCTATTATGTTCTCCTTCTTTGAAAAACAATATTATTAAAACTAACATTGGGCCGTTTGTTTGGACAGACCATGCTTACTTGGAGGGAACCTTATTATACCAGAAAGATTTCAAACAAAAAAGACAATGGCGATTGGATAAAGAAACTTTATTTAAAGAGGCTCATAGAGAAGAAATAGTAAAGTATATTAAAGATTATTTTGTTATTGATGAGGATGGATCTGTGCAGCCGCATATTGTCTGGGACGCCTTCAAAGCAGTTCTCCGGGGAAAATTTATAGCCCTGACCTCACATTTGAAAAAGAAAAAAGAATTTAGAATTAAAGAGCTGTTTACCACTATAGAAACACTAGAAAAGAAGCATAAACTAACAGGTAGTAAAAAAATATACAGAAATCTATTGAAAGAAAGGAAAATCTTAGAAACTCTAGAAACCAATAAAATCAGGAAAAATATTTTATACATGAAGCAACTACACTGGCAAAAAAAACCCTAAATCATTAAGTATGTTAGCCTGGAGGGTAAATAGAAAATTAGACTCTAGACGGATATCCTCAATGAAGGATAGTTCTAACTCTCGGAAAGTTACTACTCCAGAAATAGGCCAATGTTTTGTTGAATACTACACTAAACTATATCAATCGTCCAATCCTGATCTAAAGCAAATATCAGACTACATTGCAAAGAATCATATAATTTGAAAACTTTCAGTACAACATAGGAAGTATATGGACAGCCCAATCAGTTTACAAGAATTTAAATCAGCAATAAAACAACTACGCTCCAACACAGCCCCGAGGAAGATGGATATCATCCAGAATTCTATAAACTCTACTGTGAGAATCTAGCAGAAGCATTATTAAAAGTTTGTAATTATATAATAACCTCCAGAAAAATGCCAAGGACCTGGAGTGAGGCAATTATAATTACTATCCCAACGGAAAACAAGGATCCTGAATCGCCAGCCTCTTATAGGCCTATTTCTCTTTTAAACTGTGATTCAAAAATTTTCTCCAAAATTCTTTCTAACAGACTGCAAACAGTCATAACAGAATATATTATGGAAGATCAAACAGGGTTTATACCTAAAAGGTCCATGATGGACAATATAAGACGAACAGTAAATGTAATTAATTGCTGTCAGACACAGAAAATTGAGAGTTTAATTCTCTCCGTTGATTTTGAGAAAGCTTTTGACAGCATAGAAACTTCATATTTACTGCAGTTATTAGGTTTTATGAATTTTGGCCCTCACTTCCAGACTGCCATACAAACAATTTATACTAATCCGACAGCAAAAGTGCAAATAAACGGCTATTTTACAGAGATACTTCATTTAAAACGGGGGACCCGTCAGGGATGCCCCCCTCACCTCTATTGTTTGAAATAGCCATTGAACCCTTGGCGGAGGATATTAGAAGATCAGCAGATATTTCAGGTATAAATGATAAAGGGACTTTACATACGGTTAGTCTATATGCTGACGATCTTGTAGTTTATCTCTCAAAACCCATAAAATCTTTAAAAGCAATACAGATGTTATTTAATGAATTTAAACAAATTTTGGGACTCACAGTGAATGCAATGAAATCCAATATAATACCTATATGGCTTCCCCAAGATACTAAGGCTATGATAAAGCAGTTGTTTCCATATGAATGGGAAGAAAAAGAATGGAGGTGTCTAGGGATTAAGATTCCCACTGACATATCCAATCTTTATACCTGTAATTTTAAACAAATGTTCATACAGGTGCAAAATCAAATCAAAAAATGGAAAACAACAAGCTACTCCTGGACAGAAAGGTTAGATTTTTAATCAAAAGTTTTATTCTTCCGAAATTTATTTTTCTTTTTAGGGCCCTCCCCATTGACATTCCTTCAAGTGATTTATCGAAGTGGCAGAGAGAGCTCAATCAATTTTTCTGGGCTTATAAAACCCCCAGAATAAAATTTGATATCCTAGCCAGGAAAAAAGAAATGGGGGGTCTGGACTTTCCGAACTTGTGTGCTTATTACGAAGCTATTAATATAGCAAGTATAATGAGGTTGCACGCATGCGTTAAACCAAGCCGGCTGTGTTTCCTCCGAGCTCCTCCTTCAAACTAAAGAATTTATAGCTCAAAGTTTGTAAATACTACGCAAACCCAGATAAGAGGCTGATAACCAGGAAGCAGCTGGCTAGAACAACTTCAGAGTGGTAAGAAACTAATTTATTGCTGTGTTAGAAAGGAAAGCCTTGAGATTCTTAAGGCCGCTCCCAAAGCTTTGAACCAGATATGGCGAAGACAATTAAGGACCTATCTGAACAAATTGCAGGACTCCAAAATACAGTCCTTGCCTTTCAAGAAAAAATTAGTGGTGAGTTAAACTCACTACGTGGAGAAATTAGCAAAATAGCTAATACAGAAACAGCTTTTCTAAAGCAGACAGCTACAACAGCCAAAGAGCTTGCTGAAGCTAATGAGCAAAAAATAACCGCTCTGAACCGCCAAATAAATGACTTGTCAGACAGAAACAGGAGAGCTAACCTTATTTTATCAGGGATATCTGAAGAAATTTCCGTAAATAAACTGGAGGAGTCTCTAATACAGTGGATGCAGACAAATGAAGTAGAGATAAAAACAGAGGATGTTGAGAGAGTGCATCGACTACAAAGGAATGGGAAGGGCGGGGCCCCTAGAGATGTAATAATTAAATTTGCCAGAGAGAAAATTCAACAGCAAATATATACGGCACTAAAGAAGAGGAAAGACCTGACTTTTAGAGGAAGAAAAGTCTGGGTGAAACAAGACTTTTGTCAAGAGACCTTAAGGAAAAAAAACCTCATGCGCCCCTTTGCCCAAAAGCTTTATGCAAACAACGTTAAATTTTCATGGGGCTATCCATCCTTGATAATTATATTTCGGGAAGGAAAGCGACTTATGGCAAGGAACACTACAGAGGCAAGGGAACTACTTAAACAATTAGGTATCAACACAGACGATATGGGAGAGCAAGAAATGGAAGAGGAATCGGGGGTTCCTGAAGATGGCGATGAAGGAACTTCAGAGAGAGGAGGGAAATGCCTCAGGACCAGCTCCCGATAACCAATTAAGGGAAGTATACCTTTACTGATTGAGCTAATGACTATTAATAGTATTATCATTTTTTACAGTATCAAGAAGGAGGAGGAGGGGGGATGCGTGCACCCCATGGAGTGGAGAGAGGGGAAGAGATTTTCTTTCCACCTTTACTCTCAACCACAGGGGGGAAAGGGAAGGGGAAGGGTAAACTAATTAGCCATTCAAATTTTTCACAGCCACGAGATGCCAAAGCCTTAATTGATGTGGGATATGGATAAAACAATAAAAATTTTATCACTGAATTGTCAATGGTTTAACATCAGAAATTAAAAGATATAGGATAGCCAAGTTGGCAAGAGAGCAAAAAACTGATGTTCTGTGTTTACAGGAAACACATAAGAAAAGAAATGACAACAAGCCTTTGCTAAAAGACTCAACCTGGATGATGTTAGCGGAAGCTAGGAGCCACACCAAGGCCAGAGGAGTGGCAATAATGACTCATAAGAAACTTAGGATAGAGGTACTAGAAAGAAAGACAGACAGGGAAGGGAGATATGTGATGGCTAAATTCAGATTAGAGGGGAATAAATTTACATTGGTAAATATATATGCACCCAATAAAGGACAAAAGAAATTTTTAGCCAGGCTAGTTAAAAAAACTAAGCAATTCGCAGAGGGAGAATTAATTATGACAGGAGATTTGAACATGGATCTGACCAAAAATAAGGCAATTAAAATAGGAGATTGGGGCTTGAGGGAAGCACATGAATTGATAGGACAGCAGCCAAAACCTACCCATGTATCCAGCCGGCACAAAACCCCATCATGCATAGATTACATAATTGTAGAAAAAAGCAGCAATCTGACTATAAAAAAAATTACAACGCACCCAATCTGGATATCGGATCATGCACCAATCACTATAGAAATAGAAGGTAATCAAAAACCAAAAAGTAGAACTTGGAGGTACAATAATTTAATAATGACTAAAGAGGAAGATAGGAGCTATATGATGGAGCAGATAAGATTATATTTTGAGGAGGATAGAGGAACTGTCCCAACTTATACCCTGTGGGATGCCGCGAAGGCGGTGATAAGGGGACACTGCATAAATAAGGAAAAGTACATCAAAAGAGAACGCTATTTAAAAAGACAATCTAAAATTCAGGAACTGGAGAGGTTGCAAAAGGAACAAATCAACAATCATGATTTAAAAGTACAGAGTCAGATAACAACAATTAAAAAACAATTAGATGAGTTGGACTCAGTTACATTATGGAAGAGAGAAGCAATGGTAAGAAATGACTCCCATAGAAATAGTATTAATTCGGCCAGAAGGTTAGCTAACTATTTGAAAAACAGGAAGGTAAGGCAAAAGATAGAAAATATAAAAGTGAATGGCCAAAGAACTGGCAACTCAAAAGATATAGTAAAAGCCTTCAAGACCTTTTACAAAGAGCTGTATAAAAAAAAGGACATAGTCATATATGAGGAAGATATAAGAACAACACTTAAAGAAAATGATAAAATTATGTTAAGGGAGGAAATAACACTACAGGAGATAAAGGATGTAATTAAAGAATTGAAAAAGGGCAAATCCCCAGGCCTAGACGGTTTCACAAGTGAATTCTATAAGGAGATGGCAGACATATTGGCCCCAGAGCTCCAAGAGGTATTTAATGGAATATTGAAAGGGGAAAAAGCCCCAGATTCGTGGAGGCAATCAGAAATAGTGGTAATCCCTAAACCACATAAAGACCCAGAGGAAGTGGGCTCATATAGACCTATTAGTTTACTAAATCAGGATTATAAAATCTTTGCAAAAATATTGGCAAATAGATTAAAGAAGATCATACTTAACACAATAAAGGAGGACCGATATGGATTTGTAAAAGACAGGAATATAGCCCACCCCATAAGGAATATTATAAATGTATTACAACATGGCCACAAAAAAAAGCTAGGCCTCTTGAAATTAGATGTCTACAAAGCATTTGATACACTCTCCCAGGATTTTCTGTGGCAGGTAATGACTAAATACGAGATGGGGGAGCCATATATAAAAGCGATCCAAGAAATGTACAGAGAAGGGGCAGCAGTGGTGAGAGTTAACGAAGAACACTCACAACCCCTCAAGATTCAAAGAGGAGTCTGGCAAGGATGCTCGCTCTCGCCCCTCCTATTTATACTAGCAATAGAACAGCTAGCCGAAAGAATAAGAAATTCTGTAAGGGTGGAAGGATACAGGGTAAAGAAGGAAGAAATGAAAATCAATTTATTTGCCGACGACATCATAATCGCTATGACAAACCCCAAAGAGGCAGTAAAAGAAATAAAAGTTATATTAGAGGACTTCGAAAAATGTTCAGGACTGAAGGTGAACATGGCTAAATCAGAAATTATGTACCTTAATGTGACTAAAGAGGAAAGGGAACAAATACATGGGATTACTAATATTGGAATGGGCACCAAAAAATTCAGATATTTAGGTATTGTACTACAGAAGACTATCGATAAAATAGCAGAGAACAATTATAACAAGGTCTGGAAGAAAATAGAAAAAGATATGAAAAAGTGGAAAAATAAAATAATGAATATATCTACTAGAATAAAAAGTGTTAAAATGTTTTGGCTGCCAAGATTAATATACCTCTTTCAGACAATACCTCTAGGAATGTATACCAAAAACCTAGACCAATGGAACAGAGTGATTAAGGAATGGATTTTTGGTAGTAAAAAATGCAGAATACAGAGAAAGATAATTTATAGCCATAGATCAGAGTTGGGATGGGGAGTCCCTGATCTGATTAGCTGTTACGAAGCCTTCCAAATAAAATCGATACTGGAGATAGGTGATGGAGAGGGACTAAAATGGGTGAGTTTTGAGAACGAAATCAATAATAACATAGGGAGTTTTGGGGTATTCTCCAAAATGACAAATAAAGATCTTATACAAGTTAAGGGACCTAGGTATTCAACACTAACAGTGTGGAACAAGTGGCAGCCCTCATGGCTTAAAAGAACCTCAAAATGGGCACCACTAAAGTCCCTCTATAACGAAACAGAAGAAAATAAATGGTGCGAACTCCTGAGATCAAAGGGATATTATAGGCTAAGAGACTTATTTAGAGGAGGCACTCTAAAACCAGCACAGGAATTAATCGAGGAGATAGGCAAGCAATATTGGTTAAAAATTACAGGCCTTTATAGAATGATTAAAGAAGTTAATGAAAAAGGAAATATTTGGACAGAAGAACCAATTGAAGAAATACATAATAGGATGCAAAAATTTAAACGAGGATTAGCAGGATATATTTACAAGAAAATGTTATCCAATAAAGATAAGGCGATACTATATTTACAGAAAACATGGTGTAAGGAAGGCCAGATATCGGAAAACAATGCAAATAGAATAATGAAGGGAATAGAAGAAACCAAAATTATTAAATTTAATGAACTGGAACATAAATTTTTCACAAAGTGGTATAAAACACCAGCGCAGATAGCAAACATGTTTCCGGGATCGAGTTCTATGTATTGGCACTGTAAACAATTTAAGGGTTGGTTCTCCCATATGTGGTGGGAATGTCCAGAGGTGAGAGTCTTTTGGTCAAAAATAATACAAATTATAAAGAAAATATGTAGAATCTCACTGAATGTAGACTTTAAACTAATGTTAATGGGTATATTAGGAAATAAGGCAGTCAATAAGGAAACCCAGGCTATACTCAAAGCTATGGTGTTAGCAGGCAAGGCAGTGATAGCTCTGGGCTGGAAAGATAAGAGCAAATGGACAATAGATACCTGGCACACTTATTTGTTTGACTTTGTGCAGTCGGACATCATTGAGAAATTGCGCCAGAAGACCACATGGGAGGATAAAGCCGAAGAAATTAAAGCGAGATGGAAGACCTATCTAAAGTGGATAACAGTGGAAGGAAGACAGGACATTCGGTGGAAGATTCAGACTTTGTGCCTGTGGCTGTGAATAAAGGATCAACAAACAAGGGGTAGAGGGAGGGAGGGGGGAACTTATTGAGTTATGTAAAGTAAGGAGACAAAAGATATTGTGTAATATATAGAAAATACAAAAAATAAACCTATTAAAAATGAAAAAAATATAGCAAGTATAATAAGAATTCTGGCCGATAATCGTAATCCGGGTTGGCAACAAATAGAGGAATCTTACACGTCATCAATAAATTTACTGGAATTGTTCTGGATGAATCCCAAACAGAGGCCAGATATAATAAAAGGTAATTTTATGTTAAACACCTTGCTCAGGATTTGGGACAAATATAGATCTAAATTGTGCCCAGACACTTCCCCAATGTCCTCTTTCCTAAACCAGACTTGGTTTACCCCCAGCCAAGAAACACGGGCTTTTGGCAATTGGACAAAGGCCAGGGTAACGCACTTGAAAGATATAGTGAAAAAAGGTAAATTACTGGACAAAGCAGAATTGGAAAGTAAAACAAATGAAGCTATTCCTTGGCTCAGATATTTTCAAATAAGAAATATGGTCGAAACATTGACCAAATCTAAGACCTTTATTCGTGCACTTACAGCTTTTGAACATATGATTGATAGTTTTAATGGAGAAAATAGAGGTCTTATCTCTAAGATATACAAAGAGTTACTTTTAATTAATCATGCTAAAGCTCCCAAGTACCAAGTTAGTTGGAATGATGATTGTCAAAATAGAATAAGAAAAGAGAACTGGAATGAAATCTGGTCCTCACCAAACATGATATCACCCATTTTCTCCATTCGTTTCAACTCTTTTAAAGTCCTCAACAGATGGTATTTAACTCCTACCAGGATACACAGGATATATCCCAACATCAGCCCTAGATGTTGGAAAGAATGTGGAAATATCGATGACTATTTGCACTGCTGGTGGTCCTGCCCAATAATAAATACATTTTGGATTTTAATTTTGGAGCACATTAAAATCATAACCGGTATACAATTACCAGCACAACCCGAGATAGTTCTTCTGTCACTAGGTTTCAACAATATAGCCGGTTCGATTAAAGCGAAACTAATATCCTTTTTACTAACATCGGCCAGGTTGGTTATAGCGAAGAAATGGAGAGAGAAATCTGACCCTTCATTACATATGTGGTAGAATAACCTGTGGGAATCCTATATACTCAGTAAAATTAAGTTTCACTCCATGCCTTATGCCAAAAATACTCAAAAAATATTTCAGGCTATGTGGTTTCCCGTGGTGGAATATTTGACGGAAATGGATATAATACCAGACAATGTTTACTATAAGGATTTATTATATTTTTGAATGTACTGGTTTACCTGTATTTGTTATTTCTTTTTAATAAAAGCTTTAAAAAAAAGGAGAAATCCTATATAAAAGTTTTAAGGAAAGGAAATGGAGATGAGACAAACAAGTTACAAGATATGAAGCATATTGTGGAAGACTTTTATAGAGACCTCTACAAAAAATAGACTCCAATCCAGATCATGTAAAGAAATATCTTGAGAATCACAAACCTAAAGATTTTACAGAAGAGCAAAGGAAAAGCTTAAACCAGCCAATTGCAATGGCAGAACTGATGGAGGCACTAAAGAGTCAAAAAAAAAAAGAAAAATCACCTTGGTCAGATGGTTTACCTGCAGAATTTTATTTTACCTTTGAAGATCAATTATTAATTCCCTTAAAAGAAGTATATAACAACATAATGGATAAAGGTGAGATACCTGACTCCTGGAATGAGGCCATAATAACTCTCATCCATAAACAAGGATCAGATGAAAAAGAAATCAAAAATTATAGACCGATCTCTTTACTAAATGTAGATTATAAAATATTTGCCTCTATATTAGCTTCAAGACTGAAAAAAATCTTGGCCCAAATGATACATAAAGACCAAGTGGGTTTTCTACCTAAAAGACAAATTATACATAATCTAAGAAGTATTTTAGATGTTTTAGAATATTATGAAGCACATCTGGAAAAACAATTGGCGCTAATTTTTTTAGATGCTGAGAAGGCATTTGATAATGTCAGCTGGAATTTCATGTTAGAAGCATTGAAAATGGCTCCGGCTGGCCCAGAATTTATCAAAATGGTTGAGGCAATATACAAGAAACAAATAGCTAAAGTCTCAATTAATGGTGATCTGACTCAAAATATAGAAATTCAAAAAGAGACAAGGCAAGGGTGTCCTCTGTCACCTCTATTATTTATTTTTGCACTTGAAATTTTAAATGAGACAATTAGAGCAGAGGAGAAAATTAATGGACTTAAATTGCAAGGAGAAGAGCTTAAATTATTGGCTTTTGCCAATGATCTGATATTCATTTTAGAGATTCCCCTTGATTCTATACTTACCTTAAAGGAAAAATTGCATGAATATGGTCAAGTAGCTGGTTTAAAAGTAAATATAAATAAAACAGAGATAATGACAAAAAATATGGTCATGGAACAAGCTTTACTTCTTCGAGAAAAATCACACTTCCATCTTCAAGAAAAAAATAAAATATTTAGGAATTCTTTTGACGAATAAATGTAGCACTCTACAGGAAAATAATTATAAAGAACTTCTAAAATCAACAAAGTTGGACTTGGAAAAATGGAAAAACCTACAGGTATCATTAATTGGTCGGCTAGCCATTGTTAAAATGAATATTTTACCAAGATGGATATTTCTCTTTCAGACAATACCTATATTGCAAAGCCAAACAATCTTTAAAGAACTAGAGAAAACCATCTCAAAATATATATGGCAAGGGAAGCATCCGAGAATAAAACTTAAGGCACTACAGGATTCTAAAGAAAGAGGAGGTTTTGCTTTACCCAACTGGCTTCTTTATTGTAGAGCAGCAGATCTGGCATGGATTAAAGAAAGGATCACCCTAGAAGATCAGAGAGTATTAAGATTGGGAGGTCATGATCTGATGCTGGGATGGCATGCATTTTTGTGGTATGGGAAAGCAACCCCACATAAATATTTTAAGCAACACTGGCTATTGAAAGTTTGGGAGGCAATTCATAAACAATTTTATACAAAAAATTCAAAATTGATTGCACCCCTAGAAACTTTTACGTTCCCCAAAATCTACAATGAAGAGAAAACAAGACGATACGCTGACATCTTGGATACTAATTTGAATTTGAAGCCATTAAAAGATTTAACATGGTGGCAAAAGGCACAAATTGAATCTAGGTTTATTAAAGATAAAAAGTTGGGTTTCCATGAAAATGTGTTGGAGATCGAAAAGATATTGACCTCCGTAGACCAAAAATCTATTTTAAAAATTTATGTGTAGTGGTTAAGTGCGTGGACTCTTATCTGGGAGAACCGGGTTTGATTCCCCACTCCTCCAGTTGCACCTGCTGATGTGACCTTGGGTCAGTCACAAGCGCTGGCACAGCTGTTCTCTCAAGGACAGTTTGTGTTAGAGTTCTCTCAGCCCCACCTACCTCACAGGGTGTCTGTTGTGGGGAGGGGAAGGGAAAGGAGTTTGTAAGCCGCTCTGAGACGCCTTTGGGCAGTGAAGGGCGGGGTATAAATCCAAACTCTTCTTCTTCTTCTTCTTGATTATTTGATAGTGGATGAAACTGTTAAAACTAGTATGACTCAGTGGGCACAAAATGTAGGCCACAATATTGAGCTTGAACAATGGGACCAGTTATGGAAGAAAAATATTAAAATAACGAAAGCAGTCGCTTACAAAGAAAATGTTTACAAAATGTTTTATAGATGGTATATAACTCCAGAAATATTAGCCAAATGTGATAGTAACTGTTCTAACAAATGTTGGAAGTGTCAGAACAAGGTGGAGTCATTTTATCACATTTGGTGGCACTGTGACAAAGTGAGAAAATATTGGGGGTGGATTCATGAAATGTTGCAAAAGATATTAGAATGTGCGAAGTATTGGAAAGAATTGGAAGTTCCAACGAAGAAAGAAGTAATCAATAAAATTTTGGAGGTGGAAGAAATGGATAAATTGACTTTATTGTGGAAAAACCATACAGAGTCCACATTTCAAAACACTTGGTCAAGATTTTACACCTGGTACAATAAGTGCAATAATATACAATGAACAATGAAGATTGGTTTTATAAGTTGATTATAAAATTCATTATGTCAGATAAACGGTCTTAAATATTAGTTGACTACGCAAATTGAGTAACTTGATAGTACCATAGGCTATTTGGATAAACATGTAATCTGTACTATTACCCCTATATATGTTTTGTGTTTGTTTTAAATGTAATGTTTGTTTATGTTAGTTTGTCCTATGAAGAAAACTTTTACTAAACCTTGTCCCATTCAGGGGAATTTTTTTTTAAAAAAAAGGACTGGTACTCATTGGGAGAGGGGGTAATTCGGGGCTTGTTCTCGTGCCGGCGACCCATTTACAGTGGCAGCGGCAGCCTATTCCCCCCTTCGGCTGCGGGTTATGCGTTCAGAGTGGAGACCCCCTCCATTTGCTGGTTCGACGGCAGTCGGGAGGCCAGGCGGCACCAGCTGAGTTTTGCTGGGAGTGGTGTGCCCTTCAGTGGCTGGTTCCTCTGTCAAAAGGTGGTTTTAGGTTAGAGCCCCCTCTTTGGCATCCTTTTTGGGTGGTGGGGAAATCCAGTAGGGCCTTGGGTAGAAGGTGGCTGCAGTTGGTAAGGCTGCTCTGCCCTAGGTTACCCCACACACACGCATTGCTGCATTGCTAAGGTGAATTTGGGTACTGAGGTAAAAACTGATTCCCATCCAGCTCCTTGCAAGTCAGCCTGGTATTGTTTGGGCTTGTAATTAGATCAGCCTTAATATTTGCACATCATTACAAACTGCACATAGTGAGAAGGACATGGGTTACAGATCCTGTTGTATAAAAGATCCTTAAGGGGAAAAGGGAGTATCTACTGCTAGATTCTTGTTTTCTAAAGACCAGTGTGGTGTAGTTAAGCCTGCGATCTCTAATTGGGAAGACCTTGGATCAGTTGCAGTTCTCTTGGAGCTATTCTCTCAGGAGCGGTTCTCTCAGAGCTCTCTCAACCCCACCTACCTCACAGGTGTCTTTGGTGAAGAATGGAAAAGAAGGAGATTGTAAGCCACTCTGAGTGACGAGTGCAGTATAAATCCGGTCTCTTCTTCTCGGGAATGCTATAGAAGCCTTTAATGATATCTAACTATAAACTACAAATAGAAACAGAATTTGAGGTGTGGGAGTGCAGCCAATGGAAACAGCTACTTGAAACTGGTGATTGCGTACCTAGTGTGTGGGGGTGAAATCAAGTGTAATCTGAATGGAAAACAACTGAACTTCGACCCCAGTCATATGGGACAGAAAACGCAAGGGGGAGGTGTGGCTGTTCGTCCTGGAGCAAAATAAGATGCAGTAGCCTGATCACATGATCCGCCGGGTTGCCACGCTCCAGCTCCGAGCGCCGATCACATCACGACGCTGCAGCGTGGCGAAAAAGCGGTGCAGCAGAGCATGCAAGCTGTGCTGTTGTAATGTGTGCATGCGTCGTTGGGAGGGTGGGCCACTGTTGGTATCTTGCATGTGTGCATGCGCCATTTGGTGTTGGTGCGCATCCCATGGAAACTTACAACATCCGGTTTGCCCCAGGACATGGGCGGGCGTTGGATACCGCGGGATACTGGAGCTCCCGCGATCAGATGCCGGCCTTTGCCCCAGGGTTTCCGGAAACTAGTGCTCCTTTCCTGGTAGTTTTTTATTCCGCAGCTTCAGAGGGAAGCTGCACATTGGCCATGGGAGTGCTACGCCTCCCAGATGTGCCTGTGTGATCCTGCCCGGAAACCCCGCAGGGCTACCGTGTCTTTGGCAGGGCAAATGCTCCATGTGACCAGGACCTTCTAAGGGTTTCCCTCTGTGAAGGAATCCTTATCAGCAACATGTGACTTTGGCAGTGTGAATGCACACTGAGTTGGCAACTTGGGTTAGTCTTTGTCATGTGTTAGGATTCAAATATCCATTGCAATATAACATTAGTACCTTCTGTTTTCTTTTTAGCCGGGAGGTGTGACTTCCAATCTGATGCTGGGATCTGGGAATTTCACAGCCAACATGTCATTACATGTCATTGGTTTGGGCCTAATGAGCAGTTTAATAGTGCACTTTCTTTAAGGAGAGGTCCAGTGAGTTGCCAGAGCCTTAAGGAGTGGCGTTGGTTATGACAGGCTGTGGGAGGTGCCGGCTGGGATGCGGCAACACAGCCACAGCAACAGGAAATGAAGCAGGTGGACCGGCTTGTAAGAAGGAGCCAATGCACATTTCTGTGTGCTTGTCCTTGGTCTTTAGGATAAGTCCCTGGTTTCTATATGAAATGATAGGTACTGTGCACTCTTCAGGGTAAGGTGTTTTTAAATAAATACATAAAATTATTTAATATATATGTTTTAAAGTGACACCACATTGTAAATTGACAATATCATAATTTTAAAGCCGAACTAACCTTTTGGCTATGACGGGTTTTAGTGGTTATTAAAGAACTAAAAGAATAACAACAACAAAAATGAATACCTAGAAGCATTTCAAAATGCCTTATTGGGGCAGTCCCTTGACTTTTAAAACAATGGATGCCTCCCTGTTCAGGTCTGTTTGCAATCCTTGGAAAGTTCTTTAGGAATGCAAAGGCACGGAGAGAATGATCCAGATCTCCTCTGGTGTTGTTCCCACAGTTTGACGATCCAGGGGATCTGGAACTAGATCAGGGATGCTCTCTTCTGATACAGACCTCAGCCAGGAACAATTCTAAGCCTCATTTTCTTATCTTTCAGGGTGCAGGGTTGCCAAAAAGAGGTGTGGCAACCAGAACTGTACACAATATTCCAAATGAGGTCGCACCAATGATTTATACAGGGGCATGATGATACTGGCTGATTTGTTTTCAATTCCCTTCCTAATAATCCCCAGCATAGTGTTGGCCTTCTTTATTGCAGCTACACACTGTCTAGTCATTTTCAGGGAGTTATCTACTATGACTCCAAGATCTCTCTCAGCCTCTGCCAGTTCAGACCCCATCAATGTGTATTTATATTTAGGAGTTTTGGCTCCAATGTGCATCACTTTGCACTTGGCCAAATTGAACCCCATTTGCCACGTTGACGCCCACTCACCCATCCTCGACAGAACTCTTTGGAGTGCCTCACAATCCTCTCTGGTTCTCACCACCCTGAACAACTTCGTGTCATCTGCAAATTTAGCCATTTCACTGCTTACTCCCAATTCCAAATAATTAATAAACAAGTTAAAAGCATCGAACTGAGTACTGATCCCTGTGGCCAGTTTTTGATCCACAAGAGGACTTGTCCTTTTATCCCATGACTATTGAGCTTACTTAGGAGCCTTTGATGAAGAACTTTATCAGAAGCTTTCTGGAAGTCAAGGTAAACAACATCTATTGGATCCCCCTTGTCCACATGTTTGTTCACCCCCTCAAAGAACACCAACAGGTCAGTGAGACAAGATCTTCCCTTACAGAACCCATGCTGAGTCCGCCTTGATAGTTTTTGTTCATCAATGTGCCTACTAATTCTTTCCTTAATAACAGTTTCCACCAACTTACCTGGTATCGACATCAGACTGACTGGCCTGTAATTTCCCGGATCTCCCCTGGAGCCCTTTTTAAAGATGGGAGTGACATTAGCTACCTTCCAGTCCTCAGGAATGGAGGCAGATTGTGTTGTTTTCACATTGTTTTTCAATTTCATTGTTTTTTCTTCCTAGGTGCTGTGTTCTGTGGCAGGAGGAGACAGATTCTCACCTGCAGATGCAGCTCTATCTTTTGGGCGCCTCATCGGGTCAATAGATAGGCCACTGGTTCTCAGCTTGGTCTTAGCCATTGGACCAATGGGAGGTGATGACCTGGGATTCCTGAACGTGATCGCCCTAGTCGGCAAGCCCAGGATGATCTTTAGTTCATTCAGTGACAGTGGCCAGACGCAGAATTGTGTGGTATGCCATACTTCCACGCCTGGTATGGTGTAGCGCTTTGGATCCCAAGGGGATTGAGGGGGCTCGGCACAAGACCAACATGGAGCTCTGGAATAGCAACAGTGGCCAGACACAATCATTGGGTGGTTGGCCACAATTTCACTCCGGGTATGGCGTAGCACTGTGGATCCCAAGGGGATTGAGGAAGCTCAGCACCTAGCCAATGAGGAGCTCCAAAATAGCAACTGTGGGCAGATATAGTAATTGTGTGGTCGGCCATGATCCCAGGGGCATTGAGAGAGCTTGGTGCAAGGCCAATGGGGAGCTCCAGAATAGCAACGGTGGCCAGATACAATAATTGCATGGTCGGCCACAATTACACACCAGGTATTGCATAGATCTTTGGTCCCAAGGGGATTAAGGGAGCTTGGTGTGGGCCAGTTGGGAGCTCCAGAATAGCAACGGTGGCCAGACATAGTAACTGCTTAGTCGGCCATGATTACACACCGGGTATGGCATAGATCTTTGGTCCCAAGGGGATTGAGGGAGCTTGGCGCGGGGCCAATTGGGAGCTCCGGAATAGCAATGGTGGCCAGACATAGTAATTGTGTGGTCGGCCGCGATTACACACTGGGTATGGCATAGATCTTTGGTCCCAAGGGGATTGAGGGATCTTGGCACGGGGCCAATTGGGAGCTCCAGAATAGCAACGGTGGCCAGACATAGTAATTGCATGGTCGGCCACAATTACACGCTGGGTATGGCATAGATCTTTGGATCCCAAGGGGATTGAGGGAGTTTGGCCCTGGGCCAATTGGGAGCTCCAGAATAGCAACGGTGGCCAGACGCAGTAATAGTGTGGTCAGCCATGATTCCACGCCTGGTATGGCATAGTGATGTGGATCCCAAGGGGATCGAGAGAGCTTGGGGCAAGGCCAAGAGGGAGCTCCAGAATAGCACCAGTGGCCAGACACAGTAATAGGGTGGTCTGCCATGATTCTACGCCTGGTATGGCATAGCAATGTGGATCCCAAGGGATTGAGACAGCTCAGCACAGGCCAATGTGAACTCCAGAATATTCTGAAGGTTGGGTTGGGTCACTATTTGCCTCACCCCAGATTTGGCTCTACAGGGGTGATGGCATTCACCATTCTGAAAACGGAAATACCATTTTCCTTCAGGATTTATGGCAAGGGCTTAGGTTACTTTTAGGTATTTGAGTGGGTGCAAGGCAGAGGCTTGGCCCTTGTGGTGGCAGAAGTAGGTCTGAGATAGAGTTCATGCGGCTCGGTAAGCACCAATCAGCAACCCCATGGGGGGGTATAGGATTCTGCAGGGATGTGGATTGCAGACTGCCTTTGGGGATGTCCATGGCGGATCCTCCATGCTGGCCATGCAGTGGCATTGGAGGGATTCTCAAGGCACATCCCAATCACTGGGCCCGGCTGGGTTTGCAAGCGACTTACAGTTGCCCTAGGTTGCGTTAGTGTCTTGCCTGTTGTACGGTAAGGATGGGGTCAAGATGACACCAGGCCTTGACCGTGCTGCTGTTCTCTGTTTGCCCTTTCCATCACTTTCATTATATTTAAATAAAGTGGCCTTAGTTTTACCCAACCTTGGTTGTCTGACTCTTTCTTCCATCTGGGGGGGCAATGTGTCTTTAACGGCAACTTGATCTGTACATATTAGTAAGTAAGGAGTTTTATTATCTACCCTTTTCCCCACACCACCACACTTTCTTTCTCCTCCTGTCTGCAAAAATGTCACCTTTTCACTTTGGCCTCCTGAAGCCAAAAAGCCAGTTTGGTGTAGTGGTTAACAGCAGCAGACTCTAATCTGGAGAACTGGGTTTGATTCCCCACTCCTCCACATGCAGCTACTGGTGTGACCTTGGGTCAGTCACAGTTCTCTCAGAGCTGTTGTCTCAAGAGCAGTTCTCTCAGAGCTCTCTCAACCCCACCTACCTCACAAGGTATCCATTGAGGGGAGATAAAGGGAGAGGAGATTGTAAACTGTTCTAAGACTCTGAGTGAAGGGCAGGGTAGAAATCCAATCACTTCTCTAGTTTAGGTGTGACTGTGGCTTACATAGGGCTCTGGCTGCTCATTGTTCTCCTCTGGCTAGGGTCTTCTGCACGCCTATTGCAATATAGGGTTGTAATTTTAACCCTTCTCTCCGGTACCATTTTACTGATCTCAAATGGCCTAAAAAGCTGTATTCTGCCTGTTGGAAGCACATTTTGTATAAATAATCCAACTTCAAGAGAAACAATTTTAAAATAATTGGTTCTGTGCTGATCTGTCTTTTTCAGCTTACTCCTGTTTACTCAGAAATAAATCCTACAGAATTCAGTGGAACTGATTCCAAAGTAAAGTGCACATAGGAGTATAACCGTTGCGGCAATGATATTGGCACTGACAATTAGTTGGCCTGAAAATAACCCATTCCAGTAGAGTGGATGGTCAAGGTTTCCCAGGTTTATACTTGCTTTCCTTACCTGATCCTTAACCTTTCAGTGTCTTTGCTATGGTAAGGCTGATGCTTGCCATTAAGGAAAAAATGTTGTTGCTAAGGTTCTCTTGTAGAGATGCACACGGTAAAACTGTCCAAAAGCAGCAAATTCAAACTTTTTCTTCTCAGTAGGTTGTACTTCCATTTGTTTTATCTGTACTCAAAAAGAAACACTAAATAAGCACAAAGGAGATGATCTCTCCAGATCAAAGCTGTACTCATATTAGATACACAAGGATGTTGATATTATCGAAAGGGAAGGGGAAGCACCTATACCACCTCTCTCCTTTTATTATATTTAATTATTTACAAAATTTGTCTGCCACTTTTCTTCCCAAAGGGCCTTTAAAACATCATAAAGCATATAATAAAAACAATCCATAAAAAATTAAACCAAACAAATATGTATTAAAGGTTTGGGTACCAGGACCAAGAAGGCCCTCTCCTGGGTTACCACCCACTTAATCTCAAAAGGCAAGGGCACCCAAAGCAGGGCCCCAGAAGATGCCTTTAGAGGTTTGGTAGATTTGTATGGGAGTAGGCAGTCCTTTGTGTATGCTGGTCCTGTGGCACAATGGGCTTTACAGGTAAATACCGACACCTTGAATTGGGCTCCAAAATAATGGCAGCCTTTTCCACACATTCACCCAAAGCATGGTTCCTGACTATACACAGAGTGCCTTCATACTCATAAAATGTGTTCATGGTCATAGGTAGGCCATAGGTTGGGGAGGACTTAGGGCCAATGTACATAACCCCATGGGCCCCACCTCTTATTTATTCATGTTTAATTGGAAAAATTCTATGCTGCTTCTCCAGGAAACCAGCCTGAGGCAGCTTACAAAATAAAACATAAAACATCATAAAAGTTATTAAAACCCAGCTAAAATCAATAATTCAATTTGCATTGAAACACGAAAATACAATATATCAAGTAATTATTCCATACCTGCTTGACCTCAGCTGTAAAAATCCAGAGCAAAATAAAATTGTCTTGCAATGCTGCCAAAATATGTCAGTGCTCAGACTCTGGTAGTTCTCTGGGATAATGTTTTGTAGCATAAGAACTGGCCCTTGTTTGTTTTTCTACCTTTGGGCAATTTTTGCACGCCCAATTTAAGCCATGTTAAAGAGGTCTGAAATTCAACATGTGCTCATCTCTGGTCCACTGAGGCTTTGTTCAGGACATATTATCCATGTCTGCTGCATGATAAATAGCTATTTAGTCCTAGAAATATTAATTCTAAAGTTAATCAAGAAATATTTTACAATTCTTGAAGGAGACATGAAGTTGTCTGGGGAGGTAGTCCCATTTGGAGCTGCCACAGAGAAAGGCCTGGCTCTGGCCACCACCATTCTTGCATGTCAAAATGAAGGAATTACCAACAGGGTTTGTTGCCTAGGGTGTTTTCCAGACTGTAGCCACCTTTCGTGTTTTCATCAGTGTTGTGGCAGTTCTACTGATCGCAGGCTGAGTTCAGACCAGCAGTATGAAGCGGGAGCCAGTCATGGCAAAAAAGCCCCGGAACAAACTGTTCTGGGTTTTCCTGGTCACACTGCACCAACTGATACATACCAGGAGGAGGCACGCAGGAGCGTTCAGACTGCTGGCCCAGAGGAGCGGCTATAAATGGCTTTTTCCTGGCAAATCGGCTATGTGTGTATGAGTATATGAGTGCATGAGCACATATGCACTCATGCGCTCATACACACATACACACATAACCAATTTGGATCCCGTTGTGCCGGCACCGCATTGGGCGGTAGAGCAGAGCACAGCCAATCATATCGCTGCTGCCTTATGCACAACATGGGTTGCTCCCAGCTTTTTGGCTGAGCATTCACACTTCCTAGAAACAGAATACAGCGGGATAATGGCGCTCTCTGGGATTTGCTACCACTTTCAACAGGTATCTTTTAATCCTGGGAGTGAAGCGGAACAGCACAGGTTGCCTACAGGTGGGGAACGCCAGGCAGATGTGCCTGTGTGAACGCCCCCTTTAATCCGCTTGGGAAACATGGCTCTAGCAGGGCAAATTGCCAGTCTGAACTCAGCCTCACTATCAGCACAATCAGTTCACACTAACATTTTTTATTTGGTCTTTCCCCACCAGTCTTCTGTCCCTTCAGATTCACATTTGAGTACTGTTTTTTCTACTTTTTTCCACGTTTGTTTTGTGCATGCCCTGAAGTGCTGCAGCAGCCTCAAGGAGAGGATTGCGCTTAAAGAAGCTCTGGATTCCCTCTTCCCCTCAGAGCGGGTTCCCTTTCCCCCTTTGCATCCAAAGATATTCCACCCCGCTTCCCTGACTAAAATGGCTCCAAGGGTTTTTCAGCTATTGAACTTTGAGGGTTTGTGAATATCAGGGGTTTCAGTGAGAATGAACTAAGCTGCCTACCCAGGCATGCCTTTTGATCTGATCCTACACCTCCAAATCATCTGCACTATGTATCCTCCGTCAGATTTACCCCATTTTGCTGAGAAAGACTAAAGAATGATACTAAAATGTGTTTGAAAATGGCACCCAGGGATATGCAATAATTTGCTCTAGACTTTGAATGAAATAAAGAGGGCAATGATCGGCTGCTACTGTCAGCACTCCTAATGAGAATAACTGCTTGTTTCTGCTATGTTTTGCTGCTGGTATGCAATTTTTTAAAAAAAACAAAACAAAACACCCAAACCTGCCCTTTCTGGGTGGGTTTGAGTGGCAATCCTTGATGTAGGGGGAAATATTCAGATTCTGAGAAAGAGGCTTTCTTCCGAATTCATTTTGCAATGAAAATAAAGAGTATGGAGAAACCAGTTTCAAAAGGGAAAGACGGAGAAAGAACTGGGACAGCACTGGGATGTTTGCAAAGCTGTCTGGACAGAAGTAACATCAGAGAATGAAAATGGAAGTTTAAGGCAGTCTGGAAAACACCTAGATCTGACCTGACCAGTAGATTCATATGGAGGAGGAACCCTTCATATATGTGGCTCCCAGGTCCAAAAGACCCTTAAAGGTTGAATAGTCCAGTTTTTTTCCCTCCTGCCCCATTACTGTGACCAGGAAAACCCACAAAGCCCAGGCCCTTGACCAAACCAAAAGTGGTCTTTCTCCAAAGAGCTTGGGGCAACACCCATCATTCTCTTCACCTCCACTTTATCCTCATAACAACCCTCTCAGGTCAGTGACGATGAGAGAGCAACTGGGCCAAGGTCAGATGGTGACCTTAACAGCTGGATGCTGGGAATTTGAATGTGGGTTTCACAGGTCCTGGTCCAACATCCTAAACACTGTACCACACTGGTTCTCGATGCATTTTTAAAACTCTAAACTGACAACTTTGCTAACACACATTATTTTCCAAGGTGCCTTGGCCAGAAGGAATCTGGGGTAGCCGTCCTGGGCCTCAGGCTGTGTAGGGCTCTGATCGCCACAGCCTCCCCTTCCCCCGATGGATGTAGAAACAAGAGAAACAGCCAGTGGCTGCACAGCCCACCTGCGTCCTTTGGGGCTTGAGCAGCAGCTGGCTACTGTACATGCTCACCTGCCCCTTACCCTCAGAGGCTCAGGCTGTGGCCAGCCAAATCAACAGCTGCCTCACACTTGCCCTCTGGGACTTAGATAAAGACTGGCCACCACATGTTCATGTGCACTATAGGGGCTCAGGCAGTGGCTAGCCAGCTCACCAGCTGCCTTGAATGTACATGTGCCCCCTCCATGGCTCATGCCATGGCTGGTTGTCATGCACATGACTGCCCATCCCCTCAGGGGCTCTGGCAGTAGCCACCTTAGCAGCTGCTGCACCTGCCCACCTTGCCCTTGCTTGAGCCTGGGGTGGCCCTGGTGGGGTGCTGGTGGCTTCATTTTGCTTAGGGCCCCAGGATCACGAAGACTGTCCCTGGCTATTCTGAATATTCATCAACACATTGCTTTTGCTCTGTCTCATTTTATCCTTAGCATCTCTGAAACACAAGCACTGGGGGGGGGGAAGCATCAGTAGCCTTCCTACTGGTACGCGGTTCTTAAATTCTTACCATTTCATTTCCTTTGAAGTTAAGTAAAAAAAATTCACAACAATTCTAAAATATCTCAGGAATATTCTTCAGACAAGCGTACGGGCAATGCTGGCACAAAACATCCTGAAGTTTAAGGGCAGAAAGGAACTGTTTTTAAAGTTAAATTAGACATACACATTCCTAGACTTTGTTTAATAAGGAGTCAAGTTTTCTTTCACAGATGGTCTTGTAAAGGATGGTGTGAAATTCTGTCCATATCTTTTTCCCCCTACATGCTTGTTAATGGAGCCCCTCGGGTGCTATATGCTCTTCATACCCACCATGAGTAAAGAAAGAACATATTTTTACTTTTCAAAGCTCCAGACAGAAAGCAGTTGTGAAACTGCTATTTCTTTGCATTTCAATGGAGCTTGACCCAGCCTCATGTTATAGTTCTTCTAATGTATACAAGAGTGGCACAGAAGACCACACAGAGGCTAGTGAGACCTTCAGTACTCTGACTGACACCCAGCTCTGGGAATGATCTCAAGGATGTTCTTCTGCTGTTCAATCTGAACAGGCCCAAGCATTGCAAGCTGTTTGGATGAAAGCCTACACGGGAACCCTATGCAAACTTTCCATACTTCATATATGAAAGCCAGAAAGGACCTTTGAGTATTTATGGTAGCACCTACTTTACACCACTGCACAGTTTTAAGGGTCATAGCTTAGTCAGAGCATACATTCCTCACATGCAGAAGATCCCCATTTCAATCCCTGGCATCTCCAGTTAAAGAAGTACCTTAGGCAAAGATTTTTCAGAGCCCAGTTCCCAGAAACCCATTGCTAACCTGAATAGATAAAACTGAGCTAAATGGACCAGTGAACTAACTCAGTGGTATAAAACAGTGTCATGTGTTCACTGCTACTTATGGCTGAAAACTCTTCTCCCTCTATTGGTCATTTTCTCGTGATACCCTGCCTTGTGCTGGTGTTCAGCACTGTGCCACTGATGTTCAACATTGTGTTTGCTGGCCCCACACTCCAGTCTTCTGTACATAGCCTACATGTGTACAAATTTATATATATGGACACCATGTGATCTGTTTCCCTCACTAGAGTACCTTAGGCCAGTCACACTGACTTTCTGCAGACATTCCATTCTGCTCCATTTACACAAATCACTGCAATATGTGCAGTCATTGTCTCATGAGAATTGAGTGGCATGTGTATTTTCTGTGCAGGTGCACCTTCCATGCACATGCAAGCTGCATGCATTAGGAGAGTTTGTCATGCAAGTACAGCTAGGATTGCCAGGTCCCCTAGTGCACAGTTGTTGTTGTTATTCAGTCGCACAGTCGAGTCCGACTTTTCGCGACCCCATGCACCAGTTTACGCCAGGCCCTCCTGTCTTCCGCTGTCCGCTGAAGTTTGCTCAATTTCATGTTCGTCGCATCGATGACACTGTCTAACCATCTCATCCTTTGCCGTCCCCTTCTTCTTTGACCTTCAATCTTTCCCAGCATCAGGGTCTTCTCCAGTGAATGCTCCCTTCTCATTTGGTGGCCAAAGTATTTGAGCTTCAGCTTCAGGATCTGGCCTTCCAGGGAGCAATCAGGGTTGATTTCTTTTAGGATTGACTGATTTGATCTCCTTGCAGTCCAAGGGACTCTCAAGAGTCTTCTCCAGCACCATAGTTCAAAAGAACCTATTCTTCGGTGCTCGGCCTTCCTTATAGTCCAACTCTCGCAGCCATACATTACTACAGGGAATACCATTGCTTTGATCATGCGGACTTTTGTTGGCAAGGTGATGTCTCTGCTTTTTATCATGCTGTTAAGGTTTGCCATCGCTTTCCTCCCAAGGAGCAGGCGTCTTTTAATTTCATGGCTGCAGTCACCATCTGCAGTGATCTGGGATCCCAGGAACGTGAAGTCTTTCACTACTTCTACGACTTCCCCTTCTATTTGCCAAGGAGTGATGGGGCCAGATGCCATGATCTTAGTTTTTTTGATGTTGAGCTTCAAGCCCACTTTTGCACTCTCCTCTTTCATCTGAGCAAGAGGCTCTTTAGGTCCTCTTCACTTTCTGCCATCAGAGTGGTATCGTCTGCATATCTGAGGTTATTGATCTTTTCTCCAGCAATCTTAACTCCGGCTTGTGATTCATCCAGGCCAGCATTTCGCATGATGTACTCTGCATATAAGTTAAATAAGCAAGGTGACAATATACATCCTTGTCGTACTCCTTTTCCTATGCTAAACCAATCAGTTGTTCCATATCCGGTTCTAACTGTTGCTTCTTGACCCTTATACAGGTTTCTCAGGAGGAAAGTGCACAGAGGATCCCCCAGTTTCCAATGCTCCCCCCAGCACCAGCCAGCTAGCCAGCAGGGAAAAATTACCACCCCAAATGTGACATGCCTGTGTCACCCAGAATTTTGGCCAAAACTCTATGGTAGAATTAGCTTCAAACCACAGAGTTCTGCCCAAAAACCACAGCTTTGTCCCCAGAGGTGATGGAGGCACTGTGTATTTATTCCCTCCCCTTTCCCAGAGTGTCCTGGTAAGTCTCCCGCCGGCTGTCATTCATACCTGGCAACCCTAAGTACAGCTTCCATTTATGCAGTCCAGAACCTGAATGTGCATGAACCATCCAAGTATGGCCTAATTCACATGAGAGAGACTGCACATAACGTGCTGATGATATGCATGGCTGGCAGGCTTCTGGTTTGTGTGAATGGAATGAAACATCTGCACAGAGCTCCTCACTAACCTTGATCTATTTCACGGGGTTGTGAGGATGAAACGAGGAAAGGAAAACCATATACACCTTCCGGGGCTCCTTGGAGGACTGGCAATATAAAAATGTACAAGTTAATTTTCTCCTGGGGGAAAATCCTCTTTTAGTACTACATGGTTCTGAAATAATCGAGGAACTACATGTCACATGTAGGATGCTCCACCCACCCAAGAATTAGGCCTTGGCTGTGCTGCACTGTCCTATTCCACTCCCTGTGACCTCTCTGCCTAAGACTCATATTCTGAATGTGTCCTTCATCCATAGGTTTAAAATAATCAGCTTCTCAAACCCATCTCTTTGGAAATCAACCTCTCCACTATGGAAAAACAAATTTTAGGTTCCCAAAGTGCTTCTACCCGGGTATCTTTTAGTTCTGTTCAATCTACCACTGGCTAGCTAGGCATCTCCACATGCACATCATAAATAATGAAACAGACCTTGAAAATATAATATGACTTTTTATAGCTACCGTGTGATCCATAAACTCAAATAAAAACAACCTCAGGAAACTAGAGCTGAAAATCCATTATCAAATTCATGCTTCTTGCTCAGCTATAATCCCTACTAGAGAAAAAAAATTAATAATAATAGCAACCCTTGCTATAAATTTGTGTCCTGGGTGCATGGAATCTGATAAAAAAAAAATAAGAGGCTTAACAGTCCCAAACTGTATTTTATAAATACCTAACCTGGTCTTAAGAATGTATATGAGACCTCGACTTCATTCCAGATGCATGGATGAGATCAAATGAGCCAAAGAATATCAACATACTCTCGCATCTGTGAGTCGGAAGATCAAAGTTTTCGCCAAAACACAATGGAAATCAGATGGCAAGCTTCTATGCTTGTGCAAATGCTGCATAGATTTTCATTACAAAGAGGACTGGGCTTGGCAATGGAAGCATGCAAATGTAAATATATGTGGAGCCCATACTGAAGGTGACAAGGATATTAGAGATGACGCTAAATACACATCCTATAATATAAGCAGCTACACAGAAAAAGGAGAGATTGTCTAATCAATTATACATTTTGCAAGCTTGGGTTGGGCAATCATTGCCAGATGGGGACATGGTTAGGAATGGGTGCAAACTGGCTCATGAACTAAAGTTTGTGATGAATTTTGGGCAGTGAGTTCTTCACAAAGTCAGGTTCGTGGCAGGTCATCTGGCATGAACTTTCCATGAATTTTCAAGCTGTTCATGGAGGTTCATGCCAATTCATGAGCAAAGACATTCCCAGACAAACTATCTCTGCTCAATGAAAATGTGTACAGAACTTCAAAGCAACTTGGAAGGCATGTAGAGGAGCATCCGGAGGAGATCCCCTGTGATTTTGCTGTCTCTAGCTTGCACAGAATCCATTCTATATGCTCATGAACCTTGGTCATTTTGACAGGAGGAGGTTCAGGAATGGATCCTGTGTAAGCTGGAGACACCAAACTCGCAACCAGTCTCCCCCAGATGCTCCTCTATGTAACTTCCAAGATTAGTGAGGATTAGATCTACGGGGTCCAAGTTATGCTCCCCAAAGGTGCCACCAGCAAAGTGCTTTCTGGGGAAATGACCACCTGTAACTTTCTGGGGGCACCTTCTTTGGGGTGTCATAACTTGGACCCTGTAAATCCAATTCTCAACAAGAAAGGCGGGCAGGTAGAGGAGAGTCAGCCAGAGATTCCCGGTGAGTTTTGTGTCTCTAGCGCATGGGGGGGGGGCATTCTATTGCCTCACAATCCTCACGAACTTATTCAGTTCATTTGGTGGCTAAGAATTCATGATGGTCCATGGTTCGTGAACAGGGCATATCACGAACCATGAAGAGAAGAGGAAGAAGAAGAAGAGATTGGATTTATACCCCGCCCTTTATTACCCAAGGGAGTCTCAGAGCGGCTTACAAACTCCTTTCTCTTCCCCTCCCCACAACAAACACCCTGTGACATGGGTGGGACTGGGAGAGCTCTGACAGAAAGTGCTCTTTTTCAAGAACAGCTGTGCCAGAACTATGGCTTGCCCAAGGTCATCCAGCAGGTGCAAATGGAGGAGTGGGGAATCAAACCCAGTTCTCCCAGATTAGAGTCCACGCATTTAACCACTACACCAAACTGAACCACATTTTCTTGGTTCGTGCCCATCCCTAAACATGGTTATTGTGTAAAGCTGATAATGGCTTGGAACCAGGGTATTTGAAAGACTACCTGTTCTCAGTTAGGATCAGCATCAGAGACCCTACTCTTTGTGCCTCCAGCTTCTCATGTAAGGACAGTGGCAACTAAAGACAGAGCTTCCTCTGTGGTGGCACCTCACTTCACCTGAATTAAACAATACCCTCCTCACAGTAATTCATCAGTCTTCTGATTATCTTAGCCCAGATATTTTATTGATATTGTAAGTAAAGGTAAAGATTTCTCTTGCTCAAAAGCTAGTCGAATCTGACTCTAGGGGGTGGTACTTATCTTCATTTCCAAGCCAAAGGGCCAGCGCTGTCTGAAGATGTTTCTGTGGTCATGTGGCTAGCATGACTAAATGCCAAGGCATATGGAACGCTGTTACCTTCCCACCAAAGCAGTATCAAAGCAGTTTGGTGTAGTGGTTAAGTGCGCGGACTCTCATCTGGGAGAACCAGGTTTGATTCCCCACTCCTCCACTTGCACCTGGCTGGATGACCTTGGGCAAGCCATAGTTCTGATAAGAGCTGTTCTTGAAAAAGAGCAGTTTCTGTCAAGAGCTCTCTCAGCCATACTTACCTCACAGGGTGTTGTTGTGGGGAGGGGAAGGGAAGGGAGTTTGTAAGCCTCTCTGAGACACCTTTGGGTAGTGAAGGGCAGGGTATAAATCCAACCTCTTCTTCTTCTACTTGCAATTTCTTGCTTTCAAACTGCTAGGTTGGCAGGAGCTGGGGCCAGAGATGGGAGTTCACTCTGTCATATGGCACTATAGAGTCTCAAGCTGCTGGTTTTACTCCCCATTTATTTTATTGATTTACTTCCTCCTCTAACAGTGCAGTCCTAAGCAGAGTTATACCCTTCTAAGTCTATTGAGTTTAACAGACTTAGAAGGCATAATTCTGTTTAGGATAGCACTCTAAATTGCATTACCTGATGTTTTTGTGTGTAATCAATTGCTGATGTTTTAAATTATAAAATGGATAGGAAAGTGATGCTCATTCCATGGCTGACAGAGAGCCACAGTTGCAAAGTTGCAAATACTATCACCCCAAAAAGCCACTTGACTGCTGTATGCCTTGTAGCCTCCCACCAAATACACATCTATATATACAAAAGAAAGCCCCCTCACTGTAAAATCAACAACCAGGTCAAACCCCTGGACCTAGAAACACAAAATTCAGGGAGAGTGCTCCTACTGTGCTGACTTAGCTGGTAGCCACCAAGGCGATAAGCTAGAAGCTGAAGACATGAGCCAGAATCAAGGTCAGTGAGAAAGCCAAAGGTCGGATAGCCGGGAAGTCACTTCAAGAATGCAGGTTTCCAAAGGTAAGGAGCAGCTGCTGCACACTCAGAAGCAGGTCTGATTTTGCAGAGTTGTTGCCACGCTGGAATAGGTGCAAGGGGTCTTAAACAGATCCTCCCTCCCTTGGGAGTTGAGTCTGCAAAGGCTTACAACTCCTCTCGTTGATGTTGCCAGAGCTGCAGCCTGGCACTTCTCCTTCGTTCCTGTAAAGCCAGCCTCTGATGTGCCCTACGTCTGGGGCACTCAGGGGAACTAGGCAGAGAGTCTGGCCTTGGGGTGTCTGCACCTGGGGTTGCTGGCCCAGGCTCAGGAATGGTCTCTCTTTCTAGCTGCACCTCTTGTGCAGCTGCTGGGGACTCTTCCTCCTCAGGTACTGCTAAGGGTTCTTCCTCAGGGCTGACTCTAAAGGAGGCTGAGTTGTTCCCTGCCTCTTCCTCATCTGAGGAGGAGACAGCCTCAGCTGGACCTGTACCCACAACACTTACCATGACATAGATGCTAAGAAGGGGTTTTTAGAAATTCAACTCCTAAGGGGGTCAAACGGGTAAAATGTGCTCCCCCACATTGCTTCCTATGTAGCTGCCAGGCTGCTGCCTCCTTGCACCCCCCACTCTCTGACTGGTCAGCTGCAGAGCTTAGTGTTCTGAAGTTAAAAAAAACAGTTACAGGAGACTGCAGAGAGCTAATGACAGTTGAGGAAATCAGGAATGGCCAACCACCTGTGAGATGCAGTAATGCTGCTGACCCAGCCCCCCCATGGCTTCAAACACCCCCAAACACACCTCCTACACCTGACAGGCGGTTGTCTGTCAGGGGCAGCAGTAGTTGCAGGGTCCTTAAAGCCACAAGGAAGCCTGCTGCAGCAGTAACCCCTAAGTGATCCTGCCAGCCCAGCCTCCACAGTGGCTTCTAATACTCCTCCCCGCTCCCACTCCTCCACTGGACAGGCAGCTGCCTGCCTAGTGTAGGAAAGGAGGTGGGATGCTTACAACCATTGGAGAGGTTTGTTCAGCAGGATTGCCTTAGCCCTGTTCCTGGCCCAGTCTCCCCAATGCCTATAAACACAATCCCCCCCCAACACCAGACAGGTGGGTGTCTGTCAGGTGTAGGAGCAGGGCCAGGGTACTTTAATCCATCAGGGATGCTGCCCCAGCAGGATCACCTTAGCAATGCTACTGGTCCAGCCTCACCAATGACTTTAGTCACGCTCCCACCCACTATGGAAATATACCCCAAATTTGTAGAAAAGTGGTTTCCTTTATTAGGTTATTTAACTTCTCACAATGTGGGTTCTAGAAAACTGGTTCATATGAACTTACTTAATATCTTGCTCAGATGGTGTTTTGAATACATAGATATGTCCCACTTCTTAAATGTAACATAAATGAGAGGCAATTTTGTAAAAAAAAGGGGGGGTATGCCCTCCCCCCCATTTCAATGCCCAAGCCAAACTCCTACACCAAGGATTGCATTCCTACCATGTCAACCCCTCTGTAAAGAGATTTCTGAGAAACACGACCCTTAAGGGGGTAAAAAAGGGGCAAAATGTATTCCCCCAATTGTTTTTCATGTGCCTGGCAGGTTGCCTCCTCCTTGCCCCCCCCTTGATCAACTGTGTAGTTCAGAGTTCCAAGGTAAAACATGCGTGCTTGTACTTACTTCCCTCTGATCTCAATGTTCCAATGTAAAAACACAGTTAGAAGGACAGTTACAGAAATCAGCAATTCAAGACTCCTGAATAGACATTTTTCAAAAAAGCCAGCATGGCAATTGAGTTAATGAATGTTCATGGGGAGATAGTAAAGGACCTTTCTAGTAGCCATTTTGATGTATGCCTCCCTGAAGAAATGTCCACCACATCACAACTCCCTCACACCAACTCCCATTCACACCTCTCACCTCTTACTGCCCCCAAGAAAGCTCCTGACAAATGTTGAGTCAGATACACCAATGCTACAAGCAGGAGGCAACTTAGGAATGCAGCAAAGACATTTGCACACAGTACTCCTGTGGGGCATTGAGCTGTGCAGGCCAAGTACCAGCGAGATCACCCTGAAGTGCTCCAAACAACACAGTCTCCATATGAGCAAAACAATCCAGGAACGCAAGTAGAGAGGCCATCACTTTCATGGAAGGTGGCAGGAGTTGACTTAACAGACGACTGCTTCTTAAATTATCCGTTCTATGTGGCCTGCTCCAGAGTGAGCTCACCAAGCAGCCTGGTGATCCTAGCACCTGAGGGCAGAACCACCGATGTGATCTACAGAGAGGTCCTTCAGTAGAGAGGGGGAAAGTACATATGTCTCACTTCCTTTTTTATACTACAGTCTTCTCCATTAGAATTCCTACAACAAATGTTACATTTCAGACTTCATATCATCAGTATTATAACTGGATTTATGGAACTTAAATACTATAGTGAAGCACGAGTATCAGGCTAGTATACAATAATAGAAGATATAACTGTTAATATTAAATATATAACTATAGCCTTTCAAAGTACCGAATTAAGATTCCTCCTGAGCATGTAAGGCTGTCTCTCCCTGCCACTGACCCTTAGCCAGCCCTTGTACATTTCAAGGGAGGGGAACAACTTCCCACCTCTGCCTTCTTGCTCTCTCTTAGAATCATAGAGTTGGAAGGGACCTCCAGGGTCATCTAGTCCACCCCCCTGCACAATGCAGGAGAGTCACAAATGCCTCCCCTCCACACCCGCAGTGACCACTGTTCCATGCCCAGAAGATGACAAAAACCTCCAGGATCCCTGGCCAGAGGATCCTGAGTGCCCAGAAGCTCCAGAGAAGGAGGGTACTGGAGACAACAGGCGGTTTGGTTTGGTTTGGTGTAGTGTAGTGGTTAAGTGTGTAGTGGTTTGGTGTAGTGGTTAAGTGCGTGGACTCTAATCTGGGAGAACCAGGTTTGATTCCCCACTCCTCCACTTGCAGCTGCTGGATGACCTTGGGCAAGCCATAGTTCTGACAAGAGCTGTCCTTGAAAGAGCAGTTCTCAGGCAGAACTCTCTAAGCCCCCCCACCTCACAGGGTGTCTCTTGTGGGGAGGGGAAGGGAAAGGAGATTGTAAGCCACTTTGAGACTCCAAGTGAAGGGCGGGGTATAAATCCAACCTCTTCTTCTTCTTCTTCTTCTTCTTCTTCTTCACTTCTATCCCTGGTACACAACTCAGGAAATCTCAACTCTTACTCAGCCTCCAGCAACATCTGTTTCAAGGTGAGAGCCACCTGTAGGGTTGCCAACTCTGGTTTGGGAAATTCCTGGAGATTTGAGCATAGGTGTGCAAGGTCACCTGCTTTACTGAAATTCCACCCCCTCCCTGCTAGGCATTTCTACTGTCCCTCAGCTGTGTGATAAGAGAAAAATGGGAGGAACTGGGACTGATTTTTAACTTGTTTATTAATAATTTGGAATTGGGAGTAAGCAGTGAAATGGCTAAATTTGCAGATGACACGAAGTTGTTCAGGGTGGTGAAAACCAGGGAGGATTGTGAGGCACTCCAAAGGGATCTGTCGAGGGTGGGTGAGTGGGCATCAACGTGGCAAATGGGGTTCAATGTGGCCAAGTGCAAAGTGATGCACATTGGAGCCAAAAATCCTAACTATAAATACACATTGAGGGGGTCTGAACTGGCAGAGACAGACCAAGAGAGAGATCTTGGAGTTGTAGTGGATAACTCAATGAAAATGTCTATACAGTGTGTAGCTGCAATAAAGAAGGCCAATGCTGTGCTGGGGATTATTTGGAAGGGAATTGAAAACAAATCAGCCAGTATCATAATGCCCCTGTATAAATCATTGGTGCGACCTCATTTGGAATACTGTGTACAGTTCTGGTCACCACATCTCAAAAAGGATTATAGCATTGGAAAAAGTGCAGAGAAGGGCAACTAGAATGATAAAAGGGGTGGAACACCTTCCCTATGAAGAAAGGTTAAAATGCTTGGTGTCAGAAGCCCTAACTTAGTCAGCCAAACACCAGGTCTTGTTGTTCAAGCAAGAATAGTGTTTATTGTTAAGCTGCAATGGAAAGGTTACTGGAGCAGATACATTGTTCAGAATAACTTGGTTACACAAAGCAGGCAGTTATACAGGAAAGGGGGTGAATGGGGACCCCCCCTCTCTACCAATCAGGGAATAACATGCGAATGGGAATCAAAAGTTACTACGCTAATGAAGTTCCCACCGCCCCCATTATTCTCAGCAAAGCTACAGCTTTGAAAGCGATAGGAAAGCTCGTAGCCTGTCTCCTCCAAGGTCAGAATGTTAAGTCTACCCAAGATAGAGCCTGCCAGATTCACATTCCATTCTCACACACCAGGTGCATAAATCTACACCCCCACGATCCCAACCTCCCGCCCTCCACGCCGCCATGGCGCCCATAGCCATCCTCCCCTCCCCTCCATCCATCATGGCAGGACTACCTTGGGGCTCTTCAGCTTGGAGAAACGACGGCTGAGGGTTGACATGATTGAGGTTTATAAGATTATGCATGGGATTGAGCAGGTTGAGAAAGAAGTACTTTTCTCCCTTTCTCACAATACAAGAACTCGTGGGCACTCCATGAAATTGCTGAGCAGTCGGGTTAGAACAGATAAAAGGAAATACTTCTTCACCCAAAGAGTGATTAACATATGGAATTCACTGCCACAGGAGGTGGTGGCAGCTACAAGCATGGATAGTTTCAAGAGGGAATTAGATAAACATATGGAGTAGAAGTTCATCAGTGGCTATTAGCCACAGGGTATAGATGGGAATTCTAAGTCTGGGGCAGGTGATGCACTCTATCCTTGGTGCTGGAGGCGGCAGCAGTGGGAGGGCTTCTGGTGTCCTGGCCCCACTGCTGGACCTCCTGATTGCACCTGGTATATTTTGGCCGCTGTGTGACGGAGTGTTGGACTGGATGGGCCATTGGCCTGATTCAACATTGGCTTCTCTTATGTTCTTATGTTCTTATGATTAGCATCACTGACAATGTGGTAATGTCACTTCCAGGCTAATTGAAAGTGAAATCATTGCATCACCAGTGACACTGTAGCATTCAACCAAAAATCTATGATAAAGGGGTTGGCCAATGACATGATGACATCACTTCAAGTCATGCTGGAAGTGGTATCACTACATCATCAGCATGGGCCCCCACCCAAGTTGTGATTCTCCCACCAGATGCCAGCTTCATGCTGGCAACACTACTGGGGGGGTGGAGCCTGGGGAGAGCAGGGTTTGGGGAAGGGCTCTAATCAGGAAATAATGCCACAGAGTCCATCCTCCAAAGCAGCCATTTCCTCCGGAGACAACTGATCTCTATAGTCTGAGATCAGTAATAATTCTGGTAAATCTCCAGACCCCCCCTCCAAGCCATTGATTGAGTAACACTGGGTTAGAAGATTTGGATTACTTTTAGGTTTTGTTTGATGTTATAAATTATTTCTATTATTCTATTAGAACAGTTTAAATAATTGCACAGGATGAATTTTCAATACATAGAGTGACTGCCTTCTGTCATAATTTGCAGCACTAAAGGCCTAACTACAGTAAGTTTTATACCAAGTTAATTTTGGACTTCCTCCAAAGCATCCTGGAAACTGAGGAATGGCGAGGTTGCTGAGAATTCTCTGTTAAAAAACTAGTGCCCTTGGCTGAATTACTTTTCACAGAATTCCCTAGGGAGAAAGAATTACTGCCAAAGCACTTTAGATCCATGTAATGCAGAGATGCCCTTAAGAATTGTCTACTCTACAAAAATGCTATTTTTCTATCACTGTGTCATTACCGCCCCTCAAAATCCTGGGAATTGAGGTTTCATCAGGATGCTAAAAAGGTCTCTGTTAGAGATCCCTAGACATTCCCATCTCTAGAATTACAATTCAACAACTTTAAGCCTGGGGTCCTAAGTTACATTTGCTCAAAATTCTTCTTTTAATTAACTTTAATTTATTTCTGTTATCTTTTCCAGATCTGTGATGCCTTATAAATAACAATACAATCCACTTAAAAATAAACCTACATTCCTCATATTAACTTTATACTAAAGTCTATGGTTGCCAGTCCCACAGTGGTGGCAGGGGCTTCCCTACCCATCTCTTGTTTCCCATCACCATTTAGAGTGGACAGGAGAAAAAAAATTGAATTGCCACCAGGCCAGCAGCATGACATCACTTCCAGAAAAAGGAAGTGATGTCACACCTCCTTTTTTGTTGTTCAGTTGCACAGTCGAGTCCAACTCTTCACAACCCCATGGACCAGATCACGCCAGATCACGCCAGGCCCTCCAGTCTTCCACTGTCCTCTGAAGTTTGCTCAATTTCATGTTCATTGCATCGATGACACTGTCTAACCATCTCATCCTTTGCCGTCCCCTTCTTCTTTGACCCTCAATCTTTCCCAGCATCAGGGTATTCTCCAGTGAGTGCTCCCTTCTCATTTGGTGGCCAAAGTATTTGAGCTTCAACTTCAGGATCTGGCCTTCCAGGGAACAATCAGGGTTGATTTCTTTTAGGATTGAATGATTTGATCTCCTTGCAGTCCAAGGGACTCTCAAGAGTCTTCTCCAGCACTATAGTTCAAAAGAATCCATTCTTCGGCGCTCGGCCTTCCTTATAGTCCAACTCTCACAGCCATACATTACTACTGGGAATACCATTGCTTTGACCATGCGGACTTTTGTTGGCAGGGTGATGTCTCTGCTTTTTATCATGCTATTTAGGTTTGCCATTGCTTTCCTCCCAAGGGGCAGGCGTCTTTTAATTTCATGGCTGCAGTCACCATCTGCAGTGATCTGGGATCCTAGGAACGTGAAGTCTGTCACTACTTCTATGACTTCCCTTCTATTTGCCAAGGAGTGATGGGGCCAGATGCCATGATCTTAGTTTTTTTGATCTTCAAGCCCACTTTTGCACTCTAGTCTTTCATCCTGAGCAAGAGGCTCTTTAGGTCCTCTTCACTTTCTGCCATCAGAGTGGTATCGTCTGCATATCTGAGGTTATTGATCTTTTCCCCAGCAATCTTAACTCCAGCTTGTAGTTCCTCCAGGCCAACATTTTGCATGATGTACTCTGCATATAAATTAAATAAGCAAGGTGAAAATATACATTCTTGTCGTACTCCTTTTCCTATGCTAAATCAATCAGTCGTTCCATATCCAGTTCTAACTGTTGCTTCTTGACCCTTATACAGCTTTCTCAGGAGACAAGTGAGGTGGTCTGGTACTCCCATCTCTTTAAAAACCTGCCATAGTTAGTTGTGATCCACACAATCAAAGGCTTTAGCATAGTCAATGAAGCAGGCTGGTACTCCATAATCCAGTGAATGTTGGCAATTTGATCTCTACCTCTTCAAAATCCAGCTTGTACTTCTGGCAGTTCTCTATCCACGTACTGTTGGAGCCTAGCCTAGCTTGTAGGATCTTTAGCATGACCTTGCTAGCGTGTGAAATGAGAACAATTGTGCGATAGTTTGAACATTCCTTGGCATTGCCCTTCTTTGGGATTGGAATGTAAACTGACCTTTTCCAATCCTGTGGCCACTGTTGTGTTTTCCAAATTTGTTGGCAAATTGAGTGCAGCACTTTAACAGCATCTTCTTTTAAGACTTTGAATAACTCAGCTGGGATACCATCACCTCCACTAGCTTTGTTGTTAGTAATGTTTTCTAAGGCCCATTTAACTTCGCATTCCAGGATGTCTGGCTCGAGGTCAGTGATTATACCATCATGGTTGTCAGGGACATTGAGGTCCTTCTTGTATAGTGCTTCTGTGTATTCTTGCCATCTTTTCCTAATCTCTTCTGCTTCTGTTAGGTCCCTACCATTTTTGTCCTTTATCGTGGCCAGCTTTGCATGGAATGTTCCCTTGATTTCTCCAGTTTTCTTGAAGAGCTCTCTACTCCTTTCCAATCTATTGTTTTCCTCTATTACTTTGCATTGTTCATTCAGGAAAGCCTCCTTATCTCTCCTTGCTGTTCTCTGGAAATCTGCATTCAGTTGGGTAAATCTTTCCTTTTCACCTTTGCCTTTTGCTTTCCTTCTTTCCTCTGCTATTTGTAAAGCCTCATCAGACAGCAACTTTGCTTTCTTGCATTTCTTTTTCTTTGGGATGGCGGTGATTGCTGTCTCCTGTACAATGTCACGAACCTCTGTCCATAGTTCTTCAGGCACTCTGTCTATCAAATCTAGTCCCTTAAACCTATTCTTCACCTCTACTGTATATTCATTGGGGATGCGATCTAAGTCAAATCTGAATGGCCTAGTGTTTTGCCCAACTTTCTTCAGTTTAAGTCTGAATTTTACAATGAGTAGCTCATGATCTGAGCCACAGTCAGCTCCAGGTCTTGTTTTTACTGACTGGATAGAGCTTCTCCATCTTTGATTGCAAATTATATAGTCAATCTGATTTCGGTGTTGCCCATCTGGTGATGTCCATGTGTAGAGTCGCCTGTTAGGTTGTTGGAAAAGGTGTTCGCTATGACCAGCGTGTTCTCTTGACAAAACTCTGTTAGCCTTTGCCCTGCTTCATTTTGTTCTCCAAGGCCAAACTTGTCTGTTATTCTGGTTACCTTTTGATTTCCTACTTTAGCATTCCAGTCCCCTATGATGATGAGGACATCGTTTTTTGGTGTTAGTTCTAGGAGGTGTTGTAGGTCTTCATAGAACTGGTCCACTTCAGCCTCTTCTGCAGCAGTAGTTTGGGCATAGACTTGGATTACTGTGATGCTGAATGGTTTGCCTTGGATTCGGACCGAGATCATTCTGTCATTTTTGAGATTATATCCCAATACTGCCTTTCTCACTCTCTTGTTGACTATAAAGGCCACACCATTTTTTCTACGGGATTCCTGGCCACAGTAGTAGATATAATGGTCTTCTGAGTTAAATTTGCCCATTCCTGTCCACTTTAGTTCACTGATTCCCAAGATGTCGATGTTCATTCTTGCCATCTCATTTTTGACCACGTCAAGCTTACCTTGATTCATAGATCTTACATTCCAGGTTCCTATGCAGTATTGTTCTTTGCAGCATCGGACTTTCCTTTCACCGTCAGACATATCCACAACTGAGTGTCCTTTCGGCTTTGGTCCAGCCGCTTCATTCTTTCTGAGATTACTTGTACTTGCCCTCTGCTCTTCCCCAGTAGCGTATTGGACACCTTCCGACCTGAGGGGCTCATCTTCTGGCGTCATATCTTTTAGCCTTTTGTTACTGTCCATGGTGTTTTCTTGGCAAAAATACTGGAGTGGGTTACCATTTCCTTCTCCAGTGGACCACACTTGGTCTGAGTTCTCTGCTGTGGCCTGTCCATCCTGGGTGGCCCTCCACGGCATAGCCCACAGCCTCATTGAACCATGTAAGCCCCCACGCCACGACAAGGCAGTGATCCATGAGGGAGCACCTCCTTAGGAATCACCAAAAACCACTGGAGTTTCTGGTAATTCCTACAGATGCATGACACCATAACATTTTTTTCCTGGAGGTGACATCACACCATCACCAACAGCCATCCTGTCAGGTAGCCCTGCCATTATGGAAGGGTGGGAGGTGGGCTATAATGGATGACAGGGAGGGAGGTGGGCTATTGGCGCCTTAGTGGCGTACTCAGACGGGAGGTTGGAATCCGGGGAGTTGTTGATTTACACCTCGGGTGTGAGAATGGAATGTGGCTTTTATTTTATTATCTCTTTGCAGCCCATACGTTCTGACCTTGGCAAGTCGGGCTGTGAGCTTCTCTATCGCTGGCATAGATGTAGCAGCTGTGGTTAATGGGGGCGGTGGGAAATTCAATAGCTTAGTAACTTTCGATTTCCCAGTCGCATGGTATTCATTGTATGGAAGAAGGGGGGTCCCCATTCACCCCCTTTCCCTGTATAACCGCTTGCTTTCTGTAACCAAGTCATTCTGAACAAGAGACCTGTTTCAGTGATCTATCTATTGCAGCTTAATAAACGCTAACCTTGCTTGCATCAAAAAGGTCTGGTGTTTGCTGACTAAGTTAGGACTTCTGACAGTTTGTTCAGAATCATCATTTACTTTCGGGACTGGTCCTAAACCCACCACTCCAAAATGAGTGATGGAGAAGAAGACACTCTCCCGATTGAAGAAGAAGAAAAGGACAAGAAGCCTCCAGGGAAAGGCGTACCCAAAGAAACCCCTGACACATACGTGCCGGGACAATGGGGTTTGGAGTACGACTTTGGAGGGCCCTACGGCGATCCGTATGGGGCAGCTTATGGAGGGGTGACCCACCGAGCGGGACGCAGACGGGACTGGGTGAAACCCCTGACCGAGACCCACGAGGCGTGGTTCGGGACCCCAAGAGCATCCATGGGGATGAGCCACCCCGAGAGGTCGGTCCGCAAGTCGGATACCGCCGAACCCATGGAAGACACCGGCAAGGACTCCGAGCCCCGAGAGAGTGTCGTGGTGAGGCGGAGATGGAGCGGGGAGCCAAGCCAAGACCGCCTGATGCGTTTCCTGGATGAATCCCTCGCTCGCATCCCACAGATGATTGCGGAGGGCATTCGGGAGGAGCGTGAACGACAGAGACGGGAAGAGCCGCCGGCACAAGTCCCTCCAGATCAACGCCCAGCACCGGACCAGGGGGCGGGGAACGTGCCAGCCGGACCACCGGATCAACCAGCGGGGCCAGCGCCACGGGGCCCGCCGGGGCAACAACCCCTCGTCCTTGGGGGTTCCTGCCTCCTAAGCCTACGGAGCTCCTGGATGCGGACTTTGACGGAGACCCCGAAAAGTTCCCGTTCTTCCTGGTGCGAGCCGAGAAGTTCATCGAGACTTGGGGCCACCTGTTCCAGAGGGAAGAGCGGATGGTCGACGCCATAGCGGCTCACCTGAAGGGAGCAGCAGCTGACTGGTACGTGGGGCTCCACCAAGCCGATGGGCGCGAACTGAGAGAGATCGACTCTTTCATGTGGGCTATGAAAGAACAATTTGAAGACGTGCACTCAACTAAAGCAGCAAAAGCAACGATCCGGAGCCTCAAGCAGGGCGCGAGGTCGGTGAGAGATTACACCGCGGAGTTCCGCAGATGTGCCGCAAAGCTGCGAGGAGAAGGAAATCTCCTGGAGTTTTACAAATGGGGGCTGAACCCGGAGGTTCGCCGTGAGGTCACCCTGAACCAAGATCCGAACACCCTCACTGGATGGATCCAGGCCGCAATCACGATGGAAAACCGGCTGAAGACCATCAAACTAGACGATGCCGCAGCGCTGGCAACCCGAGGGAACGCACCGACTGCGAGAGGAAAGGCTCCCGCCCAGAACCCAAAGCAGAAGGACGGGACAAGAGAACTCCGGATGAAGCAAGGTCTGTGCCTCAAATGCGGAGAAGGGGGCCATTTCGCCGTGAACTGCCCGACCGCGTCTGCATCGACTGGGGCGCAAAAGGGATCAAAGAAGAAGTTCGACACATCCACGCCAAAACAGGTGGCGAGGCCGAAGGGGGCGAAAGCTTTGCAAGCTAAACCACTCAGCGAGCCATCCGACTCCTCCGATGGCGAGGTCGTGCCACAGGGAAACGAGGCGGACCTGCTGTGAACAGCGCTGAACAGCAGGTCCCACAACCCCAGGCGCAACTCCCGGTGAGCAAAAACCCCTCTCTTTTTTTTTCTTACAGTGACTTTAATGGACCCGGGTCTATTGACCCATGTGAGAGTACGGGCTCTCATTGACTCAGGGTGTGGGAGAGACCTGATCAACCCTACCCTACTGACGGGAC
This sequence comes from Gekko gecko, assembly GCA_029375565.1. Lineage (NCBI taxonomy): Eukaryota > Metazoa > Chordata > Lepidosauria > Squamata > Gekkonidae > Gekko > Gekko gecko. Next base: position 70,559,644 of record JAPDNY010000001.1, on the reverse strand, counting down.
TCGGGGCGAAAGTCCTTAAACTAAAAGACCCCTTGATTTTTACCCAAATGGACGGGTCCACAATGAAGGAACCTTGCAAATACGAGACTGTGCCATTGCGGGTGGGACTGGGGCAGCACTGGGAAGAGAGATCTTTTGTAGTTACCCCGTCCGCCCGGTTTCCCTGGTTCTAGGAAGTCCGTGGTTCTTTGATCACGATCCCCACGTACTTTGGGGGAGGGGAAGGTGAACTTCATCTCCGAGAAATGCCGCTCCCACGTCTGGAAGACAGAGTGGGGACCCATAAGCGGGGGCCAACTCTTGGTAACGGCTGGGGTAGCCGACGCAGAGCTTGAAAGCATTCCCCCGAATATCGTGATCTAGCCCCTGTGTTTGGGGAGGAAGAAGCCGACGAACTGCCCCCCCACAGGAACTCTGATTGTGCAATTGAGATTTTGCCCAACCAAAAGTTACCTAAAGGGAAACTTTATTCTATGAGCCCCTCGGAAAAGGTGGAACTGAGGAAATTCATTGACAAAAACCTCAGCAGGGGTTTCATACGACCAGCGTCCTCCCCTTTGCAGCCCCCGTACTCTTTAGGAAAAAGAAAGACGGGGGATTACGACTTTGCACGGATTATCGGGGACTGAATGCAGTTTCTAATACAAACGCTTACCCCATGCCTCTCATTAAAGACTTGTTGGCGGCAGTCGCTGGAGGGAAAATTTTCTCAAAACTTGACCTCCGGGATGCCTACTTCCGAGTCCGGATTCGGGAGGGGGACGAGTTTAAAACGGCTTTCAACACACCCCTCGGGCAGTTTGAATACCTGGTCATGCCGTTCGGGCTACAAGGGGCCCCAGGGGTATTCATGAACTTAATTAACGAAGTGTTGCATAAGTACCTGTTCAAAGGGGTCCTTGTTTACCTTGATGACATTCTTTTGTATTCCCCCGACCTAAAGTCTCATGTGAAACTGGTGCGGGAAGTACTACAAACGTTGCACAAGCATAAACTGTTTGCCAAACTGTCAAAGTGTGAATTCCACAAAACAGAAATCCCTTTTCTGGGCTACCGCATATCTCAACGGGGGATTGAGATGGACCCTGATAAGATTAAAGATGTAGTAGGGTGGGAACCTCCCAAAACGCGGAGGCAACTCCAGGGTTTTCTCGGATTCGCGAACTTTTATAGGTCATTCCTATCGAACTTTGCCCAGGTGGCTCTTCCCTTAACAGACTTATTAAAAACCAAAGGGAAGCCACCCGAATGCACTCGACCCGGCGCCAAACTTGTGTGGTCACCAGAGTGCCAACGGGCTTTTGACGAATTGAAGACCCTTTTACTTCAGAACCGGTTTTGGCCCACCCGAATGAACTTAAAAAATTCATTGTCCAGGTTGACGCCTCGGACGTTGCTATGGGGGGGCGATCCTCCAGGAGGGGGAGGACGGCAAATTGCACCCCTAGCCTATGTGTCTAGAAAGTTCAACGATACTGAACGAAATTGGTCCATTTGGGAGAAAGAAGCGGGGTCGATCCGCTTGGCGTTAGCTACCTGGCGCCATTGGTTGGAGGGTGCGCGAGTCCCATTCGAGGTCTGGACTGATCACAAAAACCTCGAGCTGCTCCGCTCCCCCGTTCCTTGAACGCCAAACAGCTCCGCTGGGCTGATTTCTTCTCCAAGTTCAATTTCACACTGCACCACTTTCCTGGGACATCAAATTCGCTGGCCGATGCTCTATCACGCCTCCCTCAACACGACAGCAAAAGGGAGGAGATTCGTGATTCCGTATTCACTCCTTCCCAGTTGGGAGGAGCGGTAACCACTCGGAGGCAGGCCAAACGTTCCCCCAGCCACCAGACCCTCCCCCGAATGACTGGGCCGTAAAATTTTCCACTGAACTGTCTGATGTGGATAGGGAGGAGGTGGAGGGGGAAGAAGGACTGTCCCGTGATGCGCATGGCTGCTGGACTAAAAATGGCAAACTCTTTGTTCCCCGATCTCTCAGGGGGAGGTAATGGGTTGGGCACACGGATCTAAGCTGGCTGGACACACAGGGTTTGTAAAATCCCTCCAGCTCTTGCAGCGGCAATTTTGGTGGCCGGGCCTACGTAAAGATGTTTCACTCTTCACATCTGCCTGTCAAACCTGCTTAATGAGTAAACCTCGGCCCGGTAAACCCCCAGGTGCCCTACAACCCCTCCCTACGCCGGCTCGGCCATGGGAAGTGATCTCTATGGACTTTATTACGGATTTACCCCCTAGTGGGGGAAAAACTGTCATTTGGGTGGTAGTGGACCTGTTTACTAAACAGGCGCATTTCGTTCCTTTTGCCGCCATCCCCTCTGCTAAGAAATTGGCCTCTGCGTTCTTGCAACACGTCGTGAGACTCCATACCTTGCCTGCTAAGGTGATCTCCGACAGAGGAGTTCAGTTCGTTTCAAAGTTCTGGAGCGAACTTATGTCACTGCTTGGGGTAGAACGGGGGTGAGCAGTGCCTACCATCCTGAATCGGATGGGCAGACTGAACGTGTGAATCAAACGCTGGAACAATATTTGCGGTGTTTTTCTAATTTTCAGCAGGACAATTGGCATTCTCTTTTGCCTTTGGCTGAGTTCTGTTACAATAATACTCAGCACTCATCAACGGGGATGTCTCCTTTTAAAGCGGTGCATGGGTATGACGCCCCGCCTCTACCGTTTTTGTCTTCTCCCGACCTCCCGGCGGGAGATGCTGGTGACTGGTGCAAACAGTTGCAGGAGGCGTGGGGCTCATTGGCCGAGACTTTGGAAGAAGCTAAGGCGGCGTATAAACTCCAGGCCGATAAGAAACGTAGTCTTGCCTGGATTCCCAAATGTGGAGAGTTTGCTTACTTGTCCACCCAACATTTGCGTCGCATTCAGCCGAGCCGCAAACTCGGATGGAAATTTATTGGTCCTTTTGAGATTGTGAGAGTGATTAACAATGTAACTGTTGAACTTGCGTTGCCTAAGTCTCTAAAGTCTGTTCATCCTGTTTTTCATGTACGGCTTCTTCGCCCAGCGCCTGAAGGGAACAAATGGAGACCGCAACGCCCCGTCCCGCCTCCGCTGCTGGTGGGGGGGAACCTCACTACGAAGTCTCGCAAATTTTGGACTCTAAACTCTCTCGCAATCGCTTGTTTTACCTTGTTGAATGGATTGACTTTGGGCCGGAGCAGAGGGAGTGGGTACGGGCGGAAAATGTTCTGGCCCCCCGGCTAGTTAAAGCCTTTCACAAATTGTACCCCCATAAACCAAAGGGGTAGGGCTCTTTTCGAGGGGGCTGCATGTCAGGTAGCCCTGCCATTATGGAAGGGTGGGAGGTGGGCTATAATGGATGACAGGGAGGGAGGTGGGCTATTGGCGCCTTAGTGGCGTACCAGACGGGAGGTTGGAATCCGGGGAGTTGTTGATTTACACCTCGGGTGTGAGAATGGAATGTGGCTTTTATTTTATTATCTCTTTGCAGCCCAGACGTTCTGACCTTGGCAAGTCGGGCTGTGAGCTTCTCTATCGCTGGCATAGATGTAGCAGCTGTGGTTAATGGGGGCGGTGGGAAATTCAATAGCTTAGTAACTTTCGATTTCCCAGTCGCATGGTATTCATTGTATGGAAGAAGGGGGGTCCCCATTCACCCCCTTTCCCTGTATAACCGCTTGCTTTCTGTAACCAAGTCATTCTGAACAAGAGACCTGTTTCAGTGATCTATCTATTGCAGCTTAATAAACGCTAACCTTGCTTGCATCAAAAAGGTCTGGTGTTTGCTGACTAAGTTAGGACTTCTGACACATCCCCTCATGGCCCTCTCATCTCCTGCTAGTTTTCCAGGCCAAGTAAGGCCAAGCCTGGCAACTTTATATAGCCAATTATTAGCACAAACAGTTGCAAAAAGAAACCCAATGAAACATATCCACAACTGAGTGTCCTTTCGGCTTTTGTCCAGCCGCTTCATTCTTTCTGAGATTACTTGTACTTGCCCTCTGCTCTTCCCCAGTAGCGTATTGGACACCTTCAAATTCCCCAATATTTTCCTCATTCTCCAATATTTTGTATCTCATCCCTCTTGCAAGAATGTCAAGGCAGGGCCTTTTATCCTCAAAATAAGTCCGTGAGGTAAACTAGGCAGACCCAATCATTCAATCAGCTTTGCAACTGAAACAGAAATTTAAACCAAGTCTAATGTTCTAGCCTCCCTCATGGATCACTGCCTTGTCGTGGCGAGGGGGCTTGCGTGGTTCGATGAGGCTGTGGGCTATGCCGTGGAGGGCCACCCAGGATGGACAGGCCACATCAGAGAACTCAGACCAAGCATGATCCCCTGGAGAAGGAAATGGCAACCCACTCCAGTATCTTTGCCAAGAAAACCCCATGGACAGTAACAAAAGGCTAAAAGATATGACGCCGGAAGATGAGCCCCTCAGGTCGGAAGGTGTCCAATATGCTACTGGGGAAGAGCAGAGGGCAAGTACGAGTAACCCCAGAAAGAGTGAAGCGGCTGGGCCAAAGCCGAAAGGACGCTCAGTTGTGGATGTGTCTGATGGTGAAAGGAAAGTCCGATGCTGCAAAGAACAATACTGCATAGGAACCTGGAATGTAAGGTCTATGAATCAAGGTAAGCTTGACGTGGTCAAAAATGAGATGGCAAGAATGAACATCGACATCTTGGGAATCAGTGAACTAAAGTGGACAGGAATGGGCGAATTTAACTCAGAAGACCATTATATCTATTACTGTGGCCAGGAATCCCGTAGAAAAAATGGTGTGGCCTTTATAGTCAACAAGAGAGTGAGAAAGGCAGTATTGGGATACAACCTCAAAAATGACAGAATGATCTCGGTCCGAATCCAAGGCAAACCATTCAATATCACAGTAATCCAAGTCTATGCCCAAACTACTGCTGCAGAAGAGGCTGAAGTGGACCAGTTCTATGAAGACCTACAACAGCTCATAGAACTAACACCAAAAAATGATGTCCTCATCATCATAGGGGACTGGAATGCTAAAGTAGGAAATCAAAAAGTAACCGGAATAACAGACAAGTTTGGCCTTGGAGAACAAAATGAAGCAGGGCAAAGGCTAACAGAGTTTTGTCAAGAGAACACGCTGGTCATAGCGAACACCCTTTTCCAACAACCTAAGAGGCGTCTCTACACATGGACATCACCAGATGGGCAACACCGAAATCAGATTGACTATATAATTTGCAGTCAAAGATGGAGAAGCTCTATCCAGTCAGTAAAAACAAGACCTGGAGCTGACTGTGGCTCAGATCATGAGCTACTCATTGCAAAATTCAGACTTAAATTGAAGAAAGTTGGGAAAACCACTAGGCCATTCAGATTTGACCTAGATCGCATCCCCAATGAATATACAGTAGAGGTGAAGAATAGGTTTAAGGGACTAGATTTGATAGACAGAGTGCCTGAAGAACTATGGACAGAGGTCCGTGACATTGTAAAGGAGGCAGCAATCACCGCCATCCCAAAGAAAAAGAAATGCAAAAAAGCAAAGTGGCTGTCTGATGAGGCTTTACACATAGCAGAGGAAAGAAGGAAAGCTAAAGGCAATGGGGAAAAGGAAAGATTTGCCCAACTGAATGCAGATTTCCAGAGAACAGCAAGGAGAGATAAGGAGGCTTTCCTGAATGAACAATGCAAAGTAATAGAGGAAAACAATAGATTGGGAAGGACTAGAGATCTCTTCAAGAAAATTGGAGAAATCAAGGGAACGTTCCATGAAAAGCTGGCGATGATAAAGGACAAAAACGGTAGGGACCTAACAGAAGCAGAAGAGATTAGGAAAAGGTGGCAAGAATACACAGAAGAACTATACAAGAAGGACCTCGATGTCCTTGACAACCACGACGGTATAATCACTGACCTCGAGCCAGACATCCTGGAAAGTGAAGTTAAATGGGCCTTAGAAAGCATTACTAACAACAAAGCTAGTGGAGGTGATGGTATCCCAGCTGAATTATTCAAAGTCTTAAAAGAAGACGCTGTTAAAGTGCTGCACTCAATTTGCCAACAAATTTGGAAAACACAGCAGTGGCCACAGGATTGGAAAAGGTCAGTGTACATTCCAATCCCAAAGAAGGGCAATGTCAAGGAGTGTTCAAACTATCGCACAATTGCACTCATTTCACACGCTAGCAAGGTCATGCTCAAAATCCTACAAGCTAGGCTCCAACAGTACGTGGATAGAGAACTGCCAGAAGTACAAGCTGGGTTTCGAAGAGGTAGAGGAACTAGAGATCAAATTGCCAACATTCGCTGGATTATGGAGAAAGCAAGAGAGTACCAGAAAAACATCTACTTCTGCTTCATTGACTATGCTAAAGCCTTTGATTGTGTGGATCACAATAAATTATGGCAGGTTCTTAAAGAGATGGGAGTACCGGACCACCTCACATGTCTCCTGAGAAACCTGTATAAGGGTCAAGAAGCAACAGTTAGAACCGGATATGGAACAACTGATTGGTTTAGCATAGGAAAAGGAGTACGACAAGGATGTATATTGTCACCTTGCTTATTTAACTTATTTGCAGAGTACATCATGCGAAATGCTGGCCTGGATGAATCACAAGCCGGAGTTAAGATTGCTGGGGAAAAGATCAATAACCTCAGATATGCAGACGATACCACTCTGATGGCAGAAAGTGAAGAGGACCTCAAGAGCCTCTTGCTCAGGGTGAAAGACGAGAGCGCAAAAGTGGGCTTGAAGCTCAACATCAAAAAAACTAAAATCATGGCATCTGGCCCCATCACTCCTTGGCAAATAGAAGGGGAAGTCGTAGAAGTAGTGAAAGACTTCACGTTCCTAGGATCCCAGATCACTGCAGATGGTGACTGCAGCCATGAAATTAAAAGACGCCTGCTCCTTGGGAGGAAAGCGATGGCAAACCTAAACAGCATGATAAAAAGCAGAGACATCACCTTGCCAACAAAAGTCCGCATGGTCAAAGCAATGGTATTCCCCGTAGTAATGTATGGCTGCGAGAGTTGGACTATAAGGAAGGCCGAGCGCCGAAGAATAGATTCTTTTGAACTATGGTGCTGGAGAAGACTCTTGAGAGTCCCTTGGACTGCAAGGAGATCAAATCAGTCAATCCTAAAAGAAATCAACCCTGATTGCTCCCTGGAAGGCCAGATCCTGAAGCTGAAGCTCAAATACTTTGGCCACCAAATGAGAAGGGAGCATTCACTGGAGAAGACCCTGATGCTGGGAAAGATTGAAGGTCAAAGAAGAAGGGGACGGCAAAGGATGAGATGGTTAGACAGTGTCATCGATGCGACGAACATGAAATTGAGCAAACTTCAGCGGACAGTGGAAGACAGGAGGGCCTGGCGTAAACTGGTGCATGGGGTCGCGAAGAGTCAGACTCAACTGTGCGACTGAACAACAATGTTCTATCTATAAAGAATGGCTTAGCTAATTCTGCTGGGAAAGCCTGAGATTTCATTACATTAGTTCCTGAATTCTGCAAGAAAGAGCCAGTTAAAAGAATTAGGCTAAAGTCACCTCTGTTGTATTCTGCTATTTCTGAGCCTCAATGAATCTGGGCTGGAACTTAGTCTTTATTAACTGTGAGGGGAAAGGGGACAAGTCTGACACTTTAATTAGTAACCTGAACTTGACTCGTGTATTCCAAAACATGAATTTAAGCTGGTACTAGAAATATGGAAAAGTTTGTAAAACATAAAACATACCTGAATAAAGGCAAAGAAACTCAAATGTCTCTCTCGGTATTCCTGCCTGTGTGTTCTTCCAGGAAAAGGGAACTTTATGCCTGTGAGAGACAGCCCGAAGATCCTCAGCGATGGGAATGTGCCATCCACTCAGAATTGTCCCCTGTCCTCAATAAAACTATTATTTTCACTGATGTCTCAGAGGCCATTTGCAGTTTCAAGTGTTTTTGAATGAAACAACTATTGCTTACATCTCTCTGACATTGCTTAGCTTTATCACCATTTCACAGATGGAAAAAATTGGCCACTGATGTCACACAAGAGCTCTGTGCCAGACTAACAGATTCAGTATTCTACATTATCTGCAATGGTCTTCCAGGCACAAGACCCTTCCTTGCTGGCTCCATTTCCATATGCTGTCAGCCTATCCTTGGTAGAATTTTAGTAGCATCTTCTTGCCACCTGTTCAGATACCATGCCCCCTGCATTTTCTTGCTCTGCCCTCTCTCACTGTGCAATGGTAGTTCACCCTTGGCTTATCTCTCAGGATTGTTCAATTACATTTAATGCTACAACCTAAAAGCTGCAGGGAGGAGAAAATGGATATTCCCACGAAGTTCTCTTCAGCTACCTGTTCTTTTCCTGATAAGCCCTTCTTTGTAAAGCTGATAATCAGGAAGAGATAGTTCCACACAGTTGGCTAGAGTGTCTTACTAAAAAATACTCTGCATTTGTTCACAACAACAAAAGCTCCCACTATGGCCAATGGACAGCAAAGGTAAAAACAGTCACCAAGAGCTTTAAATTGCACACATGCTAAAAGGTAGAAGAACAGAAAGCAGCAGGCCACTAAAAGCCATCTGCCATCTTGGCCCGCCCATGCATCCCTTCTCCCCTGCAGTGTTTTATATTTGTAATGATGTCTCTGTATTATGAGCAACAGAGGCTATGCTCCTTTGAGCCGGCAGTAGCAGAGATGCTTCCTGTGACATGGGGACAGCCGATGTACTCTGAATCTCCCATGACAAAAGGGTTGCCCTCCCATTCATACTGTGCATTCTCTTCTTGTGCATTTCTCAGTTCTGAGCCACCATTCAGATGTTGCTCAAACCTGACCCTGAAGCACTGCAGACGCTCAGATGTTGATGGCACTGTCGGGCTACTAATAAAAGCCTATTGTTATCTGATAAGATGTCTGGGCTAGACAAAAGGTATGTACAGCAGACATTGGGAAAGCATAGTGGAAAGCAAGGCAGCTCTCCGAAGCTATTGTGGTTAGAGTGCTGGATTAGGCTTCAAGAGACCCAGGTTCAAATGCCCACTTCTCCAAGCCTCACTTGATGACCTTAAAACAATCACAGTCTCTCTGTCTAACTATCCTCAGAAAGGCTAAAATAAAACTTAAAAGAAAGGGATCAGAAAAAATATTAAAAACTTTAAATTCCAATCCAAAAGGCGTAACACTAGTTTTACAAATAAAAATCTAAACTCTAACATTCAGATAATTTACATTCCATTAGGGACATTATTGACAGTGATCCGGAGGCTTGAACTGGGAACTTCATATTCTAAACTTAGCAGATGTCTTTCCAGGGCAGTATGTGCTTCAGGCCTGAGAACCCTTATTGGGTGCAAGAGGACCAAGGGTCTTTAAAACTGGCCCTTGCAGCTGGCAGTACGAATGCAGTAGAAAGCCACTGAATTCGTCAGGCCAGATATAAAATGTTAGGAGTCTGGCCTTCAGCCCTTGCCTGGTCAACAGAGCACTACCTTCTGCCTGCTGCACTTCTGGCTCTGGCAACTGACTTGAGGGATCATTCCATCTCAGGCTTTGGGTGTAGCTGCCCACAGCCCTGGCCTGGCCCAAATAGAGTGAAGCATATCACATTGGGGAATATAGGGCTTGCAGAGGCAGATGTAGCTCTGCTAGAGGACTGTGAACTATGTAGAATCACAAAGCTACCTAATGTTGATTCTGATCAGTCTGCCAGCGATTCCCAGATGTTCCCAGCACTGCTCCCATAGACTTTAATGTTAAAAATATCCTCCAGAGGGGGAAGGGGTATTCTCTCTGTCTGCATCTTGACTGTGTGGGTGTCCTCGGGAAATACTACAATCCTTCCAATTTGGGCAGACAAACATGAAGTTAAAGATCCAAGAAAAGTGGAAGGCTGTCTTCCACTGAAACCAAGGGAAAACAAGACCAAAAAAAATTATGACAATGAAATAACAATAATGACAGAAACAATAATGAAAGAACTGTACAAAACAATCCAACAACAAAACAGTCCCTTTTGGAATAAATGACAAAAATGAAAGAAACAAAACAAACTCCAATTCACAATTTCAATAACTCTCTCCCAAGTTGCATTTCTTTAAAACAGTATTGGAGCTCTAATACAGAGGACAGAAAAGGAACATCTTGAAAAAGAAATGATCACTGACATCAAAATTACAGCTTTATAGCAAATGTATGTTCAACTGGAGGGTACAAAGCCCACTGGGATTCTTCATATTTTACTCTTCTGTGGCAGATGTCACAGAACCAAGCAGAACTTTTTCATCCGCCTTGGATATTGGCCTTTTTTTAAAATGGAGAACAGCTCCCAGAGATTTTTCAGGAATGGTGGTTGTAACTGCAAAGAAAAAAAAGAAATGGGATCCAAAAAGAGGTTCAGATGGGACTAACCCTGGGCTTAAAAAGATATCATCTGCTGGCATATGCTTGAATGTTGTTCAGGGTTTTTTTTATGGAAGCTCTGTAGAGAAAAGAACCAACTGTACTAGCCTTCATGAAGCAGGCACACCCCTTTTATAATTCAGCATGAAGCACTAGTAAAGACACCAACCCCAAAGAAAAGGCTTGGCACCCATTTCGGGGCGGGGGAGTGAAACCACTGCTGCACTCGATGTTAGTCAATAGAAGAAGCTAACCTCAAAAAGCAGAGAATCGACCAGGCCTGGGTAGTATTCCTAGCACAGTTCTCCGGCTCACAAGCAGCCGTCTCTTTTCCTTTTCATTGGCGCTTTCCGCTCTCATCTTTGGAGCTCCAAAAGCCACTCTAGTTTTCTAAATTGTTAGCAGCTTTTACAGGCAAAGCAGAGTGTCCATCACTTTGAATTTTCATTGTTGCATCTGTTTTGCCATTTTAACTGCAGCAGGTTGTATTACAATGAAGCCATTAATAGGGAAACGGATACAAACATTTTTATTTCAAATAGCAACTCTCGGAAAAGATCTGGAAAACAGAATCAAGCCATATGATTGTTAAAGGGGGAGGGAGGCCTCTGAACGAGCAGGCAACATGCCATTGTTTGTGAACATCCTGTAAATACAAATCTCTTACCAGGACAAGGAAGGCAGGGCGGGGGGGGGGGAGAGAGAGAATGTACCGATCACCTTGTTGCCAGGCTAATTCCTTCCGCTCTTTCCTTTCTTCCCCCTACCTGGCTCATCTTTTTAAATAATTAATATGCCTTTTTAAAAGTTTGACATAAATGTCAAGTTGAAATGAAATATATCAACAAATAGCATCATTTATCTTTGCCGCTGAAAAAGCCAAATGTTTCATTTCCATTCAGAAAAAAGGGAGGGAGTATAAGCTGTACTGCTAATAACCAAGGCCTTTGGAGTAATTCCTGTTTCATTTGATAGTACATTGGCCACAAACGGGCTTCGTCGGTAATTATATTTAGCCATAAAACATCCTTTTAGCTTCACAATTTCCTGGAGATTTAGAAGCAGCAAAAGGATAAAAGTAATTCAATGTATGCTGGTAAGCAAGAGGGAACTTGAATGTTTCCTTCAGAAAAGGAAAAAGGAACATCACAACAAACTATTTTCTGCACAGCCTTTTCAGAAATGGTCCTTGATGCAGAGGAAATCATCTTCACTTAAATTTTAGTTTGCCCAGTTGCTGGCTGACCTGATAGAGTTTCTTTGATAAAATTAGTAGAAACTGTACATTTTATTAGGGTTTCTCATGCATTGAAAATCCCCATTTTGATTTTGCTTCTGCCTTGTCTAAATCAAAGCCACTATGTTTTGGTTTTGTGCCATTTTCAGTTTCCCTGCTGCAAAGTTGATTGTAAAATGTATGCATGGTTAAATTTTCATTGTGTTTCAATAAATCACCATAATTAATTACAATATATTATACACAGAAATAATGTGCATTCTTTATATAAATATCACATACATTTTGCATAAAACCCATAAAGATACATGCACACTACAAATGAATCTAAAAATCCAACAGTAAAAATGCAGAGCAGCAAAATCATTGACAAAAATATAAATAAGAATGAAAGGATTTGCTCATCCCTGATTTCAGTGTTATTTAATTGACTTGAAGTTGTAAGAACAGTATATGTGTTTGGAGTTCTATGAATTTTAAATAATTCCATAAGGTGAATTATTTCAATGAATGCAACTGAAAATGTTTGTTGCTATCATATACTTCATGCAAACTGTTCCAAATTGATCTGAGCAGGCTAGACTTCGGGACAGATCCAGTTTACAGGATTATTTTTTAACAAGCTATCTCAACAATCTATTGCACTGAAACATTTGCACACTTATACCCATGGGCATCATTACTAAGCCTATTCCAATATTGACACTCATCCAAGATTCTACTGGTCTTTTTTTTTAAAAAAAATCCTTAAAAAAAGGAATTATCAGCAACTTCTCCCCCCATGTATAAGGTAACTTCTTGTGTACGTAAAGGGCTCGATTAATTCATTCGAGCGGTTTGACTGAGGTTTTAATTTCTTCTTACCAATATATCACAATATACCTAAATTCTGGTCCACATAATTTAGAGTTATGAAAACTGACATATTTATTGTTGGTCTACAGATAACAATAATAGTCCCTACAATTTTAAGGGGTGGACAAAACTGCAAAATGTTGGGACATTATTGTTTGTCAATGGACTTCCATAAAACACCATATGGTAGGGCAATTCATCAATTCTACTGAATCTGTGAGAAGATTTTGGCTGGAATCTGATGGTTACTTAGTCCATGTTATCAGAATGATCTGGGAATAAGGCTGCTGAGATGGTAGAATAGACTTCAGGTGCCATACAGATAAATTATCTGTAAGTAAAAACTAGAACAGTACACAGAAGTCTAAACTAGGACATTTCTCCTTGTCTTGCTAATTCTGTATGGGAACATAAGCATTAGGACAGTAGGGCTGCCAACTTCCAGGTGAGGCCTGGAGTTCTCCTAGCATTACATCATCATCATCACTATTTAAAAAGAGATAATTCCTATCACTGTAAATCCAGCAAAAATAAAAATAGAGAAATGCATGTAAACCATACTGTGTATACAATATGAAGAGTTGTCCCAGAATTATAACTGATCTCCAGACTACAACAGAGATCAGTTATCCTGGAGGACATGGCAGCTTTGGAGGGTGAACTGTGTGGCATTATATCTCCGCTGAACTCCCTCCCATCGCCAAATGCTACCATCCCCAGGCACCACCTCAAAATCTCCAAGAATTTCATAATCCAGAGTTGGTAACCCTATAGGGAAAGTGTTAAAAATGTCACTCACAATACATGTTGTGCAGCCCACTGAAGCACATCAGGATTTTATAACTTTGTGCAGCTGCATATGTCGACTATGCCTTACTTGGGAGTAGATCACACTGAACTCAATAAGACTTACTTCAGTATAAACATGCTAGTAAGAAATATGATCAGACGAATAGACTTGTCCTTTATTGTGAATACTTTCTCCCATGAATGAAAAGTTTATTTTTACAGGCTTTCTGCCCAAATTTGCAAATACTGGAAATACTGCAGCACTTACCTACAAGATTTTGTGGTGGTGCAGCATTTCAGATCTTTTTCATCTTCCCTGCCTTACAGATGAACAGGTGTACATGGCAGAAATACTACCCTCCCTCTTACCCATTACCAATATAAAGGAGGGCACATGTGCAAAACATCACAAAAAAAGTGTGTTCATACGTATGATCATTTCATCTTGTTTGATGCTAACAGACAGGATCTGGCAGTGTTTCTAAAATGCACATGTGCATGCAACAGTATCATGGGGCGGATGAAAATGAACTGAAGGAAATTAAATCTGTGTCAAACTGCTTCCCCCAGCCACCCCCCACACACACACACACACAGCCTTCCCCAGCCATGGCCAATGCCTCCAATAGTGACCACCACCTCTTGCTGCCTCCTTCTGAAGCAACTAACACTCCTTCCCACCTAATGTTTTCAAACTCCGGCAAGATAGTTTTCAAGAGTTTGGGATTCCCCACTGGGCACGTGCAGCTTGCCCTGCTGTGTTTAAAGAAGCCTAGGGGAGAGAGGAAGAATAGCACATTAACTGTACAGGTGCTGGGGGGCAGGATAAAAAGAGTGAGGTGAAGAGGCAGGGGCTGATGTAGAGGCTGCTATCCACCCCCCAACCCCTGGTCCGAGTCCCTCTCCTTACCTCCTGACAGAGCCAACTCTAAAAACCACTCACTCTACAATTCAAGAATTAATTTTAATTCCCACCCCCTAATTAAATGGAGTTCAGGAGGTGTCAAATTCCAAACCAGTGAGAGAGAAGAGTGAGCAAAATCCTTTTCTTCCTAATTTGTTATAGTTCCTTCATATGTCATCTAATAAGCAGACCTAAAGGTGCTCCATTTGAGGTACTTCACCCACAAAACTTCCCAAAGGAGGGAAGCAAAGTGATTATGAAACACCCTCACAACCACTGGAACTAGACAACCTACATGTTTTAAACTCATTGACTGAGCAATGTAACAGTTAAAATATATTGTAAGATGTGAATTTTTGCATGCATAGTTAGAGATGCTCCTGGATTAAGTGATTAATTAGAGACAATGTTGTTCTCAAGAATGCATCTGCATCTATGTATTTATGTAAACATCACTTTGTAATGTTATTTTCATGAAGAGATTAATTCATTGATCCAGTGTATGACTGCATGAGGACTGGCTTTTGTAATGTCTCATGAATCCGCATGTATGCAAATGGCAGCATAGCTAGAGGCCATCTAGTATGGTTCAAAGCCCCACTCTGCAACAATATTCATACACCACCATTTCTCCATCTAACCTCCCTCATAGTGTAGGGGAAAGGAGGGAAGGGGAACTTTGTGGAAGGAATGTTGGATTGCAGCATAACTATATAATCTGTTAATATTGATTGTCAATTGTAGTATAATTTATTTTAAAAAACATAAACATTAAACATGGAACAAATAGTTGCAATCTGTATTTTGTATCAGCAAGGCATTAGATCTACCATCATGTATCTGACCAGTATGCCAGGCAAGGTTTGTACTCTATAGGAGACTTTTTCCAAAGATCTTTGAATTCAAGAAACAAGTTTCCCCTCCCCTTCTCCCGCCTTTCGTCTCTAGTAAAAATGTTCTCTAACTCTGCACAGGAGTTTGGCAGTAGACATCAAACTCTGGCCCATCTTTTTAATACCCTACAATAGCTGGTTTGGATTGAGACCAGCTGTTGGTGCATTACCATTTGTAAATGCTTCAAGCAACTACTTCTTTTCTTGGCAACATCTCCTGTGGAGGAAAGGCGGTGTGTGTGTGTAGGGGGGTATCTCTCATTCAGACATTAAGAATCACTGGATGCCAGCTTTGGCATATGCAAGCCATTGTCTGCTCATCTCCCTTTAACAAGTTTTCACATACACACGCAAAAAAACAGGTATGAATAAAGCCCGCAAAACCTTGACTTGTATAATTCATGCCATCTTCATAGGAGATACAATGCCTTGCACTCAGAGTCTGATTGTTTGGAGCTGGAGACGTTTCTGGAATTCTGTTTTGCTGGTTCCTTGCCAAAATCACCATATTCTTTGGAAACACTCGAATCACCTCCTTGTTTCTCCCATAAATGAAAAAGGCGATACTTCTCGACAATCAGGAGAAGAAAGAGAAGAGCTTTTGCTGCACGTGAACCAAATTTAGAAATTAAGCTGCCAAGGCTTTTAAGATCAGAAAGGTAAACGCTTGTTTTCCATACCAGTCATCCAGTTCTGTATACCTGAGAATGCTAAGCTTATATTAAGAAGCTCAAATAGATCTACTGGGGGAAAGGGGTCTCATTCACAGAGAATTTCCATGAACGTTTTTTTCCTATCATTATTATTCCATTGAAACTGGTGACCTTTCATTGTCTCTTCTCTTCCAACCATCTCTACCAGAGCTTGGTGTACTGGAAGAGCCGAAGCGCGAATGCTAACATCTCGCTAGTTGCAGCTGCTAGTACAATAGGATTAATTTGCCATCTACCAGCTCTAATGCCCTTCTGTTTCATCATCTTTCCCCCACCAGGGGCAGTGGTGGCAGCATCTGTTCCACTGTTATTTTCCCGGTGCCGTTCATGCCGTAACAGTTAAGGTCTGTAAGCATTTTCCATGACATACAACAAATCTATTTGCATTGCCAAAGAGATAGCAGTGCTTTCACAACCTGTTCAGGAAACAAAATAAAGAATTTTGTGTTAAACTGCAATGCATGCTTACATCATGTTATTGATAATTGAGGATGGCAGATATCAGCAGTCTTTTAAACATTTTTATTATTATTATTCCTGCTGGGTTCAGGTTGGATGGTGCTAATAAGATGAAAGTAACAACAACAACAACAAAAGATTAATGTCTTATTCCAACCACACACAAAAATTGCCTTCCAAGAAACCGTAACATCAAATATACCCAGTTCTTACTTTGTGTAAAACAATTAGCATTGCTTTGAGAAAAATTACTGCCAAGGTTTCAAATAGTGGCTAGCAAATTGGGATATATTAGTAGATGACTACCTATCTTAAGATGTCTGGCAGACTGGCAAAAATACCCGTTCCAAATATCCATCTTGTAATGGCCATTTCAAAATAATATTCTTAATGTTCATCAGGCTTATTGCAGTGGGAACCAGTACAGTAAAATTGATAGACTATTGGATGTAGACTTCAGTGGTTTGAGTTCAACTCTCAGAAAACAGAGATCTAGCCTCCCTTACTCATGCTTTCTAAACACAAATGCTGACCATTATAATTACTCTACCTGGGACTTGGAAGTTTCAGCAGAATACAATAGTTTGCTTCTGGATGGAAATGAGAGAACCCGAAAGTCCTTTCCCATTGAAACTGCTCTCTATACTTCTTACTTTTTTTTCCTTTCATGGATACAATTCAAACCTATGGGTTGGATCTTGATGATAATATGGCCACCTGTTGGAACTTCCTGGACTTCCCTCTCCCATTATCACTTATTGATTAAAATTATTATATGGTAGTATGTGTAGTATAGCCAGATCATAAGATTGTCTGGCAGCCAGAAGTTCTAGCTCTTTTAGTGTTATGCACCACTAGGTGGTGAGCTAGATTTGTTTTTAAGGCAAGAGACATTTCAGAGGTGGTTTGCCATTGCCTGCATCTGTGACATGCCCCTGGTATTCCTTAGAAATCACCCATCCAAATACTAGCCAGGGTCGACCCTGCTTAGCTTCCAAAATCTGATGAGATAAGGCTAGCCTGGGCTATCCAGGTCACAACGCCTGAAAAGCTGTTCCTTGGGGACAGGAGCCCTCCAGGAACAGCATGACGGGTGGATCAGAGGTCTGCAGCAGGAGGAGAGAATGGTCAAAAATCATCCTTCCCCTTCTGTAGGTCCCCAGTGCTTCTTTGCAGACTGTACAAAACAGAAATGTTCAGAGACCATTCTTATAAAAGGATCAGAATAATAGGATAATGGATCAGCTCAAGTGGTTGCTTCTTTAAGAGATAGTATTGAGCACACATGAACTCATGAAGCTGCCTTATATTGAATCAGACCCTTGGTCCATCAAAGTCAGTATTGTCTACTCAGACAGGCAGCGGCAGTCCAGGGTCTCAGGCTGAGGTCTTTCATATCACCTCCTAACTGATCCTTTTAACTGGAGATGCTGGGGGTTGAAACTGGGACCTTCTGCATGGCAAGCAGATGCTCTGCCAGTGAGCCACAGGTCCTCCCCATATTATAGTATGTTGCAATGTTTATTGTACATATCATCCCTTTTACTATAAGTCAGTGTCTTCTGCCTTTGTAACATTCATTGCAGTATTTCTAACTTTAGACAGTTTTGTTGCTTTAGACAGTTCTTTGCCTACACTGACTGTTTTGTTGGTATAGATAATATAATGGTTTTGCATCCCTGTGGTGGTGGTGGTGGCAGTGGTGGTAGGAAGAAGAAGAAGCAGTGGTGGTGGTGGTGGTGGTGGTGGTGGTGGTGGTAGTAGTTATTACAATCCCCTTCCCTTCCTCTCCCCACAACAGACTCCCTGTGAGGTAGGTGGGTCTGAGAGAGCTCTGACAAAGCTGCTCTTGAGAGAACAGCTGGATGGATGTGGAGAAGTAGGGAATCAAACTAATTTCTCCAAATTAGAATCCGCCACTCTTAACCACCATGCCAAACCACTACACTACACTACCCATCGTCTTCTTATTATATACAAGACCTTCATCCATCCATATCATACTCTTTATAATAATATGTGTTTTGCTAATTTTCAAGTAAGAGTACTGGGGGACCCAAAACTTGACAGAGGAATCTCATTTCCTCCTCCTCCACTATTTCTTTCTGTTCTCTAAAAGCCCCCATAGCATCTCCCCTTTTCCTACTTCATTCTCTCCCTCCCACCCCCCAGTCAACCTACCTTTATCTCCCGCACACACACCATCTTCAGCCTTCCTTTCTTCCCTCCCCCTGGCAGCCTCTAGCTGGGAAAAACAGTTGCATAGTGCCAACTGCTGGGCCAGAGCAAGCCCAGTTGAACAGCACTAGCTAGTTGCCAGTCCAGGCCCAGCAGCAAGGACTTGCGTAGGTCATCTCATTTGCCCCTGTCTCTTCTTCTGCACACTATTTCCTCTTTCCTTCCTCTTGGCAACCCCCATGTCCTCACATTTCCCTGCTTCTTTCTCTCCTTCCCACCCATTAACAAAGCTGCCTTTTATTTGCCCCACATCTTCAGCGATATTTTCTTATTTACATCATTTATACCCCACCTTTCTCCACAACAAGGAACAAAAGCGGCTTACATCACTCTCCTCTTTTCTATCTTATCCTCACAACAACTTTGTGAGGTAGATTAGGGTAAGACTGTGTGTGACTGGCCTAAGGTCACCCAATGAGCTTCTACAGTAGAGTGGGGATCCTAACCTGGATCTGCCAGAACCTAATCTTAAACTTTAACCACTACACCACACTGGATTTTGTTAGGTGGCTGCTGTTGACCAGTAGCAAGCAGCCAGACCTGGGTAAAGTCATGCAAGTTGCAAGGTAGGAAGTTGTCCAGTGGTTGCTGTTGAGCCTGACCCTGATGAGTCCTCCCTCAAAGGCCAAAACAGCCCTGGAAAGGGCACTATCCTCTCCCCCTGCCTTTTACTGACAAAAAGCAAGTCTTGAAAGCTGGCAATACAGTTATGGTTGCCTAGGAACAGCCACTGAGGATATTTCTTCCTTAAATCTACAGGTGCTGTTTCTATTATGGGGGCAGGGGCTAAAATACCTTTTCTTTTCTTTTTTTATTTCTTCTTCTTTTTTGTCCTGCAAACCTGGGGCTTTTTCAGGTTTATAGAAGGAGATCTTGTCTGTTCATGGCTCCAGTCTCTGGATTTAAGTATCTACAGCTTTGGCAATGTTGGGAATTAGGAGTATTGATGACTCAGAAGTGTAATGTATTTAGGAATGTCATGACAGTAACATAATCATATAGTAATGGTCTGATGCTGAATCAAAATAGTCTAAACTGACCAAAATTCGATGGGGATTGGTTCTCTCCACCTCACATACACATTTAGCTCACCATGCAGACAGGGTAGCTGGCATCCTATCACTGCTCCTCTGGTCCAGGTTAACAGTGAGCAGAAAAGGAGAGTAGAAGAACAAGTTGACAGAACTGTAGGCAGTACCCAGCTGTTCCTTGCTAAGCCATGCTGCAAGCTGTCAGGTTGGTTTTGTGCCTGTTGTATGAGCTAGGGCCTGTCCAGAGGCTACTGTTTCTCCTCAGGTTCTTAGAAAGGGTGCAAAGCATTACTAATCAGAATACATACAGGGAAATCAAGGAATGGGAGAAAAAGGAAGGAAGGAAGGAAGGAAGGAAGGAAGGAAGGAAGGAAGGAAGGAAGGAAGGAAGGAAGGAAGGAAGGAAGGAAGGAAGGAATCCCAAGCAGTATTGATGTTGTCATGAAATATCCATATACAGACAAGAAGGGAGAGAGGCAGCTATGCAATGACCAAACACTGTCCTATTGTGCACAGAGGTCACTTTCTGAGTAAACATATTTAGAACCAAGTTGAAGATTTATTTTAAGTGCACTTTTGATTTAGACTGGAAATCCGTGTCAAGTCAAGGACCATGTTTTTTACCCCCTATTATAATTCACCTCTGGTGCAAGGGTGGGGGTTTTTTGGGCGGTTGTTTTTGTTTTTTTAGCTTGCCTGACTCACCTAATGAAAAATTAGCAGTCTAGATCTTTGGTGACATCCTCTGAGTTGGTTTCTAGTACTTGGTGCATGGAAGGCAAACATGTCAATAAAAGGATTGGAATATGCATATTTAAAAAAAAAATCCATGCTGATAGTACTGCAAACAATATGCTCTTATCCTGTTGAAAGGGGGGGGAAGCGAGGTTGGATTAGACGAGAAAACAAAAAGAGAGCAAACAACAAAAAAGGACCTTCTAGAAATACGACATTCATGAGGTGTATGAATTATTTAACAGACAGCTGAATAAGGGGAAACTCAACAGAAGACTACAAAAAGCCACAGCCAACCACGAAGCCTAGTGCAGACCCTTTCCCAGAAGCCTGGGACAATGAAATAAATTTTATGTCTCTGATTCATTTGCCAGCAGACGGGGTTAGCTTGCCCCCACACACACACACATACACACCGTGTATCACAGCACCAAAGAAACAACAAGACAAGTGCCTGATGGGTATCGTTCTCCATTATCTCTCAAACCTTTGCCACCAGTGTGCAGATAGAAGCAGCAGCAAAAAAAAAAAATATTGAAAAGTGTGTATATTGTAAGCGTTGGTTAAACAAGCCCACAGTAATTCTTATTTGCTGGAGGTTTTAGAGAGCAGATGTAGGATTGGCAGGGGCTAGGGAGCTGGCTATATTGTCCTCGTCCGTTTGGAGCCAAGATGGAAAGAACACAGAAAAGCTGCATTTTTTTGTTGGTTTTTCTGTGCGTGTGCATTTGCCACTTTGCCATCCACTAGTCTAAGGTTTCTTGGATTCATACTGACCCATAGGAGGGAGGAGGGAGAAAAACAGATTGAAGCACCATCCAAAAGAAATATGACTTATATCAGCTGCTGCCCGCAAGCATCTCCGTTGATGCCGCTAAGCTGCTGCCCGTTTTGCTGTGGCAAACACCCATGTGCTGTAACATGCTGATCGCCTGCTTCGGGTGGTATCAGTTGCGAGAATAAGGACAAACAAATGGAGGAAACAAATATATTAAAAAGGAGCCAGCAGCACTGAAGAAGCATTTTCAGCTGCCAGGCAGTAACTTAGATAGTTGTAGCTGCCATCACCTAGTTCATGCAAGCTTTTTAATATCTTTTGGCAGTGTGCGGTGTCACAGCACAAAAGGAAAGTTGGCACTTTGGAACATACTTCGCTTGACATAACTGTAGGCAGTACGCAGCTGATACCTTCATCTGTGTGTGTGTGTGTGTGTGTGTGTGTGTGTGTGTGTGTGTGTGTGTTTGCTCTTAAGGTGCATTTCTAGCACATCAAACATCAGTTTCACACACATACACAAACACACACAATTTCACTTCCACGAGCCACTGTTAAAATACCGGATGGGAATCAAATCAGATTAACAGGGAAGAGTGAGCTAGAGCATCCAGGCTTTTTGACTAAGTGACCCAGATTAGAAAAAAGAAACAGATGTATGTAAAGCGAAGTGGAGGTCGTAAAAAACAGAGACCCTGATTTTCTCACCAGGAGCAGGGAAGGAATGGAGCCAAAGCCTCCTTTGCATTTACCAGAGTTTTGAAACCACCTTTGCAAGCACAAATACATAGACTGTCAGAGGCATAATTAAAGCTTTAGCATCCCTTCCTGGAAGTGTGGACTGTAAATCATATTAATTTACAGGCACTCAAAGATATCATCAATGTTTCATCTGTTGTTTTTGGCAAGTGCAGTCTTCGAGGCACAGCAAACCACACCTGGAAACCTCAGACACAGATACACGTGCTTTACACCTTTACTAACACCTACGAGGAAGTGTATTAGGCTGCTCTGGACTGGTTATTGTTTGCTGCCATCCTGTTTTTATTTAATTGGGTTTAATTATATATTTATTGTTTTATCTCTGTTGTGAGACGCCTTGAGCCCATCATGGGATCAGGCAGGATATAAATGAAATAAATAAATAAATAAATAACATGTTGGTTGCTTATGTATGCTTTAAAAGGTCAATGATTGAGAAGCACAAATTGATTGGGTCTTTCTTCATAATGTACACCTGCTAATTGAACACATGGAGTCTCTTTAGCCTGGGTAGACATAGACTATTCCTTAAGATGCATAGTGGAGCTTATTTCCAAATAAAAATACACAAGCTCAAGGTGCATGTTAATTTTATTTATCATATTTTCATTTTCCAGTTTCTCCAATGAGCTCAGAACAGAATACTAAGAAGTATTACCAATCCTCACAACACCCTTGTAGAGCAGGCTACCTGTGAAGGAGTGACTGGTCTGAAGCTTCATAGAACAGTAGGGACACTGCAATTCTAAACAGATTATACCTTTCTAAACCCATTGACTTCAATGGATTTAGGAGAGTGCAAACCTTTTTAAAGGAACAATCCCAAAGCTGTTCTGCTCAAAAGAAAGTTCCATTTTATTCAGTGGGGTTTCTTCCTGTTGGAAATATGTGTGTGTTGCAAGGTCTAATTCAGTCATTATAGGGTTAATCTGTTTACCTTGTGTACTATTGTTTAGACTGACCTGGAACAAAGCCTGGGAAATCTACTCACAATGGGTGCGTTCAGACGCGCCGTTTGAGCCGTTTTCAGCACGGCTCAGAAACGGCTTTTCCCTGCGCGTTCACACGCCCAACATCTGCCCACTGTCCCCAGCCGTCACTTTCTGGAGCAAACCCCCTTTGAAACGGAGTATTTTGGCACCACTTACCCAAGTGGTGTTTTCCATCATTCTCCATTTCAAGCCGCACTTTTCCCTGTCTGATCGCTCCATCCAGCCACTTCCGGGTGCTTCAACCCCCCTCCCCTCTGGGAAGCTGCCTCCAGCTTCCGTTTTTAGTCCTCCATTTTTTTTCCCCTTACCGGTGTGCGCTTGAGCGGAGCTCCGCACTTAGTTAAAAAAAAAGAAAAGGTTTACTGGTGCCTAGTTTAGGCATTTAGAGGAGTCCGGGATCTCGGGGAGGCCATTTTTAAAAGGACTCTTCCTTTAAACTTTAAAAGGACCTGTTGAGATCGCTCTTCTTCGCACCGGCCAAACTTCCTGTTCGGAAGAGGGCTGCCTGTGCGCATGCTCAAAGGAGAGGGGGAAACCCCTCCCACCTGCAGGAGGACGGCGGGGCGCTCGGAAGGAGGAGGTTAGTCTGAGCGCGATTCTCCAGATTAAAAAAAAAAACGCATCGTGCCGGAGCAGTTTAAACCGCTCCAGCACGCTGTCTAAACGCACCCAATCATTGGTTAATGTATTCAGGTGATTTCCTTCTAGGGGTCAAGAAGAAGAATCTCCATTACAGTTGTTGCTGAGAGACCGTGTGGTCAGTCTGTTCTGTAGCTGTAGAGATGTAGTCTTAGGTTTTTTGGGGGGGGGGTTGTAGCTTTTCCTGTGTACCCTTCCCTTAGAAATAAAGATTTTTACACAGAAAGAAATGCCTCCTCTCCAGTGAAGCAAAGATCCATTGCAAACTCTGAATATCTAAGTATTTTTGCCCATTTTTCCAACAATTCCCAGGAAAGTGCTATTAAAATTGCAGTCTCTGTCTTCCTGGTCCATATGTGATTCTGTTTTATATATCATACAGCCAATGTGATGTAGTGACTAGAGTGTTTGACTAGGATTTGGGAGACCCAGTTTTGAATTCAAACTTTGCCATGGAAGATTGCTGGCTGCCAGTAATACACTCTCAACCTAACCTAACTCACGGGGTTGTTGTGAGGATAAGATAGAAAAGAGGAGAATGATGTAAGATACTTTAGGTCAAGGGTGGCCAAACTGCATGCAGCTCTTTCACACAGTCTAATTTAATGTTAATAAAAAGCAAATTTGCATATTTTTCAATAAAAATGTGTGTGTAATATCTGCTCATGTCTTGCAGCTCTCAAACATCTGATGTTTATTCTATGTGGCTGTTACATTAACGAAGTTTGGCCACCCCTGCTTTAGGTTCTCATTGGGGAGAAAGGTGAGATATGTGGTTGCCGGGTCTCCCTGCTGGCAACCCTTGCTGCTGCTCTGTCGGCCATCAGAAGAAATATAAATTTAAAACTTGGCATCAGTTTGCCAGCATGGCATCACTTTCAGGGGACCTGGAAGTGATGTTATTCCTAGTCAGCCATGACCATCACTTCTCAATTTTCTCCATGACACCGTCAGACTGTGACACCATCACACTGACAATGCCTCTCCATGTCCCCACTTTTCCCAGACTCCTACTAGTTGCCAGCCCCTAGATATAAATGAAGTAAATAAATCACAGCAGCCCACACTATTTCATCTTTCTTTTTCTATGACTTTACTTAAATAGATTTTTTTAATTTAAAGGGAAAAATGCAAGATTCTATGACAAAGGTTTGGACATTCCTTTTTGTACTGGAACTAAGATTTGCAAGGGGTTTTTTTAATGTAATAATTTCCATTATCTCAAGAGCAAAAACCCACAAAAACTTTTAGATTTGAACATGAACTCTGAAATTCAATAGGTGAAATTTTCAGCTTGCTGGAAATTCCAGTTTTTGATGTTATGCTCATGTAGGGTTGGATTGTGTTCTGTGCTACTGATATTTTTCCTGTCTCATGATTCTGGATTCTGATGATCTGAGAAAGGCTCCAAGACTTTGGAACTCCCTCCCCAGAGAGATTCATCTGTCTCCATCCATCACTGTCTTTCACCAGCAGATGGAAGTCCTTTTGTTTCATCCAGCATACCCCCAAATAACATCAGGGGCATTCCTTCTAGTGTTATGTGTTTATGTGTTTTAATTGAATATTATAATGAACAATATTAACAATAGTAACAGCGTTCCGTGCACCTTGGTGTTTAGTCATGCCGGCCACATGACCACGGAAACGTCTTCGGACAGCGCTGGCTCTTCGGCTTTGAAACGGAGATGAGCACCGCAACCCTAGAGTCGGATTCGACTGGCTTTCGAGCAAGGGAACCTTTACCTTTACCTATAATGAACAATATTTTAATTGTTAAGATGTTTTAATATTTTTAAACTCTTCTTCTTCTTCAAATCCCTGCTCACCAGTTTCCTCAATGGGTGGCCTTGGACCAGTCAATCTCTCTCATCTTAAGCTACCTCACACAGCTGTTGTGAAGATAGTGGAGGAAGGGAGACAGATACATGCTGCCTCAAATTTCTGGGAGTAAAAGTGGATACAAATGTAATAAATCATCAATTATAGTCCACAAGCATATTCTGAATAATTTTACTTCCAAAGCCACTTGCAGCATCCATTAACAACCATAATACAATGGAATACAAGGACCAGCAACATAATCAATAAAAACAGCAGTAAAATCATAAGGAAACAATGTTATAAAAAGGGAAGTAACATAAAAAATAAAGCTGATTTTTTGAAAATTATTTCTGGTGAAATTCTTATTCCAATATCTTTCAATCAAGCATCACTTTAAATATAATAATAAATAATTATAACCTCAGCTAGCAACAATAATGTTAAAATCACAGTACAATCACAAGAAAAATAATGTGGACTGTGTGGTTTTAAATACACACCTCTGGAGCAATCCAGAAGTAATTAGACATGTTTGAGGTCTTTGGTGTGTCCAGCTAACTGTGCTCAGCAAGACTGTACAAAGGAACAAATAGCTGGAGATATAAAGTATGTCCAAATGAAAGCTTAACTATGTTGAATCATGAAACCTTTACCACTTAGAGTCACAATAAGTATTGCATTAATACACAGATAGTAATAAAGTTTGCTTTATTAAACAGAACAAATCCAAAAGTTCATTTTACATATAGTGATTTATTTTTATTTTATTTATTTAAAACATATATATGCTACCTTTTCACCCAAGCAGGGTGCCCCTTCAACATGAACACACACCCCATTTCCTGGAAGATATTAAGTCGATACTCTAAGACCGATTTCCCACAAGCAGCTGTGCTGCCCTCGCTCTTCCTTTCCCCCAATTGTATTCATCAATTTCCTACTACTTGCTGTGCATTTTGACCCACAATATCCCCTGATTTTCCCCGCATCTTCTCGATCTCAAAAAACAAGGATCGAGAAGATGCAGGGAAAATTGGGGGATGCTGCAGGTCAAAATGCAGCCACACAGCAAGTAGTGGGAAATTGATGAATACAATCAGGGGAAAGGGAAGAGAAAGGGCAGTGCAGCTGCTTGTGGGAAATCGGTCTGTCACGCAAGCATGCTTGCATCTATTGTTGCAACAGGATCAGAGATCTTCTGTTGTAGCATTGTTCAGTTTTCTCCAGTCACTTGAAACACTAAAAAAAAATTGCTGTAATAAACTTTCTGAGTTACTTTACCATATGCAAAAAGCTATGTTATCTTAAGTGAACCCATTTGGAAGCTGTACATATTCAAAGTTGTAAAGCTTTTGTTAAGTATGACACTTAACGTGATTTCAGATAGTGATTCAGCTTTATTCAGCAACAGCTCAAAGTCAACCAGAACAACAAACAACAGATCTAACAGATGACAAACAAACAGTAGAGCTTTGCCCCTTTTAAATATTCCCGGCTAATGTAGCCACGCCTATTTACAGAAAGTAACCAATGTGATTATTTAGATAACAACTAATAAGGTTCGTTCCCCCCAGGAGTTTGTGGTTCACCCGGATTGGACGGCGATTCCTAGACAACCAACCAGAAGTGCGGGATTTCAATCCCTGTCTAGGAATGAAGCTTAACATAGGTTTTTAATGGCTGCATTACACTTCACAGAATACATTACAGCTTTCATGTAGACACCTTGTAGTTTTCAGTACTCAAACAGAATGGGAGAGAAAGTAGTTCAGAGTACTGTCTTCCTCAGGGCCAAACTAAAAGTTGCAGGTTTTAAGGAGTTGGGTCTGGGTTCCCAGACTCAATTCATGTTCCCTGTAGCCACACAACAGATGTGACAAATGGCTTTTTTTTAAAAGGAGACCCCATTGGGCTCAGAATGGCTGAGTTCAGACTGGCAGTTTGCCCCACAATAGCCACGTTTCAGCAATGTTTTAAAGGCAGATTAAAGGGGGCTTCACACAGGCACATCTGCCTGGCGTTCCCCACCCATAGGCAACCTGTGCTGTTCCGCTTCGCTCCTGCATTTAATAGATACCTCATAAAAGTGGTAGCAAATCCCCGAAGAGTGCCTTTATGTTGCATTTGTCCGCTTCCTGGCAGTATGAACGCTACACGGAAAAGCCAGGAGCAACCCACGTTGCGCATAAGGGAGCAGCAATATGATTGGCTGTGCTCCACTCTACCGCCCAATGCGGTGCCAGCGCAGTGGGATCCTCCCCAAATCGGTAGGATGCCTATGTGTGTATCATGCGCTCATGCTCCCCTACACACATAGGCATCCAGCCGATTTACCAGGAAAAAGCTGTTTACAGCCGCGCCTCCAGGCCGGTAGTCTGAACACTCCTGCACAACTCCTCCTGGTATGCTCCTGCATCAGTCCGAGCTGTGTGACCAGGAAACCCCGGAACAGTTTGTTCCAGGGCTTTTTTGCCACGACTGGCTCCCACTGCAAATTGCCAGTCTGTCCTCAGCCAATGATTCTGCATGAGTAGGAAGTGCTTCTGCCTGTGACCCGCCCACAGCTGTTTTCCCACACGTTTTTGTGCAGGGTGAGAGTTATTTCCCCAATTTTGCTGTCCCATATGCACAGATACTCCATGTGAAGCAGCAAAATCGGGGAAACGACTCTCCCTCCCACATGGTTTTTGCTCAGAAGGCTGTCCTTGTTAACAAGGGACTGCAGAATACACTATCCTAAACATATTCGCTCAGAAGTAGGCCCTTCTGGTTTTAGTTACACTTACTACTACAATGTCAGCATGATTAAGAGAGCAATTGTAAGCAGGTCTACTCAGATTCCTGCTCAGTTCTATTCAAGGGAGCTTACTCCCAGGAAAATGTTCTTAGAATTGTATTGTAAGGTGCCTTTCAGGCATAGCCCCCAGTTGCATGAAAGCTGCTTTCCGTGACACAGTTTAATTTCACACAGCTAGTCTGCACATGAATGATGCAGCCATGTGAGTGCAACCAATTCACGGATCCATCTCTTCCGCACAACCACTCTGGCTGAGTACTGGTTTGGTGGGAAAGGCCCATGCAATTGGCCAAGCCAGGCCAAGCCTTAGTATCATGCTTAGTGAAAAATCAAATGTAACTCAGTCAAATTAGCAGCAAGATTTTAAGCTTGGAGCATTCAAGATACAGATTATACTGAATCAGACCACTGGCACATCAGCAGCTCTCCAAGGTCTCCAGCAGAAGTCTTTTATATCATACACTACTTGATCCTTTTAAGGGGAGAATCCAGGGACAAAACCTGGGACCATGAACAACTGATGCTCTACCACTGAGCAACATTCATCACCAAACCACAAGAAACTGAGTAAAACAAAGAAAGCCACCACTTCCAATCATTAAAGAGTTTATCATGTACTTGGCTTCTTTTCTGGTCCAGTACAGGAAGTTGTTTAAGCAAGAGCTGAACAATAAGTTTATGGCTGCCCTTTGCACTCATTGTTAAAATTAAGTCCATGCCGAATTACCTTCAAAAAATCTGAGCCCACACAATTATCCTATCTTCATGTAGCTGAAATCACTAATATCACTTCCCCTTGTCTTACATGACAAATGTTCATCCTTCCAAACTGGAAGTAAGTTAGCCTCTTTTTATTCCTATTTCCTTTGTGAGAAGCCTACCCTGTTTCCCATAAACAAGAATTAGTCATCGCTCCTATACAAAATAAAGCTGTTTCCTTCTCTCTACTAAAGATCCATCATTTTCACAAAGTTGTGCCTGGTGAAGGTGGACGGGAAGCTAAATTTTTGTTTTTGAGGCATAAAACCAGTTTTTCTAGTGACACCCGTAGCTGTCCTTTTAACAGAAGAGTAATGTGCACAGATATTGGTGATGAAAAATTTAACCAGCTGATTTCTATAGATCAAACTGCTATTGAATCTGAAAAAGCAGGTTGGCTAGGCTGATAAATTAGGTCAGATCAACTGGCCTACAGAAGGGAGACTGGACTGCATGCCCTGATAACAACATCTAAATTAGATTACTGCAACGTGCTCTCAGTGGGGCTGCCCTCAAAGATTGCCCAGGAACTACCATTGCTGCAGCCAGCCATAGGGACCATATCACTCCAATCTTGTTCCATCTACACTGGCTCCCAGTTTGCTTCCAGGCCCAATTCAAGGTGCTGGTATTGACCTTTAAAGTGTTGTATGGCTTGGGGCCAGCACATCTTAAGGACCATCTACTCCCATATAAACTTACCTGACCACTTTGGTTGTCTCCAGAAACTCTGCTTTGCATGCCCCCACCATCTGAGGTTAGTAGGTGGCAGCTCAAGAAAGGGCCTTCTCAGTCGTGTCACTGAAACTTTGGAACTCCTTCCCCAGTGAGATTCATCTGTCTCCTTTGATCATTGTCTTCTGCCAACTGATGAAGACTCTGTTTTATTTGGCACTAGGAATAAGGCCCATTGTGGGAATAAATACAATGAGCTCTAGAAAGAGGCTCTTGGAGAGTGCCCCAGCCTTGGGCACTCAGCACCAATTTGCTGTGGCAACCTCAGCATGGTATAATGACACAGAGTCCACCATTTTCTCCAGGGGAACTGATCTCTGCCATCTGAAGAGCAATTGTAATTCTGCGTGATCTCCAACCCTCCCCTGGAGACTGGCAACAATGGTTCCCCATGAGGGAATGGCTGGTTTGGAGTGTGGAGTCTATGACATTGTAGAGGTCCCGCCCCTCCTCAAACCTCACCCTCCAGGTTCCACCCCTCAGATCTCCAGGAATTTTCCAACCTGGAGTTGGCAACCCAATCTCCCTCCCAGCCAACTGTCAACCTACTGTTATCGCCCCCCTGGCTTCAGCTTTCTATCTCCTTCCCCTCCCTCCTAGAGAGCAGTTGTAATTCTGAGTGATCTCCAGCCCCCACCTGGAGACTGGCAACAATGGTTCCCCATGAGGGAATGGCTGGCTTGGAGGGTGGAGTCTATGGCATTGTACCTGTCTGAGGTCCCACCCCTCCTCAAACCTCATCCTCTGCAGGATCCATCCCTCAAATCTCCAGAAATTTCCCACCTGGATTTGGCAACCCTATCAGGACTGGACCCAATGAGTGTTCTCTCAAAGGCAAAAATAGGCGTGGAAAGGGCCTTTTACTGACAGAACCTAGTTGCCTAGCAACAGGCACTGAGGAGAAAGCACAGTTGCCACCTCTGGTTAGGGAAATACCTGGAGATTTGGGGGCTGGATCCTGTGGAGGGCATCATTGGGGGGGGTGGAAGGACTCAGCAGGGGATAATGCCATAGGGTCTACCCTCCAAAGCAGCCATTTTCTCCAGGGGAACTGATTTCTGTCATCGAGAGATCAATTGTAACAGCAAGAGATCTCCAGGTCTCACCTGGAGATTGGCAACCATAGGAGAAAGTCAGCCACACAGCAGGGGGATGAAGAAAATGGTTTGATGGTTGCTGGCCCACCTCATTAGTCAGCCAGCCAGCCAGCCATGGTGGAGCCAAGAAGGAGTGAGAGGTGTGTTAAGTTTATTCTGACTGGAAAGTGGCCAGCGGGGGAGAGGGTTATGCTGAAAGTCCTTTGTTTTTTTACTCACAGAAGCAAGCTTGGTTGCTTGGTTGCCTACCAACAGTGACTGAGGAGACAGTTAGTCACAATTAGTCCCACACAGGAGCCAAAAGAAGTGTCTTCCTCAGGAGAGAGTCCGGCTTTCCAGGAGCCGCAGCTTGTTTCCTCTAAGCCAGACCCTCCCTGGTGGTGCTGCTGCTGCTGAAGGAAGGCAGGGGAGCCTTTGAAAGGTGCTGGGCAGCCTTCTCTGCAGTGCAGCCTGCTGAGCTATCACCCTGACAAAGTGCAGGCCTTGCAGCCGAGGGAGAGGGGCCACGAGGGGCAGCAAAGGTGAGTGCTTCTCCTGCTTGCCGCTGCTCACTAGGTCTGCCTCCTTCTCCCCCGTGGAGGGGTTGCCACTTTCTCGGTGGAGCATCCATCCCCTTCACCGGATCCCTCCAGACTGAGGTTGAAACGCTGCCCACCGGCTTGGTGGGCAAGGCTGAGCCAACACAGCGAGCCAATGCAGCCACAGGATTGGGAGACTGTGAGAGTGGCAGCTGAGTGGGCCAAAGGCTGTGGAAGTGCGTCCAGGAGAGACACCAAAACTCTTTTATATATAAAGAGAGATTCCCTCATTAAGTCTTATTAGCCCCCCTCCCTGTTTGTGAGTTTATATGTCTTTATCTGTTGTAAATTATATAATAACTACATTAATGTTTGAAATGTTTTGGCTGTTTTAATGTTTGCTGCCCTGGGAATCCTGATTTGTGTGGAAAGTCAGCATAGAAATGTTTTAAACAAATAAATAAGAGCCAAACTAGATACAATGACATCCTCATGGCTGTCACAAGGATAGCATCACCATTTTAGAGTGGTTTTAAAATGCTGCAAGGGCCTGTTCCCTGATAGGGCCTTCAGCGCGGAGCCCTTCTCCCTCTGCCCATGCCCCCCCCCCCGGTGACTGTTTCGGCACTTGAAAAGGCACAGAGAGGAAACAAGAGTGGTGTGGTGTGGTGTGGGCTTCACAGCATTTTAGAATCACTTTGTGGCAGCCACAAAGACACCATTACATCTAGTCTGGCCCTGAATAAAGCAAATTCTAGAGCAAAAGAATTTGGGGCAATTGATGTGCTGCCTTGGGCAGATTCTGGAGAGTTGGGGACAGCCATGATAGATGCATTAGAAGCATTAAAGTAAATTGATGGGTGAAGAGACTATTGATCCAGAGTATGGTTGAAGGGCATGTGATCTAATAACCTTGTAGAAGTTAAGCACATCTGGGTCCGATCAGTGGCTCAATGGGAGACCACCCAGAAAACTCTTGTATACTGTTTCTAGTTTCATAGTGGAAGAAAGGTTGCAAGTAAGTAATCTACAGCATCAGAAAAGAAGCATATGTTGTAGGCAATCGACTGACCCAAAGGTACTCTTTCATGAATGGAAGAGCACATTAAAATCCAAACCAAAATATGCATTGGATTAAACTGAGCTAGGCTTGCCAACATCCAGGTGGGGCCTGGAGATCTCTTAGAATTACAAGTGACCCAGCTGAGCTCTGAGAAGGAGCAGGAGACAGAGCTTCTAGAGGGGCCAGTGTTTTTTATTTGCATTCAGCTGAGGTGATTTAGCTGAGGGTACTGTGTGGGAAGATTGTGTTTGGGAGTGTGTGGGTGAGTTTTGAGTTGTTGCAGAGTCCTGGCTGCTTGAGATAAGGTGGAAAAGGGTCATTGTTTGACTGTAATTGGATTGCCTGGGTGAATTTGAATAGCTGCTGCCCCCACCCTCTGCTGGGTGAGGCTTCTATTTAAGGCCTCGCCAGAGGCACAAGCCAAAGGGCTCTTGGCCTAGGGGCTCTTAGACTAGCGGCTCTGTAAGAAGCCCAGGAAGAGCCAGAAAGCTAGGGCCATAGCCTCCTCGTGTCCCCAGTAAGGTAAATAGACTTACCTGAGACTGTGGCTAATGATATGGACTGCCTGGCAAGGTCTCGAGGCAGCAAGAGGAAGGTTGTGGACTTAATATATATGGGAAATTATAGGTGTTTATATACAAATGCTAGAAGTGTCTGAGGTAAAATTGGGGAGCTGGAATGCTTGGTGTTGGGGGGGAAATAGACTTTGTTGGTATTTCAGAAACTTGGTGGGATGCGGAAAATCAGTGGGATATGGTGATTCCTTGTTATAAATTATATCGGAAGGATGGGGGGAAGGGTTGGAGGTAGGGTGGCTCTGTGTGTCAGAGAGGGTATACAGTCCAGTAAGACTGAGAGGGTAAGAGAACTGGAATCGCTTCTGGAAATGCTATGTGTTGAAATAGTGGCCCCAAAAGAAAACTAAACACTGGGAGTTTGTTATCACCCACCAGATCAAAAGATCAAAGAGGATTATGAAATGATGAATGAATTAAAGATTGCAGCTAGATAAAAAAAACTGTGTCATAATAGGTGATTTTAAATACCCATACACTGATTGGGTCAATATGTGTTCAAGTCATAAAAAAGAGATTGAGTTTCTAGACACTCTCAATGACTGTGCTATGGAGCAGGTGTTCATAGACCTACCAAGGAAGAGGTGATCCTGGATTTGGTCCAAAGTAATGCCCAAGACCTGGTGAGAGATGTAAAAGTGATTGCACCACTTGGGAACAGTGACCATAATGTTATTGAGTTCAACATTTGTATAAATAGGGAGTTGCCCAAAAAGACTGACACAACCACTTTTAACTTCTCTGATACTAGGGGACATGTGAGGAGGAAACTGAAAGAAAAAGTAGAAAGGGTCAAAACCATTGGGGAAGCTTGGAGACTATTTAAAACTACAATCCTAGAACCTCAGAAAAAATATATACTGCAGTTTAGGAAAGGCACAAATAGGTATGGTTAACAAACAAAGTAATGGAAGCTGTAAAAGTATAAAATACTGAGACTGACAGATTGTTCAGAGATTTCAGCTCATACTTAGTGATTTCAGAACTTGAGATACAAGGCAAGCCTGAGGGCTCCTTAAAAGCACATTACAACCACACCCCAAATACACCCTTACACCTGTGACTGGCTTATTTACATACTCCTACAATTGATAGGGTTCCTGGAGGATCCGGGTTAGCCGATTGGCCACTCCTTGGATCCTTCGCACCCATTGTTCCTGGGAGCGAAGCTCTGGCTGTTCGGAAGACCATGTGTGCGATCTCCGTTGGAACACAACAAAAAAGTAAAAAGGATTCCTTTAAGCAGTGGAAAGCTAGTCTCAGTGAGGTTGATAAAAGGGAACACAGGCTGTGGCAAATAAAATGCAAGTCTGCAATCAGGCAGGCAAAAAGGGAATATGAGGAGTATATAGCAAAAAACATAAAGACCAACAATAAAAATTTCTTCAAATACATTAGAAGCAGGAAACCAGCCAGGGAGAGTAGGGCCCTTGGATGACCAAGGGGCAAAAAGATAGGGAAATGGCTAAAGGAAGATAGGGAAATGGCTGAGAAGCTGAATGCACTTTTTGCCTCTGTCTTCACTGTGGAAGATGAGAACTGCTTGCCCACTACAGAGGGGTGTTGAAAGACCTGAGTCAGATGAGAAGATGAGAGTGGAGGTCCTACGACTGAAAGACAACTTAAAAAATGATAAATCACCAGGCCCGGATGGCATACATCCAAGAGTTCAGAAAGATGTTTACCTTGACTTCCAGAAAGCTTTCGATAAAGTTCCTCATCAAAGGCTCCTAAGTAAGCTCAATAGTCACAGGATAAAAGGACAAGTCCTTTTGTGGATCAAAAACTGGCTAATTAATAGGAAACAGAGAGTGAGTATAAATGGGAAACTTTCTCAGTGGAGGGTGATAAGCAGTGGGGTACCACAGGGATCAGTACTCGGTCTGATGCTTTTTAACTTGTTCATTAATGATTTGGAGTTGGGCGTAAGCAGGGAAGTGGCTAAATTTGCAGATGATACGAAGTTGTTCAGGATGGTGAAAACCAGGGAGGATTGTGAGGCACTACAAACAGATCTGTCAAGGATGGGAGAGTGGGCGTCAATGTGGCAAATGGGGTTCAATGTGGCCAAGTGCAAACTGATGCACATTGGAGCCAAAAATCCTAACTATAAATACACGTTGATGGGGTCTGAACTGGCAGAGACTGACCAAGAGAGAGATCTTGGAGTCATAGTAGATAACAATGAAAATTTCGAGACAGTGTGCAACTGCAATAAAAAAGCCCAACGCTATGCTGGGGATTATTAGGAAGGGAACTGAAAAGAAATCAGCCAGTATCATAATACCCCTGTATAAATCAATGGTGCGGCCTCATTTGGAGTACTGTGTACAGTTCTGGTCACCACATCTTAAAAAGAATATTATAGCTTTGGAAAAATGCAGAAAAGTGCAACTAGAATAATAAAAGGGTTGGAACACATTTCCTATGAAGAAAGCTTAAAGTGCTTGGGGCTCTTTAGCCTGGAGAAATGACAGCTGAAGGGTGACATGATCAAGGTTTATAAGATTATGCATGGGATAGAGCAGGTTGAGAAAGAAGTACTTTTCTCCCTTTCTCACAATACGAGAACTCGTGGACACTCAATGAAATTGCTGAGCAATCGGGTTAGAATGGATAAAAGGAAGTACTTCTTCACCTAAAGAGTGATTAACACATGGAATTCACTGCCACAGGAGGTGGCAGCAACTACAAGCATGGACAGCTTCAAGAGGGAATTAGATTAATATATGGAGCACAGATTGATCGGTGGCTATTAGCCACAAGGTATAGATAGGGACTCTGGGGCAAGTGATGCTCTGTATTCCTTGTACTTGGGGGAGGGGCAACAATAGGAGAGCTTCTAGTGTCCTGGCCCCACTGGTGGACCTCCTGATGGCACCTGGTGTTTTTGGCCACTGTGTGACAGAGTATTGGGGTGGATGGGCCATTAGCCTGATCCAACATCAGCTTCTCTTATG
This sequence comes from Gekko gecko, assembly GCA_029375565.1. NCBI lineage: Eukaryota > Metazoa > Chordata > Lepidosauria > Squamata > Gekkonidae > Gekko > Gekko gecko. The sequence continues at coordinate 70,523,923 of JAPDNY010000001.1, read as the reverse complement.
TTCTTATGTTCTTAAGTGGTCTCCACGCAACAGAGGTCAGTTCCTGTGGAGAAAATGGCTACTTTGGAGAGTGCACTCTGTGACATTATACCCTGCTGAGGTCCCTCCTCAGGCTCTACCCCCAAATCTCCGGGAATTTTCCAACCCTAGTTAGCAACGCTAGACTCAGCCTATACTGAGTCTATGATATGGCAAGAATGGCCAAGTTATCTTCCCTAATTAAATAACATTTGGGTATTTCTCTTGCGTTTTCTGTAGATGGTTTCCTAAATTTATAATGACTTACTAGAAAATTCTGGGCCCTGCATATTTCAAAATCACTTCCTATGATGTCCAATGTTCCCTCTAAGCTGAGTTAGTGTGAGCTAGCTCACAGTTTTTTAGCCTCCGGCTCACACATTTTTGTCTTAGCTCAGGAAGGATGGCTCCAGAGCAAACTAACTTATGCAGTAGTCAAATCGCTCGCTCACAACTTTAATGCCAGTAGCTCACAAAGTAGAATTTTTTGCTCACAAGACTCCACAGCTTAGAGGGAACATTGATGATGTCTGTTTTATTGATAACTGTCTCCATAAATCAAATAACAAAGAGATACAGAGCATTCATGACTGGATATTCTTAAAGTCTGGAAATTCATGCTTCTGAAGATCCTCCAGGTTTTGAGCTTGGACATCTTCTGGAAGCTCTGTAAGAACATAAGGTGTGCACTGGCTCAGGCCAAATTTGGTTGGGGCACATATAAAAGAATCTCTGAAAGCAGCTTCTCAATGTCTGCCTGTACTGTATATAAAAATTATTTGCAAACATGCCCCCTACAAAAATGCTCACAGCTTACAGCTTTTGGCAGTATGTGATTAAATATCTTTTCCCTTAGAGTTTTATTTATTTATTTATTTATTTATTTATTTATTTATTTATTTATTTATTTATTTATTTATTGGTTAAAAATGACATAAAGACATCTGGCACCACAGGAAATGCTAATCCAGAACTAAACGATTCCTGTATTCAGAGGATATGACTATATATCTAATACCTACAGTCAGTTTATTTCTGACCTAATAATAAAGACAGAGTATAGTAAGCAACAGACACATTGTTAGTTGAAATAGTCTTGCTTCCTTGGTAACTGGTATTAGAAATATGGTGCGGTTTCTTTATTAATGAACTGGAAAAGTTTGAGTGGATTTATACAATTGCAATTCTATGCACAGTTATTCTGGTCTAAACCCACTGATGTCCATGCACACACCTGCTCCCTCTTCACATAGCAGAGATGTTACCTTGCCTAAATTCTGGGAGAAAGACCTGAACAGAGGTCTAAGGAGACCATCTCCTAAGAGCTACCACTAAACTACCAAGAAATGGTAAGCCAACTGTGAAAAAACAAAAAAGGGGCAAAAGGCAAAACAATGCTACAGCAAAGTATCTGATACTTAGTCTTCAGGACAGTTTGGTAGCTAGTTTGTTTAAGAGGGTAGAAAATATTAGTGGTTTGTTATGACTTTGCTTCTATATCATCTGGATGTCCAAAAGAAGGAAGTTCATCATTTCTCTCTTGAAACTATTGGTGCATCTTTCTTTCCTGAAGCTTATTTTAAATATAATTTATCCATAACTGGGATTCATTTCATATACCTTTATATCGTTTCTTACTGTGAAGTGGAATTATAACTGATCTCCAGACTGCAGAGATCAGTTCCCCTAGAGGAACTGGCAGCTTTGGAGGGCAACCTCTGTGGCATCACAATCCACACGGAGTCCCCTCCCCTCCCCCAAATCTGCCCACCTTAGATCATCAGGAATTTCCCAAACTGGAGCTGGCAACCCTATTTCCATGCAGTCAAGAAGATTTATATGGTAAGTTCTTATGGACATTACAGTGGGATAACATAAAGACATTAGACTAGGTCTGCTGGATCAGAGCAATAGCCCATCTAGTCTACTGTTCTGCTTCCCACAGTGGCCCACCAGATGCTCCAAAAGTCCCACAAGGAAGGGCCCAGAAGCCAAAGCTTCCCCATGTTGTTACCTCCTAGCAACTGTTATTCATAGGTATATTTCCATTGAATGTAGATGGGGGCTTCATTAATCATCATGATTAATATCGCTTATGGGCTTCTCATCCATGATTGTATTTAATCCATTTTAAAGCCATCTACACATGGGCATCATCACCGTTCATGGTAGTGAGTTCCACAAGTTAATTATGCATTATGGAATGGCTTGCCAAGTGGAGAGGGTAATGTAGACCACACCAGTCTTTGCTTAGATCCATGTGTCATACCATAATAGATGTGAAAGCCACAACTTGCAACACTAAGGCCACTAAATTACTGAAACGCTTCAGAACCCACTTGCCCTATATTTCCAGTTTTTCTTGTTTGTGCGGGCTTTGCACAGGAAGAAGAGAAAGAAACAAACAGGAACATGCCATTGTAAAAGCACAAGCTTTGGCAGAAGGACTCAGACAGCTGTAGAAACTGTTAACAAATTTAGCCCTGCCAGCACTACAGTTCCCCCATACATGCATCCATGCCACAAATTGTCCTCTTTTCCCACTGTGCTACGGCTCTTTATCCTAACCTTTGTGGGGGAAATCACAGGCTCCTTACGAACCAGCCTAAAACAACCGAAAGGCTGAACCAGACTCTGTCCTCAATCTAATTTAGAAACCAGTCCTAATGTTTCAATTCATTCAGATCATATTCTTAATATGTTTGAATGACAACACTGAAATGTTCTGTTCTGTACTACTCTATTTGTGCAAGAATTCATTTGCCAAGCTTATTTAACCATAATCTTTTTCTGTCAATTGACCTGCAAAAAACCAGCTCTCTTGCAAGGAGCTCTGCTTTGATCTAGTAGCTCTGTCTCTACTAGTGTACTTTTCAGAATGCCAGTAACCCTTTATGGCATTTCAGAGGTGCCTACAACAGGATTGGGCCTTCATGGCACTTACTTCTCCAGGAGTGAGTGTGTGTACGTGCATGTGTGTAGATGCACCCAAACAAGAGGGAGCAGCGTGCTTATTAGGGGACCACTGAAGTTCATCTTCCATAACCTCCATACTGTTTCTTACACTTATGTTTTTATGCTTTTACTGTATTGTTTTTATTTTGACAGCCACATTGAGCAGGTCCCTGGAGAAGCAACACATTTTCTAAATAAACAAATACATAAACCTGGAACTAGTCCTGGGTGTCACTGATATGGTCCAACAACATGACCATCCCTGATCTAACTTGACCCTTCCTCAGACATTTCACAAGTCATATCAAAATCCCTTTGGTTTTTCCCAAAATTCTTCAAGACAATACAACTGAAGAGGAATCCCAAAATTTAAATTTACTGTTGGTGAAATTTTGGTAGGAAAATTCTCATTGAATTTCCTTCCATGTTCCATATCCTACAAATAGGTTTATACCTAATCTAGCCCCAAACAGTCCAGTAAACCCAGTGTTTAAGCCAATATATATTTATGGCAAGGTTTGAAAATTAGTTATTCATCTTTCTATTGGGTCCTTGGCAACAAACACACGAGCACACACCATAAACTATAACATATCAGACCGTCACAGCACATATATGCCAAAACGGAGACTCCCCAAAAGCAGTGTGTTTAATTAGGACCGAGGAACTGTCAGCCGCTAGATGTAGAATATTCAAAATACAGCAAGTGATATGAAATTCTGAAATATAGCCAACATAGCTTAGAAGGTACTATCCTTTCCGATAAGGAAGCAAATGAATAAGGAATCAGAAAATCAGAAAGTTATGTCAGTAAACTCTTAGGAATCTGTTTTATTTCCCTGCACAAAAGGGAACAGTCTGAACACCAAGCTGCCAAGAGCCTCATTGTGTGGCTCTTTTAAAACATTCTGAGAATGTGCCTAACTTGGTTGGATTCTGACTGGCAAAGCATGCAGGCTGTTCCATAGTATCATTGTCCAAGAAATCTGTCTGTAGACCTCTGCAAGCATAACTGGCCAAAAAAACACTTGAAAAAAAGACAATGCTGCAGATAATTCCCTTTCACTCAGCACCTTCTTCCTTGGCAGGTGATACAGAATAAGCTGCTCAGTCTGTATTCATCCTTAGTCTGGCTCCAGTGGTTTACATGAAGTCACACAGCAGAGACAAATTTAGGCTAGATAACCTTAGGCTTGGTAGATAGATTTAGGCCAGATACTGTAAAAGGAGACAGCTGGAGTTTGTGAGAAAACCCTGTGTGATTGGAAGGGTAGACTATAAAGAAAACAAGGCAGGCACCATTGGGAAAGGTGGACTAAAAAGGAAGTAAATAAACAGATAAAAATCAAGGAAAGCCATGGATTGTCTTCTTGTTTTACGTTCATATTACATCCTTGCTTATGAAATGATGACATATAAAACCTTAGCATGGAGCTACGCACAAGATAAGACTGGGTTCTCAGAAATAAGTATTTAATTAGAATGTAGGTAATTAAAGATTTCACAGTTCTGAAAAAAAAATACAGTGCAGCCTTTCATACAAATCCTCCATGGCATGCTTTCTGGAAAAGTCTATAGAATGCATATTTTCATCAAAACATTATTTACAGGACCGCTGTCTAAAAGGGAATGCTTTCTTGTGCAAGATGCAAGGCACTTATGTTGCAATTGCACAATGGTTGGGATTTAAGTTTCTGTTGTATTTCTGAGCCTTTGCTTTTAAAGTTATTAGCACAAAACATGAGTTTTATTCCTTGAAACACTCCCTATGCCACTGAACTCCTAAAACCTGATTCACAAAAGCACAAACACACCCCAAACAGATTGATCCCATTGCTACATCTCAGTATGTATGGTATGGCGTGCATATTAATAAGCATATATTTTATAATTTATATATAATACCTATGACTCCTACTTAACATACAGGGCTAAACACATATGGCTTACCTGGGGACAAACCTTGGGAAGAATAAAATGAAAGTGTGTTACCTGTTGACTTCGCTAATGCAGTCAGATGAGCGGATTGCACCGATATGGTTGTGGTACCTTTGCAGATTTAAAGAACATGATCAGAAAGCAATATCTGCCTTCCATGCCCCAGTCATCGCCACCCCATTCTGCCCCACTTTGGTAGCGGAGTAATCAGGCACTGGGGAAAGTCCATTGTTTACGGATATCAGTGCTTCACCTTGCATTTCAGGATGTCTGAACTCCCCTGGTGCAAGCTCAACCCGGTTGTGAAGTCTGATCACTCTGTTCCATTTTCACTCCTTGTATTTTTTTTAGTCAGTTAGCAATGTGCACATAACCACATCTTCATGTGCACCAGCAAGCTTTCAGCTGTCCTCTGAGATGAGAAGGGGGAGAGGGAAGGGAAAGGCTGAGAAACCTCCTTTGTCTTTTTTCATGCTGGTTCCTCTGCCTACAGATTTGCAGCACACAAGTTGGGGAAGGGGTTAATTTAAAAGATGGCATTTTCAGAGAGGGAGGCAGCCTCCTCCAGCTATCAAAATGGAGTGGTGCTTCAAATAAGCTGTTATGAGCTTATGCAAAAAGACAAATTAAAAAAGAAGCCACCTGACCACACACTCTGTGGTTGCCACACAGCAATAACCTGAACAGTCGACCACGGGTCCGGCATGCAGTGAGGCTGCTTCAGGCTGTGCTGTCTGGTCACCCCTTCCCATGACAATTTAAACTGCAGCAAATAGAGGTACCATCAGATCACACCAAGCCTCCACTGTGACCACAGCCTGAGTATGCTACACTGGATCCTAAGGGAATATAAAATGAATATAGAAGGAAGCTGTTGTCCTGGGTGAGATCCAGTGCAGTATAGTCATTAATGTGTCATACTAGGACCATGGCAACCTGAGTTCAAATCTCTGCTCTGCTGTGAAGTTTACTGGGTAAGTGACCTCACAATCAGGGTTATTGTTGTTGTTTAAATTTATGAATCACCCTATCCCTACTATTGTAGAGCTCTGGGCAATGTACATAATATTAAAAACAATCATCAAGTAAAACAATTGAACATATTAAATTGCCAACTCTGAGTTGTGAAATCCTGGAGATCAGGGGTGGAGCTTAGCAGGTTGGGTTTAAGGAGGGTAAGGACCTCAGCCGGGTGGAAAGCCATGGAGTCCACCCATCAAAGGAGCTATTTTCTCCAGGGGAGCTGATCTCTGTAGACTGGAGGTTAGTTGTAATCCTGGGAGATTTCCAAGCCCTATCTTGAGGTTGGAACTGTCATCTCACCATTCCCTGTTCTTAACTTCTTTGAGATAAAAGATGGCATGGGGGAAATTCCTAGCATACTAATTACCTTGATGCAGTGTGTCTGAGGCATGGTAGACAAGGGAAAACTTAACTATCCCTTCACGCCTGCTTAATAGACAGCACACAGGAAACTCTGGTGCCTTCACTAACAGGTCTCTTTAATTGTGTCCAGTTGAAAGTGAAACACATACAGATGGAGAATACTACAACACATACTAGAAGACTGCAACCAACCAACCAACCCTACACATACACACAAAATGAGGTCCCTGCCATACAGGTCCTGAGGGAGGAAACAGAAACTAGCTGTTAAGGGCTCATTTAAAAGTATGCATACATATATACAGCACACTTGGGAAATGTTTTATGAAGTCAGACTTTATTATATTTTATGCAGGGGGGAAATACATATTACCAAACATTAGAATATCTGGATGAATTCCATGACAAACTTTGTCATTCCAGACCATCATAAGAGAGAACATTTTTATATACATTTATCAGACTGAAACTTTTTTCTCAAACTTCTAGACAAATAAGTCAATTTTTACAACCAAGCTGCTTTCCAAATGTGGATAAACTGGTTGGAAATAGACTTTAAAAACAAACCAAAGAGAACAATAATCTTTAGAAATATTTTCAATATCTATATTTCTTTCACTCTTGGCAATAATGGGGGGCAGGTATCTAACCTGGAAGTGCCCTTCATTTTTATTTACTTAGCATCTTACCTTTGGAAAGCTGTTCTGATAGCATACAGCTGCATAGTCCAGATTATGAGGAGCAAAAACCTAAACAATGATTTTTTGCAAGGGTGTAAGATAGGTTGCAAACTACCTATACATCAAGAAGTTCTTAAACGATTGTGCAATTTTTAATTGCTATTAAAACACAAAATATGGAGATAAAGGCCCTTTGCAACTGTGTTCTATCACGATATGGTTGCAAGTTAATGATATATTAACTACTAGTATACATTACAAGGTCAGAAAGAACAGCCCAGCCCAAGGAGGCCACACAGTAGGGTTAACCTTTGACTTAGGTTCCTGTCAAGAGGACTGTCAATCAATTTGCAGCATGTCTAGTTCCTGAAACTCCAGCAAGCGAATTGTTATCCACAACTATGAATGCTGTCAATTATCAGCTAGTGTGCACTGTACTCTCTCCAGGTATGTGGCCTTGATCAGCACAGTGAATGGCTAGATTTTCCTATGAAACAACAAAAATCAGTTAGTTCTCCATAATTAAAATAAGTGCTTGGGAATTTACTGATCTCTGGCTGAGTTCAGACTGGCTGTTTGGCCCGATATAGGCACATTTCAGGAAAGTTTCACAAACAAATTAAAGGGGCCAGTTCACACAGGGACAACTGTCAGGCGTTCCCCAGCCGTACTCAACCCGTTTTGTAGCGTTTTCCTCCCGAGTTTAAAAAGTACCTGGTGAAAGTGGTAGCAAACCCTGGAGAGCACATTCATCCTGCTTCCCAGAAGTGAGAACATGAACAAGCTGATCCAGTAGGGATGTGCTTATGCGCATGAGCGCATAAGTGCATATAACCAGATTACAGAAAAAAAGCCACTTATAGCCGCACCTCCACCAGAGGCAGGCCAACAGCGCAAATGCTCCCTTGCGCCTCCTCCCCAGTATGCTCCTGCATCAGTCGGTGCAGTGTGACCGGGGAGTATCTGGAACAGTTTGTTCCGGGTCTTTTTGCCACGACTCCCTCGCGCTTCAAACTGTCAGTCTGAACTCAGCCTCTGATTAGTAAGGAGCTTCCAAAACATTGTTCCACAGCAGTGCAAAAGAGGAACAGCCTCCAGAAGTGCCCCAATACATTTCTCGACAACAGCACTAACTCATGAAACAGGTCATATTGTGTTAGTGCTGCCATCACTGTTTTATAATGATGGTAACTCAGACAATCCATTCTGATCCTGCTAATCCATGCAGCAGACTCATGGAATTATCAAGGACGTGTTCTTAGATGTAAGAAACTGAGATGGAACATAGGGAAAGAGAAGGAGGTAAGCTCTAATGCTTAGGTCCGAGCAGATAAGGCCCAAGATGCTTAGATATTTGTTTAGTGTAAAGTACTGGGTTCAGATGTGTGATTTCAGCTCATAGTTTATTTACAGCTCAACTCAAAGACAAACTAGCCGGTCCCAAAACCAGCTTATATCCGTGCAGCACACCACACCGACACACACCCCACTCCCTGTGATAGATTATTTACAGTGTATGTGTTCCCTATAGGTCTGCTCTAGGATCTGGGCTAACTGATTGGTCCGCTTCAGGATCCTCCACGGCTATTGTTTACCCTCCTGAAGATGCACTAGACTGCATGGTCTACCTAGCGCAGATGTGCTCCTTAGTAGTTCATATCGATACACAACACCCCTCCCCCCATAGTTTGGAAACCCCCTAACATACATAGTCCTTTAGATTTGCAGGTCTGTACCGCTCTCGGGTCAAGCGGCGCGGTTCTGTTTGTGGGGCTGCTGGTCCTGACACAGTGCCCGGGGGGGGGGCTTCCTTCAGGGACTTGGGCGGCTGCCTCTACTGGAGTGTCTGTGCTGTGGTGGGTGTCCATCTCTGAGGTGGGAGGCACAGGCGCTTCGGTGGAGCTCCCTGGTTGTTCCTGTGGGACTCCATCGATTGCCTCGGGGTTTGCCTGCTCTGTCTTGTCTGGGTATAGCCAGTCATCATCACTGTCTTCCTGGCTGACTGGCTCCATGTCTGCAGGTGGGAGGTGGCTGTGGAGCTGGTCAAGGTGCTGGTGAAGCCTCTGGCCATCGTCTGTGGACACCTCATAGGAGACTGGTCCGGTCACCCTGAGGATCTTGGCTGGGACCCATCCCGGTCCCCTGACAAAATTGTGGGCATACACCGGATCCCCTGGGAAGAATCCACGGTGGTCCCCTTGGCTATCCTGGCCCAAACTGTGCTCTGGGGCCCTGTCGGGGTGTACTCAGTCCAGGCGGGTGGTTAGCCATTGACCCATTAGGAGTTCCATAGGGCTGCGGCCTGTGGTGTTGTGGGGAGTTATTCTATTGTTGAATAGGAAGACGGCCAGCCAGTGGTCCCACTCACCCAGCACTATTCTGCGTAGTGACTCCTTGGCCGACCTTACCATTCTCTCTGCCTGGCCATTAGTGGCTGGGTGGAAAGGGGCCAAGCAGATATGTTGGATTCCGTAGTAACATATGAAATCTTGGAATTCAGCCGATGTGAAGGCCATTGTCCGTCACGAGGGAGTCGGGGATTCTGTGCATACTGAAGATTTTCCACATGGCGCAGATGGCAGCTCGGGATGAGGTAGATGGAACTGGTACCACCTCCAGCCACTTCATGAAGGAGTCCACTAAGATGAAAAAGAGCTGGCCCTGGAAAGGTCCAGCAAAGTCTAGGTACTTTCCCGGTTTCCCAGAGGATTCCCACTGCCACGCTGGGGCCTGGGAGGGATCTGGTCTGGACTCTTGGTAAATCTGGCAACGCTTAACCCGGTCCTCTATCTCACTGTCCATGCTGGGCCACCAGACGTAGCTGTGGGCCAGCACCTTCACCCTTACTATCCTGGGGTGTGTTTCGTGGAGGGCTGTGATGACTTGCTGGCGTAGAGGTGCGGGCACTACCACTCAACTTCTGTACAGCAGACAGCCCTTGTGGGTGGACAATTCATCTCAGCAGGAAGTGAATGCTGAGAACTTGGGGCCCACTCACCCAGTGGGCCACCCCTTTCCCACCCACTTGAGAACCTGGGACACTATGCGGTCTCGAGCCATGAGGCGGGACACATCAGTTACCTGGAGGGGTGTGTCGGGCAGGTCCTCAGTGAGGAGTATTTAGTGCATGGGGTCTGGGTCACAGGACTGCAGCGGTAGGCCGTTGAGGGCATCTGCATGTCCCATCACTTTTCCAGGGTGATGTATAAGTGCATACTGGTAGCCTGCCAGGAAAATTGACCAGTGGAGCACCCGGGGAGACAGCATCTGAGGTTTCTGGTGGTCCAGTGCAAGGAGGCCCAAGAGGGGTTTGTGATCGGTGACTATGGTGAAGGGCTAGCCATAGAGATACTCATGAAACTTCTTGACCCCTGCTACAATCGCCAGAGCCTCTTTGTTGATTTGAGCGTAGTTGTGCTTGGCCGAAGAGAGAGTCCTGGAATAGTAGGCAACCAGGACTTCCTGGCCGTCAGGAAGCTGGTGTCCCAACACAGCCCTGACTCCATACGGCGACGCATCACAAGTGAGAACAACAGGAAGCACTTCATTGAAGTGCGCCAGGACCGCATTTGAGGTAAGCAGATCTTTAATGGCCCAAAATGCTGCAGCTTGCTTTGGGCCCCAGATCCATGGTGCATGCTTGTCTGGTAGGTGGTGCAAGGGCTCTGCAATGGCAGCCTTGTGGGGCAAAAAGGTGTGATAAAAGTTCAGCAGCCCCAAGAAAGCCTGAAGTTCTGCCTTGGACACTGGGGGAGGAGCATTGACAATGGCTTTGACCTTGTCTAGCATTGGATGGATACCCTGGGCATCAACCACAAACCCCAGGAATTCGACCCTCGGGACTCCCAGCAGACACTTTTCCCTCTTCACCTTCAACCTGGCTACGTGAAAATGTTGCAGGACAGTGCACAGTCTGTCAGCGAAGTCCTTGGATGTGGGGATGGCAATCAGAATGTTGTCAAAGACTGGTTGGACCCCAGGGATACCTTTGAGAAAATAGTCCATTAAGTTCTGAAAAATCCCCAGAGCTACGCTCCCCCCAAACTACAATCGCCACTCGTGGAAGCCCCCCCTGTGAGTGACTATTGTCTGGGCTTCAGCCATGGCATCGTCCACTGGAAGCTGCTGATAAGCTTGGGACAAATCCAGTTTTCCAAAAATCTTTGCACCCACCAAAGATGCTAAGACATGACTGACAACCAGAACTGGGTATGCATGGTCTTGGAGGGCTTTATTAATTGTACACTTGTAATCCGCGCAGATGTGGACATCACCATTTGGCTTGACTGGCATTACTATGGGGGGTCTCACGGTGAACATGTGGCACTGGGTTCAGTACCCTTTGGACTACAAGGCGGTCTATTTCGCTGTCTATTTTGGGTTTGAGGGCAAATGGGACACTCTTCGCCTTTAACCAGATGGGCCGCACCACAGGGTCAAGGTCCAGTGACATGGGCAGACTGGTGTACCAATTCAGTGTCCCATCGAAAACCTCAGGGAACTCTCAGCACACATCTGGAAATCATCTGGATGCACTTGGTGCACCCCAGTCACTCCTAGTCCGAAAGGCATCAACCACAATAGGCCTAGCAAACTTGTGAGTCTCCCTTCCACCAACAACAACTCCAAGGAGCCCTTGAATTCCTTGTAGGCTACCTGGAACTTGCCCCACCCCTTCACAGCCACTGGGTTCCTTTGGAAGTCCCTAAGTGTGAACCCAGAGGATGGCTTCCACAGGCAGGGTCCCCTCTGAGGACAGAGCCTCACTAGCATCTCAGACAAGATGATGGAGAAGGAGGACCCAGTATCCATCTCCATCTCGCAAGGGGAACCCTCTATCAGTACAGTGACATGGATTTTGTTAGGGGCATCCTGGGGCAAGCTCAGTACCTGGTCATAGTGGGTGGCCATTGTGTTCAGTTCCCTGGACTCCTGGTGGGCTGATGCGGTTCTCCATTGACCCCTGGAGTGGCAGGCGTGGGCTATGTGGCCCCTTTTTCCACAGGAGCTGCAGTCAACATCTCTGAAACAGCAGGTGCAGTGCTCATGGTCCTCTCCGCAGTTGGCACATGGTGGCAGCTGGGTGGACCTTGCAGGGTGGTGGTTGGCATGTGTGGAGGTCTTTGCAGGTAGGCATTGGCAGCGGCAGTCGATGACCGGGCATCCCATCAAGGAGTCTGACAAATCTGATGGATTTTGACTTTGTTTGATGTGTCAGAGGTTGGCAGTGATGAGCATGCATGGTGGCCGCATGTGCATGGTGGTCCTGGTGCTATATTTCATATGTGGTGGCCTCGCGGAGGGCCTTTTCTAGGGTTAGCTCATCCTTGCTCGCGAGCTTGCGGCAAAACTTCGGCTCCTGGATGCCCAGAATGAACTGATTGAGAAGAGCATCTCCCATGTCCAGGAGCCTGAATTTGGTGGCCAGGCGGCGTAAGCCTGCCAGGAATTTGGTGGCCAATTAATCTGTCTCCTGTAGGTGTGCAAAAAAGTCTAAGCGCCTTGCCATTTTGGTTGGCTGTGACGCGAAATGGTTGGTTAGTGCCTTGACCATTGCAGCATAGTTTACCCCCTCCAGGGACTGTGGCACGATGAGGTCCTTCACCAGCTGTAGGGTGGTGATTCCGCAGGAGTTGAGCAGCAACGATTTCTTCTTAGCTTTGTCTGTGATGTCCTGGAAGTGGACGTAGTAGTTGAGCTACTGCACCCATGTTTCCCACTGTTCGGGATGAGCGGTATCGAATTCAGGGAGATGGCCCAGAGCAGCAGCCATGACTCGAGCGACAATGTGTGTCATGGAGGCCTGGAGGTCATCAGTGCGGGGAGCTGTGCAAGGCACAGAGCCTGGGAGCTCGTCTTCAGTGTGCAATACAGTGCTCAAGTTGAAGTTGGAGTAAGGCTCACTCATTGGGATCCCATCCTCATCGCCAGTGTAAAGTGCTGGGATCAGACGCATGATTTCAGCTCGTAGTTTATTTACAGCTCAACTCGAAAACAAACTAGCCAGTCCTGAAGCTGGTTTGTATCTGTGCAGCACACACCCCACTCCCCGTGATAGGTTATTTACAGTGTCCATGTTCCCTATAGGTCTGCTCTGGGATCCGGGCAAACCAATTGGTCTGCCTCAGGATCCTCCGCAGCTATTGTTTACCCTCCTGAAGGTGCGCTAGACTGCATGGTCTAGCTAGCACAGATGGCTCCTTAGCAGTAGTCCATATCGATACACAGCAATTTGTTTCTACCCCACCTTAATCCCTAGTGGTGACCCAAAGCAGCTTATATCCTCCTCCTTCTCCTCTCCTCCATTTTATTATCACAGCAACACTTTGAGGTAGGTTAGGATAAGTATGTGTAGGACTGGCCAACACTCACCCAGCAAGCTTCCATGGCAGTGTGGGGATTCAAATCTGGGTCTCCTAGAGCCTAGTCCGACAGTCTAACTACTGTACCATACTGGCAAATAGGTCAAAAACAGCATCTTGTATCATACATGGAAGTAGGCTTACCATTTGCCCACTAGAGGTGGGAGGTTTCCTGCTCTCAGGAGGCCCTTCCTGATGCCACTCAGCTAAGTAGTGGGAGAAAAATGACGTCACTTTCAGCATGACCAGAAGTGACATCAACACATTGCCTGTTACATTCTAGCATTTGGCCAAAACTCTAAAGGTAAAACATAGAGTTTTGGCCAAATGCTAGCAAGTAGGGTTGCCACCCCCCCGATGAGGGTAGGGTTTTCCCCATTTTCAGGGGCCTGAATCTACTGCTGGCCAACAGGGGGAGCCCACCCCCAAAGAGCCTCACCCCACCCAACATGCCCAATGGGATGACGTCACCCAGAGGTGATGTATTTGCGCCAGACACATTGCGCGGGGAGCACTCTAGCATTTGGGCAAAAACTCTATAGTGACTCCTGGAGCAAGACTGGACCCACACACACACACATCAGCAGCCAGGTAAGACCTGGTAAACATCCCCCCCCGGTGAGTTTTCTGCCAGTTGCCAACCCTAAATGGAAGATAGTGGGGAGCCAATGGATATGCTACAGCATAGCTGCAATCACTTCTCAGTAATACACTCTTGCTAGGATGAGCTCTTCATTGGCTATCTTGAGTATGAAAAAACTAACTTAGAATGGCTGTGTGATAACTGGTTACATGGTAGTACACAGAGAGTAATTAAAATGTGGAATTTGTTGCCAGAGGATGTCATGGTGGCTACAGGAATAAACATCTTTAAAAGGGGATTAGACAGATTAATGGAGGACAGGTCTATCAGTGGCTAGTAGCCATGGTGGCTGAGTGGAACCTCCACGTTCAGAGGCACTAAACCTCTGAATCTCAGACCTAGGAGGCCACATCAGGGGAAGTCCTTGGCCTCTACACCCTGTTGTTGGCCCTCCAAAGGAATTGGTTGGCCACTGTGTGAGACAGGATGCTAGACTAGATGGTCTTATCCAGCAGGATTCTTCTTATGTTCTTATGACACAACATCGAACTCAGTGTGATTTATGTTGGGCTCCTTATTTATCTGTAACATTTATTAGTCACCTTTCTGCTTGTGACCACCCAAGGCAATGTGCAACATTAGTACAACTTTGAAAATATGATGAAATCTAAGTAAAACCTAATTACAAAATCAATTTAAAAACAACAGTTTTATGAATATACCATAAAAATAATAATTTTCAACATTAGTATCTAAATAGAAAAGATGTTGTATTGGAGTTAGGGTTAGCCATATAAATAGCAAAGCCTTGTGGATCAGATTGTCAGATTATAAATTCTATTTTTTAAAGTTTTTTTTTTTATTTTTTCAGCAAGAAAATAGAAAGACTACAATAACAACAGGACAAAGCAGGAACAAACAGCAACAAACAATAACTACACAGTTGGAGTCTGTACTAAAATCTCTTTTACATCAAAGATCTAGATTAAATCTTATCTAGTTCACCATTATCTGATTAAAACAACCTTTTGGAGGCATATTATCCTTTTTTTTCCCTTTGGTGTTTTTATGGACTGTTTTTGTATGTCTCTATCCATCTATAAAATTGTGACCATGCCTTTTCAAAGGCTTCTTCTTGTTTCCCTTGTAATTGTAAAGTTAGTTTGTCCATTTCTGCTGCTTCTAGCCATTTGCATATTGTTTCTTCTTTCTTAGGTGATTTCCAATATAAATTCTAGTTAGTATTCTTGCTTCTGCATCATTATGAGCATTTAGGGAAAATGCTTATTACTTTCATGTGTAAAAGTGCTCTAGAAACCTAAGTTAAATCATTTTGGTGCTGAAAGCTTGGTTGCTTCCAGCCCCTTTTGAAATTGGAAATGGTCTGGGTGACACCATATACCATAGTGCCTAAAGACAATGTTCTGGGAGGAGGTGCCCAGTTTCAATCATGCTTCTACCATAAACTATCCTCTCTCCAGTTCTACTCCCTCATTTGCAGTGCAGGGGTGATAATAATACTGGCTTACAAGAAAATATTTGCAAAGTGCTTTTGCTATGCATTCGGATGTAGAGTTACTCTCATTTATAAATTTTATCTCTAAACCACCCTCCCCTGTACTTGGGGCTCAGGGCAGTGTATAACATTCAAAAACACAATCATAATCAAATTTAAATAATCTAGAACAATAAAACAAATACAGTAAACTTTCCAGACGGCGTCTAAAAGGAATTTATTCTTACCCCAAGGGGGAATGAATGGGAGGGAGGCCAGGCTAATTAAAAAATGTTGCTGTCCTCAACCATAGGCCTGGTGGAACATCTCTGCCTTACAGGCCCTGTGGAACTGTATCAGATCCCGCGGGGCCCGGATCTCACTTGGCAGAGAGTTCCACCAGGCCGGGGCCAGAACCAAAAAAGCCCTGGCTCTGGTTGAGGACAGCTGGATATTTTGGGGGTCAGGGATCGCCGGAGGATTTTTCTCAGCTGAGCACAATGCTCTTCGGAAGGTGTACCAGGAGACGCCGTCCTGAAGGTACATTGGTCCCAGACTGTTTAGGGCCTTAAAGGTTAATACCAGAACCTTCAACCTGATCTCATATTCAACCTGGAGCCAGTGCAGCTGGCAAAGCACCAGTTGGATATGTGCTGTTAGTGAGGTTCTGGTAAGAACCCAAGCTGCCACATTCTGGATCAGTTGCAACTTCCAGGTCAGTCTCAAGGGTAACCCTGTAGACTAAGTCACAGCAGTCTAACCTAGAGGTGACCACTGCATGGATTACTATGGCTAGGTCAGGAAGAGACAAGTAGGGGGCCAGTTGCCTGACCTAGCAAAGCTGAAGAAATGCCAGTCTGGCAACATTCGTAATCTGGGCCTCATGATCTGAGCCTCCATTGATAGGGAGGCATCCAGAAACACACCCAGGCTCTTTACAGTGGGTGCTGGTGTTAATGACACACTGTCCAGAGCTGAGAGTTGGTGCCCCAAACCAGAATCCCCCTCCCCAGCCACAGATAGATTCAGCCTCAGCCAGCTCTGCTTCAACCATCCACCCATGGCCTCCACCCCTTCAGCCAAATGATTTGGGGTGGTGTCCAGCTGGGTGTCATCAGCATATTGAAGGCAACCCAGCCCAAAACTCCAAACCAGGTGGGCAAGGGGGCACATGTAGATGTTAAACAACATTGGGAAGAGGTTTGCCCCCTGAGGGACCCCACACTCCAAGGATTATTGAGGTGACATCCTCTCTCCTAGCACCACCTCTTGTCTATTGACCGTGGTTTTAAATAACGAAAGTGCTGTATAAATGTGAATTGTTGTTACTTAACTGCATGGAGAGTTCAAGGGTGCTCATATTTGAGGTTGTGGCTCAATACCTACCATACATACATACAGTGATTGTCCCATCAAATTAAAAAAGACCCAACTTTGTCTTCTGCAGCTTACTGGCTACATCTGATTTACTGTATTATAAAAACCACAGTGGAGCAAGGAGGCTTGGCTGAATAATTTCGTCGCATGAACAGTGGCTGTCAGAATGGCTTTGCTCTTCTGCTTTCTTTGTAACAGCCCTGAATACTGTTAAGTAGTGCCCATCCATCACCTGTGAAGGGCATGGCTATAATTTGTAGTCTCACATATCCCAGTGTAAATCAAAAAGTAACTCCACTGAACTTAATGGAATTATATCAATGTAAAATGGGTGCAAGGCATTGTCTACTCCAGGGGTTTCTGCCAGCCGCGTGGGCACACATGTGCCTCCTTTGCTGTTGTTTCTTTTGCTTTTATGTAATTATGAGTCTGCGCATTCAACAACTCTAACTGGTCAAAAATACATAAATAAATTTTCAAGAACAAGACATACACATATTGTTTCAGGACTCCCCAATTAAACACAGTGTGTTGGATCATAAGCCCTTGTTCCACTGAAGGTGGGACCTTCCTTTGGCATTAGGAAACTAGCACCAACGGATCTCGCCTCTTCCACCAGTGCGAGGCTCCTTCTACTCTTCTGAAGCTTCCACCATTAGCAGAACAAACTGATAGGATGTAGTCTATATATTATAATAGCGAATAGCTAAAGATACAGAAAACAAAGGTTGCAGTCGCACATGCCAGAAAAATGGGGGGGAAGAGAGGCTATTTCCTCTGGAGGAATTTGACCCGCAGTTGCATGATCACACCTCCCTTTGAAGCTGTGGGCGCAGACTGTCAGTGCATGATCAAATGCAACTGCAAGAGAGTCCTGGGGGGAGGGGTTTGTGCCCTTTTCCCCCATGCGCTTAACCAAGGGATCGATGAATTGCACCTCTGCCCCAAGGGCTCCCTATGGAGGTTGCGATGATGCGCATACTGTGAAGGGGGGGAACAATAGCACAGACCATCCTGATGTCATGAGAGCACTCTGGAGTGATCAGACACAGGAAAGTCTGTCCGTGGCCCGTCGCAACCTGTTTACTACTGGATTGTCCCCGGTGTCTGTTAACTCCACTCCTGCAGCAGAGCAGAACGGGTTGCCGATGGCTGTGGGGCGCTTTCCAGATGTTGTTGTCTGGTCGCACCCTTTAAATCTGCCCAGCATTCATGCCTATATCGGGTCTAATTATGCGTATGATCACAGCCAAAGTAGTTTATGACCTGAACATCAATCTGAGGGCAAAATAGAATAATTGAGCAAAGGAAAGCTAGGACATATAGGAAGTTGAAGGACTAAAGGGGCTGGATGGAATATGATCAAACTTAGCACACCAGCTAAAGACAACCAAAGGTGCTACATGCTGTTGGTGACCCAAAGGGAGGAAATAGGAAAGGATGTTTTGAATGTGAAAGTGAGAGACAGAGGCCAGCTATGAAAGGAGAATGCAGGTTGAACTGAGTGACTGGCCCAAGGTTCATCCATGAAGCTGCCTAATTTGGAGGCAGTCCCTCTCTGCAACCTCACCTACCTCACAAAGTTGTTGAAAGGATAAGACGGAGAGCAAAGAACCTTAGAAGAAGAGAAGAACAAGCTGGCATGTTCACTAAAATGGTGTCTCTTCCTGTAGCCTCAAATGTTTGTTCCAAACTGACCACAGCCTCCTGCATTCCTCATACATTAAGACCAACACAGGGTGGTGGGGAGAAGGGGGGCAACAGTGCCCAGCATTTTGCTAGATGAAATCTTTTTAGAATAATTTTCTGGGATGACCTTTGTAGAATAATTCATGAGATGAGCTTCTTTCCTAGGAGTTCACAGCCACAGGTGTTCTAGGTATATGAGGAGAAAGAAACCAAGTGAAAGGTTTGTTGTTTCTCTAACAATTTGCAAGAATATCTGAAATAGAAATGGAAGTTTTGTCATTTGCGTAGCAAGAGGGAGAGGGGGAAAGAGGAAGTATTGTTAGGTGTTGGTAATGTAAAAACATAAGTATGCTGTTATTTATGTAATTAGTTATTGCTTTCATTATGGGTGCAGTCTTAATGGTTATAGTATTTATGTATAATTACCTTAATATTCACTGAAATTTCCAAGTAGCTCCCTAATTAACTGTCTCAAATATATAATTACATTGCATCTTTACGCAAGACTTGCCTAATTAATGTCGTTACACCACTTCTTTTGTGAATGTGCATCATTAAACGCTCTTTGCATCATTCTTTTGACTTCTTGTAATTCATGCTTTACAAAAATTAAGACCCCTGAATTAGAAACCTTCCTGAGCAACCATCTCCATCCGCAAGCACTGGATGACATCTTCCCTTGAACAAAGCAAAAAACTTGGTAGGCCTCATTATCAGTCTCTGTCACCAAATGCTCTCTCAGGGGAAATGAAAGGAATCCCAGGTAGCATTGAAATGGAAAACACGGGTATGAAGAGAGAAAGAATTAACTGCAAGCAATGAGTCCAAACCTCCTGAGAATGTACTCACATGGACACATGAAACTGCCATACCAGAAGGTCAGCCTTTTGGCACATCTAGCCCAGTATTTACTGATTGGCAGTGGCTCTCTTAGGTTCCAGACAGAAACTTTCACATCTCCTGCTGTTATGTATTAAGATGGCCACGGCAGCGCTAGCCTGGCCATGTGGTCTAGCAGACCTTCGAGTCTAGAACAATGGACAAGTCGAATCCAAACGCAGACCAATGGGCTTGCGCAGATCCTAATTTGGACCTATGGGGACCGAGCAGTGTAAACAGAGCCTATCACTGGGAGTAGGGGGGTGTTTGGAGTGTGTTTGTTCACAGATATAAGCAGGTCATAGACTAGCTAGTTTGTCTTTAGTTTTACTCTGCCAATAAACTATGAGCTGAATTCACTATGCCATGCGTCCAAACTCAGTACATTTCACTGGCGACGAAGGTGGGATCCCGATGAGCAACTCTGCCTCAGACTCTGCAGCTAGCACCACACCGCGCACCGGTCTCCAGGGCATTGTGCCCCGCATTGCTTCAGCACCCCGTGTCATGGCTACTGCTCTAGGAACCTTCGCCATTTTCGACCCCACTCACCCTGAGTTCTGGGAAATGTGGATAGAACAGCTGACCAACTTCTGCAGCTAGCAAGAGGTAACCGAAGCAGACAACGTTGGCCAACACCACGACGAAATCCTAAAGGCTCTCACCAATTACTTTGCACCAAAACTCACTAAGATGGCAAAGCGCATGGAAGTCCAGGGAAGTGGCCACCATCTTCATGGTTGAGCTACACCAGCTGGCTATCAATTGTGAATTCCAGGACGTGGGAGACATCATCCTCACCCAATTTGTCTGGGGAGTCCAGGATTGTGGTCCCGCAAACTTATCAGGACCGCTGATCTCAAACTGGAATCGGCACTACACATGGCAACTGTGTTCGAGTAGTGTCATCGTGTCCACCTGCCATCTTTCACACACCAGACCACAGGGGCTGCTGACATCTCAGACGAGGAAGAAGTTCATCAAGTATACCACACAGCTTGTCGGGATCCCTGGCCATCATCAGTTACCATCCCGCAAGCCGAGAAGCCCAACACACCCTGCGCAAGCTGCACAGAAGCGCATGAACATAGGTCATGCCGGTTCCCTGAAGCTGTCTTCTGCTCCTGTGGTAAACAGGGCCACATTGCCCACACCTGCAGGTCTAAAGGGTCCCTCCATCAGACGACCACACACGAGGAAACCGCGGAACTCACAACACCACCATCCACCACAACCAGGTACATTACTTGCCCCGGGAGTCAAATGATAAGATAAAAGTGACTGTGTTAATCGAGGGCACCCCCTGTGAAATTGAGTTAGAAACGGGCTCCTCCCTTTCCATCATATCAGAGGAAACTCTCCAGACCCTCTGTCTTAATGAGGGACCCCTGCTAGACATGACTGGGCTCACCCTTAGGGACTTCCAAAAGAACCTGGTGGCCATTAAAGGGATGGGCCAGTTCTGGGTGAAGTACAAAGATTTTGAGGGCCCTCTGGACTTGGTGGTGGTGAAAGGTCATCTTACTAGCTTACTGGGACTCTCATGGTTCGCCGCCCTGGGTCTGGCCGTGACCGGGGTACAGCATGTACAGACCGGGGACTTCAATAAGGTGTGTGATGAGTTCCCGGGTGTATTCGATGGAATGCTTGACTGCTATACAGGTCCTCACCCTCAATCCCACAGTGCGCCCCATCCACATGAAAGCCCGGCGGCCGCTGTTTGCCCTCCGGCCCGGGGGCTTTTAAAGTATGGCGGTTGCAGTTTGGGGTCAGCGTGGCTCCGGGGATTTTTCAGAATCTCATGGACTATCTCCTTAAAGGCATCCCCGGAGTACAGCCCTTCTTTGGTGATGTCCTGATTGTGGCACTATTGGCCAAGTCCTTCACCAAACATCTGCGCGCCTTCCTCCAGTGCTTCAACACAGCGGCCTGAAAGTCAAGCATGAAAATGCCTGCTGGGTGTTCCCAGTGTCGAGGTCCTGGGGTTTGTGGTGAACGCCCGGGGCATCCATCCCACTCCAGACAAGATCAAAGCCATCATAAATACACCTGCCCCCTCTTCGAATGCGGAGCTTCAAGCATTCCTGGGCCTGCTAAGTTTCTATCATTCCTTTCTCCCACACAAAGCAGCCATCGCCAAGCCTCTGCACCATCTCCTGGCCAAAAATGCCCCTGGAAGTGGGAGCCATCCCACGCTGCCACATTCCAAGCTGTTAAAGAATGATTGACCTTCAATGACGTCCTGGCCCACTTCGATGAGTCCCTCCCCATCATCCTCGCATGCGATGCCTCGCCATATAGGGTGGGGGCGGTCCTAGAGCACCAGCTTCCCAACAGCCGCAAAGTCCCAGTAGCTTACTACTTGTGCACTTTGTCCTCGGCCGAGTGTAACTACACTCAGATCAATAAAGAGGCACTGGCAATAGTCACCGGGGTCCAGAAGTTCCATGATTATCTATATGGGTGGCCCTTCACCATAGTTATGGACCACAAGCCACTATTGGGCCTCTTAGCCCCGGACCAGCAAACTCCCCAGATGTTGTTGCTGCGAGTGCTCCAGTAGCCAATTTTCCTGGCCAGCTATCAATTCATTCTGCTCCACGGGCTTGGTAAGGCGATGGGCCATGCCAACGCCCTCAGCCATCTCCCGCTGCCCTCCGCGACCCCAATCCTGCTCCAGCGCACCAGATCTTGCTGCTCAAGGACCAGCCTGACAGGCCCATCCAGGTGCCCGAAGTCTCCCGTCTCACCAGCAGGGATCACATGCTCTCCCGAGTTCTGGACTAGGTGGGAAGGGATTGGCCCACTGACCAAGCGGGCCCTAAGTTCGCTGCATTCTCCTCCCAGTGGGACGAACTGTTGGCTCACAAAGCCTGCCTGCTCTGGGGCAGCAGGGTGGTCATCCCTGCTCCCCTGCGCAACCGCGTACTCACTGCTGTGCATGAGACCTACCTGGGAATCATGTGCATGAAGGCCCTGGCTCGCAGCTATGTTTGGTGGCCAGGCATGGACGGAGAGATAGAAGACCTAGTGAAGCATTACCAAACTTGCCAGGACACATGACTGGCACCTCCAGGGGCTTCAGTGTGACCCTGGGTATCTTCCCACAGGCCCTGGGGCTGCCTTCATCTGGACTTTGCGGGGCCGTTTCAGGGACAAATATTCTTCATACTGGTAGACACACTCGAAATGGCTAGAGGTTATCCCGCTCCCCACAACATCGTCCTGGGCAGCTATCCTGGCCATGTGGAAGATCTTTAGTACACATAGCATCCCCGACACTCTGTTGTCCAATAATGGAAACTACTTTTACTTCAACCGAATTCCAGGACTTTGTGCGATACTATGGAATTCGGCACATCCACTCCGCACCCTTCCATCCGGCCACAAATGGACAAGCAGAACAGATGGTGAGAATGACTAAAGAATCACTCTGCCAGATCACCCACAGGAACTGGGACCACAGGCTAGCCACATTCCTGTTCGGTAAAAACGATCCCCCACGCTTCCACCAGCCACAGTCCAGCAGAACTCTTGATTGGTCGGTGCCTCACAACCCAGGTGGATCGCTTGCACCCAGACTGGGCCCTGGACCACAGCCCAGGAGCCAAAACCCAAGAAGCACCCCGCAGGTTCTTTCCAGAGGACCCCATCTATGTGAAAAACTTCTCATGGGGACCGCTGTAGATTCCAGCCAGAGTAGTGCAGGTAATGGGACTTCTCTCCTATGAAGTCTTGACCAAAGATGGCCAACTCCTCCAAAGGCACGTGGACCAGTTACACCGACACCTTCTTCCCTTGGAAAACCAGAAGGACTGAGAGGCCGAGGACAGCGAAGGAGAGCCAGAGCCAGACAATCGCACATAGGAGCCTGCGATCCCTGACACAGTTCCGGCTCCTGTTCCTGACCCTGATTCTACTCCTGGCCTTACCCCAATGGTGGGGGCAATGCCAAGTGCTGCCCTCAAACTACCCGCAAGTTCTGCTGATAGGAATGGTGACTCCTGCGGGCCTCCGACAGAGCCGCGCCGCTCGACTCAAGAGCAGAGATGTCCAAGAGTATCTCAGAGACTATGTATTAGTATTTTGGAACTATAGGGGGAGGGGTGTTATGTATTAAGATGGCCACAGCAGTGCTAGCCTGGCCATGTGGTCTAGCAGACCTCTGGGTCTAGAACAATGGACAAGTCGGATCCAAACACAGACCAACAGGTTCGCACGGATCCTAGTTTGGACCTATGGGGACCAGGTAGTGTAAACAGAGCCTATCACTGGGAGTGGGGGTGCGTTTGGGGCGTATGTGTGCACAGATATAAGCAGGTCACAGACCAGCTAGTTTGTCTTTAGTTTTACTCTACCAATAAACTATGAGCTGAATTCACTATGCCACACATCTGAACTCAGTACATTTCACCTGCTATTCAATCCTTTTAAATTGAAGATGCCCAGAACTGAACTTGGGACTTTCTGCAGGCAAATCAGATGCTCTGCCATGTGCTTCATCAGTTAAACAAGCCCATCTGTTGGATGTTCTAATAACATGGCTCAACCCTAGTGGATCAAGAGCCTTGTTTCCACTTTCACCCCTCTTTATCTGTTGAAGAAGAGTTCCCCTCCATGCTGTGTTCTGCCATTAGGCACTTTTCAGCTCATTGAAGCACATTGATCTTGCATGAGAGAAAGCAACTAATGCCATCAGAATATACCCACACATAATTCCCCAAGAAATGTATGACAGCATTCTGGCTAAGTAATCCACCTCCAAAGAAGTTTTCGAGCTTTATGGCTTGTTTCAAGAGATCATCTTTATCAAAGTTGGAACTGCTTCAAAATTGTGCAAGACTACAATACCACAATTTTGAAGCAGTTCTAACTTTGATAAGGACAATCTCCTGAAACAAGCCATAAAGCCAGCTGCTTGTCAGCTGGAACTTTGATACCATCTAGCCAGAACTTTGAAAAAATTATTTGGAGGTGGATCATCTAGCCGGAACACTGTCATACATAAGAACATAAGAGAAGCCAATGTTGGATCAGGCCAATGGCCCATTCAGTCCCACACTCTGTCACAAAGTGGCCAAAAATACCAGGTGCCATACATTTCTTGGGGAATTATGTGTGGATGTGTCCTTTCCTGCATATGCTGTTACTGTACTATTATGTATAGTGTTGGTGTTTCACTTTTGAATATGTACTACGCACTTCATGATTGTTGTTAAAAGCCTGACTTTGTCTTCTTTATGATGTTGGTCAATTGTGTACGATGTTTGTGAGTTTAGATGTAATTATTTATTCCTATATGGTTAACTCTTTATATGTGCATGAAATTCACATGTGGAAATACAACTTCACTAATTTGTTAACAGTACGGATCATTGAGTTATTATTGGTTTTGAGCAGTCCACTTCACGGTTTGTTTCATTTATTCTGTTCCATAGCTGTGTTGCTCTCTTTTGATTTGCTGATACATCTTTTGGATGGGTTGCAGAGAGATTTCCCAGTCATAATCCCAAAGCATGTTCCATAAATATCCAAAAGATAGGCTGTGGGGGAAAGTTGTTCTTCACTCACACTACTGCTCTCCTGCATGCCCTTGGGAAGCTGTCAAATTTAACCAGTGAGCTCATATCCTCAAATCCTGTTCATCACTTATTATCAAAGTATTTCAAATATACTAGAAGAGTAAAATCAAGAAGAAGAAGAAGAGATTGGATTTGTACCCTGCCATTCACTACCTGAAGGAGTCTCAGAGCAGCTTACAGAGTACTCTCTGTGTCGAGGTGAGAAGATCAATGGTGGGCAGGTAATTTATATCTGCTCCAGAAGGTGGGGTGGGGCTGAGTCATTAGCTTGTAGGAGTTCTCCAGGCTATGAACATGCTAATGGAGGAGCTTTCCTGAGGAGGTTCTTTTGTCTATGGATTGTTTCCCGAGGAGGTTTCCTGTTTCCTGAGGAGGTTCTTTTGTATGTGGAAAAGCTATTGAAATTCTAATCTTATCGGTAGTGCTATTGTCAGATTTAGAGCATTTTGCATTTTTCAGGACAGGAAACCATGCCCTATTTATTTTTAAACTCTCTTCTTTCCTGTAGAAGTTGTGTTTATGTTTATGAATTTCAATGGCTTCTGTGTGTAATCTGACGTGGTAGTTGGAAGTGTTGTCCAGCCTTTCAATGTCCTGGAACAAAATGCTGTGTCCTGTTTGAGTCTACAGCAACTAATCTCCCTTCCCTTTCCCACAACAGACACCCTGTCAAGTAGATGAGGCTGAGAGAGCTATTTCAAGAACTGCTCCTGAAAGAACAGCTCTGAAAGAACTTATGACTGCCCCAAGGTCACACCAGCAGCTGCATGTGAAGGAGTGGGAAATCAAACCTGGTTCTCCCAGATTAGAGTCCATGCTGCTAACCACTACACAGAACTGGTTCTCAACAGGTCCCTTCCCATAAACCCACAATCTAAAAAAGATCAGAAGTAGAGGATCCGAGATCCAATATGACTAGAAGCCAGTGAGTTGAAAGGGAATGCAAGCCAGAGTTCTCTGCTAGTAGAGACAGCAACACCACCTTTTCTCTCATTCTCCCCCAAATCCTTCCCTCTTTATTACAGTTCTCAGTAATACATCTTAAATTAAACCCGGTGAAGACCTGTGCTTGGGTCAGGTCGGTTCGGGGTTGGGACTCCTGCTCCCGACCTTTGATGGAGCACCTTTGGTGCCAGCTTTGGAGGTTAGGAGTCTGGGCATGCTCCTGGACCCTGCCTTAACAGGGAGAGCCAGTTTGGTGTAGTGGTTAAGTGCGCGGACTCTTATCTGGGAGAACCGGGTTTGATTCTCCTCCACTTGCACCTGCTGATGTGACCTTGGGTCAGTCACAAGCTCTGGCACAGCTATTCTCTCAAGGACAGTTTCTGTCAGAAGTTCTCTCAGCCCCACCTACCTCACAGGGTGTCTGTTGTGGGGAGGGGAAGGGAAAGGAGTTTGTAAGCCGCTCTGAGATGCCTTTGGGCAGTGAAGGGCGGGGTATAAATCCAAACTCTTCTCTTCTTCTTCTTCTTAATGATGGAGGCCCAGGTGGCAGCCACTGCCAAATCAGCCTTTTATCATCTTTGGCTGGTTCAGCAGTTGGTTCCCTTCCTCGACCGCGATGACCTGGCCACAGTGATCCATGCGACGGTCACCTTGAGGCTAGACTACTGTAATGCTCTCTACATGGGGCTGCCTCTGTCACAAGTTCGGAAGCTGCAGCTAGTGCAGAATGCTGCAGCCAGGCTACTGGTGGGTGCCCCTAGGGGGGAACACATCCAGCCTGTGCTGAAAGCGCTGCACTGGCTGCCTATTGCACACCAGATTTGCTTCAAAGTGCTGGGGCTTACCTTTAAAGCCCTACATGCAGGAGCTGCCACTACCATTGCCACCACCATTCCATTATAGATCAGTACCACTGGGTATTAACATCTCTGGGCATCTATGGCCCTAGTCCCCCACCCTGCTATGCAAAATGTCAGGATCCATTTCATTCAGGGTTTTAATCATGCATCTTTGATTGTAATTGTTGTATTTTAATGTTTTATCTTGTTTGATATACTTTATGTATCAGCACTCTGTGCCTTGTTGTGAGCCGCCCTGAGCCCATTCGCAGGGAGGGTGGGGTAGAAATGTAAATAATAAATAAATAAATCCACAGCACCTGCAGAGAGAAGTGATGGAACAGGAAATATTGGCAGAGATGCTGGGGTAAGACATTTGTACCTGTGGATCCCAAGGGCAATGAAAGACCCTTTCTGCTGTTCTCCCAAAACAAGAATAATCTGATCATCAGACTCTCCCATTTCTTCAGGCAGTGCTAGTTTACCTCCATATCAACATCTAATTCATCTGTCTCCTTCCATGCAAAAAACTGAGGGTACTCAAATGGGCCCCAGAACTCCATCTGCTAAATCATGAGTCTTTACAGAACTACGATTTTTTTGTACCACCTTTTGAGAGTCCCTGGTGCCACTGCACATGAATAGAAAGTAAGACATGCCTCCAACCCCTCTTTGCAGGCATGCTGACAGGAAGCACAGGATAGCGAGGTAAGTCATAGAGGTTGAAGAGAACTTCTCCATTGGCTTTTTTCTCACTGATGCTTGGCTTGTGTTTTCTGTCGTCCTCTCTGTACCACCCTTGACTCCATAGCATTATGACCTGATCTCTGAATGAATGGGATCATTCTTACTCATTTATACCCCACCTTTCTTCCATAATGGAACTCAAGGTGGCATATAAAAGTTCCCCAGGAGGTCTCCCATGCCAGCTACCGATCAGACCAAACAAGCTTCACATCAGCAAGAGTGCTGCATCCTATGACTTCAGACCATACCCTGTGATCTTCCAGAAAGGAAAAAAGAATCAGTAACTTGGAGAAACGGTGAGGTACAATAGCAGCTAGCAGGAATAGTCAGTATACTCACAGGTTTTTTCCCCCAAGCATATATTTTTCTGCCTACAAATCACTATATGCAGCTCAAAAATTAAAACTGGAGGCTATAGCTCTAAAAATGTAACAATAAAATCCTGATGGATCCTATACAGTCTACCTCCTATGTCTGTATATTGGATTCATGCAATCCTTCTTTCTGGTGTACTGCATTTGGATTGGTGTGTTACAACTACACACGTGCAAGCATGGCCCCAAATGTGTAAGGTATCTTCAGGCAGTCATTTATTTAAGAACAAAACACTGAGCTAAACTGTATTTATAATCCAGACAAACAATGGAACCATGCGTTTTATTCTCGTGATACTATCAGCTACCAATGCTATTAATAAAGCAGGTTTCCTAGATTTTTAAAGGTGTGTCATGGAACATGTTTCAGCAGTAACTTGTATTTTTAATTATCATTTAGATGATGCAGTGAAATGTAGGCTTAGGACCCTGTTATTTATCATGCCAGAAATGTGCTGCTGTTGATTAGTTGTGACAGAGGATCCACACAATGGTTGGGAAAGTAGTCAGTTTTCCTCCAGAAAAAAAAAAATCACTATTCTTTTTCTTGCTGTGACTTCCCCAGCAACTATATCCATTTGCCTTCTGACTGCAGCATGTACTATGGTAGTGACAATAGAATCAAGGCTACCTATTGGCTTGTACCCATATCATCATATGCCATTTTGAATGTTCTGGCAATGGGACAGAATTAGATGCAGTGGGTCTGCCTACATATAAATTGCTCTACATATAAATATAAGCTGCTTCAGTACCCTACACTATTCTTTCCTGAAGTCTGGAACTGTTTGGATGTGGCCGCTGTTCTCCCCATCTTCAACAGAAATGCACAGATCTCCTACTTCGTTGCTGCTTAAATATGTAAAAATTTCAATCTCTCCATAGCATGTCTTTCCTGCCTGCAGCAATGCTATTCAATTATTCTAGCACTGGACTGGGAATAGCAATGATACAGAGATGGGAAAAAATACATTTTTGGGTCTTTATTTCAAAAGTAAATATCTTCAACCTCTGTAGACATTATAGAGGTTTATAAAATGCATGGGGTGGAGATCGTTGACAAAGAGAAATTTTTCTCCCTCTCCAAAATCCTAGAACTCAAGGGCATCCAATGAAGCTGATGGGCAGTAAGTTCAGGATGGACGAAAGGAAATACTACTTTACACAGAGTAGGGTTGCCAAGCCCCAGGTGGGAGCATGGAATCTCCCAATTTCATGGGCTCCAGCCCTGTCCCCAACAGCCACAGCCAGAAGTGATGTCATCATGCTGGAGGTGTCATGAACAGTGATGCTGCCCCACTCACTCCTGCGAAGCTCCCCCACCCCCACTGGCAGAAGAAAAAGACCTGGCAACCCTAACACAGAGAGTTATTCAAATGTGGAATTCACTGCCAGAGGATGTAGTGATGGCCACAGGAATAAACAGCTTTAAATGGGGATTAGATAGATTCATAGTCTATCAATGGCTACTAGCCATGGTGATTGAGGGAAACCTCTACATTCAGTGGCACTAAACCTCTGAATCCCAGTGCCAGGAGGCAACGTCCGAGGAAGGCCTTGGTCTCTATGCCCTATTGTTGGCCACTATGTGAGACAGGATGCTGGACTAGATAAACCATTGGTCTGGTTCAGCAGAGCTCTTCTTGTGTTCTTATGTGATGCTACTTATCACAATACCCATAATAACAGCAGCCTCCCTTGAAAATTGTCATTATTTAAACCACATGCAGAAGAAAATAAACTGACTCCACAACTGTAAAAATGCATGGGAGGTGGGAGAAATGCATGAAAGAACCCTGCCCAGGGGTCTTTTCGTAGAAAAACAGCTGCAGGAGCTCATCAGCATATGGTATGCTAATGAGCTATTAGGCTATTAGCATATGCCATGCCCCCTGACATCACCGGAAGTGATGTCAGAAGGGGAAGCAAAAGGGGGGGGAGGCATCTTCAAAAGCTGGCCTGGGTGGGGGAGCTAAGAGAGAAGAGGTTTAAAGTTTAAACTCCTTCTCACTAGAGTTGGGCCACAGAAGGAGGAAAGAGGGAAGGAAAAAGAGAGAGTAGAGAGAAGGAAAGAAGGAAGGAAAGAGGGAAAGAAAGAGAAGGAAAGGAGGAAAATAAAGAGAGGGGAGGAGGAGGGAAACAGGGAAAGGAGGAAAAAAAGAGAAGAGAAGAAGGTGGGAAAGAAAGAGAGAAGGGAAGAAGGAGGGAAAGAGGAAAAGGAGAGAAGGAAAGGAGGGAAACGTCTTCGGACAGTGCTGGTTCTTCGGCTTTGAAACAGAGATGAGCACCGCAACCCTAGAGTTGGATTCAACTGGCTTTCGAGCAAGGGAACCTTTACCTTTACCTTTTTATATCCTATGGGCCATTGAAGTCAATGGTGAAAACATAGGGTATATTCTGGGGGCTGGAGGGGAGGGGGTTTGAGGAAGAGGCTCCAAACTCACAGGGTAGCTGATGGAGCCTCTCCCTAAGATACCCACCAAGTTTCAAGAACATTGGACCAGGGGGTCCAAATCTATGGGCCCCAAAACAGGTTGCCCCAATTCCCTCCATTGTTCTCTATGGTGGGAAAAAAGTAAGTTTGCAAATAGGTGCTATAGGAACCACAGGAGCTCCATGTGCAGACACAAACACCCACATGAAAGTGATAGGTTGGCACTACTGACTTGTATTGATTTCCAGAACCACTCTTGTGAATTGTTCAATATATGTGATCAGATTAAGCATCAGCATCATTGGGTTGCATAAAAGATGTTTCTGGACAAGTTGGACCATGATCTGAACATACACTGAAACATTTACAAGACACAAAGTGCAATCCTAAACAAAGTTTTCTTCTAACCTCAATCAAAGCTACAGTCTTCTAACCCACTGAATTCAATGGGCTACACCCTTCTGTGTAGCTCTGTTTAGGATTGCTCTGCCAGTGGGTAGGATGAGCTGGAGGACTCTCATGAGATTTTGTCTCATATTCTCTCCCCCATCTACCTTTAGCCCTTTTAACATTCCTTTCTATACCTATTGAGACCAGATTAGATCTTGTTGGAATAATCTGGCTGAACACAAATGAGTCAGACTTTTTCATTGTGATAGTTTCTATTTTGTTAGATATTAAAGTTTAGCTGAGTTTAAGTTTTGTTTTCTGCAAATGTAAGATTACTGCTGAATACAAAGATGCAAGGAAGAGAATATGACCCATTGAGTAGTTGGCCGAGGATATGGTAGAACTACCAATACTGAATAAATGATAATATACAGTGAGTGCATTTTTACCTAGCACAAGTAACAAAAACAAGAGATCTTTTTAAAAGTCACAGCTCCTTTGGTTTGTGTAAAATAACAGGCAACTTGTATTGACGTCAGTCTTGGGGAAAGTAACATGTATTTACAATTAAGTTGTTGAATTTGCCCTTAACTTATGACTAGGGATGATACATTTCTGGAATTTCCTAGCCACTATATCCGTTCACTCATCAATAAACAATGATACATTGCATAATATTTAAGATAACTTTTTTTAAAAAAAATACAGGTGGCAAAATGTGTGAACTGTGGAAAAAATGTTCTTTGCATACTGTGGAGTTTTTCCATCACAGACTTTAAAAAAAATTACACTAATGTGTTACCAAAATAGACAACCATTGGACATCTGGGAGACAAAACACATACAGGAAAGCACAGTTGAAGGGGAAGATTCTTGATAACAGGAAACATTAAATATGTCAAAACAAAGAAGTTGATAGACTCAGCTTGAGTGTACAAGTTCACCTCATCAGCATAGGTTCCTGAGGAATCTTCAGAGACTAGTGAGGTGATGTCTGCTCTTGACTACCACCTCCCACACAAAAAAGGGATTCTGGTAACCTTTTTAACCCCCTTTGTTTCTTCAACACAGCTAGCTTTCCATATACATAACATAACTCTTGTCTCAATTGAACAGTACAGGAGTTAGAAAAGCTTTACAGGATTTCACGGTGCTCATTAAATTAGGGCCAAACATAGATGTGACAAAATCCTCATGGCTGCCACAAGGACACTGCCACCATTTTAAAGTCATCTAAAAATGCTGCAGGATTGAGTCCACAGCACTGTACTCTTGGTTCTCTTCCCATGCCTTTTCAAGTTCCAAAACACCCGGGGGGGGGGTCAGCTGCTTCAGCACTTGATAAGGCATCCGAGGTGTTAAATAGTGGGTTCCATGGATGAATGGACCACAAGTCTAGTGATCAGCTCTACTTTATTAGTGATTTCAGCAAGAACAAGACAAGACCCCAGAGCCTCAGCTCTGTTAAATAGTATGCAGTTGCCACACCCAAATACACCCCACTCCCAATGATAGGCTATTTACATAACATTGCTACTAGATTGGTTACTTCCAGAGTCCTGATAGGCTATTGCTCTTATGCTCCAAGCTCAGCCAGTCTCTGGTGTGCCATACCTGGAATGATTCAGTCCCAATACATAACACCAGGGGAACAAGAGCACCTCAATCTGCCATGCTACGGGACTTTGCCTAATTTTTAAATAACTTTAAAATGGCAGCACCATCCTCATGGCTGCCACAAGTATGCCATCATGTTAGTTTGGTTTTAATAGAGCTATTTTTGTGAACATAACCTAAATTGAGAGACCCCATTGCCTCAAAGTTAGAGTACCTGATGATTAGGCACACAGGGCCTCTTACCACGTTACTTTTTTAATGTGCATGTGACAGACTGCACTTTAAAAGCTCAGAAGTGTTGTGTAAGTAGGCAAAGGGCTGTGAAGGGTTAATGCCTCATAGAGCCAAAGAAATTTGATCAGTTAACATCAGTTAAGCAGAATGACTACAGAGCTGAATGCTAAAGAGAACTCAGTCTGAGTTTAGCACTGACTGAGAAGAGTTGGATGCTGACAGCGTTTGTGTTTAGCCCTGACTGAGAGCAATTTAACACAGATGGAGAACTGGGGAGGTTGGCAGGAGGAGAGGGTAGACTGATGAAGAATCCAATTTGGGCCAAAAAAAGGGATAGATCTTCTAGTGAGGGAAGAAATTCCCTACCCAGTTAAAAAAGGGAGATAGTTCAAAGAGTGGAGTGTTCCCTAGTCTGGTGTGTTTAAAGACTACCTTCTGAAACCTGAAGAGACAGTAAAACTCAAGAAAGTGTACTAGTGTGTTTAGTGAAGGAATCTGGGAACTGGATAGTGTATACCTGCCTTCTGGAAATGTAAAGAAACAGTTAAGCTCAAGAAAGTATACTGGAGTGTTTAGGAAAGACTGAAACAAAAGCCTCTCATCTTAAAGATTCTAAGACTGTGTGACAAGCTTAAGAAACTCACAGCTGCTTGAAACATATGAACTGTAGTCTGTGCCTATACTGATTTACCATAGAGTTCATTATGATTTACCTCAGACATGATTTCACCTGACTTTTTCACCTCTATTCACCTGACCTTTTCACCTGAATAAAATATTTTGTTATTTTTGAACTTTAAAAAGCCTCTTGTGTGCCATTTCAGTGGTTTAAGTTAATGGGGTGATTCTGTCCCTTCCCTCAGGTTTCTGGGCTGAACCAGCAGCAAAATATCATACTGTGACAGGGTGGGACAGCCATAGACCTTCAGAGAAGAAGACACTAGATAAAAAGGGCTGCTCAGTCAGAAAGGGAGAGAAAAACAAAGGAAAAATTCTGCCTCTGAGGGAGGAAAGTAGGTGAGGTCATCATAGTTCAGTTTACATGAACACATATAAATGTGACATGTGATTGCAACTTACTTATGTAATGCACAATCACTACACAGCCAGAACTGACCTTGACTCTGAATGCACAACTCATAGCAGATGCAGGTTTATGTACCATGTAGAACTACACATATCAGCTCTCACAAGTTTCTTTCTTCAGATCTAACCAGTGGCACTGCAGTCCACATGAGCCATAATATCAAGGAGGAAACAATTTATGTTGGTTAGCCTTCAGCATAAACCAAGGTTAAGTGCATACATTCTGTTACTCATATTCAACTAGTAGCTACATTTATCACTTGATAAAGTGAATGGATGAAAATACTAAAAACATTAAGAGAGAGTTCATGCAGCATAGTAGCTAAGACAGTATGGAGTCAGTTATATGCAATATGTGGACTAGTTGTAAATTGCCTCCATTGCATTGTAAACTCCTGGTTTTATCCTTGACATTTCTAGAAAAGAGTCTTAGGTGCTCAAATTGAAAGATTTTTTTCAACTTGGATACTGATTACTGTGGATCAGTAATGGTAATGTGCCTTAACCATTGTAGATATCTCTTCAATGGGTGATAAGATTCAGGAAACAGCTGTAGATAACAGCCCACTGTTATGAGAAGACAAGAGTCACTGGAACAGACAGTAATGCTGGGGAGAGCAGGGGAGCAGGATCTCTCAGTCTCTCTCTCTCTCTCTGGAATCTGATGTGAGGATAGCAGGTCTGCTGCCCCATAGGAGAGCCTCTGGGCCCCTCCACCTGTATATTTATTTATTTATAAATTAAGCAAATATTACAAAAATGCCCTGTCTCTAGAGCTGCTGTCTCCTTCAAAGGAAATCAACTTGGGCAAGCACTATTCCTGGAATTTCTCACAACATGGGAAAGTTGGGTGCATATATCCTTGGTATTTCCAGTAAGGAGCCTAGGGTGTTCAAATTAAAATAGGTTTTGTGAAACCTTGTACAGCATGGATGAAAACTTTTAACCAGAACCATGGGCTGGAAGGAATAGATATCACAGGAATATCAAAATACTTCCTGATGAGCAAGAGCCCTGGGGGGAAAGTGGTGCATGTATAGTCCATGGCAATACAAGTACTAGAAAAAATTAAATCAGAATATTTTTATATTTTTGTCTCAAACCAAGAGGATACAGAAGGAATTCCCATCTGTTAAGTACTTCTAGGGCACCTAGAAAATTAATGCATATATTACCCAGGACAAAATGTTTCTAAAGAAAGTCTGAAAGGTGGGAAGGTTCTAGTCTAAAAGTCAAAACCTGGGCCATGAAATTCACCATTTAACTAAGACCAGCAATGTGAGCTAGCTCAGTTTTTTACCCTCTGGCTCACACATTTTTGTCTTAGTTCAGGAAGGGTGGCTCCAGAGCCAACTAATTTATGCAGCAGCCAAATCGCTCGCTCACAACTTTAATGCCAGTAGCTCACAAAGTAGAATTTTTGCTCACAAAACTCCACAGCTTAGAGGGAGCATTGGAAGTCACATGGGCACATTGCTGAAATGTGCAATGAAACTCCCTGGCTCTGGTAAGCCCACCCCCGATCCCCCATCAGCTACCCTTAGGGACCTGGCAACCCTCTTCTCCAACCACCAGTTTTTCAAGGTTTACAGAGGTCCACAGAAGGAAGAAGACAGGGAGGACAGATCTGCAGAAAGTCCATTGGATCCAGTCCATAAAAGCTAAGCCAAAATTGTTCCATCAGGCATTGTAATCTGCTGTAATATAAAGTACTTTTTGTTTGTTTGTTTCTGTGAGGGCTAAAAAATGGAAATCCTAACCATAAAGGAGAACTAACAAAATGCAGATATGAGCCACTGCCAGTTGTTGTTTTCCAGTATATCGATAATTCTTTTCAAAAGAAAAAAAGAAGTCATTACAGAGTGCTAAGAGAGGTTTGCCACAATAACAACAAAAAGCCTTATTATATTCAGTGCTACATAACTTCACAGCATGGAGGTTTTTTAAATTATTTATTAGGATCTTAAGACCACCCGCAAGCATCCCACACGCACTGGAGCCTGGAGAGAATATCTGAGGAGGGATCACAATATGGGAAGGGGGAGAGGAGCCCGTCTTGCTTGGGCAGGTGCAAACGTTCATTTTGATTTTCACCCCTAGAAACAATTATTTGCTTGGACTGATTATTCCTTCGTTTTGCAGCAGGCTTAAGAAAATAATAATAGTAATAATAATGACAGTAACTATATTAGTAATAGCGATAAAGAAGAAGCAAATCCTTAAAATGTCAGGCGACTCTGTCTGTGTGTGTGTGTTTGCAATAGTCGCGTTTTGTGAGGCTTTCTTTCGGGCGCCGCTTGGGAACAGGACAACAAGGGCTTTGTTCAACTTGATCATCTCATCAAACAAGACAAAAAAGAGAGAGAGAGAGAGAAAGAATGAAAGTTGGGAGGCAAGAATAAATGGGTATGATCTGAATGCATATTTGTGTTACATCTAATACAACCAGCATCATAGACGAACAAGATCAAATAAATGGTAAAACCTGACAAAGGGAAGAATAGATGGTATGTGGAGCCATCTGTTCTGGAGGACACCCAAGTCTGTCTGAATCTGCCGGGCCAAACTACCAGCTATTCTAAGATCCTCCATTCCAAGAGTGGCCTCATACACATCCACACAATCAGCTTCTCTCGCCATCACTTTGGCTGCAACTTTTTTGTGCAATTAAGTAATTTATTCCTTTCTTCATCCTCCTGATTCTAATGAATCCAAGCCACAAACAAGCCCCAGTTGCTCCTATTCAAGGAGTCTGATTGCATCTGGCAGTAATTGCTGAAAATCCTGAAGAGGAAACAGGGAAGGAAAGCATATTGTTTGTGGGGGTAATAGGTGAAGACCTGCCTCTCTTGACCTATAATACATTAGTGTCAGTGAACATTTGGCAGCCTTCAGATGATTAGCAATGAAGATGAATCAAGCAAAAAAAAAAGGTAGAAATCTGCCTCATCTGAATCGCCAGAACTGCATACATTTGCATGTTGATTAGCTGTTCCTTTGTCTGTGCTCCTAATTATTATGACACGTTATGTCTTCATCATGCAAGATTCTGATCTGTCTTGTTCAAAATGCATGTAGAAAAAAGTAGTGTTTATTGATTCAACATGTAACTTTAATTTTTATGTTTGCTTTAATTAAATACATATTTGATTGCTTTTGACTGGAGTCTCAGAAGGTTTTTTTCTTTATTATTCTTTATTCTGTCTTGTTGACAAACAAACAGGTAACCTTTCTTTATTATGCTCGGATCACTTACTACTGCAAATCCCTCACATACACACCACTGCTTTTCTGTTGTAATAGAACAAACAATGTATATTTAAACACTGTAATATAAGAAATTCACCTTTCAAAAGATGGACTCCTTCTAGAGTTTACAGAGATAAGTAGCTACAATTTTAACATGTGATGATGGGGGGAATCATCATTACAGAAACTACACACTCTCTTATGGCTTTTATCAGAGACTTGAAAACATCTCTGTTGTACTCCAAATGAGTTTGATTTTAATTTCATTCATTTTTAAAAGCATCACTTTTCCTGGATTTTTCTTAAATCAGTTCAGACATTCAACATATTTAATGGAGTTTGAGTTAAATGGGAAATATAATAGTACAACCGGTTTCCTCACCAGAATTAGTTTGATTCACTTCAATGCACACAAACCCTAATTAAGCCTGTAATCCTAGGTGCACTGATTGAGCAGAATGTCCCATTGAATTTATTGGGCTTTACTTTTGAGTAAATGTGCCCAGGATTGCACTGCAGGGCACTCTTGTTTCTGTTGATACGCAGCAAACCAGAAGTGCAGCAGGATATTTAGCTCATGCTTTTATTAAAGAAAGATTACCATGTTTGTTGTAGTGGAAATGGGAATGAAAAACAGAAGCCACAGAAATTGTGTGTATGTTTGTATAATATGGAATAACTTTCCCAGTTTCAAACCCCTGAAGTTTTTTATTATGCAGCCATGAAGTGGGCAGTCTCTCCTATAGAATGAGAAGGAGTAACAGACAGCCATGTAAACAGGTAAATGCACACATAGCTAGTCACCAGTCCATTTTTATCCCACCACACACCCAAGGAGCTGAAGATGATGTGTGTGGTTCTCCGCTTCTCCATTTTATCCTCAATACAATCCTGTGAGGTAGGCTAGGCTGAACAAAAGGGATTTCACAGTGAGGTTTGTGGTTGAATGGAGGTTCGAACAGAGGTCTCTCCAATCCCAGCCTGGCACTCAAACCATTCTAACACACTCAGCCATTCAGTAGCAAATGCTTCTCAAAATTAGAACATAAGGGGAGACTACTTACCACAAGAGTGCAATTTTTGTTGGTATTCTCTTGGCAGGACTAACATGCAGCCTATCACAGTTTGAGATGCCTGAGCTCCCGCTGCTTCAGCTCTCATCTTGCTCAACAATTGGCAAGCAGAGAACTGATCATTTAGGGTGCCATTGGGAAATGTCCCAACACATTTGAAGGTGTCCATGTCATGGGATTACATGGCTTTGTCAGGTTGGTAATATTGGGAATATTTGGTTAATATAGCAGAGTTTTGTCCAGTCATAGAAGCGTGATACTGAGAGTGGTAATAAATCTCCCAAGAAGTATATGGGGGGGGGGAGGTAAACTTACATTGATTCAAGTAAATCCAGTTCACATTCAAGTTTCAGTCGAAAGAAGAGAAAGAAGCCTAATCTAAAGAGCACTTTCCCTGTCACAAATGGCCAGCTTGGCCAGCATCATGTGTGTGGGAGTTATGAGGGCATTTTATCTACAGGAGAGATCTTCAGAGACATGTTTCTCCATGGAAGGCTGCATGAAGAGAATAAGAGGACAGACAGAGAGAGGAGGGGTCAGAGGGCAGCTCTCAGGTTGAGACAAAGAGGCACCCATTTAAGGAGATAACACCTATACACACTTAGAGTGATGTTATTGTTGTTGTTGTTCAGTCACACAGTCAAGTCCAACTCTTCACGACTCCATGGACCACATCATGCCAGGCCCTCCTGTCCTCTGCCATCCTCCGGAGTTTGCCCAACTTCATGTTCATTGCCTCGGTAACACTGTCTAACCATCTCATCCTTTGCTGTCTCCTTCTTCTGTTACCTTCAGTCTTTCCCAGCATCAGTGTCTTCTCCAGTGAGTGCTCCCTTCCCATTTGGTGGCCAAAGTATTTGAGCTTCAGCCCCCTAATGCCCAAGTATGCTGAGTCGCTCACTCCAACAGGTAAGCACCAAGTATTATTGCTATTACACCATTGCATCATTTCTATCATTAGGCAATAATCTTGGTGGTATAGGGTAATAGTGGTCATTGGCATAATTTTTTAAAAAAATTATGGAGGTATATTTCCCCAATGTAAGTAAACAGGCTAGAAATGCTATTTGGGCACACAGCACTCTTTTGCAACAGCATCTCCTCCAGACCCTCCTCTCCCCCTGCCTCTAATTTTAAAGAGCACATAGTTTAAAGGCAAACAATTTGTTGGAATTGAGACTTGCATGTCTCATCACAGATGTTTGTTTGCTGTTGTGATTTCCAGTTTGGTCATCTTTGTGCCATCCTCCCAGGTGATGAGGAGAATCTTACTACACTTCTGCACTTCATGAGTACTACAATGGTGTACACAAATAGTAAACTCCTCCTTACTTCATAGCGGACAACGTAGATAAAAGAGATGTTCTTTTGCAACCTTTACAAATGGCCATGAATACTTCATTAGGTGCACTTCTATGTGCCAGATTACATCTGTAAAGGTACACAAAGGCATTATTGCTGGCTGCCACAGCTTCAGAATTCTCTTTCCCCAGGAGGTAAGGAACCGCTTCTGAATATATTCTGGAATTAGTGATTGGATCCCATGAATATGCATATAAAACGGGGGAGGTGATTTTCACCAGTTCTGCCTTCCCAACAGCAGAAATCTGCCCCCCACACACTTACTGTTTCTACTGCCCCCCACACACTTAGTGCTAACCTCTCAGGAAAAGCAGTTCAGAAGAAATTAGGGCTGTACCAAGAGAGGGAGGCAAGGATGGATAGAAATCCTCCAAAGGTTCCAATCCAGTCCATACCTTTTTATCCAAACTGGAGGGACAGGGAAAGGATAAGGTAAAGTAATTAGCATTTAGTTACCTACCACAGCCCTTGAGATGTGTTAGGCTATGTCCACACAGTCAGCCAATGGTTAACATTATTAATGTCATGGTTAAAATAATATATACTGGCTGAACAGGTATTGCATCACATCTTAGGCAGAAGTTAGGTGCCTTTAATAGACTGACAGGCAGAAATCAATAAATAAGGGTTATGCTGGAACCAAAATGTAGTGATAAGGAATGTTTTACCTGTTGATTTATACCTGGCATGCAACTAGCAAAGTCATTGCCCATAAAATATATGGCCACTATACACCCCAGCTGAAAACCACATTTTGGACAGGAAGTATGAATAGACATTATTCTGCAATAAAGTGCACTACTAGCCTCAGGGATCTTATTACGTGGGGGAGTGAGTCCCTTTGGTGACTTGCTAGGTCCTTCCTGGCTAACAGTCTGGAAATACTGTTAGCCAATGGAAATATGGGCCTAATGCCAGAGAGAAGACCTAGGTACAGAGTCCCATATTATATGCAGTAAATAACTACTTGCCCAGGCTATCCTAGTCTTATTAGATCTCAGAAATTAAGTAGTGTTGCCTCTGGTTAGTATTTGGATGGGAGACCATCAAGGAAGTCCAGGGTTGTGACGCAGAGGCAGGCAATGGCAAACCACCTCTGAATGTCTCTTGCCTTGAAAATCCCACATGGTTGCCATTAATCTTGACAGGAAAAAAAATAGTAGCTACTCACTAATGAAGAGAGAGGGATTTGCCTGAGGCTACTCTCATGTATTTTATTATGCATTTGGGAGTTCTATGGCCACAGAATCCTGGATATGTGGGAGGGAAGGAGAAATCCATTCATGTTTGCCAATTTTTAAACAATAATATGTTGTCACTTAAATGCTGGTTTTATACGTCATCCTTCATGAAGTAAATTACTCTTAAAGGGTACTCACAGCCATTTGGTCTTTGAAAATGCATAGACTTGTCTGGAGAGGGATCACTAATCCAACTAAGGCATTTTTAGAACTGATCCTTCAAGCACTGACTTTATCTTTCTAAAGAAGCACTTAACTGCAAATCCTGTATCCAAATACCAAGCCAAGCAGGCTTGCTAAGCTTCTAGACTGTAAGAGCAGAAGGTCAAAGGCCTGAGGGTGTAACAACAGGAAGAGTGTGGATAGCCACCCCTACATACTGAGGAAAGCATTTTCCAAATAGTAATAACAGCAGAATCTCAAGGTCTAAGAAGGTATTATGTGACATACACTGCACCTCTGATTAGTACTATCTAGTTGCTAGTAAAAGACATTTTTATATGATGTCCTCACATTTCCCTGTTCCCCTGTGAGTTTTGTTGTTGTTCAGTCGCACAGTCGAGTCCGACTCTTCGCGACCCCATGGACCAGACCACGCCAGGCCCTCCTGTCCTCCGCCGTCCGCTGAAGTTTGCTCAATTTCATGTTCGTTGCATCGATGACACTGTCTAACCATCTCATCCTTTACCGTCCCCTTCTTCTTTGACCTTCAATCTTTCCCAGCATCAGGGTCTTCTCCAGTGAATGCTGCCTTCTCATTTGGTGGCCAAAGTATTTGAGCTTCAGCTTCAGGATCTGGCCTTCCAGGGAACAGTCAGGGTGTGAGTAGTAGCCAATAAACTGGAATGAGGTGAGGGTGAGGTAGCCAGTCCCCCTGCCCCCACCACTGCCTCTCGTTTCCTGCTACTACTCAGAACAGCAGTGGGAGAAAGATTTTAAATGTCCTTTGGGCTGTTGGCGTGAAGTTGTGTCATGCCTCTCAAGGAATTGCTGAAAACTCTATGGTCACCAACAACCATCTATCCATGCCCCCCCCATCCTGCCATCTCCCACTGGTCGCCAGATCAGCTGAATGATGAAGATAGTATAATTGCATCACACATTTCTTTTCTGAGATGCCGCCAGGGAGACATAAAAGGGAGATGTGGGACATCAGCATAAACACCCCTTCCCCACGGGATCCAACATAATATGTGGTTAGATCAGAGGTGCCAAACATGCAACCTGTGGGCCAGAACCAGCCTGTTCAGGGTTCCTATCCAGCCCATGAGCAACTGGTGCAAGGGAGGGAACAGAAGAATGCTCGGGGTGGGGGGGGATCGTGGCTTCAGCATGGCGGAACAACCTCATCTGCAGCAGTTGGGCAGAACCCCTTCACTTCAGCAGCAGCCTCACTGGTATGTTGGGGG
Organism: Gekko gecko; assembly: GCA_029375565.1. Taxonomy (NCBI): domain Eukaryota; kingdom Metazoa; phylum Chordata; class Lepidosauria; order Squamata; family Gekkonidae; genus Gekko; species Gekko gecko. The sequence goes on along the minus strand of JAPDNY010000001.1, from coordinate 70,481,979 downwards.
CAGCCACATTCAGACTGGCTCAGGGTTCCAAGGCAAGGTTGCTTGCCTCTCCGCTTGGGCTGCAGTTCTGTGGATGCTGTCCCGGATGGCCACAGGGATCAGCATTTGCACATAGGGGGCACGGATGATCCTCTCCTAGGTCCTGCTGGTGTCCAGTGCTGCTGCTGTACTCATGCTCCCCCATGTTGTGGCTGTGCTTCAGCCCATGGGGGGCATTCTTCGTAGGGCTGCCAAGTCCCTACCTTCTGCTGGAGTGGGGACAGATCTTCTCTTCCTGAATCTTCTGGTGTGTCATCATCGTGCTAGGGGGACACTCTAGCATTCAGCCAGAAACTTTTTGGCTGAGTGCTAGAGCATCCCCCCAGCAACACGTCCAATGTGATGACATCAGTTCCAGGTGCAATCCCAGCACTTCGGGGGCGGGGTTCTCCCCACCAGCCAGGGTTGTACCTACCCCCTCCTCAGACAATCTGGCAGCCTTCAGCCTGAGTCAGCTGTCACCACATGGAGGTGGCAGGCTTGTCAGTAATGTCTGGCTTGAACCTCTGGCATGGCCCCACCATGGATAGGGTACTGGCTGGACAGGCATCTCCAGCTTATTGGGCTTTGCTCAGCCTGGGTCCTACAATGCATATGGCCTTGTGCCTGGACCACCACCCTGGCACTTCTGCAGGCAGGGGGGTTAGTTCAACTAGACTTTCTGGTCCCTTTCTGCAGTGGCTCGAGGGCTGGGGGGAGCTTGCAACACCCAGCCCCTTCCATTTTTCCCCCAGGCCGTGTGGGGGCATCTGCCCAGCACTGCACCACTGGATCTCCAGGTTGGGGGCAGGTTTTCCTTTGCACCTCCCCTCTCTAACCCATTGGTGCCTCGTGGTAAGGACACACCAACTCAGAGCTTACCAGCTGCTGTTCTTTATAAAGTTTGTATTTCCAGTACCTGGCATTACTTTATATGGCACACATGGCCCAGCCTGATAAAGTGAAATTTATGTCAGATCTAGCCCTCATAACAAATGAGTTCAACAGCTCTGAGTTAGATCCTCATACTTAAATTTCCTGTTACAAGTAGAGTTGCCAGTTGCCCTGGAGAAAGATATCCTGTGCCTTTAACAGAGGCTTAATGGGAAGCTTTTCATGGATTGGAAGTAAATAACATCCTCTGGTAAGTAGTATCCCATAAATCCTCTGTTAAAGGGATAGGACATTTTTATCCCGGCCAGTTGACAACCCTAGGCAAAGCTTCTCTGAGTGTTCTGAACCTGTGTCTATTACCTGCTCTGAGCCCTGTTGTACAGGGGAGGGAGGGATATAAATCTAATAAATAAATAAATATTAGTACCAATCACAGTCCCGAGTGCTCTCGGCGCCATATGTGAGGGTCAATGTGAGGTATCCGTGATTAGGAGTTTTCATGGGTTAGATTTACAGCTAATTAGTAGCCTCACATTGGATACTTGGAAATCAAGAAAGGATTGTTAGGGGAGGGGGTTTATAACCCTTTCCTCCCAAGGCTCTTCAGTTATTTAAATTGCACACCTCACTCACATCCAAGCTTCACTCCTTCCAAAGTTCCAGGTAAGGGGGGGGGTAATAAATCTTGTACCTGTTTTTTTTCCTTCGTGAACCTAATTGCAGCTTTGATGAAATGATTTAAATCATTGAAATGGCATGTAAGAAAGGGTTAAACATATCTTCCCCCTCCTGACTCTTCCAACTGAAAAGGTACGGCTACTAATTAGGATTCCCTTCTTTAAAAATGGAGATCCTAATCACAGATTGCTCCCTTGAAATTTAGTTGACCTTCATTTATTGCTGCAACAGTCCTTGTCAAAGGATAGCTGTATAGATGATGGCTTACCAGAGGTCACACACTAAGTTTTGTGGATGGACATGGATTTGAAGTTGTGTGCTGTAAAATGAAAAGTGCTATTAAATGTAGATCACTAGTGTTGATTTCCTGATGGGGAGTCATTTAAGATCAACATTTTTCCTAGGCCCTGTAAAGGGAAAGATCAAAGACTGAAGAATCTCTGCAAGAACTTGCATCTGCATTTAAAAATAAAATAAACACTGGTTTACACATGAGGAGGCAGACTATTGGTCCACTTAGCTCAGTACTATCTACTTCAACTGGCAGTGACTTTCCAGGGTCTTAGGTAGTGAGAAATCTTTCCCAACACCTGTTACTGTGATTCACACATTACAAACTCCTTGTGGACACCATGAGGACTGTGGATCACAGATGCACTGGGAATGCCATGCTTCTCAGGCATGTGCAAGTGGCACAAGTGGAGAAGTAGCTTCAGCCATCCCCCCCCCCCACACACACACACACACCATTTTCCTGAGCTGAAGTGGTCCTAGAGAGCCACTGTTTGACTCACTGGGGAAGCTTATGTGTAGCCCTCATAACTTTCCTATGTCTCTTCCAGTATCTCAAGACCTCAGGGCAGGACCACCAGACATGAAAGAAAGTACCCTTTGTTCCACAATTCCTCCAGCACTGCATAGATGAGCACCACTGGAGTTTGGTTGGTATAAGATGCCATCAATCAATAACTTTCAGCGAGCTTTCTTCAATATTTATGTACTTTGAGTTAAGGGATATGGCTATCGTATTGTACGCCAACCATCTCCTAGTCGTTCCCTTAATCTTATTCTCAAGCTTTCATATAATTCAATTTTAATTTCCTAGCAAGCAATACAGGAAGGCAATGGCTCCTTTGGAGCAGGTAGTTCTAGTTAAAATTCATCTTTCCAAGGCAATCAGTTATTCTCTCAATGGTTTCTGGAGAAGTGAGAACTGACATGTGTGGGTAACTTACAAATACCCATACCAGTGTACATATGAGCCAGTCCTTTTTCTTGAAATGTCAGTTTTTGACAATGTTTTTCTATTACATATGACTTCGCATGATCTCTACAGCTTGTATTCATGCCCATTCAAAAATGTCCTGGGGCGGGTAGTAGCCCTAAAATTAGAGTGATTTTTAATGGGATGGGGGGACAAATGAGGCATCCAGGGCCAAATGCTTTCTCCAATGATCCCAGGCTGGAATGTGAAAGGGTTGTTTATCAGGTATCCACTAGAGATTTTTTTTTCTCTATGAACGACCAGATTTCTTGTTTGGGGTTTTCTATCAGATATTATTATTATTATTATTATTATTACTACTACTACTACTACTACTACTACTACTACTATTACTATGTGTTGCTTCCCAATATAACCTGAAGCAGGGAGAACCAACTCCTTGTTTATTTTTAGGCCTATGTACAATGCGAAATTTCAATTCCCCCCCCCCTTAGGGAAGCTAGCCTCCAGGTGGGACTTGGGGATCCCCTGGAATTACAGCTAATCTCCAGACTACAGAGATCAGTTCCCCCAAAGAAAATAGATGCTTTGGAGGGTGGACTCTATGGTATTGTACTCCATTGAGGTCCGTGTCCTCCCCAGGCTCCATCACCAAATTTCCAGGAGTTTCCCACCCCTATTCCCTACCTCCATGTCCTGCTGGTGACCAGAGGGGATCTGGCAACCCTATCCCCCATATACATTTATCAAGAACTTGAAATGATATTGACTGGAAGAGATTAAAACAGGACCATTTTAACTGCAATGAGTCTGTGAAACCAAGAAAGGCTGCGAGTTGTGGGCATTAGTTTCAAATTACTAATTTTTAATAGCTCTGTTTCATTTGTTGTGATTTGGATCCCCAGATATTTCGATGAGAAAGTAATCCAGTTAAAAAGAATACTTTGATCAGAGGCTTTCTGTTTTGAATAGATATGTTAATGGGTATAATTTCAGGTTTTTCATACATTATTTTAAAGTCAAAACTTTACTATACTGTTCTATTTCTGTCTGAACTTGGGGGAAGATATTCCTGGGGGAGAAATGTCAAGCATTGTGTCATAGAAAGAGGTCAATCATGTTTTGTGATCACTCCAAAAATATTCAGATTGTTCCCGGTTGCTTCAGCTAATGGCTGCAGTGACATAGCAAACAATAGTGGGGACTGAGGGTATCCATGATTTTCTCATTTCTCATTGGACCATGCAGTCCAATGAACTATATCCATTTACCTTTACACAACCTACTTGGAGGCAATATAAAGCACTGACCCTGATCCATATTTCATCTTCCACAAAAGTTCTAACAGGAAACATCCTCCAAGTAACCATATGCCTTCTATGCATGCAAACAGAAGATAGCTTGAAGAATACGGTTTATTTTACAGAGCTGAATAACATTTAAAGTGCATTTATTGTAATCAAAGATTTGCCTTTTAGGGATTGCTCTAGATACATATAGCTGGTATAGCAGCATTAGAAGACTTTGGTTAATTTCCAGCAATTTTGTTAGACTTTGATCTGGTGCCCCATGAATAAGACTTTGCAAACAACCAGTGAGCTACTTTGGAATGATTGCTACCTCACTGGCATTTACATACCTTGAAGAAAATATATTGTAGCATTATTGATACTGGGTCTAAGGAAGAAGTTTAACGAAATGAGTGAATTTATATCTGGGATCCTCATGTGATTCTTCTTGCAGGTGATTGATTCTTCTTTCAAATGATTTAATGACTCTTCTTTCAATTAAGTTGTTTATGATGTTGATTCATTTGTCATTATCTTTTGAAAATTGCACTTACCTTACCCCTTATTACTTTTGTACACTTTAGTATATATTTTTGCACAGTATGGAAATAAGTAAACACAAGTTTAGTTTGAGTTTTATTTAGTATTATTATTACAGTGCTTTTGCTGTTACTTAGGCACCAGCAGAAGACAGGGAAGGCAGAGACTCACAGTTGGGTGTGTGTGGCATCAGCAGCCCTGGAGCAGTGATCTACGTCACTTCCTGTAGTGTGATGACACCATGCAGGAAGTGACATCATCACATTGGGGGACACCAATCTCCCCCATTTTCCCTAAGCATTTCCTCCCCCCACTCAGCTGAGCAACAGTGGGCAATGTGACCTGGGGGAAGATGGGAACCTTACATACTCAATAGCCTCCAGAATCCTCTGTTATGAACAGAGGTGTAGGGGCAGAGATGGAGTCAGAGGTGGAGGGGTTCTCCAAGAGAGATTCCCCTAAAGCAAAAAGATTGAAAACTACTGTTCTGGTATATCTTTAGGTAACATCTTTAGGTAAAAGACTGAAAAAAGAAACACCTCAAAATATCTATATAAAAATAGAAAGATGCTTTTAATTATTAACATCCAAAAAAGTCTGATGTGTGCCCTACAAGCACGACATATAGGTGGCAAGTACAAAATACTGCAACACATTTAAATGCAACACCTATAAATTGCAAAAAATATGCAAAACTGTATGACATAAACAGACAAATTTGTACTATATATGACTAGTAATAAGGCCCATTGCGGAAATAAATGCAACAAGCTCTAGGAAGAGGGTCTGGAGACTCGGAGGAGAGAGAGAAAGAATCAGAGGGAGGGAGACAGAAAGAAATCCCAAGGCCCTGGGGCCGAGGGCAGTGGAACGGTCTGGCAGTGCCTCTCCTGCCAGCCACCCAGAGATGGCTGATCCACCTCGTCCGGCTCCCCCTCGACTTCGCTGCTGGCAGCACTATCGGAATTCCCCGGCAGGCGCGGTGGCCTCCGCTCTTCCCCTGGGGCCGCCACACATGGGATGGGGGGCGCGAATGCATAACTCTGTCCCAGCCCATCCGAGGGAAAGGACTTGGCAAACGAGCCTCCACAGGGGAAGCTGCATGCACTGCATGGGGCGGAACATGGACACAGCTGGCCTTGCTGGGGGGGAGACCAACAGGGCAGAGACCTTTCCCCCCGTCCCTCCTCAGCTGGGCGCCAGGTGCACCAGGTTCCCACCGAAACTTACAGCAGGAGAAAGAACCAAATGTTTTTCAGCAGTTAGCCTTCATCAATGGCCCATATTATCAAGAAAAAGCAAATATTGTCACAAACAAACTACAATACAGATAATAATTAAAAACCTGTTATATAAATACTTCTGATCAGATACAGTAAGTATCTCAATATTCACGAATCACCACCTCAGAACATATAATTCACAATGAGCATCAATAAGTCCTCATGGTAATCTGATCAGAATTACAAGGCCAGTAAATGCCTGTTAGCATATCACCATCCTCAATGCAGACTTCCAAACCAAAGGAACGAAATCTTGTTTGTGTTCATATCCACGCAAAGGTAATTTTCCTGCTTCCCCTCCCCCCACAGCAGTATATAATGCCCATGAAATTCTGTTCCTAGGAGAACCCCTCTCCCACATGAACAGGGGGCATTTGGGGCTGCCATAGGAGGGGCAAGGCAAGAAAACCATGCTCCGAGGGCAGAAATCTTTGCCCAGTCCAGATCCTACTAAGCTTAACATTTGCTCAGGGACGGCAGGCCCAGCTGAGACTGTTCACTCCTGTGGGAACACAAAACAAAAAACATTCAGTACAGTGTAAGAGAGGAGACAGATGAGGTTTATGCACAAGCTGAGTAAACTGGAGTTTAGGGTCTCAGATCATAAAGGACCTCTAGAGTTGCCAATGAGCACCTGGCATCTGGCAAGAGTCTGACAGGTGAGGATATTATCAGGTAGCCCTGTCACGGGGATGGAATGTGGAGGGAGTACTCTTAGTCCACCAGCCTCTGATCATTACCGTTTTCACTGTCTGTATGTTATCATCTATGTGACCTCGTAGAAGCTCCAGCTGCAGAACTCCTAAGCTGGGAACCAACGGCTTTTAGATTGTTTGCCTGCCTTGCCTGCTTTGCCTGCTTGCTCTGCCCGCGCACACAAGCTATACTGATTGGCCTGACTAAAGAGCCTGACATATATGGGGGCACTACCAGCATGATGGCATTATGTGACTTCTGGGAGAAACCAAGAAATAATGCCACACCACTCTAGGAATCTTTGGAAACTCTTATGTTTTTAAAATTGAAAAACCACCATCAGCATAATGGTGTTATGTAACTTTCTGGGGAAACACAGAAATGGTGTCATGCCTGACGTCCTCATAGGCATGCTGATGGTGTTTTTTCAATTTATTTATCTCCCACTAGTGAACAGAGGTAGGGGCTGTGATGGCTCAGTGGTTAAGACGCTGAACTGCAGACTGGAAGGTCAGTAATTCAGCGGTTCAAGACCCAAGTGCCACATGACAAAGTGAGCTCCTGTCTCTGATCCCAGCTCCTGCCAACCTAGCAGTTCAAAAGCAAGAAATTGCAAGTAGATAGATAGGTACTGCTTTGGTGGGAAGGTAACAGTGTTCTGTGAGCCTTGGCATCTAGTCATGCTGGCCACATGACCAGAGAAATATCTTTGGACAGTGCTGGCTCTTTGGCTTGGAAACAGAGATGAGCACAGCCCCCTAGAGTCAGAGTCAACTGGCTTTCAAGCAAGGGAAACCTTTACCTTTAGTGAATTGAGGAGTAGTGGACAGAGGGAGTTCCCATGAGTTGGCATCAGTTGCTCTGACTATAAAAAAATTACTGAAAATAATTAAATTAGAATTTTTGCTAATGCAAAACCCAGGCTAACCCAATCTTGTCTGACTGGTGGCATCGGCCCTGCATAGTATTTGGATAGGAGACCACAAATGAATACCAGGGTCACTACACAACAGCAGCCATTAAAACCCTACAGGCCATAAACCAACTGCTATTTAACAGCCAAAAAAAATGTGACCACTTAAACCTTACATTTTAGGGCTTCTTAGCATGTCTTAAACTATATAAGAAGGACCTCAATGTCCTTGACAACCATGATGGGATAATCACTGACCTCGAGCCAGACATCCTGGAAAGCGAAGTTAAATGGGCCTTAGAAAGCATTACTAACAACAAAGCTAGTGGAGGTGATGGTATCCGAGCTGAGTTATCCAAAGTCTTAAAAGAAGATGCTGTTAAAGTGCTGCGCTCAATTTGCCAACAAATTTGGAAAACACAACAGTGGCCACAGGATTGGAAAAGGTCAGTGTACATTCCAATCCCAAAGAAGGGCAATGTCAAGGAATGTTCAAACTATCGCACAATTGCACTCATTTCACACGCGAGCAAGGTCATGCTCAAAATCCTACAAGCTAGGCTCCAACAGTACGTGGATAGAGAACTGCCAGAAGTACAAGCTGGGTTTTGAAGAGGTAGAGGAACTAGAGATCAAATTGCCAACATTCGCTGGATTATGGAGAAAGCAAGAGAGTACCAGAAAAACATCTACTTCTGCTTCATTGACTATGCTAAAGCCTTTGATTGTGTGGATCACAATAAATTATGGCAGGTTCTTAAAGAGATGGGAGTACCGGACCACCTCACATGTCTCCTGAGAAACCTGTATAAGGGTCAAGAAGCAACAGTTAGAACTGGATATGGAACAACTGATTGGTTTAGCATAGGAAAAGGAGTACGACAAGGATGTATATTGTCACCTTGCTTATTTAATTTATATGCAGAGTACATCATGCGAAATGCTGGCCTGGATGAATCACAAGCTGGAGTTAAGATTGCTGGGGAAAAGATCAATAATCTCAGATATGCAGACGATACCACTCTGATGGCAGAAAGTGAAGAGGACCTAAAGAGCCTCTTGCTCAGGGTCAAAGAGGAGAGTGCAAAAGTGGGCTTGAAGCTCAACATCAAAAAAACGAAGATCATGGCATCTGGGCCCATCACTCCTTGGCAAATAGAAGGAGAAGTCGTAGAAGTAGTGACAGACTTCACATTCCTAGGATCCCAGATCACTGCAGATGGTGACTGCAGCCATGAAATTAAAAGACACCTGCTCCTTGGGAGGAAAGCGATGGCAAACCTAAACAGCATGATAAAAAGCAGAGACATCACCTTGCCAACAAAAGTCCGCATGGTTAAAGCAATGGTATTCCCCATAGTAATGTATGGCTGCGAGAGTTGGACTATAAGGAAGGCCGAGCGCCAAAGAATAGATTCTTTTGAACTATGGTGCTGGAGAAGACTCTTGAGAGTCCCTTGGACTGCAAGGAGATCAAATCAGTCAATCCTAAAAGAAATCAACCCTGACTGTTCCCTGGAAGGCCAGATCCTGAAGCTGAAGCTCAAATACTTTGGCCACCAAATGAGAAGGGAGCATTCACTGGAGAAGACCCTGATGCTGGGAAAGACTGAAGGTCAAAGAAGAAGGGGACGGCAAAGGATGAGATGGTTAGACAGTGTCATCGATGCAACAAACATGAAATTGAGCAAACTTCAGCGGACAGCAGAAGACAGGAGGGCCTGGCGTAATCTGGTCCATGGGGTCGCGAAGAGTCGGACTCGACTGTGCGACTGAACAACAACAACAAAGCATGTCTTAATCCAACCCAGGGAGAAAAGCTGGGAAAGGCCCAAATTTTGAGAATGTGGGCATTAGAAATGCACAAGAGTATTCTTTCTTCCATCTGTGAATTGGCAGGAGGTATGTAGATACACATTCCTCCAGATCAATTCCTTTTTGAGCCACAAGGATAGGTAATATTAGCTGTCTGAGAGCCAGTATGATGTAGCAAACAGAGTGACTGACTAGGGCCCTGGCCAACCTGGGTTCAAATCCCCCAGTTCTATCATGGAAGATCACTGAGTGACCTTGGACCCATTACAAACTCTCAGCCTGACCTACCTCACAGGATTATTGTTGTGAGAAAACGGAGGAGAGGGATGATGTTCTAAACTGCTTTGGGTCCCAGCTGTGGGGAGAAAAGTGGGATATAAATGAATACGTGCAAATACACATTGCTGAAAAATATTTTATTTTGAAAAACAGATAACTAGAGTGTTTTGGACTTGGATCCTTCCTCTTTATGGCATACAGAAGTTTGATAGCTGAAAGCTTTCCCTATTGCTGGACCTTCCTTCTAGACTCAGTTCTACCTGTTGCCGTTATCCTGCAGCTATTACAGGCACAGGAACCCTGCCAGAGAAGTGGCAACCCTACAGATTACCATTGGTGATACCCCTTTTGTTTTCAATGGTAATCTCTGCAGTCATTCTGGCTGATAAACAAACAGGGGTAAAGATGCAATGAGGTGTAAGAATAGATTTGCACAGGGCAGACAACTGAACATTTAATTTATTTACCTCTCCTAACAGATACCTGGGGTGACATTTATTAATAAACGGCATTATCAGGTGTCTGATATGTAGCTCACAGAAATTAATTACCCAGCTCCTGGTAAAACCATAACAAGCCTGCAGTGCTGTAACGTTTGCGCTAATTGAAAATGAGATAAGTGCTGTGGGTGCAATTTGCATTCAATGCAGTGCATTAATTATCTTCCATTCTCTTCATGATAAATATACCTGACTGAATCACTCTGTTAATTTGCCAGGTAATAGAGTTGTAAGTGGATTCCCTTAGGTGACCAACTAAAAGACCTCCTGGAACACCGAGGCTTTGGTCTCTCCTGAATGCTTGAGTGGGTTAGCAAAAACTCTCCAACTTCCATCCAGAGTTCAAAGCCCATGCTTACCACCTTTGTCACTGTCCTGTTTCAAAGACTTCCAAATTACATTGTTAAAAATCCAGTACAATATAGCTTTGTTTAACACTTTGAATATTAGTGCTTGTACCCATTTGAGTTTATATTGTACTCCTGGAATCAACATACTTTTTGGTGTGCTCAGATTCCTGTGAGAAATACCACATCTGAATGCCTCCCATATGGTGAGAGCTAGTACTGAATACATGAGTGCACACTAGGTTCACTGTGTTTCCCTCATGTTATGATATACGTGGCCTGGTCAAGCTAGAGGCTTCCTACTAATCACAGGGCCTGTGTTCCTTTCTGTCCCAGAAGAGTCCTGGAAACACACAATTCTGTGTAACTTGTTGCTTATCTTATTATAGGTTTAACCTTTGTTTCTTCCACAGGCAACGTAGAAGGCCTCTCATCACCAACATGTTTTATCCTTACAATTAGGCTTGCTATTTGCCCACTGGCAGCAGGCAATCCCTTGCCCTTAATAATTTGAAGAGCAGGAGAAAAACTGGGGGAGGGGGGGTTGGTGGTGACACTCAAGGAATTTTCCCTAGTATCTATTATCTTCACTGTAGAGATTGGGGCAAATTTCTAGAGCATCACCTAGAAATTATATCATATCTTTCTGAAACTCTGCCCTCCCCAGGCACTATGAAAAAAATATTTGCCAGTGCAGGGCTGGGAATCCTACTTACAACAAACCCCTGTAAAATAGATTAAACCAACAGACAGTGACAGGCCTAAGTTTCAACACTCAGCATGATTTGAATTTGGACATGTGTTTGATATAACAGACTACAGATTATATCAATATGACCACAGCCAGCTCGGCTCTGAGAAGGAGCAGGAGAGAGCTGTTGCTGCTGGAGTGGTGAATGTTTTATTATTTGTCTTTCCTTAACTGCTGAGGAGGAGTAGCTGACATTACTGTGTGGGAGGACAGTGTTTGAGGGTGTGTGGGTATGTATAACCTGTCGGACAGTGGTGCTTGTTTGAGGGAGTGTGGTTTCTGTTTGTCTCTTTTGCCTGGGTGTAACTGATTGCAGCTTTTAGCAGTTTTGCCTAGGGCTGACTGCTGGCCCCACCCTCTGCTGGGTGAGCCTTTAATAATATTAGGCTCCACCTTGCAAGAGGCAGGAACACAAGGGCTCTTGCCCTGTGGCTCTAAGCCTGGTGGGGGTCTGGCCTGGAGGGCCCATAGAAGGCTGAATAGCTCTTACATTCTATATTTGTTAAGTTAGTTTTTGTTTCTGCAAACCTTTCACCAGTACTCTTGAGAGGCAGTTTGGTAGGGAAGTTATCAAGGAAGTGTCAGTTAAATTGAACTAATTTTGAAATGGATTGCAACAACATGGCTGGTGAGCATGGCCGGCCCCAGGTGTCTGGGCGCCCTAGGCAAGACAGCCTGGGGCGCCCACCCCACGAGGATGCCAACCTCCTGGTGGGGCCTGGAGACCGGAGGGGGGCGTGCTCAGGAAAGCCAGGGAAGGGGTGCCCGTTTGAATGGGCGCCCCTTCCCTCCCAGCCCCAGCGCCGGCTGGAGACGGGGGGGGAGCGCTGGCTTGCACCCCTTCCCTCCCAGCCCCAGCGCCGGCTGGAGACGGGGGGGGAAGCGCCGGCTTGCGCCCCTTCCCTCCCAGCCCCAGTGTCGGCTGGGAGGGAAGGGGAGTGCTCAGGTAGCGGCGTGCTCAGGAAAGCCAGGGAAGGGGCACCCGTTTGAACGGGCACCCCTTCCCCCAGCCCCAGCTGGAACGGGAGGAAGCGCCGGCTTGTGCCCCTTCCTCCCAGCCCCAGCGCCGGCTGGAGACGGGGGGAAGCGCCGGCTTGCGCCTTCCTCCCAGCCCCAGCGCCGGCTGGAGACGGGGGAAAGCGCCAGCTTGCGCCCCTTCCCTCCCAGCCCCAGTGCCGGCTGGAGACAGGGGGGAAGCGCCGGCTTGCGCCCCTTCCCTCCCAGCTCCAGCGCCAGCTGGAGACGGGGGGGTGGAGCGCTGGCTTTCCTGAGCACGCCGCAGCAGCGGCGTGCTCAGGAAAGCCAGGGAAGGGGCGCCCGTGACAGCAATGCTGTTTGTGTGAACTTAGGCAGATCATGAGAGGGAGGGCAGGAAGTGTTGCCTCAGTGCTTAGTTCTTGTGGCCCTTTCTTACACGTGCAGGGAAATGCTGATTGCCACTTTGGGGTCAGGAAGCAATTTTTCTCCAGGCCAGTTTGGCCAGGGATCCTGGAGGTTTTTTGTCATCTTCTGGGCGTGGAACAGCAGTCACTGCAGGTGTGGCAGGGAGGTATTTGTGAATGTCCTGCATTGTGCAGGGGTTGGACTAGATGACCCTGGAGGTCTCTTCCAACTTTATGATTCTATGACTCTCACCGCCATCTTCAAGCAATATTATCAATATAGATCTTGCTAGCACTTTATAATAGTGAATTGTTTTAGAAGGTTTTATGAGTGTTATAATTGTTATTTATATGTCTTTATTTTTTATATAAGCTGCCCTGAGCCTGCTCCGTCAGGGAGGGCAGAGTATAAATTGAACAAATAAATAAATAGACTAGACTAGACTAGGACTCCAAGACGATATCAGTGATCTGTTGAAACACAGCATATACCTATAGATAACCAAGCATGTGAGAATCAGGCAACAAAGCCAATCCATGTTAAAATACTAAAGCATTTAAACTTCTCCTTTGGAAAATGCAATTGTTGCGCATCTACAATCCCACATTTTTTGCCAATCTAAATTCTAAACATAGCATGAAAACATTATATAAAACGATTAAAATGTTAAAAAATAATTTCTCATTAAAGTTTGCATTCTCATTAGTATTTGCAAAACATGAGGTTATCACCTCACCGAAAATAATTTGCTTTGTTGTAATAGCTTGGGATTTAACTATATTTGGTGTGAAATACAAATTAATTGACTCTGGCTATATCGGTAACAATTAGGAACATACAGAGGTAAATATGGTCTCATCATGTAATTTTTTTCCTTCTCTTTCCACCACTATCATTTATGTGAGAATCAGGCTATAAAGCCATTTGTACTCACGGTAAAGCACTAAAGTGCACAGCTCCATTCATATAGACAAATGCATCCATCAAGTTGAACAGAGCCCTGATAAGCAGTTCAGTGAGCATGCTCATCCACCAACATTTGCACATATGGATCTTCCATGCTGGATCAGGTCATAAAAGCTTACAGGTATTTAGTTTAATTTTAACATACAAACTTGTTTTGTTGAAGGAAACTAACCTTTGAAAATCAGAGGATGTTTCGAGTCCTTGTAGAGATATGGGACACTCATAAACTATGCCAGTTATTGAAATATTGGTACAACACAGAGGGGGGGAAATCTGCAAAAGATCCAGCAAAATTATTCTGATAACTGACAAGGACAAACCATTTGATATAGTTCTTAACAAGAAACTGCATTAGTTTCCATATTTTCCATAATAATACCACTTTAGTTTATATTTAGTTTAGTTTATATTTGATTTGAGTAATAATCTACAGTAGGGATGGGCACAAACCCCCCAAAAACCCAGTTTCAAACAGAAACCAGGCCAGTTCATGGTTCAAGAACCAGGGGTTTGAGAGGACGTGTCTCCCATGATTCGCCCATGAATCTCCATGTTTTCCCCAACCTGTCCCTCTCCCCAAATACTAGAACTTGAGGGCATCCAACAAGATTGATAGGCAGTATATTCAGGACAGACAAATGGAAGTTCTACTGTCAGAGGATGTAGTGATGGCCACAGGAATAAACAGCTTTAAAAGGCAATTAGACAGATTAATGGAGGATAGGTCTATCCGGGCCAGCCCCTCAAGATTTTTTTGAGAATAATAATTTTTGAGACGGGGCCTCATGCAGGGGGGCCATTTCTTCTCTAGCACTGTTAGTTTTAGGATGCTAGGTAGATTTTAGTTTTAGGATGCTAGGTAGAAGGTATATTTTAGTGTATTTTAATGCATTGTTTTATTGATTGAATGTTGTTAGCTGCCTTGAGCCGATTTTCAGCAAGGTGGGATATAAATGGAAAATAATAAATAAATTAAAAGCATTTAAAGGAATCCTTTAAATGTTTTGATAAGAAGCAGGGGGTGGCATGCACCCCTTTCCCTCCCTCCGGCAAGATTTAAAGGGCCCTACAGCTGATCAGTGGATCACTTGCTCCCTGCTGATCAGCTTAAGGGACCTTTAAAACTTGCAGGAGGGGAGGGAGAGGGGTGGCTGCCAGCAGTCGGGCTTGGGGGAGCATTGGATCTGACATAAAAATAATGGCAGCCCTACCAGAAAAATTTATTCCCCACAAGCCACAAAATCCTGGCTATGGGCTTGGGTCTATCAGTAGTTACTAGCCATGGTGGAGGTGAACTAAAACTCAGAATCCCAGAGCTAGGAAGCAACATCAGGGGAAGGCCTCAGCCTGTATACCCTGTTGTTGGCTGTCCAGAGGAACTGGTTGGCCACTGTATGAGACAGAATGCTGGACTAGATGGACCATTAGTCTGATCCAACAGGGCTCCTCTTATGTTCTTATGATTAGACAAATTCATAGCTCAATACATAGCCATAAACCATGATAACAAAAT
Source organism: Gekko gecko (assembly GCA_029375565.1). Classification (NCBI taxonomy): domain Eukaryota; kingdom Metazoa; phylum Chordata; class Lepidosauria; order Squamata; family Gekkonidae; genus Gekko; species Gekko gecko. The sequence goes on along the minus strand of JAPDNY010000001.1, from coordinate 70,466,889 downwards.
GGAACTGCCACGCTCAGAGGCAGTATACACCTCTGGATGTCAGATGCCAGAAGTAAACAGGAAAGGGTTTGTGCCCCTTTTATGTCCCATTTGTGAGCTTCCCAGAAATATCTGGTTCATTACTACTGGAAACTGAACACTGGAATCAATGGAACTTTCATTCAGTCCAGAAAGTAGCTCTTCTTGTGCCCTGATCTCATTGTAATAGTGAATTTAATTCAAAGCCCTGTAGCCAATATCTAATGTTAGATACCTGGTTTCTGTAATGCCAGTTTGGGAATGAATAAAGTTGTAACTGGATTTACTTTGATTGTTTAGTGTATTTTCAGGAACTAGCTAAAGTTTTTCGCACAACTGTGCAGATAAATATAAAACTAATGGGGGGGAGTGGATTCTGTGCAACAGGAGACAAATGCCCCAGAGCAATCAAAATGCCTTGGATCCCAACATGTAAACTTTATTTGCATTCTGAAAGAGAAGTCAAGCAGTTGTGAAACTTATGTGGCAAGACTAGGGGTGGGGAGGAAAGAACTGTTAACAAAAATCTTAACTTTGACTCTGAAACACATTTGTTAAATAGCCATCCTAATGGCATTATTGCAGCTAAAAACAGAGACTTGAAAATGCTGTATACATTATTACTCTCATTATCCACCAACTGCAAGAATGTTGCACTAAAACTAACTCAAAACACCTCAGGGAAGGTAATTGCTACTAATGGATCTGAAGTGTGTAAAATTGGGCATTATTACCCCGTCATCATATCCTTGAATCGCCGAAGCTGTAGTATATCGCAGTTACTGGGCTCACTCATCTCTCAATCATGGGAGAAATTTGAGAAAAGTGGAAAGCTCTCCTTCATTTTGCATTAGAAGGAAAATTCAACAACAACAGCTCAATATTAGAGCCGCCTGTTTGTGCCCCAGGGGTTTGCACAGGGTCAGCATTTGCTTTTCTAAACCACCATTTTCCAAACACTAGGAAACACCTACAAATGCCGCTCCAGATGAACATTTCCCCAATGACAAATGGAGTATATTATTGTATTTTGGACTTCATGCAGCATTTTGCTCATCCATGGATACTGCACTTTTCTATGCTTGAGAAGTTCTGCTGTCCAAGCCCCACTGAAATCATTGGGAGGTGGGCAGCTTCCTTTTGCTTCAAGAGGACTTGTGCAATGAGGACTTCCTAGTGAGCTGGGCTGACATCCACAAAATGTGGAAGCTTATAAATTGTGTGTCATCCTCCCAAGTAATGCAGCAAGGAGTCCCTTAGTTTCAAAATTCTGCAAATCCATACAGAATGGATATGATAAACTGTTGACTGAACCATCTTGTCTTGCTGAATCCAGCAGAGTTTTCTTCACTACCCCCAATTTTTCATAGACATGTCCTGATGATTCCCAGTTGGTACACATGTCACCATCCTCAGTTCTAGCCACTGGGATCTGGAAATAAATGTTGCATCTTAGCAATGTACAATGAAAGAGAAAAGGAGGGAGGTTGTCATCTGTAGAAATAACAGAGTTGCCTATTGAAGTGCTGCTCTAGGCAAGGGCTCTGGGGTTTGTCAAGATTAGGCATTTTGTCAGGATCCTGAGATGGCAAAGGGTTTACCATTCCAACGGTGCAGCCACTCTCCCTTTACACTGGATAACTAGGGGATCCCACCAATATTTATGGGATTATTCCCTGATAACTCTCAAATAAACCAGGCTGAAGTACAACTGGAAAGGTGTTTTATTATAAAAGAAAAAAAAGGAGCAAACTATACATACACAGCATATGGGGAACATACAAACTATCTAAGAGGAAAATAAAAAGGAGTAGTGGGGACAGTGATTAGGGGAGGGCAATAATTACCGAGTCCTTGAGGTCAAGGTCTGTGGAAAACAGCAAGAGAAATGGCCCACATTTCTCTGATGGAAGGAAACTGACAAGTGAACTGGTGGGGGTGTGATGTTTGATGTTGAAAGCACACACACGCACACTGCATGGGGCAGAGTATGTCCAGTTATAGGAAAAATTAGCCCTGGGGCAGTCCGATGTGTATGCCCCTAAACAATACCATAAAGGGCTTTCCAGGGGTAAAAAATATATCAGGAGAGGCTTGATGACTTTCTCATCAATGGACAAAGACCCAGGAAAACTTGTGACAATTTACATGAGTGGTTTAGATGTTTTCTCAATGAGATTGCTGGATGTGAACTAAAAGTGTGAATTTTCTCTGATGACCCTTAATATAGGATGGGAGAGGCTATCAGGTTTGTCTGAAAAGAAGGAGAAGGAGAAGGAGGAGGAAGAGGAGGAGAAGAAGAGGAGGAGGAGGAGATTGGATTTAAACCTGCCCTTCACTACACGAAGGCATCTCAGAGCAGCTTACAATCTCCTTTTTCTTCCCCTCCCCACAACAGACACTCCCTTCCACTCCCCACAACAGGCTAAAAGATCTCTGAGAGAAACTGCTCTTTTAAGAATAGCTCTGACAGAACTATGGCTTGCCCAATAGCGCACCAATTAAGGAGAATGAGCGAGAGGGAGCAGGACCAGGTGTGGACAGGGTGACATTCAGGTGAAGGGAGGGGGATCTCAGGAAATCCATTGTTCAGATTAAGTACCTCTTTTAGGGTAGGGAGAGAACTATTACCAAGTCAGCTACCCTGAGTCACCTACCCAAAATAGTTTCCAGGCTTGTCTCTGACCAGTATCCATTTTATTTGTTCCACCTCCATTTTGTTTCCACTTCCAGGCCAGGCTGTACAATACACACATGATTTGGGGGGTGAAATTAAAGAGGTTTGTCTGGTTTCAAACTGCAGGAGGGGTCTGGCTGTTAACAATACCTTGTCCCAAAACCTCCAAAATCTTGGGTCCATCACTGGGCACTGGGCACCTTAGTGGTAATACTGAATGTGTTGCCACTCTGAAAATAGTTAGAGTTTCTCATATTTTACATTTATTGCTTTACAATATTTATTCCCCATTCTCAGCAAGACTGCTAATGAACCAGCTTTCAATCCCCAGTACAATGAACATAATTAACAATATTGAAAGGCCAGCAATAAAACCATAATGTAATAAGTTGCAGTAACAAATACTTCATCAAAACCCAATAATGGTGAGAATCAGCTCTAAACATCGCAACATTAAACCCATTGCAGGAAATAGCCTTGTAAAAGGAATTGTAACTGGTTGAGTAATAAGGGCTTGTTTTTACATACCATTGCTGGCACATGGTTGGAAATTGAGGGGGGGGCTACCTGATTGGCATCACACCAATGTCATGATACCACTTCTGGTATCAGCATAAAACTCCAGGATTCATCAAGTACTCTATGCTTTAACTGTAAAGTCTTGGGTGAATCCTAGAGTGTCATGATGTCACTTCCAATTCATATTCCAAGTGGAGTTGGCATGAGGCTAAATTATGTCCCATCCGCATTTTTTCTCCACTCCCTGTTGAGTGTAGCAGAGAATGGAGAGGGTCCAAGGTGGATGGTTTTGACTGCCCTAGACCAGCTTTAAAACCACAGTTAAAAGTTTGTATGAATACCCAATATGTCACATATTTTGAAATGAAAAACTGATGCACAAAGATGTGACTTACAGTTCACATCAGGGAGGGAATAGGTTGTAGTGGTAAATTTTGTAGGTTGCACTCTCCCAGAATTATAACTAATGTCCAGATGATGGAGATCAGTCCCCTCGGAGGAAATGGCAGTTTTGTGAGATCATGTCCCCATGGAGCTCCTGTCTCTCCCCAAACTCCACCCTTTTCGGGCACCACCTCCAAAATCTCCACAAATTTCCCAAGCTGGAATTGGCAACAGTAGCTGCAGTGTGGGGGGTAAATCTACTGGGGCACAGGGCCTAGTCCTTCCACGCAGTCTTTCTTCCACTGTATAGTTTCACTCAAGGTGGGAAACATTGCCGTTCACCTGCCAGGAATGGGCTACTAAATTATGCAAGGAGGCAGGGTTAGGCTGGCACTAATCCTCCCTCCTGCTCAGGACTGGTGCTCCCAGCCTCAGCCCAGGAAGTTCATCAGCATCGAATTCTGGGAATAAATATGCTGCTGTACAAAAGCTTGCAAGTTGCAAGGAATACTGGCTCCTCTTCAATAGAATGTATTGGCTTCTCCATTGACTCTGTAAACCAGCATACTGACCAGTACAAGAACAGGAAGCATGAACTGAGCAAGAAGATGGTACTATTATATGAATAAAAATGGTAAAATGATTGATAAATGAATGCACTGTACTTTTGTCATTTTTAATTTTGTTGTTGGGGGGCAAAAGTCCTCAGTATTTAATATATTAAATCTATATAATATATTAAATATTATCATCTGAGGGATGTGAGGTAGGGAGACTCAACAAAAAGCCTAAGCAAAAAATGTTAACAAGCTTGGCACCAGGCAAATAATTGCCAGGAGGGAGTTTCAAAGTCAAGGCACCATGACAGAAAGACCTCTTTTTCTAGACCTCCTGACTTATGTCAGAAGAAGAGGACACACTAAGTAGGACCTCTGTAAATGACTTAAACTGATGGGTTTCTCCTCTGGGAATAGTGGCCCCAGGCCCAGATCATTTAAGTCTTCAAAGGTCTTTGAAGTGTATGCCTAGAAGCAAGTCAATAGTCAGTGTAGCTCTTTTAAAACTGACAAGGTATGTTTCCCCCCATAACTTGCACAAGCCAGTAATCTAACTGCCACATCCTCTATTAACTGGAACTGAACCATCTTGAAAGGGCAGCCCCAGATAGTATTAATTTCAGTAACCTAACCAGAGCATGTATATGTGAGATACAGGTTCACCTGTTCCTTTGTTCCTCAGCTCCTTCGGTTCCCAGTAAGGTAAGTAGACTTCTACAACAGTAACCATATAAATACAAAGGGTTTTAAAAGGGGGGGGGTTATATAAAAGTATTTGTTTAAAAACAATTATGAAGCCAGAACGCCAGCAGGGGACTGGGGGCTATCCAGTGTTTTGCATGGAGTGTCACATGTATGACTATCTGCCCACTGGTCAGAAGTCTTGGGTGTGTGCTCGGTGCAAGGAGCTCCTGGTTCTCAGGGAGTGAGTTTGCTCCCTTGAGGCCAAGGTGGCTGACCTGGAGAAGCAGAGACAGTCAGTTAGGTGCACGGAGAAGACTCTCAGGGACTTGTTAGATATGTCCCACTCTGGATCTGGCAGCCCAACTGCTGCCAGGGAGCATGAGGGTCAAGGGGAAATGGGGCACCATGCTGAGGATAAGGGGAATGTGCCCTCAGAAGGGACCTCTTCTTCAGCTGGTGAACGGGTATCCTTTGTACCAAGGAACCGTCCCTGGGAAGGGTGGGAGGGGGGCTCTTGGTAGATGGTGATTTGATCCTTAGGCAGGTAGACAGCTGGGTGGCGAACCCGCGTACTGACCGTATGGTGATTTGCCTGCCTGGTGCGAAGGTAGCGGACATTACGCGTGTTTTAGATAGGCTGGTAGATAGTGCTGGGGAGGAGCCAGTGGTCGTGGTGCACGTCAGCACCAATGATGTGGGGAAATGCAGTCGTGAGGTCCTGGAGGAGAAATTTAGGCTGCTGGGCAGGAAACTCAAGGCCAGGACCTCCAAGGTAGCCTTCTCAGAAGTACTACCTGTTCCATGCACAGGGCCGGAGAGACAGGCACAGATCAGAAGTCTCAATGCGTGGATGAGACGATGGTGTAGGGGGGAAGAGTTCAAGTTTGTTAGGTACTGGGATGCTTTTTGGGACAAGAGGGAGCTGTACAAAAGGGACAGTCTCCACTTGTCCCAAGAAGGAACCAGGCTGCTGGCGCTCAAAATCAAAAAAGTGGCAGAGCAATTTTAAACTGAATAATGGGGGAAAGCCGACAGGAGATGAAAAGTCTCTGGTTCGGGATGGCTCATCTCAAAGAGATGAAGGGGTAGCTATTACTTTTCTTCAAGGAAATGGATTAAAATTGCCCACTGAGACTGTGGCTAATGATAGGAACTGCCTGGCAAGGTCTCAAGGCAGCAAGAGGAAGGCTGTGGGCTTAACAAGCGTGGGAAACTATAAGTGTTTATACACAAATGCTAGAAGTCTCCGAGGTAAAATCAGGGAGTTGGAATGCTTGGTGTTGGGGGGGGGGAATAGACATTGTGGGTATTTCAGAAACTTGGTGGGATGAGGAAAATCAGTGGGATATGGTGATTCCTGGTTATAAATTATATCAGAAGGATAGGGGGGGAGGGTTGGAGGTGGGGTGGCTCTGTATGTCAGAGAGGGTATACAGTAAGATTGAGAGGGTAAGAAAATTGGATTCGCTTCTGGAAATGCTATGGGTTGAAATAGTGGGTCCAAAAGGAGGCTTAACAGTGGGAGTTTGTTATCGCCCACCAGATCAAAAGATAGAGGAGGATTATAAAATGATGAATGAATTAAAGATAGCGGCTAGACAGAATAACTGTGTCGTAATAGGCGACTTTAACTACCCACACATTGATTGGGTCAATATGAGTTCTAGTTGGGAAAAAGAGATTGAGTTTTTAGACACTCTCAATGACTGTGCTATGGAACAGATGGTCACAGATCCTACCAGGGGAGAGGCGATCCAGGATTTGGTCCTAAGTAAAACCCAAGACCTGGTGAGAGATGTAAAAGTGATTGCACTGCTTGGGAACAGTGACCATAATGTCATTGAGTTCAACATTTGTACAGATACGGAGTTGCCCAAAAAGACTGACGCAACCACTTTAACTTTAAAAGGGGTAACTTCTCTGGTATGAGGAGACATGTGAGGAAGAAATTGAAAGGAAGAGTGGAGAAGGTCAAAACCATTGGGGAAGCTTGGAGACTATTTAAAAATACAATCCTAGAAGCTCAGAAAAAATATATACCGCAGGTTAGGAAAGGCACAAATGGGTATAGAAAAAAGCCTGCATGGTTAACTAATAAAGTAATGGAAGCTGTAAAAGGTAAGAAGGATTCCTTTAAGCAGTGGAAAGCTAGTCTCAGTGAGGTTGATAAAAGGGAACACAGGCTGTGGCAAATAAAATGCAGGTCTGTAATCAGGCAAGCAAAAAGGGAATATGAGGAGCATATCGCAAAAAACATCAAGACCAACAATAAAACTTGCTTCAAATACATTAGAAGTAAGAAGCCAGCCAGGGAGGCAGTGGGGCCCTTGGATGACCAAGGCATAAAAGGAATAGTAAAGGATGATAGGGAAATGGCTGAGAAGCTTAATGCATTTTTTGCCTCTGTCTTCACTGTGGAAGAGGAGAAGTGCTTGCCCACTCTTGCCCACTCCAGAAGCACCAATTTTGGGAGGGGGTTTGAAAGACCTGAATCAGATTGTGGTGACAAGAGAGGAAGTCCTCCGACTGATGGACAATTTAAAAACTAATAAATCACCAGGCCCGGATGGCATTCATCTGAGAGTTCTGAAAGAACTCAAATGTGAACTTGTGGATCTCCTGACAAAAATATGTAATCTTTCATTAAAATCTGCCTCCATTCCTGAGGACTGGAAGGTAGCTAATGTCACTCCCATCTTTAAAAAGGGCTCCAGGGGAGATCCAGGAAATTACAGGCCAGTCAGTCTGACATCGATACCCGGTAAGTTGGTGGAAACTGTTATTAAGGAAAGAATTAGTAGGCACATTGATGAACAAAAACTATTGAGGCAGACTCAGCATGGGTTCTGTAAGGGAAGATCTTGTCTCACTAACCTGTTAGTGTTTTTTGAGGGAGTGAACAAACATGTGGACAAGGGGGACCCAATAGATATTATTTACCTTGACTTCCAGAAAGCTTTTGATACAGTTCCTCATCAAAGGCTCCTAAGTAAGCTCAATAGTCATGGGATAAAAGGACAAGTCCTCTTGTGGATCAAAAACTGGCTAATTAATAGGAAACAGAGCGTGAGTATAAATGGGCAATTTTCTCAGTGGAGGATGGTAAGCAGTGGGGTACCACAGGGATCAATACTCCATCTGATGCTTTTTAACTTGTTTATTAACGATTTGGAATTGGGAGTAAGCACTGAAGTGGCTAAATTTGCAGATGACACGAAGTTGTTTAGGGTGGTGAAAACCAGGGAGGACTGTGAGGCACTCCAAAGGGATCTGTTGAGGATGGGTGAGTGGGCATCAATGTGGCAAATGGGGTTCAATGTGGCCAAGTGCAAAGTGATGCATATTGGAGCCAAAAATCCTAAATATAAATACACGTTGATGGGGTCTGAACTGGCAGAGACGGACCAAGAGAGAGATCTTGGAGTCATAGTAGATAACTCAATGAAAATGTCTAGACAGTGTGTAACTGCAATAAAGAAGGCCAATACTATGCTGGGGATTATTAGGAAGGGAATTGAAAACAAATCAGCCAGTATCATCATGCCCCTGTATAAATCATTGGTGCGACCTCATTTGGAATACTGTGTACAGTTCTGGTTGCCACATCTCAAAAAGGATATTATAGCATTGGAAAAAGTGCAGAGAAGGGCAACTAGAATGATAAAAGGGTTGGAACACCTTCCCTATGAAGAAAGGTTAAAACGCTTGGGGCTCTTTAGCTTGGAGAAACGACGGCTGAGGGGTGACATGATAGAGGTTTATAAGATTATGCATGGGATTGAGCAGGTTGAGAAAGAAGTACTTTTCTCCCTTTCTCACAATACAAGAACTCATGGGCACTCCATGAAATTGCTGAGCAGTCAGGTTAGAACAGATAAAAGGAAGTCCTTCTTCACCCAAAGAGTGATTAACACATGGAATTCACTGCCACAGGAGGTGGTGGCAGCTACAAGCATGGACAGTTTCAAGAGGGAATTAGATATACATATGGAGCAGAAGTCCATCAGTCGCTATTAGCCACAGGGTATAGATGAGAACTCTCAGTCTGGGGCAGGTGATGCACTATTCTTGGTGCTGGAGGGGGCAGCAGTGGGAGGGCTTCTGGTGTCCTGGCCCCACTGCTGGACCTCCTGATGGCACCTGGTATTTTTGGCCGCTGTGTGACAGAGTGTTGGATTAGATGGGCCATTGGCCTGATTCAACATTGGCTTCTCTTATGTTCTTATGTTATGTTCTTATGTATCTGGCTGTCCACTTATCGCTCACCCTCGCTGACATTCCTGAGAGGAAGAGAGACCGTGGGAGGGGGAGCGAATGTATGAATGCTTGTACACTAGGGAGGCAACACTGGTAACCATTTTCCTAAGCAGCACCTCAGGAACTTTCACATGAGAGTGTCCTTGAAGTTGATAAGACTTTTGAATGGCTAGTTGAACCATTGTATTCATCTGGGTTCTTAGGATTGCTTATGATTATGAATGTGTGACGTAGGTGTGGATTGTGGGGTTTAGTTATATGCCAGGTCCCCACCTTTGCTCCCCAGTCGTGACAAAGAACTCACCTTTGCTGCATCTCAAAACTCTTCAATAAACTTTCATAACCGAAAGGCTGTGTGGAGTATGAGTTGACTGGGAACCTGACAGTATAACCATGGCCAAATCACACCTATGTAGGGTTGCCAGGTCTGGGTTAAAAAATACCTGGAGACTTTGGGGGTGGAGCCAGGAGAGGGTGGGGTTTGGGGAGAACATAAGAACATAAGAGAAGCCAATGTTGGATCAGGCCAATGGCCCATCCAGTCCAACACTCTGTCACACAGCAGCCAAAAATACCAGGTGCCATCAGGAGGTCCACCAGTGCGGCCAGGACACTAGAAGCCCTCCCACTGTTGACTCCCCCAAGCACTAAGAATATAGAACATCACTTGCGGTTCCATGTCTTACTTGGGACACCGAGATCGGCCCACCTTGTACACACACACCCCTTTGCAATGAACATGCACAACCGGTTTCTTTGGAAATAATGTGGATAAATTCGGCCACAACTTTTATTGGTTACAGCTGTAGAGCATTGGCACAGCATGGGTCCACCAGATCCAACCTATCGGCTGGCCCGTGTGCCAGCCGAGTTGACCATTACCCAGCCAGCCGGCATGGGTAGAGAAGGCGGGAGGGCAGGTTATCGAAGTTCACACGGACGCTTGCCCCTTTGTGAGCTCCCCTGCCCCCTGGCTGTGTGGGCAAGCACTGTTATTCCTTGAGCTAGCCAGCTCCGTTCAGCCCTCACGCCAAGACCCTTAAGGGGTCCCCAACTCCGGAATTGGCGCGCAGGCCGAATTCCGCCAACGGATCCGGCCCCATGCTGTTACCGCCGAAAGTTGTGACAAATTGTGCGACAAAACGAAAAGTAAACACTAACCATACCATGACCTGCAAAGACCCCAGAAACACCCCCTTTCATGCGCTCAAAGTCCAAATCCCCCGCCCGAGGACCCTAACAATCAGGGAGGGATGGGTGGGCAAACCGGGCTTGCCTCGTGGTCGAGTGGGGAGGGGGAGCGGCTTCCCTTCGCCTTATATCGCCTCCCCCTCCGCGACCACCCCCACTAACCCTCCCTTAGCTGGTGGTGAAAAAAGGGGGGGGAGGCGTGACTTTTCCCGCCACGCGCTAGCCCCCCCTTCTGGCTGGCTAGCCTCTCAGTCCCAGCCCGTCCCCGCAAATGGCGGGCCCGGCTTACCCGGGCCCTTTCTGCTTGCCCCAGAGTCTCTATCTATACCTTGTGGCTAATAGCCACTGATGGACCTCTGCTCCATATGCTTATCTAATTCCCTCTTGCCCATGAGTTCTTGTATTGTGAGAAAGGGGAAAGTACCTCTTTCTCTTCCTGCTCTATCCCATGCATAATCTTGTAAACCTCAATCATGTCATACCCTCAGTCGTCGTTTCTCCAAGCTAAAGAGCCCCAACTTCAACCTTTCCTCATAGGGAAAGTTTTCAAACCCTTTTATCATTCTAGTTGCCCTTTTCTGCACTTTTTCCAATGCTATAATATCCTTTCTGAGGTGTGGTGACCAGAACTGTGCACAGTATTCCAAATGAGGTTGCACCATTGATTTATATAGGGGCATTATGATATTGGCTGATTTGTTTTCAACAGATTCCTAATAATCCCCAGCATAGTATTGGCCTTTTTTATTGCAATCACACACTGTCTCGACATTTTCAGTGAGTTATCTACTACGACTCCAAGATCTCTCTCTTGATCAGTCTCTGCCAGTTCGGACCCCATCAACATGTATTTATAGTTAGGATTTTTTGCTCCAATGTGCATCACTTTGCACTTGGCCATACTGAACTCCATTTGGCACGTTGATGCCCACTTGCCCATCCTCAACAGATCGCTTTGGAGTGCCTCACAGTCCTCCCTGGTTTTCACCACCCTGAACATCTTCATATCATCTACAAATTTAGCCACTTCACTGCTTACTCCCAACTCCAAATCATTAATGAACAAGTCAAAAACAAGGACCGAGTACTGATCCCTGCCGTACCCCACTGTTTACTATCTTCCACTGAGAAAATTGCCCATTTATACTCACTCCCTGTTTTCTATTAATTAGCCAGTTTTTGATCCACAAAAGGACTCGTCCTTTTATCCCATGATTTTTGAGCTTGCTTAGGAGCCTTTGATAAGGAACTGTATCAAAAGCTTTCTGGAAGTCAAGGTAAATAATATCTATTGGGTCCCCCTTGTCCACATGTTTGTTCACCCCCTCAAAGAATACCAGCAGGTTACTGAGACAAGGTCTTCCCTTACAGAACGCATGCTGAGTCTGCCTACTAATTCTTTCCTTAATAACAGTTTCCACCAACTTACCGGGTATTGATGTCAGACTGACTGGCCTGTAATTCATCACATCTCCTCTGTAACCCTTTTTAAAGATGGGAGTGACATTAGCTACCTTCCAGTCCTCAGGAAAGGAGGCAGATTTTAATGAAAGATTACATATTTTTGTCAGGAGATCCACAAGTTCACATCTGAGTTCTTTCAAGAACTCTTGTATGTATGCCATCCGGGCCTGGTGATTTATTAGTTTTTAAATTATCCATCAGTCGGAGGACTTCCTCTCTTGTCACCACAATCTGATTCAGGTCTTTCAAACCCCCTCCCAAAATCGGTGCTTCTGGAGTGGGCAAGCACTTCTCCTCTTCCACAGTGAAGACAGAGGCAAAAATGCATTAAGCTTCTCAGCCATTTCCCTATCATCCTTCACTACTCCTTTCACCCCTTGGTCATCCAAGGGCCCCACTGCCTCCCTGGCTGGTTTCCTGCTTCTAATGTATTTGAAGCAAGTTTTATTGTTGGTCTTGATGTTTTTTGCGATATGCTCCTCATATTCTCTTTTTGCCTGCCTGATCACAGACTTGCATTTTATTTGCCACAGTCTTTGTTCCCTTTTATCAACCTCACTGAGACTAGCTTTCACCACTTAAAGGAATCCTTTTTACCTTTTACAGCTTCTATTACCTTGTTTGTTAACCATGCAGGCTTTTTTCTATACCTGTTTGTGCCTTTCCTAACCTGCGGTATATATTTTTTTCTGAGCTTCTGGGATTGTATTTTTAAATAGTCTCCAAGCTTCCCCAATGGTTTTGACCCTTTCTACTTTTCCTTTCAGTTTCCTCCTCACATCTCCCCTCAAATCAGAGAAATTACCCCTTTAAAAGTTAAATGTGGTTGTGTCAGTCTTATTTCCTATTTATGCAAATGTTGAACTCAATGACATTATGGTCACTGTTCCCAAGCGGTGCAATCACTTTTACATCTCTCACCAGGTCTTGGGTGTTACTTAGGACCAAATCCAGGTTCAGCTCTCCTTCAGGGCTTCAGCATAATACAATGCCATACAGTCCACCCTTCAAAGCAGCCATTTTTTTCAGGGCTGCTGATCTCTGTCAGCTGGAGATCAGTTGTGAAAGTGGGTGATCCCCAATCCTCACCTGGAGGCTGGTAACCCTATATCTATGTATTTGTGTGTGTTTGTATGCAAAACCGGCTCCAGCAGAGCCTGTTCTGGTGGGGAGGGCGGGGTATAAACCAAATTGATCAACTAAATAAATAAATAAAAGCAAAACCCTAATATTCAAAATCCCTCACCACCCACTTTGGGGAGATCTGTTTGTGAAATAAAGTATGTGAAATTGTTTGGAAGGGTTCATGTGTTGGATAGAGGGAACAGCAAATGTGTCCCTGTTGCAAAGGCAATGTACCAATATGTCTTAACTGAGATGCTAGTAACTGATATGTCAAAGCAGAATGTGGATAAGGATTTTATCCACATTTGTGTGCTTACCTGGATTCACATTAAAAATAATGTACTGAGAATTGTTGACCTCCACATCTGGTTACACATACAGACATGCTTCTGATTGTGAATATTGCCAGGGTGCAGTACATTGCTTTCAATAGCATGCACATCCTTATATTCTTAGTGAATAGTCATGGAAATGATTAGATCAACATTGGGCAAAGGTCTTGCCATACAGTACTAGCAAGCAGTAAATCCACCTTTACTGTATTACAACAAAACAGGGGAGTGTTGCCCTGATTGCTTGAGTAATGTGCAAGCTCTCTTTCTCTATCTTCCTCTTCCCCATTCAAAGAACATAAGCCCTGCTGTATCATACCAATCCTATCTCACACAGTGGCCGAGTGCCTCTGGATGGCCAACAACTTTCCCTACATGTTGCCTCCTAGCTCTGGGATTCAGAGGATTAGTGCCTCTGAATGTGGAGGTTCCCCTCAGTCACCATGGCTATAGCCACTGATAGACCTATCCTCCATTAATCTGTCTAATCCCTTTTTAAAGCTGTTTATTCCTGTGGCCATCACTACATCCTCTCGCAGCAAATTCTACATTTTCATCACTCTCTGTGTAAAGAAGTATTTCCTTTTGTATGTCCTGAATCTACTGCCTATCAGCTTCATTGGATGCCCTTGGGTTCTAGTATTTTGGGAGAGAGAGAAAAATTGGATGAGCCAGCTCAAGAGATCCAGGACCAGCCCAAGCTGCAGCTTGTTATTCTTGTTTGGTTTGCTTAAGTGGTGTTTTTTCAGTGTTGTAAGCCACTTTGAGTCTCCCCTGGGGAGAAAAGCAGAATATAAGTGTCTAATTCAAAATAATAAATAAAGGTGTCAGGTGTAATTTGTGTTCTTTTAAGATGGACACTCAACTGAAAATCTAATTCTAAAAACTACAGCTTATGTTCAGTGGAACCATGAAACTCACAGATGATGCAGTGGCACACTGCCAGGACAGAATATGTTTAGCACATCAACAGGTGTTACATGTTGTGCATCACTGCATTATGCATTGCTGAACTCAGGAGACTCAGATAGTCAAGAGCATGGGGCATTGATGGGCTCTATAGGACAACAGAGTCATCAAATACTAATTGGATTCATACACTAGAACTGAGAGTATTTTTTAATTTGTGAATAACAGCAAATTATGGGGGAATAGCAACTGTTGAAAAATACGGACTCAGGATAGTGAAAGATGTTAGCTACTGAGCATCTGAGCTACTGAACATCACTCAACAACACCCATATGAATATGTATTGAAGTCCAATTTATAGAATAAAAATAAAATAAAATAAAATAAAATGGAACTGTTAAACAAGTACATATTACAAAACATATTCAGCTATCTTTATTGAGAAAAACATCTTTACAATTTCATCTTCTCATTTCAAGTTCATCTGTTTTGTGCTGTCTAATAGTACCAGAGTAGATGAACCATTTGCTTGTATTGCCCAATGCACGATGAGGAAAGAAGAATGTTCCACCAGCCACAGGAGTCCCAACATCAGAACAGGAGATTTTAGCAGCCATTTCAGTCTTTTAGAGCTGAACCAAATGGACCTGGCAATCAGTTCATATCTGATGGTCGCATTCAAACATGTGAAGTTCGATTGTCAAACATGTTCAACATGAAATTGGAGACATTCTTGGTCTAAAGTAGGAAAAGCTGCACCATGTGCTCTTGTTAATCAAGATCATGCTTCCTTTATGCATTGGATTCTAATAGCTGAGTATGCAGGCACAAGCCTAATAATTTATGATGTGTACTAAATAATGAACTGGTGTATGGAGCCCAGGATTCAAGGGGATATGAAGCATTTTGTCAAAGTAAAACAATGTCTGTTTGCATCCCAGTATTGACCATCTCTGCTCCAAATGCTGCATTTGAATTCCTGGCTACTGTGCAAGGATTCCAGATTCTCACGGCTGTTTATTCTTTGTAGTGCATTAATCACAAGTGGCCCTAATCCAAGGCCCATGGTTGACTGGGGTCCTACAGCACTGAAATTGTCTTTGCACACAGAAAGCTTCTATAAGCAAGATTTAGTCCTTGTCCTAAATGGTGTCAGTCTAGGAGGATGACAAGACTCAGGTTGGTAGAAGACAAACAGGGTAGTATCAGGCAGGTCAAGGTGACAGTAGACTTAACGTATTCTGTTATTAATGCAGACTTCAGTCGTATGTAATAGATGCTGACACATTTTTGTGAACAAGACCAGTTGTGAATCAAGGTATGGATATTGATTTATACACAGGGCCTTTTCTTAGCCAAGCACTTTGCAGAATTGCAATGAATACACAGATTTATGTCCATCACAATGACAAAAGCAAACTCCTTCATCCAGACCTGGGGTGAGATATAGTAATGATTTTAACACAGGCAGTAATACAATGCCAGCCTTCTAGAAAACAAAAACAGACCACTGACACGCACACACACACACCCCTCCCACGAGTCACCTAGGCAGCTGAGTATGATAGCCAATATTTAATACAATAGAGCCTGTCCCAATGTAGTGGTTTGGCAATGAGTCTCCTTAGGAAGAAGGCCTGGTGCATCATCAAAGTCAGCTGCATGAACAATTAGACATTGGACAGCACTACAGGAAGAAGGCAGGCTGCTCTGGCTCCCCACCCAACCAAGTAAGGGATCGCCGCAAGTTCAGTTCAGGGTGCCTTGACGACACGTGTGTGATCCTCAAACAAGGTTTCTGCTTACATATCCTTACAACAAGAAAGATGAACTTAGTAGGCTGGTTTACAACACAGTCCTCCCCATGTTCATCTTAACTATCTTCAGGAGCACATGTGCTGTAGATTGCAGTTACACCTGCAAAACCCATGCCATAGCCTATAGGCATTCATGGAGGCTGGAAACAGTCACCCACACACACCAACTGCAAATTCCCAGTGCCCTGAGGACCACAGGATACCAAAAGGTGCCATAGCCCACACCTTTTGACCCCTACACAACAGCTCTCCCTACCCTGCTGTGGCCAATGACAGCTCCCAACTGTCAATATAAACCACAGTAACTGTTTGGGCAGGCAAGATTCCATATTGTGACCATAGGGTTCCATCAGTTGACCCTGTGACCTTAGCACCTCACACCATGCTGGTGGCTCAAACAGGACCCTAGGCCAGTGTCCATGGCAGGGATAACCCAGCTTTGAGCAAGATGAGTTCAATGCCCCCCAGTGTCCATCCCCTATCAACACCACTGACCATGGCCCCTGGGACGCCACCCTGACCCCTGCAGCAGCCAAGCTAGGACCACAACAGAGTGGAGGTGTCATGTGGCCAATCCACAATGCCCAGCCACTGTCCAGCCAGGATGGGATGGCAGTCACAGGTCTGTGTGAGAGCTCAGGGGTCAGTGGGCAGGTTTACATCCCCATGAGCATACCACTGTTGACATTTCCTCCTCAGGTAAGACCCATACAGCAATTCGTCCGAGTGCTGAACAACAGGTGGCATCAGGAACCAGCCATGGAAGCAGAAAGATCAACATGGCCCCTCAATCTCCTGGCAGTGGGACCCCCACAACATGGGCCCAGACCTCCCATAGGACTGTGTCTGGGAGCTGGAGGTGGCCTGGAACTGGGCCAGGTAGACCAGGGGAAGTGGGGCTCACTCCTTGTTATGAACAAGAAGAAGAAGAAGAAGAGTTTGGATTTATACCCCACCCTTCACTGCCCAAGGGCATCTCAGAGCGGCTTACAAACTCCTTTCCCTTTCCCTCCCCACAACAGGCACCCTGTGAGGTAGGTGGGGCTGATTGAGCTCTTGACAGAAACTGTCCTTGAGAGAACAGCTGTGCCAGAGCTTGTGACTGACCCAAGGTCACATCAGCAGGTGCAAGTGGAGGAGTGGGGAATCAAACCCGGTTCTCCCAGATAAGAGTCCGCACACTTAACCACTACACCAAACAATTAACTTTATTGTGAAAATGCTAACATTAGCAACTGCAACATGTGCAACTCAACAATGTAGGTAGCCCTGCCCTAGGGAATGACAGGCTAGGCTGTATGGGTGCTCCCACCCAGGCAGAGACACTGGCTACTCTGTGGTGCCCCAGTGAGGTCAGAGAGCCTGCCCATGGCCTGGCAAGCTGGTGTAAATATGACATCCTCAAAGCCTATAGGCCACCTCCCATGCAGCAGGTCCATGACAGCCACCAGGAGGCTGCATATTTGCCTCTCGATCTCATACAGGAGCACTTGCATGTTGGCTACCTCCCCCTTCAAGTGCTGTTGCCCCTTAGACCAGCTGGCCATCCATTTGGTGCAGAACCATCAGTATATCCATGAGCCATGTTCCTATAGGGAGGACAGGGGGAATGGTTGGAACATGATCAGCCATAGGACCATGGTTTCTGCTCCCACTCCTCAGCTGGGCTGAGGGATGCAGCTGGCTTGCTGAGGGGCATAGCATGGGGCTGTATAGCACCTGCCTCCTCAGGACAGGACAGCCCTGGCTGTTACCCTCACCCCGGGTCCGTTGTTGGGGTCAAAGGGATAATATCCATGGTTTCACTCATTCCTTACTGTCAGAAGCAAGGGATTTCCATAGGAGAGGCACAGCCAGCTAGATTTGAATTGTTATATAGGGTGCCCCAAGGACAGGGCTGCAAGCTCCTGTTTCCCCCCACTAATCATGCAACCAGTGGGAGAAAAATATTGGGGGGACATTGCCAGTACTCTCTAGGAATTGCTGGAAACTCTAAAGTTACTAAAGAGGTGACCCATCACTTCTCACTTTTCCCCAGAAGTGATGTCAAGCCTCACCAGTGGAGTGCCCCATGTCTCTGCCATTCCCTGGATTCCTGCTAGTTGCCAACTGCCCAGCCATCCCGTCCCTCATGCTTTGATCAACTGAAAGTTCAGAGTGGGTTCAATATGCAGGTGTGTGTGTGTGTATGTGTGTAAATTGCCATTAACTTGCAGCCAATGTACAGCAACCCAGCAAGGGGCTTTCAAGGCAAATGAGAAGCAGAGGTGGTTTGCCATTGCCTTCCTCTGCAAAGTCTTCCTTGGTGGTCTCCTTTCCAAGTACTGACCCTGCTTAGCTTCCAAGACCCAATGAGATTCACATGAAAGCTCATACCTTGAATAAAACTTTGCTGGTCTTAAAGGTGCCACTGGACTTGAACTTTATTCTGCTGCTTTAGACCAACACAGCTACCCACCTGGATCAAGACTAAAGAAGCAATTGTGAAAGCTCTGGGTCACTGTCTTGAAGCTGCAGTCAAGTGGCTGAGGATGAACAAACTGAAGCTGAATCCAGACAATAATAAGTTTTAACATCCTCATTCCATTGGATTACTGGAGGTGGGCATTTATCTTTCCAGCACTGTAATATAAGTCTTTTGGCAACCGTAAGGGAACAGAGGGGATGTGAAATAATATAGTATAACGTGATCTGGACACATCTCAGAAACTTAGCAGGATTGGTACCTGGAAGGGAAGGTACTGCAGAGGAAGGCAATGGCAAACCACCTCTGCTTAATCACTTGCCTTGAAAATACTATGGAGTCAGCATAGATTGACTTCAATTTGACAGCACTTTACACACACAAGGGAACAGAGGGATCCTTTTTGTTGACCATCAGTTAGTCTCCAGGAGATATACACATAGTATAAAAGTACATAAGCATCCCCAAAGCTCAATAAATATTTTAATACAAAACAGATATAAGTAATTACTTCTTCCTGAAAATATGGAGTAACTGGACAAGCTAAGCATATGTTTAAGAGACGTGTCTTGTACGTTACAGCACCAACAACTTAGTCCCCCACTAAAAAGGCACTGTGGTCTCCAATATATCTTAAACATACTGTGACACGCTCTGTGTTAAGCTGCCTTTGAAGGTGTCTCAGAAGCTTCAGTTGCTGCAGAATGTGGCAATGAGATTTCTATCTGGGGTCAGAAGCTTTGAATATATGCCAGTGCTGCATCAACTGCAATGGTTGCCTGTTTGCAAAGCCTGGTTATCACCTTTAAAGCCTCTCATGGCCTGGGACTCTCATCCCCCTCAAACAGCATCTCCAGGTATACTCCCATATGCCTACTGCATCCCCCAGACAGCTATTTCCTGGTTGCACCTGTTATGTCTTCATAGACATAAGGCTAGCATAAGTTGAGCAGGTGCTCATTATGCGGATTCAGAAACTGTCTGGTATTGCCCAATCAAAGGGCTTATGGAGGGAACATCTTTGATTGGCTATTGATATGAAATATGATTGGTCCTTAACTGTGATTTATGATTGGCTGTTATGCATTATGTATGATTGGATATTGTTATGACTGAGGGCGTGGCTACCTCATATCCCACTGTATATAAACCGCTGTGTTTGACTGTATCTTGGCCTAGCTGGTCTAGCCCTTAGCTGGTCTAACTTGGAGCTGAAATAAAGCTGAATCACTTGTTGAACTTACCTCCTGCATTAAGTCTCATACTTAACAATTGGCGACGAGGATGGGATATAGCGGGTAGGCAGCCCCGCTGAGAAACCACGGAGGAAGTTCCGATCGACCGCAAGCCTCTGAGGGAGCCGTCTGCTCCAGAAGGCGCCGCGATGAGCTCCAAGTTCCGTTTCGAGCCGTTCGAGCCGGCGACGGAAGACTGGGAAGTGTACCTTACCCGGTTCGAGTTCCACCTCGAGAGCAGCGGAGTGACGGATGCCGCGAAGAAACGAGCCGCGCTACTTAGCTCGTATGGCAAGGAGGTGTTCGACATCGCCCGCTCGCTAGTCACACCTGATGATATCAAGACCGTGCCGTACGCCACGCTGACGGAGAAGTTGAAGGCCCACTTCACACCGCAACCCTCTGAGATCGCTTCCCGGCACGCGTTCTACGAAAGGCGGCAAGGCTCCAGCGAATCCGTAGCCGAGTTTGTGGTGGCATTGAGGAAGTTGGCAAGGGCTTGCAATTTCGCCGGCGCCGCCGTGGATGACGTACGAGAGCCTTGTTCCAGCAGCCAGCCGCGAACCCAAGTGAAGACTGCGCCAGCGCGTTAGTGCCTTGGTTGTGGCGGGAAGCACGAGCGCGACACCTGTTGGGCCAGAGGGTTGGTTTGTCGGGCATGCGGAAAACAAGGGCACATCACCAGAGTCTGCAAGTCGAAAAAACCGCCACCTACCTCGCCTCCACAGTGCTCTCAATTCCGAAGCAAGGTCAACACAACCTGCTCTTCATCCCTGTCGTCCCGAAACCCAACCCTGTCGTCCAACCCCTTTTCATCGTCCGTCCTCACCACGGGAGCACCCCGGAGGAAGAAGATTTTCATCACCTTGTTCCTCGACGGAGTTGCCTGCCCTTTCAAAGTCGATTCCGGGTCGGCTAGAACCATCATTTCAACATGCACATTGGATCGTCTTTTCCCGAGCCGAAGCCGCCGCCGCCTCCTGCCCACTGACGCCTGTCTTGCAGATTTCCAAGGGCACCGAATTCCATTGGCAGGTGAGGCGGAATTTGAAGTCCGTTTCAAAGAGCGTAAGGCGGCTCTGTCCCTGATTGTTGCCGAAGGGGACAGGGTAAGCCTGTTGGGGCTCGATTGGTTTGAGCCATTAGGCATTGCTATTTCTGGTATTAATACGGTATGCCATGATAAATGGAATTGCTTGTATGACGAGTTTCCTCAGGTTTTTGCAAAAGGGCTGGGAACTTATACGGGTCCCCCGGTTTCATTTGAGTTGGATCCAAATGTTAGGCCTATCAGGCTAAAATATAGGAAGGTGCCGTTAGCATTACAACCAAAGATTGAAATGGAAATTGACAAGCTCCTAGAGCAAGGGGTCTTGGAGCCAGTTCCGTACAGCAAATGGGAAACGCCCATCGTTACTCCTGTCAAACCTGATGGATCCATACGTATTTGTGCAGATTATAAATGTACAATCAATAAGGCATTACAACAGCATTCCTATCCTGTACCGGTAATAAGCCATGTACTTGCATCTCTTGGGGGAGGCAAGGTTTTTGCAAAATTAGACCTTGCCCAGGCATATCAACAGTTGCCCGTAGATAACAATGCTGCAGAAGCACAAACCATTGTTACGCATAGAGGTGCGTTTAAAGTTAAGCGCCTACAATTCGGGGTTAATGTCGCACCTGGGATCTTCCAGGGTTTAATGGAGGGGTTGCTCAGAGGTATCAAGGGAGTAATTCCCTATTTTGATGACGTGCTTATTGCGGGAAAGAGTGATGAAGAATTGCTTGAAAGGGTCCGGAGTGTTTTGAAGTACTTCAATAAGGCCGGGTTGCGAGTAAAACGGGAAAAATGTGCGATTGGGGTCTCAAGTGTCGAGTTCCTTGGGTTCAAGATTGACGAACAAGGTGTACACCCAACCCCTGGAAAGATAGCAGCTATACACAATGCACCCAGACCTAAAAATAAAACGGAGTTACAAGCCTATTTAGGGCTAATCAATTTTTACCACTCATTTCTGCTCCACAAAGCTTCGGTAGCCGAGCCGCTACGTCGGTTGTTAAATAAAGGCGCGAAATGGGTTTGGGGACGGCTACAGGAGAAGGCATTTGAAAATGTTAAAGCGTTACTGACTTCTGACAGCGTGCTGACTCATTTTGACGAGGGTAAAATGTTGGTTCTGGCGGCTGATGCGTCGCCATTCGGTATTGGGGCAGTGCTGAGCCATGTAATGCCTAACGGGTCTGAGGTGCCGATTGCATATTACTCAAGGTCACTGAGTGGGGCGGAAAAAAACTACGCACAAATAGACAAAGAGGGATTGGCGCTTGTGAGTGCGGTCAAGAAGTTTCATGACTTTTTATACGGCCGCCATTTCATTCTGGTAACTGACCACAAGCCGCTACTAGGAATCTTTGCCCCTGACCGCCCCACGCCCAACATACTGTCGCCCAGAATGCTGAGATGGGCCCTGTTCCTGGCGGCGTACGAATACGACTTGGAACACAGACCTGGAAAATGTATTGCATACGCTGATGCCCTGAGCCACTGTCCTTTGCCTGAGACTGGTTTCGATCCGGCTCCTACAGCAGACATTTGTGCTTTGGATGAACTGTCGCAGTCTCCACTTTGGTCCGAGGACATTGCCGCGTTCACCCAGAAGGACTTAATACTATCCCGTGTTTTAAACTGGGTGTGGAGGGGGTGGCCGAGTGTCTGTTCAGAGCCTGAGTTCAAGGCGTACTGGGGCAGAAGGTCTGAACTGTCCATTGCCAAGGGTTGTTTGTTGTGGGGGAATAGAGTTGTGATTCCCCCCAAACTAAGAAACAGGGTACTTGAGTCCCTGCATGCCGGGCACCCAGGGATTGTACGCATGAAGGCCCTGGCTAGGGGGTACTTCTGGTGGCCTAGGCTTGATGCTAACATCGAGGAGCAAGTTCGAGGCTGTGTGCGCTGCCAGCAGTCACAGCCTGACCCTCCGCACACACCACCAGCACCCATGGACAGAGCTGAAAAGCCTTGGTCAAGGCTGCACTTTGACTTCGCTGGCCACATCAACGGCCAAATGCTCCTGGTGGTCGTGGACTCTTATTCAAAGTGGCTGGAGGTAGTTCCCATGAGGTCCACAACATCGGCAAACCTAATAAAGGCTTCGCGCCAACTTTTTGCCACCCATGGGCTACCTGAAGTGCTTGTCAGTGACAACGGCCCTCAACTGACCTCTAGGGAGTTCGCCAGCTTCCTAGAGGGCTACGGAATCCGGCACATCACCACAGCCCCGTTCCATCCCGCTTCTAACGGCCAGGCAGAGCGGATGGTTCGGACGGCAAAGGAGACCCTCGCCCGACTGCCTGGCGAGGACTGGGACCATCGTGTGGCCAATTTTCTCCTGTGGCAGCATGTCACACCAAGCTCTGCCACAGGGAAAAGCCCGGCCGAGCTGCTTATGGGGAGGAGGCTGACAACCCTCCTCGACCGCCTGCACCCGGACCTGGATGGCAGCAGAGCTGTACGGGCTGAACCGCCCACGCCATCCAGAGAGTTCCAGCCCGGGGACTGGGTCTTTGCCCGAAACTACTCCGAGGGGCACCGGTGGCTTCCCGCCGAAGTCACCAACCGTTTAGGGTCCAGGATGTATGTGGTGAGGCTATCTGACGGCCGAAAGATACGCCGCCACATAGATCAGCTCCGGCAACAGTGGGCTCCTGCGGAACAGGAGCAAGAAGCCGGAGATTCGTTTGGGCCCAGGGAGCAGTCCCACTTGCCTCCGGTCGAGGTGAGTGCTGCTGGTTCTCGGCAAGAACCTGAGTCAGGGCAGAACCCTGGACTCACAGACCCTGGCGAGCCTGTCAGCCCAGCAATGCCTGGCGCTGAGCCTAGTACAGACCCTGATCCAACAGAAGCCCCAGAGTTAAGGCGGTCAGAAAGAAGCAGAAGGGCCCCTCCCTACTTATCCGACTATGAGTGTGTTCCATCTAAGGGGGGAGGAGTTGTTATGTCTTCATAGACATAAAGCTAGCATAAGTTGAGCAGGTGCTCATTATGCGGATTCAGAAACTGTCTGGTATTGCCCAATCAAAGGGCTTATGGAGGGAACATCTTTGATTGGCTATTGATATGAAATATGATTGGTCCTTAACTGTGATTTATGTTTGGCTGTTATGCATTATGTATGATTGGATATTGTTATGACTGAGGGCGTGGCTACCTCATATCCCACTGTATATAAACCGCTGTGTTTGACTGTATCTTGGCCTAGCTGGTCTAGCCCTTAGCTGGTCTAACTTGGAGCTGAAATAAAACTGAATCACTTGTTGAACTTACCTCCTGCGTTAAGTCTCATACTTAACAGCACCCTTACCTGGGATGGTCCATTTGGCAATAGCCTGGTCAAGGGCATTTTTTGTGGTAGGTCCATTCCTCCAGAGTGGGTGTGTGGGCACTTTTATTTGCTGTATTCAGGAAGGCACACAGGAGTGTTGTGTTGCAGAGATCATTTGGTGGAAGGTAAGTTAAGTGTTCTCGCTGTGTTCACTCTGTATACTGGCTTTTAACTCTGTGTTTTAATTCTGTGTTGGTTTTCACTTAGACATTTGTGATGCCCATACCTTCTGCTGTTTCATTAAACACCTTGAGTTTGCTGGGGTTCATATTTTAAATAAATAAATAAAATGTAGTGTGGGATACCTACCCAGAATTGTGAGCCGCTTAAGAAGCCTTGGCCAGACTGTTGGAAACTACAAATAAACATCTCCTGATAGAGGTACATTTTAAGATGGTCTCATTCATCTCCAAGCAACTGAATGAGAGCCAGTTTGGTGTAGTGGTTAAGTGCGCAGACTCTAATCTGGGAGAACTGGGTTTGATTCCTCACTCCTCCACTTGCACCTGCTGGATGACCTTGGGCAAGCCATAGTTCTGGCATAGCTGTTCTTGAAAAAGAGTAGTTTCTGTCAGAGCTCTCTCAGCCCCACCTACCTCACAGGGTGCCTGTTGTGGGGAGGGGAAGGGAAAGGAATTTGTAAGCCGCTCTGAGACTCCTGTAGGTAGTGAAGGGCAGGGTATAAAACCAATCTCCTCCTCCTCTCCTCCTCCTGAATGCACTCTAGAAACACACAAAAAACAAATGGAAGAGGTAAAAGAAGGAACAGTGCCTCCCTAAGCGACTGTTCAGTACCTGTCATAGAATGCCTGCATCGTACCCTGAAAATTGTTAATGTAAGTGCATTTCTTATATATATATAGAGAGAGAGAGCCAGCTCCAGACTTCCACCCTCGTAGCTCAAGCAGAGAAATTAATGCTTTGAAATGTGGAGGTCCCTCACTCACTACCTGATGTGGCAGGTATCACACATACACAGGCTGCCTGTGATCTATTAATGTCTCACTTAGCATTGATGTGATGCTCCACACTAATCTTCCAAATGCCATCTGATCCTAACCAAGTCAGGATGTGTTTTCTGCTCCTATAGCCTTTCTTGAAGTGATAGCAATACGGAGTGGGGGGAAGCAATTTCCAATGTTTGTCATTATTATAGGTTATATATACAGAAAGAAAAGTTAATTAAGCTTTAAAAAAATCCATCACACTTCAATGGCTGCATTTTAATGAGTACAAAAAGTTGAGGTGTTTACTGCCAATTAAAGTGGTTTTTAAATAAGCATTAATTAACACAGAAATCCAGAAGAAAGTTATGCCTTGTCAAAGAAAGGCCAGAGCGGGCTGTGCCCACTACTGCACCCATTCAAATTCAGATAGTAATTACCACCAACCCTGTATTTTCCATAATAATGAGGATGGGCTGTCAAGTCTGTCAAACAAAAAAAAATGGTAGGTTCAAAAATACCTCAACCTGAAGCAAACTTTTAAAACATTCCTTTCGGAGAATTCATCTCTTAACCGTACGAACTGCTCTTTGGGGAGAGAGTCCAGTCCTAAACAGAATGACACCCCTTCTAAGTCCATTGAAGTCAATGAGTTCAGAAGGGTGTCACTCCGCCTAGGATGGCCCTGTTTGTCCATGAGTCAGCTCATTGATCAACACAGCTCTACACTGTGGACTCTGACTAGCAAGGGCAAGCAGGAGGCTTTTTCAGCTGAGCTACCGAAGATCCTTCTAAGGAATGATGCTAAGAACTGAAGAATAATATATTTATAGGAGGATGGAGGAGGAAAGCACTTATTCCTCACCACCATGTGGAGGAACAACCAAATGAAAGTATTGTGCAAACCAGGCCTAGGTCAACTCAAGGTAGAAATATGGAAGCCATCTTTGCCGCGACATGTGTTGTAGCTAGCATTGTTACGGGATGGGAAACTGTTTTTCTAAAATTCACTTTTTTAGACACTGATTGCTCTTGTTCTCTTTTAAAGGAAGGATTATGCTTTGATTTCACTTTGTAGAGAAATCAGTGCACCCTTTTGTAACTTCAGTTCTTGCAGTTGTTTTAGGTTACACACCGCAAGGTGGTGGTCTAGTAGGAGGATAGGAAAGTTTGAGGGGACATTGCCCACCTCTGAACATCTACAGAGTGAAATTCTGAAATTTTGCAGAACCTGCCTCCTGCCATTCCTTTTTTCAAATTTCTCAAAATGGAATTGATTAGAAACAAACTCCAAAGTCCCGAAAAGAGGAAAAGAAATGGACTGGACATATGCCTTATACCAGATCGAACCATGAGTCCTTCAAGGTCAGTACTGTCTACTCAGACTGGCAGCAGCTCTCTAGGGTTTCAGGTGGAGGTCTTTCATATCCCCTACTAGCCGATCTTTTCTTAACTGGAGATGCTGGGGAGTGAACCTGTAATGCCAATCTGATGCTCTACCACTGAGCTACAGCATCTCCCCATAGTATGAAGTATATAAAGTTAATGTAAGCTATATACAGTGATATAGTCTACAGCCCCTGACCCTTTACCCCAAGCTTCTTTCTGAATCATTTTGCTGTGGTATAGCCCTATTTTCTGTGCAAAAATCCCTACTGAATAATTCAGTTTTGAATAGTATCCAGAAAACCAGGAGGGTGGGAGCCATCAACAGAAGGGCCATCCCATAAGCTGAGGGACGCAAGAAAGAATGCACACGTACAGGCTGTTGTTTATTTTGCCCATTTGTAGGGTATATAGTAACCCAAGTGGAATCTAAACATCATTACTGATTATATATATTTGCAGGGGGAATTTCATCCCTCCCTAGCTCTCTGGCTCTCCCTCCTCTCCAGTCAGCCCATCTGCCTGCTGCACTGCTGTCCAGGACTGTAGCCATGGGGGACCCACAAGGGTGATGCCCCCTCCCCAATTTGCCCCTCCCCAGTCAGCCACTGCGCTGGCAAGCCCATGTCATCTGGGGGCTGGCCCAGTTGAGTGTGGGAAGCTCAGATCGGCATTCGCACAGCGCCTGCAGTGGGGCTTGGATCCTTGGCTCATCGGCTTGCGTCCCCTTTGGTTTTTCTGGACCCCCTAGGATCAACAGGTCAGTTTGGCTCCTCCTCATCAGTCAGCTGGTCCCTCTGGCTCAGCTCCTCAGTGCTTGATTGCAGTGGCTGATTAGTCATTGGCTCCTGTGGGCCTTTTGCTTGGCCAGTGCAGTTTTGGTCTGCTGCGGCTTCTGTTGGCTCTCCTGCAGTTTTAGTGTGCTGGAGCAGAGCCTTCTGGATCTACTGCTTCCAGTGCTGGTGATGGCTGCCTCCTGGGGTAGGGGCTTCATTCTCAGGGCCTTGGGGAGCTGAGGAGGCCCAGCCGTGGGTGCACAGGCACGGGACTGAGTTCTCCATCCATTCCTCTCCTTTGTGGTGATTCCGTTTCTTTTAAGGTTAAAGAATTATAAGTTAGATCTTGGTAAACTGGCAATGTAAGTGTAGTGTTAAGGTTTAAGTAGTAGTTAAATTGATTAGGTTAGTAAAAATATTTCAATAGATTAATTTTTATTAGGAGAAGCTATACTTTGGATTGGGCAGGTTTGCTGACCTACAGCTGGGGGTGAGGTTTTGCTCTGCCATGATTGTGCTTTGTATTAGGTACTAAACTCCATTGTACTAAACTTCCCCCTTGTTGCCCCCCTAACAAAAAATTTCTGGCTACAGGCCTGCTGCCACCTCTGCCCAATTTGCTCGGGGGGGGGAATGGTTCCTGCTCTACCACACATACACACAGCACTGACACCAGCTACCTAGCTCAGTCAGTTGCTCCCCCTCCATTTCGTTCTCTCATAATGCTGCATTGCAATATCTTGTTTTTTCTGCCCATAATTTTATTTTTTTTCTTTTGGAGATTTTTTACAAACCTGGTTGTACAGACCTATCCGTGTTCTGTGTCTGACCCCACTGTGTGGACCGGTATATCAAGGTCCCAGTTCTGAATTAGATATAGGAGATATATACGATGTTTGGCAAGTTTTTTTCTAGAGGCTGCACCTGTTGAATCTGTCCGAAAGTCACAAGGATCATTCCATGACAAGATGACAGCCTCATAGCCTGGGCAACAAAGGAAGGCATATATATACTCAGAGGTCTGAGCAAAACAGAGACCTGTATACTCCCTAACTGATTATTTAAAGTAAGTTTCAAGTAATTCGACTTTGGCCCCCATTTGACCTTGCCTTGGGAGTGATGAGCTGCATGCAGAACTGCTGTGTCCTGCAACTGAAACAATTATTCCATTGGTTCCCACTTGAAGAGTTAGATCCTGCAGAAAAGCTTGCAAAAGGAGCTGTAGAAGCAGATCTTTCCTTGTCTTCCCTTTTCCAAGCAGCTCATTACTTGTCTCAAAAATGATACCTGAGGGTCCGGAGAGCCTCCCCAAAAATGCACCACAGGCGCTGCAGTGATAAAGTGGACTCAAGTAAAATTGCTTCCTTCTTTCTCCTCCTGCTAACTGGAGAGGGAGACGGTGGCGCTTTTACCTGATTCCCCCTCATTGCTGTGGTACCCTCTCCAATGAGGCTTCCCTGACTCCCAGGATCAGTTTTCAGGACAAACAATGGGATGCCTGGGGATAGGGCAGGCAGGGAAATATTTTTTTTCTGCCACCTGCTTCTGCAAGCTTTTTGGCTGGATCCAAGCCAGGATACTGCAGATATCCTTTACTTCCAGCACAAAATCTGTGCTGGGTCTTTTATTTCCAACACATTACTGTGGCAGTTATTGTAGCTGTGTGAATCCAATCCTGGATTGCAAGTTCATTCATTGTCAGTCCCTAGAAAGGTTGCAGATGACCCAGCTGTTATCTGAGCACAGCCCTCAGAAGTGACAAAGAGCAGGAATGTCCTTCTCCACCTTGTAGGTCTTACACCCACCACGCCTGCCTCTCAGTGGAGCAAAGAGAACACTAAACATTTTGAATGCACAATTATCTCCATCTAAGTCTGCCAAAACTAGGTGGAGCCTGAAGCTCTCTCAGAATTACAACTAACCTCCAGCCTACAGAGATCAGTTCCTTTGAAGAGAGTGACTACTTTGGACGTTGGCATTATACCCCACTGAAGACCCTTCTCTCCCCAAACTTTGCCCTCCCCCCAAATCTACCGGAATTCCACAACACAGAGCTGGCAGCACTAGCACCAGGGCTGCATGCTTGATGATCACCCTCTGCCTTTTTATCAGTTCCTTCTGAACATTGATAAATAAATGCCCACAGTTTTTTTTGGGGGGGGAGGGAAATGTGCCCTCAAGTTACAACTGAGTGATCCAGTCCTGTGGTATACAAGGCAGGAGAGGAACAGAGGTGGTCTGTCATTGCCTTCCTCTGCATAGCAACCCTAGTCTTCCTCAGTGGTCTCCCATCCAAATTCTAAGCACGGCTGACCCTGCTTAGCTTCCATGCTGTGACAAGACTGGGCTAGTCTGGGCTACGTAGGCTGCAGGGGATAAACCAAATAAAGACAAATAAAGTGAAAATGTGGCTTGGACCTAAGGTTGCTAGGCCATTCCTGGCAACTGGCAGGAGTCTAGGGAGGAGCAGGGGTGGCTAAAACTATACAATTTCTGGTGATTCCTAGGTTTTCCCTGGAAGTGCTGTCACACACATCCCCACTGGAGTGTCAGCAGGCAACAGCCACTGGCGGCAGGACTCTCCTGTCCCCTGCAATCATATGGCAACCCTCTGCATTGAACAGGAGACCTCGGCCTCTTTGCTGGCTGGCAGAAGCCCTGCCTTTAAAATGACAGAACATTTTAATCTTCCAGGTCATTCCCTTTCTGACCTAAGAGTGGCAATCCTCAAACAAAGAAATTTCAAGGGAAAATTACAATGCCAGATAGCTGGACTTGAGTTCTTTCACAGGTTCAGAAAATGGGCTCCCCAAGGCTGAATAAGGACATAGGATTCTTACCTCATTACAGATTCTAATTCTCTGCCCTCAAGTATTTCCCCTCTTCTCTAATCAAGCTGATTTCAATATACATGTACCGTTGTATCTTTTACAAGCATTCTTCACAACACCCCTCCCATCTTCTCCATAGTTCCCTCTAAGCTGCGCTAGGGTGTGCTGGCACACAAAATTTTAACAGGCAGCACAGCAATTTCTGCTTCAGTCCACAAGGCATTTTTCCCTCAATTGGAAACAAGGAATGATGGAGGCACTTTCTTCTAGGGCCCATAGAACTGGACCCTAGAAGACCTTGGTCCAATCTTTTTTAAACTGGGGGAGGGGGTTTGAGGAGAGGCACCAACAGGTATGCTGCAAATTTGGTGCCTCTACCTCAAAAAAACAGCCCCCCCCCGAGCCCCAAGTGTCCCCAAATTGATTCTCCATTATAGCCTATGGTGCCCATTGACTATAATGGTTCCCACAGGCTATAAAGAAGCCGGGAAAAAGACAATTTTTTTGTATACCCCTATTATGCTTTTCAGGATGATTTGTAAGCTTCTTTGAGTCATAGGGAAAAGTGGGATATAAATATTTGAATAAATAAGTAAGTTGATAACACTGGAGTAACTTCCTGTTTGTTCAGTTAGGGAGTGTTCTGACAGTGATTGTTTCTTCTCTTTTATACTTGATTTGTAATGCTGGTTGTCATATTTCACTAAAAAACACAAAAGTAGACAGCAAGAGTTTTTTTTCTCCCCTAAGTGCTGGTGTGATATCTAAAGCTAAGCACAAGGCGACGGTCCACAGCCAGGTTTACCAATATAGTGGGGACTGGGGCAGGTAGACTTGTTCTCTAGAGGTCAGGTCTACCAATATAGTGGAAAGGGATGGGTAGCAATGCTCTCTCTAAGCTGTGGAGTCTTGTGAGCAAAAATTGTACTTTGTGAGCTACTGGCATTAAAGTTGTGAGCCAGCAATTTGGCTACTGCATAAATTATTTGACTCTGGAGCCATCCTTCCTGAGCCAAGACAAAGATGTGTGATCCAGAGGCTAAAAAACTGTGAGCTAGCTCTCATGAACTCAGCTTAGAGGGAACACTGATGGGTAGGCCTGTTCTCTGGAGGCCATGTCTACCAATATAGTGGAAATGGGTGGGTAGACCTGTTCTCCAGAAGACAGCTCTACTAATATAGTGAACTGGGGCGGGTAGACAGGTCTACCAATATAGTGGAGAGGGGTAGGTGAAATTTGACTTGATTCTATTTTCTCTTAGAATGTTTAAATTATTCTTAAAATATCATTTAAAAGAATTTATTCTGAGATTTACAAGGTTATGGAAGTGATCTTCTAAAAAGCTAATCACATGATAGTCAAATGTAGACTCACTCTCAACTTTAATGCTACTAGCTTTTTTCACTCACAACATAGAATTTCTGCTCACAACAGTGTGGAGCTTAGAGGGAACACTGCATTCTCACTAGGATAAAAAGACTCAGATCTCCATTCCTACTCAGGTCTGTTGAAGGGAGCTTTGACTCTCAAAATCTCATAGCCAAAAAATCTTGTTGATCTTTAAGGTGCTACTGGACTGAAATATCAACTATTCAACTGCCTTTAAGCTAGAAATCGTGCAGGGTGCTCAGGTTATCTTTCTGTTGCCAGGTCCTCTCCGGGCACCTACAAGGGATGGGGGTTTGGGTTTTCAGGTGCAAGCTGGGAAACTCCTGGAGATTTGGGGATGGAGCCTGGGGAGGACAGGGACCTCAGTAGGGTACAATGCCATGGAGTCCACCCTCCAACTCATCAATTTTCTGCGGGGAAACTGATCTCTGTAGTCTGGCGATAAGCTGTAATTCCAGGAAATCTTCAGGTCCCACCTGGAGGCTAACATTCCTAGTGGTGAGATATCTCTTCAAGTCAGCCAGCATGTTAGGGTTCTGACCCTTGGTAGGTCCAGAATGAAAAATGCTCATCAGCTCCACGTTGAATGTGCCAGATACATCTGTGAGGAGTCAGAGCTGCTGTACCTGCATATCCATTCCTACAAACACTCTTTGTGGGGCCTAGTGTAAGTCTGTGTAGCCCTCTTGAGACAATGTGCTTATCAATTTGATTATAACTAGCTGCAGATGACTAGAACTGGATCAGTTGGCAGCTCTCAGTTTGGTGTTTGGGTGCCACAGAATTGAAAACTGGAAAAGCAGGATTTTTTTTTGTGCGGGTGTGTGTGTCATATCACACCTCCTATTGAGGATACTGTGTAGCTTTCACTGGGCCTACAGCTGTTGTGGTCTGTAGGCATAGATTTACAAATGCAGCAGAGGCTAAAGCTATGGCTGCAGATGGACAGCGGCTCTGGGATCCGCTGGTATTCATCCCAAGTCAAAACCTGTCCTGTGGACAGTGATGCAGTCTTTTCACTGCTTTTCACAGAAGCTGCATTAGGTCAGTGAGAATACTGGACATGGACTGTGACTGCAAAGGTGATCTTTTGTGTTCACAAAAACCTCCATGCGCAAAGCATCTGCTGCCTGCTCCAAACTGTATTTTTCCTAATTGCCTGGGTAGAGCCAAGCTCTTCTCTGTAACCACCCTCTCCTCATTTGAGGGACAAAGGTCAGTTCTGATTTTCCAAAACGGATACAAATCTTTAATTTTAGATACTACATTTCCAGGGTCAGTGCCAACAATGTGATTGAGTGTGTATGTATGTGTGTGTGTGCTGGCACTGTGGCTGATGGTGTTGTGAAATGACAGAGAGGTCAGAAAGCCATCCCCGGAATTATGGCCACGAGGCGGTCCAGAGATTCCGTGCACAGTGCCAAAAAGCTAAACCAAAACATACAAAGGCTCACGTGAGCCCATGCACTGGAATGGGTGGAACTCCTAAAGGGGCCATTCACTACTTCTGTTAGCTTATCTCAAACAGACAGCACAGAGGCTGCCAGGTATCAAAGCTGATCTCAGTTTCAAGAACAAAAATAAAGTTTGCTAACTGCTTGATTTACAGAAGTACACAGAGGAGAATGTGGTCAGAACATCACACAGACAGTAGTAACTAACCAGTTAGGCAAAAGGCTTCTTACAGCTTCACTCACAGACCACTGAGGAAAGTTGGCGTTTTTCTAGTTTGGGGAGGGAAAGGTGGCATAAGACCATATATCATTTGGGAAAAAAATATAGAAAACTTTTTTCTCCCTCTCCCATACAACTAAAGAGCAGCCAATGAAGTTGATTGACAAAGGGGGAGGAAACACTTTTTCATGCAACAGATAATTAATTTGTGGAATTCATTGCCATCAGATCCTAGCTTTAATGGTTTGAAAAAGGGAATAGGCAAATTCATGGAGGATAAGTCCATTATTTAGCCATTCCAGATGGTTAAATGGAATCTCCATATTCAGATGAAGTATACCTCAGAATATCAGTTGCTGGGGGGCAACAACCAAAGGAGGCTTTGGCCTCTGAATCCCTAGTGTGGGCCTTCAGGGCCATTTGGTCAACGGCTGTGAGAAACAAGATGATCTAGTCAAGCCTGGATCTTCTTTTCTTCCTGCCTAACTTTCTGACTAACAACGACTCTCCAAAATCTCTGGCTGAGGTTTCCTGTCGTCTTCCCAGAAAGCCTTATTCCAGTGATGCCAGTTGGTGGTACAGCTCTCTGTACTCTTTTTGTTATTGTTATTTTTGTTTTTTCCTTCAGCTTTATTATGGAGGTCTTAAACAGGTGACAGTTTTCGGTAAGGCAACTTCAAACTGTCAACTAACGGGGGGGCGGGGGGCGGTAGGCATTACCTCCCCTCAGAGGCACATTGCTTTTTGTAGATTCAGGTGGGTAGCCATGTTGGCCTGAAGCAACAGAACAAAGTTGGAGTCCAGACCAGCCAAGTTTACTTCTGGGTATAAGTTTTCATGTGCATGCACACTTCTTCAGATACATTGAAACAAGACTCCCTCAACCATTACATATAGGTAGAGAGCCTCTGTCCTAACAACAACCTGCAGTTCTACATGCCTTCCAGTTAGTACAAGCAATGCACTTGCCTTTCCTCTGAAGGCAAGACATACTCTGAATCACTGAGTCTCTATTCAACCTCCCCAGTGGTCTGACCCTGCCTGTTTACCCCTGTGTATAGCAGTTACTACCTCAGTATGAGAGTAGCTCACAGAATCTGTGTTCATATCACAATCCATTAAGCAACCAATGTGATTGGCAGAAGCAGTGAGCACATGAAAGCCTATTGGGATGATCCTGCTTTGTAAAAATATCTCCTGACTCCTCTAGTTGTATAATATCTATGTTAGGTACATAGATGCTCAATCCATCTTGCTGCCTTCCTGATGCCCAAGGAACTGAAACCAGACACCAAAATGCTAGAATAATGGCCAGGTCCAATGGTATCCAAATTATTAAGTTTTGCATTATTTTATTAGATTCACTATATTAAAAAATGAGGCCAGATTTTGATTAGTTATCACCCTCCTGCATGTGTCTAGATCTGGACATTTTGTCCACAGCTTCCAGCCATCAAGTTAGAAACTCCCTGCTTCATCTGGTTTTCTTAGCCCTCCCTTATCTGCTTTTAGTGTGTCATAGTTATTCCACAGAACTTGCCTTGCCTTTAGATATGGCCTGACAAATCCAACCCCACTGCCCTCTTCTGGATGCCTGCGGTTAAATCCCTGCCAGCTGGCAAACTCCTACTGGTAGATAAGATAGGAGTGCCTAATTATTTGATGCTGTCCTACAAGTCAAACACTTGAGGGTTCCCGAAGGGGGTGTCATCTTGTGAATTCAAGTCAAGAAATAGCTCACAAACCAGTATATTGACCAGCTAAATGAACTCACAGCTGTTGGGCTGTGTTCAGTTTGGCAGTTGACAAGCTGTGTGGACTTGGTATATTCCACATTAATATATTTCTGCTGGATACAGTCTGCGATGATAACTGGGGTCATCACACAGGGCAGTGACAAGGCAAGCCCTTGTCTCCTGAATCTTATTAGACAAACTAGGGTTCCATTCACTGTCCTGCAATCAACTATTTAAAAAAAAACCCTCAGAGGAGTCCTTGCTATTTTATTGTTAAGAGAAACTCTTTCAGGATGACTTAAAACAATATCCACCCCCCCTCAAAAAACCCAACCCTGAACGAATGGCATTTCTGATTTGTGTCATGAAAATGGGTGACATTTCTCTACACACATACCTTGTACAGATCCAGCTGGGTCACAGAAATTTAAATGCCCGGAGTTCAAGGGAAAAGTTTATTTCATCCAACAAAGAGGTTGTCTTCATCACAAAAGTCTCCTCTCTATCTGAAGACATGGACGAGCTGCGTTTATAGCTGCATTCTTTTATTATTATTATCATTATTCAGCTTTTCAGTAGAAATGTCACCTTTCTAAAGCAAGCTGTTATCGTGTGTTCCCCATGCCAAACACATGGCCTCTAAGGAGAGGATTTTATCTCTACATTTTGAGCTATTTGTGTTTCTCTTTCAAGGAGCTCCATGCCTTAAGGCACCTGAAAACAGTAACTGCACAAGAAGATGCAGTTAACAGAAGATGTATCAGGACAGGACATTCAGTGGAGCAAGAACAGGCAGCACATTCAACAACAGTCACCTTACCTTGTAACTTGCATCTTTAATGCATGTAATTCCCCCCCCTTCTTTGTTCCCTCAGTTGGGACCACATTCTCAAAGAATCAGTGCGCCTAACAGCAAAATAAGCCACATGACAGGCTCAAGAGCAGCCAGCACAACTGTCTGCGATGCCTGCCAATGAGCCAGATGCCGCCACATATTGGCATCTGGGGTCTGGAATAGCAACCATGCGCTTGCCGTTTTGGCTGGGGATTCTGATCCTGACTGCTGAAGGAGACAATGAAAGGAGAGAAGGGAGGGAAAAGGGAAAATACCTAAAGATAGTTTCACTGGGGAGAAATCTGAATTCATACAGCCCTTTCCCTTTTCCCCTCCTCATTGTTCTATAGTGTCTGTATGTGTGCACAGAAAAAATAGTGCTTTCAAAGAGGGTTATCTTTAGAGTTCAGAAGCATTTATTCATTGCACGTGTACTTCAAAGTACATGTTCACTTAGAAGAGGCCATGGAGTTGTCAGGAACAAGTATAAGCCACAATATCCACAAGTAGGCTTGCCATCCCCCAGGTGAGGGCGAGGAGCCCCCACTTTTGCGGGCTCAGGCCCACTGCCGGCCAGGTAGCCCATCAGGAACCCCCCCCCCAAAAAAAAAGACATCCCTCTGCCACATCATTGATGCATCACATCAGCACCATTAGGGGCGACGCTCTACTTTTGGGGCAAAACTCTATGGTTTGTAGCCACTTTTACCATATTTTTGCCCAAAAAGTAGAGCATCACCCCAACACCGCTGACACAATGATGTCACCTTTGGAGGTGATGTCATTGCATCAAGACATCCCTCCACCCCTGGAACACCCCCTTAAATCCCCCTCCCAGCAGCAGGTAAGGACCTGGCCACCCTATCCATAAGGCTTGAAGAGAGAGGCTGGCAACAGAGCACCTTTTTAATTAAAGAAAACACAGGCAATTTATGTATTACACATTATATTCAGATAGGAATTGCCAGTTTTATTTAAATGTCAACTTCCATGTATGAGGTAGGTTGTGATTTACCATGGGGGAGGGAGAAATGTAGACCTAGATGAATAATGCTCTGTCAATCTCTTGTGACAATGTAAGATTTAACGTATTTAAAGCATTTGCTGGGTATTGTTAGGTAAAGGTAAAGGTTTCCCTTGCTCAAAAGCCAGTCGAATCCAACTCTAGGGATGCGGTGCTCATCTCCGTTTTCAAGCCAAAGAGCCAGCACTGTCCAAAGATATTTCTGTGGTCATGTGGCTGGCATGACTAGACACCAAGGCACATGGAACACTGTTACCTTCCCACCAAAGCGGTACCTATTTATCTACTTGCAATTTCTTGCTTTCGAACTGCTAGGTTGGCAGGAGCTGGAACTAGAGACGGGAGCTCACTCCGTCTTGCGGCACCCGGGTCTTGAACTGCTGAACTACCAACCTTCTGATCTGCAGTTCAGCGTCTTAACCACTTGAGCCACCACAGCCCCATTGTTACCCCAACCCTTCAAAAGAAGCTAGTCTGGAGTTTTTAAGTCAAAAGTCTTATCCACTCAGGACGAACTTTCCAACTCGTTTGATTTAAGGAGTTATGTGTTCCATGGATTCCATTTGATTAGATTGCTTGTAACCCTGCTGTGTTGTCTCTTTAAAACTAAACTCACTTCCACAATTGAAAAAGAAATCTTCTTCTGTCTTTCCTGACAGTGAAGAACAATTTGTATTCAAAAATGTCTTGCTTTTCCTTCCCTGTATTTTCTTCATATTCAGCTCAAGGTTTAGGAGGCCAATAGGCATCAGTCAGTTGGGCATGGTGTGGATGTCCTTCATGTCTGTCAAGCACCTAAGGTCACATGACACAGGTGCTCCAGGTAGACTCCTACATGTGACATGAACCTATCTGCCAGTTCTTTTCCTCTGAAGTGTTCACATTGTAAGTTATTTTGGGTGAGTGGTGGAAGGCAGGTGCATTCATGTGATTCCTCCACCATGCAATGTCTATCACTGCCTGACACAGGATGACTGCAAGATTGTCTTGCAATGGGGGAAGCCTCCTCCTGCTGGAGGAAAGCATTGCTGCCAGTGGAACAGACCTAAAGAATCCAATGCTGTGCATTGCACAAGATGCCATGAACCAAATTTGGGACAGCATTCCAAGCCTAGACTTAATTACTAGGCTATCAGCCAATTTAATAAGATGACAATCATATTATTAATTGAATATATTTAAATATATTAGCATATTATCAGAACCTCCAGATAGCTGTATGTTTGAAGTGTAGGGTAACTCAAACCTTTACAAAGTTACCACAAATTTTTAAATATGACCTTTCCCTCTTATTAATAAACACATCAAGTCAAAAGAGTCTAAAAAAACTAAAAGAAATATGCCCCCATCATGCAGCCTCACCAATTAAAATTTGGCCACATAGTTTAATCAAATAAAGAGAATTAATCAATGGCTTATTCTGATTGTATACACTAATCCACAGAGAGCTGCTTTCCCAAAATATCTGCCAAACTTAGTACCTTCTTCATCCTCGTTCTGCTAACAGAGGAGAATATGGTGTCGTGTAAATCTCAGTGTCACCTTCTTTCCCATGAACTAGTTTAGGACCAGCTGAAGGTGGCATCATTGTGATCCCCTTTGTCAGTGTTTGTTCCAAATGGGGAATATACAAATGGGGAATTATACCTTCCCAGGATTTCCACAAGAACAAATCCACAGAGATTGTAAAGCATTTTGCCAAATAAAAAAGTGTTCTATAAATGATAACTAGAACAATCCACATACAGAATGGTTGGTTCCTGCCTTTGCCATATGAAACCTTGCTGGACAAAATGATAAACTAAACAGTTTCCTGCATATTAGTGCCTATAATTCAATTAATTTGCCTTTCCATCATATTTGGGGGAAGAGAATTGCTCAGAAGTTCACATGGTGCCAAGGCAAGACTATCCAGAAATACGCCGCTTATTAACCCCCAGTCAAATTAGAAAGAGGTTTGCTTTGCTGTTTTTTGAAAGAGCCTCTGACCATCACGACATCTGTTGTTTTCTTGGCTGGCCCTCCCCTAATTCAGTTTTAAGCTTCCCTGGCCAGATCATTTGCCAGCTGGCCAGTGTGGTTTACTTCCCCCAGAAGGGCTTTTCCCAGATCAGCCAAACCTAGGATCTTGGGTTTACCGCTGCAGAAGAATTGAGGTGACTGCCCTTCCTTTCCATCTTGCTGTCATTTCACCAGTGCCCAGTACAAGGCCAGATCAACCCTCCAGCAGAAGAGCTTTAATCCTCATTGGACACTTTGCTGGGCAAGAAGATGGAGGTAGAACAGTCTTTGGAGATTTATTGCCCTTGGTCCAAACATCTGGAGCATTTCCTTAAGCCATCACCCATTTACAGAAGCTTTGGAGCATTATCCCTTCTGTTCTCATATCCATCCTTGTTGGCCACTAGGAATTCAGTTCATCCTACACAGGGTAAGGCATCAGACTTGCTGCTTCCACCATCAAATTATTTTCTCTCGTTTTGGGGAATCTGTGGTTCCTGTCTTCTAAGATGTTATGTGCTTTCAGTTTATGCCGTCTCCAAAACCTGGTGCAAGCTGGAACCTTGTTGGGTTGCATCCAAATCAACTAATGGCAGCAGAAGGGATGCTTCCCCCATTTTCAGTGTCCTAAACCAGTTCTTCAGTGAAACATACATTGAACTGGGACATCTAAGGACATGTCAGCAAAGGTTTCTTCTCCTGCACTCATACTCACCAAAGAGGCACATGCCTGTCACTAAGCATCAGCTGAACTCTTAGTCGATCTGCATTGTAGACAGTGATAATACTCTAAGGCCAGATCCATCAGCCCTACAACCCTATGTACAATCCTCACATGAGATTTTATCGGGACACTTGATAAGTTACTTTTCAAAAGAACTTCACCTATGTTTACAATTTGGTACTAAATTAGGACTGAACCAGGAGAAACATCCTCCCTATTAATACATCCTTATACTGACATGCAGATAAGAACATAAGAGCCCAACTGGATCAGGCCATCTAGTTCAACATCCTGTCTCCCGCAGCTTCTTACATAGCTCTTCCATATATAATCACACTTGTCAAAGTTATTTTTCAGTGGAACCTTTTCCAGAATGGATATGCAGTTATGGGCAAAGCTCAATCTGTAGAATAATTGTCCTGCAGTATCTAAAGGCACAGAAGCCTGACTCTTGCTGTAATAAGTTGACAACCTGTCCTATATCTGCCATAGGGTTGTATGTTAGAACAAAACTCAAAAGAATCTTGTGACACTCATGAGTGGCCATGGCTCAGTGGTAAAGCATTTGCTAGGCATCCAGAAGGCCTCAGGGCCAATCTATGGCATCTCAAGTCAGGTAGCAGATAATGTGAAAGACCTTTGTGTGAGACCCTGGAGAGCCATTGCCAGTCTGAGTACTGACTTGAATGGACCAAGAGTCTAATTCAATATAACACAGGTTCATGTGTTCATGAGTAAACCCCCCTCTCAATGTCTACAGCCAGCATCTAACAACTGGAAAAATTAAAGTTGTCTTCTGTACTGCAGCAGCTCTTTATCAGGCTCATAACTTTTCCTATTGATGACTGGCACTTGCTTGCATGCACAAACAATCCTCTTTTCCATCAGCTTGGATTGTTTTCATTTGCTCCACCTTTGTAGTCAGGACTGTAAAGGCCACGGGGGGGGGTGTGGGACAAAAATCTTATGACAGCAATGGGAATTTTTTCCCATATGGCTACAGTGAATTTTGACTTGTACTTTTATCATCACGGTTACCACTGCAATCTGCTCCCACGTAAATGTACAAGAGTTAAGTTGCCACAGCTAAGGCCACAAGGGCAGCAATGATCATTCACCCCAAAGCACCCTGGGAACAGCTAGTGAGAAAGAACACTGGGAGCAAGTGACTGGAAGACAAGTAGTTGTGGGATCTGTAAACAGAACACAAGGTCTTCATCTTCAAAATCCCTTAGAACTCGGAGAAGGTTGAGTTTTATCTTGGAGCTCACCTGATTTATTCAGTGTTCGATGTGCGTAGGAATTGTGAGAAAACAAGCATTAAACACTTCTCATTTCGATTAGACGCATTTCTTGATTAAATACTCCTGTGGAAGAGATTACACTCCCCACCACCGTCTTCTAAACAGCAGGATTCAACTGATATTGTAATCTTTTTCTCCCCAAGTATAGATGGCTACGAAAGCAAATAAACTCTCATTTTATTACTTAAATCACTATCATAAATCTTGCCAAATAGGAAGTTGCTGTTTCTTCAGCTTCCCATTTGGTGTCCTTGAGAAAACAAATGACACAACAGTCGCGAGACCTCCCCATCCTTTTACTTCCCACTCCCTTGTGGCATGTTTAGTCTGGATCAGCGCTGGAGGGAGAACCTGTAGGCCCTGCTGTCTGCCAAGCAGGGGCCTCTCTGAATGGACATTTGAAAAGAAGTATAATTTTACAAACCATCCAAAGAGTTGTTTAATGAGCGTGACATGAAAATTTTTAATCCAAATTATTGTTCTGATCCAACTAGGAACAAAGGCTAATGGTTCGCACACTCATATTTGAGACTGGATGAGGAAACGATACAGCCAACTGGATCAAGCAGCAGCATCAAATGGTAGCATACAGCCATTTAAAGAAAGTTTGCAGTCCCACATTGCCAACCCATCTCTATTTTGGCTCATGTTTCTCACCTACCCCACCATCTATTTATTCTATTCTATTCTATTTATATCCCATTCTCCCTCACTAATGTGGGGCTCAGAGTGGGTTCCAACATATAATAAATTGAATTAAAACAGTTCCAGCAATACAGTTCCTAAGAGGGCCCATACAATTGCTATTCTGCTTCCCTGGGGGGAGAGGGAGAGTTTTCCTGACCGGTGTCCATATGCTTGGCAGTATATCTCCATCTTACAGGCCCTGCGGAATTGTACCAAATCCCATAGGGCCCAGATCTCAGCCAAAACCGCATTCCACCAACCTGGAGCCACCGATGAAAAGGCTCTGTCTCTAGTTGACGCCAGGCAAATACTCCTTTGTCTTGGGATTGTCGGTGTGTTATTATTAAAAGAGCATAGTGTTCTTTGGGAGTATGCCAGGAGAGGCTGTCCTGTAGATATGTTGGTTCCAGACTG
This sequence comes from Gekko gecko, assembly GCA_029375565.1. NCBI lineage: Eukaryota > Metazoa > Chordata > Lepidosauria > Squamata > Gekkonidae > Gekko > Gekko gecko. The sequence continues at coordinate 70,425,147 of JAPDNY010000001.1, read as the reverse complement.
CATATGGCTTTAAAGATTAAAACCAACGAACTTAATCCAGTATTCGATCTGGAGCCCGTGTAGCTGGCAGAGCACCAGTTGGATATGTGCTCTAATAGGGGTGTCTGTAAGGACCAATGCTGCTGTATTCTGGACCAGCTGGAAGTTTCCGGGTCATTATCAAGGGTAGCTCTGCATAGAGTGAGTTAGATCTAGAGGCCAGGACCAGTTCTTCCCTGTCTGTCTCTCTGGTTAACTGGGTCTCTGGCTATTTCTGGACAAAAGACAGAAGTGAATAGGACCATGCCTAATCACATCCCCTAATTGGAACAGAACAGAGGCCCCGCCTCCCACATTATCTCACCATCTGATCATTAATCAGTCTGTCTTCAGCCTCATTAGCATCAGCCAACCAATTTTCCCTCCCAATATCAGCATTTTCTACCAAAAGGTTTCTCTGCATTTGACTCACTGTCCCTGTGATCCAGTTTAGGTTAAACTGCCTGTCAAAGCCCTACCACCTCTAAACACACACCCTGTCCTCACCTGGATACCTTCCCTCTTTTACCTTGATGGAGATTTTTCTGAGGACTCTGAAACATTCACTCCTCTCCCTCAGTGAGTCAACTTACACGCCTAGTCACCTACCTTGCCTTTTAAGCTCTATTCAGATCTGAAAAGTCTTTTTCCAGGTGGGACTGCTTGCATTACAACCATGGCCAGAATCTGTTCCCCAGTGTGAACCCAACGACCTATCTTCATATAGCTTCTTAAACCCTAATCTACCATGACTTTAAGTGGCATGAGGGAGTGGTTAGAGTATCAGACTAGCATCTTGGGAAAAACAGGTTGCTTACCTGTAACTGAAGATCTTCAAGTGGTCATCTGTGCAGTCACACCTATGGGAACTAGTGCACCTGCTCTGATCAGTGTTGTACAAAGTTCACAAAGGGAGTTTTGCGCCTCCGTCCTGAGCCTGCACGGGAACCCCTACTGTGCATGCCCAAGGGGGTGGGGCACGGATATCCCGCCAGTTCCTTCTGACCACTAACAACCAAAGTCGTTTGAGAGAACAACTGAGGATGACAGCAGTAGGGAAGGATGGGCGGGTGGTGTGACTGCACAGATGACCACCCAAAAATCATCAGTTACAGGTAAGCAACCTGTTTATCTTCTTCGTGGTCTCTGTGCATCACACCTATGGGAGATGGAAAAGCAGTGGCTCAAGCAGTGGCTCACCTGGAGGTGGGTGCTGTCAGACTCAGTACGCTGCAGAGTACAGGACCAAATGACCCACATCGCCTTTATGCTGTGCACGAATGTCCAGTGTGTAATGTCTGATAAATGTGGTTGCCGTGGACCACATGACAGCTCTGCAGACAGAAGACAGCGATGTGCCCTTCAGGAAAGCAGTAGAAGTCGCCATGGATCTGGTGGAGTGTGCTCTCAAGCAAGCAGGAAAAGGGTGCTTCGCTAAGGAATAGCACAACCTAATTGTCCCGACAATCCACTTGGACAGGCGCTGAGTAGAGCTCCACAATCCTAAGGTGGCGCTGGAGTAAGAAAGGAACAAGGTGTTGTCCCTTCTGATGGACTGAGTCCTGTTCAAGTAGAAAAGGAGCGCCCTCTTGGCATCCAGAGAATGAAGCAGATGTTGTTCTTCCTCTTCAGGATGTGGGAAGAAATCAGGCAGGAAAATGTCGGAGTTTAAGTGGAATTCTGAGACGGTTTTTGGTAAAAATGAGACATCCGGCACCAGACGAACTCCATTTGGCAAGAAGACTAGGTATGGAGGGTCATGGCGTAGTGCCATCAGTTTGCTGACCCTCCTGGCCGATGTAATTGCGACTAAGAAAGCCATTTTCCAAGCTGCGTATTGCAAGTCGCAGGTTGCCATTGGTTCGAACTGCTTCCTTGTAAGGTGGCAGAGCACCAACAGCAAATCCCACAGCTCCATTGGAGCACTTACAGGGGGATGCAGCCGAATAAGACTCCGGAGGAACTTCTTTGAAATAGGATGGGGGAAAAACCAGAGTAGCTGTCCAGACCATTGTGGTATGCAGTAATGGCCACCAAGTAGACTTTAACAGATGAGTGGCAAAGGCCCTGATCCGTGAGTGACAGAAGAAATTCAAGGATCCTGTCAAGCCCTACAGACGTTGGTGAAGCAGTCGATGTCTGTAGGAAGGAAAGGAACTTAAGCCATTTCCTGTGGTATGAAAGATGGGTAGATGCCTTCCTGACGTTGAGCAGTACTTCTGAGATGCGATCGGAGAAGGTTATCACCCTATTCGCCAAGCCGCCAGTTTCAGGTTGTCCACTTTGGTGTGGAGAAGCATCCCTTCCTCTGCTAGAAGGAGATCCGGCACCCTGGGGAAGTGGTGGTACCTGCCTCTCACGAGTTGAAGCAGAGTAGTGAACCATGGTTGCCTGGGCCACCATGGAACCACTAGGATGCAGTCTGGTATGATTTTGGCTAGTTTCTGAATGACCCGTAAGAGGAGGAGAAGTGGAGGAAACATGTATAGGAACATCTGTCCCCATGGGTGGAGGAGGCCGTCTCCTAGAGAGAGAGGATCCGCTCCCCCCTGACTGCAGAAGGAAGAGCATTTCAAGTTCTTTCTGGAGGCAAAGACATCTAGCTCCGGAGTGCCCCATTTCTGAAAGAGGGGATGAAGGTAAGACCAATTCAGCTCCCACTTGTGATGCTGCACGAGACCCCTGCTGAGAAGGTCTGCCTTGACATTGCAGGTTCCCAGAATGTGAGTGGCCACAGGGAAGATGTCATTGCCTACACACCATTCCCACAGGCCAACTGCCAGGCAGAAGAGGCTCCGGGACACTGTCCCTCCTTGATGGTTGACATAGCTGAGTACCGTAGTATTGTCCGTCAGCACAGCTACACAATGTCCCCAAAGAATGGGCTGGAATGAGCTCAATGCCAGCTTTATTGCAAGCAGTTCCAGGTAGTTGATGTGCTTGATAGCACTGAAAGCGTCCCACTGGTACATGACGCTTATGCCATTGAAATGGGCTCCCCATCCCCACAGGGAGGCATCGGTGGTCAGTGTGAGACATGGGTTTGGTGGGTGAAAAGGTGCCCCCGGGTCAGATTGGGTATTATTGTCCACCACAGAAGAGAGTCCCGCACAGCTGTTGGAGGTTAGAAGTGGACAGATTGTCCCATCCTGAGCGGTTTGAAGCAGCACAGGAACCAAATCTATAGAAGCCTCATGTGCAGCTTGGCTAACGGCAGCACAGCCGTGGTGGCTGACATGTGACCCAGCAAACATTGAATTTGGAAGACAGTGCACCAAACATTTGTTTGGACATCTCTCGCAAGAGACAACAGGGTTGTTGCCCTGTCTGCAGGAAGGTAAGCCCTGCATGTTATAGAGTCCAGTACCACACCTATGAATTTGCACCCTCTGCGATGGCTGCAGATGGGACTTCTGATGGTTGACCTGAAGGCCCAGGGACAACAGGAGAGGGAGCGTCCGAGAACTGTGGTCCTCCAGGAGCACCGAGGAATCTGCCACTAAGAGCCGGTCGTCTACGTAGAGAAAGATGGCAATCCCCTGTAGACGAAGATAGCCCGCCACCACCACCATTGTTTTGGTGAAGACCCTTGGTGCTGTGCACAGGCCAAACGGAAGACACTTGTATTGGAAGTGGGGGTCCCCTATGGCGAAATGGAGGTCATTTTGAATTTGTGGTATTGCACAAAAATGTTGAGGCCCCCCAGGTCTAATATTGGGCGCAAACCCCCTTCTCATTTGGGAACAGCAAAGTAATGGGAGTAAAAGTCTGTCCTTTCATACGCCCTCAGCACATGCTCAATCACATCGTTCTCCAAGAGGGAATTGACCTCTTGGAGAAGAAGGGAAGATGGAGGGGTGGCTAGGAAAATGGGTAGCGTTGCCAAGTCCACAAATTCTATTGTGTATCCGTGGGTTAGAATGGATAAAACCGCCAGGCTGAAAGGAATGGGGAAAGGCGAGTGGATTCCCCTGCAACAAGCTGGGGAAAGTCAAAGGCCCTGCTTGGTAGTCTTTTGGCCCTTTGCCCTAGGATTTTGCTGCTGAGAGCCATATCCAGACTTCGCAGGGTGCTGGTACTGTAGGTGCTGTCCTGTGGGTGACTGGTGAGCCTCCAGAAACCCTCTGAGGACAGCTTGGTGGAATAAGGGCGTTTGGAGCCGTAGCGGGACCAGGAACGTTGGCAATATGGCTTGAATGGAGCAGAGACACCCAAAGATCTAGAGGCTTTAATGCTCTTATCCATCTCTTGTAAGGCCGAGTCAGTAGAAGAGTGGAACAGCCCCGCCCTGTCAAAGGGTAGACCTTCCATGTAAGCCCTGGTATTGGGGGGCAAAGAAATTGTTCACAGCCAGGAGTGCGGGCAAAGTGCAACCACTGAAGACATTGTTGTGGAGAAGGTGTCTAGTGTGTGCTTAATGGTATTGAGAAGCTATTTCGCTAGGACCATGCCCTCCTTTTGCAGATCCCGAGCTGCCTGACTTTTGTCATCTGGGAGAAAAGGTAGGAGATCCACCATTTGTTGCCACAACGCATACTGGTATCTACTCATGTGTGTTACGTAGTTTGATGCTTTGATACCTAGGGCACCCTCAGAATAAAAGCACCTGCCAAAAGCATCCGGCTTCTTGCTTTTTTTGTCCGATGGGGGGATGTTGGTGCGTCTATTCTTTGAAGAGGATGAGACCACCAGGAAGTTCAGCTTCGGGTGCATATAGAGGAACCCTGCTCCCTCTTCCTGCACCCAGTACATGTGATCCAGCCTCCTGGTCGATACCGGTGCAGATGATGGCTTCTCCCAAGGAGTTTTCACCACCTGAAGGAGGATCTTCAACATCAGTAAGGAGATTGGAGTTGATGTGTCCATCTGGACCATGTCATAAACCTTGTCAGATATTGATGGCTGCAGTTGAATGATGGAAATATCCAAGAAATTGGGATGTCATCAGAGACCTTTTGTTTCAAGGAGACATCTCCAGGTGAGGTTTTGTCATCAGACTGGTTGACCTCAGACAAGCCCTGAGAGGTCTCTGAATGCAACCCAGGTCCTTGGATCGGTGTCAGTACGGAGGGCTTTCTTGGTGATAATGGAGGCAAGGGGGCCTCTCTCAGTGGCGAGGGAGGCGGAGGTTTGGAGAGCGTCGCAGATGGTGGTGGGTGACGTGGAGAATGGGACCGAGAGTAACGAGTGTCATGTTGTCCCTTAGGCAGCAGCCACAGCATCAAAAAGAACCAGCACGGCATATGTTGTTGATGATCCCATGGAGGGTACACCGATGGCCCGTATCGGTATCGGGAGGGTGATTCCTGACCTGAGGCCAATCTTGAAAAATACTCTCTCCAGAGCTAGAGGGATGGATGGTGTCGATCATGATGAAACTGGTAGTCATCCCATCGACTGGGGTCATCCGGGAAGGGAGAGCAGGACCTATCGCCCTGTCTGTATCAGTCGTCACGATCAGAGCGACTGCTAGTCCAAGAAGTAGGCATCGGAGGATGATGACTGATGGCTTGTGCCTCTGAAATCAAGCCATCCTCAGCTTTGGAAGCTGATAAGGATGGAAGATGGTGAGCCAGATCCATCTCCAACACCGGAGGGTTCAGCTGCCTGGTAGGAGAATCAAGTATTTCACTTGGCAGTTCTGATTGTATTTTAGGCAGCTCCGGTGTAGACTGGCATGCTGATAGGGAATGCAACTGCAAATTGACTGGCAGTGCAGAACCCTTGGGGAGTGCCACACTGCTCAAATAGTGAGACTTCTGCAGGTCCCCAGAAGTCAACTTATGAGAGGTATGTCTCTGTGACTTGTCCTTCTTTGGTTTCTTCACTGGTGTGGAGATGGAAGAGACCAATTTCAAAGGATGCTTCTTCGAGGGGGCTGGCCGCGTATCAGAAGAAGATTTGCCCGACCGAGGTGACTTCAGCGTTGATGGTATGGCCTCCAGCCTCGGTATCAATGCTGATGGTTGAGATGGTGCCAACGATGCAGAGGACTTAGGAGGAGGCTCTGTTGACATCGTAGACAGAGGAGGGGCAAGAGCCAATTCTCAAAGGGCAACTTTCAGTCTCGTGGCTCTATTTTTGCATGTTTGGTTCAAAAATTTGGCACAAAGCGCACAACCCTCCGGTCGATGATCTTCGCCCAAACAGATTACACAGAGAGTGTGCCTGTCTCGTAGAGCTAGTTTACTTCCACAAGAAGCACACCTCTTGAAGCACCCCCACTTTTTATCCATAAAAAGGATCCTCTGCGTGAGGGAGGGAAAGGGAGGGGGGGCGAAGGTCTGAAGACCATGGAAAGTTCTCAACCCGATGACTCCCCCTTTTGTTCCATAAGGCAAAAGTCCAATAATAATTAGAGCAAAATTCAAAGATAAAAACTGATAAGAATCAGAAGATTCCCAATGTGAGGGAAAAACTGACAATCACCAACTGACGAAAAAGTGGACAAGGGGGACCCAATAGATATTATTTACCTTGACTTCCAGAAAGCTTTTGATACAGTTCCTCAACAAAGGCTCCTAAGTAAGCTCAATAGTCATGGGATACAAGGACAAGTCCTCTTGTGGATCAAAAACTGGCTTATAAATAGGAAACAGAGAGTGAGTATAAATGGGAAACTTTCTCAGTGGAGGGTGGTAAGCAGTGGGGTACCACAGGGATCAGTACTCGGTCCGATGCTTTTTAACTTGTTTATTAATGATTTGGAATTGGGAGTAAGCAGTGAAATGGCTAAATTTGCAGATGACACGAAGTTATTCAGGGTGGTGAAAACCAGGGAGGATTGTGAGGCACTCCAAAGGGATCTGTCGAGGATGGGTGAGTGGGCGTCAGCGTGGCAAATGGGGTTCAATGTGGCCAAGTGCAAAGTGATGCATATTGGAGCCAAAAATCCTAAATATAAATACATGTTGATGGGGTCTGAACTGGCAGAGACGGACCAAGAGAGAGATCTTGGAGTCGTAGTAGATAACTCAATGAAAATGTCTAGACAGTGTGTAGCTGCAATAAAGAAGGCCAACACTATGCTGGGGATTATTAGGAAGGGAACTGAAAACAAATCAGCCAGTATCATCATGCCCCAGTATAAATCATTGGTGCGACCTCATTTGGAATACTGTGTACAGTTCCGGTCACCACACCTCAAAAAGGATATTATAGCATTGGAAAAAGTGCAGAGAAGGGCAACTAGAATGATAAAAGGGGTGGAACACCTTCCCTATGAAGAAAGGTTAAAACGCTTGGGGCTCTTTAGCTTGGAGAAACGACGGCTGAGGGGTGACATGATAGAGGTTTATAAGATTATGCATGGGATTGATCAGGTTGAGAAAGAAGTACTTTTCTCCCTTTCTCACAATACAAGAACTTGTGGACACTCCATGAAATTGCTGAGCAGTCGGGTTAGAACAGATAAAAGGAAATACTTCTTCACCCAAAGAGTGATTAACATATGGAATTCACTGCCACAGGAGGTGGTGGCAGCTACAAGCATGGACAGTTTCAAGAGGGAATTAGATAAATATATGGAGCAGAAGTCCATCAGTGACTATTAGCCACAGGGTATAGATTCTAAGTCTGGGGCAGGTGATGCACTCTATTCTTGGTGCTGGAGGGGGCAGCAGTGGGAGGGCTTCTAGTGTCCTGGCCCCACTGCTGGGCCTCCTGATGGCATGTGGTATATTTTGGCCGCTGTGTGACAGAGTGTTGGACTAGATGGGCCATTGGCTTGATTCAACATTGGCTTCTCTTATGTTCTTATGTTCTAAGCCATTAACAGCGTGGCGGAAGAGAACTGGCGGGATGTCCGTGCCCCACCCCTTGGGCATGCGCAGTAGGGGTTCCCAAGCAGGCTCAGGGCAGAGGCGCGAAAATCCTTTTGTGAGCTTTGTACAACACCAATCAGATCAGCGCAGGCACACTAGTTCCTTCCCATAGGTGTGATGCACAGAGACCACAAAGAAGATAGCCAGGTTTGAGTCCTCCCTCATGGCATGGAAGCTTGCTGGATGAACTTGGGCCAATCACACCCTCTCAGCCTAACCTACCTTACAAGGTTGTTGTGAGGATAAAATGGAGGAGAGGAGAATGATGTAAGCCACTTTGGGTCAGCATTGGGGTGGAAAGGTGGGATATAAATAAAGTAAATAAATACATTTTGCTTCTTGCCTGTTACATTATTTGCTGCCAAGACACTTAGACCTTTGCCTTGGGATCTGGACCTTTGCTCTTTCCTCAGACCTGTTTGGATAGGTAACTATAGCAGCCTCTGGCTTCTCTTTTGCTCTATCTTTGCGGCCTCTTGCACCCCCTCTTGGATAAAGTATCTACCTAGTGAACTTTCCCTCTGAAAGTTGTGGCTCCAACTGGAATGGAGTACCTAACAAGGTCAGAAAAGCCATCACACTCATATTGTTACACAGATGTATAATTAAACAGGTTTGATAGAAAGTTAATAAAGCTATGATTCATTTCTGTGGAATTTAAGATACTCTTCATAGTATATACATGCTGTTCTCTAATTTTGTAATCCAGCTTTATTTCATTGTTGATTGTATGCAATGTAATGTCTCACTGCATTGTTCTAGTCTTGTATTCCTGCTTTACTGTATGTGTTATGTTATGTCTTTAGTACAATCGCCTCTAAGTTTGTGGGTTGTAGATTCAGGTGGGCAGCCGTGTTGGTGTGAAGCAATAGAACAAAGTTTGGGTCCAGTGGCACCTTTAAGACCAAACAAGTTTTATTCTGGGTAGAACCTTTCATGTGCATGCACACTTCTTCAGATATATTGAAACAGACTTCCTCAAGCTTTACATATAGGTATGGGGGGGTTAGTTGCCAGGAAGGACTAGTTACAGTCAAGATGCATAAGTAAATGAGTGAGAAGTATAGTTAAGTTTGGATTAAAGCAGTTGCATAAGACCTGTGAATAGCAGAAAATTGGCATAGGAACTGAACTGTTACAATGGCATTATTTTAAGTTGTAATATGCCTTGAGTCTCAATGAGAAAGGCAGAATAGGCAGAATATATGAAGTATCATTATATTCTTACCCTGTCCTTCCTCTTAAGGGGTTCAGGCATGTATGGTTGTCCTCCCCAGTTTTATCCTCACAACAGCCCTGTGAGATGGATGAGGCTGATCACAGCTGACTGGCCCAAGATCATCCAGAAAGTTTCATGGCAGAGATTTTTTACTTTTTTCCCACCATAGAGAACAATGGAGGGAATGGGGGCAACCTGTTTGGGGGCCCATAGAATTGGACTCCCTGATCCAATGTTCTTGAAACTTGGTGGGTATCTTGGGGAGAGGCTCCATCAGCTACCCTGTGAGTTTGGAGCCTCTCCCTCAAACCCCCTCTCCTCCAGTCCCCAGAATATACCCTATGTTTCCACCATTGACTTCAATGGCCCATAGGATATAATGGAGCTGAAATTGACACACGGCTGCCTGAAAGACTCCCCGGGACTCCGGCTCCCCCCAAAAAAGACCCCTGGGTATAATACAGAAAGATGTAGTACTCTCTGTGTCAAGGTCAAGGACACAGAGAGTACTCCATCATTCTGTGTTATACCTCTGAGGATGCCAGTCACAGCCACACAACCCGGAAAATCTACAGCAACTAGTATGTGAATTTATCCCTTCCAACTCTTAGCATATCTATTATTTCTCTGCCCAAATTTCTCTTCGCCTTCCTCCTCCCACCCCAACCTGTGCCCCTCTTCTATCCAGCTTCCCCTCCCTGTTCCTCCTGCCTTCTCAAGGCCATTTTGTGTGATTCTCCCTCTCCAGGTTCTTCACTCTTTGCTCTCAGGGCAGTTCAAGCAATGGCAGCAGGAAGCCCTTATGCCTGCCCAACCTGCTTCATCACTTCTACCACCTCCAAAGCTTGGTGCATTAAAATATAGATAGCAATTATGTCACTAGCTTTGAATGAGGGTTGAATTGTGCCATCAGAGGCTAAATTACTCACTATTTACATTGTTAAGTCCCATCAGAAGCAACAGAACAGATTAGTACAGTGAAGTCCTTTAACAGAGCAATCTGAGTTTACTACCTAAAAAGAGAGGTGCTAGGACTCACAACTGCCAGGGTTCCTGCCCTTTTACCACCCTCCTAACCCCAGAGACATGAGCTGCTTGCGGTTACCTAGTGAGATGCACTCTGCACATACTCAAGGCACTCTCTTTACTACCCTATCATTATCATTAATAATAATTATCTTCATATATTCCCGAAACAGGTTGCTGGGGTTAAGCACTGACTCTCATTAGGATCCAAGGTGCAATTCACAAAACCTCTTAAATTGGTATGACGACAGCTTTGGCAGGTTTGTGAACAGGGGGAATGATCACAGTTTAGAATTCCCCATAGATCGTAACCCAGAATACTCAAGCTTCAGGCCACTTACTCAACAGACACAGTTGCCATGTAAATAGTTATAGCTGAAAGTTTATGGGAACAATCCATGTGAAGTGTTTGCTACGGCAATCACTTCTCATGCTGAATGAGGACTACAGAACGGTTTAAGTGTGTTTTAAATAAGCCAGAAGTGATCTTCTATAAAGAGACAGATTTGCAGAACATCAGCAACAGTGAGCTAACATTGACATCCCCATGACACACACACACACCCATGGATGGAGTTGCTCTTCAAAATGAGATTCTCTCCCAAAGCCATAGTCAAGGCATGGCTGGAAGGAAGTTCTGTATCTGTCTCAGTTTCAGAGATTTCCTCACCTCTCAGCACAGGAAGTTGTTGCTGTGGCTCACCTGAGGGAGTTCCTGTTATGTAGCTATGGAATGGCTTTGTTCAAATGCAGTTTTAGAGAATGAGGTAATCTTGGATACCCCTTCACAGTAGTTATTCTACTGGTGACCTGGTAGCACCTTATGATGTTATTACAGTCCCCTGGTTTGCATTTTTTATCACAAGGAGAGAGGGGAAAAAGAAAGAGGGGAGCAGAATAATTTCAAAAGGAAAAAAAAAAGCTTCCAGATTTCCTTTGGTTAAATGAAGTCCTTTCCTTTTCCATTTTATGTTAATAGGCAGTTCTGGTATCTAACAGATGCAGTCTGTTCGGATGTACACAGGAGGGTGGCCCATAAAAATCTAAGGTTAATGTATGAACTAGGATGGCCTAAAAGCCCAAAGGTTCCCTTACCAAAGGAATTTGGCCTTTTGTCCTCCGGATAAAGCTGGGGGGAAGAAAGTCAAAACAAGAGATGGTGGTGGAAAGTGCTGTCAAGCTGCAGCTGTCTTACGGCAATCCCCACGAGGTTTGCAAGGCAAGAGATGTTAAGTGGTGGTTGGTCACTGCCTGTCTCTGTGTAGCAACCCTAGGCTTCCTTGGTGGTCTCCCATCCAAGTTCTAGCCAGGGCCGCCCCTGCTGCTGAGCTTCTGAGATCCAACAAGATTGAGCTACCCTGGCCCATTCAGGTCAGGGTAAACAAATGATAGCTGCCCATTATTATATACAAGCACCTCAGTGCACTTTTTTTTAAGTCAGCTGAATTTGTACATGTTGTTAGTAACAGCTCCTTAGCTCCTGATCTCCTTTTTTGGTTTCCCTACAAAGCCAAAACATCCCTCAGAAATTATTAAAATATCTGTATTTGGGCAGGAATGCAGCACTCAGGAAAGGAATATATGAAGCTACTTTAAACCAGGACACTTTGCGGTCTACTGTCGCTGGCAGTGGCGCTCTCCAGATTCTCTGCAGAGAAAAAGGTCTTTCCCCAAACTGGCCCCCTGAGATAATTTAACTGACAATGCCAGAGCCTGAATCTGGGACCTTCTGCAAGTGCTCTACCATGGTGCCACCATGCAGAGATATCTGAATAATTGCCTTTAACACACACTCATAGCGAGTTAAAAACTTAGGAAAGCAAAAACTTTTTTTTTAAATCTCTTTATTTTTATGTAAATACCAACTTTGGGATAATGGGGTTTTCCGCATCTGGAGACAGCTGTGCTAAGATGTTGGGTTTTTTTTCATTTTTCTATCTGGTAAAATTCCCAACACATTAAGAACCAATGGCACAACTACCACTTAGTGGACTAGGACGACAGCAGTCGAGGTGGTATGTGGGGGGGGGGGTGATGAATCCATCTGAAATGCATCCATAGCAAACCTCTTAGAGATATTTTCAAGAAAAGCACATCCATCCTCTTACAGACCTCCCATCATTACAGTTGGGCCTTGCTCAGGAGAAGCATCATGGAATTCAAATGACATAGCATTCCTACTAGTCCAAGGTTCTTCTGTGCCTCTTGGTAGAGCACTTTAAAATAAGGCCCCCCTCCCCCACAAAAGCTATATGAAAACACATATTGGGATGTCCACCTCCGTAGGAGGGTTTCAGTTTGGTAATACAGACACCACAGTCACTCACACACATATACAATCACCATTTCTGAAAGAAGAAATAGGTGGCAGTGAAATCGAGGAGCATTCAAAATAACATTTTCAGAAAAAATCTGCCTACACAGGCAACCAGGTCACATGGTACTGAGTTCCTGAACTAGTACCATTTCAGACTTTACATGAAGTGTTGCATGGCTGAATGCTTCCCATGTTTTAAAAATGCAGCTCCCAGTACTAGAACTAGAGTAGCAGGTAGAAATCTGAGCTAGAACCCCTGCTTGGTTTGCCAGTTTTTCATGATCCAGGGAGTTTTGACATGGGAAACCAGTCAAACATGCAAGTCTCTCTCCTGCAATGTACAATGGTCCAGGGTTTATCTGCCTGTTTAATCCACCCTGAAATTCCCTACACAGAAATGTGGCAACTTATTTGTTTAGAAAAATATATAGCATTATTTATATCCATACATTTACTTAGCATTCTATTTACTTGGTCCATATTAAAATTAAGAGGTTGAGGGAAGAGACTTCTTTCCTTGTAGTGACAAATGTAACTCACTTGATGAATTAGTGCTTTGAGACAGACACTGGTAACCAACAAGCACAAGATAACAGCATCTGGATGCCTGCTTCTATCTTTTGATAGATGACATGCAGCCATTTCAAAGTCCACATGACACAATATTATAAGAAAGCTTTCCCTTGTTTTCCACAAGGAGATATATGTATTACATGTCAAATTTTGCAGAAGCACCATAGCATATGTTATTAATAAGTTATTCCCCCCCCCCATTCCCCACCCTGTCTCCACTCCCTATTCAGGTTTGTATAGCTTAGGAAAGAAATGTATTCTCCAACTATAACAAGGAGCTATTTTCAGCTGGCATGTACAGTAGGAACTGGTATGTACAACAAGAGTTTTATACTTCTATCACCACTTTAAAAAGAAGAGCATGGCTGTTTACATAATTTCCTAGCCCAGAGATGTTTGCCACCAAAAAGTCATGTTGCATTCCACTTGGCAATACATTCCCTCACTCCAAATGGCTGTCAGTAATATGGAATAGGAGTGTGAGGAAATATGTGACACCATGATGGGCTGTTGTGCATTCACTAGAGAGATAACAGGCATTTGACACTAGATTGCTGTTTTCACTGGTAACTCTGTGATCACTACTATGCCCAGTCTGGCCTAACAAGTAATAAATTCAGTACCCCACAGAGTTCAGTCTGGATCACACCTTAGTTTACACATAGCAGCCTCTTGCCACAGAAAGTCAACTAGTGTCTAGTCATCAGTTCTGATTAAAATTATTTTCTTTCAACACTGTCTTTCCAGTTTTCATCTTTACAAATCGCTGCCTGAGGCCTCAGCCACTGTTTAAAATGTTGGCAAGCCAGGAACAGTGTCTCTCAAAAGGCCCAAATGTGGGCAGATGACTTGCTGAGACCACTCACTTTATTAGCTCTGACCAATCAAGAGAGACAAAAAAGGGATGAGATTTGATTTCTTCAACTCCAGCAACTCCAGCGCCAAGACGCTCCACCGCATTAAACTGCAAAAGCTTAAAACAAAAAATACAGATATTAAGGAGAAACAATGGAATGCACCAAACATGCTAGACAGTCAGAGGATTGCACTCTCTGTAGCTAAGTACCAGTGCTGAACACAGTTCTAGAACTTCTGCATGAGTCTTTAGAACATGGAAGTTAGGAAGGGGTTGGGAAGTCTTTCCTATTGTTTACACGAAGGCCTCATTGCCTAGTCCTCAAAGCATAGGTTGACCATCTCTTCCTGACATATTCTAAAACTATTTGAAGACTCCAAGCATATCCCAGCTTTATTCTTTTCTTCCAAAAGGTAAATATACTCAATTCCTTAAATTTTGGGGTCTTATTAAGTGTCTCCAGTTCCTTTCTTTCCCATGGTTCTTCTTTGAACCCTTTTTCCCAGATTGTCAATACGCTCTAAACATCACTTCATGTGTTGAGAGGTTTAGAATGCATTTGTACCATATGGACTCCTGAACCTTTCTTTACCCGATTTTCTATCAGTCCGCATCTAGTGTTGTACATTTTTGGTACTTTTTCCAGAGCATGACATTTAACATATGTCACCATTAAGATTCATTTTGTTGGTATTGTCTCACTCTTCAGACCATTTCACATACTCTGTGGCATCAAGTGTATTCTCAACCCACAGACACTACCAGTCCCAGCTCTCCAGTGAGCATACTGGTTAAGATTAACACATCTGCAAACACATTTGTCATATTCACACTTAACATTTTTAGGCAAACCTTTAAAGCATCTTTGGTGCACACCTAAAAATATAACATATGATAAGTCTCTGAGAACCTTTAAAAAACTCGGGACTCTTGAAACACTGGAACAGCTGATTGCCACTTATTAAAACTAAGTAGCTTGTTTGCTTTGCTCTGAAAAAAATCTACAATCTATCTTCAAAAAAGAGGGCTGGATACATGCAGAAAGCAAAGCGGGGTCTTCACATCTGTGGGTTTGGATGGAGAATGATTACTTGAAAGGGGGGTAACCAGAAAAAGAGGCATGAAAATATTTACCAAGGATAAAAAGCCCAAGTTTACATTCTGCTGTCTTATGAGAATGTCACATTCTAAATATACAGTTCAAAAGAATAATTCCATTTCTAGGTTTCCTCTACTGACTACAGCATAATGCAGCTCCTGACATCCAATTGTCATTTAGGAGTACTCTATATTCTCCTTTGGCACATATGTTCAAATGCCTACACCCAATAATCAAAGTGAGAAATTTCCCATAAAATGTATTCATTTGCACATCTTAAGTTGGCTCCACCACTTAAAATCTCACTTGGTAACGATAACTCAAATAGCAAAGCAAACTTCTTGTGAATATACATGAGCCGGCAGATAAGCAGTCAGAGAGACAATCGCTCTGCAGTCCTCTGGAAATATAACAAGTGACAGCAGGTGGGGAAGTTAAGTGCAAAGAAATTTATGTTCTGAAGGTTTTCCCCCTTTGCAAAAAAAAGAACTTTAATCTCCAAAAGCAAATGCAGAATAAATTGCACTAGATCTACATTGTTAGAAAACATGCTGGATTATTATGCTAGCTGGGACAACCTTTGAAAAAGAGAGTGTAGACAGAATGGCAGTGAAGAAAACCTTAAAAACTTCATCTAATCCTTTGGCAATCAAAAATAAATAATAAAAACCTCTGAATTATGGAAGACTTAGTCAGTTAGGTGTTTGGAGGGGGTAGGGAAGAGAGAGATTTAAAATGAGGTCACCAGTTTGGAAGCCGTGTCACAAGACACATTTGGCATCCATCTGCACACTGTTCCTCTCCTAGGCATTTAGTGATGGGCTGACCCATGCAACCTAGGTTGAAGAGGAAAGTCGTAATGACAAATGACTAGCCATGCCAAGAGCCCCCTTTTCCTTTTCCTGACAAAGCTTCCTCAACAATGAATGGTAGTTTCCTTGGCTAGACACACAACAGAAGGTTGATTTACTAGCCAATGGGGGCAGACCCTTCAACCTGAAAGTTGCCCACGTGCAGCCTAGGACTGGAACGCTTCCTTTTGGACACGGGTGCCTTTGAACTTGGAAGGAGGGAAACAAGCATATGGCTTGCTTTGAGCTCTCTGGGGAGTTAAAAGGGCTCAGCGTCCCTGTAATAAAATTCTCCACAATGCCAGTGGTAAAATTCCATTCATTTTCAACCCCTTTGGAAAACAAACAAACAAACACACAGCCTGCCTTCTGTGAGATTAAATACCAGACAAAGTTTGTCTCATGATCCTGACAGCACATGATTATAAGTTGTTATGTTCTGGTACAACAGACAGGCCTTTGGATTTGTGTCACCTACACTGGAAGGCTAGGTTGAGAGGACCTTACTTTACTGTGAAGTAAAACCACTCTTCTATCTGCAAAACCTTTAGACTCCATTTACTACTCTTACTGGTCTGGCAGTTTGATCTAAAGAGGTTTTCTTACATCAGGTCCTCAATAATTGTCTCCCTCTTTCCAGGCACAATTCAAGGGTTTGGTATTTAACTGTTCAAGCCCTAAATGGTCTAGAACCAGGCTTCTCCCACATGAACATGCCTGTCAATTGAAGTAGACCACCACATTAATCATGCCTAGAAGAGCATCCTTTAAGGAGCACGTGTAGTTTTGATGCTTTGTTTCCACCTCTTTGTTGGGTGAAGTACGAAACAAAGGATGGAGAGATTTTGTGATGAGAAGACAGGACCACTACCAACCCTGCCAAGACAACCCACAGTATATTTCAAGGTCTGCATCCAAGACAGTCTCACCAGTACATTTAAAATACTTCAAAAACTTTCAGATAGAAGAGAGGGAAATAAATTCACCACTGTGTTTATAAACAAGAAGCAACAGGTTTAACTACAAGGATCCGGATTAAGGGTCAGACATTAGCCACATTTTCACACTGTAAGGACAGTTCGGCAATAACAAAATGCCTGGGAATTCTGAGGTGTCTTATTCCTTGGATGTTTGTGAGAGAAAGTCCATCAGGCATATTCCTGGCATGCTTTAGTACTTAAGGGACTGGATTCTACAGCCCCAGCCTCCCCCACAACCTCAGTTCTTTTTGAGGTGCCCTGCTCCACTCTTAGGATATAAAAATGATTTCTTACCCCAAAAAGATTTGGAGGTGTATAAAAAAAGGGAGAGTTGCTTTGTGATGGAGGCCAAATCTGGCCAACAATCGCTTTGTATCATGAACCCAATACTGCCCCTGGACCTATGGGCCAGTTTGGTGTAGTAGTAGGAGTACGGACTCTAATCTGGGAGAACAACGTTTGATTCCCCACTCTTCCACATGCAGCTGCTGGTGTGACCTTGGGTCAAGTCATAAGTTCTTTCAGAGCTGTCCTCTCAAAGGCAGTTCTCAAGAGAGGTCTCTCAGCCCCACCTACCCCACACAGTGTCTGTTGTGGGGAGGGCAAAGGAAAGGGATTGTAAACCACTCTGAGACTCTTTTGGGTAGTGAAGGGTGGGGTATAAATCCAATCTCCTTCTCTTCTCCTTCCAACAGACACATAGTCTCCCCCCACTACTATAAACTTCACCTATTTTCCTCCCAAGCTGATATACAAGTAAAAGGCCTTAACATATCCACCACAAAAGAGGCTTTAGCAGAGTAATTCCCTGATTATACACCTTAGCTGTTCAATGCCATATATTGTAATGGAGAAGTCCTCCAGGTTCCCTGAAGAACGGGCCCCAGCTTCTTATAAAGGAACCCAAAGTGCTTATTTTACGTATTAGGCAACTTAGGTTGTAACTGTATTACAAACCCTCCTACTTGTTCTTCCTCCTAGACTGCACCAGGAGGCAGATGACCCCCCCCTTCCAAACATTTATATAATTTATTTATTCATTTTTCAAATTTATAGTCTGCCTTCCCCATGAATGGGCTCAGGGCAGATCACATCAATAGCTGGCCACTTGGCAACATAGATACAATAATAAATAGCTAATTAAAACATTAAAACAGAACTGAAAAACAATCTGCACTAATACTGAAGCTGCTGGACTCTGAGTTTGCTCAACCTGGGCCGCATAGAGGTGGCATCTTCAGCAGGGGAGGCCAAGTTGTTTTTACTGGACACCCGCCACGTCAACCAAAGGCCTGGCGGAACAGCTCCATTTTACAGGCCCCGCAGGGCCCTGATCTCACACAGGAGCATATTCTACCAGGCTGAGGCCAAGGCAGGTTGCGGCTAGATGGACGCCCCTTGGGCCAGGGGACAACCAGCAGATCTTGCTCAGCAGAGCACAAGGCTCTCCGGGGCACCTATGGAGAGAGGTGGTCCCTTAGGTATGTTGGCCCCAGGCCATGCAAGGCTTTGAAGGCCAATACCAACACCTTGAAGCGGATCCGGTACTGGCTGAGTGTGTGCCCCCGCAGGCAACAGGCGCACTTCTGGATCAACCACAAGGGCAAGCGAGTTACAGTAATAAAGCCTGGGAGTGGCTGTTGCATGGGTCACTGTATCCAGGTCCTGGGGGGAGAAGTATGGAGCCAGCTGCCTGATCTGCCGGAGATAATAAGAGGAATACAATTTCTTGTCTCTACTTTTTACCACAAGCAAAAACGCTGGGAAACTGCAGCTTGTGTGCACAAAATCTGTACAGATTGGGGAGGAAAGGCCCACGAGCTCTTCCCAAGTCTTGAGTCATATGGGAGTGAGTCAGGGGAAGCAGCCTTTGCCCAACTGAAAATACAGCCCCTGTTAGAAATTAGTTGCTAATAAGGGGACCTGTGAGTGATACTCATTGGCTCAGGAGCCAAATGTGGCTCTACAGCATGCCGCCTGTGGTTCTTCTGAGCGTTGTTCCCCAATGTGACACCTGCCCAGTGTCAAGAAAGTAGGCAAGACCTTACTGTGGGGCTTGTGGCGAGCAGATGGCTCCCACCCAGAAACAGCTGCCACCAGAGGAATGGGTAAGCTGCAACTAAAAATGCAGCTCTCCGCAAGCCATGCAATGAGTACTGCTGGTCTATATCCTTGAGAGCCAGGCATGTATGTACAAGTCATAAACACACATTCTTTGGGAATGTACCTGCTGAAGGAGCGATCTTGCCTCTTCTGATATGTGATCTGGCACATTCAAGGTAGTGTGAGTGTTGATTCCTGCCGGATGGCACTCCACCAGAGTCTACAGCAAACCAAATCAGAAACATTAAATGTTACTAAGACATACAGCCGTACAGAAAAAGGGTATGCATCTTACTGTATTCATTTGGCACATTTTTCAGGCTAATAGTAACCGTTTATAATTTATTTTAAGAATACTATGAAAAGGTGTCCCATCATATCTGTCTATCCATTCTATTTATTTTTACCCAGCCCGCCTTCTGAGGCTGCATAGTTCTATTTATAATACCGAAGCTGTTATTACATTATGCTGAATACAAAACTAGTCACAATTGGTCACCATTTGTAGCAATTAAATTGCCCTGATCACATGCCCCAAATGGAAATAGTCACTTGTGCAACTTCCTACCAGCCATCCAAGCAGCTGTAAAGCTCTACAGTGCCACGTGTCTCCATCTCAGGTTTCTGTTTACACTGGATGTTTATAGGTATCTTCTCACTCCTTTACACAAGGAGGGACTCCGGGAGCCTTCTGTGGTTCCTCTTTGCAGGCATGGGCTTTGCACATGCAAATATTTCAATCATAGAATCACAGAGTTGGAAGGGACCTCCAGGGTCATCTAGTCCAACCCCCTGCACAATGCAGGAAATTCAGAAATGCCTCCGCCTCCACACCCTCAGTGACCGCTGTTCCACACCCAGAAGATGACAAAAAAAACTCCAGGATCTCCAACCAAACTGGCCTGGAGAAAAAATGCACCATCTCCTTCCACAGGTTCTTGTGTATAAACTACGGCCATCAGGCAGCCATCTGTTGGCCGTCCCACCATTTAAGGTGGCCTATCTGGCATCGACCAAAGCCCAGGCCTTTCCCCTCATGGCCCTGGCTCTGTGGAATGGGCTCTCTGGAGAGGTGAGCGGGAGGGGGGCCCTCCCTCCTTGGAGATCTTCCGGAGAAACTGAAAGGCCTGCCTGTTTGCCAGGGCTTTTGAGAGTTCTGAATGGCAGGCATCTTTTAACAGGGGGAAGGGGGAAGAGATTTGGGGTCGGTTACTTTATTTTTGGTTTTAAACTATTATCGTAAGCCACCGAGCCATGTGCAAAGGCGGGATAGAAATGTTTTAATAAAGCAAATAAACAAACAAGAACCAACAGGAGATAAGTAGGAGATCTGCTGGATTAGAGGGCTCCACTCCCTTACCTCCGTAATGGAAAGATCAACTGCAGCCCTTTCTAATCTACTGGCGTGGTGGAGGGGATGCGCTGTTCCAAGCAGCAGACTTAGTACATCACTGGAAACACCTGTTTGTACGTTGTTATCTCGCCATTCTTCCATGGTTCTCCCTTCCCCACTATATCCTTACAGCAATTGTGTGAGGTAGGCTAGGGTGCATTCAGTGAGTTTCATAGCTGAGTGTGCAGCTGAACACAGATTTCCCTCACCCTAGTCCCACTGCTACACCCCAATGGCTCTTCCCAGCAAGCCAGATTTGCAAAGGCCACAGCAGATGCATCAGCAAGGAAGGACTCCATTTACAATGAGAAGACAGAACATCAGCTAGCAGATCTGAGGTTCCAAATAGGCCCTCCAAGTGACTTTCAAAAGTAATCAATTTTTGCTACAGTTTGTTTTGTTTTACCTGTCCTCCACTTTCCTGGAATTCCACAGAACTCAAAATGAGAAGAATACAAAAGAGAGAGAGAGAGAGAAGCCTCTTCTGGATCAGACCAGAGATTCATCCAGTCCACCATTCTGTCTCTACCTACAGCTAGCCAGAGGCCTTTAGAAATCCCACAAGCAGGGCATGGTGACAACCCTTTCCCCAAAGTGGCATATAGCAAAGAGTTAAAAATGTCTTGACCCCATATGTTACATTTTCAAAGCCAGTCATTGCCCTGAGCAATAACTTTTGTAGATTGAACCTTACCAGTATGGCCTATCCTGAACCAGGTTAATATTGTCTGCATTAACATAAGCCTTACTTCGCCATCAGTAAGAACAGTCATATGTGATAACTGGTAAAGGATGCAACACCAGTTCCTCTGAATGCCTCCAACTGCTGAAGAGTTCGGGATGGCACAGATGTTTGCATCCTGCATCTTCAAACACAATTACTCTAAATAAGACATTGAGAGTTTCTCCCAGTGTTCAGTACTCTCTCTCCCTCTCTCACTAAATCACTATCAGCAACACCTACCTTCCCTGTAAGGAGTTCAAAGAGAAGGGCGCCCAGACTCCACCAATCACATGCTTCTGATTCTTCAAAGACAGCTCCAACTTCTGAATAAAAGACATTTGCAATTAAAATTCAAAGGTCAGATACACCTTCAAACCTGCCTTTACAAGGAGACTCTTCAATGCTGATGGAGCATATCTGGAGCTATTATGCCCTCTAGCCCACCCTAGTGCATCCTGCTTTTTTCAGTGGAGCCACACAGCACCACATTCAAAATCTGGAAGCACTTAATATTTGTTCCCCTCTACCACAGTCCTGCCCCATACTGCTGCTTTGAAATTTGGGGAGAAGCCGCCTGCACCATCTCCTGGGACACTATTCCTGCAGAGGAGCCCTGTTTAACAAAAATACAATTCCCTCTGCATCTTGGAGGCAGGACCATGCCCGACAACCTCTCTCAATGTTTTGGAGGATGGATGGAGCTGGTAAAAGGAAACGAAATTTGAGCTTCTTAGGTGCTCATGAGGAAGTGCTCATAGGTGTTCAGCAATAAGGCTACCAAGAGGGTGTCTGCTGTAACTATCAGAGAGCAGTCCAAATCAAAAACTAAACCTCATGGAACCTGGTATAGATACTGCTTATTGTGGAATCGGGGCCTGATTAGGAATGGAACAGAAGTGAATTCTGGGAGGAGGGGCCCTCCCTAAGCATGGGGTAAGGCAGTGGCCTAACTGCAAGGCAAAGATGAGAAGACAAATGGTGCAAAAGAGAAGAAGAGACTGGATTTAAACCTGCCCTTCACTACATGAAAGAGTCTCAGAGCGGCTTACAATCTCCTTTCCCTTCCCCTCCCCACAACAGACATCCTGTGAGGTAGGTGGGGCTGAGAGAGCTCTTTTGAGAACTGCTCCTGAGAGAACAGCTCTGAGAGAGCCATGACTGACCCAAGCTGCATGTGAAGGAGTGGGGAATCAAACCTGGTTCTCCCAGATTAGAATCCGTGAACCTAACAACTACACCAAACTGGCTCTTTAAGGAGTCTTTAATGGTTGTATAACCCCCAAGCAAAGTCGGTTTGACTCTTGAATAACTCACATGAAGAATTTTGTATGACTATGTAATATATAGCGGGGTATTAATCCCTCATGGATCACTGCCTTGTCGTGGCGAGGAGGCTTGCGTGGTTCAATGAGGCTGTGGGCTATGCCGTGGAGGGCCACCCAGGACGGACAGGCCACAGCAGAGAACTCAGACCAAGCGTGATCCCCTGGAGAAGGAAATGGCAACCCACTCCAGTATCTTTGCCAAGAAAACCCCATGGACAGTAACAAAAGGCTAAAAGATATAACGCCGGAAGATGAGCCCCTCAGGTCGGAAGGTGTCCAATATGCTACTGAGGAAGAGCAGAGGGCAAGTACGAGTAACCCCAGAAAGAGTGAAGCGGCTGGGCCAAAGCCGAAAGGACGCTCAGTTGTGGATGTGTCTGACGGTGAAAGGAAAGTCCGATGCTGCAAAGAACAATACTGCATAGGAACCTGGAATGTAAGATCTATGAATCAAGGTAAGCTTGACGTGGTCAAAAATGAGATGGCAAGAATGAACATTGACATCTTGGGAATCAGTGAACTAAAGTGGACAGGAATGGGCGAATTTAACTCAGAAGACCATTATATCTACTACTGTGGCCAGGAATCCCGTAGAAAAAATGGTGTGGCCTTTATAGTCAACAAGAGAGTGAAAAAGGCAGTATTGGGATACAATCTCAAAAATGACAGAATGATCTCGGTTCGAATCCAAGGCAAACCATTCAATATCACAGTAATCCAAGTCTATGCCCCAACCACTGCTGCAGAAGAGGCTGAAGTGGACCAGTTCTATGAAGACCTACAACACCTCGTAGAACTAACACCAAAAAATGATGTCCTCATCATCATAGGGGACTGGAATGCTAAAGTAGGAAATCAAAAGGTAACCGGAATAACAGACAAGTTTGGCCTTGGAGAACAAAATGAAGCAGGGCAAAGGCTAACAGAGTTTTGTCAAGAGAACACGCTGGTCATAGCGAACACCCTTTTCCAACAACCTAAGAGGCATCTTGTTACCAGAGGCACTGCCTTTTATTCTTGGGTAGCCCCAAAACAGGGGTGCCCTACTTTCTAACCTGAACCAAAGTCCCCAAAAGCCAGGCACTCTCAGCTTGACCACAGAGTTGGGCTGCAAGTGGTCTGCAAAAGGGATTTCATATTCAGGTTTCATAAGGTGACCTCAGAGCAAGTCTTCCCCCTCCACCCAGCAGAGATTATGCTCATGGAATAACAATGAGTTCCAGAGGTAAGTCTTTAGAAGCCACCTGGCACTCTTCAGCACCTTACCCAGCCTTTTGTGTTTCTTTGTCTTTCTTGCCTCTGTCCCTCAAGATACCGGGAAGTCTCCATCGAAGTGTGTATGTGCAGACGATGTCATCTGACGCTGCCACGTCTGCAAGGGGGGGATATGTTAGCCCTGACGCCATTATGGGGCTTTGCTATGGACTGTTTGCTGTTGCCACATGGTCTGTCTAGACTGTAAAATGGATGCCAAGGTAGAAGCCCATAGAGAAAGGAAAAAGCTGTCTTTTTTACTCTGAGGGACTCCATTACATACCTGCTGCATGTCACATACACGGATTAAGGGCCATACAGCAGACAAAGGACTTTTCCTCTGCCAGTGCATGAAGGGATTACCCAGTCAAGCATTCAAATTGTTAACGACCCTTCCTGATGCTAATCAGGGACAATCAGGGAAGTCTCCCACCTTTTGTTTACCTGGCCAGCAAGTCCCTATAATCCATTCAACTAGACACCCAACACCTGGCTTCTATTGTTAAATCCAGACCCTGCCTCTCTGGAAGCCCATTGGTCAAACCTAAGGTCTGCCTCTACTGACATCACACACCCCTGGGACCCCAGATTGGCCCAGGTAATCTTTTGTTCTCACCTGAGACCAGCCCCCAGGGCCACCCATTGGGCTGCATTGTCTTACAGTGGGTATATCCCAGCATACACATGGCCTCAGACCGTGTGTGTCTCTGCCATGAGCCAAAATGGCAGCCCACCCCTGAACCCTCTGGGTTTAGGCCACAATCCTTCTTCATGGGACTTCTGCACATCTGACAGGTAGTATCACCTCTCCATAAGCCATCAATCCCCTCTGCTTTCTTAGTTCTATTTTATGTGTGTGAATGTTTGAATACTGTTTGTGTGTTTGTGAATGGATAAATAAGGATTATATTCAGTAAAATAATATTGTATTAATTATACCTGGTCTCTGTGTCTTTTACTGGGAACCATTACAAAACAGCAGCATTCTCTGTATATGCAGGCGAGAATCCAATAATAATAATAATAATAATAAACCAATTGCTATATTTAAAATAGAGCAATTTGGCTAACAATCTCTACACATGGACATCACCAGATGGGCAACACCGAAATCAGATTGACTATATAATTTGCAGTCAAAGATGGAGAAGCTCTATCCAGTCAGTAAAAACAAGACCTGGAGCTGACTGTGGCTCAGATCATGAGCTACTCATTGCAAAATTCAGACTTAAATTGAAGAAAGTTGGGAAAACCACAAGGCCATTCAGATTTGACCTAGATCGCATCCCCGATGAATATACAGTAGAGGTGAAGAATAGGTTTAAGGGACTAGATTTGATAGACAGAGTGCCTGAAGAACTATGGACAGAGGTCCGTGACATTGTAAAGGAGGCAGCACTCACCGCCATCCCAAAGAAAAAGAAATGCAAAAAAGCAAAGTGGCTGTCTGATGAGGCTTTACACATAGCAGAGGAAAGAAGGAAAGCTAAAGGCAATGGGAAAAAGGAAAGATTTGCCCAACTGAATGCAGATTTCCAGAGAACAGCAAGGAGAGATAAGGAGGCTTTCCTGAATGAACAATGCAAAGTAATAGAGGAAAACAATAGATTGGGAAGGACTAGAGATCTCTTCAAGAAAATTGGAGAAATCAAGGGAACGTTCTATGCAAAGCTGGCCATGATAAAGGACAAAAACGGTAGGGACCTAACAGAAGCAGAAGAGATTAGGAAAAGATGGCAAGAATACACAGAAGAACTATACAAGAAGGACCTCGATGTCCTTGACAACCACGATGGTATAATCACTGACCTCGAGCCAGACATCCTGGAAAGCAAAGTTAAATGGGCCTTAGAAAGCATTACTAACAACAAAGCTAGTGGAGGTGATGGTATCCCAGCTGAGTTATTCAAAGTCTTAAAAGAAGATGCTGTTAAAGTGCTGCAGTCAATTTGCCAACAAATTTGGAAAACACAACAGTGGCCACAGGATTGGAAAAGGTCAGTTTACATTCCAATCCCAAAGAAGGGCAACGTCAAGGAATGTTCAAACTATCGCACAATTGCACTCATTTCACACGCTAGCAAGGTCATGCTCAAAATCCTACAAGCTAGGCTCCAACAGTACGTGGATAGAGAACTGCCAGAAGTACAAGCTGGGTTTCGAAGAGGTAGAGGAACTAGAGATCAAATTGCCAACATTCGCTGGATTATGGAGAAAGCAAGAGAGTACCAGAAAAACATCTACTTCTGCTTCATTGACTATGCTAAAGCCTTTGATTGTGTGGATCACAATAAATTATGGCAGGTTCTTAAAGAGATGGGAGTACCGGACCACCTCACATGTCTCCTGAGAAACCTGTATAAGGGTCAAGAACAACAGTTAGAACCGGATATGGAACAACTGATTGGTTTAGCATAGGAAAAGGAGTACGACAAGGATGTATATTGTCACCTTGCTTATTTAACTTATATGCAGAGTACATCATGCGAAATGCTGGCCTGGATGAATCACAAGCTGGAGTTAAGATTGCTGGGGAAAAGATCAATAACCTCAGATATGCAGACGATACCACTCTGATGGCAGAAAGTGAAGAGGACCTAAAGAGCCTCTTGCTCAGGGTCAAAGAGGAGAGTGCAAAAGTGGGCTTGAAGCTCAACATCAAAAAAACTAAGATCATGGCATCTGGGCCCATCACTCCTTGGCAAATAGAAGGGGAAGTCGTAGAAGTAGTGACAGACTTCACATTCCTAGGATCCCAGATCACTGCAGATGGTGATTGCAGCCATGAAATTAAAAGACGCCTGCTCCTTGGGAGGAAAGCGATGGCAAACCTAAACAGCATGATAAAAAGCAGAGACATCACCTTGCCAACAAAAGTCCGCATGGTCAAAGCAATGGTATTCCCTGTAGTAATGTATGGCTGTGAGAGTTGGACTATAAGGAAGGCCGAGCGCCGAAGAATAGATTCTTTTGAACTATGGTGCTGGAGAAGACTCTTGAGAGTCCCTTGGACTGCAAGGAGATCAAATCAGTCAATCCTAAAAGAAATCAACCCTGACTGTTCCCTGGAAGGCCAGATCCTGAAGCTGAAGCTCAAATACTTTGGCCACCAAATGAGAAGGGAGCACTCACTGGAGAAGACCCTGATGCTGGGAAAGATTGAAGGTCAAAGAAGAAGGGGACGGCAAAGGATGAGATGGTTAGACAGTGTCATCGATGCGACGAACATGAAATTGAGCAAACTTCAGCGGACAGCGGAAGACAGGAGGGCCTGGCGTGATCTGGTCCATGGGGTCGCGAAGAGTCGGACTCGACTTTGTGACTGAACAACAACAAATTAATGCTGATCTTGTTGTTTCCATAAAAATGATTTAATGTGAATTGCACTCTGTACATGCTCTCTGAAAATATTCTGTGTTCTAAGCAATTTAATTTTAGTACTAATTTTTAAATTAGTACTAAATGTAATTTTTATATTTGTATCATTTGGTACAACGAAGCTGTCATGAAATGTGTAGGGTTTATACAATCATTAAAGACTCCTTACTTTTGTACCATTTGCTTTCTCATCATCGTTTTGCCTTGGTAGGGCCCCCTTTTTCTGGCTAACTGCAAAGACCACATGAATCAATTCCCCCCTGCTGCCGCCACCACCAAGGACTCATCCAGAGATCATAGCAGGCAAGGCTCTGGATGCTTATGAATATCAGTGGTGTGTGTAACATTCAGCATTTGTATGAGCCTTGTAGGACCACTTGAGTACTTTTAATGTAGTTTCTGCAGCTCATCTGCCTTCCATTCTGCAAGACCTAGCACTAGAGCACCAATATACTTTACTCCTGGTGGTTATATTTTCAAATACAAATATAAACCCTATTACTACTCATAATTTGATTAATTTAGTAGCATAATTTAGAAACCAAAGCTCTGTAATGTTCACCACTTAACCAGGGTGAACATTTACCCTCATTAAGATCCCAGCCCTGCAGGAAAACCATGGAGTAGCTTGTTCCACCAAGCCATATGTTGTTAGCAGTCTTACCCATCCCATAGATGGGCAGTTTGGAATCCAGAAAGAAAAAGAAGCCCAAGCACCTATCATATGATATCACTCCAAATATCATGAGTACAACACACTGCCTGGCCAGAAATGACCCCAAAGAGGATACCAGTCCGAAGACCAGCCAGGACAACTATCTGGAAGTGAACCAAAAGGCTGACTTGTAAACAACCCTCTCCCACCCTAAAATAAAGCAAAATTTACAACAATGGGTTTCTCAGGAAGACAGCACCTCACCTTGAATTAACCTCTTTCATCCCCAATCCTGCTTCTTCCTTTTACATATTTATCCTTGTTAACATATCCATTCCACCTAGAAGTATCACCCATCCTGTACTTCAGAGGTCCTACCCCCAGGAGAGCCATCAGACTCTGCTCAATCCTTTGATCTCCCTCTGGGAGAGCCATCAAAGCTTAGTTGGGTCCAGTGTCTGTATGTGTTCTCGGCTCCTAACATCACACCCCCACTTGCGTGCGGGTCCACTCTCATGAAGTGCTAGCTGTTTCACAATCTTCTCCACAGACCTCTGATCTTCTAGACTGGTAAATATCACCCTTGAACCCCAGTCGTTTCTCCCCACTCCTTCCTGTTTTTCTTAGCAAGTTTGTGCGTTTCCCAAAAATTAATCCTTTGTTTTTTAATAAAAACCTTACCAGTTGAACACCTGACTGATTTATTCTGAGAGTTCTCTAAGGGAACAATCCTGGTACACATTGGTGGAGATCCCAGTTACTCCCCCCACTGTGTCTCTAATTAAGCTAATTTTCCCAATTAAATAAGGAAACTACCAGTTTGGGTAACAATGTCCCCCAAACCTCTTTGTCATCTTCCAAGTAGAGGCAGGGAAACTCTGTTAACTAACCATGGTTTGCTTAGTAGAGATGTAATCATGGTTAGTAAACCTCATTGTAGTCCATCTTTAACCCTAGTTTAAGCATTTAGATGTAGTACTTGACCAAGCTTACATAAGGCCAATATGGGGAAGAACACTGTGCATGCAGTGGAGATGCCTAAGCAAAGTGGTTTCCAATATAAAAGCTTTTTATGTGGGAGTTGGACAGGGGCTACTGTTGCTTGTGACTTCTCGCTCTTTTCTTCTAAATAACTACAGGCCTAATTAGGGCAGCCTCACCCTTGAAATTTTTTAGACTGAGAAAAGCCAGGAGTTCTGCACCACTCATAAGTTTCCTCCCATGCGTTTTAAAGCACAGTTGCTCCCATCAGACAAACACATGGTCTAGACCACACCGTGTGGCTTTGTTGTCCTTTGTGAGCAGGGAGAGCTGCATTCAAATGCAAGTCTCTCTGTACAAACAGCCACTTAATTCAGAGGTTCAGTTTCCAAAGAGCCAAAAGCCACCGCTCACCAAAACATAAGTTCTGCTAACAGCCTGATCCAAAGCTTGTTTGCTTAGAAGCAAATCCCATGGTTCAGCGGGGCTTACTTTCAAATGGGCATGCATAGGATTGCAGCCTAGAAATTGCTTTGGCCAAATCACTTTTCATTTTCCTCTCCCACTCTCCAATATCCACCACCACCCCGATCCTGCTGCTCTGCCTTTCAAAGAGGTTTTCCTTAATGAAGAAAAAAAGCTGCACGTAAATATTTTGCTGTCTATTCTGCCTTCCCTTGGAACAGGTCTCTCTGCAACCTATTGACAGAAATAAGGCTCAAGATATCACATCAATAAGGCTACCTCTACTCTCCACAATACATCCTGAGGGGGAAAAAATTAAGAACTATACATCGTGAAGTGCTTTCAAGTGGTGCACAGTCCAGCCAGCTAATGTAATACCGCATGGTGAAAAAATGCTCTCCCTCCTCCAACCCCCCTCCAAAGACATTAATATTGCAGTCAATGTGAACCCAAATACCTGTTTCTCAATAATGAAGCCATTTCATTCGCATCCATCAGCCAAGTCATTTACACAACACAATGGCAGTGACCCCTGAGCCTAAGCGACCAGTTGCTTTTCTATCATGGCAATTCTGCATTATGTAGTGGAAAATAGTTGGGCTCCAGATCAGTTCTTTGCATTGTCCCTGCTTAAGTGTCTTATTTGTGCTGCATATACAGTGGCAGTGCCTGGCATCACCCAGGCATAACTCATTGAAGTGCTGTTTGGCATGTTTCCAAAATGAAAAATATCACCATTAGTTGTTCATTCACCTTTTGCAAGAGTATTGCATTGGCCAAAACAAAACCCTTTTGTATGTGTGCACGTGTACAAACACCCATAACCAAGTAGGTCTATAAAGACAGAGCAATGCAATATCTAGCCCAGGATGGTCTAATTCAACAGAAGCTCTCTGCGGTATAAAGGAAAGGCATTCCCCAACCCTGCTTCCTTGGACAAAACTAGTGACCTTCTGCATGCAAAACTAGTGACCTTCTGTGCCGCCATCAAGCAGGCTGATGAGGATGCTTCTCCGAAGGGACAGGCAACTAACAGAAAATGGCTTTCATCTATCAGCTAGTCACTCTGCTGGCCAACCTGGATGTGAAAATGGGAGATCCTTGCACAGATCTCCTGACCTTCATACTAAAAACAGCAGATGTGGGTGGGGAGGCCTGGATTCAGCTTAGGATGCAGCACAGAAAGTCATACTCTTTCTCCCTGTGTTATTTTGGCAATCATCTCCCAGGGGACGCTATTTGCTCTATATGGAAACATATATAGTGTTTTTCCAATGGGGCAAACAGCAGCTTGAAGGGAAGAAGAGAACATGATTGAGACTGTGAAAGTTGCATGGGCAGAAAGGTTTGCTCATCTTCCCATATGATTGTCCTGATCCAAATAGCGATGGTAGCCACTTGCAGTTTAACCCAAAGAGCAAAAGATCCACTTAAAGTTCTAGTTATAAAAAGAGATGTCCTAGTACTTTCCTGTGCCACATCTTGGTAATTGAGTGAGTTTGGGAGTCCCCTACTAAAGTTCTTCTCACCCCATTTAGTTCCATCTCTCCTCCTATTTTCAGATCCAAAGTCCATTCCACTGTCAAATCCTCCAGCAAGCCCCCCCTCCCCCAACCACTGGGAAATCAGAAATATTCCCTAGCCCCCAAATAACCATTTTCTCCCTCTCCCACCATTCTGTTCACACGGCTAAGATGGGTATAAGCCTTCCTCCTTCCACAAACCTCATTCTCTGCAATTGGCCTTTGCATATCCTCCCACTCTGATTACTTGCCCATTTTCTTTCCACCTCCAACACAAATCTTGTTTTCTGTTCCTTGCTAGCCTTGATCTGTGGACTGCCAACTTGGAGTTCTTCACTGGCCTTGAGTTTGGACTGAATTTCACTCTGCCCACCCTGACATCATGCAGTATGCTGGAAGTGTGGCAAAGCCACTGTGCCAGGCATTCTCTTGATCCCAAACCTTCTTTGGACTTTGTCTCCAACTAGCTGCAGCTCCAGCAAGTTTGTCCCTTATCCTGCACCAGTCAAACAATGCTGGGCCTTTTTAGTTCACAATACTAATAAACAAGACAGGTTTACAGCAAACCGTATACACTTGTGGGGGGGGGTGTTTGTGTATGCGTGTGTGTGTTTAAAGGAAGCAAGGAACTCCTGACAAAATCAATTACAGTCCAAAATACAAGTAACCTATGACAGTTATACTCAAAGTATCAATGTTCTGGTTTGTCAAAAAGAGAAAAAAATAATTCCCCACGTCCTGTAAGACAAAGATTAACAGAAAATGGAAGGGATTCTTCTTTTTCTTCCCATCAGCTGCCCTAGGTTGGATTTAAAACTTCCTCTAACACCATCTGGCAATATGAAAGGACAAAGTTGTTTAGTGCTGTGTTATCAAAGATGGCAAACAGTCACTCCCCGCCTGCCCTTTAACTACTTCCAATTATGTTGGAGAGCAAATTATTATTTTTTCCACGCATCTAGGACTAAGCTCACATCTTGTGACCAATCTCATGCAAATGACTCCGTTGAGAATTACGGCTTCACTGGTCAATTCTGACTGGACTTTGTTCCTGGTAACTTGAGAGATCTCTATGGAGTGGGGGGGGCGCGCTGTCAACAACACTAAAAAACAAAGTGCTCAGACACATTTGCTCATTCAAGGAAACCACAATATGCAGTGGTTAGAAAGGACACTCCAAGCCAAATTGCTAGCCGACCAGGGTTTCCCCCATTTATTTCAACTATTTGGAGCCCACAAAGAGCTGCTGGGGGGAGACTATTCAGAAATCCACCCTTCAAATCTTCTACTGCAAGATACAGTAAACCAACACATAACTGACTGCAACATTCTGCACCCCCAACAAGGAAATAAGCTTAGTTTTATGTGTTCACATTATGTTTCATTTAACTGTTTTAAAAACTTTTACACATATTCACATTTTAAAGGCTTTTTAACGCTTTAAGAGTTCTAATGTTTTTCGCCTTAGGGACCCTGAATTGGGTGGAAAAGTGGCATAGAAATGTTTTCAATAAATAAACAAATAGTCCTCAATTAGCTGTTTGGATTATTTCTTCCTCCTCATTTACAATGAAAAACTAGAATTTTCCTGCATGCTCCAAGAAGCCCATACAGCATGCAGAAATGCCTCCCCTGCTGTGGGTGAGCGACCCTACCCATGGGCGTTTCCGGAGCAACATCCCTATCAGAGGGAACAAGCAGACAATTGCAAGATCTCCCCCACACACCCCTGTTATTTCTCTGGCTTTAATCAGCATGGTGCAGGGAGGGAAAGTGTGTTGGGGGAGGATCAGGGATGGGCCCCACCCTGTGAGGCCTCACCCCTTATTTCTACTCCCTCCCCACTGTGTTTCTTTAAGCTTTTAGGAGAGATGCTACGCCCCCTTCACAATTTCAATATGGGTTTGGAAGCTATTAATTAGGACGACTGGAGGAAAAAACTCTGGTCTTAGTCCTTCACAAATAAGCGTTATACTGTAAAGAGGACCAGTTCCCTACCCCCAGCATCATGAAGGAACTGGGGGGGGGGGAATCTGGGTCAGGCAGGACTCACCTGTGACAGCACTTGGTATTCCCCCAGCTTCCACCCCTCAATAGGATTTAGGATGAAATTCCCTTCATCCCAACAGCTGCTGAGCACACAGGGCTCAGGCCCACACTCTGCACACTGCCAAGGTTTCATGACAGCATGCAAAACTCTTTCGGGGGCCACCCCACCTTTTATGGTGAGCTAGAAATCTTACCTTTTTTGCATAACTGGAGTTTCTCCTAGATATGCAGAAAACTTTCCTCCTGCTTATGGGTAGCACCAGCTTTAGCGATTGACACAGGCTACCTAACTTTGCCACTATGGAGGGAAGGTCAGTACCCAGTGCACAGAAGGCCATACACTCAGAACTGCCCTCCTTCACTGAAGCACCACATGTACAAGGGTCTCTGTATGGAGGCTCAAGCCAAACACTCACTATGCAAACTCTTGTTGCAAATAATACCCCTTTCTACAACTCCCCTCCCTCTGAAATGCCAACCTGCAGAACTTGAGGCACAATGGAGATTTACTGAGCAGCAGCAAGAATCCTTCACCAGTGTAGCATGAGGCCCCCCTTCCTTGACTTTCAAAAAGCATTCAGGTGGGTAGCCATGTTGGTCTGAAGCAACAGAACAGAGTTTGAGTCCAGGGGCACCTTTAAGACCAGCCAAGTTTAATTCTGGGTATGCACTTTTGTATGCACTCAAACTTTGCTCTTTCAAAAGGCATGTAAAGGAAAGGGCCAAACAGAGTTAACTTAATCAGATGGAATGCTTTGTAACACAATGGTCAACCTGACCTCAGAAGGCATGCCCTCTGAACAGGAAAGCCCTAAACCCAACATCCTAGCTGTCTGGGAACAGCAATCCTAGTTAATCACACAATGGCCGAGGACAGACTGGCAATTTGCCCCGGGATGGAACCCGGGCTGACAACGATTCAATACCGGAGTAAATGGAATGTTCACACAGGCACATCTGCCTGGCGTCCCCCACCCGTAGCCTACCGGTGCTCTTGCGCTTCACTGCCGGATTAAAAAAAAACCTGATAAAAGCCTTCGCAAATCTTGAAAGCCTGCGTTCGTCGCGCGTTTCTCCACTTCCGGGGAGTCTGAACGTGCAGCCGAAAAGCCAGGAGCAACCCGCGTTGGGCATGAGGCAGCAGCGGTGTGATTGGCTACACTCCGCTCCACTGCCCAATGCGGTGCCGGCGTTGCAGGGCCAAAAAAAAAAAAATCGGCAAAATGCGCTTATGCGCACATACACCCACAGCCGAATTAATGGGGAAACGGCGAATACAGCACGCCTCTGGTGTGGCAGTCTGAACGCTCCCGCGTGCCTCCGTCCTGTATCTTCCGGCAGCGGCCCCTGCAGTGTGGACGGGAACACCCGGTATTGTTTAATCCGGGGTTTTTTTGCCGCGACTGGCTACCGGGGCAAATTGCCAGTCTGTCCTGGGGGCTACCGGGGGCTACCGGGGCAAATTGCCAGTCTGTCCTAGTGAAATGTGGAACATGTGTGGCCAGGTAATGAATGACAGCAGATTCTGCCTTGGACCAAATTAATCTCTGCTGATTCAGATGCTTTTTAGTCGTCTGACAGTCATTTGGGTACACCCACAGCAAGTGTTTAAAAAGTTACAAGATTTAAAACAAAACAAAAAACTTTAGATTATCTGTGAGCTAGAAGCACCACCTTATGTCTTCTCTTATCTTTCCGACAATGGTTCTTTAAAATCAAAGATCATAAAGTTGGCAAAGAAAAAAAGTACGTCAATAACAGAAGGTGATCATTTGCATTTCAAAATTTATCTTTCTTGCTTTCCCCTCAATTAGACCAAAACATGTTGATGCAAAAAGGTTTGTGTGTGTGCTTGTTTCTTTTTCAAACTTATTTATAGAACAAAATAATGGCCCCCCTGCTAGCTTGGCATTTGCTCAAATTTTCTGTCCCTGTAAATTGAATCTGTTACTGGAATTTTTCCCTCTGCTCTCCCCCCCCACCTCCCCCTTTCAAAATACCAAGGCACATTAACCAAGAGATAAAAAAGATCAGTTGCTGATACTACAAAGCACAGGGCAGGTGGTTAATGTTTTTTTAGCACAAATATGTGATAAGGATTCCCAAGGGGGCAGTGGGAGCAAAGGGATGTTTAAACAGAAGTGAAACATTCGCATCATGGGTTCAGGACAACTTTGCCCTTTTATCCAAACACCACCCGCTCAGATATGCTTAAATTATTTAAAAAAAAAAAAAATTGTGTGTGTCTGTGTGTTTTTAAATGAATGAAAGTCAAACACTTCAGAGATACTGATGTACCTGTATACTCTCCCATTCCAGAATAATAAACTGCTATTAAAAATGCTACAGTATTGTTATGAACCAAGAATGTAACCCATCACTTCAGCTTCAGACGACAACTATTTTCTTCAGTTATCAATAATAACTGGGCTGGGAAGTTCTGCTTTTCCTTACAATCCTTGTTCTCTCTCCCACCTTGTACATTTCATTACTTAGGGGAGAACTATAAAAAGAATAAGCAACACAGGGCTGCTGCTGAAAATGGCAGCCTTCTGTTGAGTCCCATCACCACCACTCTCTGCTGCACATTACTGGCTGCCCCTGCCAGGCCAGAACAGCACCCACTATGGTGATGTCAGGCTACCGAAGAAGCAGCACCACAGATTACAGAGGAGGACAAGTTGGCAGAAGGCAGCTTTTTTGCCAACAGCCTTGTGCTTCGTACAACATGCACTTCTGTACTTAGACTGTAATTCTGAGAGCAGGGCCCTTTTAAAAAAAATCATTGCACAGCATAACTTTCTTTTAACATATATAATGATTATTATGGGAAGATTTTGGAATCAATCCCTTCTGCTGAGGTTTTATGAAGTCAAAAGTTCCATGTGTGGGAAATAAGCATTTTTGTTGTGGATAGCACTAAAGTTGAGGATCTTCTACAATTAGTACTATTGTTAGCTAAAAAAAACTTGATTAGGTAACAGGTCCGCAAAATGAAGGGAATGGCCAGATATGTGATAATACTAGAAAACAGGTCTTGTTGCCTAAACAGCAAATGAGTGTGAATAATTGCAGCAAAGCTCTTCTACATTTAGAACGTTCATATAATAAAAGGAAACCAACCTGGTCCGATTAACACAAATCAGTTAATGGTAGGTTGCCACCTACTGGCCAATTGTGAGAAGCAACTGCCCTGGAAAAGTCACCCTTCCAAAAGCTATTTTAAGGGCCACACTAGATGTTACAAAAAAGGTATAAACCATGAAACAGCCATTATATACAGCTTCAGGAGATGGATTAACATTTACTTGCTCTTCACTTTTGCACGTCATATTGCATCCACTCTTAGCTACCGCAGTGGTATTATTCTATTAAAGAAGGGAAAATACATTGTTCCACAGAAAGCCTGTGAAACTTCTCTTGCCTTTGCCGTTTTAGGACCCCTATCTCGTATAGCCAGTGCAAAAGGAAATAGGCACATCAGCCCACTCTCCTACTTAGTCCCTCATTCACCAGTCGAGCTGTCAGCCCTTTTAATAAAAGCATCGGCACATGTTCGTTTACAAACATGGATCCTTCACCTTACCTCCCATCTCTCTACCTTACCTCCCATCTTTTTACACTACATCTTCACCCAAGGAACACAACTTCAGACCCACGCCATGTGTTGTGTTCAGTGTGAAATGATGAGCTACACATAGCTTGATTTTTTTGTGGAAAATCTCTCTGTCTGAGCATGGAGTTCACTGAACCTAGAATATTTATGAGTAATTTTAAAATGAGTTGGACTAACAAAAGGGTGATCCTGGGAACAAGAAGAGCAATCCCTCTTACTGAGAAAATGGTGCATAAGAACAAGCAAATGAACTTCAGAGATATGATCTGTGCAGAACATTTGATCTCTGCAGGACACACATGGTGGGGCTTCAACTACAATGCACCTCCAGGGGACAACTGCAGAACCAGTATGAACTGTGCAGCTTGCAAAGCCAGCTCCCACTTTTGGAATGGGGGGATGTCCTGGAGCAAAGCCTACTTATGTCAAGGACACTTTTCCTAGCTTTTATGAGTGTAAGAATAAGCCTTGCTGGATCAGAACAAAGCCCGACATTCTGTTTCTGACAGTGGAACACGAGATGCCTTTGAATGCTCACAAGAAGGTGATGGTTTTCTCCTACTGTTTTCCCCAAGGTTCTGTTATTCAGAGGTATACTGCCTCTGTACTTTGTACCTCCATTTTTAACTATTATGTCTACTAACCATTCACAAGCCAATCCTTTAGGAATCTGTCTTTTTTTAAAAGCAAAGTCAGCTGTCATCACATTTGGTGATATTCACAGGGACTCTTTCTGCAATTCCGGTTCTGTACTTTAGTATACAACAAGGAACTTGAGCAGCCATCATGAGAATATCCCCCTAGCTGCAACCCATTCCATAAGGTCAAAACTGAGAAGTTTTACATACCTTAGATAAAATTTTCTTCCCCTCCCAACACACACAGAAAGGCAGAACAGAATCTGAAATGATATTTCATAACATGGTCCTACGCAGTAATTCTAGCAAGTAAGAAACAGTATGTTCCCCGGTAAAGGAACTGCTTCTCCCTCCCTTATAGAAAACATTCCAGTTATTTCTGTTGCTTTGTTGGTTGGTTGATTTATATATTACATTTTTGACTGCTGGAAATTGTTTTGGGTTTCTTCAGGGAGAAAACTGGGGAACAAATATTTAAATAAATGAATGTTCCATCGTAACAGAGCAAATAAAAGGATAATCAAGCCCCAGTCACTGAAGAACAAGGACTGCTGGGGAAGTGTTCAAAGATCATCCAAGAAAGAAGGCAAGGAAAGGCCAGCCTGGTTCAACTGGCTTTAAATCCCATAACACTTATTTCTTCCAGCCGCTGACCTCTCTCCTCCTCTACCTTTCTCAACCCCTTGAATATCTAGATTTTGAGGGTAGGGCTTGCAGTCTATATTTGATTTATATATTTACTCATGTGCTCTAGAAACAATCACTAAAACAAAAGTGTTTGGACACAAAAGACTGTCATAATTATGTTACAGCTGATTGTTGTCTATATACCATCCACCCCACAAGCACTTCTCAACAGTTCTCTTTTGGTAATCTGGAACTTTCCCCTTGGAAAGCTGTGAAGGATTACCATTGAGTTGCACAGGCCTATTAAGTAGCAATGCAGATCCTTCCTGATATCCCTCCATGAGCCTTCAATCTCAGGTTCTATGTATTTCTGGACTGCAGTAGAAGAAGAGTGCAGATCAAGCCCCTTCTCCAGTAGTCCAATCAATGCGGCATGAGAAGCTACATGGCTTTGAACATATACTGGGTTGGATACAGCAGGGGATTTCTGCTGATGGAAGGGGCTGATTTACATTAATTTCCTCCTCCCATGGCAGACCTCCATTCCCTCTCTGTGCTAATCCAGGTGGGGGGAATCACCTGTCCTCTAGAAGCAGCATCATGGAGGCATTTGGGGGCTGCAGAGGAAAGGGGGAGGAGAGAAAGTCAAGCCTTCCATCAGCAGGTATTTTTGGTGGGATCCAAACCATAGACGGCAAGTGCCTAGTTCCAACAGAGCAATTCCTAACTCCTTGTAAGAGATTTGGTTGGAGACCCTAAGTTCAAGAATGTTATAAACATGATTGGAGTGTTAATTTCATCCATCTTCTGTTGACTTCTTCACTGGCCTCCTGCCCTGTGTACAAGTGTGATCTTCCAATTCATTTCTCTGTCAGCTTCTTTGCTTGACTTGAAGAATCTCCCAAGGATGAAACCAAAGTCTTTGTAGAAAAGTCAGTCCACATTTGTCCAGAGTGACTGTTTGCTACTGTTCCACTTCTCTGAATTATCTTGATATGTATGAATCCACATGGTACAAAACCAGCCACACAGTCTAAATCATTTTTGCCGAAGGAGGAATTATCATGCAGCCCCTTGTCAACTTCCTCTTACTCCTCCCCATTCTGTAAGTGTATTAATGCGGGCATGAAACAAGACATCATCACTTTCTGCTTTACTCTACCACAGCTCCATATCACTGGCTGCCATAATAACTACCACCATTTTGTTGGAGCTGTTATATCTACAGCCAAAAGTCACATTCCTCAAGGATATCAGAAAGAATGTATCTCAGGCTGGAGCGATCAGAGCGAGAGGCTGTATCAAAATTTCCTCGACAGCAAAGACCCAGAAGTTGCACATGAACTACTCCATGAACTGCACATAAATAAAAATGGACCAAAGTAACTGTAAATTTGGATTTCAGGCATTTCAGTAAGAAAGCTTGGAGCCTGTTGAAAAAACTAGGTGCAAGCCCTCCTGTGCTCTGAGGAAATCCAGAGGTAACATCAAACCAGGTAGCTACCCGGCTGGTATCCCTATCCAGAACACTTAAGGATTGAGATTTTACAATCAAGATTAAAAAAAATAACTCCAGATTTGAAACACTCCTGCTCTGAAGACTGTGAGCTGTCAAGGGATTTCAGTGCTGATGAGATTTCCAAGGCACTGAAGGATGTCAAGAGCAGAAAGGCACCAGGCTTTGACTGCATCCATAATGAGTTCCTGATCAACAGCGGCATGTTCACTAAGAAGTGGCTTGCAGAGTTTCCCACTGACATCATGAGAACAGGAAGACTCCCAGGGGAATTTAAGAAAGCAAAGGTAGTTGCTATTCTGAAACCTGGAAAACCAAAACATCTGATGGAAACTTACATACCTATTTGCTTTCTGAACTCCTGTTATAAACTCCTTGAGATGCTAATCCTGAACAGAATCAGTGACAGAATTAATGAACATGTCCCTATAGAGCAAGCAGACCCCATCGAAGACCAGCTTCTCAGCTTAATAACTTTCATTGAGGCTGGGTATCATAAGACATCAGCAGTTTTCATCGATCCGACTGCCGCTTATGACATAGTCTGGAGGGATGGTCTGCCGTACAAGTTTTTACAAGTCTTCCCTTGCAGAACATTATTTTGACTCCTAAATAACATGCTGAGTAATAGAATTTTTCAAGAAATTATGAATCAGTCAATCAGCAAGCAGAAGAAACTGAATAATGGTCTACCCCAGAGCTCTGTCCTCACTCCAGTTCTCTTCAATCTATACATCTCTGATGTTCTCACGATGATATCCAGGAAGTTTGCTTATGGGCAACTACAGTAAGACACAAATCAATTAAAAGGACTGAGGAACTACTGACTAGGGACTTCAAAATTTTGGCTGACTACTACCATAAATGGCAGCTTATCTCAAGTCCAGGAAAAACAGAATGTTCCTCTTTCCATCTCAATAACCCTGGACAGGACCATGAGCTATAAGCACCATCTTACCTATGCAGCAGTGAAAGTGCATGCAAAACGACATTCTCCAAAAATTATATGCTAGGACTTGAGATGCATCCGCTTTGGGGTTGGTATATAGTACAATGGAATACGGTGCTCCAGTGTGGCTCAACAGCCCTCATGTCCTCAAACTTGATGTCCAACTCATTGCAACAATGAGAACCATCAGTGGATATATTAAACCCACTCTGACCTATTGGCTACCCACGTTGTGCCACATTACTCCCCTGAATCTCCAAATACAAGATGCTTTTCTTCATGAATACAGAAAGATCACTGAAAACAGAGAGTTGCCCATCCACAAAGACATGGCTGATGTGGGAATGAATGGTTGTGAACATAGGTGCAAACAGTTCTACCCAATATCCATAACCTGATAAACACCAACAAGAGGCCTGCAAAATTTGACCTGCCACATAAAGCATGGAAGACGGCTAATAAAATATGAACAAGCTTTGGCAGTTGTGCAGACCTGTTGTTTAAATGGGGCAAAATACGAAGACCCAAATGCAATTATGGTGCAGCCCACCAAACTATTTTCCATCTGTCACAGGAATGTGAGCATCGTGTTTTCCCGGGTGATGTGATGGAGCTCTTTGGACTTTCCCCAGCTGTGACTGAGTGGACTGAAAAATTAGATATTAGTATTTTAGGGAAACTGCCCAATTGGCTTGCATACCCGTTGTATCAACTTGGTTATGTGTTGGTTATGTGTTTTATATTATTATATGCTTCCTATGTGTAACTCAGCTACACAATAAACAAACAAATCATTAATGTACATTACAGAGATGGAAAGAAGAACATGGGCTTGTTGTTTTTGGCAGTTAGCCCCTATTCTCCATTACATCTGATCCACTTTAGGATGATCCATATAATAATTGTATGTTTTCCCCTTTGTCTTATTGTCTCAAAAGAAAACTAGTGACTTCCAAAGCTATGCGACAAACCACTACTGAAGAACACACTGCTTAATATCTCCTGATTACACCGCAATGTTTAAAGGATCCAAGAATACAGGTTTTAAAAAGAGACTGTCTAGTACAATAACAGAAGTTGCTGCCATAACAGAAGTTATGATAACAATTTTTTTCATTTTCTTTTTCCATCCTTTTCAGCATAATTTTCATTTGGTCCTATATTGACTAGTATTATTATTGTAATAATTCAGCCAATGTGTAACATTTATGATTGACCACTGAAGAAGGCCAGTAGACTGAAATGCGTCTGTTTTAGCGTCGCGTAAGGTGATTATTGTGAATATGGTTTGATTTTAATTCTTATTGAGGCTATATTTGGGCCTACAAGTGTTTTTAAACCAAATTGTAATAAATGCATGCATTTTTGTATAATTTGTTTTAATTATATATTAATGTGTTGTTGAAGGCTTTCACGGCTGGAGTTCATTAGTTGCTGTAGATTTTCTGGGTTGTATGGCCATGGTCTTGGCATTGTAGGACCTGACGTTTCGCCAGTAGCTGTGACTGGCATCCTCAGAGGTATAACACAGAAAGATGGAGTACTCTCTGTGTCAAGGTGAGCAGAAAGTACTCCATCTTTCTGTGTTATACCTCTGAGGATGCCAGTCACAGCTACTGGCGAAACGTCAGGTCCTACAATTTCAAGATCATGGCCACACAACCCAGAAAATCTATAGCAACTAATATATATTGATGCTTTATACTAATTGAAATTAACATAGGCCTCCCTCATTTGTAAATATAAACTGTGCATTAGAAGTAAGAATGAAAACCTCAGAAAGTGTGCAAGTTAGGACTGGGTGCAGTGACATTCCTTCGACTGTGTTACATTTACTACAGAGGAGATACAGTGAAGGCCAGGGCATTTATCACTGCACATCAGGTTTGCAGGAGAACCTTATAAACACAAGTTAACCCTTCTGTCATTCCTGAAAATATTTTGAAGCCTAGTTCCAGGATTCCAGTGGCCTCGGGCAATATGATCCCGCTGCTGCATTATATAAGCAAACCTGTGATTCGCAGAACTTTTCAATTTAGGGTGACCAATGTGCAGCCTGGGACCCCTGGGAACAAGACTCTAAAGATTCTAAACAGAACCTGTCCTTTGAATTTCAGCTATGCCAGGGAAACTTTTAGGTTTTACTTCATTTAAACATCCCCAGCCAGTTGCTGAGACACTCTTGTCAGCCTTAAAGAGCTGCTCTGGTATGATGCTGAGGAACGGACTGAAACTCAACCACCTGGTAGATGCATATTGCTCAGGTGGGAAATTCTGTTTCAAGAGAGACTTGAGCCTCACTCTCCACGACAGTTTTATAGTGAAGCAGCAGCCATGCACAGCTTCAGTTTAGTTCAGGGCTGCTGAACAGGGTGTGGGGAGATTTAACATTCCCTCCGCTTGCAATTTCACAGGTCCAAAAGGTTCTTGTGGGCTGGGCCTAGATACCCTCTCTTTACCTGCTGGGACAAGAAACACAAAGCACTTTCTATTCCCAACTGCATAATGCCTGAAAGGGCTAACATAATTCTTTAAGCCTTATCCTTCTCAAGCCCAATTCATAAAACCTTGAAAAACTGACATGCAATCCCCCCACATCAGTCCTGTATTTTCACAGTACCTTCATCACTTCCAAACTCAGGAAAACATGCCACTGTTGATTGCTATTACTCCCCCTAAAGTTAGCCGCCCAGGGGGCCCACACTACATAAAAAGAGTTACAGACACACCCTACTATCTACCGTCCAAACAAGATGCACCAAAAGTTCTCAATTCCATTCATTTCAATGGCATCTACAGACAAGTAGCCAGTGGTCTGTGCTCTTTCTAATGAGTACAGCTTGCAATATCATCCAACCTTTTAAAAAAAAATCACAAGTTTTCAGTTTTCCAAGTTTTACAGCACAATTCATCAGCTACATAATATTCAGTTGTCAGAATTCTCAGATTCCAAAAGTAATGCATTTTTAAAAAAAAATATATTAAGGTATTAGCAGATAGTGAACAGCTTGTATTCCCAAGGGACAGCGGCTAGGATGGGGATGAAAGCTCCATGGAAAAAAAATGAAAGCTGCTAATCTGTTTTTCCAAGTGAAACATTTGAGGTGATTGCTCTAACCTGGGGCACAGTACATTTTCTCTATGGCATCGTTGTCACAGGAATCTTCAACCTCACTCCACCTGCTAAAATACGTTAGCTGAATGTGTCCTAAAAACAAAACGACAGGAGAAATCAAAACATTTTTCCCTTCCATTTTCTGCAGAAGTAAACTGTAATTACTCCTTTTGTAGCTAAAAACAGTATCATTAAGAATAATGGCATCATTAAGTACTAGAAGCTATTACTGGGGGTGAATTTGCTGCACTGATAATGAAGCTCTAGACAGGAAATGAAGATACTAATTACAAGATAAAACGCCTACTCAGTTAATTGGAAGCAACAGCGAATAAAAAGAAATGCATTTGCAGAAGTTCCTGACCTCGATCATTCAATAAGATGTTGTTTGGGTTCAAATCGCGGCACACAATTCCTTCTTGATGCAAAGCATCGAGGGCTACCACCATTTCAGCTGCCCATCTCTGAACACAGCCCTCGGGGAGGTAAAACTGGGAGGTTAGTGCTAATCTCTCATCAAGGTCCTGAAAAATTTGGTGGATCTCATTCTCGCCTCTGCCCCTCACGCCTAACTCTTTGCCTTCTATTCTATTCAACAAAGCGGGGGCCAATCCCTCGTGGCTCAGGTCTCCAGTTTGATCAGAAAAGAGCAGCATGGCTTCCTTGTCCACATCAAAGTTCTGCTCCTCAGCACCAGCTTGCTTGTTAGAAATCA
This sequence comes from Gekko gecko, assembly GCA_029375565.1. Taxonomy (NCBI): domain Eukaryota; kingdom Metazoa; phylum Chordata; class Lepidosauria; order Squamata; family Gekkonidae; genus Gekko; species Gekko gecko. The sequence continues at coordinate 70,381,359 of JAPDNY010000001.1, read as the reverse complement.
ACAAACTTTCTCTTGTCCTACATGTCTCTAGTGATGAAAATGCTGCTCCGTGCCCTTCAAAAAGTACCCCGTCCCCTGAGACAGCTGGGTTACTTTCAGACATCTGAAATGCCCTGATAACTTCCCCAGTATCACTGCACTGTGTTTTTGGGCCTTCTTCCACCAAAGAGTTTACCTTTTGTTCAAGTCCTCTGCATGGGTCTGTACTATTATGTAATTGCAAGACATCAGGGGTTTCCAAAAGTTTACTTTCCAAAACATCTCCATTTGGCTTGGTAAGGTTCACTGGCCCATCTGCTATTGCTTCTGTCATTTGCTCAGTGATGCCCGGCAAGTTTACCAAAAGGTCAGGCCTTCCTTCATCAATGCTACTTACGTCATCAAATGCAACATCCTTAAAAGAGATCACTGGCACAGAGTCATTGGAACCCCTGCTGATATTATCCTGAGATGTAGGGCCCAGTTTGTTTTCTATGGCATCAAGACTCCTATCCCAACTAGGCATGGGGAAAAACTGTTTTAAAGATTCTGATTTTAAGCTGTAATGTTTATCTCCAAAGTCAAGACTCAGAAGTTCACTGGTGCTGTCTTTGCTGTCGATTCGGAAGAATTCCATGGGGCTATTCTTGGATTTACTCAGTGACTCTGATATCCTAGTAGGACTGGTTATTTCTGACTCAGCATCATCAGCAAAAAGCTTTACTTCCTGAGATGTGAATGGAGATCCCAAGTTCCCACTGGCAACCACTTCCTGTTCTAGAAAGCCTCCTTGCTCTTTGGTAAGGAGATCATTATCTGCTTTCATAGGCTCCTCATTTAATGAACCAGGATCAACCTTCTCTTGACCATATTCATTGCATAACGTTAGATAACTTGTAGTACATTCTTCGTCTGAACTGGACCCAGAATCAATCCATTTGGGAGAACTTTCCTGGCCATCTTCCAGGTTACTGCTACCGTCTTGGGAACTTGGAGTGAGACTGGTCTTCAGCGGCACAACCTGCAGCGTATTCCCTCCACTGCTTCCTCTGGAGTCAATGCTACTACCATTGCCTTGAGGACTAGGAGTTGCCTGATGCAAATGAATTTTGGTAGAACTGGATCGTCTAGATTTAGCAGCTTCAAAGCTTTCTTCAGGGCTTCTGTTCAAGAATTTACTGATGTAAGACCAGAGTTTGCCACCTACAACACAGAAAGGAAAATAAAATTAATTCTGTTTTGAGACCTCTCTCAAATATCCATGCACCCTGGGTTCTAAATTTAAGCCCAGAGCATCTCTGAGTTTGTTGTAATCATGCGTAAGGATGACAAGATGGAATGCCTAACAATGGTGAGGGAAGAGGGAATTTATCCCAGAGACCCAGTCTAAACTGTGACTCCCAACCCCTACTTACTTTTTGATGTTAAAGAAAACAATGGGAATTCTGAGCATGGATCTCCCATGTGATGTGCACTCTGGCCCAAAGCCTATTCAACCCTTCTTTTCCCCTTTCCTTTCTCTCCTCCCTCTGCTTTTATATTTTAAATTCCCAGGAGCTAGGGGCCCTCATTTTGCTCTCCACTGATGACACTATATTCATAAATCGTCATCATCTGAAATAAATGTTGATCTCTTGATCTCAGATGCTTTCCAATGTGATGTTGCTTAATCACTGCTCTCCCAATTTAAGAAACATCAAACAAAAGCTTACAAAAGTAAACAATGAGAAGCGGGGAAAGTTCTTTGTTCAATTTTGACACATATTTTGATGAAACCAATGGAAAACATTTGATTATGCCTTAATTTATGTATAAATATGTTGAGAATGGCATCAAAGGGGAATATTTCAAGAGATGCTTTTTTAATAATTGTGTGCATTTAAAAAGAATCAACAATTTTATGCCTTTTTAAAAAAATATGCCCAAACGAAGGTCATATAGGAGCAATAGTTTCTTCTGGGTATATAATTATGTCTTTATGAATGACACACTAATAATCTTTCCCATCTTGCAGTGTGATGGATAAGATCAAGTAAATGCATTAGCAAATGAAGCAAATACACTATTGGCCATCCATAACATGTAAAATTATAGGGGGAGGGGGGAATCAATGGATGCAAAAGAGTTTCAGTAAGTTTGCAACTTTGCCTCCTATTCTCCAAGTACTAAAGCAATAGTGAACTGTACTAGCATTACATTAAGATAAATATGATATTTTTATGAGAGACTTGATAAGTTCATCTAAATTTTAATTCATTCTGGGACTCTTAATTCTGATGACTTTCCTATGTATTTATGAATGAGGTGGAGAAGTTGAAGGGACAGCATGTAGCAAGAATCAGCTTGATGCCTCCTTATAGGTCCATGGTGGTCAGAAGAAAATCCTTACTCTCTGTTCTAGGAGCTCCTTTGCCTCACACATAGCAGACTGCCGTAACTGAAAAGGATAGGGTATGGAAGGTTGCCTGGTTTTTCTCCTACTAGCATATGCTTCTGCACAGGTTTAATCAGTTTGTGGTACAAAACTGTGCTGTGCACCCGCTATAACTTATTGCCTTTTAAAAATGGGATGGCCTACACACATGGGTGCCAAATTTGGCCTAGAGACAAGGCATGTGAGGGTCCCTTAAGGGTGGAGTGGGGATGCTGAGTTAGGTAGCACTGGTAGAAATCAGGCTCAGGGAGGAGAGATACTAAGCAGAATGTGGGCAAAGTTTTCTGTGAGCCAGGTCATTATTTTAAAATATATCCTAAACAGGAAAAAAAAACAGCAGTATCAAAACTTTGGCAGCAGGCCAGATGACATTTTCTAAATATGTGCAAAGGAATATATAAAGTGAATGTGAAATACAGAGGAATGAAATACAAGGATGTGTGTAAAAAGAAAAATGATAGTAAAAAATGAATTGGGTTGGATGTTTGTCTATCAAAGGAGGTTCTTCTCCATCAATCTAAGATTCAGCAGAAAGGAGTCAGAAAGGGTAGCAGTTAAGGAGTTGAGATTAAAATCCCCACTCAGCCACAAAGTTCACGGGGTGACCTTGACTATCTCTCAAGCTAACCTCACATAATAGTTGTTGTGAAGATAAAACAGAAGAGAATCATGAAACAGGTAAACAATCACTGCATACAACCCACTGTAATTTCAAGTTTACCAAAGTTTTTAACAGTTAAATTTTAAATGAAGGGTTTTTTTTAAAAAAAAGACCATAATGGGACAAGGGAGGGGGAGGGGGAGGGGGAGGGGGAGGGGAGAGGAAGGAAGGGAGGGAGGGAGGGAGGGAGGGAGGGAGAGAGAGAGAGAGAGAGAGAGAGAGAGAGAGAAAGAGAGAAAGAGAGAAAGAGAGAAAGAGAGAAAGAGAGAAAGAGAGAGAGAGAGAGAGAGAGAGAGAGAGAGAGAGAGAAAGAAAGAAAGAAAGAAAGAAAGAAAGAAAGAAAGAAAGAAAGAAAGAAAGAAAGAAAGAAAGAAAGAAAGAAAGAAAGAAAGAAAGAAAGAAAGAAAGAAAGAAAGAAAGAAAGAAAGAAAGAAAGAAAGAGGCACTTGCTTTCTTCCCTAACTGTTTAGTATTTATGTAGGAGGTGTGTTTCAGTAATCCAAATTCTTCATATACAAAATCTCAGTTATCCTTATATTAGACCTGTAGGCAGGCCAGTATTCTCATCCACAGCAATATGAGAACGAAGGCTGAGAGACAGGACCATGGAGAAAGCTACCTACCGAGTTTGTGACTAAAGTGAAATTGATTGACGGACCTCCATTTTTAACAGCTCTTACTGATCCACTCTGGACAACACCATTCAAATGTATACCTTTGTATCATCAAAATATGTACTGGCAAAAGAAAACACATAAAGAGGGCTCAAAGTATTAGCATCTTTACCTTGTTTGGCTGGAAATATATAAGTAATAGGACAGTTGTACACACTAAAAGCATACTACTTTTAGAAAACTACAATGACCTTTGCAGTTTTAAGTATTTACGTCTGATAGAGAAAGTGATGGATGATTCATATAATACTTTAGCTTTAAAGAATCTACACAGCATTTATTATGCATTTTTATTTGATAAAAACGTATTTGTTTTATTGATGGTTTTTATACACACCCATTAATATTTTACAGTTGTCCCTAATGACTGTTTTTATCAAAATGCATTAAGCTGTTAATGACTTTCATTCTGCAAGAATATACCTTATAAATGAGTATCAGCTTGAGCCATGCCTCTCTTTTTTGTGGTTTGCAACTGGTGGCACTACCCACCCCATAATACCCTTCCCTTTATTTCCATTTAGCCTCACAATCAACCTGTGAGGAATGCAATTTTTATTCCCATTTCAGAAGTAGATAACTGAGGTTCACACACCCTGGTTACACACATTAAGCTGCCTCATACTTAATCAGACCCTTGGTCCATCAAAGTCACTATTGTCTACTCAGGCTGACAGCAGCTCTCCAGGGTCTCAGGCAGAGATCTTTAACATCACCTGCTACCTGTTCCTTTAAACTGAAGATGTCAGGTATTGAACCTGGGATCTTCTGAATGCCAAACAGATACTCTACCACTGAGCCATGGTTCCTCACCCAAATCAGGTGTCCATAACTCAAGCAAAGATTGGAGCTCAATGATACTATGGCCTGCATTTCAGCTATGTGACATCAGGTATGTTCACTTCATAAGTCCAGAGGCCTTTAGTATCACAAGGGGACACTGATGTAATCTCTGATCCACATGCCAGAAGCCCTGGAGCATATACAACATGATGCTTAGCACACATTCCCTCTGACAAACGTCTGCCCCATTTGTAGATCAAGATGGGGTTACACACTGAACAGTGTATGTACTGGTATGAGGGACGCCTTGGCTTGAATCTCATAGCAAATTTCTATTAAGAGAAGGAAGAGTTGATTTTTGCTGATTCCCCCTTTTTGGGCTGCAGTGGGAGGAAAGAGGTAAAGCCCATTCTGATTATGGTAATGCCAGCCTTACCACATTATCCAAGCCCTTGTCTGCAGTCAGTTCATCTGGCCCTTAAGACCTTTGCCTGGAAAGAAATGAAGTTTCTGCAGCACTGTCCTGTTAACAGCATGCATCTATTAACAGGAGACATATCTTCATTTTGAAGATTCTTGAGCACTTTCCAAATTGGTATGAATTCCAGATTGTTTATGCTTAGAAAGATTTGACACTTTCCAACAGACACTTAAACTTTGGTAGATGTCAAAGCCCTCCCTTCTCTTTCTACCCTGACTGTTTTAGAAACATCTGTTTCTACCATTTCTGGCACTGATGCTGCTAAGGAGTAGTGAGGCCTCAGACTGGCTTTCCATCATATTATATCTTGCCAAGTGCTTTGTGACAAAGCTAACAGATACTTTATGGATGCTCTTGCCTTTAACAAGATATTTAATATATTGTGACCAAGAAGAAAAGAGCTCCGCTAGATTGATATATGAGGTTCGTACATGACTGAGACCTTTCTCAGGGCAACTCAAAATTCCTGTTTAAAAGGATGCTTTGAATTCACTTTCCAAAATCTGACACAAGATTTAAAACCCTAATTAGATTAACTTTATTATATCCCAAATATACTATGTATGAGGAAGCTAGACAATCAAAATATATACATTACAGTATTAAAATACAACAAAACATGAGCACCTCAAGACCATGTACAATGTCTAAACCCAAGCCAAAGCAGCTCACCAAAAATCTGCTTGCTCAGTACAAGACAATTATGATCCATATTAACAAAGGGACAAACCAGCCTAAAAGCTCACCTGAATGCCTGATAAAAATGGTGGCCTTACAGTGCCTCCAAAACTACATTAGAGAAGATGCCCTTTGCGCCTCCTCTGCCAGGGTATTCTATAGAGTGGGTGCCACCACCAAAATGGCCATGAACTGTACTGAACTCAAATAAACCCTCATAAAGGAAGGCATATTTAGTAGAAGGTACTGGGTCAGTCCAAGACAGCAGGGTATTGGGTTGACCTAAGGCGGGGAGTGTTCATCCTTCAAATATGTGGGTCCAAGGTGAATGGAAATAGGAAACCAGTGCAACTGTTGTAAGATTGCTGTTCTTTATGAGTCAGCACTGGTCAAAAGGCAGGCTGCTGCATTCTACATTAGTTGAAGTTTATGGGTTACTTTCAAAGTCAGGTCCATCTACCCCTTCTACCCCTTCAAGGCCATTTAGAAACATAGCCTGACCATGGTATAAAGTACCCACAGTGAGACATATTTTAAAAAATAAAAACTCATCAAATTAAATTCTGTAGCAAATAAATGAGGAATTGGATGACAGAGAACAGCAAATCTGTATTCGTTGACATTAAAACCTTGGGTGAATGGCACTGATTTAGTCTGAACATCTGAAAGATAACAACACTACTAGGTGATTATGTTTCTGGAAGACACCTCTTTAAAGCAGCCCTATCTCTGGCAGTTCTAACGTGTCAGGCAGGATCACATGGAGAAGATGGTCTGCCGGATCCATGGGTCACACCCTGTTCTTACTGGCTTGCTGCCTGGCATGACACCTAAGCTAGATACTCAGAACAAGGTACAATGCAAGTTCTGCAGCATTCTCACACACCAAGCTCCACAAGTGCAAATATATTAACAAGCACTATAATTTATAATCTCCGTTCTGTTCTAAACAAAAGGGATAATTAAATTTTGGGACTACTTAAATCCAGATGTTATCAGGGAGAGGGAGGTCAAAAAGTAATTATTCTTTTGCCACCTGTTCCCTGAACATACCAGCTATTTCCTAAAGACATTAGGAGGCACAACTCTGTAGTTCCACTTTGAACTCTTATGTAATGCCACTGGCTATGTTCTTAAAGCACTCAGATCAGAACAGTGTAATTGCAGGAATGCAAAGAAAACTCTCTTTTTATAAGCATTCAAAGAGGTTGTGCTTATTCTTGAGGGGATACTGGGCATGTTACCAAATAGAAAGCACCTATTTTCTGAAGGTTAACATACTTCCTCCTTAAAACACACTTTCATTTTCATTATTCTGTTTAATCCACCCTGTTCCTAGTTGGCAAATGAATCTCTGCACAATGACCGTAGAACATAGAGCATGTGAAATATGCTTTTATTCATACCAACCATTGTTCAGATTAAAGTATGCAAGCTTTTGGGTTACATACAGCAGTCTCTGGGGCTGGATAATCACGAAAGAAAAAGGGGACAGGAGAACAGAGGCAGGTTCCATGCTCAAAGATAATGTGCCATTGAGTTCTGGATGTTGGGGGCACAACAGGGGGCTCTACAGAATTCATGCGTTACTTGTGGGATTTCAGGAGTTCTAACCCAGCAGAGCTCTTCTTACAATTCTGTTGACTGCCCAGTATAAAAAACAGTCAAAGGAAGACTCAGGAAAGCTTCTGTGTACCTTGAACCCTTATCAAATGTGCTCTTTAACATGCCTCAAGGCGGGTTCTCATAAGGAATATGCAGTTAGCATTTCACTAATCAAGATGCAACACAAACCATGCCCATTCATAGAGTCAATGCTCTGAATTCAAGCCAAATTAATTTTCACATCTGGAAACAATTTTTTCAAACTAGCTATTCTGGTGCTTCATTGTCTGGTTTCATTTCTCTGGACAGCAAGAAGGACAGAAGATTGAGAGAGTGAGACATATACCTGACAGGGACATTGCCTAACCACAACAGTTAACATTTCTGTCCATACTGTTGCCATACTGTTGCCAATCACTGAATTATCAAGGCTCTCTGATACATACAGACCATGCATTTGTGTAAGATGTTCTGTCCCCAGGGCTGTCCTTGCTATGTAGGGTCAGACTTCCTGACATATACAAGGAAGCAGGCAAGGCAGACTGGAGGGCAAGGAAACAGAGGAATGGGCTATGGCTTCCCCCACCCACAACAGGCAGCCCTCCTGTCTTGCAGACTGAAGAGAGAGGGTAGAGGTGGAGGTTTAAGGCTCCCCCCCCCAATAATAAATAGCAAAAACACAAATGTATTTGTGAAATGCAAGAATGATCAGTAATGACAAAGGACAGATCATGGTTCTGTGCAAGAGGGCTAATTGAGGGGCTGGGACCTCCCCTACATTTTTATTATATTTAAAAATAGCCATGGTGGGACCCAAAGTGTTTGCCTGTTCGGAACAGAAGCAAAATTATTAAATCAAAGGACTGTTTGGACAAAATGGAGCTTATCCCATCTCCCTCCCACCTACCTTACTGAGCTCCACTGTTTGAAACATATTTGTTCCTAGCCAGGTTACAATATTGAAAACTAGCCTGGATAGGAATTCATCCAGGATAGAAGGAACCCTGTATGGGAGACAGCAGGGTTTAGCTCCCCCCACCCCCTGCACGCACACACTTTCACACCAATTTACCTTTCCCTGTGTCCACTCTGCAAGCAAGAATTTTAATAACTCATACCAGTGGTTCCCAATCTGTTTGGTATGGTGACCCACAACTCTAAATTTACTTTGTACAGTGACCTATACAGGGCTGGCGTAGAGTTTTTTGGTGCCCTAGGCAAACTAAGACCTTGGCACTCCTCTGTTCCAGCATTCCATTTTCTATAGCACCCAACCAGATATTTTCAAGAAACCGATAAAAATCACACAAAGGGTGCAGCTACCCCCACTATGAACCCCAAGCAAGTGGGAATTCATTTCCTCCTCTTCCTCTTCCTCCTCCTCTGCAAGCTGGTCCAGAGCTAGAGTTTAAGAGGTGCGCTGGGGGGAGCACTGGGTTGAGGAGACAGACAAAGATGGTGGTTGGAGGTGAAGAAGTTGGTAGCAACTAACTGGCTGGGAAACACAATTACACTGTTCTGATCTGAGTGCTTTAAGAACATAGCCAGTGGCATTTCTGCCTGAAATTTGAGAGGGAAGATCATTTGGCTCAGAGATACAAGTTTCGGCTCTACATTGGAACTTTTCTTCTGCACAATCCACTATGTGATAAGCATGAACCTGTCCTTGAGCACATTTCTACCGCATGAACTGGAAAAAGCTGCCAAGCAAATGTGCACTGGTTTTTTGAGATCGTGGTAGTTGAAAAAAGTGCTACAGTGGTCACAGAAATGACTGCCAGTTGTTTCCGTGTGCCACTTGGATCACACTATCCCAAGCATGATACAGAGATGTATGCAGGGCCCAGGGAATCCTCAAACTGCTTGCATGGAGGCTAAAGTGAGGGGAGGAGACTGGGTGATCCAGTCCTTACTCCAGCTTCCTCACTCCACTGGCAATAACCATCAGGCTGAGGAAAAGTTTTGTGTAATAGAATTTTTTTTAAGAGTTCAGCTAAATACATTCTCCCTTGCTCTTTGTCTTTCTTGTTCTGTGGTGCCATCCCCATCAGAAATACGTTAACAACTTCTCAAAATGCAAAGTGGAAAGTACATAGCAAAGAGAGAATCTGAGGCAAGGAAATGCTTCAAAATAGGACCATGTGTTTATGTGCTTTGCAGTTGAGCTCTAAAGAGCTACAATAATGCAGATGTAAAGACAGTCAATGTTAACATCTGGATGTCACTGATTGAAAAAAGCTGACAGCCCCCCTCTCCTGCGATGTATCTGAATTCACAGACCAACCTTCTGCATGGTGTAGCACAAGGAATACCGATTCCTCCGAGATGATGTACTTGTGCAGAGCCACCATGTTGGGCACGCAGCGGGGGATGATGGTCTTTCTCTTCCTGCTGTACTCACTACTTTTCCTTAGACCCTGACAGAGAACAAAAAGGTCAGTTGTACCCTCAGTTGTCTTTGGAGCCTGCTGTGCTCTGTGCTTATCAACCAAACTAATCTATCCGAGTTACTCTAGGCTTCAGAGAAACCACTCATCTGCTGCTCTATGCCCCTCAGTCCCCCGAGGCCCTGCTGATGGCATCTGGCGTACATCCAGAGAACAGAAGATGGCACAAAGCTGCCATTAAAATCAATTACATGGGTCAATGTTTTCATTAGAATCTCTCACAAACCAAGTCATCAGGATGACACTCCGTTTTGTTTTCCTTGTGACCTTTTTTTAAAAAAAAATCTTTTGGGGGTGCTGTGCTTTAAAGTCAACTGCTATAGTTAAACCCACTCAAATTCCAAAGGCAGTCCCAAAATATTCCCATTTTATGGGTCTGTGTTAAGCATACATTTCCAACCAAATGAACAGAAAACAAAGTGGGGAACATGGATTGTTTCCTGAAGAGATTATGATTTCTAAAGATGGAACACACCTAAAGTATGAGGGGAGCACTGCAGTGGTAAACACTCAAATTAAACATGTTTGAATTCTCCAAGGTTGTAGTTATTAAGACTCTAATCGCTGCTGACAAAAACAGCAGCCCCGTGTCTCCTCCTCCCTTCTTATAGCATCTAAATAAACTAAACATGCAATGCCAATGTGATGTCCCTGGCTCTGCAAGTTTCCCTACCCTTCCTCCACCTTGGGCAGACAGGGATATTTACAACATGGTGAATTTAGGCTGTGCATTCTACTTTGCTAGATGTTATCAGGAGACAAAGGAGGAGGAGCAGTGAGGCTGTTGTTTTTAGTGGCAGCTGTGCACTTCTCTTCATATTTAGTCCCAGCAAACTACAATATTAGACTACCAAATAATTCTTTTAAAAGGGAAGTTATTGTGGGTGGGGAAAGAAGACTCATATTGCTCTCTATAAATTGCCTCTGCCAGGCCTCCTCAGTATGGTATTGCCAGTTTCCTAATAAGGAACAAGGGCTTTCTTGGCTGCTCCAAACTCAGTTTTTCAGGGAGTGCTTAAGCCAATGCCAGCACCTTGAATTGGGCCCAGAATGAAGCTGGGAGCCAATGTAGGTGGAACAAAACTAGAATGATGTGCTCCCTATGATACACTCCAGTCAACAATCTGGCCGCACCATTCTGCACCAGCTTTCCAGACAGTCTTCAAGGGCAGCCCCACATAAAGTGCATGGCAGTAATCTTACCTAGATGTTACCTGGGCATGCACCACAGTGGCAAGATCCTTCCAGCCCAGGAAGGGCCCCTGCTGGGTCACCAGCCAAAACGGGTGAAAGGTGCTCCTGGCTACTACCGCTACCTGTCTGTATAACAAGAGACTCAGGTCCAACAGCAGTCCCAAGCTATGGATCTGCTCTTTTAGTGGGAGTGCACCCCAATCCAGAACAGGGTGTCAATTCCTGCCTCTGCACACAAGGAGGCGCCTCCCGTGGTGTCCCTTCAAGTCCGAAGAGGGAAGGCCAGTTCTGGCAGCTGGGGTCCTCACAAAGGGGGTCAGAAGGAGGAATCTGAGAAAGACAGGGGACGGGATTATGAGCACCTCGCAAGCCCCTCTGCCAGCATGGGCATTGGCTCTCGGGCCCCCTGGGCTGTGGGGTTGCTTTGCTTCTCTCTCACTGCACCTTCGCTCTCCCCTGGGCTTCCATGCCAGCTACTCCTCCCTGACTACTCCTTCTCCTCCCCCTTTTATCCCCAGCACTGCTCCCAGCACTACCCCCTTTCCCCAGTGCTCCTTTCTGGCCTCTAGCCCCACCTCCTTGATATGCTGAGATGCTCTCCCAGGGTCTCGGGTGTGGCTGGGCCCGGGTCCGCAGCCAGTTGGGTCCGCAGCCAAGTGAGGCTGCCTCCTTCATTACTTAGGTAGGGAGGCAGGGCATCATCAGGCTGCTCCCTCGGGGCCATCTCTTGTCTTGCTGTGCTGGGTCGGGCCTCCCTGTCAGTGTCGGCACGGGGCCCTCAGACCTGGGGCCATGCTCACCAGTGCGAACTCGGCACCATTGCTGCCCCGGCGGTCAGGTCGTTTGCGCCTGCTTTTCCTTCACCATGGCGCTGCAGCCCCTCCATTCCCCAGGTCTCAAACGGTGAGTGGGGCATCGTGGGGGCATCTGGGGGTGGGGGCTGAGTCCCAGTGCCCCGGGGCCAGGACACAGGGACATACCAGTTCCTGGATCAGATCTTCCCACCACCAGTTCACACCTTCATTTCATTGGGACAGAAAGTGCTGACAAACTTTGGCTGCAATTCTCCCGTTTTCTATCTAATAGTGAGGGGTAGGGGAAAATGTCACCTATACTTCCTATATGGATAGACATAGTAAAAAGTAGAAACTTGTTGGCCAAATGTGCTGATTAAAATTCAGAGTTAGCAACATTATCATTTTCATTTTCATAAACTCTGCTTGTTAACACATTGTAGTAGAATGAAGAGGGCTGAACTATGGAGGACAGTTGATATCTGTTCTAGGGCAATGGGTTAGACAGAATGAGTGGCTTGCCTCTCCAATTTATGCACTGCTTCTGCCTTCTTTGGACAAACACAGCAATAACTTGAAAATATGACTGCATCAGCATGCCAAGTGATTTGAGAAAAATAATGATTTAACTTACCTTCAATATGAATGTCTGCTGTGTTCTAGTGTCCATTACCAGCAATACCTAAATGAAACACATTTTTAAAAGGCATCCAATATATATGAAGAGCTTCAACTGATCAGCCATATGACTGACCACTACAGACTAGTGTCTCTTACAAATCCCCACTAAAATACTTTAGTACATCTTTATGCAGACACTAGGGCTGCAGCATTTGGTTGATTAACCAGACATTAATACAACTCCAATTAATAAAGAAACAGGAGTCATTTTAGAGGGCACCTTCCTGCCATCAGAGGTAATGCCACTTCTAAGATGTCGTTTGTTCTGACATGCTTATTTCTTAGAACCATTGTTTTATTCATATGCAACTTTATGTGGACTCCATATTTATCAAGCCACATTTTATTAACCAACTAATATATTTGGTTAAGTGACCGCCTTAAGAGAAATACCATTTCAAAATTACAATATGAAAATATCCTTACGGTCTGCTTCACAAATAGCCCCGGAATGCAGATTGTACATGCAGAAAGAACAAAAACAAGCTCCAGGTTCTCACATCCTTCACCTCAACCTACAGAACACCATGCAAAATGCCAATGCGAGATCATGCAAGATGTCTTCCACCCAAATGGGCTGTCAAACCTCAAATCTGTCTTCTGCCATTGTTGCTTACATTGGAATCAGTGTGATGTTTACAAAACCAGTTCCATACTTTGAGCATAGGGCTGGCCCCAGGGCTTTTGGCTCCCTAAGCCACCCGCTAGCCTGGCACTGCCCACACAGCTGGCCTGGCACCCCTCTGGGAGCATGTGGACTGGGGGGGCATGAAGTCTAGCAACACTGGAAAAGCTGCAGAAGCCAGTTTGGTGTAGTGGTTAAGAGCATGGATACTAATCTGGGAGAACCGGGTTTGATTCCCCACTCCTCCACATGCAGCTGCTGGTGTGAATTTGGATCAGTCAAGTTCTGTCAGAGCTGTTCTTGAAACAGCAGTTCTTGAGAGAGCTCTCTCAGCACCCCCCTACTTCACAGGGTGTCTGTTGTGAAAAGGGGAAGGGAAAGGAGATTGTAAGCCACTCTGAGACTCCTTTGGGTAGTGAAGGGTGGGGTTTAAATCCAAACTCCTCCTCTTCTTCACTCCCTCCTTCTCAGGGGAGGGGAGGAGGAAGCAGGCCAGCCAACAGGATAAGTCCCTGGACCACAAGCTGCAGCCCAGGCATGCACAGCCCCAAGCAGGCGAGGTGCTGCCTGCCCCCTCCCCACGAGCTAGGTGGGTGTGCAGACTGGTAATGGCAGCAGAGGAGGAGCTGACAGTCACCTGTCTCTTCCCTTTCTCCACTCTTCATGAAGCAGGGCATGGAACAGGGTCAGAGAAGGTAGGCTGGGCAAGCAAGCCCTGGCTACCAGCACCACTGCCTCTGCCTAACACTCAGGTGGTGCCACTTCGGCTGCAGGCGAGACTCTTCTGGCTCCTGTGGCACCTCCTCCCCGCCTTCTAGCACCCTAGGCAATCTCCCACCCAAGTGGGCTGTCTCTGTCTGAGTAACTTGTAGGTGGGTTGACCAACACTAAAAGAGACATCTGGAACCAAAATGTGCCAATGGAGTATATATATCAGCTTCTATGCACCAGCACAAAAATGTTTTGGCTGTTGGCTCAGCCTAGGAACCCAAGGGAAGCCTTGAGAGCCCCTTTAACCTAAAACAACTGAAATGGCACTTCAGACATTTTGAAATTCCAGATTAACAAAACAGAGTGGAAAGGTCAGGTGAAATCAGGGGTAAAATTTCTGAGGTGACTCAATATAGAACTTTGATGTAAGTCAATATATGTAAAGACTTTATGTTTCAGGCTATTGAGAGTTTCATAACATTTTCACAGTGACTTGGGATCTTTAAGATGATATGCTTTTGTTTCAGTGTTTTCCATGCACTCCAGTACACTTTGAGTATTCATTGACTCTTTTGGTTTCCAGAAGGCTGGGACACTCTGTCCAGTACCCAAGCCCCTTCTTTTGAAACACTGGTACTCTTCTTGAGTTTTATCTGATTCTTTTCACAAGGCAGTTCCTAACTACACCAGACCAGGGATCTCTCCACTCTTTGGAGTTATTGCCCTCTTTTGACTGGGTAAGGAAAGTCTTATCTCACTAGCTCTATTCCCTTTTCTTGGCCCAAATGGGAGTCATCTCCTAACTATCAACTCCTCTTGTCAACTTACCCAGTACTCAGTCTGTGTTAAACTGCTCTCAGCCAAGACTGAATTCAGAATGAATTCTCCTCAGCATCCAGTTCAGAAGTCATTCTCTGCTCAACTGAGGCTAACCAATCAGATCTCTTGGAGCAGCCTATCACTCAAGGCTCTCTGGCCTTGTGAAGAACTAACCCTTCACAGTCCTTTACCTGTTTGTATAGCACATCTAATTTTTAAAAAAGTGGAGTCCATCACACAGCTTTCTTAATTATCAGTGGCAATGATCCACTTACTCCAAGCACAAAATTGCAATTGTTTGAATTTTAAATTTTGCTTGAAAAAGTCCATCTCCAAGCTTACTGTGCTTATGGACTAACATTCATTCAGAACTTTATTCATATGAACGTATGTACATTTAAGGACCTTTAAATAGCTGTGCTGTCCATATACACAGTGTATTGATTTGAGGGACTGGGGGGAAAAACTTACTTGGGCCCAAGCGCTAATTTTATGTTGCTACATTGGTAAATTTTCTATCAAAATTTTACACGACTGCAAATCAGGGCTATTTAAAAACAGAATAGAAACTGATGGGATAAATCATAGCAGGAAAATTGAGTTTTGCTGTCCCTGTTTGCCTGGGGAATGGGGCAGATACACCAAATTAGAAGAGATAAAAATGGTTAGAAAGTGATGCATCAATTTTCAAGGGACTTTGTCTTTTCAACCAAGTTTGTTTGCAGCTCACTAACATTCACATTGAGGCAGTAAATACAAGAACATATGCGATTTTTTCTAATGTGCCCTTTGACTGTCAATTTCTCCCAAACAGGTGTTGGTTAAATGATTATAAATTGGCCCCTGGATACACCTCTTCAACTGAGCCGTACAGGACTGGAGATAATATAATTAGAGTAAAAACATCAGGCTGGTGAATGCTTTCCATCTGTTTGGCAATAATGTTTAGTTAACAATAGTCTTTAAAAAGAAGCACCTTCAACTTCCCTTCTTCAAGTTATTTATAGGGCCATTCTTAACACCCGAGCACTCTTGCTAACAAGAGCTTTAGCCACTTGGAAATTATTAGCCATACGGCTAATTCCAAAAAAAGAAACGTCTGCGCACAACATCTGCAGCTTTCCAAATTTACATGCAGCAACCTCATTTTAGAGTCATTTCTTAATGAATGGGCCTACAACTCTGTATTAATATTATCATTGCATGCGCAAAGATCATAAGGAGCCAAGCATTTTAAAAAAATACCAACACTAGGCTAATCGGCAATGAAGCTCTCAGCATAAAGGACAGAATAAATAGCTTCTTTAACCCTCAAGAGGGCTAGTTCATTTGTAGACAAGAAGACACCATTTTAACAATACTGCTCATGGCTCTGCTCACCTTTCTAAAGACAAAAATCTAATTTGGACTAATTTGGTATGAATGTCTTCCCAATCAAAAGCACCCCAAACAGACTTTCATTTCAGGATAAAACAATTGCTGTAACCAAAGCCCCATGAAATAATTAGCTCTGATAGCATATCATTATTGAACAAACACAATTAACAGTACTGTTCCTTCATTTCCTTGTATTTGCTTATCTACATCTACGTAGTATGTATCTAACATATTTTCACACTGTCGAAATCAGGAGCAGCTAAAATATTACCTATAGGTAACCACCAGGCCCCCTTTCCTCCACTCTCCACAAATCAGCACAAATGACCTTCAGTGCAGGCCACACATCCGGTTCTTATCATCTGAAGAGGTGTGATGATTTGTGGCCGGAACCTGTTTCTCTGTGATACCACAGTCAAGCAAAATAGGATGTCCTGGCCACAAAAAGCAAATAGCAGAATGGTAGAATCACACATATACCTAACAACTGAGGACACTGTTCATCCTAGCCTTGTTTTATTAGCTTGAGGCTTAGTGAGAAAGGTAGACTACAAATGAAATAAATAAATGCAATACAACTAATGAGCAAACTGAGAAAAGTGCACGCCATTTCCAAAAAAGTAAAGGATTCTGTTTTCCACAGTGGCCACCCAGATGCCCCCGGGAAGCCTGCAAACAGGCTCTGGTCCCGGCCTCGTGGAATTCCTCGCCAAGTGAGATCAGGGCCCTGCAGGACTTATTACAGTTCCACAGGGCCTGCAAGACAGAGTTGTTTCACTAGGACTTCGGGTGAGGCAGTGGGTGTCCTGTTATATCAGCCTCCTCTGCTCCACCCATCCCTTTCATTTCATCTTAATGGTGCTTAGCACCAGTGTTCCCTCTAAGTTAATGTGAGCTAGCTCACAGTTTTTTAGCCTACAGCTCAAACATTTTTGTCTTAGCTCAGGAAGGATGGCTCCAGAGCAAACTAATTTATATAGTACCCAAATCGCTCGCTCACAACTTTAATGCTAGTAGCTCACAAGACTCCACAGCTTAGAGGGAGCATTGCTTAGCACCCATCCCCCAATAAACTGTTCCATTTGGGCACACACATAGTATCCTCTGGGAGCTTCCGTAATATTTTTTGCTATCTTATGGTTATGCTATTGGGGTTTTAAATTGGATTACTGTGTGACTGTTTTTAAAATGTTTTATCCTGTTGAATTGTGTTTGTTTTTGGTTTTTGTTAACTCAAACCTGTCTTTCTGATTTGCTCACAAGCAGCATTGTGAACAGTTTTGCATCTCCACAGTGGCCGCATTTGGACTGGCAACCAGGAAACTGCTGATCACAGATGCTTGATTACTATGTCCCAGGTAATTGTAGGATAGCTCTTTCAAAAGCAACAGAAGCTAACAGAGGATGGGGAGGGTGATGGCAGTGGCGAATAGAGGGAAGTCACAGGAAAGCAGTATGAGAACGCACACACACAAGGGAGAATATATGGGAACTGCTCAAATACAGACCAACAATATGTCAGACATTCTACTGTGTTGATTACAACTTATGGACAGCTTGCAAATTAAATAGCTTGAGTGATCGACTTTCCCTGCTACCCACGTGCTCGCTGAATTCTCAGAAAACTCCAAAAGGTTGGAGGGGCAAGGCCTTTTTTTGCTGAAGCCGAGCTGAATCTCCCTTAGCAAACACAATTTCTTTTTCATTGCTGGATGCAGTGACCAAAAGGAGAAAACCAATCCCCCTGCTTCCATTCTGTTTAGCAGAGGTTATTTCTTTTCTTTCTGAATTTATTCAGTATGTAAAGTGAATACAAAAACAGCCCAAGGATAAAGCCACTGCACAGAGACCATTTGTGGGGTTTTTTTACAGAATTTTATTGGTTTTATATACTACATCCTACATTCTAAAGGGTAGGAGTATAGGGAAAATCTATCTCTAACTTATGGCAAGAATATTTCGCAGTGTAACAAATATATATATCACTCCTACATAAGTAGTAGTAAACACAGATTTATAAAAACAGTGAGATCAATCCTCTATCTGTTATTGCTTAATTACGCTAAAATCATGTATTTTGAAATTCAGAATGAAACATTTATTTTTTGCACTTTTTCTTCACTTTTGGTGTTTTGGGTGCTGCTGCTCCTTTCTCTGACTCAGATGTTGATCTGCTGGAATCACTTGAAGAACATCCCGATTCTTCCTCGCTGGGCTCCTCTCCTTCCTCTATAATTGGATCCTTGTCTTTATCTGTGCCCAATTGTTTTTTCAAAAAAAAATTGGCTTTTTGAACTGTGTCAATTTTAATTTTCTTTTCATTGTATTTGAACACAAGTCCTTCTGGGAAGCTCCTTTTGTAGATTATTGCTTTTTCCTGTAGGAAGGGGACTAGGTCTTTCAATATTTTAATTTCTTTTTCGTTAACTTTTAGTGATTTCCCTGCTGTAGCTTTTAAAAAATTGTCTCTCAGTGTTCTCTTAGAGAATTTAACATAAATTTCTCCTGGTAGTTTATTTTTTCTTATGAAGTCAGGGTAAGTACAATAAGCCAAGTCCATATCACTTTGTAGATCCTCTTTTTTAAGGTCTGAAATTGAGGCTATTGCTCCACTTATCGTTGCTTTAATGTCTTCTTCCTTGTGTTCCGGAACTCCTTGAAAACAAAGAACATACATAGCTTTGTCCAGCTGAAGCTGAAGTAATTGATTTTTATCTGTGTTTCTCCCTTTCTTGACTTCTTTTAATAGTTGCTTAATATCGATAGTCCTTGTTTCAACTTTCTCCATTCTTTTATCAGTCTTATTAGTTCTCTTTTCCATAAGTGAAAGTTGTTCTTCCATGGAATCCAGCTTGGTCTTAATAGACATTTGATCCAGCAGAGGGTGCAATGCTGCCACAAGCATATTTGGAAAGTCTGCAGTCACTTCCTGAGAGTGGGTGGGAGTCGTTGGCATAGTACTTCCTGGTGGAAGTTTCTTTTCTGTCGCTGCCATTCTCCTCACCCTCCCCGCCATTTGTTTACAGTGAAGAAAAGTTTTAAAGTAAAGTCTATCTGAATTCCACATTCTTTGGCTTAAAATGAAGCTTGCAAGCTCAAATGAAGTCTCATATGGTTAGTTTTGTTTTATCTTTCTTTTTTGTAGTGCTGGGAAACCGCTCTGTTTCGGGGGGGGGTGGATCGCCAACCCTTCCTCAGATGCTGTATGGATGCTGGACTACATGACTCCTGCGTGTGGTCAGAGGACAGCTCACCACTTCCTGGCGTACACCATCACATTTCCAGGTGCTGATGAACCACAGTCTTGGCGCCGGCAAGCAGCCATGATGTATCACAGCACTTCAACAAATGGTAACTGTGCCCAGGCAGCCCACTCCATCTCAGATGTTTTCCAGAATCCAGAACTAAAAGAATTAGGGTGAGTCTTGACCAGTACTACTCACATTGTATTATTTCCCACAGCTTTTGAAGACACAGAACTTTTCTAAACCAACAGTAAGAGCCTGTATAGCTAGGGTTGCCAGGTCCCCACATTGCCATAGCACAAGGATTTGGGGGGCATTTAAAGGGTCTTTAAGAGAGCTGAGCATGTTGCTCACGACTGTCCCTCTCCCTCTCTCCTGCTAGATTTAAAGGGCCCTCCAGCTGGTCAGCAGGCCACATGGTCCCTGTCAATCAGTTGAAGCCCTTTAAATTGGGCAGGAGGAGAGGGAGAGGGGTGCCTGGATGGGTGGTTGCTCTTGGGAGTGGGGCTTGGGGGGTGCGGCTTTCCCCACCAACTGGCCAGGGCAGACTGAAGCCCCCAGAAGTGGGGGGAACCCCACCTGGACCCGGGGGCTGGCAACCCTATGTACAGCTGTAACCACTACCAATATTGATACACCGTAGCTGAAGAAGTGAGGGGGACCTTGAAGGAGGAGCAAAGAATAGCCTGAGTTGGGCTAGCTAAAAAACAGCAGTGAACCAAAAAACAAAGTAGTCAGGTTTCTTATGGGAATGTAGCTTTTGCATAATATCATCTTATATGAAGAAATTCAGGGAAAACAACTCTGATTACGGAAAGAAAGCAGGACGCTGAACATGAAGGGGGATATCAAGAGGCATTAGCCAGCCCTGACCTGGATGGTCCAGCCAAGCCCGATCTCGTCAGATCTCGGAAGCTAAGCAGGGCTGACCCTGGCATGTACTTGGAATACCAGGGCCGGGATGCAGAGGCAGGTAATATAAGCTGCCTCTCTGAAATGTCCTAGCCCCAAGTAGGAGTCACCAGAAGTCACCATGACTACCAGGCTCACAAGCACGCACACACAAACAAATACTCACCAAAAAAAGAAAAGGAGACATTAGTCCAAATTATTCACAAGTATATTTTTACCTTTCTAGGGATTGAACTAATCCTTATCAAGCCACCAATGGTTAGGTTTGCCAGCCTCTAGGTGGGGACTGGAGTTCCATTCGAGATAAATGGCAGCTTTGACAGGTGGCATCAAATCCCTGCTCAGCTGCCCCCCTGCCCAAACTCCACCCCTCCCCGGAGGCTCCACCTCCAAATCTCCAGGAATGTCCCAGCACAGAGTCAGCAGCCATACTGACAAAGCTGGAGGTCTGAATGTATTGTTACTTTCAAGACAACTTCTTTTCTATAATCACATGATCATGTGAACAGATTTTCAAAAGCAATCCCCTTTTCCCAATAAACATTAGTCAAGATGTCAGGGTTATGTTCATCAATTATGGCAAATGGATTTAGGGTGATTGTTCAAAGAAACCTTCCAGAAAAAAGCCTCAAAAAAGCAAGTTATTGGTTGTTTATGGTCCTATTAGACAGATCATGAAAGTGAAACATCATCACCTAAGACTGCCCTGTGTAGCCTACTTTGTTACACCACTTTCACCAACAATGACAATATAAATACTTCATACTTTTATGGCTCACAGGTTCTTTTAAATCAGCTAATCAGCTGTACTCTCATTACAGAACTTCACTTTAATAGCTAACCGCTGTTGCAGCTTTTCTTAAACAATGTGATACTACATGCATACTCATGCTAGTTTGCGACCAAAGGATAATAGTGACATCTGAGAGAGCCACCTAGGAGACTGAGCTAGTCCATCAGACCAGCCACCCAATCCCCCCAAGAGGCCCGCTGGCAAGGGGTAATGCCAAAAATGCCATCTTCTGCCTCAGTTCAGGTATGTGTAGCTGGGGCTGGATTTAGCCTCAGGACCTACAGTTGCCAGCCCCTGCTTTAAAGATTTTGTAGCCACCTCACCCACTTTTCTTTTTCAAAAATAAACAAGACTGCTGCAAAGCGTCCAAAATGCTTTAAAGATAAATGCACAGATCACATTGAAAGGTACAGCCAGAAAAAACAAGTCAACACATAAGAACATAAGAGAAGCCAATGTTGGATCAGGCCAATGGCCCATCCAGTACAACACTCTGTCACACAGTGGCCAAAAATACCAGGTGCCATCAGGAGGCCCAGCAGTGGGGCCAGGACACTAGAAGTCCTCCCACTGCTGCCCTGCCCAAGCACCAATCTATACCTTGTGGCTATTAGCCACTGATGGACCTCTGTTCCATATGTTTATCTAATTCTCTCTTGAAGCCATCCATGGCTTGTAGCCACCACCACCTCCTGTGGCGGTGAATTCCATGTGTTAATCACTCATTGGATGAAGAAGTACTTCGTTTTATCTGTTCTAACCTGACTGCTCAGCAATTTCATTGGGTGCCCATGAGTTCTTATATTGTGAGAAAGGGAGAAAAGTACTTCTTTCTCGACCTGTTCTATCCCATGCATAATCTTATAAACCTTGATCATGTTACCCCTCAGCCATAGTTTCTCCAAGCTAAAGAGCCCCAAGTGTTTTAACCTTTCTTCATAGGGAAAGGATTCCAACCCTTTTATCATTCTAGTTACCCTTCTCTGCACTTTTTCCAATGCTATAATATCCTTTTTGAGGTGTGGTGACCAGAACTGTACACAGTACTCCAAATGAGGTCACACCATCAGTTTATGCAGGGGCATTATGATACTGGCTAATTTGTTTTCAATTCCATTCCTAATAATCCCCAGCATAGCATTGGCCTTTTTTAATTGCAGTTGCACACTGTCTCGACATTTTCATTGAGGTATCTACTATGAGTCCAAGATCTCTCCCTTGGTCAGTCTCTGCCAGTTCGGATCCCATCAACGTGTTTTTTATAGTTAGGATTTTTGGCTCCAATGTGCATCACTTTGCACTTGGCCACATTGAATTCCATTTGCCACATTGACGCCCACTCACCCATCCTCGACACATCCCTTTGGAGTGCCTCACAATCCTCCCTGGTTCTCACCACCCTAAACAACTTCATGTCATCTGCAAATTTAGCCACTTCACTGCTTACTCCCAACTCCAAATCATTAATAAACAAGTTAAAAAGTATCGGATCCCATACTGATCCATGTGGTACCCCACTACTTACTACCCTCCACTAAGAAAATTGTACATTTATACTCTCTGTTGTTGTTGTTCAGTCGCACAGTCGAGTCCGACTCTTCGCGACCCCATGGACCAGTTTACGCCAGGCCCTCCTGTCTTCCGCTGTCCGCTGAAGTTTGCTCAATTTCATGTTCGTCACATCGATGACACTGTCTAACCATCTCATCCTCTGCCGTCCCCTTCTTCTTTGACCTTCAATCCTTCCCAGCATCAGGGTCTTCTCCAGTGAATGCTCCCTTCTCATTTGGTGGCCAAAGTACTTGAGCTTCAGCTTCAGGATCTGGCCTTCCAGGGAGCAATCAGGGTTGATTTCTTTTAGGATTGACTGATTTGATCTCCTGGCAGTCCAAGGGACACTCAAGAGTCTTCTCCAGCACCATAGTTCAAAAGAATCTATTCTTCGGCGCTCGGCCTTCCTTATAGTCCAACTCTCGCAGCCATACATTACTACAGGGAATACCATTGCTTTGACCATGCGGACTTTTGTTGGCAAGGTGATGTCTCTGCTTTTTATCATGCTGTTTAGGTTTGCCATCGCTTTCCTCCCAAGGAGCAGGCGTCTTTTAATTTCATGGCTGCAGTCACCATCTGCAGTGATCTGGGATCCTAGGAACGTGAAGTCTTTCACTACTTCTACGACTTCCCCTTCTATTTGCCAAGGAGTGATGGGGCCAGATGCCATGATCTTAGTTTTTTGATGTTGAGCTTCAAGCCCACTTTTGCGCTCTCGTCTTTCACCCTGAGCAAGAGGCTCTTGAGGTCCTCTTCACTTTCTGCCATCAGAGTGGTATCGTCTGCATATCTGAGGTTATTGATCTTTTCCCCAGCAATCTTAACTCCGGCTTGTGATTCATCCAGGCCAGCATTTCGCATGATGTACTCTGCATATAAGTTAAATAAGCAAGGTGACAATATACATCCTTGTCGTACTCCTTTTCCTATGCTAAACCAATCAGTTGTTCCATATCCGGTTCTAACTGTTGCTTCTTGACCCTTATACAGGTTTCTCAGGAGACATGTGAGGTGGTCCGGTACTCCCAACTCTTTAAGAACCTGCCATAATTTATTGTGATCCACACAATCAAAGGCTTTAGCATAGTCAATGAAGCAGAAGTAGATGTTTTTCTGGTACTCTCTTGCTTTCTCCATAATCCAGCGAATGTTGGCAATTTGATCTCTAGTTCCTCTACCTCTTCGAAACCCAGCTTGTACTTCTGGCAGTTCTCTATCCACGTACTGTTGGAGCCTAGCTTGTAGGATTTTGAGCATGACCTTGCTAGCGTGTGAAATGAGTGCAATTGTGCGATAGTTTGAACACTCCTTGACATTGCCCTTCTTTGGGATTGGAATGTAAACTGACCTTTTCCAATCCTGTGGCCACTGTTGTGTTTTCCAAATTTGTTGGCAAATTGACTGCAGCACTTTAACAGCATCTTCTTTTAAGACTTTGAATAACTCAGCTGGGATACCATCACCTCCACTAGCTTTATTGTTAGTAATGCTTTCTAAGGCCCATTTAACTTCGCATTCCAGGATGTATGGCTCGAGGTCAGTGATTATACCGTCGTGGTTGTCAAGGACATCGAGGTCCTTCTTGTATAGTTCTTCTGTGTATTCTTGCCATCTTTTCCTAATCTCTTCTGCTTCTGTTAGGTCCCTACCGTTTTTGTCCTTTATCATGGCCAGCTTTGCATGGAACGTTCCCTTGATTTCTCCAATTTTCTTGAAGAGATCTCTAGTCCTTCCCAATCTATTGTTTTCCTCTATTACTTTGCATTGTTCATTCAGGAAAGCCTCCTTATCTCTCCTTGCTGTTCTCTGGAAATCTGCATTCAGTTGGGCAAATCTTTCCTTTTCACCGTTGCCTTTAGCTTTCCTTCTTTCCTCTGCTATGTGTAAAGCCTCATCAGACAGCCACTTTGCTTTTTTGCATTTCTTTTTCTTTGGGATGGCAGTGATTGCTGCCTCCTTTACAATGTCACGGACCTCTGTCCATAGTTCTTCAGGCACTCTGTCTATCAAATCTAGTCCCTTAAACCTATTCTTCACCTCTACTGTATATTCATCGGGGATGCGATCTAGGTCAAATCTGAATGGCCTAGTGGTTTTCCCAACTTTCTTCAAT
The DNA here is from genome assembly GCA_029375565.1 of Gekko gecko. Lineage (NCBI taxonomy): Eukaryota > Metazoa > Chordata > Lepidosauria > Squamata > Gekkonidae > Gekko > Gekko gecko. Next base: position 70,356,799 of record JAPDNY010000001.1, on the reverse strand, counting down.
TTAAGTCTGAATTTTGCAATGAGTAGCTCATGATCTGAGCCACAGTCAGCTCCAGGTCTTGTTTTTACTGACTGGATAGAGCTTCTCCATCTTTGACTGCAAATTATATAATCAATCTGATTTCGGTGCTGCCCATCTGGTGATGTCCATGTGTAGAGACGCCTCTTAGGTTGTTGGAAAAGGGTGTTCGCTATGACCAGCGTGTTCTCTTGACAAAACTCTGTTAGCCTTTGCCCTGCTTCATTTTGTTCTCCAAGGCCAAACTTGTCTGTTATTCCGGTTACCTTTTGATTTCCTACTTTAGCATTCCAGTCCCCTATGATGATGAGGACATCATTTTTTGGTGTTAGTTCTATGAGCTGTTGTAGGTCTTCATAGAACTGGTCCACTTCAGCCTCTTCTGCAGCAGTGGTTGGGGCATAGACTTGGATTACTGTGATATTGAATGGTTTGCCTTGGATTCGGACTGCGATCATTCTGTCATTTTTCAGGTTGTATCCCAATACTGCCTTTCTCACTCTCTTGTTGACTATAAAGGCCACACCATTTTTTCTACGGGATTCCTGGCCACAGTAGTAGATATAATGGTCTTCTGAGTTAAATTCGCCCATTCCTGTCCACTTTCGTTCACTGATTCCCAAGATGTCGATGTTCATTCTTGCCATCTCATTTTTGACCACGTCAAGCTTACCTTGATTCATAGATCTTACATTCCAGGTTCCTATGCAGTATTGTTCTTTGCAGCATCGAACTTTCCTTTCACCGTCAGACACATCCACAACTGAGCGTCCTTTCGGCTTTGGCCCAGCCGCTTCACTCTTTCTGGGGTTACTCGTACTTGTCCTCTGCTCTTCCCCAGTAGCATATTGGACACCTTCCGACCTGAGGGGCTCATCTTCCGGCGTCATATCTTTTAGCCTTTTGTTACTGTCCATGGGGTTTTCTTGGCAAAGATACCGGAGTGGGTTGCCATTTCCTTCTCCAGGGGATCACGCTTGGTCTGAGTTCTCTGCTGTGGCCTGTCCGTCCTGGGTGGCCCTCCACGGCATAGCCCACAGCCTCATCGAACCACGCAAGCCCCCTCGCCACGACAAGCAGTGATCTCTCTGTTTCCTATTAATTAGCCGGTTTTTGATCCACACCTTCATGGGAGTCAATGTGCTTTAGCTTTGCTCAGCGAATCAACAATCTAAGGCTGTCAAATGCACGTCATTCAGGACAAATGATCATAAATGGCAGTGCAAGAATAGGCTAATCCTTCCCTATTATATAAAAGAGTAGTGGTCAGCCAGCTTGACCATATAAGGGATGCCCATATAAGGGAAGAATGCGCGGCAGAATCCATTGGCCGCGGGGGCTGCCACTCAAACGTGGGGCCCTAGACATTGGCTGCTGTGCCTCAACACCATCCACGCTGCGACGGAGGGAGCCAACGGGCAGCATGAGAACTTCGCATCGCCGGCAGGAGAGGGGAGGATGGGGCATTCGGCGCCGTGGCTCGCCTCACATGCAGCTCGCCTCACATGGGGCCACCGCGCCTGGTCAGTGGTGGGGAGCCGGAAAGGGGAACACGGGACCTTCAGCGCGCACGGGCCGCCATGACTGGACAAGTGGGAGGGCAGGAACTTCGCGGCGGCGGTGGCTGCCTCGCCCTCACAGGGCCTTAGGCAGAGAGCCAGCTAGCGCCTGTTGCATATGAGACCGCAACGGGCTTGACCGCTAGTAATATCTAAGACAGTAACATGCTTATTTTGGAGAAAGGCTGCAAAAATATTAAAAGATTACACTTACATTATGATGCTAAATTTGTGATACAAAGAAATGCCTGAAAGAAATCAAGAGAAGTGCAAACCCTTTGGATGTTTACTAACATGTACAAATATACACAACTGCAGTCTTGGTTCCATGTAACAGGTTGAGCTAAGGAGGGCTGGTAGTGAAGCCAAAATTCCTTCTCTCCCCTGAACTCAACGCAGAGCAAAAAAATTCTAAGGCATTATTTTAAATAGGAGCCAACAGTTCAGTTTACCAAAAAGAAACAAATGGATTGGCTTGTACATAATAAACAAATGCATTCCTAACTAAAGACAAAACTAGTTGGTAAATAACCACAATACAGCCTAAAGAAATGAGTTGTTTTAGAAAACTTTAAAACACACAGAAATCAGCAACTGATTCAGTATGCTAATTTTTTTAATTAAAAGATACTTCTGCAGCAAGAGCTCTTTCATATGCACTGCTGACTCTTCATCAAACGCAAAGTTTCCAACTTAACACCAGCATAGCTGGTGGCAGCCTGAAGGTTCACCATCTGCTGCCACCCCAAGTCATGGTGGCCACCTTCAGAACATATGCATCAAAGCGCCAAGATAAGAGATGGAAGGAATACCGCAGAAGTCAGCAGAAGGGGATTCACAGGCCCAGAGGCAGGCAACAGGCAAGCCACCCGAAAGAGAGAATATGGCGAGCCACTAGTCACCTTATGCAACTCCCTGCCAAGGTCACAAGGGACACAACTGGATGGAGCTACCAGCGAGGAAAAAAAGAACCCATCTCTGATTATTTTTACAGTAAACAGAGCAACACTACCAACTTCAACGGGCACTTCTCACTGTACTTTCAGGACACAATTTTTATTTGACCTGCTGTATCAAAATAAGAAGCAGCTATCTTTTTTAGAGTCACAATTCCTCCTTTGCATCAGCAGCATTTCTCTCATGCCTGGGTATAGCAATTGTTGCCAGAACAAACAAGGAATGGATATTTTAAAGAGAAAGGTTTGCAGTGCTATTCTAAGCACAGTTACACCTTCTAAGTCCATGGAAGAAGGGTGCTTAGGATGGCACTGATAGCCACATAGAAGGGGGTTGTGCGACTGAACAACTCCTCTTCCTTCCTTGAGATCCCAGGGTGAGGAAAGGGTATGGCAGACCCAGCAGTGCTGACAGATGGCGGGAAGAATCCAGCTCCCTTCCACAGGTTTCCAAACGGACAGGGGAGGGCTGTCATCCCCACATTCATAAGTGACCCACATGCATGCATGTATGAATCAGCCTGCAATGTCAGCCAATAAGTTACACTTCATAGAGCTTCTTTTCTGCTTAAGGGAGCTTCCCTCCCACTGTTGTTGAAATTCATATTGGCATGATCTAAAACAGCATGTCATTCTCACCTCAGGCAACAGCAGTTCCAAGAATCCATTGCCCTTCATATCTCATTTAAAGGGTTGTAGGCCTCCCTGCTTCTCTGCTCTCTTCTCTTCCTCCCACAAATCTTACTTTTGAATTTTTATTCCACCCTTACTCCACAAAGTTCAGGGCACTGTATGTACTCCACTACCATGTTATCTTGACAACAACCCAGACAGGCTGAGAGAAAGTGACCAGCCCAAGGCCAGCCAATGAGCTTCCTGGCAGGGGGGACTAAGCTTAGGGGGACTAAGGCAATCAGCTATAAATTAATCTGGCAACTTCTGTGGGAAACAAAGATGGTAAAATTCTGATCTGTACTATCTCAGATGGCTGGAGGAGAGGAGGAAATGGGGGACATCTGAGCCAGCTGAGTAAGACCTGGGCTGAGTATCTGCCCTTTGCTTCCTTTTAGGTTCTTCAAGCCTGGGCCTTAGAGGTGACAGCCAATGGGCCAAAAACAAAGGAACTGTGGCCCTTGGATCTTAACCTGTGGCCCTGTGAGAGACATAATATTAGAACCAGCACCATCCTGGGTTTCCCCCTGTGGCTCGTCACCTGCTTTACAATTCTACTGAGGGCATGTTGTATATTTTTGTATAAGTTGTATTTTTCATTCTCTAAGCCACTCAAACTCCTCAGTGTGGGAGAAAAGCCAGGTAAAATATTTAAATACGTTTCAACATAAGTTTCTCCTCCATGTCTTGCCACACAAGGACATTTGAAGGCTCTGGAGTACAGATGCTAAACTGATGACAAAAAACACCAGTGAAACACAGAACTAGCTTAAGAAATGACATTTTACTTTTAAATATCTGCACTGGTTTCCTAGCACTATCTTGCTGGAAACGCATCAACATACTGAAAGATTCCACAGAGTACCCAGGAAGCAGGGTAATTAACTTGCAGTTTTGAAAGGTTAAATGTGTACTTTTAAAAAGGCAAATTAATACTTGCATTTACCATAATATACAAGAGTATAACTAATCCTATAATTAAATTATAATAATAGTGCCATCCAGCTCTTGTTAAAGTTAGTGTCAACAATCATACTGATTTTTAAAAGAACTAGACAACACCTCTAATTTTTTTTAAAAAATGGGAAATGTAAGCGCTACCACAGAAAGAAACTTTCATCTCTAAGAAATAGAAAAGCATCTTTTAAAAGAATTTTAAAAGCAAATACAAAAAGCTAAACATAGCAAGTGTCTGATTAAGGTGGCCCTCAATTCTTTTATAAATGATGTTTCAAAATTCCCAAATCAAGATAATGCAAATTAAGGTCACATTTATTACAATCTTTGGAATAATCCTTGTGAATTATATACAACCCTGCAGGTTTTATGCAAAGGTATCATACTTCACTTTAATTTTAAATTGCACTGGAGAGGGAACATAAAGTGGTATAGCGCATATGTTGTACACAGATGATCACAGATTCAATTCCCAGCATGTTCAGCTATAAAGTCTCAAGAATCAGGACTGGGAAAGACCTCCACCTGAACCCTTGGAAAACTGCTGCTAGCTATAGATGGTACTAGTCTGGAGGAACCTCAATATGACTCAACATAAGGTTGTTCTGTGTGTTCATATGCCAGGCTGAACAGTGAAGCCCCTTAGCAATAAAGTGTAATCCTATGCAGAGTTACTCCAGTCAAAGCCCGGTGATTTCAGTGGGTTTAGAATGGAGTAACTCTGCACAGGATTGAACAGATAACATTGAGAAGAAAAAGTGCTCCGTGGCATCACACTGGAGCTACTGAGGAGACAAAAGGAGAGCAGTTGTTTAATTGGAGGTGAAGACCGTACATGGGCTGGCAGAACACCAGCATGTAAAGGGAAGGTTATTTGCAAGAACAATCAATATTTGAAATGCACAATTAAGTTTACATCAACAAGAGACACTAATAATCTCAGCTCAACAACTAATGCTTCATTCATAGGTTTGCCTTTAGCCTTACCACTTGCCATTTTATCTCTTGAACTCCCAAGCTGTTTTTTTATACACAGGCCTATTTCCCGAGTTTTAAAAAAGACTGGAAAGCCCTGGAAAACACACAGCTCAACAACTGCCAGGGTCACTAATGAGAAACAGCTCACCAGAACAACAGTCATTGTCTTTTGCTGTGTTACACCCAATGATGAATGTTAAGAGTACAACCACAATAAACTGTTGTTCTGTGAGAGAGATCAGGGAATGGAGTCACCAACAGAGAATTTTCAACATCTTCACCAAATTTCAATTCCTAATACTACTTGAGCAAAGCCATGGCAGGACTTGTGCAGGGACCCACTAAAAACAGTTTGCTCTTTAAAGAAATCTTAGCCTATGCAAATGATGACTCAGTTCCTGTATTCTTGGGTACCACTTTGTTCTCCTAGATAGTGATGTTCAAAAGCACACTGTGCCACACAAAATGGTGACCTCATGGACATTATACCAGGACACTGTATGGCAAATCCAAAGAGTATTAAACGTGGACTGACTCTTTCTCACAATTTGGAACTCATTTCCCCTTCCCTCCAGCCTCCATTTTCACTACAAATGAAACCATGGTAAAATTTCTGTGACACACTATTTACATTTCAGTAGTACCATAATGGACCAAATGAAACAATTGCAGACTGTGGACCACAAGTTGCCATCTGTGGCCTAGACTAACCTGCCTGGTCACCAGAGGCAAGAATAGTTTCTGGGGCAACCACAAGTGTCCTTGCACACTAGCTGCCCTGTCTCATTTGCTCTCTGCTTGCCAACAAGAAAGGAATGGCAGGAAAATAGGGAACAGCCTAGCAAGCCCCTCTGTGTTTCCCCAACCAGCAATTTGCCAGTCCAGGGTTCTTTGATTCATTTATTTATTTGACAATGCTGAACTAGCAGGCTGTGAATGCTGCCTATGCTTTGCTAACCAACAGCTTCTCAAATTCATCAGCTGAAGCCGTCCAGCTCTGTCTAAATATTTGTTTTGTATTCCAGCAATGGCTGAACCCCCAAGACCTACGGCTATCTGCTCTACTCCTCCTGGTGACAGATTGGGAGGTTAAGTAGTTCCTGGACTGTCCCATCGTCTTACAGATTTATACAATATACACAGCTGAAAGCTATCATCAGCCAATCAAGTTGCTCTTTCTGTCTAGGCTTTTTCATTAATATGCAAAGAAAGAAACACCAGACCAGATGAGAGACCCTAAGTAGCAGATACAGGCAGATGAAAGGGAAGACGCTGACATACAAGCCCGACCTAGTGCCACTGAAGAAAATGGACCTAAATTGACTCAAATCTAAGCGCCCAGGCTCAAGAAGTCTGTCATTCAGGCAGCCAGATATTACTGAAAGGTCTCCTGGAACTGCATATTTAATTCATGTATCACAACAGAAAAAGAAATTTTATTAGTTATTCTCAGAATCACAAATTCATGGCACGAGAACTACCATCTACCCAGATGTGCCTCTGTGTTGGCAGGGGAGCCCTGGATATACTTCAGCTTCCTAAGAAAGAACACTCCTTCCCAGCATAGAAGCTTATTGTGGAGTGGTGATCTGACTAGGGATGAGCCTCCAAAGCGACTGTGGGACTGCTGTTAGGAGGAATGAATGACTAGCCACCAGTTCCTTCCATCCTTCTCAGCCTAGCATACACAACTCCATCCTTGTAATGGCCAACCCCAGTTGTGACAAATGAGCACCAGGCACACCAGCCAGGAGACTCCCAATGGCTGAAGCTAGATCACATGCATCAGGAATGGGGAATTTCTTCAGCACCATGGAAGAAGAGAAAAGCATCAGTTACAAGAATTTTTATGCAAGTCAATGGAATTTTTTTAAAGCCCCTAGACAGGTCAGGCCACCATGAGAAATATCTTGTTAAAAATGGGTTGATATAGAAATAATCATCACAGATTATAATATTTTATATTACTTACATGTAGGCTGTGAGTTATCTACTACTCTAAACTTGCCTGGTCTGGCCACTTTGACACCTGTAACCTACAGTCTGTATTACTATAATCCACTCTTCATAGGACTGTCCTTGAAGACAACTTGCATACGTCAACTAGTGCAACATGCAGCAGTTCATTCTCTCATGGGGATAACCATTAGAATCATATTATACTACTACTAAAAAAAACTTCCCAGCTTACCACATTGCTTCCTGGCTCAATACAAAGCTATGGTTCTTACCTTTATGACTTAAATACCTACACCAATATTCCTAATTGCTGTTCCATTGGTCAGAGTGGCCCATACCACAACAGGTAGGACCTGAACTGCTTCTACCACTGTTCCCCATCCATTCTACGGAATGACTCACCAGAAAGGTTGTGGAGAGCCCTACAGTCACCAGCCTTCAATAAAATATGAAAAGCTGTTCACTTTTCAAAGGCCGCTGAACTGGGCGCTCTCTTACACTGAAGAACCATTAGTACTCTTTGAGAAAATGGTGCATTCTTGGAAATGGTGCATTCTCTCATTTGGGGAGGAGGCTGGAAATCAGGCATTCGTTAGCCTTGGTTATGGATTTATATAAGTGTAGTATGCTGCAAAGTGGGAGTATGTAAATTACATCTATTTTATTGCATGTTGTATTTCTCTGCAAGGCACTTAAACCATGTGTGAATGTCAGGATAAATCTAACACATATAAATATTTAAATACTATTTTTCATGCATGGTCAAAGTGCTTAATGTATGTAATGTACATAATCTCATCCATTCTTATGACCCTGTAAAGAAAGGCAATATTATTATCCTGAAAGCTGTTTCCCTGAGGATGCCCTATGAGGTAAACCAACATTGAACCAGGTACGTCTCCCTCAGAGCCCCAGTTGCCCACTACAGTCTTAAGGAAGATCAATCTCAGACTTTAAAGCAGATGTTAATGTGATGTCACCTCACCAGAAAAAACACACAGGGAGCTCCAAAAATTTGGGGAATTAAATGCCGAATGAATATAAGAGCTTTACAATTTCAACCACTATTGTTTCATTATCATGCCTCCCAAATTTTACTTGATAAGTTAATAACTAATTGACAATATTAAGTCAGAACACTCACTTTAATGGCAGCATTTCTTTTGGTCTCTCAATTAGGCTTACAAGAGCCACATCTGGTTCATTATTGTTTACTCACAGCAAGCAGAAATTATCTTGGGATTTGTGTTTTACATAAGCTTGCAAAAAAAAAAAAAAGAGGGGGGGAGAAGTGGATATCTAGCTCCCTCCCGAGTTTTTAATTTCTTGGTATGGAGGGAGAGAGGATACATCTTCCCTCCATATCTCTTTGTTTCTCAATATTTCTCCTAACCCTACCAACACCACAAAAGTCGTATATTTGTTTCCCAGTTATGTTGCATTCTTGCCTAGGGCTGAAAGAGCGAAACCACAAGCTGTCCTCAGATGCATGATAAAACTCCATCCACTGCATTTGTGAAAGGTGGTTTTCTTGCAGCCACTGGAACTTCCCAGCATAGATGCAATTAGGACGTTAAAGGTTGTGCAGGTATGGCCTCACTTACAACTTTTGTTGTTACAACACTCTTCCTTAGGAGCCCTTAACAGAATTATTTGTTATGGAATGTCGCACATGAAAAAGGTCATTAGTGCTCATGAATATGAATTGGGGGTCAAGAGAGGGCAGCAAACGAACTAATGGACATACTTTTTTCTTGCCTCCTTTTAACTCTTAAAACTAGAGCACCGTAAACCTACCTGCCCAACTGGGTTAACAGTTTGGCACTGACCTGACAATAAAATTACCGTGTAGATACCCCTGATAAAGAGACATAAAATGTCTGCACAACTCTAATGTAGATACAGGGTAAAAAGAGTGAGAGGAGGGAAAGAAATCCATGGTTCAATGTTCTGAACAATCCCTATAGTCACAGACAAACCCAAAGTCCAAAGATCACGCAACATGTACACTTAGAGTGCGATCCTAAGCAGAGTCACACCCTTCTAAGCCCAATGACTTCAGTGGACTTAGAAGAGAAACTCTGTTCAGGATAGTTCATTGTTAAGAATCTATTGTGTTTTGCATTAACCCTTGATGAGTGCCCCCTTTCTTGTGGGACATACCACATGATTTCCTATCTTGCATTATTCCAAAATGGTCTTCCATCTGAATACCTGGCAACTTACTGTCACACTCTCATTACAGAGCTGCAATCAGGACACTTATTTTTGAAAACTAGGCCCTTTCTCAGAGAATGGCACCAGACACATGCCTTATTTCCTTAGCTCAAATATATTTTGCATGACCTTACATGAATTGCTTAGATAAAAGCCTTTTTTTCCTTCTACTTTTGTTATTTTAAAGTGCAGATGCATTTGAGTCATTTTCCCCCTTTGTTTCATATCCTTAAGATCCGCAGCTTCAAAGACAGAATGTCAGCATGCAGTCGATTTATGACTGAACTCTTGAAGAGACACTGAAGAATTACCTTGTCAATCACCCCAAGGACTCTAAAGGCCTTCAGTTCCTCGGCAGGGCTCCTTAGGTTCCAAGAGGGCCTTGAACTTAGTGATCCTGGAGGCTAATGGAAGATATCAAAGATTACAACATCAATCAGGGTGGTACTTGAAGGAAGACTGCCTGCTGGAGCAAATGCCAGACTGAAGGAAACTAAATTTATCATAAATCAGAGAGAGAGAAGATGAAAGAAGTTTGCTGTTTGTCCTTAATGCAAAAAAATGAAAAATAAAAAAAGAAGTTGATAGTAAATAAATTGCAGGGACACTGAAAGCAGAAATATAGCAAAAGGAATATTCATATCTAAGAAATATTTAGACAATTTCCCAGCATTTTGTGCAGGCAGAGAAACTTGGAACCAATCCCGAACACCCCATCCATACCCATTGCTCAGGTTTTGAAAGAAGAAAAATTAAAAAAGAATGACAAAAAGTTTAAGGTTATAACAGGCAGTGTTCTGGGCTTTTCTTTAGGTTACATATACCAAAAATCCTTATGCAAAGGGAAAAAAAACCAATATGAACTTCAGAGTTACCTGACTTAAAAGTATATATTGTAAAAACAAAAATGAATGGCACTGTAGATTGCTGACTATAACTACATTTAGAAGGAATTACATTCCTTCTTGCTTGGGTCATGCTTGGGTCATCATTCATTGTAAAACCAGGTAGAAGAGAACATGAATCCACCCTCTGATTATGGTAGGCATGCCGCTGAAGTGGAGAGTGGGGTTAATAACCACCAAATTCAAGATCAAATATCCACATGTTATTATACCTTATTACCAGTTAGAAATCAAATGGGAGAGGGAAGAGTATATAGAACAGGGGTGGCCAAACTTGCTTAATGGTAGAGCCACATAGAATAAACATCAGATGTTTGAGAGTTGCAAGACATGAACAGATATTACATGTTTTTATTGGAAAATATGCAAATTTGCTTTTTATTAACATTAAATGAGACTGCCAAAATAATAACAAAAGGGGTAAAAGCAGATACTGATAATGATATTTATTTCTCCAATGATATTTGTTTGCTAATGATATTTAGCTTCACCAGCCGCCCTGCCGGGAGCCACACAATATGTGTGAAAGAGCCGCATGCGGCTCCCAAGCCAGTTTGGCCACCCCGGTATAGAACAATACGCACGGATGCAGAATGAAAGCACAGCTAGTACTATGATTTGCTAAAGCATGGGAAGCTCTAACATGTTCACAAATTCAAAAACGCATCTTGAGGCACCTCAAATACTAACAAAATTTTACTCCAGCATTCTTGCCATTTTAGTTTGTAAGGTACCACAAAGCCCCTGCATATTTTGCTGTAATAAACAGTGTTCCCTCTAAACTGAGTTGGTGTGAGCTAGCTCACAGTTTTTTAGCCTCCGGCTCACACATTTTCGTCTTAGCTCAGGAAGGATGGCTCCCGAGCAAACTAGTTTATACAGTAGCCAAATTGCTCGCTCACAACTTTAATGCCAGTAGCTCATAAAGCAGAATTTTTGCTCACAAGATTCCACAGCTTAGAGGGAACATTGGTAACAAACTAACACAGCTAGCCCTTGAAGTTAAAAACAGCACTGGATGATACACAAGATTCAAAACATTTTAGGATACAATCTTCTCAGTTAATTTTTTCTCTTATCAGTTTTTTTTTTATTGGCAAATGTGGGAGAGAAGGTCCCTTCCGATCACTGAAAAGGCTATGCTTGTGATTATGGGTCCATGTGGAGAAAAAGCTATGTGAGTTGCAGTGAACAAGGGAATTAGGCAGGATCAAGCAGAAAATCTGGCAAAATGCAACCCAGCATATACGTCACATGCTTAGTGGTTTAATGTAAAGGTGAGCTAAATATTTTCACGTTAATTTGTAAGACAGAAGTTGTCAGAAGGGCAGAAATATTTTTTTTAAATTCTTCAGTTTTGAGAACATTCACTTGCTTCAAGTCTATTTGTGTTGCTGCTGTTTCCAGTTATTCACATGGGTCAACACAGCCAATCAGGAATCACACAGTGATTTTATGATGTCATGATTCTGAATAGCCAAATTTGGTCACATTACAGAATTCTTTGCATAGACAGCATAATCTTGCAAATGCCTTTGTACCTCTGCAAGTGTGGGATCCACAGAACATGGGCATGGAAAGAAAAGTTGAGGAGGGGCTAAACCTATCCCCCATCTCAAAGGCTATAGTTAGAAGCACAGGGAACAGGCTGAGAGCCCAACACTTTTACTGATTGCATTTTACTCCTGTGGTGGCAAAATTACATAGCTATGCTTGGGGGCATAGCTACAAACCGTTTGCCGCAGAGGCTCACCTCTCACTAACAATGGCCCTTCAAGTGACTGTAATCGGTCTGTGTGAGAAGCTCACAGAGGTGCATTGTACCCTTAAAGTGTTTCATAACATTGAAGCCCATCCCTTACAAGCAACCTGTCTACCACAGCAACCATCTTTTTGTTATTAATAAGAAGTGGAGGCCCCATAAGGAAATAACTGCAAGAAGCGGGGGAGGTTCAACTGGGAATTCTCTCCCACTACACAGTAATATAAGACTGCTCAGATTTGGGTTTAAATGAAGAGTTTCCTGTTCACATAGTCCTCAGTCTCAGAAGTTTAGAATTGTAGTGCAACTGTCCTCTAGAACCAATGGCTCACCCAGGATCAAATCTGAGCAGTACAGTATATGAGGGGTATTTTTACTTCTCCCTCCCCAAGCTACATGGGAAAATGAGGCATTTCCCAATCCCATTCCAAGCCATGGCTGTGCCACCTCGAAAGCTTAAGGAGTCGTGTGTGTGTGTGTGTGGAATGAATTAGGATCAGAGTAAATGCTCCTCACACACACACACAAGTACACTACGTAGTGACCAGAAATTTATCAACCAGCAAACAGCCATCTTAGGGAAAACTGTCTTCTCTTGAAAGCCTATCTGAGAACTACTGGAGAAGACATTTCTTTTCCATTTTTTTTTCACCTGAAAACTCAGAGAGAGAAAAGTAATTGCTATTCAGTTACGAGGATTAATTTTTTCCCCTTTCCCAATTCACAGCAACTAGCTGCCTTCAACTATTCTTAGGGTTGTTCAAAGTAAGATGAAAGACTCATTTGCCCTTTTGTGTCCTTCTGTGATACAAATGTAGACAGACAGGAAGTTTGGAACTTTTAATGTTTGCTACATGAGAGCAGTCATCGACAATCACACACAGTTTCGTGTGATTGCAGCAAAAGACTTCTAAGCTAAGAACAGAAAGGTCCTCGGGAAATTTTTTGTTGGGGAAGGGCAAAGGCAAGATTTGTTAAAGGCTATCTTCAGCCTGAATTCCAACCACAAAAAATTCCAGTTTCATAAATGACTAACTATGGGCCAAGCTAGACAGACATAAGGAGGTCTGTGATCTGACATCTACACTTTTTACAGAAAAAGTATCTGTGATCATTTCATCACGGTAAGTATCCATGAGGTTGGGGCATAAGTCCAAATGGAAGTGCAGCGCTATGGAGACCTTTGATCCGTATTTGTACATACTTGCTTAATTTGCAAAGTTCATTCTGCTTTTGTTACTCATCAGCTGCTTGAATTTCCTATTGGGGAAACACACAGAGATACACAGACAACCCCAGAAAGCTCTAATTATTTTAGGAACCTACCCCACAAACTGATCCATCTTCTGATGAGGGTCTACAATAAAGGCTGGAAATTTTTTCTGCTCTCATCAGATATTCTGAGGTCTTTCTCTTCACTGCTTCACGACGGGTTGGACTCGACTCCCCTAAGTGGCATAAGAGAATATTGTTAAAAGTGATATTCAACCCTTTTCCCTTCTAAGTGTATCATCAGTTAAGTCCATGGCTTAGAAAATTCATTCCAGGGAATGCTGGGGTTCACTAAAAGCTTATTAGAGATTCCCCAGTGGCAAACATTCCTTGAATTTGCCCATCTAGCTACCGATCATCCCTTTCAATGTGTACTCAGTACAGGACAGTGTGCAAATACACTCACAGTTCACATGGCACAATGGTGAGTCCCAATGAGCCTGACCAATGCCCTACACAAACAGATCATGTGGCCCTAAAATATGCCCCAGAATCCCACAGAATACACAATAGTTCTGTTGGCAGAGAAGACTACAAGGAAAATTTTCCCTCAAACTAGACAGTGTGTGTAAATAAATGAATAAAGCCACTGCTGTAAAAATATTTTCACCCCACTTTTCCTAACATTCAAAGCAGTTTACAATATACTAAACAACCATCAAATAAACTTTATTATTAGTGAGTTCCAGGTTGCAACGCTCTGAGATAGACGGAGCCAGGACTTGCTCCCAGGCACCGCCAGCTCATTATCTTTAGAGGAGACTCAGGGGATCCCGAGCTCCGCTGCACTCCCTGGAGGGGGTGCAGTGCAAGAGACATGACCCAGGCCCCCCGCCTGTGGTGATAGGCGAGTGGAACCCTGCAGATTGTCTCCAGCAAGAAACAAAGAGCACTCATGGCAGCCATGAGTGCCTAGCTGTCGCTACCCACTAAGAGGGACTTAAAAGTTGGCACCTCATCCACAACATCAATGAAGCATAGCACCATGAGTACTTTTTAAAGTAACTTTAACTGAAACTCTACTACATAACATCAGCCCTTTCAAAGATTAAAAAGACTGGAAGGGAGGGGTGAAGTTTTTTTTCCTGATCCCCCCACCTTTGCCGCGACTAGCAAAAGGATCTAAAACTAACTGTAAATAATCTACTGGGTGAAGAAAACAAAACTGCACCTTCTTCAATTGACATTTTCAAGAATTATGACTGGACTTTAGTGAGAGCCTAATAAATCTTGTCCTTTCTATGAAGACTTTGTAATAGATACTGAATTTTGGGATTTGTTATAATTTAATACCTGAATTATAAAGGCTTATATTTTAATGGATCTTACTCTGAACTTTTTATGTATTTAGTTCCCATAACAATGTATGTTTATCTCTACTTAAACTGTAAAACTCCACTTTCATCTGACTATATTGCTTTGGAATGCAAACTACTGATAAGCTTTTTGCACTATGTTAGTTCCATCTAGACTACAGCAGCTGCTGACATGCACTTTCTAATACTGTTATCTCTGCAAAACTTGGCTTGGGAAATCTTTAGAGATTCTTTGGTTTTAATACAATTTTGGAAAAATGATTTGTAATGATAAGGCTTTATTGTTAGTTATGCCAGACTTTATGGATGACAAACCTATTCAAGTTCCCTTGAAAGACCTTCTGAATATGAACCAAAATACGCTCACTGTGGCCATAAAAAAGCAGCTGAAAAAGCCTTTCACTCAGTACAGACAGGAGATCCAAATATGGACACAACAACTTAAATCTAAGAGCCAAATAGCCCAGACAGAGTGGAAAGAGGAGGAAAAAAGATCAGACTGCCTTAAAAACGCAAAGGGAACCTACAAGCAAGATGACTGGACTTATAAAAAAGAATTTATGCCTACAAAGTAAAATACAACCATTACGAAAATGTACCAGAGACTTTAAAAAAAATTATGGCTGATGAAATTCCCAGCTTACCAACTCAAAGGCAACAAAAATACCAATTTATGGAATGACAAGCTACTACAAAGAGGGAACATAGACGGCTGTTTTCAGAAGACAATTTTTACAGTTATAAAGGGCAAAAACACAGAATCAAGACTTTAAAACTTAAGAGAAGGCATCAGAAAATCAAGAGAAAGTTGATAACTACAAAAATTCTGAGGAAAGTATGAGGGAACTCCCTCCATTTTAGGACTATATCATTTATATATTGAGGGAGCCCCAGATACTCTTGAGGAAGTAAGATCCTAATATACTTGTATTCAGAATAAAGAGTCACACACTTTACAATATAATTCAAAAATTTAATAGCATGTTTAGGGAAATTTTATATTAGTAGAAAATAAGAAACTGTATATTCTTATATTTGCAAATTCTATATAAACAATTTATGGTGGAAAAATGAGATAGATTTAACGAATGTATGAGGTACTGTAATAGAGAAAAGATCAATATGCACTACTGTATCACTAATTATTTGTTTGTCTGTTTTGGAAAAATAAAAATGTTACATAAAAAAACCCTTTATTATTAGCCATTCAATTAAATTAAACCTAAATAGAATGCATTTTTGCAATTTTAATGTTATAAACAAAATATATGCAGTATAATAGGATTGTCAAATCCAGCTTGTGAAATTCCTGGACATTTTTTGGTGGGGAGGGACACAGTTTCAGGAGACCAGTAAGCTCAAGGGTGATGTGACGACATGCAATCCACTCTCCAAAGCTGCCATATCCTCCAGGGGAACTGATCTCTGTATTCTGAAGATCTGTGGTACTTCTGGGAGACCTCCAGGACCCGCCTTGAGTCCATAGTAACAATTGGGGGGGGGGAGCATAAAGGAACTAACCAACCCAGAGAAAAGCACAGCAAAGTCATGATTAGGAAAAAATACAGCTACAACTCAAACCAAAATAAAATGGAATAACAGACTCTTCATCTGGTACCCAGGCATTAGACAAACCTGAAGGACAGGGGAAATAGAGATCAATTCCGTATGTTTTTACACACCTCAGAAGACAGAGGCACCTAGAGAATGGCCTCTCTGGAAGATCTTGATGAAAAGTAACCTCATACCAGAAGAAGACAGTCAAAGGGCTACTTGGGCATTAAAACATCAACACTCGCACTCTGAAATGTGACTACTGCCCAGAGACAAACTGGTAATCAATATAAGTCATCACCAACAACCCCATGGTGGTTCTCACATTTCTATAAAGCTAATGCCATTTTATCATAAAGTAAAATGCTTTTTATGGGCTAGATTCAATTTTTCCACGGGCAGAATGGAACCTTCCAGCCTTCCTTCTCCCACTGATCTCTGCGAAAATGCTGCCCTGGGGGATAAGGGGTCCTGAGGAAAATAGATATCTATTTCCAGCCATTCAGATGTAAATAAGTACCACTCTTCCAGTATTCAAGGCAGTCTTAAGCAAAAGACAGACAGAGAGCCTGACTACTGATAACTATGACTTGTAACTTCATCAGAACAAAGAAATGTCTCTCATTCTATTACTACATAAATATCAACCACTACATACAGACACAGACGTTTTTAATTATTCCTACATTTTGAAACATACATATTAAGTGAGGAGCTGTGGAAGTAGAACATCTGTTTTGCATGTAGAAGATTCGATCCTTGGCAGCTCCAGTTGAGAAGGATGAGGGAGTAGGGAAAGCTGAAGACATTTGCCTGAAACCCTGGGAAATCACTGCCAGTTAGAATAGCGAACATTGCCTCAGTATAAGACATATTCATGTACACTTTTATTTTCAGGCATTCACAAAAATCGTCCAGGATTATCAAAATTAATCTCTAACCAAACTTTGGACATTTCCTTTTGTCATTTCTTTCACATACACACACATACACATCACACTGTAATAGCTTTTTAAATAACATTTTCTAGTAGTATATTTGAATATTACTTATAAAATACACAAAATACTTGCATTAAGAAGCCAAGGTTTATAATTCCTAAATAAACTCCTCTATAATTCCTATAATTCGAGACAATCTGAACTTAAAAGGATGGAGGATCTATTGATAACTAGTGTTTGCGCTATAACTGAGACAAAGAAAATCCTCTTCCTCTGCATAAATATCAAATACCACAGGCATAGAAATTGGTAATACTTCCCAAATTTTAAAATGTATACTTCCAACACGTGAGATCTTCAATAGGACATGTAAGCCCTTGCAATGCCCCTAAATATACATCTTGAGATTTTCAAACTTGGAGAATTAAAAAAAAGAGAGGAATACAAGTGCTAACTACATTAAAGCACTTAATTATTCTCTATAGTAGATCATGCAAGGTCATTCTACTTCAAGAAAAATATTCATTTTCTATTTAGATGTTTTCCTAGAAACCAGAAGATATTTGTCTTTCATTTGATACAGACCAAAACTTTTCATGTAAATAAGATTTTTTTTTTAAAGAGCAATGTCATTTAAATGTTTAAAAACTACGCTCCTCTGAAGAAAGATATGAAAAGTGTGGTAATGCTGATGACAGACCTTCAAATAAAAACCCTTCGAGATTCCTCCTCTCTCTCTTTCTATCTCTCTCTCCCCATTTGCTATACAGCAGCTGTGCCTCGCACAAATTCACATGAATGAAAATATTTAGGCGAGAATCCACCCCCTTAGCTTGTTTTCCATATGACTTTCCTGTAATTATTTTGTAAACTGTTCGCACAACAATATATAAAAACATCTGCAAAAACAGGTAATTAATGTGTCAAGCTAAACTAATGCATTTTTATGGTGGCCATGCTTCGTCAACTGTAATTATAACTCTTTTTAAGCAAATGATGATGTGTTTGTTGCAATGTGAAAGTGCTTATTTTAGATGCTCTGTTCACCGTTACTGCAAACAGAATATTAAAAAAGGGGGGAACAACAACTCTATAGCTACTACACGACAGGCTTCTATCCACATGGAACTGTTTGCCTCCTCCATTGCAGACAAACCGTATTCTGTTAAAGAAATAACAATTCTATTTGCATCAGTATCTGAATTAATCAGGATAAAATGAACTCTCCTTCACCACAGAAGAGGAAAAATAATAAGCAGATAACGGTAGACCTCACTTTTCCTGTTTCCAAGAGCTTCCTGACAATCTTTTGTTTCAGTTACTGTTGAAGTGGACATACATCAAGGTCACGTGGCCCCCCACAGTGCAGGTCCCTGGAGAGTTTAGGAGCCAGCTTATGTCCTTTATAATCTAGGTGTTACTGCAATAGCAGATCCTAGTTGCCATGTAAATGGCAAAGCGGTTCTGACTGCTGGAACACAGAACCCTCATAATCACCTTGAGAACCAGATAAAGACCCCCAAGATGAACAGTTGCCTGTTTTCTCCTAATGCGGGCAGACTATTTAATGAACCCCCTTTCTGCCATTTGGGCATCCCTTTCTGCCACCTTAGGGCAAACGTTACGCACCATCAAAGCTGCTCTCACAGGCCCGCATGCATCTACTCATCAATAAATCCCTTAACAAGTGGTAGAATTCTACACAAATGACTTAACCTACCCCTCATATGGAAACCTAACAATGCATTCAGATCTCCATTTATGACAACTATACAGTGTTGTATAGTTCAAAAATCTAGTAGTAATTTCTTACATTAATAGCTGGCTTTTCAACTGAAGCAGTACTATAAGCTGGCCCCAAACAATCTTATGATCAAAATAAATGTGAGAGCTCTATGATAAGGATCTCTTGTGTTTTTTGGAAAGCTAATTAGCAGACCAGCACTGAAGATGGGGAAAAGGGCTGTGTGGGGCTGCTGGTTGTCTGTTTAAAAATTGAGAGATACCATGAATCTCTCTCTTCAATTTCTTTTGGCCCTTAGGGATGTTAAATGAACAGGAAATCTAGCCACATTGTGGTAAAAATGTGGTATTTATGTTTGCAGACTTCTCACTCTGGTTTGAATCCTATACTTTTTGCTCTGCACGTGCTCCTCTGGGAGTCCTGCTGAAGCAGTCCCCACTGCAAAGTTGTCCTCCCCTGGCATTAGGCACTTCTGCTGGTGCAATTCTAGTGTTTTTGAATGAGTTCCAAAGCACCTAGCATGAGTGGAAGCAAGCTCCACAGTGCCCAGTGAAGGTATAGGCTTAAAGCCTGTGTGTACAAGTAGAGAAACATATACGTCCAAAGTTGTGAAAAATTAACGTTCTGTATATATACAGGTTATAGACTGATTCCGACAGAGAAGTATGTTCTGTATATGAACATGCAGTTATCCTATGTAACATGTAAATAGCTAAATGAGCACTTACTTTAGATACTTTATTATTAGATACTTTATTATTGAAGTTGTCAAGGACAGAGCATATATCAGTGATATACTTCTGATATATGGATATATATTTGATCATTTCATTTATAGTAAGTAGAACTAGACAACTACAAAATTAAAAGTTGTATGTAAACATTGCCTGCAGATAAACATTTATTTATGGTTCTATATACACAAACTTGTTTCCTTTAGGAACTTCTGTAAAATTAAAATTTTGCCCCTCCTTAGTCTCTGTGGAGGTATTAATTCATGGGATAATAATGCTTAAAACTGCTCCACAGCTAGCTAAAAAGCAATAGAGCACAATAATTGAAACCAAGATGAGGATTGTGTTTTTGTACATGTCAACTGCTTTCCTTAATATGCTTCAAAAGCAACTGAAATAATCAATTTGTTTTATCAATAAAGAGCTCAGCTTGTTAATTTCACAGCAAGGCTTTAGGGCTGGACAATGGCAAGCATGGAACAGGGCACCCTCAATGTGGAAATCATTTGTGCAGGAGAGGTCATTTGAGGAAAGGGGAATTGCTCGCTAATCAATAAGTGCCGGTCCTGTAATAAAAGCTGACCACCTTACCTCTATTACAGGTTGTGTCCCTCCCTGTAAAATTGTTCTGATCACTTGATAAAAATTACAGCTCAGATACATCTTAACACTGACAGCAGAGCATTTCCATTGTGGCACAGTGAATTAAATTATAGTTTGGCAAGATTTCCCAAACCTGAAACCTTGACTCTAGGATAAAATGGCAGTAGAAAAATAACTGGTTAAATGATATCAACACATATCATCAGAAAATTTCTGCAGATCACATTCATAACAAAATCAGTTTCGCAAAATCAAACTCTCATCTAATAGGTCCTATTAGCTCAGTACACTATTATGATCTTTAAGGCATAACAAACCTCGACCAGAGTTTTCTTCACAGCCTTAACAATGAATATTCCACACTCTCCCACAGTACTCAGAGCAAAACAAGTATCTAACCCTTTCTGGTCTCAGGCTAGGACTCCCCATCCATCACAGCTTAGATAAATGTCCTACTGATTCATCTATACAGTGTTACAAATACCTTTTAATACCAATGATTGTGGTAGTAATTAATGTTCTTCCTGAGGAGGAGTGAACTGAATGTCGGCCATAGCTCCAGACCATACTCCTGATAGGCAAAGATCAATCAACAGCTTGATAGGCATACTTTCAACAGGTTCTGCCTTGTTAAGAGAACTTGTTAAGAGAACTTGCAAATCCACATGTGTATATTTTTAACATTTTCAAAACAGGAGAGCAGCAAAGACTTTATTTGCTGGCAAGCCCAAGCACAAACAGGGGGAATATGGCACTTTTGTTGTTGTTCAGTCGCACAGTCGAGTCCAACTCTTCGCGACCCCATGGACCACATCACGCCAAGCCCCGCACTACCTTCCCCATAAACCTAAGCCATTTACACACCTCCTTTTTTCTTCTCCAAAATAAAATGTCTTCCCTTTTATTAATGCCTGATGTGTTCAAGGCCTGTTTACAGTAGCCAGATTAAAACCATCACTGAATTTTTAAAATCTGGGATTTTGATCAACAAACAGCTTCCTGGTTCCGACAAGAAACCAAAACTGTGCCAGCAGCACTGTGTCTTTTAGCATAAGCACCACAGAAACAGGAGGAGATGGGTACCTCAGAACAGTGGGGGCGAAGGAGTGAGATATGCATGAGGGATTCTAGTCCTGGCTTCATTCTGTTCTGGAAGAGCTTTCCAGTTAGCTACAAGAGAGATGGCAAAGAATCAGAGTAGCACAAGAGGAACTTGTTAGACAACAAAGAAGAACTTAGCAGACACATGACCCAGGGAAACCTACGACAGCAGCTTGAATTGCAAACATAAGTTAGATACAGGTGCTGTAGGAAAAATATTTGTATTGCACGTCTCCTGGAAGATAATGAAGCATCTGATATTTTTACATTTTTTGCAAACTGCTTTTAATTACAAAAAAATCTGAAACTAAGAAGGAAGAGAACAGGGTGTTTTGTGTCTGACTTTAGACTCAGGGCTTCCTCACACCTTATTAACCTCTATGTGCAAGGTGTTGTCATGTAGGAAACAACATGCAATAAGCAAAGAAATCAGCACATGAAACAATCTTATACTTGACTTCTTCATATTGTATGTGGGTGGGTAGGTACGGATGTGTATATACACACACATATGCACATACCGGGAAGTGTGAAATTGTTATGTATACCATGTATGTATACACAGACTTTTTTAAAAGTTACACAGCACACATTTTGCATATAGATTATATGCGTCCAAGTGTTGAGAAACTAAGAGTGGTGTGCAGTTAAAGTGGAAGAACACATGCTTTTCACCGCACATGTTCAGTGGCCCTATAAATGACGAAGAAAGGAATTCACACAGGCGCTCTCAGCACTCATGATGGTGAGTTACAAGTGTAAAACAGCCATGGGAGACTCACCACCTATTTCCAAATCACATTTTGAAGGGCTTTCAGGAGGTGCCAATTTGTGGTCCCAACACATATTTCCCATACAAAATGCATTCACCCAAAGAGACATGGTTTAGATGTAACACAAAAATATGTGTTACACTCTGTGAAGGAGCCCTGTGGCTACACATTCCCTTCATCTCTCCTCTCCCCACACCCAGCCCACTTTACTACAAACCACAGCTGAGTTTACAGCTCAGCTAGCGAACTATGGGCTGAGCTTCCTTTAGACAGTAAGAATGCAAGCTATACTTCAGTTGCAGCTTACAATCTTTATTTGGAGGTAAGCAAAAATTGTAAAACCGATTCCACTCAGGAGTGGCCTTCACCCCAGGGCACCTGGGGGCAGCTGCTCTGGATCCTGGGCTTGAGGGGGACTGCCCCCCCCCCATTGACACAGATCCCCTGATGGAAGAGGAGAAAGTAAAAGAGATAGTGCTGGCCATGTGGCCATGTCTCCTCCGGGACTTGGGAAGCAGCCAGCCAGCTCAGTGCATGCCCACCCCTGACCCCTCCAGTGCTCTTTGACAGCAGCTAGCTGGCTAGGTGGCTGCCACCATATGTGCCTGCCCCCTCCAAGGTGAGGGAAGCATTCAGCTCTATGGTCACTGCATTTACTTTCCTTACACAAGGGAAGGGTTGCCTGCTGCTTGAGCCTAGGGTGGCTCGGTGGGGGGCAGTGTTTTGGGGGTCCATCTTGGACCTTCGCCCAGGGCCTCAGAAATACCACTTCAATCTCATCTGGGGAGAGAAGGGAGAAATATGTAAGGACAGGGCTAATTCATGCAGTACTAACCACAGTTTGGCATTATGTATAAACCCTGACACAGAGTCAGACTCTAAGACAACTAGTAATTGAAGTACTTTGGGCCTTCACTACAATTACTTAAACTTACTTATTGCCATATAGGCTTGCATTCTGAGGGGACATGCCATGGCCCAGTAGTGGAGCATTTACTTTGCATGCATAAGCTCAGTCTCTGGCATCTCCAGCTAAAACAATTGGGTAGTAGGTAATGGGAAAGACCTCTACTATAGCCACTGGAAGGTTGCTGCCACTCTAAGTAGACAACAGTACTTGAGGATAGACTAATGCTCTGACTCAGAATAGGCAGCTTTGTGGATTCATGTGAGTCCCACTTAAATTGAGAACACTCACTTAGAAGTTAAGTGCCACTGAAATTCATCATATTGTCCATGAGGAGATAGGGCACATTCTCAGAACAGTGTTAGGCCCAGGAGGAGATTGGCCCTCATTCTGCAAAAATAATATGACCAGCCAACAAACAGATAAAAATAAATGCTAAACAAACTCTCATTCTTTTAGTACAGTGGTTTTACTCTTGTGTTCCAGGAAGCCCTCAAACTTATTAGGCATTTCTTACTCAGAATGGTCCCTAATGGTTTCTATGAAATATAGCTTCCACACTCCTGCTTTTCTTTCCCTACAGTGTACGGCAACAGGAGGAGAACAGTGCATGTATCAGGGAACACTCTGCAACCGGAGCTCTGTGTGAGCTGAGTACCTGCCCTGAAACATTCCCCCCAGAATCCTCTACAAGAAACAGATTCTATAGCAGATAAGTAAAGGCACAAAGCTCCCTAAAAGACCAGATATCTGAAGAAGTGTGCTTGCACACAAAAGCTTAAACCTTGAATAAAACTTTGTTGGTCTTAAAGGTGCCACTGGACTCAAATTTTGTTCAGATATTTGAAAATCACTGATTTAGTTATAAACAAATGATTCTTAAACCTCTCTCTTGGTTCATTTTCAACTCAATGGTAAAGACAGGAAAGAACAATGTATTTGAGTGGGACACAGTTCATCCAAGGACTACCATAAGGGTCAATTAAGAAGGAGACTGCTCAGTAAATCAGAGGGCAATCAATGGGCCTGGAGGGGGTGTACTGACCTCAGACTGCTCTGCCGGCTGATTAAAGACAGGAGTGACAGGAGCAGCTTTCCACAAAGTCCACAGCATGCCCAACTACTAAAGCTAAAAGCACAGAGGAGTCAATCCGGTTCTACCAGATCAGGTGGAAGGAGGCATGCAGTGAGTCGTATGTCAGTAACATATAAGGATAGGAGATAAAGTGGATTCAATACAAACAGCACACTTACCTACACAGGACAAAGTTTGAGTCCAGTGGCATCTTTAAGCCCAACAAAGTTTTATTATGGGCATAAGCTTTCGTGTGGATGCACACTTTTTCAGATACAAACACAGTAGTCTATATAAGCGACTCCCTTAAAACATTCAAGACTTTTAACCTACTATCCTATGAAGCTCTAAAAGAGAAGAGGGGCAGCAGCTAGAGTCTTGAGGAAACCTGTTGAAAACACAGGTTCAGACTCTTAATAGGTTAGGACAAACTGTGAGTGATGAAATCACTCAGATCACAGAGACACTGGGAGACAGCAGCCCAACTCACATATGACAGGAAGAGGCATCGATAATAGGCTAACCCGCATTCTCCTAGTCACACATAACATGATGTTAAAACTCTGCATGATGTAAGGTCACTGGGTCGAATCCAGCTAACGTTCTCACTCAGTCTCATTTAATTCTACTCCTTACTGCAGCCCCTTGTTGCCCTGCAAGGCACTTAATGTGCTCTTATGGACTATAAGACCTAATATTATGAACTTGGACTGTGTAATGTTATGCTTAAAGGGACTGTACAGCAAGGTAACCCAATATGAAGCCAGTTGAGCAGGCACACCTGAGAGAAGGATACCTTCCTTCTGCATTGCTGTTCCAGTGGCTCTTCAAGGTTGCCAGCCCTCTTACCAGCTGTGAGATGGATCAGTTCTCTAGCTTGCACCAAGGAATCAATTGCCATGCCATGCCCAGGCACAAGGACAATGAGCTTCAAATGCCATTAGGAGCTCCCTCTGACACACGCAGGCAATCCCCTTCCCCCCTCCTCAACCAACCTGCAAAGCTGCACGTAACCAGGAGGCTCTACACATGGTTGCTTGGCAACTAATCACTCGCCCATCAATGACCCAGCTAAGACCATCAAGAGACAATAGCCCTAACCCAATGACTCATATCCCCTACATCCAGGTGCCAGACCTCAGTCTGTTGCTAGTTCTCAATATTGACCACTCCCTAGCTCCCCTCCCCTTTTCCTTCCACCCAATAGTATGTTTTCAGGGGTGGACTAACAGGAGGTGAGACAAGGGGATGCGGCCAGTTCAACCAGCCTCCCCATGCCACCTTATAAAAGGTGATACCCGACCACATGCTCTCTCTCTCTATGACCCCTATCTAAGCTTTATCCCTCTTACGTCCAGTTTGCTATCCCAATACCCTTCCTCCATCTTTGACTCTAGAACTGCAGCTAGTTCCGCGTGTTACTGCCGGATCAGGGCAAGTTCCCCATTTCCAATCCTCCCCTCCCTTCTTCCATTGGAACAGCTCACTCAGCGAGGACAGGTAACTATTGCTCAACCAGCGAATATCCTGCTCATGCAAACGTGCTGATTATCTTTATTTCCTAGAAACTGAATAAATGTGTGTGTGACTGTGTATTGTTTGTGTGTGAAGATTACAGTAAAGACATCATTTTAAACTAACTCCAGCCTCCGTGTCTGTTACTGGTACTTCTGGAAGGGCAGGACCTCTGTATACACTGGCGTTTGCTCCCTAATTTGCCTATTGCTAATTAATAATCATAACTTCCCCCATATTGATGAGAAATTAAGGCAATTTGGCTAACACCCTGTCCACACAGGTTCCATTAATCTCAGCATAGCATTTTTGGTGGTCAAAGGGGGCTCCTTCACCTTTTTTCCTTTTGTGCCAGTGGAAAAGCTAGCTGTATCCAATCCACTGTGTTAATATTTACTTCCCCCTTCACCCACTGATAGATTGGCTGAGGGAGAGCAGGCAGGAAAGCACAAAGATAATGACATAATTTGGGTCTAAAATGCCTCTCTAATTCCTTGGAGAATGTGGGATGAAAGCATCACTCATAAATCAATCAGCTGTTGTTAATAGCAGCTACTTACCTGGTTGCCTTTGATGATTAAAATCACTTCTAGGTGACAAAAGCAAAAAAGAAAAGCTTTACAGAAGTTGGTTGCCCACCATGGTTTTTGTAGGCCCCAGATAATTAACCTAAGTGTGCATGGCCAAGCAAGCTAATAAAAAATTGTCAGCTAGTAACTTTTGCAGCTTCGTCCACAGTGCTAAAGTAACAGGTTTAGCTCCAGAAAAACCTTTCTAGCAGGCAAGTGAGACTTTTCTGATCCTGTTGTGTATCTAATACAAGTAGGCAGGAAATATATCTCACTCAAAACGGTATCGATGGGCATCATGCTTACACTTACATGGACATTTGATTGTCCAGAAGAGTGGTAGGAACCAAAGTCAGCAGCACAATCTACATGTCTGGCATCCCACAGCAAGGGAAAGAGATCCCAGGGTAACACAAGTTCCTTCTGCACGACTCAAGCACATGAGTCTTCCCAGAATCCAGAAACAATGACATGCAGTAGTACGTTCTGATGCTCTTATGCCATTCCCCACATGCATGGCTGTGTGGTACAGAACAAGGAGAAGTCTATCTGTGTAGGTCCTTAGTAAACAGACATTTTATTAAAGCTATCATGCTTTAGACTTGCATTTTTCAAAAATAAAATTATGAAGACCATTACCTGTCTTTTGCCTTGGAGCTGGAGCAGGTTTAAAATATTTTTAAAATTCTATTGGGTCAATTTTCACATTAAGGCAAAATTTCATTTGTCTGGCCCTGCTTTCCAGTTACACCACTGGACACTGCTCTTTTACTTGGCTTCTACACAAAGAAGAAGTTTTGGATCAAAATGTTTCTTGTTCCGATGCCCTGGGCAGCCATCAGACAGCAGATTCTGAGCCTCCAAATCAGAAGCTGGCACATGACCCCTTTCTCCCTGAAGTGATAAGCAGATCGGTTTCCTTGGAAAGACTTGTGAGCAGGAAACATTCTATTCGAAGAGCAACAAGGGCCCATCAAAACATTCCCTGATAACCAAGGGTAATTTTCCTTGAGCCACAAGAGGCTGTACTATGCCTTGGAAGATCTAAGCATCTTCAGTAATCTGGCATAATGATCAATATTGGATAAAACATTAAATCAAAAGAAATAGGCATGGGTTGTGTTTGTTTGTTTTTAGTCTGTTTCTTTTGTTTGGAGATTGTATAAAATCTAAAAGATACAGTTCAACAGAAAGACCCAAAGTTTGTTTCCAGTGACAGGCACTGTATCAATATGATGAAGATGCTTTTTCCAGTGGGCTTTTTCCAGTCAGTGTGCATTCATTTCCCATTTTATGGCAGACAGACAATGCATTTTTGCCCAGATGGCTCTACTGTTAATGAAAAATACTGCATTTTCCACTGAAAGCACTTTCTACCTAGGAAAAATTGGCACTCATCCTGGACAATGTGTTTTCATGGTCTTCATGAATACCATGTAGACTGTGACTACGGAGAGCCACTGCAGAGTAGTGCTTTGAGTATCAGATTGGAATGGGGGAGAAGCAAGTTCAAATCTGTGTTCTGATATGAAGGTTGACACTGGGCCAGCATCCCTTAGCCTATATCATCCTACTAGGAAGGAAGAATTGTGCACACCAACCCAAGGCTCCATGAATGAATGTCAGGATAAAAATGTACTGTCGTTTTATTTACATATTTTTACTTTCCTTTTCTCTCCAATGGGGACTCAAAGTCACTTACAAAAATACATTTTAAAGGAACAAAAAGGGGAGGAAACCCACAAATTTACCTTTCAGTTAGACTTTTCAAATGTCTGTGCTGTGTTTAAAATACTTCTTTTAAGAACTAGCATGGCGCAGCAGCTAGAGTGTTGCCTACGATCTAAGAGATACAGGTTCAAGCCCCTGCTCTGCTATGGAAGCTCACTGGGTGACCTTAGGCCAGCGACACACTCTCAGCCTAAACAACCTCACAGGGTTATTGTTGTAAGGCAAGAATAGGGGAGGGGTGAGCAGTGCTGAAAGGGAGAAAAATGGGGTATACATAAACAAAGAAACAGTCCTAGACCCACTGGGCCAGCAAACTCAAGGCCACAGGATGAGAGCCATGGGCTAAGGCCAAGAGCCCCGTGAATGATGCAAAAGGTCTGCTGTTCCGGCCACTCCTGAGGTTAATTAGAAAGTGAAACAGAAGCTCAGCCTAGATGTTATGCAGCTGGACACAACAGTAGATTGTCCAGTGATCCTGGATATTTTGTGGAAATAGTTTGTGACGAAGACCCAGCACCTTCTGTCACTCAGCCTCACTTGATTATTTGAACACAAAAGGTTTTGCTTTTTTTTGTTTGGGAGGGGGCCTTAAGTTACAGGATCCACGGTCAGCTTTCCAAGCAGCACAAACGTTCTAAATGCAACTTGCATGCTGTAGCTCCCCATCATTGAGGCAGAGTGCTCTGACCTGCACGGGCTTCAAACTTCACATCTGTAGTATACATCAGCTCCTGCTATGGTAATATATACATAGCTTGGAATAAGCACCTGCCAATACCTCTCTTGGTACCCACCAAGTGCTTTCAGAAAGCGGGTGGGGTCAGGTAGGGCTCCTGCTCAGCAGGACCCCTGATTTGCCACTGAATGTCTGACTAGGTATGCAGATTAAAGCACTGTTTCAGCGAGAGCAGATTAAAGCACTGTTTCATTCTCTCTCACCCCTCTTTCCCAGCGTATTTTTTAATTACCCCTCTTCTCCCCTGCACTTGGGCTTTCTCTGCGTGTGTGTGGCTCCACCTCTTGCGGCAGCCATTTTATGGGTGATTCTTCCTCCCTGGCAGCCACTTTGTGGTTGCACCCGCCACCCTGTGTCAGAATCCCAAAGGAGCTCACAAGCTTCAAAAGGTTGGGGACTCCTGCATTACGGTATACAGAAACATCACATTCACATAGCAGAACAGGGAAGAATGCTATTAACACTTCTGGACAACTGCAAAAAGACCCCAGCTTCAGATACTGATCAGGGATACATTCAACCCTGCACAATCTATTTGTCCAAACAGTCATTTATTCCAACACTGACATTAAGAACTTTACTTTCTAGACTGCCAGTCCAATGGAGATTATTCTGTTTGTGCCCCTCTTTGCTTGCTCCCATGCTGGGATAGAAAGAGTAACTATTCCTTAATATAGTAGTTTTCTAACTGTGATCTGGGGAACTTTGCAGCCACACTGAACTGTTCAGCATATCCTTGGGAGTGCTTGCAGTTCACACAATAGGGAGACCAACCAGTCTGGCCAGTGCTCCACTTTAATGAGTTTTAATGATTGCTATAAATTTTAAATGGATACTAAGAATTTTAAATTGGTATCGTGATTACCATATTGTATTTTTTCTTGACGCTGTTCTTGGTGCTGCTTGCTAAGGTCATGAGCTAATGCAATAAAGTTGATGATGTGGATGATAATGTGTTGGGGTTTTGTCAGGAGATGAGCCCCTACAGAAAAAGGCCCTGAAGGCAGAAAGTTGAAAAACCCCAGCCATAGGACCCTGCACAGAACTAAAGAAATTTCAGCACACTCCTAAGCACTTTTGCCTATTTCGCTCTGCTTAGGATTGCAGCATTAGAGGGTGTTGCCTTAGAAAAAGGTATTCTATCCAAAAGGATAGAAACAATCATGTTCCATTGCAGATGTAGTCACATTCCAAGCATTGGGGGGGGGGGGGTTTACTACTGCAGCATATGGCAGTATTGTTTTATTTTAACAATGACAACAGTTAAACACATGAATGTGCATGGAGGGAGCTTTGACTCTCAAAAGCTTATATCCCACACAATCTTGTTGGTCTCTAAAGTGTTACTGGACTCAAATCTAGCTGCTCTAGTGCAGGCCCCCCCCAAAAAAAAAAACTAGTACTACCTGTGTTTCTCAAAATTAAGTGATGATAACTCACCTTCAAATATTCTTCGTACCCAATAAATAGAACATGGACACAAGTGCTGACAGGATCCAAAAAAGGAGGACAGGGCTCTGGATCTTATGTTTGTTTCTCTTGCTTTGCATTCCACTCTTTAAAGATCAAGGAGCTGACAGTGCCTATCCCGCAACAACTGATGGAGGGGAAGCTGATTCCCAGCATGAGAAAACAGTCCTCCCAACAACCTACAGTTGCCCTAAGAGGAAGACACTCTTCGAGCTATCAAGAAATGGCCAGATGCTGGGGTATATAATTTTAAAACCAAAATTACATAGTGTCACTGTGACAAAAAATATAATACCGAATGAACTCCGTATACACCCTACTGAAGGAGGTGGTAAGTCAAACAGTAGTTCCAATTGCAGACAGTCACTGAGAATGTGCCCTTTCTAATGCATCCCTTTATCCCTACGCTTCATTGCACACATCAACACCAGGAGGTTCTTCCAAGAGAACATGAAAATTGGCCCTCTTGAATGGCCAGCTTTAAAACTTGTGAGGTATTTTCCTTGAGGATATTACTACTAGGTCAATTAGCATTCACAGGTATCAGCACTGGAACAGAAGGAGGATACTAATGGAGGAAAGAGGAGAAAGGATTTTACCCAGCAAACCTAGAAAATAAAGCACATTATGGAAAAATATCAGAATTCATTTAGAGTAAAGACACAAACGGGGGAATGTTTCTTTTGCTTCTCGCTCTCTAGATCGAAGCACCTCAAAAGCTACTTCCTTGGTGCCACCAAGTGGTGATGATGTGTATCAGCTCTTTTCATTCATTTACATTCTTTACTTTCATTGCAAACTGGACCCCCCATTTTGAAGTTATCAGTGCTTGAATAATTATTCCATGCTCCCTCAGGAAAAAGCCATAAAGTAGCAGTATAAGGAGCAAGAGGAGAATCTTACCCATCTTTAGAGAGGAGGGGGGAGAGGGAAGGAATAAAAATATAGAGGAACGTTGAAAGACATTTTTCTCCTGAAACAAGCACACTAGAGATGTTATGGATGAATACATCTGAAGACTCATAGGACAAATCTAGAATGGGGGGGGATCCTAATTACTATTAATGCAAGTTGTAGCTTCATATTATTAATACAAGATGTACAGTGAAATTTCCCTTGCACCAATGTTGCATTTAATGTACTCCAACTGCACTGTTCTGGACTGTTCATTTGTAAAATCCACAGCCCAGAGTCTTATGCACCCATGTTGCACCTACTTCCCTCTATGGGACTTCTCATCCTGAAGCATTTTTATGTGGGCTTAGAGCAACTTCAAGAGGGCACAGACCTAGAGATTCTGATGAGAGGTGGAGGAGCTCATGGACATGCCACTAAAGCAGCATCCAGACAGTCCTTCACAGGCAAGCCTGCTGAGGGAAAACACCTTTCCTGTTGTGATCAGGTGTACATCTTTCTCCCACAGCTCAAACTCTTGCTTTTCATAGCAAACCTGCTGTGCACCAGTTTCATTGGCTGAGAGGGCAGCAGTCCACTCTTACCTGCCCCCATCCCAAATCTCCCCAAACCAGTTTTCCAATAGCATAAAAAGAAAATCATTTTTAAAAGGAGGGGATGAATGCATGTTTAATTGAAGAAATACATTACAGAACTGTAACCACTGTAAAAGAAAGCTTCCTTGAAATGTGGAGGAGGGACAAAACATGCTACTGACCGAGCATTAGATTCACAGGCCAATAGATCTGTCCAATAAGGAGGTAGCCAGGAGGTGCTACAGGAACTCCGGATCTATGTGTGTGTCGATATGCACCCTTAGGGATCGCATTGCCACAGTAACTTCACAGCAATGTCAATAATTAGTTCCACCAACAGCTATTGGCTATGGCTGCTAAACAGAACCTCTGTGTAGACAGCCAGGACAGCTCTGAATATCAGATGCTAGGGACAAACATAGCAGTGTATGTCCCATCTTCTGTGAACTGTTTGTGAACCCCAGCAGCAGCTTGCTGGCTACTGCAGAAGACAGAATGGGATGAGTCCTTGGTTCAACCCAGCAGGGTTTCTTTTATGTATTTTAGTGGAGTTTCCTCCCCTGTGTCAAACCCAATCATCTGTGTGTGCTCTTAAACTATAATTCAATTGAAGGCATACATAAACTTTTAGCAAGCCACTAAGCAAAGAAGTTGAGGATGCTATTGGACTACATATGACGGAAAGAACCAACAAAAATATTCTATAATACCTGAATGCCTGAATTTCTCCAAGCTCACCTACTGCAGCACAAGTCCAGTTATGGGGAATTAGCTATGCAGCCAGGGGTGGTCTTGGCCTTGGGGGATCCGGGGCTGCTGACCTGGGATGGGTGGGCCCTCGACTTCCATGCCCCCCCCCCCAGGAGGGATGAATAAGCAGCCAGCCTATACCCACCAATCCCTTCCATGGCTGGGGCAGTAGACAGCTGGCACATGCACCCACTCACCGCCTCAGGCACCCAGTCACCTCAGCAGCCATATCACGTGCTTGAGGGAAACAGGCAGCAGCCAGCCGGCCAGCTCAGCAGCTGCCTCTTGCATATGCCCGCCCGCCTCCTCAGGGGCTCAGGTTGCTCACCCACTTTGCTTGAGCTTGGGTGGCCCAGGCATGGGGGAGGCATGACAGTGATTCTGGGGCCCTGTCCTGGACTTCTGCTCAGGGCCCCTTAATCACTAAGAGCCCCCACCCCACCCCCGTTCGCAATATAAAGGGTAATTTCAGTAGAGGGAATACTGAATGCTCCCCTGAATTGCTTACAGTTCTCAATATAAATGTTTGAGTTAATTGAGAACAAATTTCGGATCCAGCCATAATTAAACCTACCTTGAACTCCTTCCAAGAGCAGATCAACCCCTTTCCTATAAAAGCCATAAGCTGCTTCATAATCTTCCTCTTCCTCCTTCTTCAAAGCCAATTTGATCAGCTCCCCAGCTTTCTCCAGGTAGTCTCGCCTGCCAAGTTTGGCCTTCAGGCTCCCAGTAAACAGGCCACGGCTCTCCCTCTCACCATCGGGTTTGCTCCACTCATGATCCGAAACAGTGGAGGCTTGTGCTGAAGGTTCAGCAGCAAAGCTGAGGGCAAAAGACCTACTGGGCGAATTCTGATTAGATGCCATTCCATCATCTAACTCAGCAAGAGAGTCCACATCAACAGTCAAAGAGACCAGGTCGCTGTCGCTGGAGAAACCTGCAGCACAACAGAAAGATGGGCTCAGAAAGGACCCGGTAGATCAGAGGGTCCAACTTGCTCCTCCAAAGCAGTGTACATTATAACTAAAGCATCTCAGCAGCAGTGCTTATCTGAAGTACAGGCCAATTAAGAAGTAGGCAGCCTTTAATTAGGAGAACTAATGTACCATGTGGCCAAGATGTGAACAAGTTCAGATCTTGCCTCTGCCATGAACTCGCTGCAGGATCTTAAGCCAGCCACTCTCTTTCCAATCCCACTTCTACAATGCAGGGGTGAATCACTGACCTACTTCACAGAGTGACTCTACTTAAAGGACTGTCTCTTCCATTATGAGCCCATGAAACACGTCAGATTCTCTCTGTCTCTGGCTGAGCCCTCCCTCACAGATGTACAATTCACCACCACTACTTGGGCCCAAGTCATTCTTGAAGGCAGTCTGCAGCTTGATGGAATGGCCGTCTTGAGGATGTGTGGGAGGGGCCTTCATTAGCCTTCTTCCAGAAAAGATACAAAGCAGTCTTTTTTAGACAAGTGTCTGGCAGATAATTAACCTGGGTTATAAAAGTTGAGCCCTGGCCTGGATGACCCAGGCTACCTTATCTCATCAGATCTCGGAAGCAAAGCAGGGTCAGCCCTGCTTGGTTCTTCGATAGGATACCACAGAGGAAGTCCAGGGCCACTGAACAGAGGCAGGCAATGGCAAACTACCTCTGAATATCTCTTCCCTTGAAAATCCTATGGGGATGCCATATGCTGGCTGCCACTTGATGGCACTTTACACACCCACAGGACACTTTCACACACACTAAGTAACACACTTTCAATCCACTTCCAATGCACTTTGCAAGTGGATCTTACTGTGTGAAATGGCAAAATCCACTTGCAAACAGTCCCTGAAGTGGACTGAAACTGCATTATTTAGCATGTGTGAAAGCATATACAATGAAGGTAAGAGAGATAATTGTTGATTGTTTGGTTTTAATTGTTCATTGCTTTTGTTAAGCTATCTTGAAGAACCATGGTTGGTGGGAAAGGCAGCATAGAAATAGTCTAATAAATTAATTAATTTTAAAATACCCCAATCCTGTTTTCCACTATTAATGCTCAAAAAAGCTTACACTGTTTTTAAAAATCACCTCAAAATCACTGAGATAATGTGCCCACTTAGAATACTCTATGTATATGCCACATATTACTACTTTGATTCTAGAAATGCAAGAGAAACAACCATTGGTCAGTGTATTCAGGCTTTTGATGGGACTCCCTATTTGGGAACACATCCAACCTGTGCTAAAGACATTGCACTAGCTGCATATAGCATACCAGATTCGTTTCAAGGTGCTGGTTCTTACCTTTAAAGCCCTTTATGGCCAGGGACCTACATACCTGAGGGACCACCTTTCCCCACATGTACCCCAGAGAGTGCTGCGATCAGTGGCCCAGAATCAGCTGGCCCTCCCGAGTCTCAAGGAGGCCAGGCTAGGAACAACAAGGGCCAGGGCTTTCTCGGTGGCGGCTCCAGTCCGGTGGAATGAGCTCCCAGAAGAGACCAGAGCCCTGCGGGACCTTTTGCAGTTTTACAGGGCCTGTCAAACCAGGCTTTTAGAGCCACCACCACTACTAACAACTGACAGCCTATGGGTGGAGAGCCCTGTTTCCCCTGGGACTTCTAATTACAGCCTGAGCTAACCACCTAAGATAATCTAAGAAAATCAAGGAGCCAACTGCAAGATGAGAGAACTAAGCAACAACAACCACTGTGAAATCATTGATATTAGCACCTTATTATGTTTTATGGTTTTAGAATTGTTTACTTGTATTAATTGATGCTGTTTAATCTTTATTCTATACTATTGTAAATTTTATGCTGTTTTTATGTAAGCCACCCTGTGCCGGCCTCAGCCAGGAGGGCGGGGTAGGAATTTAATCAGTCAATCAGCTCGAAATACCAGCTTTTATGTACCTGGCACCACGGGAGACATCTCATATTAAAAGAGGGATCCCGTATTATCATTATTAAGTTAAGATAATGACAAGATTAGCAACCTCCCACACCATCACTCTTCAGCCTGATCAAGATCTACAGCCACATCAAAAGTTCTTCAAAACGCTGCTTACTGGATTGGCTCCCACTGATGGTCTCATCCCTGCAATGCTAAGATTTCATGGACTGGCACCTGCCTGCAACTAACAAGCCTTCCATTCTCACTCCTGTCAGCCACAGGACTGGGTCCGCAGATGAGCTTACAGCCAAAAGAAACTCTTGTGTTCACTGCGCAACTCAGGTTTTCAACTTGCTGTAGACAGGGAACATGCAGGAATTGAGATTCAAGTTAGGAGGAAAGAAATATTCAAGCACTGCCAAATTAATGATAAATCATTCTTACCTCCACATTCTGATTGGCTAAGTGTTACATCGTCAATGCCACTGACATCTTTGTGAGCTTTTTTTAAAGTGGGGGGAGACATAGAAAGAGATTTAGTGATCTTTTTTGAAAGCAGAGTACAAATTATCATCAAGTAAAATAAAAACAAGGGCAGTCCTATTATATTACTGTATTGTATACAGCCCTGACCTCTAATCTCAACAGATCTTGGAACCTAAGCAGGGTTGGCCGTGGCTAGGATTTGGATGGGACACTTCCAAGGAATATCAGGAACATGACACAGAGGCAGACAATGGCAAACTACCTCTCAATGTCTCTTACTTTGAAAACCCTACAGGATCTGCATAAATCAGCTGTGACTTGACGGAACTTTCCACCACCAATCTGCAGGTATCAAAATCTGTGGATCAGGGCCACATGGAGGCTAAACAGATCTTCCTGTATACTTGGGGAACTTGCCAAATGTTCAGAAAAATCTGAATTTAAAAAAAAATGCATCGGGGGTATTAAATCTCCTGCAAAGTACAGTAGTGGTTTATGCGCAAGCGCAGAGAAAGCACTTACCTTTGGCAGCGGTGGTGCCAGGAAGCCACACTGGGCTTGGTGGCAGTGGCTTCACAGCCCTGGGCTCTGCACTGGGCCTAGGAGCTGCACTGAGCATGCCCAGGAGCCCAGGATATGTGCCAGGCATGCCACCAGTGCAGCCTAGCCTGGGAGCCATGCTGAACATGCTGCCGCTGTCAGTGCAGCCTGGGAGTTGCGCCAGGCCCACAGGCAGCTGAGGCATAGGACTGGAAGTCACACAGGGTGCAGGCCCAGTGAGAAAGTGCAGAGGTGGTGGAGTCCCCTTACACGTATCGTGGGCCTACACTTATATAAATGTCATAAGATGGACAGGGTTCTACACAGAAATCAAGGGCTTCAGAAAGGCATTAATTTAAAGGAATGCATACTTTATAAGACAACCAAGCTTTCAATTTAAGAAACCCTTGCTTTGGCAGAAAAAAGTCTTTCCCTATTTCAGATTAGATGGTTTCTTCAATGAGTAAAACTGTTTGTAAGCTACCCAGACGGAGGGGAAGTATAAATATTTTAAATGAACTTAAAATGTCCTACTCCAAAGGGCCACGAGACTAACCTTGAACATCTACAACCAATTTTATTATATCTTGAGAAGCTGTTAATAACATATTTACCAGCAATGAAACCAAACCACTGGTCTCTGCAAACACAGTCACCACAAAAAAAAAACCTTTAAAATTATGGAGGAACCTGGAAGCATCTCTTGTGCTCTTCCATGGCTCTCCTAAGTAAATGTCTAGGCCTGATCCAGGGCCCCAGCTATGATGCACATGGAAGTTCTGTGAGGCTTCACTTCAGGACAGGGAAGCAACGCTAAATGTTCATATACTGAGCAGTCTCCTCCATTAGAGTGGGTGGGGAAGCCTGTGAGGGCAGGGATCCCCACAAGGTGGACTGGAACGCAAGATGTTACTGGATCAGGGCATTAGAGTTCACAAAGACGGCCCCCATTCCACAAACCTTTAGCTGAACCTCCTCTGCCAGTATTATCAAGCAGACTTTCCTCCATGACTCTAAAGCCTTGCTGTGACAGAGAATTTTCAAACCCAGAAGCATCAGCTAAGGTGAATCTTGCAATGCAAGCTTAAGAAAAAACATTTCAGTAAAGAAACACATCCCTCCTTACAAATGAGCATGTGCACCTTTATATATCAGCCTACAGGTTTAAAATAAAGAGCTATAAAAGAAGTTGAAAGGATTCACATAACAGGCTTTATCCCATATTGAAGAACAACAAAAGGATCTGAAGTGCTTTACATGTGACAGTGATAAAGGATTGGGAGAAAGTTTATGTGCTCGTCACGGACAGCCAGAATGCTAATGCTGCCATCTAGAGGAGATGTAAAAAAACATTTGGAATTTCTTTACTCCATACTTCAGTCAACTCCATTCCTCAATGAGGCAGATTACAAGAAGTAACAAGGCAGAAACCAACCTTCAGAACTGCAGACAGACACACTGTCAGTCAAGGAATCCCACAGAGGTTCTGCAGGTCCAATCAATTCAGACCCATCGTGCACCTCTCCATCCTTCAGAGGGAGAAATGAATTAGTACCTATCTCACATTTACTATGATTTATTGCAATTTTTTATCTCAGTGATGGGGGAAAGCCACATAATGTGACCAAGCAGCCGAAATTCAGCCAAGCTTGATTTAAGGTTTTAGAGTCTCCCAGTTTAAAGCTAACTGAAGGAATACAATGTTGCATTTTTAAATATTAGATGCTTTGCATCTACATATCCTAATAGTTTAGACTGTAAGCCAGGACCCTTCTCTGTAGATCTGCAGGGTGTTATGAATACTCAAGGTGCAGTATGTATAAATAAGGTCCAACTTAAATACAGTTTTATATACAGCAGTCTAAATAAGGTTAATTACAATTTCACACAGAAAATATAGCCTTGTTTTGATTTGCATCTTTGTCGGACCAAGATCCACTGCATGCAGACAGAATCTGGCAGTTATGGGTGCTAGAATCTCAAAGGAATAAGCAAGTATTACAAAAACATGGTCCTTCCTTTCAAGCCCTTTGACTCTAGTCATCTCCCACCTTGCCTACTGCAATTTCCTCCTCTTTGCTCTTTTGCTGTTGCACCATGTCCCCCTTGTTTCTTTGGCTCATCTATGTAATTCTGCAGGGTGTCTTGGACACTCAAGGTGCAGTATGTATAAAACACCAAAAACAGTTACCTTGTCATTCTGATGCCACTCCTTAAATCCATAAGTATTCCTCTCTCCTCTCATATCAAACACAAAACTCTCATCTTACTTTCAAAATATTTCATTACTTCCCCCACATACCCACAAGTTATCTCTCCACTCTCATATCTAGATGCATCCTACGCTTGTTCCTTCAGATCAGCTGCATTCAGCTGTCTGAAATCTCCAGCTCCTTCAAACAAGCCTGCCCTTTTCCCCTTGCCATCCCTGATGTTGTGACTGCCTCCCTGAACACCAATGCAATGCCAATTTTCTCCCTTTCTGAAAATCACACCCTCAAATCTAACTCTTCCATGGAGGCTTTCCTACTGAAACTAAATCTAAGGATGTGAAACTGGAACGAACCTATGTTCTTCCATTCTTAATCCACACCTCTGTCTTCCTGCCCTCTTGGTTGCCCCTCCTCTGTCAATTTTTTATTGTAAACTCTTCAGGGCAGAGACCTGTCTACGTCGATTCTGTGAAGTGCAATTCATATTGATAGCATTATCATCATTGTGTTCAAGGAGGTGCTACTTGAAAGCTTGCTCCTGGAAGGGAAATCACTCTCAAGAGTAGTGGATGTTTCTGATTCTGAGTAATTAAGGACAACTGCAGTGAAAGCGTCATATCTAAAAACCAGTTGCCTGTACATTCCAAGATGGAGCCATGGGCTCACAATGAAATAGGAGAGGTTTCCACTGATGTACCTGATGACTAGATTAGCATGGCCCTTCTACAGAGGCCAATAATATTTTCCACTGTGAGAAACAATGGTGTAAGATACAGGATTTGCCATGTAAGGTATGGAGTTGCCCTAAGGATTTCTCCAAACCCATGCTGACAGTGATACTCATCACAATTTTATGATGAATGGGACATCACTGTCCTGCAACAGCATTTTATTTTACTAAATCCTTCCACTGATTCGTATCCTATGGAGGAGCTCCCCATTAACCCCATCACACTCTACTTCAGAGGTGTCAAACTCATTTGTTATGAGGGCCAGATCTAACATAGTTGTCACTTTGTTGAGCCAGGCCATGTGCACCATAAAATTTAACACCACTTACTGGAGATATAAACTATATAAAGGACAGCAGCTGGTAAGCTCTGAGCTGTTGTATCCCCACTGCTAGGCCCCATGGGTTGGGAGTGGAGTGCAAAGGAAAACCCATATGGGTGGACTGGAGAGCCAGCAGTGCAGCACGGGGCAGACACTTCCTCTTTGCTTGACTGCAGCAGATGAGGTTGTTCCGCCATGCTGAAGCCACAATCGTAGTGACTCTCCCCGCTCCCCCCCACACACACAAGCAGTCTCCTTTCCCCCCAGGCCCCTCCTTTGACACCCCTGCTGTACCTGTTTAACATAGTATGCATTTCCCCAGATCAGTGACAAGGTTCAGGACACAGAAATGCATAATTATAGTTGTATGAGGTGCTCTAGAAGTCTTTTGAGCAGTACTCAGAGTTAACTCTGGTATGCTGATCATTAGCAATCTCTTTTCAGACAGGGAACTGAGGCCAAAGAGGCAGCCAGTCAGTCTGCTGTAGCAAAATAAACCAAAAAACCAGTAGCACCTTAAAGACTAACAACATTTATTTCAATATGTGCTTTCATAAGTCATAGTTCACTTCTTCCAATATGGATAGCCCTGGGCAAGCCTTAATCGTTCACAGATGAACAGGGAAAAGACTTGGAGCAGTGGAATTCAAAACAAGTAGACTCATCCTGCCCAATGGGATCATTTAAGTGATGAGAAAGGAGCTCAGATGTATTAACCTTAAAGAAATCTTCAAGCTGCTTGCTATTATAGAGTGCTGGGATATTGGCAGAAAACTGCAGCAAATCTTCTGCACATTGCCTTCTTTCTTCAATCACACTTTCATCAAATCGCCCTGAAAGGAAGAAGATAAACGTTTTGAGAAATAATTAAGTCTCTTTTTCTTGCAGGAAAAAAATGCCCTAATGAGGAGGAATCCCTGCATATATTAACTCAAGCAACCGCTTCAGGAGACAGCAACAAGCTTCACACTTCCCACTCTCAACTGTCCCCAGAGTCCTGTTTTCTGCAGTCATCTCAAACAATGCAATCTGGCAGCCGCAAGAAGAATCCAAGACTCCATCATGTCTTGAAGGATATGAGAGGCAATGCTCCTAATTAGCCAAGGGACACAAGCATATGTCCATCAATGCAAAAACTAAAATGAAATAAGGCTTGTTGTCACATTCATAATGTCCATGTTGTACTCGGCTGACTCTGTAGAGAAGTGAGCACCAGCCACTCAGTTAACACTAAAGTCAGACTCTCATTTATTATATGAAAAAGTTCCCTATACACACAAGATTTTTTCCCCTGTTTATGGAACAATACTGCTTTCTGGATGCTCTACCATGTATTCAAGGATGCAAAGGGAAGCCTCAGCACAGATGTACATAATCAGCAGAAATACATAGTCCTGTGAGACTGTATCACTTCAGTTGGCAGATAGAATACTACATCCTGTCCTTAGATATATTTGAATTTTGGTTCCACAAGATTCTATGCTTGCCATAATTGATTCGGCTCAAGAACTGGCAGTCAGAAGACACTGGCCAGGGCTGACTGGCTGCTTCGCAAAGTCCCGCCCCCATCAGCCCCCGTCAGTGTTTTCAGCTCAGTCTGCTCCAGTCCTCCGACAGGAGAGGACCGTCTGGAGTGTGAGCGCAGGGACAGGCCCTCAAGGCTGAGGCAAGTGAGAGAAGCCCTGTTCCGCCTTCTATGAGGGGACTAGGCCCAGAGAAGGCCTTTTCCGTCCCCCACACCCCATCCCCTGGGCCTTCTATGGGGCACTAGGCTCAGAGAAGGCCCTTTCCGTCCCCCACACCCTATCCCCTGGGCCTTCTATGAGGGGACTAGGCCCAGAGAAGCCCTTTTCCATCCCCCACACCCCATCCCCTGGGCCTTCTATGAGGGGACTAGGCCCAGAGAAGCCCTTTTCCGCCCCCACACGCCATCCCCTGGGCCTTCTATGGGGCACTAGGCCCAGAGAAGGCCTTTTCCGCCCCCACACGCCATCCCCTGGGCGTTCTATGGGGCATTAGGCCCAGAGAAGGCCTTTTCCACCCCCCACATGCCATCCCCTGGGCCTTCTATGGGGCACTTGGCCCAGAGAAGGCCTTTTCCGCCCCCCACACGCCATCCCCTGGGCCTTCTATGGGGGCACTAAGCCCAGAGAAGGCCTTTTTCGCCTCCCACACGCCATCCCCTGGGCCTTCTATGGGGGCAGTAGGCCCAGAGAAGGCCTTTTCTGTCCCCCACACATCATCCCCTGGGCCTTCTATGGGGGCAGTAGGCCCAGAGAAGCCATTTTCTGTCCCCCACACATCATCCCCTGGGCCTTCTATGGGGGCAGTAGGCCCAGAGAAGCCCTTTTCCCCCACACACTGCCTACTGCCCCCATAGAAGGCCCAGGGGATGGTGTATGGGGGACAGAAAAGGCCTTCTCTGGGCCCAGAGAAGCCCTTTTCTGCCCCTCTTCCCTTCCTTTCCCCCTTTTTCTTTCTTCCTCTCTCCTTTCTTTCACTCTTTCCCCTATTCCTTCCTTCCTTCCTTCCTTTCTCCAACCCTCTCTCCCTTCCACCTCCCTCCCTTCCTTTCTAGGGCCCGGTGTCTTCCACCACAACGGGCTTTGCTCCCTAGTTCTGAATATTTCTTAGCCAAAAAATGGGGAAACTCCCCACACATAGAAAGCTATTGCTGATATTATAGGAGCCAATATTTTATTTCAGGTGGGAGAAGTACTCAGAATACAATCACTTTCCCAGAATGCTCTGAAGGGGTGAAGTCCAGCAACATCTACATGTACAGGTCAAGTCTAGCAGCGCACACAGATGCAATTACCTAAAGAAGAAGTCACAAGTGCTTACCATGGTATCCTCCCTCATCATCTTGTGGAAAAGGACACCTAGCCTACTACTTACTGTTATATACTTCAGTCATTTAAACAGCCACACAGGGGCCAGGAATCTCCCCACCCCAGCCTCCAAGACAGTTCAAGATCAGTCTTCCCTTTCCAATGTCTCCTGTTCCATGAAAAATTCTGATCTAAGCCTCTGTGCCCAAGTTTTGACTTGGGAAATAAACTTAGCAGAAAAGAATCTGAACAAAATGTTTATCTAGTATAATAAGAGTCAGATTCTCACAAGGCATAAAGCAGAAAACCATAACTATCGCTACAGGAAACTCACAACGTAGTATCTTACCATAGCTAATCCTTCACCCAAGGGGAGTAGCTGCTCCTTGACCTAGCCAGCAGATTACTAGCCTCACCTCTCATGCCAACTGGTATCACATTGGATTTTGTTCAAGCATAGAGTGTTGTGCTCACAGGTCCACAATATGAGGAAAGCCTGTGAATACATGCACGTGGAAACATATTTATATTATACCCTTCCTCTCAGAGTTCATGACAGTATACACAACTCCATCCTACATGGGGTCCTTTCAACAAACCTATGAGATAGCTAAGGCTGTGAGTGTGTGTGTGTGAGAGAGAGAGAGAGACAGACAGACAGACAGACAGACAGACAGATACTGGCCAAAGGTCCCATGAGTGAATTTCACAACTTAAATGGAACAGCTGGATTCAAGTCCAGTAGCACCTTAGAGACCAGAAAGATTTTCAGGGTATAAGCTTTTGAGAGTCAAAGCTTATACCCCCAAAATCTTCTTATTCTCAAATCTAGCTGTTCTACTGCAGACCAATATGGCTACCCTCTGAAAATGACTTAATGGGAATCTGAACCTGGGTCTCCTCAGTCCCCACTCTAGCTATTTCATCACACTGGATCTCACCTTTTCATCCATTTTGTGACAGGAAGACAAGCACCTGATGAGCCATATAATCAAATTGTTGACAAGAGCTGTCTATAGAGGCTACATTAAACTGGTCTTGAACCAACTACATTGGCTACCAGTGAATTTCCAGTCACAGTTCAAGCACTAACACTAATCTTCAAACAGGCTAGTTCCTCACCAACA
The DNA here is from genome assembly GCA_029375565.1 of Gekko gecko. NCBI lineage: Eukaryota > Metazoa > Chordata > Lepidosauria > Squamata > Gekkonidae > Gekko > Gekko gecko. The sequence goes on along the minus strand of JAPDNY010000001.1, from coordinate 70,313,402 downwards.
TATTCTCACCCCATTCTCTTTGAAGCTTCAAAGGAGACCTTAATTTTTGCGCCAACTGAGATTCAGTGGGTAGCAACAAGATATAAGGCCTTCTCTGCTGCGATACTGAAGCTCTAGAGTTCTATGCCTTGGGAAGTTCATATGGCTACCTCACCTGTTATTTAGGAAAACTGGCAAGACTGAGCTTTTAACCAGAACTTTTAACCTTCAGATGAGGAAACAAGTGAATTATTCTGAGGTACAAACTCAAATTCTTGGCTGCCATTTTGTATTTAGGGTTTAGGATTATTTTATAATCATGTTTTGCTGGAAAGAAGGATATCAATTTAATATAGAAATAAAGTACTTTTTCAAGGGTCGGGCTTGAAATTTGAATAGCTTTGCTCTGTTGTCTTTGACTGAATTCCCATGTTCCATACAACATATTATTTTCCAATGAGAAAGGTGGAAAAGTCCTAACAAAGTTCAGGAAAGCAGCATAACATTTTCCTGTCAAAGGGCTTCACTTTATAATGTACGGGTCTGTCTTGTAACTGCACTGAACAAAAAACCCATAGACTTTCATATTTTAAAAATGGTGGGAACAGAAATATAAAACAGTGACAAAACAAAAGAATTCTTAGCATTCTGTCCATTGTATGGAGGGATCACACAGATTTCTAAACCTGATTCAGTGGTTCTTAGTTGAAGAGGTTGAGCAGGACAAACAGGTCTCCTTACTGCCTAGATTTTTCTACCCTTCCCAAAATATAAGAGCAGCCCACAAAGGTCCATCTACTCTATTTGCCACAGTGGCCAGCCAAATCAGTAGAACAAGAGGAAGAAGCAGCAGTGCCTCCATCATTGGCCCTGAGCCACTGGTATCCAGGACCATAGTGCTCTAGAAGATGGAGATTACCTTCAGCCATAATGGCCAACATTTGTGGACAGACCTATCTTTCACAGCCGATCTCCTTTTAAAACCATCAAACTGCAGGAGGTGAATCCCATAACTTAATACTTTTGTGATGTTATACTGTGGTGGCTCAAGTGGTTAAGATGCTGAACTGCAGGCTGTGGAAGGTCAGTAGTTCAGCAGTTCAAGACCCGAGAGTGCTGCATGATGGAGTGAGCTCCCCTCTCTAGTTCCAGCTCCTGCCAACCTAGCAGTTCGAAAGCAAGAAATTGCAAGTAGATAAATAGGTACCACTTTGGTGGGAAGGTAACAGCGTTCCGTGCGCCTTGGTGTTTAGCCATGCCGGCCACATGACCACGGAAACGTCTTCGGACAGCACTGGCTCTTCAGCTTTGAAACGGAAATGAGCACTGCAGCCCTAGAGTCGGATTCAACTGGCTTTCAAGCAAGGGAACCTTTACCTTTACCTTACTACCTTTCACCTCCCCTGAATCTACTGCCAACCAATCAGTTTCACTGGTGATAGTTTCGGAGGATAGCCATGTTGGTCTGCTATAGAACAGTGCTCCAAACACATAAGACATTATTGTGTATATGTCAATATGTAAAGCCATGTACAAGGTTCGCAATATGGCAAGTTTCATAGCCCTCATGATGGTCCTTGTCAACAAGAAAAGATCAGATATACGTAGTGTAAAGTTGGGTTCCCCAACTGACAGTGACAAATCTGCAACACACATGGGAAGGATGTTCTTGGATGGGAAATTCCAGGATGGCAGAGGTGGGGCTAATGTTGACATGGGTAGTCCCTTGAAGCTAGAACTGAGTTAGTAAAAACAAACACAGCTACCTGCCAAAAAGTACAAGTGGTGCAGCAGTAATCGCAAACAGTATTGCCATCTACCACACAGCATATTTAAAGGGGCAGAGCTTTGTACAACAGGTAAATGTGCGGGTCAGGTTTGTACAACAGGGCAAGCAGAAAGAGACATTCTGGCTGAAACTGGTAAAGAAAAGCAGTATAACCAGTCTGAATGAGGCCCCAGTGAGTGGGGTGAAGAGGAAATCATGAATGTAACCACTACAGTTTCAGTCCAGGGATGACAAGGAAACACATTACATGACAACACATAGTTCTGAGACTACATTGCCTAGTGTAGAAAACATAAAGGTATCCTAAACATCTCTATTCTGAAAATGTTCGTTGATTTTCTCTCTCTCCAGTGGTATCTTTGGGGTGCAATACAATACTATGGTTTGTGTGATATCTACTACTGCCACCAAGGTCCACATGAGCTGGCAAAAGAAGTTAATAGGGCTGACCTACCAGATGCAATTTACTTGAGCTTAGTGCAGAACCAAATTCACAAAAAAAGACTGAAAACAGCATCCCTGGGTTCAGTTCTCTCCCTCATCTCCGTAACATGTAGTAATATCCTGCATCCTATCATCAACATACCACAAACAAGAGTCTTCTCACTAGCTCTATTTCCCCAGAAAACCTGGGGCACCCGGTCACAGAATAACAGCCAGGCTCCAAAGGGCTGAAACGGTGGCTTCCAAACATGTTGGAACCCTGTCCTATTTCTAACCAAGCCCCTGCTCTTCCCACATGCTACCCAACAAGCCACTCCTGAAATCCAGAGGATCTTCTAGAACAGCCTTTGATATAGTGCAGAGCTGAAATCTGAACAGGAAATCAGGGAAGCCCATAGGCATAAACAAAGGGAAACTGGCTTGGTAGAGGGCAATTAGCAAAAATGGTAGAGCACTTGCACAACATGTGAGTGATAACAAGATCAATGCCCACATTCTCCAGCAGGTTTAGAGGAGAAGCCACCATTCAGAGGTATAGGCCTGCTTTGCACGCAAAATGTCCCAGTTGCCACCCCTGGAATCCCCAGTAAAAGGATATCAGGTAGCATGAAGTAGCCGGCAGTGGGAGTTGGATTGGGGATTGATTATTCACCATCTGATTGTCTTTAATGTTCTACTAATGTTTTAACTTGTTCCATCTGTGGCTGCACATCACCCAGGCTGTATATCACTGTGCTGTACATCACCATTATTATTATTACTATTATCCCTGTGCAGAGATGGGGTGATATAATAATAATAACAACAACAACAATAATAATAATGAATAGACCTTTTCCTGTCCTGCAGAGTTGCTATCAGTCTTAATAGACAATACTCAGCAAAATTGTCAAGTGGTTTGACTTACAGCTTCATTGAGTCAGTGGAAGTTTGTATGTCTTCTCAGCTCTCCCCACTCTCAGCTGCCATTTCTGATCCCCCAAAGGTTAATTCCCAGGGTCATGGGACCTATGTTCCCTCTAATCTGTGGAGTCTTGTGAGCAAAAATTCTAGTTTGTGAGCTACTGACATTAAAGTTGTGAGCAAGCGACTGGGCTACTGCATACATTAGTTTGCTTTGGAGCCATCCTTCCTGAGCTAAGACAAAAATGTGTGAGCCGGAGGCTAAAAAACTATGAGCTACCTCACACTAACTCAGCTTAGAGGGAACATTGCATGGGACCCACATACAGTAACAGTCATGTGGGTCAGGGGGCTGCAGGGGGGATTGGGAGAAATCACTCCCTCCTGCCTCTTCCATGAGTGGAGTTCCACTGACTGAAGAAGCAGAACGCAGAAATTTCACCCCTTTCCCCCTTCCTATTGCAGCCCGCATCCTGACCCACATAGCAATTATCCTGTACAGGTCCTATGACCCCCCAAGAACAAACTTTCCCAGGGTCAGGAATGGCTGCTGCAGAGAGGGGGAGGCCAAGAAGATCAGGGATATTCACACAGACTTTGCAAGGTCCATGCACTGGATCCAAACTTGTGCTTCTGAGTTAGGTGTTGGGGGGGGGGATACTGCTGCAGGTTTTAACATTAACTATGGTTAACTCCCTATTAGCCTACCTATGGTTAGGAGAGCACAGAACATTAGGTTTGCTTCAATCTATGGAAGTGTCAGTGTACATTTACAAACTTCACATTAAGATTTGAGTCCAGCAGCACCTTAAAAATCAACAAGATTGGGAGGGGGGTATAAGCTTTCAAGAGTCAAAGCTTCCTTCATCACATACAAACTTTGCAGGGTATTGGTTATGTCTGTCAAGATCTACAGTAATCACAAAACTTAACCACACATACTATGCAGGGGAAAATAAACCTGCCCCTCACACCCCAGAAGCCTGGTTTTAAGACTGAACGTACACATAACTTGTTTACCAAGATGTTTTTGGCAAAAGCAAAATCCAGTTAGCACAACATCGAACTCTGAATGTCCACAGATTTGTTCATCAGTAGTTGGCTATTCTCAAATGATTTTAGCAATTGAAAAAAATGTATGTATTTATGCTTACCAAATACTATTGCTTTAGCAAAAGGAGGAAACAATTCTGTATGCCTGAATAAGTGTTTATGAATCTGCCAGAGTTCTTTGTGCAATTTCTTAAAGTCACTGTATCTCTTCCAAACGACTATCTGAAGCAAAAACAGAAAACAAAAAGCACCCATGAGGCAATTAAGTTATTCCTGCTAATTGAGTATTTACAAAAGTATAGCAGAAACCACTTTCTTTTTCAACCCTTAAAGTTCTCCTGAAGGATAATTAATGTACTAAGCAAAGTTATTATCCAGTAATAGTCCACAAACTACATTAACCACCAGTTTTGTACTTTATCCAATGTAGCTATTGCCCTAGTTTCAAGCACACGAACCAGCTTAAATTCTTCATTTCTGGCTCATGGATCCAGCATGTACATAAAGGGGGCTGTCAAACAACCTTCAAGTGACAAGAGATATAACAAATGTTAACATTCTGAGATTTTTTTCTGATTTTTCAAAGAAGCAATTCCCACTTTTTTTGGCCATGAAAAAGCTGAACATAGTGAGCACAGCACAGGATGAAATCAAAGGAGCACTTCACACAACTGGCACATGTAAATCCTTACATACAGTATACCAACTTCATCTTAGCTCATATGTGTGGGCAAGACTTGCACAAACTTGAGAAGATTTCTGGCTGGCAATTGTGTGAATCAGGCCTACAAGCAGTGTCCACACAAGTCCCATGTGTCACATTTTACCACTTTCAATCACTGTCCTGCAAAGAATACTTTTAACAATTTCATATTCATATGGACTTCAATTTCTTTCCAAAAAGAAGCATCGCATAATTACACCAAAAGTCTCTGCAGTCAATTTAGATGCAGTTGCATTTTGAAATTGTGAAGTGATTAACACTTCAACAAATTAACAGCTGCAGTCATAAAGTTATACTTTTTTAAGCCCATTGACTTCAACTGTGTTGAAGATTGCAGTGTGAATGAAAAATGTATCCATAAACACAGGCACTTCCATTTACCAAAAAAGTTCTAATTCTTATACTAAAGGAAGAAAAAGAGGCCAATCACAACAAAGAGAACCAGAGCAGGCCTTCAATCCAGAACAATCATTGTAAAGTTTGTGCCATTTTAAAGCTAGTTTCTTTGCCTATAGTGAAGAATTGCCTCCAGAGCAACTAGGCAGGGGAGAATCACAGAGCCTGGTTATTTTAGGCCACAAATGTATAACACCGATATGTGCGAAGCAGACCAGCTAGTAGACACCTTCTAGGCTGGTAACTTGTACAGACCTATTGTCAAGACTGCATTAATAAAATATCAGCTTTTCAGTAAGGGGAAAAAACCCAGAAAGCAAATGGCTAACCAGGCTCAAAAGTTGGCAGCTAGTTGGACTGAGCCTGTAATCAGGAGCAGACTGTATAGGACAGACATATGGGGGGGGGGGGACACAAGCAAGACAGGCAGCATTCACAGAGTGAGGGACTCAGTGGCCTGTCCATCTCTTTGCCTTTTTCTTTGCCTTTACTACTCCTCCACCAACTTCAGTCTTTCCTTTCTCAAAGTCTCAAAAAAATTGGGTTTGGGAAAACAAAACAAATATGCCACATAAGCTAAGACAGAACGTGCACATTTTTTCCCTGTTGTTCTGAGAACGTGACTGACCTTGGTGAATAATTTCTTATTCGTATTATTATTATTATGCTTATTCTTATTATTCTTATTATTTATTTTGCTTTTCTAAACTACCATCCTACAGGGTCTGGGGAGGTGATACACACTAAAATAAAGAGTAGCAAGGATCATAATACAAATGATTAAAATGTTGATGTTTCCCTCTTGCTCACATAGTAAAAAGTGAGTGTTATATAAAAGTATAAAATATAAAGCAAACAATCCCAATCCCTTTCAAAAATAGTGTATATCTTAGCATTAAATGCATAACAGGCTGTCAAAATTAGTCTATTTTGCTTTTTTCTTTCCTTTAAGCTTTTTATCAAAATCCAATTCAACTTCTAGAGGTTTAGGAGCCGCAGCCCCTAAATCTGCTTCAAAATCGGATTAATCTGCCAAGCTTGTCAAGCTGATGTCAGAGCTTTCCTCCTCTTTTTCTTATTCCGCTTCTGGTACTTTGTTATCCTCCACTGTTTCGGATACCTCCGTTGCTTTCTGTTGTTGTTTTAAGAACCTTTTCACTTTGGAAACAGAGTCAATCTTTTCTTTTCCCCCCTTAAAGTTGAAGATGAGCCCTTCCAGTATTATCTATCTGTATGGTGTGTCATTTTGCTGTAAGAACATTGCCAAGTCTCTGTATTGTCTCCTCTTTCTCCTGATCTCAAATGGTATATCTTTTAGTACTTTAATTTCTTCTCCTTTAATTTTCAGGAGTATTCCGTCTGTCCCTTTCAGTGTTGTATCTCTTATTGATCTTTTAGAGAATTTCACATATACTTCCCCGGGTAGCTTGTTGTTGTTTTTTTATAAATTCTGGATATGTGCAATAAACCAAGTCAATATCATTTTGTCGAACTTCCACTGTTAAGCCCACCATGGGAGCCAATTCTTCACTTAGAACCTCTTTTAAATTCTCACCCTTCTGTTCCGGGGTGCCTTGAAATCTCAAGACATATGCTGATTTTTCCATTTGGAGGACAAGCAAAAGTTGCTGTCCAGAGATTTTTTTCTTTTTCCACTACCTCCAGTCTTTGTCCAAATTCTTTTGACTTCATGTCAACTTTTTTCAGCTTCTTTGCTATCTTCTCTGTCTTTGCTGAATTTTCTTTAAGCTCTTTCTGCAACATGTCAAACTTTTCGTTGAGGTTAGTCATCTGATCCAATAGAGGGCGCAAAGCCACAGCCATCATTTTAGGAAAGTCTGTGGTTCGGTGGCCAGAGATGATGCGCTGGCAGTTCCTGCTGCAAGTTTCCCTTTAGCCGCCATTTTTTCTGCTCACTACGTCATTGTTTATATTAACAGAAAAGTTTTTAAGTCTCTGAAAGCCTATATATCAGTTTCTTGCTGCTTTTGTCACACTAAATCAGATATATGCTCCTTTCAAGCTGCCTTCTCAGACCCCGCTTTAAATTCAGTCTTTTTGGGATCGGGCATTCCCCTCCCCCTTCCGCTTGACTGGGGCTTTAGCATAGCTTTACTATTACCAATTTGGTGGATTGTTCGCTAGTACATGAATCAACTCACACTTTTATTCACGATTCTTCAGAAGGTAGGGAAGATCACCTTTCTTTGGATCTCTTGCGTGCTCTGTCAAGTGTATGCCTCTGGTGCCATTGCTGGCTCTGTGCTGCGGGTACCTATCGGGGCAAAAGGAGCCTCAATCCCTTGGCTTTTCACCTTGGGAGAGGAGTCCCATGTGTCCCAGGCTACGACTCCCCTATAAGGGGTTGAGAGGGTCCAAGATCAACTCGGACCCTTCCCCATTGGCACATTTTGCAGGTCACTCACATCAGAGCTGTGATGGAGCGTACCCGCCTGCAGGCTGCCAAAACTGGAAGTCCTAATAATTTCAATTCCTTTCTTAACATACTACACACACAGCTCCAACTATAAGGAAAGGTGACTGCAGCATGGTGCACACAACAGTCTCACATGTCCACTGAACACATGAGGAGAAAGAGTGGAAGCAAGCACTCTGCTTTTGCACAATTGCCTGCCTTTGCACAATCTTCAATGAACACGTGGGGCTATCGTATGCACCAAGCTTGTATAACAAGCCAAATTATTTCAACACAACTGTACTAGCTAATTTCCCTCTCCATATTTTCAGCATCAGCTATTCTGTACAGACAAATGGTAGAATCTTTTCTGGCAGGGAACAAACTTCAAACTGCACTTCGCATCTTGCCCAAAGTGTATTTTTATTTATGAACTTTAGTTGTTCAAAGTATGGCCAATATGTTTTTATGAGTAATATCAAATTTGAGCAACTGTTTGTGAGTGAGAAACACTAACAACAATAAATGGAATTATTTTTTAACCAAAACCAGAATGGGTTTGGTTTGTTTCCAATTACTTTTGAGGGAGGGAGAATCCCAATGGCATGGAGCAAAATCTTTCTGCTTAGAATCAGATCTACACAGTTTGTGACCCACTAAGCCAAACACAACTTATTAAGCATATAATGCAGTCTACCAAGTGAACATCAGACCTCCTCACTTTACTACCAGCCCAGGACAGCAAAAACCAGGGAGGTGTTGCTAAGCTGCTGTATACTGGTGGTCTTTGTTCAGCTTGCTGGGTCACAAAAATTGCACAGACCTGGAGTGCAGAAAGGAAGGGAAAGAATAGGATCTATTCTGCCACCTAATACTCAACTATTCTATGGCATTTCAGATGGAATAATGGAGATGCTGATCCTGTAGTGGGCGGGGTGTTGGACAAGATGGTCTGTATGGCCCCTTCCAACTCTATGATTCTATGATTCTATTCTATGAGATGGAGGAGAAAAGGCAAAAGCACAGGGAGACAAAATTAATGGGAGAGGCATGTCTAGACTTTCAGCCTATTTATGAGACGAGTGAACAACAGCTGTGATCCTAGGACATGGATTTTAAATGAAAAGTTTTTACATGTACTGATGCAGATTTCCAAATAGAAGCCCCAACAAATAGAGGTGCCAGATGTATATAAGCTTGCAAAATAAATTTGCTACTAAATATACTATTCCTGGTTATTTGCAGCCTAGTTCATAAAAATTATAACAACAATCTTCAGTCACCAAGATGTAAACTACTTCCAGCTAATCAACTACAAGATTGACTTCTTCCATTAAGAAGGAAATTCTGTTTCTTTCTTTCTTTTTGCTAGAGCTATGGAAGAACAGAGCCCTAAAAGCTTAGAAGAAAGAGGAGAAGAATATGTGAACATGGGAACATCCTGATCAGAGGAGCATATGAACACCCTAATTTCTTCCAGTACTTAGCAGAGTGCTACTTTCTGCCTTTCAGTGTGTGTCTGTGTTAGCCAAAACAAAAGCATGTCCCAAAAGACGTGTTCAGACACTACTTCAGTCATGTAAGTAAAGAGATCCCACACTATTTGAATGTGGGGCTCCCTGACTCTATGAAATAGAAGCAGATCTCAGAAGCTAAGCAGGGTCAGCGCTGGTTCATATCTGGATGGGAAACCACCAAGAAATTCCAGGGTTGCTAAGGAAGGCAATGATAAACCATCTCTGTTAGTCTCATGCCTTGAAAGACCTACAGGGTTGGCTGCGACTTGACAGCAGTTCACACACAGACAGCACATGCATGTACTGGTTCTCCCGCTACCTCCTACATATGAAAGAAATGGTGGAGGACAATGTGTGGAAGCTTAAAACACACTCTCTCTTTTTTAATATGTTTTTATTATTTCAACAATAAAAAAACAAATGGACGAATAAACTACATTTTCTATAGCTAAGCAACATACAGGGAACTTGTAACTTGGTACTCAGTTCAGCCCTATGTTTAGTTAGTAAATAATAAGATGTTCCCCTGGGTGTATTGGTTGTGATATGTGTTATAATTGTTGTTCTGGGTGCGTGTGCGGAGTTTGTCCTTGATAGCAGATCTGATTGCTTTCTGGGGTGGTTTTTTTTTATAAGTCTAACCATTTGTGAAATAAAGTGTTTGTCGGGAGTATTTCCTGCCTTAACAGATAGTTTAATACTGATGACCATGTCCTAAGAAATCTCATGTGAGGAGCTGTGCTTGTCAGTTGTGTTCTTTGTATTAAGTCTGCAATTTTAGCCATTATGAACTGTTTCCATATTTTATCATGCCACATTGCCAAAGAGGGTGAGGAGGGTGACTTCCAGGCTGCTGCTATCGTTATTCTGGCTGTCGCAAGTAGTATCGAGACAGTCTCCTCAGTGTTGTCTTTTATTGATTCATCTCATCTATTTAGGAGTATAATTTCTGGTGCAAATGAAATTGTCTGAGAGGTGGTCTCATTTATTTGGGCTGTTACTTCTCTCCAGAATCTCTGAATTTGTGGGCAGCCCCACCAGCAATGGATGTACGTTCCTTCCTGTCCGCAGTTCTTCCAGCATTTAGGGTCATTGTTTTTATTGATTTTGTGCAGATTCTGCGGGGTTAAGTACCATCTTGACATCAGTTTAAAGGTTTGCAAGCGGATGTTGTGCACTGGGGAATGGTTTGCAGGTGATGACCAGATTATGTTCCAGTCTAAGTCTTGCCATTGTACGCCTAGGTCTTCTTCCCATTGAAGCTGGTACTTTAATTTGGTTTGGTTTTCTATTGTTATGATAGTTTTGTAAAGTGTTGATAAGATTCCTTTTGGTGAGTTTGGATAGCTTTTAATTATCTTTTCTAAACAACCCACTTGATCTCACTGTAATCCTGGAAGCAAAGTAAGAGTTCAACAGATGACAGCCAGAGTGGTCTGTCAGCCAGAGTGGTCAGACTAGAATGTGGAAGCCCCAGGTTCAAATTCTTCCCCACGATGCTCAACGTACCTCACATGGTTGCTGCTGTGAGGATAAAATGGAAGAGGGGGGAATAATGGTGTAAGCCTCTATGGGTCTCCATTGGAGAGGGAAAAAATGGTATAAATAAATAAACAGGCCCAAAGTTTCCACCCAAGTTATTTTTTAAAATTGCCTTACCACCAAAGGAATTATACATGAGTGGCTGCTTTGTTTAGGATGAATGGGGTGGAAGCAGCCAGTTATGACCAATATCCATGTTCATGCCAAAGCTGCCACCAAAATACCAGCATTCCAAACCATGAAGCCATACAGCTTAGAATTCTGTGTCCCACAGGGTCAAACTGAGCCCTGATTGAAAAGCGGTTTTCTTTATTACAGAGAAAAATTTAGAAACCAACCTGATATAATAACCCTGTGTATCAGCTTACCTTTGAGGCTGAAACAAGGTTTCCTACCTGCCATAACTATTTAACACCACCTTTATGAATTAGAAGTGTCCAAGTTGTCTCCCAAAGTATGGCATTTAAGCATTCAGGAGTGGACAGAATTTTTAGAAGCCACTAAAGGCACAGTGGAAATTCACAGTACACAAGACATTACACTTTGTGGAATAAATTTTGTGGACATCCCATGGTTTCACTACGATGACAACCCAAAACAGAATACAATCCAAAACTGTTGGGGAGGGGGACTTTCTACTTCTAATGAGTATGTTTAACATAGAACCATGCAATACTCCGGCTGAAAAATTGTTTGCCTTATGAAGTAGCTGTTTCCACAAAATGAAGATGGTAACCGTGAAGTTTTTTCATCAATAAGTACAATCAAGACACTGAACAAGATGGATCACCAGCCTAGAATAAAAAAGATCTTGGCATAGTTCAAAATGAATTTAATAGACTAGATGTGTGAGTCCAGCTGTTAATGATAGGATGTTTTGGAGGTTGTTAAATCATACAGTCACCATAAATCAGAGGTGATTTGACGGCACATTAAACACAAACCTACACACACAGATGAATCCTAATGGTCTCAAAGAGATGTTGAAAAAGAATATGTAAAACACTTTTTAATGGTGAGGTCGGTGAATGAGTAGGAGAAAGATTTGATAGCCCATTTTTCTCCTTGAACACAGGCAGCAGAAATGTATCTGTTTATCATTATCAAGATAACATTTTTGATTCTGCTGAATGATACAGATCCAGCAACCATCCATAATCCATCGTAATACCGCAAGCTGATATTTGATTGTTTTTTAGAGAAAGTTCTACTAGATCTACAATATGTGATCCAACCAGATCCGAAAAGTACAAAATACTATCTTGCTGGGGAAGATAAAGAGACTGGTGAATGCACAGTGCATCTTTCATTACAGTAAAGATGGAATTTCAATCCTTTCTGCAATACAATACAGAACACAATAAATCTTATAAGAGGCGCTCAGGTCACAGAATAACATTGCAATCCTCTGTGAAGTTATTCCAGTCTAAACTGAATGAAATCAATAGGCTTAGAATGGAGCAACATTGCATAGGATTGCACTGCAGGTGACACTGCAATTCATATCTGACCATTTTCCAGCATCACATATGCAGACTTCTTCCTGCTCCTCATCTTTCCCTTCTGTCCTCTTCAATCAATGTGAAATGCCACTGGTAGAATCCCATCTCTACCTTATTCCCTCTCTATACTCACTGCACGCTCCTCTCTGCACTGACTGCAAACTCTCCAGCCATGATGTGCAATGCTCTCAGCCCCAACTCTCCCTCTTAATCCCTTACCCACATTTTTATTCCATCCACTTGCAACAGACATCTGTTATTGTTAAACCCATTTTTGTCTGTTTCTCCTGCACCTGCATTCCTTTACAAGATTTCTGCTTAAGGATCCTGGGGAGGGCAGAGTCTGGGGAAGGGAGGGAGTTCAGCAGGAAACTGATGCCACGGAGTCCACCCTCTGAAGTCATCCTTTGGTCCAGGGGAACTGATCTCTGATGTCTGGAAATCAGCTGTAATACCAGGAGAACTCCGGGTCCCACCTGGAAATTGGCAGCCCCATCTGCACTGCTGGCTACCAGTTCTCCTTGCTATACTTCCTCTCCTAAAGCAGAAAGTACCTTTAACAAAGTCTATTTTACACCCTTAACCTTGATCCCACTTACTGGGCAGGAGGTGCCTCACTTTTACATTCTGCAGTGCCTGGAACACACCCAGCATTTCACTCCTGTCCCTCAGCTAGCCATGTCAGTCCCACCAAGAATCTTTCTGACCCATCTAGCAAGCCTCTGTTTCTTCCTTTCCTTTGTTTGCTGCTCAGTCCCCGCCACAGCTGCCATAGTTTTAAAACCTTTTATACACAGAGAGAGAGAGAGAGCATGTGAGTAGGGGGAAAACTGCCACCGCACATGAAGACCCTCAGCAGAAGCAGGTATGTAGGGAGGATGCCATTCCCAGTTGTCAAACAGACAAACTGTGGTACCTGCCAATATAACTGGCAGTGGCATTTAGAAAATATTAAGTAAAAGCAATATGTTCTTTATGAGCCTTCTGTTTAAGGAGACAAAATTATCAATTTATAAGAGAATCCTTCCCCCTTCCCCCCCATCCTCTTCAATTTTCTCTCTTCTCTGAAAACAATTATTACTGGTTATTAAGCAGGAGGGAAAAGAAAAGAAGAGAAAGAATATCTACGACAGAGATCTGCCTTGTGAGAAATTGAGCCATTAGGGATATTAGCCTTCAATAGCCAAACCCTTTCCAACAGCACAAATAGAAAATACAACAAAAGATAGTTCTGGTAACTTGAAATTTTGATTACAGTAACGATTCCTGATTATCCTCTGTTATCATTACAGACCCATTTATTCTCCTTTGCAATATGTAGATGACACAGATGTATGCATACTTTTGTGCCACGTCTATGTTAAAAATTACTACATGAAGTCAATGATGCTCCTTCGTTTAAAAAAGTAATGAGCATACAAAAAAGCATCTGCAAAAGCACAAATAGGTTACCTCCTGGACATCCTCTGGATTTCTTCGTGAAACAATCTGAAACATAAAAGCAGAGAATTTGTCAGCGCTTAATGTGTTTTTACGATACAAAAGTACCTGGAGTTTTAATACAATTAAAAATCCTATGTCGAAGTCAGTCTTGATGGGACCCAGCCCCCCCCTCCTAACATCTATATTGTGGCTCATCACAATTGCACAGAGACGATGCACTGACATGCCAATCCATCTTAGTCACCCCTACACAACTGAGAGGCTCCATGAGTAAAGGGGTCCCTACTCAGTGTGCCCTGACCTGGATGGACCAGGCTAGCCCAATCTCATCAGATCTCATAAGCTAAAGAGGATCGGCCTTAGTTAGTATTTGAATGGGAGACCTTCAAGGGTTGCTACACAGAGGCATGGGATGGCAAACCACTTCTGAACATCTCTTGCCTTGAAAACCCTATGGGATCACCATATGTCAGTTGTGGCATGAAGGCACTTTCTGACAACACCATGCAATGCAGAAGTCCAATGTGCGCACACTGGGGACAGAGCAGGAACATGTAGCCTCAAATCTCTGTAAAACTTTCCATGCATTACAATTATTTTGGTTTGTATCTGCTGTGTTAGCAAGAGCACAGAAATTATATAGAACTGGAAGGAAAATCCATAATGATATTATGCTGTTCTTCTGGGGGAAGAAGCTTTCCATCTTCTTCAGGAAACTTCTGCAGTGCAAGGCCTGTGTGTGGGAAGGAGGAGGAGGAGGAGGAGGAGGAGGAGATTGGATTTATACCCCGCCCTTCACTCGGAGTCTCAGAGCAATTTACGAACTCCTTTCCCTTCCCCTCCCCACAACAGACACCCTGTGAGGTCGGTGGGGTTGAGAGCTCTGACAGAAACTGCTCTTTTTCAAGAACAGCTCTGACAGAACTATGGCTTGCCCATGGTCATCCAGCAGTTGCAAGTGGAGGAGTGAGGAATCAAACCCAGTTCTCCCAGATTAGAGTCCGTGCACTTAACCACTTACACCAAACTGGCTCTCAAGAGATTATGTGGCATAATCTAGGATATGAAGTAGGTTCATCAGGTACATTGACTAGGCCAACTGGTCTTCAGCAAGCATAACCCTGTGTGAACTGAGAGGGCACTCAAACACACACATAAAAAGCCCACCTTCCTGGGACTGCGTGATGCAAGGGAAGATTGCCAGTGGTTGCCTAGCTGTTCTTCAGAGAAGACTATCTCTCCTGCACCCCATCATAATAGGACCTAACACATTTCAAAAGAAGCCCCAGAGGACCCTCATACAGTTTGCAAGTAACTCTTCTACACCATAATTGTAATACAAAACTATGTCAAGAATCACAGAACAGGAAACCCATTGCACACAACATTCTTCAGCCTTTTTCTAAAGCAGAAATTGAGGTCTCAAGAAGGAAATACACAGAGCTGCTTGCCTGTTTTGAACAGTCACAGACTGCTGTCTTGGGTGAAAGGCCTCACTCATGCTCTGATCAATTTATCCTCTTTTTCATATAAATAAATATGTGATACCCATACAGTATTCCTGATAGACAACTATTTGTTAAAATTAGTTGTTACAACATGTTCTATGCCATGAGGCCCTTGAAGTCAATTACAAAACTATTACAACAATAGAAAGACAAGGTGCTCAGGGAGATGTACAGTGTTCTCACCTCCCTCAGTCCTTGCAACAACCCTGTCAGGTAGGTCAATTTGAGAGAAAAATGACTGACACAAAGTCACCCATGCAGTTTCATTGCTGAGCAAAAGTCTGAACACCCAAATTTCCCTGTTCCTAAACCAGTCCTCCAGCCACTTCATCATACCAGACTCTTCTTGATCTCCACCCAAATCTCATTTCATGGATTGAATGTAGAACTCCCGGGTGGGGGGGGGGTGTCATCCTCTGCTCTGCTATTCACACGTTACCTCCCCAAGCAGTTACTCACTCAGTTACAACTACTTGCTGTTAGTCCAAATAATAGTGCAAGTAGCTCTTCACGTGCAACAATATTTGTAAACGGGCAAGAGGAAACACAGGGGGCAAGAGACTCAAGTAAGCTAGGGTTCACACTGCAGGCCAATCTGGCCTTCTGAGAAAATTCCTTCTTTGCCCCAAAGAGACCTGAAAACGAAGCAAAACTCTTCCTTGCCACCACCATTTAACTGGGGTGTAATCCGCCTTCTCCTCCTCAATGTTTACTTCAATGACTGACACTGTAGGAATCCAAAATGCTTTGGCAAGAAGTTCTGAACTCCCTATATCAATACACAGTCCATTGGCAGCAGGAACCAGTTCTACAATCATACTGTATACCTCAAATTCTCAGTATCCCTTTCTCAGACAGTAAGAATGAAAGAGACGTGCTCAATACATTGCGATAATCAATCATTCTCTGCCCCTTCCTGATAACTGTAGATCATTTTCACAGTATGACTGATAATTTACATGAGTTCTGGGCATGCATATCTGCGTAATTTTGCAAGGATCTCTACCCCTTTACGCACAGTTTTTCAGCTGAAGTGCAAGGATGCTTCCTCTCCAGCGGCCCCACCCTCCAGCTCAGCCACTTGGAGCAAGGTTTGGAGCAGACACTTAAAGAGACTGGCATCTTTAACTGCCTGCTCCAAGTTGCCTGTGCTGCTGCAGCCGGGCCCCTGGCAGGCAACTGCCTTCCGTCTGGAACCAGGACAACACTCTCTTTACTGGCTCAACTGGGACGGATGGGGAGAGGGTCATCAACCCCACGCCCGCCAGGCATCCAAGTCAGCAAGCATCTGCTCCCTACCTGCCTTCCCAGTTCACTCGCTGGTTAGCATGAGTCAACAAGTGAAGGGAAGCCGAGCGAACTGGGCGATGGCTCCAGGCTGGGACTCTCTCCCCAGCTGAGACTCTGCATTCCCTTTGGCCTCCGACCCTCCAGTAAGTTAGGAGCTGAGGCTAGGAGACTTGGGACCAACATCCCAACGGGAGGGAGGGGAGAAAAAAACTATTCCCAATGAGTTTAACTGAGAACAAGTGATCTAGTTAACTAGAAGCCCAAACCAAAACTTCATACCATCCCTGCTACTTCAGCTTGGGGAAAAAACTGTAGGGAGACTGTATCGTATAATTCAAGGCTATTCCACTATGTCTTCCTTGCTTTATGATGTTACATTGCCTCCCTGCTTTTCATTTTTGGATTGGAAAACTGCAGCCTCTGCATTTCCAATTTGGTTATGAGTGCATCAGGAATAAAAATGCAGTGATATCTCCAGCCCTAGGTGGGCAATTTCAGTGGCAGACAAATACTGCTTCTAGTATTCAGTGTTCACGGAGCTTTCAATTCAGATAGATTTTAAAAGGAATCAACTGTTTCATTAACAAAGGCAGGAAGGGTAAGGCTCAACAGCACTGGGTGAGGGGAAGAGCCATGGATAGTGAAAGCAATCTTGAGAACTTTCTTTTTTATATATATTGCCAGCAGGAGCAACAAAATTAAAAACTGTCCATGAAGCTGTTAGGAGACTTTGTGGGTTATAATAGCACATCACTACTTGGCAGAAAAGCAAATTGGTAGCTTTGCTACAGAGCCTCTCAAGAAAAACGATGGGAAACAGACCCTACAGGGCCCAAAATAAGGGAACAGGTAAAATGTGGAAGTTAAAATATCTTGCCACCTCATGCATTAATAACAGCCAAAATATTTTTACATTTAATGTTTTCCATTGTTTTTAGACTGAATTTACAAGTCCGTCTCAAACAGCTTACAAAGCTAGTCGATATTAACAGAAGATTGTTTCCCATATAACAACAAGCTCATATATCAACAGCAGAAAGGTTCTATTGTGCGTGTAGGAATATCATTAGGTGAATTTGGTTTCACTGATACCCAGAAGAAATATGAAATTTGTTACAGACCTATGACAGAATGCTGCTAGATTATATTTAGGTAGCTTTGTTCCAGAACGATAATGTAAAAAAGTAGAGTGATTAATAACAATAGATCTTAAAAGAAGCATCAAAGCTGTAATGATGGGAAGATATTTTAATATTTGCAGTGATTGCAACAAACATGTTATGAAAATTAATGTATCTAATTGATTGTTGAGTTTGTCCTCTGAGACTTTGCTATGCAAAACTGGTCTTTTACAGTTTCTGCACATTCTTTCCCCAAACTTTTTTGTCCTCCAGCGAGGTAAGGCAATGGGCTGCTTTGTTTCCCTGTAGCGAGGTTTCTTTATCACACCAAGAGCCAGTGTGGTGCAGTGGTTAGAGAGTTGGACTAGAATCTAGAGCAAGCAGGCATGCAGTCATGTGCCTTAAAATATAGTTTATCCTTAAAATAGTTTAAAAGAATTCATTCTGAGATTTTTACAAGGTTATGGTAATAATCTTCTAAAAAACTAATTTATGCAATGGTCAGGTGTGGGCTCGCTCACAGCCTTGATGCTGGTAGCTCCTTTGGCTCACGGCGTTGAATTTCTGCTCATGAGACTCCGCTGCTTACAGGAAACATTGGTTCTGGGTACATGCAACATTGCACTTAGAAGTACTTCTTGTCCACCAGCACCATGTATAATCAGACCTGAAACAGATGACTGGATGCTCCTTCATACCAAAATATAAATAAATAAATCCACACACATAAAATACTAGACTGTAAGAGAGAAAGGTAAGCTAGAATTCTTCTCTTTGACATCTAGTTTTCTATGTGGAAAGGGATTTTATGGAGTAACATTTGGTCATATGAGCTCCCATCTGCAGTCCAGGCAAGGTTTATTACCTCAGTGGGAATGAGGTCTTATTCTATTTACATATACTGTAAAAAATAGCCTCCTCATCTTGCATGATTCACCTAGCTGAACTCAGCCCACCAGTCCTCAAGATGGGTTTTGCAACCTCAGTAAGGAAACAAAACAAAACGCAAAAAGATTGAATCAAGACCTTGGGGGATCACAAGTTGGGAATATCCAGCTGAAGTTTTATGAATTCAGACAAGGAAATTTCCTAGTGCACAAAAGACAGGGTAGACATAGGCTTGCCCTACTACCCATCAGAAGCTCCACATGAAGCAGTATTTCAAATACCAAAAATGAAAAATGGCAGTCACTGGGGTCAGATAGGATCATTTGGGGAAGGAGCCATTAGAAAGAACAGCAGAGCAAATAACTAGGGAAATTGTGATTCATGGTTCTTACGTGAAGGAACTTGAGCCCTGCCTAATAACAACTCCGTGATGAGTCATCCTCAGCCTCCCAAAGGCAGAACTAGTTTCACGGTCATACAAAAGGCTCCAAAGTCATTAGGTCAATCACTATACAGGGATAACATCAAACACCACTCTTTTCTACCTTCCGGGAAAGTTTTAAATAAAGATTTCTAAAGTTATATAAATTATTTCAAACTATCTTTATAACTACTAACTGACCACAATCAAGACCATAGAAGAGTTTGTGACACTATTCAGCCCAGACTGGAAAAAGAGACCACACCCAAGCAGATACACTGCTCCCAGCATGCCAAGCTTCCTTCCAAGCCTTCATCTTATGAGTCACTTCCAGCTGTTTCTACTACAGCAGTAGTTGCAGCTAATGTTGTTAAAAGAGGTTCAGTTACCTGTAAATTGCAATGTGGGGAGGCCAATTTTGCTGTTCTTTCCAGGTCAACTCAATAATCCCAGTCTTTGGATAGCTCTGTTTAATCTTTTCATCATAGACCTACAGTGATTGGGAAGTAGATTGTAAAGTAGGAAGAAAGCCCTGTACTTCCAATTCCATAACAGACTGTTCCGTGCAGTGGATGTTGCTTTCTAGTGTTCTGAAACAAGCTTGTATTCTAGACACTGTCAAAGGGGTCTCCTGTTACCAGTAGTGTTCTTCCTCCTACAAGGCTGGCCAACTGCCTAGAGAAAAAGTTTCCTGTCCCTTTAACAGAGGCTTAATAGGATGTTATTTGTGAGGTGATGTTAAAAAGAAGCTTCAATGGCTCCTTTCCACACATTATGTCTCCATAAAAAGTTCAGGGCATTTTTTTGGCAGGCTTCTTGGCAGCTGCATTCTGCCAAACTGCTCAGGGCTGTGCATATGGTTCTCCTCTTCTCCATTCTGTCCTCCCAACAATCCTGTGAAGTAGATGTGGTGAACCAAGGGGAAATGCCCTCAGAGTGCAGGACAGAAGTACAAGAAATGTGTGCTGGGGACCGCTCCCCAAAGTGAGGGAGAGACTTCAGCTACAACCAGCAGCAGGTGATTTGGGGACAGGTGTTGCTTGTCAATGGTCCGAACAGATGAACACATGAACCTGCCTTATACTTTTTTTACAAACAATTTTATTTTTTAAAAGATCAACCAAAAACAAACATACATACATATAGGTTGGGGGTTCCATTTACCACATTATTAGCTTATATATAATTAGATAAAGAAACTGCCTTATACTGAATCAGACCCTTGGTCCATCAAAATCAGTATTGTCTACTCAGACTGGCAGCAGCTCTCCAGGGTGTCAGGCAAAGGTTTTTCACATCACCCACTTCCAGATCTTTTAACTGGAGATACTGAGGACTGAACCTGGGACCTTCCATATGCCAAGTTCATGCTCTACTACTAAGCCTCAAAGAAGGAAGAAGAATTTTGAAGGAAAGTTAACTCTTTCCTTTCTTAACTCAGGTAGCAATGCTAAGTGGAATGAGGGGCATAGCTGGGTCTTCAAATAAATGTATTAAAAGAAAAAGGTGTTCATTTACAGAAAAGTTTATGGCAAAATCTTGGGTGAAATTTAGAACAAGTTGTATATCTAATCCCATTTACATACATTAAGCCTTTGTTAAAGTGGCAGGGCGTTTTGCTAGGTTGTTGGCAACTTTAGGAGGCACTGTCAGGAGGATGGGGGGGGAGAGTAATAGCTGAAGAAACAAGGACATGTGGAGGGGAGAATAGCTCCCCTTCCTCACAGGTCCTAAGCTGGTTTAGTTGTAACTGGGGTGTCAATTGATTCAGGCAAAACCAAAGGCAAAGAAAAATAATGGCATCAGGGTACTATATGACAGCTCTGTCATAGTTTCTCTGTGTTGTTGAGAGGTAGAATGCAATTTTAGAAGAAGGGAGGACAGACCCCTCACCATGGTAAATTAAGCTGAAAAATCAGCAAGTGGCCCAAGGTCACCCAGTGGGCTTCACAGTTGAGTGGGGATTTGAACCTTGTTCTCCCTAGTCTGATACTCTAAGCACTATATCCCACAGTTTCTCTCATAATACCCCTGACATACTAAGGAACTATAGCAGAGAAAGCCAGTACACAGTCCCTTTTGGCCTGAAGGCTAACTAAATGATGCAATTTTTACTGCAGAAGCTTAAGTGGGTTTGGTCTTCTAAGTTGCTTGAATGGAAGCTAGCACAAAGTTTTGGTGGTTTGCTTTGATGGTTATAGCTTTCCTGGGAACCATATGCAAGATGCTTTAGAATACAAACAGGGCAATTAATAACACTAACACAACAGGCTTGTATCAGCCAGCTGTGTGGCCACACTGTTTTTACCTCCTGCTGTAAATTGTGCACCAGGATATGAAGATGTTGTAACCACAAGTTGAGAGAGAATGTCTCCACTTTGAGATTAACTGCACTGCCTTTGTTCAGCTTGCCATCATCAGTACTTTGCGTAGTGGCATGGAAGAAGAGAAGCTTCCTTTAAGCCAGCACTAGGCCAAAGTTCTTGTGAACAATTCAAGGGACACATCAGGAAGAAGCAAAGGATTTTCACAGACAGATCCAAAAGGCAAAATAAGCTGGGCATTTCATACACGCCCAAGAACAAAGGTGTCATTCTATAGCATGTTATATCAATGTTACTTGAGCAATTCCCAATCAAAGTTAGAAAAAGTGGAAGCTCTGGGAAGTCCAAGGGATTTCTCAAGAAATACACAAAGGAGGTTTGTAAACGGGGTGTGGAAACTGCTATTTACATTTCACACGTCTGCAGGATGACATCACAAAACCTGCATTATGAACATTCGTGTGAAATGCTGAGGAAACTTTTGCTGTGCTGCTGTATTCCATTTAATCACTGGATCCTGCTAAATCTAAACAAGCGCTCTGTCCGATGGGTGGCTAAACAGAAAGTCGCCTGCAAGCCCCAGATATTACTATTATAGCAACAGCTAGTTCACATTCATCCCAGTTGTTCAAGGAAGCTCAGAAACTGCTGATGCCTAAATCTGAGTTCCTAATGTCCCAGGAAAAGAAAATTAGCTGTGATACTTTTTGCCAAGTTTTATGCTGATAAAATTTGGAGAACATGCTCTGATCTGGATGTCAGTTATAACATAGATACACCAGAAGAAAGACCTAATACACTGCCTGGCCTATTTATGGATCATTTTGACACAAATTCTGTGATGGATGTGGACAAGATCATGGGATTTGTGAAGGCCACTACTTGTACCCTGGATCCTTTGCCCGTCCTGGCTGCTAAAATCATAACTCCAGAACCTGACAAAGGTTAGTCAAATGTAAGAAAGCGGGCCAATATTAAAAACAATGAAGGAAATATATAAAAATACATGTATTAATCACAAATTTAAAATTATATAAGGGCCCAATCACACATTATGTATAAATAACAAACGATAAAACACAAGGGCTTATAAATCTGACCTGACGCGTTTCGGCCTACATAGGCCTTCCTCAGAGGTCAATAGTGAGGAACATATTAGCTATTATAAAAATATAGTACAATCATGTAAATACAAAGCATAAATTCAATAAGGACCAGAAGCAAGTTGTTTCAAGATAAACCACCAGGCACAGAGTAAAAAATAAATGAGGCCTCTAATAGTGCAATCAAATGCCAAGTGGTTCTCAGATATAAACTTCTGGTCCAAGAATCACCTTCCAATGATTGTAGAACCAAATAATCCTCAAGCAAAGAGCAGACATAACGTGTGATTGGGCCCTTATATAAATTTAAATTTGTGATTAGTAAATACATGTATTTTTATATATTTCCTTCATTAAATTTTTAATATTGGCCCCCTTTCTTACGTTTGATACAGCAGATCATGCCACCTTGTTGAGGTGCCTGGAGGCAGAAATAGGTATCAGGGGATGTGTCTTGAACTGGTTCAAAACATTCCTCATGAATCAGACTCAAAGGGTGCGTTCAGACAGCGTGTTGGAGCGGTTTAAACTGCTCCGGCACGATGCGTGTTTTTTTTAAAACTGGAGAATTGCGATCACACACCTCCTCCTTCGGAGCTCCCCGCCGTCCTCGTGTAGGTGGGGTTTTTTCCCCTCTCCTTTGAGCATGCGCACAGGCAGCCCTCTCCCGAAGAAGAAGAGCGATTTCAACCGGTCCCTTTAAAGTTTAAATGAAGACTACTTTTTACATTTTCTCCCCGAAACTGGCCTCCCCGAGATCCCGGACTCGTCTAAATGCCTAAACTAGGCACCATTGAAGCTTTTCTTTATTTAACTTAAGTGCGGAGCTCCGCTCAAGCGCACACCGCTAAGGGGGAAAAAATGGCGGACTAAAACCGGAAGCTGGAGGCAGCTTCCCAGATGGGAGGGGGGTTGAAGCACCCGGAAGTGGCTTGACGGCGCGATCAGACAGCAGAAAGTACAGCTTGAGTCGGAGAATCAGGAAAACACCACTTGGTAAATGGTGTCAAAATACTCCACTTTAAAGCGGGGGTTGCTCCAGAAAGCGATGGCTGGGGACTGTGGGCAGATGTTGGGTGTGTGAACGTGCACGTAAAAGCCGTTTCTGAGGCGTGCCGAAAGCGGCTCAAACGGCGCATCTGAACGCACCCAAAGTGTTGCTATTGGAAACCAGTTGTCATTGGTGTGGGACCTATCTTGTGGGGTTCCACAGGGCACAATTCTATCCCCCATGCTTTTCAATCTTTATGGAAAGCCCTTAGGACAAATCATGTGTAGCTTTAGTGCTGGTTGTCATTAACAGGCTAAGGCCGCTCAGCTGTATGTACTCTTATCCAAATCTTCTGGTAATGCAGTAGAGGTCCTAAATTGCTGCCTGGCTGTGGTGGTTAACTAGCTAACTGGTTAACTGGCTAGCCACCCTGAGCCTGCCTTGGCGGGGAGAACAGAGTATAAATTGAATAAATAAAAAATAAATAAATAAATAAATAAATAAAAGTGAACAAATTGAAGCTAAACCCTGAAAAGACAGAGGTAATGCTGGTTGGGAAGGAGGATGCGTTGAAGGGCATTGTTCTCCCACTTTTCATGGGAGTTCAGCTGACCCTTGCAGACGCAGTTAAAAACTTTGGCACCATACTGGATCCAGCTTTATGACTGGAGAAGCAAGTTAATGCAGCTGCAAGAAAGGATTTCTACCAATTCATCCTAGCCTATAAGATGGTTCCTTACCTTGACACGGCTGATCTGACCACCTGGATCCACACCACAGTTAACATCGAGACTAGACTACTGTAATGTACTGTACACTGGTCTCCCCTCGAAATCAACTCAGAAACTCCACCTGGTCCAGAATGCTGCTGCTTGGCTATTAGCAGGAGTTAGATGAAGCATGCATATTACTCCCATTCTGCAGAAACTCCACTGGCTGTCCATTCATTACCAGGCTCAATGTAAGGTACTGTCTATGACATACAAAATCCTTCATGTCCTTGGCCCCTTTTACTTGCTGGACTGCCTCTCTCCCTATGCTCCACCATGACAACTTTGCTCATGTCAGCAGGGGCTTCTGCAGGAGCCAGCCTGCAAATGAGCAAATCAACAACTGCCTGTACACGTGTTTTCTCCATTGTGGCTCCCGCCTTCTGGAATGGCCAGACTGAGGAGATTAGGAAAGCTCCCGCTCTCCTGGCCTTCTGCAAACTATGCAAAACTGAACTGTTCAAGAGGGCTTTTCTGCACAGGTAACAGCACTGCACAGTACAAAATGGTTTACAAACTTGCTTGGATAAATGATTAGGGACTATGATCTATACTGCTGTATATAGTTTATTTTAAGTAGGATCCTACTATGTCATTTCTGTACCCCTTAATACATCACATGAACACTTATGCTATGTTTCACTTCTTTCTGGTGGTTCCAAACTTCTACAACTCTAATGCATTGGCTATTGAATGTCCCATTTTGTTGAGCGTACTGGCTCACTATGTGTAAACCCACCCTTGGTCCCTGTGAGAAAGGCAGACTATAAATAACATAAATATAAATAAGTAGGTCTGAATTTCCTGAAGGACAACTAGGGCACAGGTGTAATAGCCAGATTTTGAACAGGCATGATATAAATAAGCAGACAAAGAATCTCTGTATCACATTCATATTGCAATCTACTGATTCTTCACACCAGAATTTCAGTAGGGAATTGTTGCTGCTCACCTGTGACATAAAAAACAGTGTGAGCTATCACAGATAAAACCAGATGTATTCCATGGCTGACAGCTGCACTCAACTTGTCAGGTAACTGCCTGGAGAAAAAGTGTCCTGTACTTTTAATACAAGATTAACAGGATATTATTTATGTCCATGCCATGAAATGCTTCAGTTGCTCATTTCCACACATTAAATGGACAGGACATTTTCACCAGGATTCTTGGCAACCCTATAGGTAACGAAAATATGCAGACATGTCCTAAAGCCGGCTTAGATGCTCTGTGCCACAGCTTGCAACATATGGCTCTTTTTAAAAGAAAATAAAAGATTTAAGTTAAGGTATATTGAAAAGGTAAGTAGGATGCTAGAATAGTATGGGAAGGGAATGGCAGAATTTATTTTTTATGGGACTAAAGGGCTTTTGAGAGATAGAATCATAGAGCTGGAAGGGACCTCCAGGGTTATCTAGTCCAATTCACAAAATTCACAAACCCCTCCCTCCACATACCCCCGGTGACCACTGTTCCACGCCCAGAAGATAACAAAAAAACCTCTGGGATCCCTGGCCAAACTAGCTTGGAGAAAAATTGCTTCCTGACCCCAAAGTGGCAATCAGCATTTCCTTGGGTGTGTAAGAAAGGGCCACAAGAACTAAGCACTGATGCAACCCTTCCTGCCCTCCCTCTCATGATCTGCCTGAGTTCACAGAATCCACATTGCTGTCAGATGGCCATCTAGCCTCTGTCTGAAAACCTCCAAAGAAGGAGAGCCCACCACCTCCCGGGGAAGCCTGTCCCACTGAAGAACCACTCTGTCAGGAAGTTCTTCCTAATGTTTAGCCAAAAACTCTTCTGATTTAATTTCAACCTGTTGGTTCTGGTCCGACCTTCTGAGGCAACAGAAAACAACTCCACACCATTCTCTAGTTGACAGCCCTCCAGGTACTTGAAGGTAGTTATCATATCACCTCCCAGCTGTCTCCTCTCCAGGCTAAACATACCCAGTTTCTTCAACCTTTCCTCACAGGACTTGGTCCCCAGACCCCCTTACCATCTTTGTTGCCCTCCTCTGGACACGTTCCAGCTTGTCTATATCCTTCTTAAATTGTGCCGCCCCAAACTGAACACAGACACTATACTTCTGTTGATACAGCCCAAAATTGCATCTGCCTTTTTAGCTATTGCATTACAGTGCTGTCTCATGTTCAGTGTATTTTCTACTAAGACTCCTAGATCCTTTTTGCACATACTACTGCCAAGACAAGTCTCCCCCAGCCTATAATTATGCATTTGATTTTTCCTACCTAAATGCATAACTTTACATTTATCCCTATTGAAATTCATTTTATTTGTTTTAGTCCAGTTTACCAGCCTGTCAAGATCGTCCTGTATCCTGACTCGGTCTTCTACTGTATTTGTTACCCTTCCCACTTTAGTATCATCTGCAAATTTAATAAGCATTCCCTCTATCCCTTCATCCAAATAATTGATAAAGGTGCTAAAGCCTTCGACAATAATTGATAAAGCCTTCGACAACAAATTGATAAAGGTGTTGAACAAAACAGGTCCCAGGACAAATCCTTAAGGCACTCCACTTGTCACTTTTATCCAGGAAGATGAGGAACCATTCACAAGTACTCTTTGGGTGCAACCTGTCAACCAGTTACAGATCCACCTAACTGTCATAGGATCCAAACCACATTTTTCCAATTTGTCAACAAGAATATTACTGCAATCAAGGTAAACGATGTCTACAGCATTCTCCTGATCCAGCAAGGTAGTAACTTTCTCAAAAAAAGAGATAAGGTTAGTCTGACATAACTTGTTCTTGAGAAACCCATGCTGGCTCTTAGTAATCACAGCTGTCTTTTATAAATGTTCAAGAACTGTCTGTTTATTTGTTCTAAAACTTTCCCAAGTATATATGTCAAGCTGATGGGTTGGTAGCTACCCAGATCCTCCTTTTCCCCCTTCTTGACGATGGGTGCAACATTTGCCCGCCTCCAATCTTCTGGCACCTCATCTGTTCTCAGCACACTTTAGCTTCTACCCCTCTCCATAGGGAATCCCCAATTACCAACACACGCCTTCTCCTATATTGGGGAGCAGAGGCTTGAGTTCTCTCATCCACAGGAGTCTGAGAAATTTTCTTCAAGCTTTGCGGAGGCTGGGGGAGGAGCCCTTGTTCCAGTGGTTCAGAATCACTATTTGTGGGGAGATCCAGGAACCGATTGCTTAGTAACAGAGGCTCAGAATGTCTCTTGATCTTCCTGCTCCTGTGCGTTACATTCTTCCATGTGCCCTCCTCCTGTGTTGGGTGCTCCTCCAGTTGCTGAGATACCTTTCCCTCCTCCTCCTGTTGCCCTCTCAGGAGTGCTTCATGCATTTCTGTCCATGAACTCTTCACCTTCCCTTATAAACTGGAGAGTGGACGAGCATGCCTCAAGTCCCTGTATCTTCTCCTCCAGTAGGGCTACCAACTTACACTTGCTGCAAGTGTAATTGCTGTTGCCCTTAGGTAAGAATATGAACATGCCACAGACTTTGCACGTCACTGCCTCAGCTCCCTCACCAGCCATGCTGCAGTCCAGCAGCAGCTCCCTCTCCTGCCCCTTCTTGGTGATGGAAAGCGCCATCAAGTTGCAGCCAATTTATGGTGACCCTGAAGGGTTTTCAAGGCAGGAGACATTCAGAGGAGGTTTGCCATTGCCTGTCTCTGTGTAGCAACCCTAGACTTTCTTGGTGGTCTCCCATCCAAGTTCTAACCAGGGCTGACCCAGCTTAGCTTCCAAGATCTGACAAGATCAGACTAGCATGAGACCTCCGAGGTCAGGGCAAGAGATGCTTCACAGAAAGGGAAATGATAGTAAGCAGTTGCCAGTAATTCAAGTCCGAACCATGCACAGATTTGTAAAACAGTCACAACTTTTATGGATTATTAATTAACACATCAATTATCAGTAATGTTAAGCTTTATATTTTCAGTTATAAAAACGGCCTTTCTTATACTGACTCTTTGTTGATGTTTTGCTCTAAACTTCGGTATAGTGAGGTTCTTCAATAAGAAAAAGTTGCTGACCGCTGTTCTGTGCTTCCCTTCATGGGGAAACTAGAACTATACTAGAAGTTCCTTTATGTGACTGTGACAGTAGGTCACTAAACAGGGGAAATCCCATACAAGAGGGTTAATTCACACAGAATATCTTGAAAGCTCTGAGGAAGCTCAGTTGACAACGAACTGTGTATTAGGCAAGAGGAAATGTAATTCTCTGGTGGGAAAATCCTGGAGCTCCTACAGAGCCCAGAAAAACCAAGTACCTGAATAGAGCAAGGACAGTATTTTATCCTCACCGCCACCAAACTTCTCTGATTCATATGCCTGAAAGTCTGTGACAGTCAGATGCCAGTATCTGTGAATTAAAATTTTTAGTCAGCCCAAGTGAATTTTTATCTTTATAAGTACTACAGAAATATCTTTTTAAGTTCCAATTTTAAATTGGAATCCACTGTCATTTCTTTAAGAGCAACTGCAGGAATTCATCATTTTCTAAAATAAAACATAGGCACGGAAGAACACTTAGCAGTCAGTTGCCTTCATCCAGAAACATACGGAAGCCGCAGGATGCTACAAGCATGCTGCTGTGCTAAGGGACATAGTGCTGAGCCACAGAATGGTGTATGTATCCTGCCACATGGAAATGTGTATCACACCAGCCATACATTGTGCGGACCCAGTACAGAGCTAAGCTCTGACCTGGATAGCCCAGGCTAGCCTGCTCTCATCAGATCTTGGAAGCTAAGCAGGGTCAACCCTGGCTAGCACTTGAATGGGAGACCACCAAGGAAGTCCAGGGTTGCGACACAAAGGCAGGAAATGTCAAACCGCCCCCAAACATCTCTTGCCTTGAAAACCTTATGGGGTTGCCATAAGTCAGCTACAACTTGACAGCACTGTCCACCAGTATAGAGCTACATAAAGAAATCCATTGCTACCTGTAGACTGGGCCTTGTACCCTGTAGTGAAATCCATTAGTTCTTATGAAACTGATGGCATCTGTGGCAACCAAGAAGAAACATGCTAATGAACAACAAGTGTTTGTTTGTTTGTTTTGAGCATTTCTTTGTTGCCTTTCCAAAACAAGGCTGCCCTCATTAGAAGGTTCTGACACCACTCTACTTATTTGCACTCAAAGGTGTAATTTTAAAGTTGTCGTCTGCAGGTGGTAATTTTACACACACTTTAAGTTAATAGAAGTCCTTATGGACTTTGGAACTCCAATTCTAAGTTCTTCCAGCCACCCCTTTCTACTTGACTGCATGCCCTATGGCCTGCATAGCCTCTCAATGTCATCAGAACATGCAAACCAATTGCAGCCAAAATATTCTCCTGACTACATAGGAGCAAAGCTGAATGACATGGCCTATGTGCTGCTGTGAACAAAGTTGAAAGGGAAACTGTCTTTTGCTCATTGAACAGAAAGGCGGACTGTAACCTGTGAAATAAACAAAGGTCCTTGTTAAAAGCTTTAACTCCTATTAGTAAGCACTGAAATTTGAATGCCAGCAGCACTTTTGTTGTTGTTGTTGTTCAGTCGCACAGTCGAGTCCGACTCTTCGCGACCCCATGGACCAGATTACGCCAGGCCCTCCTGTCTTCCGCTGTCCGCTGAAGTTTGCTCAATTTCATGTTCGTTGCATCGATGACACTGTCTAACCATCTCATTCTTTGCCGTCCCCTTCTTCTTTGACCTTCAATCTTTCCCAGCATCAGGGTCTTCTCCAGTGAATGCTCCCTTCTCATTTGGTGGCCAAAGTATTTGAGCTTCAGCTTCAGGATCTGGCCTTCCAGGGAACAGTCAGGGTTGATTTCTTTGAGGATTGACTGATTTGATCTCCTTGCAGTCCAAGGGACTCTCAAGAGTCTTCTCCAGCACCATAGTTCAAAAGAATCTATTCTTCGGCGCTCGGCCTTCCTTATAGTCCAACTCTCACAGCCATACATTACTACGGGGAATACCATTGCTTTGACCATGCGGACTTTTGTTGGCAAGGTGATGTCTCTGCTTTTTATCATGCTGTTTAGGTTTGCCATCGCTTTCCTCCCAAGGAGCAGGCGTCTTTTAATTTCATGGCTGCAGTCACCATCTGCAGTGATCTGGGATCCTAGGAACGTGAAGTCTGTCACTACTTCTACGACTTCCCCTTCTATTTCCCAAGGAGTGATGGGGCCAGATGCCATGATCTTAGTTTTTTTGATGTTGAGCTTCAAGCCCACTTTTGCACTCTCCTCTTTCACTCTGAGCAAGAGGCTCTTTAGATCCTCTTCACTTTCTGCCATCAGAGTGGTATCATCTGCATATCTGAGGTTATTGATCTTTTCCCCAGCAATCTTAACTCCAGCTTGTGATTCATCCAGGCCAGCATTTCACATGATGTACTCTGCATATAAATTAAATAAGCAAGGTGACAATATACATCCTTGTCGTACTCCTTTTCCTATGCTAAACCAATCAGTTGTTCCATATCCGGTTCTAACTGTTGCTTCTTGACCCTTATACAGGTTTCTCAGGAGACATATGAGGTGGTCTGGTACTCCCATCTCTTTAAGAACCTGCCATAATTTATTGTGATCCACACAATCAAAGGCTTTAGCATAGTCAATGAAGCAGAAGTAGATGTTTTTCTGGTATTCTCTTGCTTTCTCCATAATCCAGCGAATGTTGGCAATTTGATCTCTGGTTCCTCTACCTCTTCGAAACCCAGCTTGTACTTCTGGCAGTTCTCTATCCACGTACTGTTGGAGCCTAGCTTGTAGGATTTTGAGCATGACCTTGCTAGCGTGTGAAATGAGTGCAATTGTGCGATAGTTTGAACATTCCTTGACGTTGCCCTTCTTTGGGATTGGAATGTAAACTGATCTTTTCCAATCCTGTGGCCACTGTTGTGTTTTCCAAATTTGTTGGCAAATTGAGTGCAGCACTTTAACAGCATCTTCTTTTAAGACTTTGAATAACTCAGCTGGGATACCATCACCTCCACTAGCTTTGTTGTTAGTAATGCTTTCTAAGGCCCATTTAACTTCGCTTTCCAGGATGTCTGGCTCAAGGTCGGTGATTATACCATCGTGGTTGTCAAGGACCTCGAGGTCCTTCTTGTATAGTTCTTCTGTATATTCTTGCCATCTTTTCCTAATCTCTTCTGCTTCTGTTAAGTCCCTACCGTTTTTGTCCTTTATCATGGCCAGCTTTGCATGGAACGTTCCCTTGATTTCTCCAATTTTCTTGAAGAGATCTCTAGTCCTTCCCAATCTATTGTTTTCCTCTATTACTTTGCATTGTTCATTCAGGAAAGCCTCCTTATCTCTCCTTGCTGTTCTCTGGAAATCTGCATTCAGTTGGGCAAATCTTTCCTTTTCCCCATTGCCTTTAGCTTTCCTTCTTTCCTCTGCTATGTGTAAAGCCTCATCAGACAGCCACTTTGCTTTTTTGCATTTCTTTTTCTTTGGGATGGCGGTGAGTGCTGCCTCCTTTACAATGTCACGGACCTCTGTCCATAGTTCTTCAGGCACTCTGTCTATCAAATCTAGTCCCTTAAACCTATTCTTCACCTCTACTGTATATTCATCGGGGATGCGATCTAGGTCAAATCTGAATGGCCTTGTGGTTTTCCCAACTTTCTTCAATTTAAGTCTGAATTTTGCAATGAGTAGCTCATGATCTGAGCCACAGTCAGCTCCAGGTCTTGTTTTTACTGACTGGATAGAGCTTCTCCATCTTTGACTGCAAATTATATAGTCAATCTGATTTCGGTGTTGCCCATCTGGTGATGTCCATGTGTAGAGACGCCTCTTAGGTTGTTGGAAAAGGGTGTTTGCTATGACCAGCGTGTTCTCTTGACAAAACTCTGTTAGCCTTTGCCCTGCTTCATTTTGTTCTCCAAGGCCAAACTTGTCTGTTATTCCGGTTACCTTTCGATTTCCTACTTTAGCATTCCAGTCCCCTATGATGATGAGGACATCATTTTTTGGTGTTAGTTCTACGAGCTGTTGTAGGTCTTCGTAGAACTGGTCCACTTCAGCCTCTTCTGCAGCAGTGGTTGGGGCATAGACTTGGATTACTGTGATGTTGAATGGTTTGCCTGGGATTCGGACCGAGATCATTCTGTCATTTTTGAGATTGTATCCCAATACTGCCTTTCTCACTCTCTTGTTGACTATAAAGGCCACACCATTTTTTCTACGGGATTCCTGGCCACAGTAGTAGATATAATGGTCTTCTGAGTTAAATTCGCCCATTCCTGTCCACTTTAGTTCACTGATTCCCAAGATGTCGATGTTCATTCTTGCCATCTCATTTTTGACCACGTCAAGCTTACCTTGATTCATAGATCTTACATTCCAGGTTCCTATGCAGTATTGTTCTTTGCAGCATCGAACTTTCCTTTCACCGTCAGACACATCCACAACTGAGCGTCCTTTCGGCTTTGGCCCAGCCGCTTCACTCTTTCTGGGGTTACTCGTACTTGCCCTCTGCTCTTCCTCAGTAGCATATTGGACACCTTCCGACCTGAGGGGCTCATCTTCCGGCGTCATATCTTTTAGCCTTTTGTTACTGTCCATGGGGTTTTCTTGGCAAAGATACTGGAGTGGGTTGCCATTTCCTTCTCCAGGGGATCACGCTTGGTCTGAGTTCTCTGCTGTGGCCTGTCCGTCCTGGGTGGCCCTCCACGGCATAGCCCACAGCCTCATCGAACCACGCAAGCCCCCTCGCCACGACAAGGCAGTGATCCATGAGGGAGGCCAGCAGCACTAAGAGCCACCAATACTCATCTCTGTACAACTGTTCAGCTCTATTCAGTGCCAAGAGAAGATGGCCTTACATGGTCCTTTCAAAAGCTGCTATTGATTGGAGGGAAGAAAACCTTTTTCCCTGCAGTATTCAAAGCTTAAGATACATCAGCCTTGGTTACTGGAGAGCCAGATAAAGCCAAGGGAGTATGATGCAATAAGTCGGAGACAGTACAGGTGGAGAAACAAAAAAGAAAGAAAAGCAACCTCTTTTCAATGCTGGCATTGTTATTTACTTGTAAGGGGAAAGTACATAAAAATGCAGCTGGGTCAAACACAAACGAGCAATTTTCTCCATGGTGGGACAATCCTGACTTATGTGCAGCACACGTGCCTTGCACAAGTTGTCTGCCGAGTCTGCCCTAAATTATCTCTTTTTTCCTTCCTCTACTACCCCAGTTACGCTTAAAGAACCAAACTGACCTCAAAATGCATGAACATAGTGTGGTTATCTACCATCCTCTCGGATCAGCCTGCTTGCTTTATTATCTCTTGGGAGAAAGGCACCACAGAGCACCCCCACAACTGTGGTGACTGCTGGAGGCAAGTCTGCACAATTGTACCAATAGCAAGAAAGTGAGGGAAAGAATTAGGCACACAAAAAAAAAACCAGGTTCAACTAGACTAGGATATCACTTTTTCTGCTGCAAGGAATGGACAAGAACAGGCTGTGGGGGGGGAGAGGAGGGAAAATAAAAGGACAGACCTTCGCAACCCACAGTGTTAACGGCAATGGTCAAGCTAAAGATGAGCATGTGCCTTCTGTGTCACATTCTGTGTACACGTTTTATACTGCAGAAAATTACAGCAGAGAATTTGCTCTTTTTCAAATTAGAAATAGTCAAATCACTGTCATTTCTACAAGAAAAACAAGAAACAATTACATACTGCCATCCAGTGTCATGCCAGTGAGACTAGTGCACAAGGGCCTGCCTTTGAAGACTGCCTGGAGGACACCAAGTCATTCAGAATGAGGCAATGAAGTTACTGACACTAGAGCAATTTTTTATCCCACCTTTCCTCCAGGAATTCAAGGCAACATGGTCCTCCCCCATCACTTTAGCCTCTTAACAATCCTGTCTGGACTGGGAGAGAATGACTGACCTCAGTTCACCTACAGGGCCAGCCCACCCACTAGGAGAATTAGACTTTCGCCTAGGATGAGGCCATCATGGAGGCGCCGAACTGTGCCGCCCTCCCCCTGCCAAAAGCCCTCCTGCCCTCACCAAAACCCTGCATCGCGGACTCACACCGCGTACTCTGGCCATAGCTGCCCCCAGCCGCAGCCGCCTCCTTCCCCCCCCGGCGCGACCACCCTCCCTCCTTCTGCCTGGGCCGTTGGGCCCGGTGGCTTGAAGCTGTGCAGCCCCATACCCCCGCTGCCGCGGGAGAAACCAAATCAGCTCCCTCCACCCCAGAAGCTGCTTTCTGATTCTAGCAGAGCAGTGGGTTGGTCTGAAAGTCATTGACAGAGGGTTTGGGGAGGCGGGGAGGGAGCCGATGGTCTCCCCCCACCCCCCCGGTGCACCGGTGAAGATAAGGCCTGGAAACCGATAAAGGAGACTTTTGTTGTTTTCTCATCCAGGCCAGATGTGGAGAATCAGTTCTGGGAAGGGGGACAGGGGAGAGGTGAGATAAGCGTGAGAGGGAGGAGAGGGGAGCCGAGCAGGGAGGGGAGGCAGCAGAGGTGGCTTCTGATTGCAATTAGGGGTCAGATTTGAATAATGCCTTTGTGGTGCTCGTCAGCCAGGCTCTGCCATGCTGGCCCAAGTGAGATCCGGACCAAGGATGTCCCAGCCACCTCCCTCCGCGTCTTCGCTATCCTGCACCTTGTCCCCAGCTTGCCCCCAAAGGCGCATGCAATCAGAGCTCCTGCGCCCAATCCACTGGAAGCCTCTGCAAAGGCGCCTCAGCTATCCCACCTCCCCCCTCCAGAGTACTTCGAGGAGAGTGGATGCTCTCCAGCTCCCCCTTACCCTCACCCTTTAGGATCCGCTGACCCATTCGTAGGAATGCAAAAAGCTGGGGGGGATATCCCGTAGCAGCAGCAGCCCCCTTTTTCCATCACGGGATGCTCCGGGGGGGGGGTGCAGAGAGCCCTTTTAACCAGCCCTGTGGCTGCCAGGTCCTACAAGATTGCTGGACAAGAGGAAGAGCTGGGTCACCATCCCTGCTGTGTTGTCCTGCTTGGGAGCAGGGCGAGGAAGGTCTCTGCGCTAGCGTCCCCCCCCCCCTTTTGCCCTGCTGCTCAGCTGGCCTGCCTGTTTGTTTCTTATCCTGGTGGCTGGGAGGGCGACTGATGGAGAAGCTGCAGGGGGGATATTTGCACCAGATATGCCCTCCTCTTGGGCAGGAGGCTCTCGCCCTGGCCTGGCTGTCTGTGTGCCATTTGCTGGGAGAGGCACCCTGCAGGGTACAGTCAGTGTCGTCGTCGTCCCCCCCCCCGGTCCCTGCCTCTGCCACTAGGCTGCAGGGCCAGCCAGGTCTGCGGGAGATGGGATCCTTGCACAGGGATCAGTCGGATGCGGGGGGGAGGGTAGCCGCCAGCCCCAAAGGGAAAGTGCCCCACCTACCCAGGTGCAGCTCCCCTCCAGGACGGGGGGTCCCACCTTGCAGGCAGCCCCATAAAACCTCCCTGTGCAGCAGTGGGGTGGAAGGGGGCGGGGAGAGAAGCTGGAGGCCAGCTGAGGTGATCTAGCATCCCGAAACAAAAAGGGAACTCTTTTTCCTCGATCAAAAAAGCCCTTCCTAAAATGCATTTATGTTTGAAAACTGGTGCGCACATGGGGGGGGGGGGAGGTATCCTCGTTTAGTGTGCAAAAAAAGCTGGGGCCGGCCCTGTTCACCTAGCAAATGCAGGAATTTGAACTCAGGTGTCCTAGATCCTAATGCAACACTTTAACCTTTTCAACACACTGGTTCTCAAGCAGGTATTTGGAACATATCCGGCCAGTATTAAAATCTCTCCACAGACTCTAACTTTGTTTCCAGGCACAATTCAGAGTGCTGCGGTTGACCTATAGAACTAGAGCTGCCAACCATCTGTAGAAAAACAGTCCTGTCGCTTTAATAGAGGCACACTGGGATATTATTTTGCTAGTGATCTTATTTCCCTCCATAGCAAAGCTTCAGCTGCCCATTTCCACACATTAAGCCTCTATTAAAGGACAGTTTCTCCAAACCCATTGACAACCACATCTAAAGATCCTGAGGCGTGTGCAGACTTCCTCCTCAAAGCAACCAAAACATAAATGGCTCACTGCATTCTAGCAGAGCATCTTCACTTTTTCACCCTGGGTTGGTGGAAATACTTGCTTGTGTACTTGTCCCACCATCCCAACCTCAGCAACCATATGGTTCTAATAGTGTTTCCCTGTCTCTGATATAAGCAGGGGTTACAGACATCTTGTTTCTAGTTCCTTTTCTAATGCCAGTATTGAGTAAGTGCCTCAATCCACAGTTCTTTGCACAGAGCAGCAGATTGCATGTACATGACTGTGTGCCAGGATTTCTGCATGCTTTACTGTGGAACAGATGGTTGGTGCTGTGTTAGAGGGCACCCAAAAGGTGAAATAAGCTAAGAAGACAAGACAACGTTTGAGAAACCATTCTCCTTTAAGCCATTCTCTCTCAGTTTCAACCCTCTAACTGACATACCTCATAAGACTGTTGTAAAAATAACTAAGAATGCAAGTAAAACATCTTAAACATTCTAAAGCTCTGTATAAAATGCTACATACCACTTAGGCTTGACACAGAAAATCTAGTGACAAAAGATTACAGTGCAGCTAACAAACCACATAAGGTTTCTTTCCCTTCATGGGACATGATGCTCTCCCCTCAGTCTCAACTTAAACAGAGACAGGATGTGTAGAGACTTTTTATTTTTTACTTATTTATCCTTTCCTTACAGGGGAGACATCCCAAGCTGATAAGAATGATACATGTGTGTATGCACCATGTTCCCTCACCATGTGGAGAAAGTAACATCTGAATCGAACATCTGCCTGACATTTCTTTCCAAAATGGGGATAGTCAAGTAAACAGAGCACAGAAGTTACTTTTCTCCAGCCGTGAGGAAGTTGTCTTTGGGGCATGTGTGAATCCACAACTTTTGGGGGACTGCAATTCCTGCAATTGCAGAGTAGCTCTTTGACCTCTTGTTGGAGGCCAAGCAATGTAAACAAACTCAAATGAGGATATGACTGAGGTAGTGAAACTACCACAGACGGAGGGGGGGGCAGTGGCAGGTCACTGGAATGTTCTTGACACATCACACACATGGAGATAGTGTTATGCAGTGGTCAGAGTGCCAAACTAAGATCTAGGAGATCCAGATTTGAATATCCGCTCTGCCATTGAAGCTTGCTGGGTGACTTTGGAACAGACACACACTCTCAGCCTTATCTATCTCACAGGGTTGTTGTGAGGACTGAAGAACGATGCAAGCTGCTTTAGGTACCCATTGGAGAGAAAGCTAGGGTTTAAATGAAGTAAATGAATACATATACAACAAGCTACAGTTCTACCATGGCCCTATGACTTGTCCATAAATTTCAAACAGGCAAAAATTACTCTCTGGGAGCTTCGCTATAATGGCCTATCTGAATCCACCCTTTCTATGAGCCACAGAAGAAATCTTTGCTGCTTAAGCATGCACATAGGGTGACTGCTTAAACTGATGGTGCATCATAAAAGTTTCTGCTGCATTGTAGCTGAAAAACAAATAGCTGATATTTTGAAACCTAAATCAGTCAGTCTCCACCTGTTCTGCATGCTATAGGGCCCATCAGTGCCAAAAAAGACTTTGGGGGGGGGGAGAGGCTGGCCATGGTAAATGCTGTAAACTTGGTGGTTTAAAGGCATGAACTGAGGGCAATGAAAGGGACAAGACATGGAAGAGATTATCAGTATCTCAGCCTTCAAATGGGGCAGACTTGAGTCTGTGTACAATGAAGACGGCTCCTCCTTTTCAGGGGAGTGCTGGTAAGGACATGGCTCTGTACTCAAGGACCAGTCTACAAAACAGATGAGCTATTCAACTGTAACCTCTCCATGTCCTTTGCAGGCAACATCCATTCATCATCTGAAGCACTGACAGTGTATGCTCAACACTCCTGTGCTAGGATGGTGGCTGCCCTTTCTGACTTAACCCCTGTGTCAAGCAAACATGGGATGCTCTTTCTAAAGGTTTCTATGTTACAGCCCTGATCTTTTGCTTGTTTTCTCAGAAAAGACATTCCCTCCCACCATGCTCAGTAGAGCAAATGACTGCAGTGTTACTGCTGTAAGAATTTCTCCCTCTCCTACTATGACAGCTAAAAATATGCTTCTCTTCCCTCATTCCCTCCACTCACCCACACAGAAAATCAGGAACTAATAAGGGTGAGAGTATTACTTTCCTCTTTTTCAGGGGGACAGATCAATGCTCCCTCTAAGCTGTGGAGTCTTGTGAGCAAAAAATCTACTTTGTGAGCTAGTGTCATTAAAGTTGTGCGTGAGCAATTTAGCTGCTGCATAAATTAGTTTGCTCTGGAGCCCTCCTTCCTGAGCTAAGACAAAAATGTGTGAGCCAGAGTCTAAAAAACTGTGAGCGAGCTCACACTAACTCAGCTTAGAGGGAACACTAGGGCAGATGTGTGTGGGGAGGGGATACTGTTTTCCCTACCTAGGGAAGTAGATCAACAATGGGGTCAGGCTGGAAAGAAGATCCCTCCATCCTTTATAACAAGATAAAGCTGCACTGGACATTGAGATAGAGAGTGGTGACAGGATCCCTGCTTTTTGCTAACACTATGAGCAGATCTTGGGGGGGGGGGGGTCGGTATAATGGACGTCTGACGGTGGGGGAGCAAATCTAAGACTGGTGGGGTGATATGAGGTCATCGCACAACACATGTTATATATCCAACCACAAATGTGGAACCGAGAACAGATATGAATAGCAGAGCACATGCTTGGCTCAGTCCTTCTCTGGCATTTCTACTTTAAAAGATCTCGGGTCACAGGATAGGACAAAACCTCTGCCTCAGACCTTGGCAAGCTGCTGCCAGCCAGAGAAGACAGTGCTGGCCTTGGAGGGCCGAAGGTTTAACTCGGTACACGGCGGTTACGCGTCTAGACCCGTGCTAGAAGGAGGGTCCGTGTGTCTTCCCGCCTCCCTCCAGTCGGGTTCGGGAAATCATCCCCCCCACCCCAACACTGATCGTCGACAAGGATCAGGAGGATCCTCCCCCCCACACACACACAAACACACATTTTGACTGAAGATGGGCTGCAGGAGATACTCCCATCTATGTATGCTTTTCTCTGGGCTTCCCTTCCTTCTTTCCTTCCTTCCTTCCTTCCGGGGGGAAAAATACTCACCCGCGCGGTGACTTTATAGAGGGTGTATCCCCGAGGGTGGCGTTTGGGCTCGGTGACCGTGTAGAATCGGGCCACCTCCCCGCCTCGTTCCCGCGGGGAGATCATCCTCACAGGCGCTGCCCCGGTGGCCCGTTGCCGCGGCGGCGGGGGCTGCTGCTTCCCAGCGCCGCCAGTCAGCAGCAGATCCACTCCCGGGTCAGGCCGAAGCCGGCGGCGGAAGCAGCTGCAGAAAAACCATTCCCCTCCCCTGGCGAGTTGGCGGTCTTTGGAGGCAAAGAAAAGGACCCTCTTCGGCAAGGCGAAAGCCCCCTGCAGGCAGACAGACAGCCACCCACCACACAGGGAAAGGGCTGGAGAGAGGCAAGGCAACCCTCGGCTTCGTAGCGAAAGAAAGGAGGGCGCGTCTGGGTTTTCTGCAGAGTGCCAAGATCAAGCAAGACAGCTGTCGTAAATGTACAGGAAAATGTTTCTGTGCGT
Source organism: Gekko gecko (assembly GCA_029375565.1). NCBI lineage: Eukaryota > Metazoa > Chordata > Lepidosauria > Squamata > Gekkonidae > Gekko > Gekko gecko. The sequence goes on along the minus strand of JAPDNY010000001.1, from coordinate 70,273,644 downwards.
TTCTTCCATTCAAGGCAGACGTGCCTCTACACACAGCTTAATATCTGGAAAAAAGAGTTGCCACAACTCAGCTCTCTGCCGAAGCACCAACACCTCTCTGAACAGGAAGTCCTTCCCATTAATATCTAATAATAATAATTAATATTTACGCAGTTCACAAGCATTAGGTTCCAGTAACCTTGTAAGGTAGGCCAGCATTCTTATCCCCATATTTCATATAGAGGGCTGCGGCTGAGAGAGCTTGCACAAGGCTAGTCAGTTCATGGCAGAGTTGAGATTCAAACCAGGTGATGTATGATTTGAAGTCAACAGTGCCATCCTAAGCAGAAATGCTCAGAATCTTGCTCGGGTCTGTTCAGTAGGGCTTATTCCCAGGAAAGTGTCCTTAAGATAGGGATGCCAGCCTCTAAGTGGGACCTGGGGATCCCCTGGAATGCTCATCTCCACACTACAGAAATCAGTTCCCCTGGAGAAAAAGGGTTCTTTGAAGGAAGCATGCTGTGTCATTGTACCCCACTGAGGTCCCTGTCCTCCCCAAGCTCCATCCCCAAATCTTCAGGAGAGTCTCATCCTGAATCTGGCAACCCTACCCCATCCCCAGCCAGTGTTCATGGGGGACCTGGCAACCCTGCCATAAAATTGTACTGTCAAACTCGTAACCAGCCAAAAATCAACTCTGCACCTGCTCAAGGGACTTTCCTTATACGTTTCAGGGTTAAGATATAGCATTGCAGATATATGCCAAATGACAGCCCAAATAAAATGCTGCCTATCCGTATTTATCTCTTATGCATAGCTACGCTGCATTTACAAAATTGCATTATTTGTTATAAAACAAATACATGAAAGAATGCACTTAGTAATAAAATGTAATAATAAAGAGCCACATAGCTCAAAATGTATTTTGCAACTATTATTGTCCTCTTTTTGCATTTGGATATTAAGGCATTCTTCTGTTACAACTTTGCAATGAATGGCTGCAGGGGTCAAGCTGGGAGGGGGCAGCTGTGGCATAATTCTGCTTGGAACTCATTCTCTCCAATCTGTAAGGCCTGTCCCTTCACAGATATAATGTATACTCTCTGAGAAAGGAAAGCATCTCTGCACCCTGTAAAAAAAAATGAGAGTCTTGTTTGATGGACATAGCACCTCATTACCTATTTTTTCTGACATGTCCCCCTTTGGCTGTGGGTTCCAGGTCAGAGTACTCACTCAGGCACCTGTTCTCAGGTCCATTCAGCAGGTCTCAACTCTTCAACGCTGGAGACGGGACCATAGGCAGCGGTGGTGTGTACAGGGCTCCACCCCCTTTTGCATTTGTAGTGCCCCTCCCAGCTGCCTGGTTTTCACCGTAACCTTTACTGGGCACTCAGCAAGTGGGCACAGCTGTGGCAACAGGCTGCTGAGTGTGCCACCCTGGCCAGGGGCCGCCCATTGGCCTCCCAGCTATGACAGACATCTTTGATGGGAAAGTCTCAGCCATCCAAGCCAGTGCCCCCTCCCCAAAAAATCCTGGCTATAGGGTTATCCTAGAGACCCAAAGGAGATACAGGCCAACTTCTGACACTAAGTAATGTTCCCCTTTGGCTGCAGGTTCCCAGGTTAGAGTACTCACTCAGACACCCGTTCTCAAGTCCATTCAGCAGAGACAAGCTGGCTCAAAACATCAGCTGTTTATTTGCAAGGGGACAACTTTCATAACCAGCAACTACAGCTAACATACAAAACTGGAAACCAAAATGAGCTCTACCCAACAGGGCCAAGCTAAATCACACAAATATCGGAGGGTAGGGGGAGCAGACTGTTTCATTACGTATATACAATAAATATACCATTGACATAGCCCTTGCTTGTAGACTTTAAACCAAAGCCTGTTCTTATAGTCAGGCTCCTCAACATAAATAATACGATAGAGTTGTCTGTTCACTAGTGGCCAGTACTCCTAATATCTGGGACTAGGAAGTATAGCTCCAGGATAAAGAGAGTGGGAAGGGGTTCAACCTGTGATCCTAGCTGTTGGCATACCACGAGTGCAACCATACTATAGCATACCATTGAACTGTACCAAACATTCATTGTGGAATCAGAGTTAGTATCTTCTGTACAGAAAGGACTGTATTCCTTGGACCTCACATACTTTGGATACACACTTAAATTTAAATTATAAATTCCTTTTGCTTCCACTAGTCCAGTCATTTTCACACTGCGTTCTGGAGAGTCCTGGAGTTCTTTGATGAGATCGGTAATGACAAACAAGCCCTCCTCTCAATCTGCCCTATTAATGTGCTGTTGTGTACTAACTGAGGACTGCACACATGGTCACCTGTGCACGTCGGCGTGCGAACGAGCAAAGCTTCACATCCATAAACAATAGCCAGCTCAGATCCTAGAACGGACGTATTGGTCAGTCAGGATCCAAGTAGGAACCCATGGGGAATTGGGTGCACTGTAAATAAACCTATCATGGGTGTGGGGTGTGGCAAGCTACGGAGATTTAAGCAGGCCTCCGAGCCCACTGTTTTGTCTTCAATCTATACTTAATAAACTATGAGCTGATCACTATGCTACGCCTTGGAATTCAGTATATTTCATGTGCAGAGGGAGGAGACAGTCAGATGTGTTCTAGTGTAGGGCAGTAAAGAGGTCTGAGTGTGCCTCATGTAAAACCAAATGTTAGCTCTACAAAATTCTCAGAATCCATTGTAATGCATAGGGATTCCATAGCAGAATCATGTGGAAAGTATCCCCCGAAGATCAACATTTGAAAACCAGTGCATTAGTTTTAAATCATTGTGACAGTCATTTATGCTACTGATTATGCTGTAGAAATAATCAGAAGCAAATTACACAGAATAAGACATTATAGTTGTTAGGATCTACATTAGTAGGTCTGGGAGCATTGACATCTACATTTGAACAAGATAGTTCACTTGATGAGTTTACACTGTTACTTCAGTTGGAATTAAACTATCAGTGTTCTTCACATCATGAAGCACTTGTCAGGTTTGTTTGGAGTTTCAGTATAATTTGAAATTTATCTTCCCAAATTTATACCCTTCGTTTCTACCCTTATGAGCTACCAATGCCAATGCAGCTAACAAATTAAAACATACTTAATAGAACCCCATCTTAAAAACCATTAAAACCAACAAAAATCATTAAAATAATTAAGACCAGAGCTAAAAACATACAAAAGCATAAAAACAACCATTAAAAACATTGGGCACTGTTGCACAAACTATTTACATAAGAAGAGCTCTTCTTATTTTGGACCATGATTGCTGCAGTTCTCTGATGATTAGTACATGTACAGAACAATGGAACAACAATGGTTTCAGAGTTCTAGGCTAAGCAGCCAGTATTGTCAAGACAACCACACTAAACATTTCCATGACAATTCCAAATTGGTTTCAAGAGGCCAGATTCTGCCTTCATTGTTCATTGACACATGTTTCATTGAGGATTAGAAGTACATACAAAGAGTGTCATAGCTATAAGGTACCTTACATGTGAATTGTTCGCTATTTAGATCTCATTTAACTGTTGTGTAGCCTGATTTTATGCATGTTTTCTCAAAAGTAAGTTCTAACTCAATTGGATGTACTCTGGCATAAAAGTGCATAAGGACTGCAGCTTTCATCATCCCCCGATACTGCAGTCTGTAGTAATTTTATATTAACTTTTATATTTAATTTTGTTGTTTGTTTGTTTTGTATATGTGCATGTGTGTATGTGTGCACCTGGAAGTCATGGCAACCTCTGGTTACTGCCTGGAGGATATTCAGAGAAGTGGCTGAATAGGGCCTGCCCCCGCCTCTGGTATTCCAAGGAGGTCTCCCATCCAAGTACTTGTCAGAGTCAACCCTGCTTAGCTTCTGAGATCTGATGAGATCGGGCTTGTCTGGGCTATCCAGGTCAGGGCACAGTTACTTTCATTTCTTAAGTATTGTGTGTTACATATAGTTATTTAGTTTGCTAAAATGATGACATTGCCATATCGGGCCATTCCTTTTTTACTGAAGACATCAGAACATCTTTTGGGTATAAGCTGACACAGAGTAATTTTAGATGTTTTCACAACAAAATAAATAGTAATTTATTTAAAGTTGAAAGTTATTGTATTTTACTACTAAGCTATGGAGCTCTTCCCAGGAAGCTCTCCTGAGTACTTGAGCCCTCAATTCATTTTTAATAAGAATCTCCTAGCAGACTGAGAACCACATTAATTAGCAGGAGAGGATCTTCATTTGGATTTTCTCCTTCTGACACTTAGAGAGCAATCCTAAACTGGTCTACTCTGAATTCTACTACAGTCTGTTCAATAGGGCTTACTCCCAGGAAAGTCTCTTTAGGATTATGCTGTAAAATACCCTTGGCCAGCCTTAATATTTTTTCTATTTGTGACTATCAGAAGAAAACCAGGCAGTAACGGTTGTAGATGTATATACGAGAAAAATCTGTAGTTCTATGAGCATATCATCACTCAGTCCAGAGCTGGCATTCTGGATTATTGCTATACCTTGGATGAAGCAACTCAGATGCTGACTTCCCCAAAGATACAATAGAGTTTGTTCCAACAGAAAAAGAAGAAATCAGAACATAAACCACAAACAGCATGTGCAGCAGATTAGTCCTATTTGTCACTGGGTACAATGTTCTGGGCAGAAAAGTAGCCAGAAATACCTCTACCTTATTCACTTTACCTTACTGAAAAGCTAAGCAGTCTGGAAACTGAAGAGTGAATAACTAGCTGCAGTTGAGAACAGGAATTCTGAAAAGTTCCACTTTTCCTGTCACAACAGCAGAATCTGTCAAATTCCCATCAACACAACTTTTTTTGTAAGGAATTAAACAAAGGCGCTGCATGCATCTTTCTTGGAACACATATGAAGCTGCCTTATACTGAATGAAACCATTCCTCTGTCAAGGAGAGTAGTGTCTGCTCTCACTGGCAGTGTTCTTCACAGGACGTTCATATCATATACTACCTGATCCGGTTAACTGAAGATGCTGGGCATGTCACATGGAACCTGGGATCTTCTCCATACAAAGCAGATGCTCTGCCACTGGGCCATATTACCTTCTTCAGTTTTCATTCAAGGACCAGAAACGTTTTCCTAAGAGATATCAAAACTGAGAACTATCAGATTCCAGCAGAGGTTCCTGGTTACAGTTTTCAAATCTTTACTAAAATTCTCAGCCTCTTGAGAAAAGATTCGCCACAGCGACTTCAGGGGGCTGTAGTGGAAACAACTCTTGTGGCTCCTTTGTTTTTTGTTTTGCGGCAGAAGCTTCCCTGGACTAAAGCCCACTTTGCCAGATGCGTGCAGTGTTAATTCTCAATAGGAACATTATAAGTGTATAGAGAACCAAATGTAAGCAATGGAGCGAAGGTTAAGACTTCTCAGTTCTATGACCCTTGAACCCTACAATAAAATGGTGGCGGCTGAGTTTCTCGTAAAGTGCCCTTAAATAACATGGCTTCCCTTCTAAGGCTCTCGTGACGGGCTGTAGCAGAAACAAAACTACAATTCCCATTTGCCCGCGCGGTAGCCGGAGAGGGAAGTGTGTGCGAGGAAGGCACGAGCTGTGTTGGCGGGAGGAGTCGCCGCCTGCGTGGGTCTATGTAGGTCTGCGGAAGGAAAGTCGGACTTTGGGTATATGCGCTGAAGAAACCGGCGACCCTTTGCGATGATCCCTCTTGGGACTCGGTGTGGGGAGCAAATAACCTGCCAGGAGTGTCCGGACTTCGAGGTAAACATGCGGGCCCAGCTGGAAAAGGGCAGGATGTCTTGCTGGCCTAAAAGGTGGGGGTGAGAAGAGTGGCTGCTCCGGGGCTTAACTGTCAAGTAAAGAGAGTGAAAGGGCTAGTTTCATAACCTGCTTGCTCAGATAGGGGCGGCAGGCAACGAGGAACGGTTATTGTCTCCATGCCCTACTTATGGATCCCTCAGGAGCATCTCGCTGGCCACTGGAGCTGCTTGTTTAACAGAGATTTTACTGGTCTAATCCAGCAGCGCTGTTCTTAGGCTTTATTTCTTACCTACTCAGTTCAGTGGAACTCGCTTCTAAATGAGTGGGTTTAGGAATTCATGTGTGAATTCCTTTGATGCAGTTCTTGAGACAGAAATAAGTTCAGTTCTTCTGAAGAAAGGAAAACCAGTGTTTCCTGAACTTGATAGCTGAAGCCCTTTCCCCCCCAGAGTTAATAGAAGAGATGTATGTGTTTCATTCGTGCCCTCAGAAAGATTTATGTTTTAACATGTCAGTAACTGATACAGGTAGCAATTTACTGACTAGTGCCTGAGAGACCTATCAAATTCTGACCTTGAAAGATTTGGCCACAGTTTCACTGAAAAGTAAAAGAAAGCTGTCAGTGTTAAGCTTTTCTTTTGGATTTTGTAGTCCTGGCTGTGTTTCAGGAAGATGGAGCTTGACTGTTTTTGATCACCAGAGGGTCAGTTTGCATAGAAAAATATAAACTTCCAAGCCTGAACAAAAATACCCAGGTGGCCTGTTTATCCCCATACTGTAGATGGAGGGCAGAGAAAGACAGAGGCTTACTTAAAGACACCAAGTGAAGTTGTGGCAGAGGTGAGGTTTAAATTAGGGATCTCCTACATCACAGCTCATTCTCTTAATCACTGTGCTAGACCCACCTACTGTGTCGGGAACACAGAGTGGCTGCTGAGAATACAGAAATTGGCCTTGCATAGTGTAAGCAATGTTAGTGCTTACTCTTTGGACTTTTTGAGAATATACTGCACAGTGCCCAGTCTGAGATGTGGCAGATTTTCCCGATCCCAGAAGAGATTACCAGCTGAATCAATGTGTAAATTGCTAATCTGTGCATGATTTGTAATCTGAAGGCATGAGGACTAAGCAATGAGTCCCTTAGGGAGGCTGTAGGTGAATAATTTTGAACTGATTTCATGCTTGACAACTTTCTTAAAGAACTCCCAAGAGGTTGGTGAGGCAGGACTTCACTTTGTAGAAGCCTTTACTTTAAGGCCCCAGGCCCCACATTTCTTCAGGACCACCTCCCCTGGTATAACTCCCAAAGAGCATTGCACTCTGCAGAGAAGAACTTACTGGTGATCCCTATCCTAAAAGACATCTAGCTGTCCTCAACCAGAGCCAGGGCTTTTTCAGCCTGGCTCCAACCTGGTGAAACTCTCTGCCAGATAACATCTGTGCCCTGCAGGACGTAATGCAGTTCCACAGGGCCTGTAAGGTAGTTTGAGGACAGCAATGGTTTCCATCTTGTCTGCAACACCTGTTTCCTGTGTCATGCGTCCGTTCCCCCCCCCCCCCATGGCACAATCTGAAGTTTTAGCACCATCCAGATATGCCAATCATTGTATTTTCAATAATTGTCTTTTTACTGTTTTAATTACTAATTAATTTGTGAATGTGCTTTACTGTTGTACACTGCCCTGAGCCCTGCTTTACAGGGGAGGGCAGTCTAGCACAGGGGTATCGAACTCATTTGTCTGACATAAATCAGACCTTGTTGGGATGGGCCACATGTGTTATAAAATGTAATGCCAGGTAGCAAAGATAATAACTTTATAAAGGACACTAACAAACACAATTAAAGGCTTTTTAAATCTTAAAATACAAACATGCTTAAAACAGTAACATTCTTGCCATATTTTATTTAACAGTCTTTGATAACTGACACCTCCCAAACCTTCCCCCTCCCTTAAAAGATGTCTATGTAAAATGAGACAAGCTGGCTCAAAACATCAGCCCTTTATTTGCAAGCAGACAACTTCAATTGGTATAAAAACACTTGAAACTGAAACTCCACTCCATTGAAATATGTTGCAGCTCAAAAAAGTTGCAAAGAAAATGCAGAATGGATTTTCCATTAAGATTTCTGGGCCCGGATAGACTGCTCTGGGACTGGAATGACAGCCCCCAGAGTGGAATTCCATTCCCAGAATATAGCTACTACTCCCAGGGACTGTCATTCCACTATGGGGGCTGTCATTCCAATCCCAGAGTAGTCTTTCGAGGCCCAGAGACCTTAAAGGAAAGTCCATTCTGCATTTTCTTTGCAACATGTTTTGTGCTTTAGCCCAGAGGAGCTTCCTACCGGAGGAGAAAGGAGCAAAGACAAGGCCCAGCTAGCTGGGAAGTTCAGCAACCCCAATCTCTGCCGAAGGGTGAGGAGAAGGGAGGGGAGAGCTGCGGGCCTGATTGAAGCCCTGGGCAGGCTGCTTCTGGCCCGCAGGCCTTAGGTTTGACACCTGAGGTCTAGATGCTTAATTTATAAATAAATAAATTCCTCTCAGTAGACTTTGTTCCTCATCATGTTTAATCATTTTTTCTTTAACAATAGTTTCTAATAATTTTCCTGAAATAGATGTTACGCTAACGGGCCTGTAATTTCATGGATTGCTTCTGGACCATTTTTTAAAAATTGGGATGATAATTGCTGTTTTTCAGTCATCTGGCACAAAGGCCAATTTTAGTAAAAGGTTAGATACAGTTGTTCGTAGATCAACAGTTTCATATTTGAGTTCCTGAAGAACCCTTGGGTGTATGCCATCTGGACCTGTGAAGTTGTAGGTTTTCAGTTTGCCTCAAGAGCCCATCTCTTATCAGTTCAATTTAACTCAGTTCTTTGGACACACTTCCCAAATGCAATGGCTCTAATGTGGGTATGCCCCACATTTTTCATAATGAACATGGATGCAAAGAATTTATTCAGTTTCTCTGCCATCTCCCCATCTTCTTTAAGCAATCCATTTATTCCTTTGTCATTCAAAGGCCTAACCACCTTCTTAGCTAGTTTCCTGCTCCTTGATGGACTTGAAGAAATGCTTATTGTTTTTCTCAATGTTTTTGGTTGCCAGTTCCTCAAAAATTCTTTTTGCTTGCTTATTGTCAACTTAACATTTGTTTTACCAGAATTTATATTCCTTTTTATTCACCTTGATCAGGGAAATCTTCCACTTTTTAAAAGAAACCATCTTGCCTTTTATGGCTTTCCTGATGTGAGTTGTTAACCAAGCAGGTATCCTTTTAAACTTGTTGGTACTCTTCCTGATTTGAGGTAAACATTCTATCTAGGTCTCAGTCATCATAGTTGTAAATAGTTTGCAGGCACCCTAGGGGTATTTGACAAACTTAATTTTCTTCTGACTAGTCCCCTCATTTTAGCAACATTCCCTCTTTTGAAAATAAAAATGATTGTTTTAGACTTTGTGGGCAAATTTCTGTTGGCATGAATGCTGAACTTAATAGGATTATGGTCACTATTCCCAATCAGTACAACATTTACATCTTGCACTAGATTTCAAACCCCACTCAGAATCAAGTCCAGAGTTGCTACCCCTCTAGTTGGTTCTATAAGTAATTGTGTCATGAGCACCCCCTGCAATTCAGGAGCACATTCCTCATATGATGGCCTGGAGGAGCCAAAGACCATTCTGAGGGAAGACCAGGGAGCTCAGGGGACACCCAACCCCTGAGCCTCTTCCAGACCCAGAGCCCCTGGATCCTGAGGCCTCAGTCAAAGGACCTACCCTGAAGGCTTAGCTCCAGGCAATCCTGCCAACATGCCAGAATCCAGGGCAGCCAGTCCCTTACCTTGTAGGGGCCAGATCCTGGACTACCAGTCTCCCAAGTTCTTCCCCCACCCAGCAAGAGTGAAAGAGATGGTGGGCCTGTGAGGAGGCAATTCAGCGACAGAGAAGTGCCAGGTTGTTGCCCATGTTCCAGCTACTGATCCAGAGCACTGCCTAAGTGCACATAATGCTTTGCAGAATCAGGGCTCAATCAAACCCTGGCCATATGAAGCCCTTCAAGATACTGAAGCCCTGGACTAAGCAGGGAGCCTTGCTAGTTCAATTAGTTCATAGCTTCCTTCCATGCTACTTGTGAGTCTGGACCTGTCTTCCACTGTGGAAGAGGAGAAGTGCTTGCCCACTCCAGAAGCACCGATTTCGGGAGGGGGTTTGAAAGACCTGAATCAGATTGCGGTGACAAGAGAGGAAGTCCTCCGACTGATGGACAATTTAAAAACTAATAAATCACCAGGCCCAGATGGCATTCATCCGAGAGTTCTGAAAGAACTCAAATGTGAACTTGGGGATCTCCTGACAAAAATATGTAATCATTCTTTAATATCTGCCTCCATTCCTGAGGACTGGAAGGTAGCTAATGTCACTCCCATCTTTAAAAAGGGCTCCAGGGGAGATCTGGGAAATTACAGGCCAATCAGTCTGACGTCGATACCGGGTAAGTTGGTGGAAACTGTTATTAAGGAAAGAATGAGTAGGCACATTGATGAACAAAAACTATTGGGGCAGACTCAGCATGGGTTCTGTAAGGGAAGATCTTGTCTCACTAACCTATTAGTGTTTTTTGAGGGAGTGAACAAACATGTGGACAAGAGGGACCCAATAGATGTTGTTTACCATGACTTCCAGAAAGCTTTTGATACAGTTCCTCATCAAAGGCTCCTAAGTAAGCTCAATAGTCACAGGATAAAAGGACAAGTCCTCTTGTGGATCAAAAACTGGCTAATTAATAGGAAACAGAGCGTGAGTATAAATGGGCAATTTTCTCAGTGGAGGATGGTAAGCAGTGGGGTACCACAGGGATCAGTACTCGGTCCGATGCTTTTTAACTTGTTTATTAACGATTTGGAGTTGGGAGTAAGCAGTGAAGTGGCTAAATTTGCAGATGACATGAAGTTGTTCAGGGTGGTGAGAACCAGGGAGGATTGTGAGGCACTCCAAAGGGATCTGTCGAGGATGGGTGAGTGGGCGACATTGTGGCAAATGGAGTTCAATGTGGCCAAGTGCAAAGTGATGCACATTGGAGCCAAAAATCCTAAATATAAATACATGTTGATGGGGTCTGAACTGGCAGAGACGGACCAAGAGAGAGATCTTGGAGTCGTAGTGGATAACTCAATGAAAATGTCTAGACAGTGTACAACCGCAATAAGAAAGGCCAACGCTATGCTGGGGATTATCAGGAAGGGAACTGAAAGCAAATCAGCCAGTATCATAATGCAGATACCACTACAGATACCAGCTGGGCTGAGAATTCAGCATAAATCCGTCATCTACCGGCCTCTTTAACATCAAGCTTAACATCGGTTACAGAAGAAGCACTGCGAAACCCTGAGATTACAAGCAAGGTAACAAATGAACAATTGCTTACCGGTTTAAAGAAGAAGGCAAAATCTAAACGTTCGGATAAGTGTAAAAAGCTTCAATGAACTAATCCGCTTGATTTAAAAGTAAAAAGAAAGCTTTCCTTTAGAGAAAACGGCTGAAAAGTAACTTTGTTTTGCATTCCTGTGGTCAGCTAAGACTAAACTTTGCGTAGCAGAAACGAAACTGACTGTGATTCTATGATACAGGAAGTAGGCTAGAGTGGATGTTTTCGATGTTGCTGTGCCGGAAGTAGATGGACGTTTTAGAGTGTGGCACCGGAAGTTGGATTACAGTGACGGACAGATAAACAGGAAGTTCTGAAGGAGCCTACTCTAGCCAGAAAATCATAGAGAAATTGCGCCCGCCATTTTGAGGAGGACTAAATTTTTAAAAGTTATTTTTAAGCTGAAAAAGCACTGGAAGAAGTTATAAAGGTGGCGATTGGGCTTGAGGATTGCTAATATAAAGATCGATTAGCCCTGAACTCGCTTTCAAGACGGATTTGAGGTCAAGACCAAGGGCTGCCTCATCACCTAGTCCAAGAATGACTGCAAAGGAAAAAAAGAGTGGCAGGCTGCCATGGAAGCGATGGAGAAACGGATGACTGAAGTGGTGCAGAGTTTGGGAAAGCAAATAGAATCACAGCTGCAACAACAGTTGCAACAACAGCTGCAAATACAACTGGAGCAAATAGAACAAGTACAAGTCCAAGTACAGAAAAAAAATATGGAAGAGTTAAAAGAACTGGTACTAACAGAAGTGGCAGGGATTAAAAAAGATACAGAAGAAGTTAAAAAAGAGGTTAAAAGTCTGGTGACAAAATCAGAAGAAATGGAACAGAAAGTTAAAAGAACCCTGTCAGAAAATACAAGACTGGAGTCCATGATGGAATATAGGGCCACTCAGAACCACTTGAGATTGAGAGGAATCGAAGAGGAGGAAGATCAAGATTTACGGGCCCTAGTAATTAACACATTGACAACTTACATAGGGGAAGATGTTGGAGACTTGGATCCAGACTTTGACCTGATTTACAGAGTAAATGCAGCGTATGCCAAGAGAAAGCAATTACCCAGAGATGTGATTGTTCAATTTGTGACTACTAAAATGAAGGAAGACGTTTTCAAGAAGCAATTTACACAACCGTTGGAAATTAATGGGAAAAAAATAATAATTTTGAGAGAAATTCCGAGATCGATCTTACAAGACAGAAAGAAATTCAAGAAACTAACAGATAGGTTAAAAGAAATGAGTATCAGGTTTAGATGGGAGATTCCATATGGACTATCATTTACATACAATTCGGTGAGATTTACTCTTAAAACGGAAGGAGACATCTACAGATTCAAAGAGAACAACTTTGATGACTTCAAAGATATTTAATTCAAAACAACTATGGATTACAAATTTTTATCTTGGAACGTAAATGGACTAAATTCACCAAGCAAAAGAAGATTAGTGAATCATTGGCTAGAGAAACAAAAATGTAACATAATTTGTTTGCAAGAAACACATATCAGAAAACAAGATAATAAATATTTGGTTAATAAAAAATTGGGAGAAGAATTTCATTCATCAGCAGTTAATAAGAAAAAAGGAACAGTGATATACATTACCAAAGAATTGGAACCTAAACAAATCTTCTCAGACAAAGAAGGAAGATATGTTGGCGTGGAATTAATGATGAATAGAAAAAAGACATTGCTTGTAAATATATATGCACCCAATGGGGCAAAAGAGACTTTTTTTAATGATTTGACTAAAGAGTTGGACTGTTTAAATTATCATCAAATAGTCCTTGCCGGAGACTTCAATGGCACAGTGAACAATGTATTGGACAGAAAGTCCAAAGCAAGTGGAGAGGCGGTTGGAAAGCTGCCAAAAAATTTTTTCCAGCTAATGAAGCAAGAGAAACTAGAAGACGTTTGGAGGAAGTGGAACCCTAAGACAAAGGATTATACATTTTATTCTAACAGACATAACTCCTTTTCTAGAATCGATATGATTTGGATGTCAGAGGAGATGGCGCAAAAAACCTACAAAATAGAAATTTTACCGAAAACCAACTCAGATCACAACCCTTTACTTTGGATATCTAAAGAAAAACCTAAACAATTATATTGGAGAATTAATGAGGACTTATTGGATCAAAAACTAATCAATGAAACTTTAAAAAAAGAAACGAAAAGTTTTTTTGAACTGAATTTAAATAAAGGTACTGATATACAAGTCGTATGGGACACGTACAAAGCAGTAATGAGAGGTTTGCTTATCTCTTTGAATTCTAAAGATAAAAAACAAAGGGTGCAACAACAAAACGATCTTCATGAAAAAATTAGACAAAAAGAAAAGGAATTAAAGAAAAGGCCAGGGAAGAAAAAGATTATTAAAGAGATCCACTTTCTGCAGGATCAATTGAATGTTCTACTAAATAGAGAATTATATTGGAATCTGAAGAAATTACAGCAAAAAGCATTTGAGGGTGCAAATAAACCAGGAAAATTTTTAGCGTGGCAATTGAAAAATAGAAAAGAAAGGAATTTTATAAGTAAAATTACTGAAGACGGGAAGGATGTTATGAATTTGAAAGGTATAAAAAGAGTCTTCTTCAAATACTACGCCAAACTGTTCAAAAAGAAAGGAATTGACCAACAGAAAATTAAGAAATATTTGGAGACTATTGAAGTTCCAGAGCTGGGAAAACAAATTAAAGAGTTATTAAATGGTTTAGTAACAAAGGAAGAGGTGACAATGGCAATAGAAGACGCAAAGTTGGGCAAAGCTCCAGGTCCAGATGGCTTTACAAGCAAAGTTTTATAAGAAATTTAAGGAGGAGCTAACCCCTATTTTAGCACTTCTGTCGAATGAGATAAGAAAGACTAAACGGATCCCAGATTCATGGAAAGAAGCAAATATTTCATTGATACCCAAAGAAGGTTTGGATTTAACTGAAGTAAAGAATTATAGACCAATATCGCTATTAAATAATGATTACAAATTATTTGCGAAAATTATTTCGGAAAGACTGAAAAAATATTTGAAAGATACTATAGCGGAAGAACTAGCTGGTTTTTTACCAAATAGACAGATTAGAGACAATTTAAGAGTGGTGATTGATGCAATCGAATACTATGACAAACATCCAGAAAAAGAAGTTGGATTCCTCTTTTTAGATGCGGAAAAAGCTTTTGACAATTTAAATTGGGAGTTTATGCTGCAAGTTATTGAAAAAATGGATATAGGACAGTCTTTTCTAAACATGATTGTGGCAATTTACTCAGAACAGAGAGCAGCTTTGAATATAAATAAAGAAAGAACAGATTTCTTCCAAGTTCAAAAGGGAACACGTCAAGGCTGCCCGTTATCCCCGTTGTTGTTTATTTGGATATTGGAAATATTATTGACAGCGATAAGAAAAGATAACAGCATTGAAGGACTCACAGTGAAAGGTTTTGCATATAAATACAGGGCATTTGCAGACGATGTAATGTTTATGATTCAAGATCCAATCGACAAAATACCACAATTGATGGAAAAAATTGAAGAATTTGGATCAGTTGCGGGATTCTACGTTAATAAAAGTAAAACCAAAGTGATGTGCAAAAATATGACGAAACAACGACAAACAGAACTTCAAGAGAAAATTCAATGTGAAGTAGTTACAAAGACTAAATATTTAGGAATTGAATTGACCATGAAAAACATTGATTTGTTCAAAAATAACTATGAAAAGGTTTGGCACAGGATCCAACAAGACATGAAGAAATGGGATACCTTGAATCTATCGTTATTGGGAAGAATTGCAACTGTAAAAATGAATGTTTTGCCGCGTTTGATGTTTTTATTTCAGGCTATTCCAATATTAAAACAAAGGAAAATACTGGATATGTGGCAGAAAGAACTATCGAAATTTGTATGGGCAGGAAGAAAGCCAAGGATTAAAATGAAAATTTTATGTGATGCAAAGGAAAGAGGAGGTCTACAACTACCAAATTTAAGACTGTATTATGATGCCGTCTGTTTAACATGGTTGGAACAGTGGATTAATTTAGAAAATAAAAAGTTATTGGCTCTAGAAGGGCATGATAATAAGTTTGGATGGCATGCATATTTATGGTATGGAAAAGTAAAAATAGATAAATTTTTCAAACACCACTTCATAAGACGATCACTGTTCGAGACTTGGATGAGATATAGAAAATTCTTCTCAGAAGAAAGACCACTTTGGATAGTACCAGCAGAAGTGATTAATCCATATTCAAGAAATCAAGGGTTAGATTGGCTACCTTATAAAAGTCTTTTAAAATTAGAAGGGAAAAACTTTGTGTTAAAAGACAGATTTGATGTGGAATTTGAATATGATTGGTTGAAGTATAGACAGATTTATGACTTATTTAAGACCGATAAAAGAGAATATGGTTTTAGAGAAAATAACACTGAAATTGAAACTGTATGGCTTGAGAAAGGTAAAAAAATGATTTCTAAATTGTACAAGGTTTTATTGAAATGGTATACTGAGGACGAAATTGTAAAAGAGCAAATGATAAAATGGGCGGTAAATATTAATAATGAGATATTAATGACATCTTGGGAATATTTGTGGAAAAAGTCAATGAAAATTTCAACTTGTGTAAATGTTAAAGAGAATTGTTATAAAATGATGTACAGATGGTATATGATGCCTAAAAAAATTGCTATTATAAATGAAAGTATGTCTAACAAATGTTGGAAATGTAAGAAACATGAAGGGTCTTTTTACCATATGTGGTGGACATGTGATAAAGCAGTAAAGTATTGGACTGAGATCCACAATGAGATACAAAAAAATTTGAAATGTACTTTTAAGAAAGACCCACAGATGTTATTGTTAGGTCTTAAAATGGAAGAAATAAATGTAGCTAAGAGAACACTACTATAGTACTTGATTACAGCAGCTAGACTGACTTTTGCTCAATGTTGGAAACAAGATAAAGTACCTGAAACATGGGAATGGATTAAAAAGACGTTGTTTATGGCAGAAATGGACAAATTAACAAGAAAATTAAACAATGAAGAAGACGAAACCTTTTTCGGAGACTGGAAAGACTTTCAAGAATACTTGTTGAAGAATTGGGATGTAAAACGTGGTTTGATTTGTTTTGACAGCTATTGAGGAGAAGTGGAAAGAGACTCAGATCTTTGAATTGTTACCATTAGTAAAAGAAATATGTTTAGTAGTAAATGTAATTGTATAAGAGAAATATCAAGGGGGTTGGAGCAGTGCGGGAAGCTTTGTTTGGGGGGGAGAGGGAGAAAGAAAAATGGATATGTATTGGTTTGTTTAAATTGTATGAACATGTGATATATCCAATAATAAAGTGTATTTAAAAAGAAAAAAGAAAAGAAACAACATCCCTTATGGGCAATTTTTAAGATTAAAAAGGAATTCCACCATTGAATCTGATTATCAAATAGAGGCAGATAAGATGCAAAATGATTTTTTGGATAGGGGATATCCACTCCACATTGTGAGGTTAGCACGTCTTAGAGCCAATAAGAAAATTAGGTCTGTTCTACTCCAGGAAACACCCCCTCCCTCTAGTAACAATATATGTTGGGCCATAGACTACCATTCATTGTCATACTCCATCAAAAGAGTTGTCCTTAACCATTGGCACATCCTAAGCGATGTACCAGGATGTGAGAGCAAACCCTTTATAGGTTTCAGAAAAAGTGAGACTATTCGGGACATTCTAGTCCATACTGACTTAAAAAGTGACACAAGAGTAGAGACTAACCCAATTGGCCACTTTAAATGTTCAGGATGCACAGCCTGTCCATTAAGCTGGGAGACCAAAGTCATAGAGTTACCAGACATTCCCTTGAGAATAGAGCTTAAGAGTTTCTCTTCATGTGCAACCAAGCGCACAATTTACATGGTGGTATGTGCATGTGGCCTCAGATACATTGGGGAATCAATGAGAGCTATTAAAACCAGGATTTTGGAACATAAGTCCAAAATTAAACATGGCCATTTAGAAGCTCCTCTCGTAGATCATTTCAATTCAAAAGGACACAGTTATGATGAATTTAAGTTTGTAGTTCTGGAAGTTATTAAACCCAATATATATGACAGAAAGGACATTAAAAAGATTCTTTTGAAAAGAGAGGCTTATTGGATTTTCAAACTTAATACAGTCTATCCACATGGTTTAAATGCATCTTTAGATTTAGGATGCTTTTTATGAATTTGGAAATCTGGTAACCATAGTGTAAGTATCTTCAGGATCAGTTTTTAAGGGAGGTGATTCAGCTTTGATAGCAATGAAATTTAAAATCTGTTCAAGGTTTGACTTTAGCCCTCTTGGTTTCAGGATGTTTTTCTGAATGTGAGTATTTGGCAACTGTGGTGTAAGTAACTTCAGGACTAGTTTTCAAATGGGGGTGATTCAGCTCTTATAGCAATGTAGCTTAACATCTGTTCAAGCTTTGACTTCAGCCCTTCTGGGAGAACCTGTTCTAGTATAAGCCATGTTGCTTTTCAAGCTATGTGAGTATATGATAATAGTATTATGCAGGGGTCTTTTCGGGGGGGAGTGCACCGGAGCGCAGCTCCGGGAGCTCAGGAGCCAAGCCCCGCCCCCAGCCGGCGTCCTGGAGAGTCTTTCAGGCAGCCGAATGTCAATTTCAGCTCCATTATATCCTATGGGCCATTGAAGTCAATGGTGAAAACATAGGGTATATTCTGGGGGCTGGAGGGGAGGGGGTTTGATGGAGAGGCTCGAAACTCACAGGGTAGCTGATAGAGCCTCTCCCCAAGATATCCACCAAGTTTCAAGAACATTGGAGCAGGGGGTCCAATTCTATGGGCCCCTAAACAGGTTGCCCCTATTCCCTCCATTGTTCTCTATGGTGGGACAAAAATAACTTTTTTTCCCACCATAGAGAACAATGGAGGAAATGGGGCAACCTGTTTGGGGGCCCATAGAATTGGACCCCTGCTCCAATGTTCTTGAAACTTGGTGGGTATCTTGGGGAGAGGCTCCATCAGCTATCCTGTGATCTTGGAGCCTCTCCCTCAAACCCCCGCCCCTCCAGCCCCCAGAATATACCCTATGTTTTCACCATTGACTTCAATGGCCCATAGGGTATAATGGGGCTGAATTGCCACTGAATTTCTTTCATTCCCTCCTTTCCTTCTTTCTTTTTCCTCTTTCCCTCATTCTTCTCTTCTCTCTTTCTTTCCCACCTTCTTCTCTTCTCTTTTTTCCTCCTTTCCCTGTTTCCCTCCTTCTTCCCTCTCTTTCTTTCTCTCTTTCCTTCTCTCTACTCTCTCTCTTTCCTTCCCTCTTTCCTCCTTCTGTGGCCCAACTCTCATGAGAAGGAGTTTAAACTTTAAACCCCTTCTCTCTTAGCTCCCCCACCCAGACCAGCTGGGGAAGGGAAGGGGAGGCTTTTGAAGATGCTTCCCCCCCTTTTTCTTCCCCTTCTGACATCATTTCCGGTGATGTCAGGGGGCGTGGCATATGCTAATAGCCTAATAGCTCATTAGCATACCATATGCTAATGAGCTCCTGCAGCTGTTCTACGAAAAGACCCCTGGTGTTATGTTTCCTGTTTGTTTGGAATTGGCTAATAATGAATGATACTAAAATGCTAAATTCTTGTATTTTATAGAAGAGTTCAAAAAATCATGGGTATGCAGCTTTTTGTTGCTTGAGGAACTCCATATTTCACACTGATTGTAAGAAAATGTTTTCAATTATCAAAATTAGATGATGTATTATTACCATTGATTTTGTATTGATTGTATATAATTTTGAATTATTTATAAAGGTACAATTTTTGGTCAGAAGAAGACATTGTCGAAACGGCAGCACCAATCCGGAGACCACCGTCCCGCCGCCTTTTTGTTTCTATTGTATTAATTTTTGTTATAATTACATTCAGAAATCAATATTTTGTATAAAACACCTGAGATAAATAATTGTGGATGCTTCTTTATCACAGTTGTATGATTTATACATTGTAAGTCACTGGACGGGAGGCCAGATCAAATGGGTGCCCACTGCCACAACTTGAGTCCTGGCGGAAGAGCTCTGTCTTGCAGGCCCTGTGGAACTCATTCCACCAGGCAGGGGCCAGGGCTGAAAAAGCCTTGGCCCTAGTTGAGGCAAGTCGGACATCCCTTGGGCCAGGGACTACCAAGAGGTGTTGGTTCATAAAACATAATGTTCTACAGGGCTCACTTTCCTTCCAATGTATTTGAAAAAGTGTGCGTGCACACGAAAGCTCATACTTTGAATGAAACTTTGTTGGTCTTAAAGGTGCTCCTGGACTCTAAATTTGTTCTACTGCTTCAGACCAACACGTCTGATCACCTGGATCTATAAATGAGGCTTCATGGATAGCTAATTATGCTTGTGTGTGATGTCCAAAGCCGCTCCATTATGGAGCCAATGGGTGGGTGCAGATAGACTGTGTTATACATTGAGTGGCAGCTCAACTAAACTTTCAAAGGCTTTGTCCAAAATTTTTATTATTACTATATCTCACATGTAAGAAGCTTTACTAATCTTTCTTTGTTTCTAGATATCCCATGCTGTCCCGTCCCCTACAGAGGCTGGGCAGAGATTGGATTGCCCATTGGAATCTGGCTCAAAGAGTGTTCCAGAATGGGCCAACATATAAGTGTGCAAAGTGGACTGAGTACTGTTCTTGGGTTTGGTGTTCACACTTGAACCTTCAGAATTTCCCAGTAAGCTGGAACAGAAAGCCTCACAATAACTTACAAAATTGTTCTATTCATCTCTGTTCTGCTGATATGAAATCTGAAGGCGATGAGCCCACACCAAAACGAAGGAGATGTAGTGAGGACCAGGAGATTAGCTGCAGTCCTAATGAACAATTGAGTACCTCTTTTGCAAATGAAACTTCACTGTTTCATAATGAACCTCAACATGAAGAAGAAAGCCTTCCAAAACCAAGAGGTAATGTGATGTTTTTACTGTCTTGGTAAATTCTTCATAATATTAAAAAGAATACGTGTTACTCTCCAGGGTATAAAGAGCCAGTATGAGGAGTAGTACAGTCAGTGTAGAGCTGTACGTGGCCTTACCATTTGCCCACTTCGGGCGGGCAAGCTCCCAGTGGATGGGCTCTCCCACCCACCCCTATTCATTTCAGCTGGCAGGAAAACTGCGGGGGACAGAAATGATGTCATGCAATGTGTCAAGGTTTAAAAAAAAAACCAGTTTTTTGCACGTTTCACCATAGAGTTTTGGGAGAAATCCTGCTCAGCTACTATTTTTTTATTTTAAAAAATTGAGAAGATCCATTTCACTTGCCTTCCTACATCACATCTGGTTTGGACTTCAGTGTCTGTGGCTGCCTCAACTGAATTCACCACAGACCAGTGGTACAGACACTGTAGCATGTGGAGAGCCATACTTGCGATTACCATGAACCAAAAGAGCCACATTTACTTCCATGCCTGGCACAAGGCCAAGTGCATTCAGTGGGGAATAGGGATATAAACTTTCATATGTGTGGTTCTGCCTGTCAAATAATTTTCCACTACAGAGAATCCTGGTCATTTCAGTCATGTGTACAGATACTCCAGTGTTCTCCTGCTTTATAGACACCAAGCAGCCCTCCTTTCAGTGATGAACCAGAAGTATTCTGGGAAGCGATGGGACAGGGTCCACTCTGACAACATTTCCATGAAGCTACCTTATCTGTAAACTTCCCAGGTGGCTTTGGACAGACGTTTCCTCTTCATATTTTTTAAAGGCAACACTTTGTTGTAGCTTTGTAATTTTAGCTCAGCTCCTGAACTTCCTGGTCTGATTCTCATCTCTGCAATGAATTGCCTGTATTTGCATCATAAATATGCTTTACATCAATGGTGATCCAATATAATAGCGAAACACACAGTATATATGTGAACACAGAAATTAACTGTGTGTGGCGTCGATACTAATTTCAAAAATCAATCAATAATAATTAACAAATAATTAATTTCTAGACAAATAAACAATTTATACAGTTTCCAAATCCTAAGCAACATTTTAGGCAGGTTAGATCCAAGAGTGCTGCTCTGGTGGACATTACAGTACGCGTACAGTCCAGTGCAGTTCTGCCTTAGAAGAAGCAGATGGTACGACAATTTGGGATAATAGACAGGAGCATTGCAAAACTCCAAATGCTTGTACCTTTAGATGGGTACCCATCCTTTGTGAACAAGGTTTTATCAATATCAAGATTATCTATCAATGGGAATATGTAGGTTTATTTATGTTATTTTCATATTCCTTGCTTAAGGTCCTTTTTTCTCAGCATTTTTATGCAGGCCATCCATTTTCTTAATGAGCTCTTAATAAGAGAAAATAATTATCTGAACAGAACCTAAACTCTCAAGTCAAAATTATTAATGCCAACATTTTTTTTTTCTTTCTAACTACTGTTTCAGCAGGTGTGATCAAAAGGTCCTGGGAATATTTTTGTCAACAGAGTAAAAAAATGAAGATCCTTGAAGAGGATAAGCAGATCAGCCAGGACAATAAGGACCTGCAGGAAAAGTTTGATTTTACTGTAATGTCATACAACATCCTTTCCCAGGATTTGTTAGAAGACAACTCCCACCTGTATAAACACTGCAGACACCAAATACTAACTTGGAACTATCGGTTTCCCAACATTCTCTCAGACATCAAACAGCTGGATGCAGATGTAAGTGGAAAGCTACCCCACAGCTTTCACTAAGAAAGCAATTTATGCTCAGCAGGAGGTCTCCATTACAGAATATAAGCAGTTACAGCTCTGTTTCACATGATATTTTCAGGTGTACACCATACTGTGCATACTGTGAATGTGATAAACACACTTTTGGCAATAACATATCGTATCATCACTCTTTCTAATAGCAAACGATCCAATATCTATTATGGACATGGAATAAGCCCAAGCTGAGTGTCAGTGGTTCTCTCTCACTGAAGTCTGTGGGCCTTAGAAGTGCTGCTGTTTTGTTGATAAATATATTTTTCCACTTCAGGTACTTTGTTTACAAGAGGTTCAAGAAGACCAGTATGGAAAGGAAATCAAGCCCAGTTTGGAGGCCTTAGGTATGTTACTTAAAAACATAAGTTACTCATAAGTAAATTGTAATCAGAGTGTGATAGAGGAAGCATATTTTAAGATCTCTAAATAAGCTCAGATTCCAAGGGGGGGGAATCACATCCTATAGTATTAACAAATCTACTGTGGCACAGGGTTTTGATCTTCTTTTATTTCAATAGTGATTGTGCTTGCAGCCCTCTGTCTGTGTGCACTAGCATCCTGTCTCGCTTAGACTTTGGAAAGTGTATCTGAGTATGGTTCCTAATCAGAACTAAACTAACAGCCACTTCTTCCTGTGTGTTGGTATGGATGTCAAGAGTACCCCCAAAAAGGGCCTTGCTGTGAATGGGGCACATTATTTAAATTAAAAGGGTATTAGACAAACGTCATGGAGGGGAAGTCTGTCAGTGGCTATAGCTGTAATAGTGAAATGAAAACTCCACACTTGAAGGCTTCTGATTGCCAGTTGGCCGAAGAGCAGCAGCTGACAAAGGTGGCTGCCTTCATGACCTGTTGTTGAGCTTCCCAGAGTCATTCGTTGGACACTATGGGAAACAGGATACTGGTCTGATCTGGCAGGGTTGCTCTTGTGTCCTCAGCATAGTGTGCTTCTCTTTGTTTAGCAGCATGGAATCTCCCTTTTCCTGCCAGACCAACCAAGGTGTGAAGTGGCCAGTAGCCTGTTTCTGTCAAAGTCATGGCTCTAGACATTTAGAAGAGCTACATTTGAATAACCTTCGTGTTACTCTTTGTAATTAGCTGTCTTACTGTAGTCTTGTTGGCCGAAGGACCAGCTTGCCATCCAGTCTTTACTAAGTTCAAGTAGATTTGGATCTGTTTGAGAGGGTGTCAGATGTTAAAGTGTGTGGGAATGCCAAGATAACCCTGTCACGTTGCTTGTGGCTGCTCTCTATTCTCTGGAAGATGAGTCTCCTGCCATTTTGAACCGTGCCATGAAGACTAAAGCCCAAGGAAGTTTTTGAAGGGCTCTGTCTGCCCAAACATCCTAGTTAGACAGTAAAGGAGAATATTTGACATCTTGTGTAGATTTTATGTCAATGCTGGGTAAATTCTGATTTTTTTTCTTTTTCAATTAAATGCTTTTTAAAACTTTTGATTATAATTCAGTGCTAGAATTTTCATAATATTCTGATTGCTTATATCAATTCTTTGGCCATTTGTTCCAGCTTTCTTCCCCACTCATACCAGCTTGCTTGGGGACTTACTTTGGGCGGGGGTGATAGGAAACTTTTAATAAGGTGCTCTGGTCACCTCAAGGATGAGGTAAAGATGTTCTGGATACCTAAAATACCAGATGGTGGTAGTTTATGGTTTTTATCAGTCTTGGAGTCAGGGAGAGCTGGATTTTGGAAGCACAGGTGTTTAGACTGAACTTACACTGCACTTTCCCAAAGTTCAAGTGCTGCACGCATCATATTTGGCAGAGAATAATAGTTTTAATTTTACTCCTAATTCTGTTGCAAAATTAGTAGAAATCGTTGACAGCCTTCTTATTAACAAGGTCTCTTGAAAGGACAGCTGTTTAACTGTGAGATATCTGAAAATTGCAAGGGGTTTTGTGATTCCTCTTTAGCAATCACAGCAATCAGTGGCTTATGCGATCAGTGCTGCAGATAGAGAGGCTCAGCAGTTCTTGAAACCAGTCAGACTGAATCTTGAAATCCTCTTATACAGGCTACCATTGCGAATACAAGATGAGGACAGGAAGGAAACCTGATGGCTGTGCTATTTGCTTCAAGACCTCCAAGTTTAGCCTGCTCTCCTCAAATCCAGTGGAATTCTTCCGCCGCAATATCCCACTGTTGGACCGAGATAATGTGGGGTTGGTTGTGCTCCTGCAGCCTCGGTTTCACTGTAAAGTCACTACAGCTGTATGTGTGGCCAACACTCATCTGCTATACAACCCAAGACGGGGGGACATTAAGCTAACCCAACTAGCAATGCTGCTGGCTGAAATTACCAATGTGGCCATTCAAGAAGATGGACGTTTCTGTCCCCTTGTCCTCTGTGGTGACTTTAACTCTGTCCCTTACTCTCCGCTGTACAATTTCTTAAGGGAAGGAAAACTGAACTATGATGGACTCCCTATAGGGAAAGTAGGTATCAATTTGCTAAGGAACTGATGTTGGTTGACTACATATAATATTGAACTGGGTGCCACCCCATTACTAATAATGTTATGAAACTTCCTTGAGAACTGTGCTTCTCATGCTGTAGTGTGCTGCTTGGTCCAAAGCTTCAGGGGTGCAATTAAGTATCTGTAGTTCATGGAGGCTTGGGCTCCCCTGGAAGCTTATTGTCACTTTCTCAATAACAAGGTCAGTAATGGCAGATAAGTTTCTGGGAAGTCAACTGACCACCTCTGTTAATTTTCTCCTGCAACATGCAGTTGGTGCCAGGTGTGCTCTAGGAGTGCTTTGTGGGTCTTAGAACACGTCCTCAGATCTGTGGCAGATGCTCAAGAGTTCTAGAGTAGACAAGGGGATATACAAAATATTCCCCAAAACTAAAAAGATTGGAAAGCGCTGATGTAGTGGATAGAATTTTGAATGGATCAGAGCCACCTGGGTTTAAACTCCCACCCAGAGATTTGAAGCTCTCTGGGTGACTTTGGTCCAATCCACTGTCTCGTGGCCTAATCTACTTTGAAAGAGTAGTTGTGAATATAATATAGTGTAACCTAATGTAGGCAATTTATTGGAGGGAAAGCATAATAACAAATGTGCAAATAAATAGAATGAAATTCAAGAAGTATATATATACTTAAAATAGTAGATATATAAAAAAGTAGATATATACTACTTTGCTAATCTCTAGTAGCAAAAAAAATTGCCATGGCAGCCATAAACTAACTGATGTTACTATGGCATGGCCTTTCAGAACAGCTATTCATTTCCTTAAGTATGTAGTCAGCTGAGAAGATGGGGGAACCAGTCTGGTTAAGGTACACTAGGAGGATCACAAAGGATACACCCATGCTTCAGGCTTAAAC
Organism: Gekko gecko; assembly: GCA_029375565.1. Taxonomy (NCBI): domain Eukaryota; kingdom Metazoa; phylum Chordata; class Lepidosauria; order Squamata; family Gekkonidae; genus Gekko; species Gekko gecko. The sequence continues at coordinate 70,248,354 of JAPDNY010000001.1, read as the reverse complement.
AGGTTTAAAAGGTGTTTCTCTTCTTAGAGAAGTGTATGACAATGAGGGACAGAGACTGTTAACAAATTCTCACAAAACTACAATTCCCACAGTTCTTTGGAAAGGCATCACATCTAATTTGTACAAAACTAATATGTGTTTGTAGTACAGAGAGGCTCTAAGGGAAACAAGCTAGAAAAAGACTGATTGCTGGATGTGATAAATATTAATGTCTAAAAATATGCTGAAGAAATTCTGTCACAAGATGAAAGGTGATAACTTTTTAATACCGAAATTTATTGTGTATTTTGCACTTAAGAAACTTTTGCCTGCTTTGTCAAAGAATACTAAAGAGCAGTTGTAGGATAGGAGACTATTATTTCTCTCTCTTTTTTGTGCATGAAAAAACTGGTTATATTGGAAACCAGGGGAGAGGAATAAACATGACAAACTTCTGCATAGTGGAAATAAATAGTTGGATCCCTGAATGGTCTGTATTGGAATAGGCCAATTAATATTCACAAGTGATCTGGAGCAAAGAATGAGCTATGAGGTAGCCAAGTGGTAGATTACACCAGGTTGTTGAAGATGATGATGTCTCATACTGCCTGTGAGGAGCTCCAAATAGTTTCTCCAACTTATTTATTAAAACATTTATAACCCACCTTTCCTTGTGGTTCAAGGCGGCTTGCCAGAATTTGCATGACTGGACCCAAGTTGCTTCTAAGTAGCCTGGGTTTAAGATAAGATGGCAATGAATATTGAACCCCTTCTTGCATTTCTTGGCGGTTGTTGTTTGTTTAAGGTGTCTGGACAGGAACAGTCTCCTAAGGGTAAAAGAATACTCTCTATTCCCATTTGGCCTCAAAGTCTTGGCATCTCTCAGGACTGCATGTATGAGGAACAGCAGAAGCAACTAGAAACAGAAAGAGGTAAATTCCAGTACAAATAAACTGTGTCCTTCTCTGACAATATTGTTCACACGCCCCAAAATATTTACTATGTAAGTCCCTGAGCCCCAGGCACATGAACACATCGGTGGTCTGAATTTTCCTAGACGCTAGCGGGGCCTGACAAAAATTTACATAGCCAACTGGGATTCTGGTTTCCTTCCATTCAATTGTATATCAGTTCATGGGTATGTTTTGTCCTGAATGAATAAGACACAGCCATAGCATTACACGTGCTCTCTTTTGTTGTTGCTACCCACATTCTCCAAGAGGGAAAAATAAGAAATGAATTAGGATGTACTCCACCATGACCCCAGCCTGGGGCATGTCCACTCAGCTCAAAACTGTGTGTTCTCCAAATGTCTCTTGAGAAGACATCAGGACTTCATTTATTGACAGCAGACTATATAAACCACTCCCTTATAGTCATGCTGTCAATGCTTAGAATCATAGAATGTTAGAGTTGGAAGGGACCTTGCAGGTCATCTAGTCCAATCCCTTACACTCTGCAGGAGCATAGTCAAAAGATAGCCCTACATACCTACAACATACCCAAAAGATGGTCGTCCAGCCTCTGCTTGAAAACGTCCAGGAAAGGAGCATCCACCACCTCCCGAGGCAGGCTGTTCCACTGCTCAACCACTCTTACAGTTAGGAAGTTTCTCCTGATACCTAGCCAGTAATGAGCCCCTTGTAATTTCCACCCATTAGATCTAGCCTTGCAATCCAGAGCAAGAGAGAATAGATCTGCTCCATCTTTTATATGACAGCCCTTCAAATACTTGAAGACTGTAGTCATGTCCCCTCTAAGTCTTCTCTTTCCCAGACTAAACATACCCAACTCTTTCAGCCTTTCCTCATAGAGTTTAAACCTCCCATAATCACTACATCCTATCTCTGTGAAAGTTTAGCAAGCTGTTGTACAAATGCATCATCCCATTCCTCTGGTTGGTTTGGAGGTCTGTAGTATACCCCACATCAATATCCCCTTCTCCCCTCCCCACCCGCTGTATCCTTACCCACACACTTTCAACAGGGCAGCTCTCGAAATCCTGAATTTCAGTGCAAGTGTACTCATTCTTGACATATAGTGCCACCCTGCCTCCTTTTTTGTTTAATCCATTCCGTTTGAACAAGGTATATCCTTCAATCGCAGTGCTCCATATATGAGACTCATCTCAACAAGTTTCAGTGATACCTATCAGATCATAACTACTTTCCAATATTTGAAGTCCAAGTTCCTCCTATTTATTTCCATACTCTGTGCACTAGTATAAAGACATCTCAGATTACAGACATCCTTTCCTACCGTAGGTCCCTTTGATTTTACCTGAAAATTACTGAACTCCCCTCTCTCCCGTTCATTTATTCTCTGGTCACTCCCCGTCTTAAACTTAGTGCTGGGGATGCTGCACAACATCAGGCTTTTTCTTCCCACCCCCGATATCTTCAGTTTAAAGCCCTTCTGATCAGGTTCACAAGTCTTACAGCAAAGACATTCCTCCCATTCTTTGTAAGGTGCACCCCATCTGTCGCCAACAGTCCATCATGGAGGTACATTCCATGGTCCAGGAAGCCAAATCCCTCTCGACAGCACCATCTATGTAACCAGCCATTCACCTCCAGCATCCTGTTCTCCCTTCCAGCTCCATGGCCCTTAGCAGGTAAAATGGAGGAGAACACCACCTGTGCCCACAGATCTTTCACCTTCTTGCCCAGAGCCTCATAGTCTGTGGAAATCCAAGGTTTCTTCGGGCCGTATCGTTTGTTCCCACATGGATCAGCAGGAGCAGGTAGCGATCAGAGATCTTGACCAGTCTTGGAATTCTCTCAGTCACATCTCGGATTAATGCTCCAGGAAGACAACAAACCTCTCGAGATTCCTTGTCTGGTCTGCATACACCTTCTTCCATCCCTCTCAGTAGGGAGTCACCAACCACCACTACTCGTCTCTTCCTCCGTAGGATAGCTTGGTTCCTTCTCTGCTCATGTGCTTGTGTGTCAGTCACATCCTTTTGATCTTGGTGCGTGCTATTCTGATCTTCCATCATCAGAAGCGACTCATATCGATTTTGCAGCTCCATTGGCTGTGAGTGTTTCCTGATTATTTTGCTCCTCAAGGTCACATTCTTCCACTCACCCACCTCTTCCTTGTTACATCCTTCCTCTTGCATAGGATTTTCTAGCTCTTGCCGTTGTCTCAGGAGCCTTTCTTCCTTCACGTCTAAAAAGCTTTCTGCTTCCCTGATGTTCCTCAGTGTACAGATTTGTGCCTCGAGTTCTCCCACCTTCTCCTCAAGCATTCTTATAAGCTTGCACTTGCAGCAAGTATAATGCATTTCTTGGCATGGCAGAAAAATGATCATGGCGCAACCCAGGCAGGTCACTGGAATAGATCCTTCGTTATCCATCTCCCTAGGAGCAATGCTATCTTCTACAGCCTCAGGAACTTCCCTCAAACTCCGATGTAAACTCTTGTTACGTGATATACCCTGAAAACTTTGAGACTGACGAAATGGCTACCTTGCCAGCAGTTCTTTCTCCAGAACTTAGTAGCAGCCCTCTACTCAGGTTCTTACAAGGCCTCCAAGCAAGACCCACAGGCTAAGAGCCACAGGGCAAGAGCCAGGAGCAGCCCTTTGTTTCAAAAGGCCACTTCCTGCTCAGCACAGCAGAACCCAGCACAATAGGGGGCGGGGCTTGCAATCAATAGCGCTCCACTGCAACTCACACAGCCTCCAACAACCCCCAAAGCACAAACAGCCCCAAACAGACTTAAACAGAACCACTCTCTTATCAGGTTACAACCAACCCAACTCTCTCTCAGCTCCCACACAGCAGCTAGGAAGGCAAAGGGAGAAAGACAAATCCCCTACCTTCTATCAACAACCCACCATGTGCTCTCCACATGGTTATACTGTTATACTGGCTAATACTGACCAACATTCATTAGAGCACTGAACTCCATTTTTTTAAAAAAAAAATGCAGTTACTGTTCAAATTTGATATTTTGTAGGGATTATTTACTAAAAATAAATGTTCTCAGTTAGTATGTTCTCTTCCAGTTTCTCCATTCCAAGAAACAGGAAAATAACTTTTATAATTTTTGTCTGCATGTGAGCTTTCAGTTTCATCATTTTTTTAATGGAGTTGTTCCTTCTAACATTTGTTGTCACATTTGCTTCCCCTTTTTCTAGAGAGAGGAGAGGCTAAAGAAAATACATTGGAGGCTTCAGAGGAGATCGTAATGGTATCACAAAGGTACATGTTGGAATTTGGTTGATTGAAGCCACAAGCAAAGCTGACTGTCAAGCAACCCTTTGTGTTGTGTTGGACTTGTTTAAATGAGGAACTACATATTCTTCTTATAGTTAAATGTCATCATTTTATCTTAATTTTGGCTTGTAGCAACCTAGGTGGAATGCTTGTTGTTGTCTAATATAACTCACATGAAAAGAGAGAAAACTGGTTAAACTACAGCCCAAGATTACATATTACCTCTCTTGAACTGTGATACATGGTCTGTGACTTAATATTAAAAGCAGGGTAGTGGCACATGATATATAGTTGAACCAGAAAGTCTTTTGATATTGCCCAAATCTGTAATAACTTTGAAAATCACTCTGGTGCATACTATAGAAATATTACATCTGAACTGGTGATCTGTCCAACTTTGCTACTTATTATTCCAGCTGGATCCTTCAAATTTCAAGTAATTTTCTTTTTCGTAGTTTGATTTGAATCAAGATTGGATATAAATAAGTAAAATATGTGGTGTCATCCTAAGAAAATCTTTATGGCTAACTATTCCAAAATAATTTATTTCCCTGTGGGAGACTGGGAGTGTACTTCCTCTGATGCTGGAATCAGCCTGTAGCCTGCATTTTCAGAAAGAGCTACAATCAGCCCTCTGTTTGTGAAAAGGATCTTTACTGCTTCCTGTTTTCTGCAGCCTGCTGCAGCATCCAAAAAGGTGTTCCTGAAGGTCAGGGGGATCCCCAGGAGCAGCATGGGAATCTGGCACAAGATGCTAAAACCAAGTGAGAGATCTGTAATCCCTCCTCTTCTCTTCCCCCACCCCTTTAACTAGCAAAGTGCCTTCTGCTCTCACCAGGGCCACCTTCAGATCAAAAATGGGAAGGACAGGCCTGGTAACAAAAAGAAAACTCAGTGTTCGGGGGCCATGTACCAGGTGCTGAAGGTAAATGGCAGAAAAAACTTCTGCCTTCATACACACAACCCACTGACCTAAGTATACTCTATTTTCACTTTGGACAGAATACTTAGGAGGGTCAGTTGTGGCCTGAGAGAATTCTCTTGGGCATCCCTCATCTGAGAAGGAGGCCCATTATGAATGCCTTGTTTGGTGTTCCCCAAAGCTTGAAAGTGGTAATGCCAGTCCAAGTAGATCCCCAAGTCATGAAACCATCCCCTAATCATCAGCTGGAAGCAAATGAGAGGTTTTTTTCCTACTAGGATTGATGAACTCTTCATCACAGCTGGTTCTGAATGCAGAAACTATGTTTTCTGGCATGGGCTTTGGATCCAGGATCACCTTGGTCATGATGGTTCAAGTGGGCTTTGGAGCTTTATTTATTTATTTCTTAGATTTATATGCCGCCCTCCTCACTGTGGCAGGCTCAGGGCAGTTCACAACATAGATATAAATATACATTAAAACTCCAATATAAACAACATTAAAATAAGTTTAAGTATAAAACCATAGTTACACAGCACATAAAGTTACCTTCTACCATAACTATTTTCAGATTGCCTCTACAGCCATGTAACCTTAATAATTGTATATGTTTTGAGAATTTTGTCATACAAAAGTTGTTACATTATGTTCTGTTCCTCATATTCCAGTATTTCTGTTTTGGGCTAAAATTTGGTCACAGAATCTGTTTTCTGAAATAAATGTGTGGGGAAGAAAAGGTACTGAAAGAGTAGCCAAGGAAGACTACAATAAGAATCCTTTTGTTTATTTTTCAAATAACCTTTACTTTTTTATATTTGGAAGGGACATATGAACCTGCACCAACCTGCAGAACTCTCCAGTGTAAACATGACCTATCCTGTAACCCTTTTCTGCAACAAACATTCAAAAATACTTTTCCCCTTAGGTTACCTACAGATTTACACCACAGTTTTCAGTTGTCTTCAGCCTACGCTCATTATTTGCCTGATAGTGGACTCCCAGAGGTAACGACTTGCCACTCAAGAGGTGCAGTCACTGTGGATTACATCTTCTATTCTGAAGCAAGGGACAACATATCTGAGCAACCAGGTGAGGAAATCTAGTACAACTATCTGAGAACTACATCCTTACCACATGTACCAAATAGATACCAATATCCAGTCTGCCAGAATCTCTTCAAAGCACTCATGCATAAAGCATACAGCTACTGTTGGTTGCAGCCATATTTTTTTATTTCATCATGGGGCACAACAGGAGAAGGACAGGTTGGTTTGGACATTAGTCCTTTCCTATCCTTTACTGTGGACTGAATAAAAAGCTACATCCACACCTAAGCCACTAGTTTTAATAACTAGTACATCAAGCAACAGCTTTGTACGAGTAAGTTTATGTTTGCATCATTCTCTGATAAGTGTTCTCAGATCCATTGTCCTCAATAGGATGACTCCCTTCCTTGCAGAGTTTGGGTTTAGGGTTGCCAACTGGCCGCAGCAAAAACACAGGCTAGTGTGTTCACTAGGGATGGGCACAAACTGGGAGAGTGTGGTTCAGTTTGTAGCATACCTGGTTCACAAACCATGAACCATTGCAAACTTTTAGCTGCCAAACAAACTGGTTCGGTTTGTGATGCAGTAGAACACACACAGCCCAGCATGCTAGAAACACCAAATTCACAAGGGATCTCTGGCAGACTTTCTTCTACAGCCCTCCAAGTTTGGTGAGGATTGGATTTATGGAGTCCCGAGTTACAGCCCCCCACCCCAAAGGTGCCCCCAGAAAAGTGCTTTCTGGGGAAATGACAGGTGGTCACCCCGTTAATCTTGTAAGCAGAGTCCTGCTTGATCAGATCTGTAGTCTGTCTAGTCCAGCATTCTCAAACAGTAGCCAGCAAGTTGCCCTGAAGGGCCAACAGAGCACAGAAGCCAGAGCCTTCTCTTGATGTTGCCTCCTAGCACTGGTATTCAGAGGCTTACTGCTTCTGAATGTGGTGTTTTCTTTCATTCACCTGTTTGGTAGTCCTTGATGGACCTATCCTCCATGAATCTGTTTAATCTTCTTTTAAAACGATCTTGTGTTCATGGCCATCATTTTGTGCACTTGCAGTGAATTCTATTATTATTTTTAATTAATTGGATAAAGAAGTATTTCCTTCTCTCTGACCTGAACCTACTGTTTGTCTATTTCATTGGGTGCCCCTGAGTTCTAATACTGCAAGAGAGGAACAAAAAGCTCCCTCAGTCCATTTCTTCCACCTCATACATAACTTTATAAATGTCTGTTGTGTACTCCCTTAGTCATCTAAACTGAAAAGTCTCAAGACACTTCAGTTTTTCATCACAGAAAAAGTGCTCCAACCCCTTAATCATCTGAATTGCCGCCTTCTGCATTTTTTCCAATCCTGCAGTATAATTTTTGAGATATGGAAGCCATAATTATACAACTGAGGCTGCATCATAGTTCTGTACGTGGGCATTACAGTATTGGCTGTTTTATCTTCAATCCCTCTCCTAATAGACTAACAAAACTTGTGGTGGGGTATGAGGTGCTACTGGACTCTTCCTCTTTTCTACTCCTACAGACAGACTAAAACAGCTACCCATCTTGATCCCTCTACTAATAATCCACAGCATGGAGTTTGGCTTCTTCACTGCTGCCTCTCACTGAGTCAGCATTCCCATCGAGCTTTCCACTGCACCCCAATCTTCCCCTCTCATTCTCAGCCAGTTCAGACCCCATCTCACATATTTGAAGCATCTTTTTATCCCTATATGTATCACTTTTTGCAAATCAAGCCCCTATTAAAGTCAAGCAAGCAGTGGCCATTAACAAAAAACTTGAAGGGCCTATTGTGTTTTATGTGAACAGTTTTCTCTGAAAAGTAGCTTTATGAAGCTTGAATGTTCCCTTTTTTATTTGCATTTCCTGTGTTAAAATAAAAGATGGAGTTGTTGTTGTTGTTAGCCATTCAGTCGTGTTTGACTCTTGGCAATTCTATGGGCCAGCTCTCTCCATGTTTTCCAGTCTTGTACTGTTTCTTTGAGTTGTTCCATGCTCAGGCTGGTATCAGCTTTTATGGTATCTAGCCACCATGTTCTTTGGTGGCCAGGTTTCCTTTTGCCGCTAACCAATTCAAGCATAATTGCTTTTTCTGGTGAGTTCTCCCGCATGACATGGCCAAAATAAGTCAGTCACAGTTTTGTGATTTTTCCTTCCAATGGCCTGTCTGGTTTTATGCATTCCAATACTTCCTTGTTTGTCACCTTTGCTGTCCGAGGAATGTGCAGGAGTTACTCTTTTTTTAAAAAAATGGAGCAGTGATAGCAGTTCCAGCAAGACTCACCAGATGGTGCCAAAGTGTTATCCTTTTTCTTCCTTCAAGTAGACATGCTTTTTGGTGTGTAAGAGCTGAAGCAAGAGGAACTTGGACTAGTTTTCTAATATTGTTTTGTGTATGAGTTGTTCCACACAGGTTATTTGCCCTGGATTCAGTGCTGTTGAGAAGCAGTCGTCTCCCCCCCCCCGGGTCACTGCAGTGCCTTTGTGTGCTTCAGGGGTTTTCCCTGATGGTTTTTCTCCCATCTTTCTCAGACCTGCTTTGCTGTGCAGTTTTCAGCAAGATTGCAGCAAAGCTTGGATGACTATTGTGTGGGCAGGAAACTTCTGATTTTCCTGGTCCCATCCACACAATAGCCATTTTTACTACTTATATATACTAAGTGTGTGTGTGTGTATAAACTTATATTTATATTGACTTAAATTTATATATAAATACACACATACTACTTTACTGCATGTAGTCCTTAAGCCCTTTTAGTTATATCTTACCCCTTATGTCTTTGGAATCAAAGGGTCTGGAAAGATACTTCTTAAAGTGAAAACTGAAAATCCAGAGAAGCTAACAGACAGGTTTTTTATAATGATAGAACAATATTAAATTAATATTTTTTTAAAAAAAACTGGAAAAGCTCCAGTGGTGTGATGCAGAGTGACCCATACTGGGGTACCAGAACAGGGGAAATATGGGGAACCAGACCTGTTGAATAATGAGCACATTCCATGCTGTAAATGCTTCAGCATTATTCAACTCAGTAAGGAGTATATTAAATCAGATGTCTAAGGAGGTGCTCAGCACACTGGCTAGGGGAGGACGTCCTTGGTTCAAGTGGACTTAGGCATGCCTCCCTCTCTGTCAGAGCGTGTGCACATGCTTAAGAGTCATTCCAAGCCGAGACTAGTCTCCCAGAGTGCAGTGCTTCAACAGACCAATAATTGTGATTGGCTGTTAATCATTTTAAAATAGCACCGTAATACTGTCCATTCAGGTCCCAACAGCAGGAGCTTTGTTTCAGTTGTGGTGTAGTACTTGCTGTATTCATAGTAAGCCATGTATTTTTAATGCACAGTTAAGACATTTTTTTCTCCACAGGAGCTGAACATATTTTTGATGGAGGACTGAAACTTTTAGGTAGATTATCACTCGTAACAGAAAAAGATCTGTGGATGGTGAATGGACTTCCTAATGAAACCAACTCCTCTGACCATCTCCCTCTCTTAGCTGAGTTCCGACTGGAAGAATAACACTCAATTGACTGTTCTCTATTCCCCCCCCTTGGTTTTTATTTGATTCTACAGTGGCAGGAAAAAACTGCAAACAGCATGTCTCTCTCATAGGTTTGTGTTTTGTATTTTTTTAAAAAAAGCTTTTGTAAATTATTGGAGCTGTTCAGGTAAACAAATGGCAGTTTTACCTTTTTAATAATGGGAAAATATTGTGCTGTATTTTTTTAAAATGTCACTGCTTTTCACAGAGATGGTATAAAGTGCTTTTTAAAATGTAAGTGGTGACAAGTTTGTAGTGTAATGAGAATCTTCTTTGTCCTTCCTGTAAAGTATCCTGAAGGTTTGTATTGAGTGCAAAATGCTTTTTGTTGTATCGATTTTCCCATTGTCTTCTAGAAGACTTTACTGGGTGAACTGAAATATATCTGCCCCCTTTCATCCTCTCAGCAGCCCTGTAAGGTTGGTTAAACTACAAGCACTTTGCTGAGAGGATAAGAAGACAGCCAGTGGGAAAAGAGTTCCCCACTCTGCCTTGGAGCTCACTGGGTAACCTTGGCATAGTCACTCTTTTAGCCCAACTTTCTTTCCAGAGTTATTGTGACAATAAAATGAGGGAGGAAACTATATATGTGGGTCTAGGTTATTTGGAGGAATAATAATAAAGTGTTAACAAGTCATAGCTGACTTGTGGCAGCCCCTCATGGGGTTTTCAAGGCAAGAGACTTTCAGATGTGATTTGCCATTTACTTTCTCTGCATAGCAGCCTTTCCTTGTTGGTCTCGTATCCAATTACTAATCATGGTTGACCCTGCAAAGAGGCATTTTGTTGCATTAGGTTTTATGGTGGGACTTAAGTCTCAAGTTCTGCCTTTTAAATCCTGTACTGTCTGGTCCTGACCATGTTGACTTTGCCTTTACTATGGTGCCCAAATGTCTGGCCTAATCTTTTTGTAGGGTTTCTCCTCATTTTCCTGAGAGAAACTATATATTTTGCAGTCAGAAATGCAAAAGGTTCAGCTGTACAGGGCATGAAGCTAGATGAACCAGAAAAAAAGAACTGGTTGTTCACTGGACTAGATGGACCATTGGTCTGATCCAGCAGAGCTCTTCTTATGTTCACTGATCTACATATTAGCATGTCTCCAAGTTAGTAATTTCTGCTTGTTCTGATCACTATAGGCAAGCAGCTAGTTACAAATCTAGCTTCTCAAGCAGGTGTAAGGGAAAGTGATGCTAGTGTTATCTTTTAAAGGCTGCTGTATCTGACCATTGGGGTTTACCAAGTCAGTATTGTCTATTCAGATGGCCAGTGGTCCTCCAGAATCTCTTCACATTACTTACTGCCTGATCCTTTTAAGTGGAGATGCTGGGGATTGAACCTTAGACTTTCTGAATGCCAAGCAGATACTCTGTCACTGGGTCACAGCCCCCTCCTTCGGCTGCTTGGATTCTCAGAAGCCGTTGTGTAAATCAGAGGTTCCTAACCTTTTTGATCCTGTGGGGCACCTTTGGAATTCTGACACAGGTTGGTGAGGACAGTCGGTCAGTGGCTACTGCAGGAAGCAGACCCACACACACTATCCACACCCACCAAGAGGAAGTCCAAGTGCAGGGGAGAAAAGGAGTAATTTTAAAAATACATTGGAAATTAGAGCATAAAACCAACACCGTAGTGGCAGCTGCTGCTGAAGCTATGTTATTTTAATCTACATGTCCAATCCTTCCTTCTTTCAACACCCTTAAGCCTAAGCACGCTGTTTTTTATTTTTTTGTTTGTGTTGAATTACTAAAAGATAAGAAGCCAAGGCCTAAGTAATATTCGGATCCTTATTCTGCAGAAGGAAGGGAAACTTTGATCACAGCTCATAAATTCATCCTTCTCTGACAACTATCTCTAACTTGACTAAACAAAAGGGCATTCAAGGACTAAGAGAGCCAAGTTACCCATCTTTCCCCACGTTGCAAAAGAAGCAGTGTTCAGGAAAAGGGGACTGTGTGGCCAGACAGAAGCCAGTGCACGGCAAGGAACCCACCTAGCCCCACCCACTTTTTTGAAAAAACAGTCCCAACAGGCACCGTGTTGGGGACCCTTAGGGTAGAGTATAGGAGTCATGCAGGTTTTATTGACATTCAAATAGGGTATTTCTTTAAAGAGAGCTAAGATGAGCGAATTATATTGGAGCATCTCTCCTTATAATATTTATCTTTTGGTTTTGTAAGATTCCATGCGCTCCCATTGGCTGTAAAATGCCCTCCCTCAGCCATTGGCCCATCAGCCGCCACTCAAGAGTACTCACGTGCCATTGGCCGGGTGCTGGGTCTGCTCCTCTTCCCCACCCACTCCCCCGGCAGACCAGCTCTCTCTCCTGAGGAAGACAGTTCTCTTGACTCCTGTGAGGGACTGTCCCCTCGGTGGCTGTTGGTAGGCAGCCAAGCTTGGTTCTGTGAGTAAAAAAACAAAGGACTTTTAGCATAACCCCTCCCCTGTCCATAACCCCCTCCCCAACGGCCACTTTCCTGTCAGAATAACACTGCTTAGCTTCAGCATAGCTGGCTGGCTAACGAGGTGGGCCAGCAACCCTCAGATCATTTTCTTCAACTCCCCGCTGTGCAGCTGACTTTCCCCTAGAGTTGCCAATCTCCAGGTGGGACCTGGAGATCTCCCACTGTTACAATTGACCTCCAGATGACAGAGATCAGTTCCCCGGGAGAAAATGGTTGCTGTGGAGGGTAGACTCTATGGCATTATACCCTGCTGAGTCCTTCCGCACACACCCCAAATGCTGCCCTCCACAGGATCCACCCCCTCCCCCCCAAATCTCCAGGTATTTCCCTAATCAGAGTTGGCACCTGTACTTTCTCCTCTGTCAGTAAAAGGCCCTTTCCACACCTATGTTGGCCTTTGGGGGGAAACTCATTGGGCCCAGTCCTGATCAGGTTGCCAAGTCCAGGTGGGCAATTCCTGGAGATTTGAGGGATGGAGCCTGGAGAGGGTGAGGTTTGAAGAGGGGTGGCACCTCAGACAGATATGATGCCATAGACTCCACCCTCCAATCCAGCCATTCCCTGATGGGGAACCATTGTTGCCAATCTCCAGGTGGGGGCTGGAGATAACTCAAAATTACAACTGCTGTCTAGGAGGGAGGGGGGAGGAGATGGAAAACTAAAGGTAGGTTGATGGTTGGCTGGGAGGGAGATAGGGTTATCAACTCCAGGTTGGGAAATTCCTGGAGATTTGAGGGGTCAAATCTGGAGAGGGTGAGTGTTGAGGAGGGGTGGGACCTCAGACAGGTACAATGCCATAGACTCCACCCTCCAAACCAGCCACTCCCTTCTGGGGAACCACTGTTACCAATCTTGGGGGTGGGCTGGAGATCACTCAAAATCGCTACTGCTCTTCAGGTAGCAAATGGTGGAGAAAATGGTGGACTCTGTCATTATACCCTGCTGAGATTGCCACAGCAAATTGTCACTGAGTACCCAAAGCCGGGGCACTCTCCCAGAGCCTCTTTCTAGAGCCCGTTGTATTTATTTCAACAACGGGCCTTATTCCTAGTAAAGTAATAAGATATACTTGGAATCTCCTTTGTATGTGGAAGTTGTGTAACACACCACGCGCCCTACATTCTTGTAAATTAACAAACAGAAAGGCTGTAAATTAAACTAATTTCCCCCCATCAAGTTGCAGCTGATTTATGGTAGCCCTGTAGTGTTTTCAAGGCAAGAGATATTCAGGGGTGGTTTGCCATTGCCAGCCTGTGTGTAGCAACCCTTGATAGTCTCCTGTCCAAGTACTGACTGTGGCTGACCCTGCTTAGATTCTGAGACATTATGAGATTGGGCTAGACTGGGCTATCTGGTTCTGTGCATCTAAATATAGTTATACCAAAAAATAAATAAAAATCCTATTCCTTCTAATGACTTGATGTGACGCATGAAACAGGCAGCACCCTCAATCACAGCTTGTTCTTACAAAGGGCACAATCTACAAATATTGATGGGTTTTACACAGGTATACCATGCCCTGGCATTGTTTCTGTTCATTTAATTGGGCTTGTAACATAACTGAGAAGGCATTGGCTCTAGCAGCAGATCTACCAACCTTAGGAAGGAGAATTACAAATATTAGCTGGTTCGAGAAATACAAATTGCATGCCAATTCATATAAGAAATCATCCTTTAGGTTACGGAATCCAAGTAGTTTTGATGCAGAACTTGGATACCATTGCAATTTTTTTAAAGTGCAAGCTGCCTTATACTTTCAAAACTACATTTTGGTATCTCAAATACTTTTAGCCCATCCTAGATAATACATGTTAGGCTGGAAAGCATTGCTTGTCTGTAAAAGGAAAATGAAACACTGGAGCACTGACCTGGAAGATGGAAGGTGGAGCAGCTATTTCAAATCCAGTACACCAACGTTTTGGAATACCTTCCTCAGATTAATAAGTACCTATCCTTTGAGGTAAATAGCATGACAATAATAAACACAAAGCTGTAAACGAAGCATGATTGTAGGCTTGTCTCATTTGATTAAGAGCAAACTTGATATGCAGATAGCTGGTGGGAGTCTTATCTGGTCACACTTATATTTTTATTTATTTTATTTTCCTTATTTATAGTCCACCTCTCTCACAGGGGTTCATGGCACATTACACATAGTGAGCCAGTACACTCAACAAAACGGGACATTCAGTAACCAGTGCATTAGGACTGCTGAAGTCTGGAACCACAAAGAACTGAAGCACAGCATTAAGTGTTCACATGACACATTAGGCAGTACGGATGTTACATAAATGGGATCCTATTTACAATAAGCTCTACACAGCAGTAGAAACCACAATCCCTAGTCATTTATCCAAGCAAGTTTGTAAAACCTTATTGCCTGTGCACAAAAGCCTTCTTGATTACTTCAGTTTTGTACTGTTTGCAGAAAGCCAGGAGAGTGGGAGCTTTCCCAACATCCTCAGGCGGGCCATTCCACAAGGCAGGAGCCACAATGGAGAAAGCATGTGTATGGGTGCTAGTTGATTTTGCCCACTGGCAGTTTGGCACCAGCAGAAGCTCCTGTTATCATGGTGGAGCATAGGGAGAGAAGTGGTCCCGCAGATATGAGGGACCAAGGCCATGATGGGCTTTGTATATGATATAGTCAGTAACTTAAACTAAGCCCGGAGGCATATGGGCAGCCAATGGAGCATCTGCAGAATGGAAGTAATATGCGTGCTCCACCTAGCTCCTGTTAATAGCCAAACCTCAGCATTCTGGACCAGCTGGAGTTTCCAAGCTGATTTTGAGGGGAGACCAATGTACAGTGCATTACAGTAGTATACTCTCAATGTCACTGTGTTGTGGATCCAAGTGGACAGGTCAGCTGTGTTAAGGCAGGGAGCCATCTTATGAGCTAGGCTAAATTTGTGACTGCATTAACTTGCTTCTCCAGTAATATAGCTGGATCCAGAATGACTCCCAACGCTTTTAACTGAGTCAGCAAGGCTCAGTTGAACTCCATCAAAAGTAGAGAGAATAACATCTTTCAAGACCTCCTCCTTCCCAACCAATATTACCTCTGTCTTTTCAGTTTCAATTTGTTCAATTTAGTTTCAATTTGTTCATTTTAACCAATTAACCAGGCAGTTATACAGGACCTCTACTGCATAACTAAAGCTACAAATGATTTGTCCTAAGGGGTTTAAATAGAGATTGAAAAGCATGGAGGATAGATAGAATTATGCCCTGCAGAACCCCACAATATAGGTCCAACACAGATGACAAGTGGTTTCCAATAGCTTTTTATCTCACATAGCATAGAGGCATGTTCTGCAACTGCTTTTATGGGAGGGTTCCCTCGAAGAACTAGCTGAACAGGGCAGCCCAGGGTTCCCCACTCTCCAAAATGGATTGCTGGCAAGTTCTGTGTCTTCTCAGACTGGCTGAAGAACTCAGGCCCACCAAAAAGATACTCAGTTGTATGGTTTTGTATGCTGGAAGTCTCAGATTCAAGCCTGGCATTTCCAGAATCCAGGGTAGGTTTATATGTTAACTTGCCAATCACAAGAGCCTATATTTCCCCCCTATTTAAGTAAATTTGGATTTTCCTATAGAAAAGGGGGAAACTATTCTATTTCAGTCTTATTAGAGGAAACCTCCTCACATTGACTTCTGCTACACTACAGCACTCTGTGTGGAAGAAACTTTGTGAGGCTTCCTAGTTTCATTTGGCTATCTGCTGTCAGCCAGTCAGTCTTCTGCACTTTCCCACACTTTTTCCTAATTGTTTTTAATGATAAAATGCCAGTGTGAACCAAGTAATACCACATGGCATGTGAATAAACCCTACCTTCACTGGTGGCAGGTGGTTATCAGTGTACCTCAAACAAATCCTCATTTCTGTTCACGCCATTTGAAGCACAGATCTTTATTCTTAAGATGCATTTCAGTTATACATTATTCTGTCAGTTTTGAAGTAGTTGTTTCCATAGTATGTATAATCACAATGGGAGATAGATTTGGAGATGTAAATCTGCTGCTAAAACCAACAGCCTTTTTTCTCCTGCTCTGTCCCACTTCAGTAGCATTTCGTACAACACAAGGTAGGTGTGAAATCAATGACTATTGCAGGTTCAATTAATACCACTTGTTGGGGTGAAGAAACCCACCAGCTAGTGATGCCGATGTCTTGCATTTTGTATTAGAAGATGCTAGAGTAGGAGGAGACACAAGGCTGCAGTTTTCAGTAGCAGCCATGCACAAACTTAATTCATCCAAATCAAATAGGTGAAAGAGAATGTATGTCATAGAACTAAGGAGAGCACAGTGCTGTTCTACAACTGTTTTAAAAGGCTTTTTGCAGAACCAGGATATGGACATGTGCTCCCATCCAGGGAACAAGAACATGGGCATGAAAAGGGGCTTCTATATCTGTATCCTTAGCTGAATGAGGAGCCGTGTATGTGGACAGGTGCTACAACTGCAGTTCCTTTCTACTGTCCAGCTGCTGAACCTGTATTCGGAGATCTGTTTAAAAGAAGAAATCATGCTGAACAGCATATGAGAAGGGCTGGATTAATCCCCTTTCTTGTGTTATTAAACAAACAGCACACCACTGCTGTTTAAACAGAGTTCTACAATTCTGTGTAATGTGCATGTCTGCCATTGGATTGGGGCCAGTTAGCTTTCTATAACAAATATTAATCACAGCATTTAAAAAAACCTCCATATGGATATTAAAAAAGACTTCCAAGATATTTTTATTAAAGTTCCATGCTGCACATGAACATACAAATGAGGAGAAAAATAAAATCATGCATGTTTCTTAACTAGAACAGAACAGTATTTTGACAAACTGATAACAAAATAGAAATCTGGTCACTGAAATCACAGTTTGTTTTTTAAGATTTAAAAAACTGCAGGTCTGTGTTGCAACAGAACAGGATTCGCTTATACATAAGGAGAACATAATGCTGGGATATAAAATAAACCACCCATCTTAGAAAAGTTTTATTAGGCTATGTAAGGAATTTTGGAAAAGGACAAAATGCAGTGTTACGTTTTCCTGTTAAACTCCAATTCATTTCAAGATAACCAGTGCAAGAGAAGTTCATGATGGATTGTGCCCCAAATGTTTTTGATATATTAAAGACATACATTGTGGTCCACTTTTTAAGAATCCATATATTACTTGGATTTCATCACAGATTAACCTTCTGTTATCGGAGAGACTGTATGTCACCCTTCAGTGGTTACAGAACACTTATTCTTTTTCTTCTAAAAATTCTATCCTCACCGTTCCAATTTCCAATAAGAAGTTATATTTTGATGGAACACACCCATACTTCCTAAGCAAGGGCATGAACCAGCCTCTCCTCTCCACCAGGAGTCAACTGAGCCCTCCCTCCCTCCCAGTCCTCCCTTCTGCCGGTCCTTAGCTTTGTGCTGAGGAGACTGCCATAGACCTGACTGTTAATCTAAGCAAGACCTATCTAAGTATAGGTGCAGCACTGTTTTGTCAACCGTAGCTCAGAGAGCAGGAGTAGATCATGGGCTCCCTTACTCCTCCCCTCTTCAGAACAATTGCACACTCCCATTGCTTCCCGCTGCTAAGCATGGCTTCACATTACTGGTGCACCAACTGAAATCATGATTTACTTATAGACTAAGGCTGAAATTATGAAGTGGATTTCAGACCACCCATTTGAGAGAAAGCTCATTTGCAATGACAAATAGTTGCAGCAGTGCACAGGTAATACGAAACCACAGTTAATACTGGAATGGGAAGGGGGTTGGAGATTGGTCCTGCAAGAGAAAGGAGAAGGGAAGGATGCAAAAGGACAGCTCTTCATCATATTTTACATCATCAGCACCAAGCTACAGGAATCCAGTGGCCTGCTCTCCCCAAACTCCCAAGCAGACTACTCCTCTTATATAGTGTATTTCCTTTTATTGCTGTATTCGCAGATATGTTTCCTTGGCTAAGGAGTTATCCCTTCATTTATTTTTATTTGACCATAATCCATACAAAGGGCCACTTCTCCAAACACATTAGCCATCACATCATGCAAGATGCCTGATCTTAATATAAGACGACAAGACATCATCGCTCTGGAGTACAATCCTTTTGAACATATTATTCAAAAAAATACAGGCATATAAACAGACGAAGAAAAGTACATTCTTAAGGGAAGCCCATAGATTCTGACATTACTTGTAAGAATGTTCAACGCACATGATTTGACTATTATTACAGTATTCATCTGTAAAAACAATGATCTCTGTTTCTTCGGTATGATCCAGAGCTTCACTATGCACATCAAATTCAAATGCACATGTAGAAGTTCCCATTTTTTTTTCTACAATGGAGAATGTCCCACAGATACAACGGGGAATTCCCATTGCATGCACAGAGCACTCCCCAACTCAGAAAAGATAATGGGGCAGCACTTGAATGCGTAGAGCTCCATATGGACACGAGAGCTCGCATATGCAAGTTGGAGCCACTAGATTGTTCCAATTGTGCTTAAAGACTGTAAGCTGTGAAGATTAAAAGCCTGTGACAAATTATTTTATAAACCAGCAATAAAAAAAGCATAGTCAGTTAATTTTTTTAGATGGACAATTAACAGTTTACTGTATTCCTAACATAAAGTTGTCAGTGCTTTTAATAAGACACTTGCATATAATACACCTTCAATTCCTTTGTACACATGCACCTAAGAATAAGGCGGAATGGGTGGGTCAGAGAGGGTGCAGTAAAGCCTCTGCTATCAGAAAAGCTGGAAACACAGTACAAATCCATTACAAAATTAAAATACTGTCAGTTTTGCATATCTATTGTAAAGATTCTTGAGGTAATACTGATGCTTCAAAAACAAAAAACTCCCACAACCTGTAGACTGCTTTTTTATTGCTGCATGTCACATTAATACTGGACTTGAGACACAGTCTGCTAGCTACGTATCTCATGTTGAATGAATGGGACTTTTGCAAATCCCATTACTTTCTAATGGGATTTTCACAAGAGAAATTCCCTTCATACTGTGCTATGGACTTGCAACCTCCTGCCCTCCAGCACCTTTTGAACAATACCGAGGAATATACTTTCATCATTGCCGTTCCTAAATCCTACAGACATCACACAATGCTCTAAGCCAATGGAAAACAGCCATTATAGAAACAATTATTTCAATCCAAACAAAACCAAGCCACGCCACATTACCACCCCTTTTAACTGGACAGAGATTAATAACATTATCAGAGGTGAATAGAATTTTGAATTTCCCTTATTCTTGATTCCACTTCATGGATTTAAAAAATAATAATAATAATACCATCAAATTTTAGGATTCCTAGTTTCTAGGTAAAAACTTAATAAAATCCTTATATCCATCATAAATAGTTGCAACCCCTTCCCTCCCCCACTCATGTCCACAGAACACAGGGTAAAGTGCGGTCAGAAGCACCCTAGAAGCCATCTTGTTTGGCCTCTGTTTCTGTCAGATGCGCAGCTGGTAGCCTACTTCGTTCAGTGTAGAGAAGTCACCCACCTTCTTATCCATTACAGCTGGCCTAGGATCAGGAAGAGAAAAGAACGTTAAAGGTTAAAGCTGAAAGCTAAATAATTTCTCAGAATTAAACTACTGCCAACAACAAGCTAAAGCTGTAATCTATTGTTTCTTGCCAAGTTGGTAAGTAAATTATGATGCTGTTACTAATGCACAAACTGTCTCAAGGGGCTGCAAGCAAGTGCCAAGGTATAGTCATTAGAGTGTTTCTGGTCTTGAGGCCTGCATGGCTATGTTAGTAATGGGAGCTAATCATGTGTCATCACGCCATTCCCACTAAATGAATAAACTCTCTGCAAATAACATCCAGGCCCTGCAATTTTGCAGGGCCTGTAAGGCAGAGATGTTCCACCAGGTGTTTGGTTGAGGACAGTATCACTCCTGTCTGGCACTCCTGTCTTCCTACCTCTGCCCCCCGCCCCCCATACGCGCACACAGGGCAGTGGCATAATTGGTAGTCGTAAGGTAAAAAAGGTAAAGGTTCCCTTGCTCGAAAGCCAGTCAAATCCGACTCTAGGGTTGCGGTGCTCATCTCTGTTTCAAAGCCAAAGAGCCAGCGCTGTCCGAAGACGTTTCCACAGTCATGTGGCCAGCATGACTAAACACCAAGGTGCACGGAATGCTGTTACCTTCCCACTGAAGTGGTATCTATTTATCTACTTGCAATTTCTTGCTTTCGAACTGCTAGGTTGGCAGGAGCTGGAACTAGAGATGGGAGCTCACTCCATCATGCGGCACTCTCGGGTCTCAAACTGCTGAACTACTGACCTTCCACAGCCTGCAGTTCAGTCTTAACCACTTGAGCCACCGCAGCTCCTATTGGTAGTCTTAGCATCACCTTATTAGGTTGCTTATCACATTTTACTGGATTTTATTGTTTTATTGCTAATTAACATGTCTACTTGTATTATTGTACACAGCCCTGAGCCATGTTTTACAAGGGAGTGCAGTTTAAAAGTCTAGATAGATAGACAGACAGACAGACAGACAGACAGACAGACAGACAGACAAATGTAAATAGGTTGTATGAAAGCAGTCCAAGAACTAATGCAAAGACGGCCAGTGGACTTTGGCACTGGTGAGATAAACTATATAGAATCCTAAATCTAGAAAATAATCCTTTAATTCTTTTTCACTTTTAGCTTCAGATTGGTTTACCAGGAATAACAGTTGGCCAGCCATTCCCTGTAAGCCTGAGGAACAAAAGTTTCATAAGAAAGTATGTTTTTCTGCCTTTTATCAATACACAGCTTAAAAATTCTATTCATCATAAAAGCAACAAAGTTTCTCTCAGAAGAATAAATTTTGTAAAAAACTGAGGCCTAGCTGGCAAAACACACTTCGAAAATAACCAGGTAGGATCCTCCAGCAATTCTAACTTCTTGTGAGAATTTTTTGGGAAGCCTACCAAAGACACAACTTCTTTGCCAAAGATCATCCATCAATGGACATATTCACAGGAAACGAGTGCATTTCTCATATGACTGGCATATAACAAGCATATTTACAAAGAATAGCTTTGAATACAATACATAGAACAGTAAGTATTTTGGATCCTTCCAAAACTCAATATTGACAGAAAGATTTGACAGCACTGCATGACTTCTCAACTTTCCTTCTCCTGCTGCAGCCTGAAATGTCCCTCAAATGCTGCTCCTGGGGGACAGGGAACTCCCAGGAACAGCACGAGGAGGGAGTCAGTATTTCCTGTGGGAGTGGGGGAACCGAGGAAGATCACCTCCCTTGCATGTACCGAAATGATCAGGGGGATCCAACCCAGTGTTTGAAAGGAAGGAATACTTGAAACACTCTAGATAAAAAAGAGATACAAGTCATAACAAAACTGCCTAATAACCAAATTTAAAAGAAATGGGTTAGGATAAAACAGAGTACAAATAGAATTTAGAGATGTTCCAGCGAACTAAGGAACAAGTTTCTCAGTTAATCTGGATTAGTTTGTCTGTAGTAGAATGGCTAGATTCAAGTCCATACCTTGAAAATCTTGTTGGTCTCTAAGGTGCTACTGCGCTTGAATCTAGAAGTTAATCTGGACAGGCTGGACAACTCACACCAAACTAAAGCTGTTTGTCTCTTTCTGCAGAGAGGTGACTTGACCTCAACTAGCAGCAAGCCATCTTTTATAATCAAGCCACTCATTTTTTCATTAAAAGATCTTCAAGAAAAATTCAGTACATCTTACTACAATTTAACCCAAACACACTGCCAAGGTTCCCAAATTAATAACTACTGATTCTCACTTTAACCCATACGCCAACTCCAATGTACTACCTAAAATTTCCCATTGTGCATTTAACTCTGGCCTACCTAATTTAGCCTATATACTCTGAAAAGAAAAAAAATAGAGTAAAAGCAAACCTAAAGTAAGCCAGCAAACAACAGTCTCTCTCTGTTATGTATTGAAAATACAGGTATGAGCTTGAGGTTTCAGAAGGTATCCTAAAAGTAAGTAACCTGAAAAGTAAGTAGCAAGCCAATCAGAGCAGCTAGAGATGTTCCAGAGGGAACAAAAGCTATTGGTTGTTATCTCTCTTTTGTTATTGGTTGTTAACTTATTTTAGGGCGTGGTTACCATAGCCCAGACAGTTTAAAAAGGGAGCCTGTTGCTCCACTGTTCTTTGTGTTGGTTTACTGTTGACTGAATAAAGCTGAATCACTAGTTAAGATCAGACCTACGTCTCATACTTAACACTGGTGAGAAGGATGGGATCAGGGTTATAGAAGGTAGGCAGCCCCACTGAGCAACCACCACCACAGTAGACGATTCGGAGATGTCCGGGACCCCGGCCACCGTAAACCTTCACCCTGCCATCCCACTGCCGGCGCTGGCTACAAGGATGGCAGCCAGCACGAGGTTCGAGGCATTCGAGCCAGAGCTCAAGGACTGGGACTCATACAAGTTCCACCTGCAAGCTAACCAGATTGTTGAAGAAGCCACAAAAACAGCGACGCTCCTCAGCTCGTGTGGGCAAACCGTCTTCAATGTGGCATGATCCCTGGTGATGCCCACAGACACACTGACAGTCTCCTTGGCAACATTAAGAGCAAACTTAGAAATCACTTTTTTCCTAAGCCCTCTCAAATAGCCTGCCATCATGCCTTCTACAAGAGAGACCAAGGGGCAAACGAGTCGGTGGCTGACTACATCACAGCACTACGGAAAGTCGCAAGAATGTGTAACTTCCCCGACCTAGAGGCGGCGTTGCTAGACTAGCTGGTGTGCAGCCTGAGGGATGAGAGGCTGCAGCAAAGGTTATTTGCAAAGACAGAGCTGACCAATGCCGTGGCATACGCTGAAGCCATAGCAGCCGAAGCAACCAAGAGGTCAACTAAAGAGGTGTGGCAGCCAACCAGTCAATCCAGTCTGCGACCTGAGAAGGCCATGCACCATGAGTCTGCAAGCGACTCTGAGGGTGAGCCAGAGGACATCCACAAGACCAGGGTGACAAGGCCTAAGTGGCATAGCGAGAAGTCAGCACCGAGGCGAGCCTGTACAGGCTGTGGCGGAAACCACGACTGCGACCGCTGTTGGGCCCAAGACCTAAGGTGCCGAAACTGCGACAAGCGGGGCCATTTGGCCCAAGTGTGCTGGGCTGTTCCAAAGAAAAAGTCACCCCCATCGTCTCTGAGGCAGAACCGAAGAGCGCAAAACGAGAGTCATCCCAAGCCAGTGGAGTGCCACGAGACTTCATGCTGCTCCTGTCCCACGACTATCCTGAACACCAGAACACGGACAAAGAAGATGATCAAGGTGACAGTCCATGTGAGATGGAGGTCGGTTCCGGGTCAGCAATGACCATCATCTCAACAGAGACACTGCAGCAGCTGTTTCCTAAGAGGAGTCGTCACTGTTTGACCAGCAGTCCCATTCATCTAACCAATTTCCAGGGTCGACACATCCCCATGGCAGGTGCAGCGTCGTTTGAGGTACAGTTTAGAGGGTTCAGAAGGACACTGAGCTTCCTGGTTGCTGAAGGGCGCAGGTCCAGTCTTTTAGGGCTGGACTGGTTCGAAGCCCTAGGTATTGCTGTTACTGGGGTGAATGAAGTGAGTGAAATTTATGCAGAATTTCCTGCTGTATTTTGATGGGTCACTGAGGAGGTATACGGGGCCGCCTGTGACTTTTGATTTGGACCCCTCAGTGGCACCCATTCGCTGAAGTATCAGTGCGTTCCTCTCACTCTAAGACCAAGAACCAAAGCCAAACTTGACAAACCAGTGGCTCAAGGTGTAATTGAACCAGTCTCCCACGCCAAGTGGGAGACGCCTACCTATTGTAACACTGATTAAACCAGATGGGTCTATCAGAATATGCACCGATTATAAGTGTACCATCAACCAGGCTCTGCAACAACATGCGTATCCCGTGTCAGTGATTAGCCATGTTTTGGTGTCTCTGGCAGGCGGGAAAGTGTTTGTAAAACTTGATCTTGCTCAGGCATATCAGCAATACTTAACACTCTCCTACACCATAGGTATTTGTGTTGCTGAGGTTTTTTAATGCCTTTGCCACTTGAGGAACCCTGGTCTGCAAATCACCCTGCCCAGCCCTACCTTACCAGGAAGTCTCTTATTCCACAACAGATCTGTCAGCCTCTTGACTGAAGTACTTCATAATTCCTCCTCCTGAGCCATTCCCATACTAACTGAAAAGTGCACAAATGTATCACTGTCACAGTTGCCAGCCTCCTGGTGGAGCCTGGCCATCTGAAATTATAACTGATCTCAGATGACAGAGATCAGTTCCCTTGGAGAAAAATGGCTGCTGTGGAGAATGCTGAGGTCCTTCGCCTCCCTCAAACCCCACCCTCCCCAGGCTCCACCCCCAAATCTCCAGGAATTTCCCAATCCAGAACTGGCAACCCTAACCACAGCTTAAAAGCAACAACTTCCAGCCCTCACTTGCCCTATTATCTTCATATTTCCCTGCTGCCATAATTATCTACCAAACGGAGGCCAATATAAGTCTCACATTTAGTTATGAAAGGGTACAGAGCCCAGGGTGGGGGAGGGGCATGGCTATGACAGCATAGAAAGTAACTGTGTGATCTTTACCCATTCTAGCATTATCATAGGGGTGTGGGAAGCAACCATGGGGAATCAGCAGCCTCATCACTCTCATACACACCAGCCACGATCAACCACTTTCTAAAATCTGGACCTGATGCATATCCCCCCTTCCATGCAGCAAAGGAGCCTCCATCAGGAAAGAAGCTGACAATCTTAGGGGAAAGTTCTGTGGTTCATTTTTCTATAGAGGCATTCAAAATAAAAAATTACCTCTTTTTCTTTTGGTGAACATTAAAGACATTAATAGGGTCATCAAGTCTCCTGAGATACAGACTCTGAGATAAGTGGTACCTGAACATGGGTAGGCTCTAAGGGTACCTTGTAGAGTTGGGCAGTTTCCAGCAGGTCAGGGATGGAAGAATGAAATAGAACATACAGAAAAAAGTTCAAGCCATGTGTTTTGTTGGCCTATTTTTAAAAGGAATGGTGAACATTTACCCCTTATAATTACACATGGAAGCCTGTGAATTGCCAGTTCTCTATTGCTAACACACTGTTAAGTATGAGACTCAACGGAATAAGCTCAACAAGTGATTTCAGCTTTATTGAACAGCAACACCAACTCAGGAACACACAACAAGTGGAGCACAGCTCCTTCTTTTAAACTCTCCCGGGCTGTCAAAGCCACTTCCAGAACATGTTAAAGACCAATCAAAACACATGGATAAAGGCCAATCATTTGATACATTAGATACATTTTCACACAGTGATTGGATATTTACAGAGGTTTCGCAGAAACCAGCCAATGGTAATGCGACAGCTGAGGAGCCACATTCAGAGTCAAGCTTAACATGGCAATGTATAGGCTTGATTTACAGTTTAATACACAACAAATTCCTTCCCCCTAAGATGGAGCATTACCCTTCCATACATAATCTTTCAGGTGGGGGGGGCACCTCGGCTTCGGCTCGACCGGCGCAGCAGTCTCTGCTCCAATGGTGGAGTTGGAGCAGCACACACTTCGGGGACACTTTCAACTTCTCTCGCAGGAGAAGGAGGAACACAAATAGGGATCTCAGGCTCTGGAGTTGGGGTCTGCCCAGACTCCGGTTCCCTTTCTGCAGCACTCACCTCCTCAGCGGGAGGCCCCTCCTGCTCGGGGACCGGCTCAGGTTGGGGCACCAATTCGGCGCTTGAGTCTGCCAAGCGCTCCCTGAGCTGGTCTACGTGGCGGCGAATCTCCCGTCCACTGGGAAGCCAGACCACGTACAGCCTGAAACTAACGATTTTGGTGACTATGGCAGGTAGCTATCGATGACCCTCCATGTAATTGCGGGCAAATACTTTGTCCCCAACAAGGAAAACTCTCCCCTGCGCCGGGGTTTCTGACCGCTGCCTTGACTGGTCGAGGTCAGGGTGCAGGCGGTCGAGCAACGAAGCCAGCTTACGGCTCATTAATAATTCAGCTGGGCTCCTCCCCGTCGTTGAACACGGGGTGATATGTTGCCTCAGAAGAAAAGAGGTGAGCTTCTGGTTCCAGTCCCCAGAAGTCAGGTGCCCAAGCGACTCTTTAGTTGTCCGTACCATCCGTTCGGCCTGCCTGTTAGAGGCCGGATGGAACGGTGTTGCCCTGCAAGGCTTTTGAGCCTCTTTTTGGACTGTGATAAATAATAAACTGTGCCAGTGCGTGTGTAAGGAACTGAACCAAATGGTAACCCTCCCAGATGCCAGCAGAGACTGCACCCAGGCAAGAGACGTTTCTCCTGACCAGCCCAGCAGCTCCAGTGCCCAGCAGAGGTTACCAGCCTGTTTCTCATGAAGGAAATATGAAACAGAACCAGTACACACCAAAGCACAGTAACATGTTTTGATAAAATATCAGAAATAGGAACTCCAAAAACGCCATTGAGAGTTCCTTCTACAGCAGGCAGCCTCTTTCCTTCCCCCACCTTCACATGCAAGACCTCATGTAGCCCTGGCAGAATCTATTCATCGTTGCCTAGTTACTGATTGAGAGCCATCAACAGCCAGGCTAATGCCATCAAGAACACAATAGAAGTGGCCGGATGACTCATCCTGGCTATCACCTGGTGTCAGACATGAGTAAGTTTCTAGCTCTCAGTATTGACCATCCCTCAGGCACACCTCCACACACCTCCCCTACATCTTCCAACCAATAGGGTGTTTTCAGGGACGGACTACCAGGAGGCGGGAATCAGGGAGGTAACCAGCCCCCACCCTCCTGCTTATAAGGGGATGCCAGACCACCGGCTCTCTCTCTGCTCTACGACCCCTATCGAACCTTTGACCCTCTTATGTCCAGCTTGCTATCCCCAACCCTTGCCTCCATCTTTAAACTCTGGTCTGCAGGCCGAGTTTCCACGTGATAATCTGCTGGTCAGACCACGTGGCCCCATTTTTCTCAGTTTCTTTCCCCTCCATTTTTCCTGAGGAACGCTCTACAGGACTCGACTGGTAAATATGACCCACCAACGACTTACCTGCTAATGCAAATGTGCTTACCTCTCTCTGTATTTCTTAGGACTTGAATAATTG
Source organism: Gekko gecko (assembly GCA_029375565.1). Taxonomy (NCBI): domain Eukaryota; kingdom Metazoa; phylum Chordata; class Lepidosauria; order Squamata; family Gekkonidae; genus Gekko; species Gekko gecko. The sequence continues at coordinate 70,221,022 of JAPDNY010000001.1, read as the reverse complement.
TGTGTGAGCTTGTGTAATTGTTTGTGTGTGCAAAACTTCAGTAAAAGACTTTATTTTCAATCATAAAAAGTCTCCTGGTCTGTTACCAACTCCTCCCGGCGGGGCTGACCTCTGTATACATAGGTGTTCGCTCTCGCAGCTGATTGCTTATTAATAATCAATATAATTCCCCTCATTATTATTCATAATAACGCGCAGTCACATGGCGGATTAGATTGTTCCGCAGAAACTCCTCAAATTCAGCTGACACAAACTGAGGGCTGTTATCAGAGACTATACAGTCCGGCAGCCCGTGGGTTGCTATTAGTCTCCGTAGGGCATTAATCACGGCCCCGGACCCTGTCGACTTCATATTTACAACCTCCAACCATTTGGAGTAGGAGTCCACACATATCAGAAACATTTGCCCATGGTACGGGCCCGCAAAATTGATATGGAGGCGGGACCATGGCCTCCTTGGCTTTTCCCAGGGCTGGACAGGAGCATGAGGTGGTTCTGGACAGGACTGCTGACAAGCCATACAATTCCGAACCCATACCTCTATGTCCTCATCCAGCTTGGGCCACCACACATACCCTCAGGAGAGAGACTTCATGTGTACCATCCCTGGATGGCCATCGTGCAAGGCCTCCAGGACTCTCTCTCTGAGCTTAGAGGGAATCACTACCCTGCTTCCCCAGAGCAAACATCCCTTAGCAACAGACAACTCATTTTGGCGGGAAACGAACAGTTTAAAATCCGCCTCCACTTTCCCCGTCGGCCACCCCCTCCATGCCCAAATGAGAACCCGGGCAATTATAGGGTCCTTTGCCAATGCAGCGGCAATGTCCGAGGAGGTGACCAGTGCCTCCGGGAGTTCCTCAATTGCCAAAACATCCAGTTCTGTCTCTGCATTAGAGTCAGTCGGTAGTGTGGGGCAGCAGCTAAGGGCGTTGGCGTGCCCAATAGCCTTCCCCGGTCGGTGCTCCAGCTCGAAATCATAAGCTGACAAAAACACAGCCCACCTTAGCATCCGGGGCGATAAGATGTTTAGCGTTGGCCGGTCCGGAGAGAAAATGCCCAGGAGTGGTTTGTGATCAGTCACAAGGAGGAACCGCCGCCCATAAACAAAGTCATGGAACTTCTTTATTCCAGCAATTAGGGCGAGGCCCTCCTTGTCGATCTGGGCATAGTTCTTTTCTGCCTTCGTGAGGGACCGCGAGTAGAAAGCGATCGGTGCCTCAAATCCGTCCAGCATCAGGTGGCTGAGAACAGCATCCACCCCATAAGGGGACGCGTCAGCTGCAAGCACCAGCAGTTTATTTTCATCGAAGTGCGTCAGGACTGCACTCGATGACAGAAGTTCCTTTAGCGCTACAAAAGCACGCCTCTGCCGCTCACCCCACTCCCATTTGGTGTCCTTGTGGAGCAAGGCGTGCAGAGGTTCAGCGACCGACGCCTTGTGCGGCAGAAAGGCACCATAAAAGTTGAGTATTCCCAAGAAGGACTGGAGGTCCTTCTTGGACTGGGGAGGGGGTGCATTCTGTATTGCGGTGACCTTGTCCTGCATGGGGTGGACCCCATCTGTGTCTATGAGGAACCCCAAAAACTCGACTTTTTCCACCCCAACAACACATTTGGAATGCTTAACCTGTAGCCCAGCATCTTTAAAACGGCTTAACACTGCTCTTAGTCGAGCCATCAGTTCACAGTCGTCAGAGCCCGCCACCAAAACGTCATCGAAATAAGGTACAACGCTGGGTAGCCCACGCAAGAGCCCCTCCATTAGACCCTGGAAAATACCCGGGACAACATTTACCCCAAATTGCAATCTTTTGACCCGGAATGCCCCTTTGTGGGTCACAATTGTCTGAGCGTCAGCAGTTGCGTCGTCCACGGTCAATTGCTGATAAGCTTGGGCTAGGTCAAGCTTAGCGAAAACTTTTCCTCCTCCCAGTGATGCCAACACATGGCTGATCACCAGCACTGGGTAGGAGTGTTGCTGAAGCGCTTGTTCACAGTACACTTATAATCAGCACGTATACGTATTGACCCGTCTGTCTTTACAGGCGTTACTATGGGGGTTTCCCACCGACCATAGGGCACCGGCTCGAGGATACCCTGATTTACCAGCTTGTCTAGCTCCGCCTCGATCTTTGCCTTTAGAGCAAGGGGTACCTTTCTGTACTTCAGCCGTATGGGACGCATTGAAGGGTCTAAATCAAAAGAAACCGGAGGACCAGTGTACATTCCAAGCCCTTCCCCAAACACTTCAGGAAACTCTCTATACAATGAGTCCCTTTTATTTTCACAAATGCTGTTAACACCGGTAATAGCGATGCCCAAGGCCTTGAACCAATCAAGGCCCAACAAACTGACACTCTCACCCTCTGCAACCAGGAGGGACAGCTCAGCCTTCCGATCCTTGAACTCCACTTGGAAGGTAACTTTTCCCACCAACAGGATGCGTCGTCCTTGGAAGTCGGTGAGGCGTGTCGACACTGGTGACAGGCGGCGGCGGCTCCACCTCGGAAACAGACGCTGCCATGTCTGCGTGGAGATGACTGTGACGAACGATCCGGAGTCCACCTCCATAGTGCAAGGAACGCCGTCCAGCTGAAGCGTGACGTGGATCTTCCGACTGGGCTTGTCACCGGTTGCCAGGACGGTCGATGGGCAGCAGCAGGTGTTGGTCTGATGACAGTCGGGTGTCCTGCCGTCATCTCGGGGCCGAACCTTGGGGTCTGCACGTCACGAAGACGGTGGCGATTTCCTGGCCACTCGACAAACTCGGGCCAGATGACCTCTCTTTCCACAGAAGCGACAGAGCAGCTCCTTTGCCCAACAGAGGTCTCTGTCATGCTTACCGCCGCAGCCGGCGCAGGGACGGGTCGTTGTAGTTCTCAGTCTGGTCTGCGGTGGGCGTGTCTCTCAAGTTCAGCGTCGCTGGCGGACTCGCTGGCGGACTGTTGGTGAACTGCAGGCTCTTTGCTGACCTGGGTCTGCTGCTGTCGAACCTCTCGCGTCGACTTGTCAGCAGCCTCTGCGGCGATGGCCTCGGCTTAGGCTACAGCATACGTGAGTTGGGTGCAGGCGAAGAGACGCTGTTGAAGGCGCTCGTCCCGAAGGCCGCACACCAAGCGGTTGAGGAGGGCTTCTTCCAAGTCGGTGAAATCGCATGGCCTCGCCGCCTTCCGTAAGGCTATCGATTCAGATGGCCCTTGGCACCGCTTGTAAAAAGCGTGCCGGCATGCGATTTTAGACAGTTGCGGCGAGAAATGGCCTTTAAGTTTGGCTGTGATATCAGCCCATGTTGCCGCACTTAGTTCAGTCGGCGTGACCAGGGACCGGGCGATGTCGAAGGCGGCCTTGCCGCAGGAGCTCAGGAGCGTCGCCTTCTTTCTTGCCTCATTGATGATCTGGTTCACCTGGAGGTGGAAAGCAAACCATGCCAGGTAAGAGTCCCAGTCCTCCGTCGCCGGGTCGAACGCTTTGAACGCCGGATTGACAGCCATCGGGGCTGACGGTGCTGCCACTACTGCTCGTGGAGCCTCAGCCGGCTCGGCCGGGTGTGTGTCCTCGTCTGCCATCGCGGTCTTGGTTCAGCAGGGCTGCCTACCCGCTCTAGCATCCCATCCTCATCACCAATTGTTAAGTATGAGACTCAACAACGGAATAAGCTCAACAAGTGATTTCAGCTTTATTGAACGGCAACACCAACTCAGGAACACACAACAAGTGGAGCACAGCTCCTTCTTTTAAACTCTCCCGGGCTGTCAAAGCCACTCCCAGAACATGTTAAAGACCAATCAAAACACAGGGATAAAGGCCAATCAGGACCGTTCCTTCTTAGATACATTTTCACACAGTGATTGGATATTTACAGAGGTTTCACAGAAACCAGCCAATGGTAATGCGACAGCTGAGGAGCCACATTCAGAGTCAAGCTTAACATGGCAATGTATAGGCTTGATTTACAGTTTAACACACAACATACACCTGTTCTATAATATATACAGGCAACATGAATGCAACATACATGAGACAAATAAGAGCCCTCAGCAGCATATGATCGGGCAGGAGTACAGGGCCCACCCACAGGAGTCGATTCTTGAGGGAACAACAGGGGCATTACCAGCACACAGGACTCCCTATTTTTCATCTGTGAAGTGCTGTAGGGCAGCTTACATTAATGCAGCCAGCCAAATTACAATTAAAGAAAAAACAATCCAAAAACATACTTTCCATGTTAGATCTGCAGAAAACCATCATAAGTTGAAGCACATTTTATTACTGTACTCACAACACATGATTTGCAAAACTTCAGATACTATCAAACATGAAGATAATTAATTTTCTTAAGTGACATTTTCCAGGCATTTGCAGCTGTGGGCTGTTGTTACTTCCAGTTCTCAAGACTAATGACAAAAAGATGTTGCTGTGTTTCTTAACCATGGAATCAGGATGTCAAATTTCAGTGTGAGACAAAAATGGGGGTGGGGGGCACATACACACACACATACACACCCCAAATCAGTTTACACTTTTAGAGCAAAGGTTCCACTTTGCTTGTGATATCAATATTGGAGATAAGTTTTATACATTTTTATATCTCTCCAGAATTCTGCATTTTGACCACAGAATCATATAAAGAAGCATACTAACATAACAGAAAACTGAATGCTGGAAGCTGAATGAGTTTTCCAGTTTTCCACTAAACAGAGCCACATGCAGGGATCCCCCGTTCTTTCTAATGTTCCCCTACCAAACCAAAAGATCAGACCAAAGACAAAGAGAGGTTCATTGGTACATCACTAAATGTCACACCCCATTTTGGCACGCACACACCCTCGCCCCCACTGTGCGACAGTGCTTGGGGGATTGAGTGGAGAGAGGTGGGTTTATTATTGGTTCCAGCCAACAATTGCTGCCCACTGCTGGCTTCTATTCCCAGTTTCCTAAAAGCCTTAATTGCTCTAAATCTTTTGCCTGTCATCACCCAAGAGACAGACCATCTCTATAGGCCTATAAGCAGAGCTATAGTCTTCCCCAGGTCCATGATCTGAGACAAGAGATGGGTTGTTCTGCCAGACTTTGCTGGTCTGTTGCATATCTTCTAACATGTCACAGGCAAAAACAGGAACATTGTTATGTACTTTTAACAACTTCTGGTCTTACAAGATGTGAGCAACGCCACATGTTGTCAGAGTTCTTATCTACCTGCTCTTAATACCCTACTGATATACTCATAGCAGCCTATTCCGCACTAATTTAAAAGCAAAGAAAATAATTTGGGGGAGGGGATGTAAAGATATACCAGAGAAATATAATTGATCTGTAGCAAGTTATTAACAGTTCACAAGAAACCTGGTGTGAAACCTGGTGTGAAAACGGCAGTCTACGCTCTATGCCAGGAGTGTCAAACATACAGCTCTCAGACCGGAACTGGCCCCTGCAGGGCTTCTATCCAGCCCAAGAGCAACTGGCTCTCATCTGCTTCCTGCTTCCTTCATCACAGCTTGCTTTTGCCAGCCTCTCTCCTTTCCTGCTTTGCAGAGGAGAGAAAGTAAGCCAAGCCTCCCTTCCCTCAATTGGTAGAGTGCTGCTCCTCCCCCTCCTCCTCCTTTGTGGAGGAAGGGGGGGGGGGAGAGAGTCCCGTGGCACATTTAAGACCAACCAAGTTTTATTATTCCAGGTATAAGCTTTCATGTGCTTGCAATCTTTATTAGCAGAAGGGAGCAAGAGTCCAGCAGCACCTTAACAACTAACAAAATTTGTGGCAGGGCATGAGCTTTCATGAGTCACTGCTCACTTCTTCAGATACAGCTAGAATATGAGTCCCTCTGTCCTTACATCTTGGAAAGTGAAGTGATTTCAGACACCAAATGACAATAGCAGGCATTGGTAGCGAGAGAAGAAACTTAAGTCTCAATTCAGTCCAGGAGGATGCATTGTCTTGAGCTTCATTATCAGTTACAATTCAGCAGTCTTTCTAATCTCCCTTTGAAATGCCTTTGTAAGAGGACTGCTACTCTTAAGATATAGATCAAGATAGGTAGCTGTATTTGTCTGTCTGTAGCAGTAGACTCTTGCTCTTTTCTACTGCTACTCTTAGGTCAGCAACTGAATGTCCTGGAAGGTTAAAATGTTCCCCAACTGATTTTTGAATGCTGTGGTTTCTAATAGCAGTAGAAAGAGTAAGAGTCCAGTAGCACCTTAAGGACTAACAAAATTTGTGGTAGGGTATGAGCTTTTGTCAGTCACTGCTCACTTCTTTAGACTTATTTACATCTATTTAAAAGAAGATGCTGTTAAAGTGCTGCACTCAATTTGCCAACAAATTTGGAAAACACAACAGTGGCCACAGGATTGGAAAAGGTCAGTGTACATTCCAATCCTAAAGAAGGGCAACGTCAAGGAATGTTCAAACTATCGCACAATTGCACTCATTTCACACGCTAGCAAGGTCATGCTCAAAATCCTACAAGCTAGGCTCCAACAGTACGTGGATAGAGAACTGCCAGAAGTACAAGCTGGGTTTCGAAGAGGTAGAGGAACTAGAGATCAAATTGCCAACATTCGCTGGATTATGGAGAAAGCAAGAGAGTACCAGAAAAACATCTACTTCTGCTTCATTGACTATGCTAAAGCCTTTGATTGTGTGGATCACAATAAATTATGGCAGGTTCTTAAAGAGATGGGAGTACCGGACCACCTCACATGTCTCCTGAGAAACCTGTATAAGGGTCAAGAAGCAACAGTTAGAACCGGATATGGAACAACTGATTGGTTTAGCATAGGAAAAGGAGTACGACAAGGATGTATATTGTCACCTTGCTTATTTAATTTATATGCCGAGTACATCATGCGAAATGCTGGCCTGGATGAATCACAAGCTGGAGTTAAGATTGCTGGGGAAAAGATCAATAACCTCAGATATGCAGACGATACCACTCTGATGGCAGAAAGTGAAGAGGACCTAAAGAGTCTCTTGCTCAGGGTCAAAGAGGAGAGTGCAAAAGTGGGCTTGAAGCTCAACATCAAAAAAACTAAGATCATGGGATCTGGGCCCATCACTCCTTGGCAAATAGAAGGGGAAGTCGTAGAAGTAGTGACAGACTTCACATGCCTAGGATCCCAGATCACTGCAGATGGTGATTGCAGCCATGAAATTAAAAGACGCCTGCTCCTTGGGAGGAAAGCGATGGCAAACCTAAACAGCATGATAAAAAGCAGAGACATCACCTTGCCAACAAAAGTCCGCATGGTCAAAGCAATGGTATTCCCTGTAGTAATGTATGGCTGTGAGAGTTGGACTATAAGGAAGGCCGAGCGCCGAAGAATAGATTCTTTTGAACTGTGGTGCTGGAGAAGATTCTTGAGAGTCCCTTGGACTGCAAGGAGATCGAATCAGTCAATCCTAAAAGAAATCAACCCTGACTGTTCCCTGGAAGGCCAGATCCTGAAGCTGAAGCTCAAATACTTTGGCCACCAAATGAGAAGGGAGCACTCACTGGAGAAGACCCTGATGCTGGGAAAGATTGAAGGTCAAAGAAGAAGGGGACGGCAAAGGATGAGATGGTTAGACAGTGTCATCGATGCAACGAACATGAAATTGAGCAAACTTCTGCGGACAGCGGAAGACAGGAGGGCCTGGCGTGATCTGGTCCATGGGGTCGCGAAGAGTCGGACTCGACTGTGCGACTGAATAACAACAACACATCTATTCTTTGCATCTTCCTGGACTGAATCCTCCTGGACCAAATTGAGACTTAGGTTTCCTGTCTCATTACCAATGCTGATATTTCCATGCCTACTACCCCTCTGCATATCATACCTAAGCCAATCAAGCCTGCTATTGCCATTTGGCATCTGCAGTCATCTTTATAAAGTTTATATCTCTGGTACCTCATGTTACATTTTATGGCACAACTGGCCCAGCCCAACAAAGTGACTTTATGTCAGATCCAGCCCTCCTAACTAATGAGTTTGACACCTCTGCTCTATGCAGTGTGTTACTGTTCACACTCATGGATTTATTTTCATGTACATCAAAAATAAGCCATAGATGCACTCATTCAGATAGCATAGAAACCTAAGGAATGGAATTCTAGCGATAAACACAATTTTTAAAGGCATCCTTCTAAATCCCAGTCCCCAAACAGGAACAGTGATTCATCTGACAAGCATCAGAAAATAAAGGCAGTCTGTGGTAAATATGAAAAAATGAAACATATGATATCAAGGAATATGAAGTAATATTTAATGTTTCCTTCAAGTAGAAATGAACTGGATCAAGCATTCTAAACTGGTTACCAAACCTGTACTAACCTGAGCAAGAAGCAAATCAGACAACTTCAGTTACAGATGAACCCAAACTGGAATGAATGCGAATATTTAAGTATATGTCAATGCTAGAGTTGCCAGCTCCCAGGTCTGGGCAGGGGTTCCCCCACTTCTGGGGGCTTCAATCTGCCTTGGCCAATTGGCCGGTGGGTGAAGCCATGCCCCCAAGCCCCACCCCCAAGAACAACCACTCACCCACCCATCCCTCTCCCTCCCCTCCCATCTAATTTAAAGGGCTTCAGCTGATCGGTGGGGACCACATGGCCCACCCACCAACAGGAGGGCCCTTTAAATCTAGCAGGAGGGAGGTACATAGGTGGTCATGGACCACATGCTCGGCTCACAAAAAGACCCTTTAAGGGGTCTTTTTGTGAGTGGGGTGGGTGACGCAGCACACAGGGCTGATTTTCCCCAGGCCTGCACACCTTTAAAGGGTCTTTTTGTGAGCCAAACATGCAGCCTGTGACTGCCCCTCTCCCTCCTGCTAGATTTAAAGGGCCCTCCAGCTTGTCAGCAAGCAATGTGGTCCCCACCAATCAGCTGAAGCCCTTTAAATCAGGCAGAAGGGGAGGGAGAGGGGTGGCCGGCCAGGCACTCTTGGGGGCAAGGCTCGGGGACATCCCTGCCCACCCCCAGAATTCCCCCCAAATCTCCCTGCTGGAGCAACAGGAGGACCGGACAACTCTAGACCCTGCAGGAAATGGAACTTCCTTTTGTTTACTGTTTCCTTAGAGAACAAAACCATAGTACGTGACTATAGAATGGTACAGTTATAACAAGAATGTATACAGAGCCCAGCTGGATCAGCCCAATAGTTCACCTAAGCCAGCATTCTCTTTCCTATATTGATTCATAAAGCTCACAACTAGGGTAGAGGTTAATGTCTCTTCCTGAATTAAACTTCATTGGTCTTAAAGGTGCCACTAGACTCAAATTTTGTTCTATTGCATCAGACCAACATAGCTACCCACCTGAATATGAACACAGAGGTATCCTTTAGGCTAACAGCCATTGATGGACCGATCCACTATGAATAGTAAGCATTTATTTATCATTTAGAATGTTCAGAGCACCACACATTATCTCAACCAAACTTACAATAATCCTGTAAGGCAGAGTCAGTGACTGTCACTAGTTTCTGCCACTAGCAACAGTCCAAATATGAAAGGCATTTCCATAATCAGAAGAGGGTAAAGAGTGATTCACACAATTTCCCTTTCCACTGCAGATCCCAACACCGACCCTTCTGTTGTCCTTGAGGGTCTGCTAACCCTGAGGAACAAAATTTCAAGGGCTCAGTGCACTGCAGCCAGAGGGGGAAGCACAGAAGCACTGCTCCATGAGTGGATCTTGTTGGATACCAGCCAATATTATCAACTCCATACAGCAAGGGAGGGTTGAGGTATAGCAGCTTGCTTAAGTTTATCAGGCTATTCATATTTGAATTCAGGACTTCCTGATTCATAACAGTGCTATAATACCTCAGCTACTGATGATCTGTACAGTACTGGTGTTCATGATACGTTTATTCCACACTAATTTATACAGCTTTCCAGACATGATAATCAAGGTGTTGGTGTTTCGTTTTTTAAGTGTAAATTGCTCTGAGCTTATTCCATCTCTCCTGACACCATTTCAGACACGTTGTATAATGAGGAAGATTTCAGGATATATCTGTATTTGTGACATTTTGGGTTATTAGCATTCTACTCTTTAGGGCTGCCAACCTCCAAGTGGGGCCTGGTGATCTGCTATTACAACTGATCTGTTCCCTAAAAGGAAAGGGCTGCTTTGGAGAGTGGATTCTATGGCATTGTACCCTCTTGAGGTTCCTCCCCTCCCCAAACCCCACTCTCTCCAGGCTTCACTCCCAAGATCTCCAGGTAGTTCCCAACTAGGGATGGGCACAAATTGAAACACAAAGCAAAATTCTTGACAGATTTCACAAACAAAAATTCATGATAGATTCACCATCATGAACTTCCATGAGCTTTTAGAGTGGTTCATGCAGTTCGTGGTGGTTCATGGATGAAGCAGAAAGCAAGGGTTTAAAGGCACTCTGAGTCCCTGTAAACCCCTGTTCTCTGTTCCCCACAAAAGCCACAAAAACAGTTGAGTGGTGGGGAGGTGTTCCCCACTGCTCAGCTGTTCCGGGCTGTCTTCTGCAGTCTGTTTAAACTTTAAAAGGACTGCAGAAGACAGCCCCCAAAATGGTGCATTTCCTCAAGCCCTTCCAGGACACGACTGAGGTGCTGTAAGCCCATATGGCCAGACTGGGGTAAGTCATCCCCCTAATTCAAGAGCTGGACCAGGCGCTGGCCTCCACACTGGAGCCAGCTGTTCTCCCACAGGTCAGGCCCCTGACAGAGGGGTTGAAGGTGGGCATCACTACCAGGTTGCATCCTCTCTGCAATAAAGGGGAGCACAAGTTCGCCTGTATAGATTGTGATCTCCAGATAAAAGGCAGCATTGCTCTTCTGAATGCAGAGCTTTTGCAAAGGAAGTGTGAGCTCTGCAAAGAAGTGCAGAGGCTACAGGCCAACAGACGTGGCCAGAGAGAACAGCAGGTGGAAGAGGCTGGACGGGGGAGGAGGAGGAGGAGGAGAAGGAGGTGCAGCCCAGCAGCTCTTCTTCAAAGAGCCCAACTAGGGAGAAGCTCCACTACTGATTGTCAGTAGTGAACTGGGAGGTCAGCAGCAATGGGGATGCTACGCAAGCAATGGCAGAGGATTCAGCAGCGGTGATGGTGAGAGAGTACCACATAAGCCCCCTGAGCATGCCGACACCGATCCCCTGGAGTACTGGTCACCCAAGGCTGTCATCTGGCCCAAACTGCTCTTGTGTGGCCATGAGCCCTGAGTCCACCTAACACGCAAACCACAGCAGGGGAGAGGAGTTCACAATCAGGAGGGTATAAAACAGGTGTCCTCAATTGAGGCACTCAGCATGAGCAGAGAAGCAGGGTGGCTCAGAGCCCTGAATCACCTAACACCAAAATCCCAGCAGAAGAGAGAAGTTCCCAATCAGGAGGATATAAAATGTGGGTCCTCAGTCAAGGCACCCAGTAGCTAAGCCCCTCTGCTCAGCATGAGCAGAGAGATGTGGGGCGGCTCAGAGCCCTGAGTCTACCTAACACCCAAACCCCAGCAGGGAAGAGGTATTCACAATCAGGAATAAATGAATGTTCTCTGCTTTTAACAAGTTCCCTGCCTCTCTGACTAACTGCCAACAGCCAGCAGAGGAGAGGCTGTGGAGATGAGCCGATATATAGCATTCTTTTTTTAATTATTATTAAATTTATTTGTTGGCATTGTGGGGATTGTAGGCTGTCTGCTTTCTACTGCCAGATAGGCCCCTCCTATAGTTTAGGCCTCTAGGCCCTGTCTTTGTCCTGCACAGATCATGACAATATCATTTAATGTTTCCATTACAAAAATAAATAATAATGGCGACAACAGACAGCCATGACATGTTCCTTTCTGAATAGCAACCATTATTACCACCCGTTTCAAAAAGATATTCCTTCAAGTTATACATCGAGACCAAGCCAGCTTTCTCCCAAAAAGGCAGATAAAGAATAACATAAGGACAATACGAAATATCTTAGAATATTATGAACAACATCCTGAAAAACAATTGGCCCTGGTCTTTTTAGACGTGGAGAAAGCCTTCGATAATGTAACTTGGGACTTTTTAAGATACAAATTGGAGATCTGGGATTGTGGCAATAATTTCATGACGATAGTACAATTTGCAAAAATAATAGTTAATGCCGATATATAGAATTCTGATCCCATAGAGCAGAATGGGAACTGTGTTATTGGCAGCCAGTAGTGCCAGTTAAGCTTCGGGGGATTCCTATTCATGCTTCCAAAGTTGGAGAATTCTGGGCCCGTTGAAATTTGAAATTTTGTAAACAGCTTAATTGAGCAGAAATGTATCCATTCATGAACCACCATGAACAGAATGAAAGTTCATGGAATGTTTGGGCTAGTCGCCTTCCACGAACATCACTCTGTGAACCACGAACCAGCCAAAATTTGTATGAATTTTAGTTCGTGAGCTGGTTTGTGGCCATCTCTACTCCACATTCAGAGGCACCAAGCCTCTGAATCCCAGAGTCAGGAGGCAACATCAGGGGAAGGCTGTTGGCCCTCCAGAGGAATTGTTTAGCCACTGTGTGAGACAGGATGCTGGACTAGATGGACCACTGATCTGATCAAGCATAAGAACAGAGTGATGAGTCACCTTCCAGGTAAAAGCCAATGAACTCTGTGGAACAATCTCACCCCCATTTCCTTTTTAGTCACTACAACTTTCCTACCTGCCTGATGAGGCAGTAAAATGAGATACATCCAGCTAAATTGACATTGTTAAGAAACATCTTTCTCTTGACAGGTAATGATTTTCTTTGCTGCCCTGTTTGTTTTCAGCTAACTTCTTTGTCAGCTGGCCCTGATTGCCAAATGTTATTAAATCTCAGCTCCAAAGCTGGACTGATCAAGAATCCCAAAATTAACATTATTCTTATATCTGAAAACGAGAGGCTTTTCTTAGGAGAAGGGTCAGATGTTAGGAGATGCTGTCCATCATTTTCCCAATTAAGCAAACTCCCATCATTGAGGAGTCAGAATAGAATTATGTTATCCTTTGAACTGTTTGGATCCATGATACCGCAAAGACCACTTTTTCCCCAAGTAAGCCTACTTTTACATTTTGGTCATCAAGAGAAATGTTGTTCTGGTTTCCCCTACCACTGGAGGTGCAGCAACTGTTTACGGGGGACATGGGTTTGTGGGAGGCAGCACTGAGATTGTGGAACTTATTCCCTAGACATGTCTGTTTAGCATCATCCCTGTTAGCCTTATTTATCAAATCAAGACAATTTTATTTTAGAGGGTTTGGGGGATTAATTGGATTTATTTGTTTAATTAATTGAGAAGATTGAAATGATTAAATTGACTCTAACCAGATTAATTAAGCATATCAAAAAGATTAAAACTGATTCTAATAATCTTTTTTTCCTTTTGTCTGCAAGTGGTTTTTGTTTGGTGTGTCTTTTTTTTGCTGTGTTTATTGCTTTGGATTATGGGTGCAAGTTCTGTCTGGACATTGTGCTGAAGAAGAAGAAGCAAAGAAAGGTGAGTCACTTGGCATATTCTTTGCTAAACCACTTTTATATCAAGTCCAAGAACATTTTGGTAGATATGTGGAACAATGGTTTAAGACAAAGCCTTCTCAGAAGAGATAGGTTTTGAGAATGAAGCTTAACTTCCATCACAGCTTGACTCTTTATCTAAGGGTACAGATTTAAAAAGACCAATATATATATATTTATCCATACACTGTTATTTCCCATTCCAGACTGCCCACTCCACAGCCTGAAGCTGCTCATGCCTCATATGATAGCTGCAGACTGCAGTAGGAGTCTCCTAGCTTTCAGATCAGATATTCTGAGTAACTAGACAGACAAGACACACTCCAAAACCAGCTTGGTTTGACAGCTGCAATGCTGCAACTCAGTGGTACTGCATTTGTCAGAATCTGCTGGCAATATTATTCTGTCTTTAAGAGAAGAGAATACTCCTGAGCATGTGCAGAAAAACCCGATTCTTATAGCTGAGGATCAAGTATTTCAGCCATGTGAAACTTTATTTCAGCCATGTGAAAACTGTTAGGGAATGCGTCACCATACTGGTGGTTCCATGGGGAGCTGAATGACGATGTTTAATGTACAGAAGAGTGTCTCATATTGTTCCTACAAATCATATTGCTGCTGTTAGAAGCAGAATGTTGGGTACAAAGGACCTCCACGAGGCAATTCTTAAAGCTCATGCCACAAAAAGTGTTAATATTTTAGGAGCCTTAGGAGTCCTGATAACTAACAACAAACATTCAGGAGCACTGACCGTAGGCAGCCATCTAAAATCCCACTGACTTCAGTGGGATTTAAGATGCTTACCTGTGCACAGAACTCAGCTCCTGACATACCCATGGGATTAATTTTAATTTGCTTGTCGCTATCTAATAAGGGACTCTAAAAGAAAATAAGAAATAAGCTGGGGACTGTGCAGCTGGCGTTTGCTCAACAGTTGGCACTTAAGAGGCCTGCTCAGCCGACACTTCTTTGTCGAACAGAGACCTCCCCCTTGAACACTTGTGCCACCCTAGCAACTGTGGAAACAGCCACAGAAACAAGAAGATTAAAATACCCCCTGAAGGAGATGAACTGAGGCAGGAACGAGCATCAGTGGAGGTTTGCATCCTCTGACAGCTATAATTATCCAGACACTAGATGAAGACAGGAACTCCCACTAAGAGCCCGCGAGAATGTTGTGATATGGCTGTAGGACAGATTCCTGGGCAAAACAGAGCTCTGCTCTTAATTCAGCAGCTGCTAAAAGCACAGAAGTATATTTAGAAAGGGAGGGCTGATGACACACTTAGCTTCTAAGAGACAGCTTATGAACCCCTGATGTGTGTGTGGGGGGGAGCCCCTCCATAGGGACAGATTTACAATGCAATTGCCACACATATTGTGAACATTTCTGCTCTTTTGCATAGTATATTAGGGCTGGTTTTTTGTTTTCATTTTTTAAAACTTATGTGAACTTGCTGCTTGTACATTCAGTAGTATGTGTAGAAATACAGCTACAAACGGGAGCCCACAAGGACTTGTGGGATGCATCTCATTTCCCTCTCCCCCACTATTTCTTCTTTCCCTTTCTTGACAACCCTCATAGACTCTCCCCTTTTCCTGCCTCCTACTCTTCTTCCAATCCACCAGCAAACACACCTTTATCTCCTCCCCAACTTCAGTTTTTTGCACTTCCCTACCCCTGGCACTCTCTGCTTGGGAAAACTACAGCACAGTTGTGCAGTACTTGTTGCTAGGGCAGGCCCAGTTGTACAGTGAGGAACCTGCAAGGACTTGCAAAGAGCACCCCATTTTCCCCTGTCTCACCTGTCTAATCTTCCCCACACAATTGTCTTTCATCCATATGACATCCCACATTTCCTCACCCTTCTCTACTTCCTTCTTTCCTTGTCACCCACCCACCCACCTACCTAACTTTTATCTGTATCCCATCTTCAACTGGGGACCCAAAGTAGCTTACGTCATTCTCCTCTCCTCCATATTATCCTCAGAACCCTGTGAGCAGGAGCAGAGGAGCCAGCGAGAGAGGAAGGGGCAGTCTGCTCCACCAGCTCAAAGGGAGGAGGGAAGGAGGGAGGAAGAGGCCTACATAACCAATTGGCCAGGCACTGCCTCCCTCACCTTGTGTGTGGCTCAGCTTGTGTAGACACCTCCTTCACCTCATGCGGGGCGCAGCTAGGCTGATTGTATGCCTCCATTGCTTCATGTGGGGCTCAGCCAGACCAGGTGCCTCCCTCCTTCCCTCCTCTCATGTGGAGCTCAGCACCTCCCTCTGTGCCCTGCCTTCTGTGGATCTGAGCACAGCTAGACACTGCCACCACCTGTCTTGCACAGGCCTCAGCTGAGCCAGGCATAGCACCACTGTCTGTTTAACCTTCTTGGGGCTAAGCTAGGCCAAGCGCCACCCTCACTGCACCTGGGCCTCACCACATGAGGGGCCTGGCCAAGCCAGATGCTCCTGTCTGCCTCGCCTTGCACAGGGGTGAGTTGGGCAGAGCTGGGCAGAGTTGGGCAGAGCTGGATGCCTTGTCTGCCTTGCCTCACATGTGGCCAGGCAGTGCCATTTCACTCCCCTTGCTCAGGGCCAAGCCAGGCTGAGCAAAGCACTACCATCTGAATTGCCTTGTGCTAGGCAAGACTGGATTACATCTACTTTGCCTCATACAGGCTCCTCTTTTATCATTATGGAGGGCTTTTTTTTTAGCTTTGTTTGTTTATTTATTTGATTTTTACCCCACCCTTCCCTGCACACAGGGCTCAGGGCAACTCACAACAATTAAAAACACAACATTTCACAATTAAAAGCACAAAATTAAAAACAAAAATTTGTTTGTTGAAAGATCTGTCTTGGCACTTCATGGGTCCAGTCTCCAGATTTAAGTACCCTCAGATTTTGCCAAGTTTGTTATTACAGTTGACAATGATGATGATCATACACACACAAGAAGGTGTGCATGTTTAAAATCCTTTTAAAAAACTCTACTGTTTTTCTTTTTCTGCCAAAAAATGGCGAGAGAACCATAGTATCTTGCTGACCATAATATGTTGCTGGTGCATACCATTTGGCTTGGTGAGTCACACTTTATGCAGACCTGGATTCTGAGAAGGGGACTAGGCCTCTGAAACTTTTTAAGCATAAAGGCTTAGCCCTGTAACATAAAATATAATAATTGAGTGCATTTGAACATGCACAAAGTGCTTTTTCCCTCACAACTGTGTAGGTCTGACCAGTCCCCAGATACCTGGGACTATAGTAATAAAGGCCTTAACATAAGAACATAAGAGAAGCCAATGTTGAATCAGGCCAATGGCCCATCTAGTCCAACACTCTGTCACACAGCGGCCAAAATATACCAGGTGCCATCAGGAGGTCCAGCAGTGGGGCCAGGGCACCAGAAGCCCTCCCACTGCTGCCCCCTCCAGCACCAAGAATAGAGTGCATCACCTGCCCCAGACTGAGAGTTCCCATCTATACCCTGTGGCTAATAGCCACTGGTGGACTTCTGCTCCATATGTTTATCTAATTTCCTCTTGAAACTGTCCATGCTTGCAGCTGCCACGACCTCCTGTGGCAGTGAATTCCACATGTTAATCACTCTTTGGGTGAAGAAGTATTTTCTTTTATCTGTTCTAACCCGACTGCTCAGCAATTTCATAGAGTGCCCATGAGTTCTTGTATTGTGAGAAAGGGAGAAAAGTACTTCTTTCTCAACCTGCTCAATCCCATTCATAATCTTATAAACCTCGATCATGTCACCTCTCAGCCGTCGTTTCTCCAAGCTAAAGAGCCCCAAGCATTTTAACCTTTCTTCATAGGGAAGGTGTTCCAACCCTTTTATCATTCTAGTTGCCCTTCTCTGCACTTTTTCCAACGCTATAATATCCTTTTTGAGATGTGGTGACCAGAACTGTACACAGTATTCCAAATGAGGTCGCACCAATGATTTATACAGGGGCATGATGATACTGGCTGATTTGTTATCAATTCCCTTCCTAATAATCCCCAGCATAGCGTTGGCCTTCTTTATTGCAGCACATTGTGTAGACATTTTCAGCGAGTTATCCACTATGACTCCAAGATCTCTCTCTTGGTCAGTCTCTGCCAGATCAGACCCCATCAACGTGTATTTATATTTAGGATTTTTGGCTCCAATGTGCATCACTTTGCACTTGGCCACATTGAACCCCATTTGCCACGTTGACGCCCACTCACCCATCCTCAACAGATCCCTTTGGAGTGCCTCACAATCCTCCCTGGTTTTCACCACCCTGAACAACTTTGTGTCATCTGCAAATTTAGCCACATCACTGCTTACTCCCAATTCCAAATCGTTAATAAACAAGTTAAAAAGCATCGGACTGAGTACTGATCCCTGTGGTACCCCACTGCTTACCACCCTCCACTGAGAAAGTTTCCCATTTATACTCACTCTCTGTTTCCTATTTATAAGCCAGTTTTTGATCCACAAGAGGACTTGTCCTTTTATCCCATGACTATTGAGCTTACTTAGGAGCCTTTGATGAGGAACTGTATCAAAAGCTTTCCGGAAGTCAAGGTAAATAATATCTATTGGGTCCCCCTTGTCCACATGTTTGTTCACTCCCTCAAAAAACACTAACAGGTTAGTGAGACAAGATCTTCCCTTACAGAACCCATGCTGAGTCTGCCTCAATAGTTTTTGTTCATCAATGTGCCTACTAATTCTTTCCTTAATAACAGTTTCCACCAACTTACCCGGTATCGATGTCAGACTGACTGGCCTGTAATTTCCCGGATCTCCCCTGGAGCCCTTTTTAAAGATGGGAGTGACATTAGCTACCTTCCAGTCCTCAGGAATGGAGGCAGATTTTAAAGAAAGATTACATATTTTTGTCAGGAGATCCACAAGTTCACATTTGAGTTCTTTCAGAACTCTCGGATGAATGCCATCCGGGCCTGGTGATTTATTAGTTTTTAAATTGTCCATCAGTCGGAGGACTTCCTCTCTTGTTACCGCAATCTGATTCAGGTCTTTCAAACCCCCTCCCGAAATCGGTGCTTCTGGAGTGGGCAAACACTTCTCCTCTTCCACAGTGAAGACAGAGGCAAAAAATGCATTCAGCTTCTCAGCCATTTCCCTATCATCCTTCACTACTCCTTTTACCCCTTGGTCATCCAAGGGCCCCACTGCCTCCCTGGCTGGCTTCCTACTTCTAATGTATTTGAAGAAAGTTTTATTGTTGGTCTTTATGTTTTTTGCGATATGCTCCTCATATTCCCTTTTTGCTTGCCTGATCACAGACTTGCATTTTATTTGCCATAGTCTGTGTTCCCTTTTATCAACCTCACTAAGACTAGCTTTCCACCACTTAAAGGAATCCTTCTTACCTTTTACAGCTTCCATTACTTTATTTGTTAACCATGCAGGCTTTTTTCTATACCTATTTGTACCTTTCCTAACCTGTGGTATATATTTTTTCTGAGCTTCTAGGATTGTCTTTTTAAATAGTCTCCAAGCTTCCCCAATGGTTTTGACCTTCTCCACTCTTCCTTTCAATTTCTTCCTCACATGTCCCCTCATACCAGAGAAGTTATCCCTTTTAATGTTAAAAGTGGTCACGTCAGTCTTTTTGGGCAACTCCCTATCTGTACAAATGTTAAACTCAATGACATTATGGTCACTGTTCCCAAGTGGTGCAATCACTTTTACATCTCTCACCAGATCTTGGGTGTTACTTAGGACCTTCAAGTCAAAGGGATAAGGTGCCTGACATTTCACAGTTTAGAATGCTAATAGCTATTTCTAATTTACTCTTTTCAAACCTCTGAATATTCTCACTAAGAAAAGTTGTGATGCCACTTGATACCTGAAGATTCCAGTCAGCTCAATAGGATCCAGGTGTCTCCTAAAAAGACCAAGAAAGCAAAATCTGCTGTGGGATATATTACTTTACTTCATACACATGTGTGCTACCTTTAATGCAATGGTCGATACTTAAGGCATTTCAGGTGTATGTGTAGACTGAATCAAAGAACTCAAGCATCTTTATATATAAGGTCATATTGCCACTTAAATATGCAGATAAATAAAGTGATGGTTTAGTACATCATGCTTTCAGTCTCTCTGTCTTCAGGAAACACGGTCCACACTGTCATATCTGCTGAGGAAGCCTGAACCATCTGTCAGGACACCCCTGCATGCTGCAAAGAATTCTGTGGAATGTTGATTAGGTTTCACCATCACTTCGCCTAAACTGAGATTATGCCTTAGAAAAACACAATCCCTAGCAGTTGTGGATTGCAAAGGAAGGGTGATAGGGGAGGGGAGGAACACTGTCAGGGAAAGCTTTTCCCACCCTTATTGATCTTCTCTCTGACAGACCCTGCTAAGCTTCCAAAGGACTCCAGGCATATTCAAAATATGGTTTGAAAAATTTAGAGGCCAACATAGAGTTTCTGGTGATTCCTAGAGCAACATGATGTCACTTCCGGGTTTTCCCTGGAAATGACATCACATTCACACACAACAATAGCAATTTTATTTTTATCTCTCAACCCACAGGAGTGGTGGTGGGAAGCACAGGTTATTGGTGGAAGACTTCTCCTGCCTAAGGAGACTTGGCAACCCTAATTCTGGCCCAGATCTCAGCATGATAATACTCACGATTTGTCTCTTCTGCATGCTCGCCTTTGAGGGCTAGCTTGTCTCCTTCGAGGTGACAGGGACTTCCCTCGAGATCTCTGTTTGACTGGAGAATGGGCACTTGCGGGTTTCAAAATCTGAAAGGAAAGAAAATAAGTTAGCTAAGCTAAAAAAAAAAGTTCTTCATGATACTGCTTTTTCCCTCCAGATGACAGATTAGTATTAATTATAGTATTAGTATTTATTAGTATTTATTAGTACTAGTATCAATTAATCAGTATTAGTATTAGTATTAATTAATTAGTACTAATTATGATAAATCCTGAAATTCTTTTATTTCATAAACCACATATTGATTTAATATAATTAAAGGCTTGCTTGTCCGCTTGTTATTGATTTTTCTAGTAAAGGACTCTTTGTGAAATTTTGACTATATCTATTTTTTTAAAAAAAAATTGAATGTTGTGAGAACAGCACAAAACTGACAGACATTTTTGTGCTTAATCAGGAACCATTTATTTACCTCCCCAAAGACCCCAATCTAGAAGATTCAGGGCAAATTTAAGAATGGGCAAAGAAATAACAAAATATTCATGTATTTGCAGCAGGGTTGCCAGATCCCCCCGGCAACCAGTGGGGGCAAGGAGGACCCTCAGGTGGCATGTGAGGCTCAGGCTGGCAATGCGGCAATGTTGCAAGCAACATGGTGACATCACTTCTGGAATGCACCATATGTGATGTTAACCCATTGCCATTGACACTAAGGATGCTCTGGTATTTGAGCAAAACTCTATGGTAAAACCATAGCTTTACTCAAATACCAGAGTATTCCCCATGTAGTTGATGTGCTGATGTCACTTCCGGGAGCACAGGGAATGATGTCAGTGCATCAGGATGCTGCTGGTGTCTCAACCATTTTTTGCGCCATTTTACCCCCATCGGCCAGCTGATTGGTGGCAAAGGGGTGATGGCTGGGGGCAGTGAAACCCCTTCCCCTGGCAGAAGGCTGGCAGCCCTAAGCTTTGTCTTTGGATCTAGCTCTTCTTGAGTCCTTGATATAAAAGAGCATCTGTCTTTACTGACTGAAAAGCAGCATCTTGCTATATCACAGTGCTGTAAAGCTTTCATAAAGCATATGCAGTAAGAGGAAATAGCATCAATTGGTCTGCATGTATACAGTTTGTAGTAGCCTCATTTCAATGACACACCCTCAGACTTCCAGGGCTAGGGTTCAGAGGGTTTAATATTACTAAA